>OX382364.1:16424808-18924808 GCA_947508005.1 Amphipoea lucens
ATCGTTTGTGCAACAGCATCACATTTACACTAAAAGGAGATGGAGTAATCTATGAATCTCCTATGTTTTCTTTAGCCAACCTAGGTCCTGAGTCTGTTTAATGACTTCCAAGTTAGCCCTAGCAACTCATGTGATTCTCGAGTAGTTATCGATAGGATCATTTTATCATTGAGCTCATTGACCTATAAAGTTTCCACTGCTGGGACAAAGGCCTCCTTTGGAGAGGGAGTAGGCTGTAATCTACCACGCGGGCCCAGTGCGGGATATAGACATGTAACATCTACTAAATATGTCACATGTCTTCAAATGTTCGGTTCTAGGACATGCCGATTACGATATTTTTTTCACCATTTTAAGAGCAGTGGTGATGAAATAATTTACACAAAGTAAAGCGCCTGTCAGGGTTCAAACCCACGACCTACGACTCGTAAGTCGCGGCCATTACCACTGCTCTAATAAATGAACAAAGAAATTATATAAAAAAAACTATGCTCAAAAACTTACATCAATCTTCCCTTTCTTCACCAAAAACGCCGGCGATTCAGGTGCCTTCAGCATCATTATAATAGTCAGTACCGGCACCCATACCACAATCCATAACACAGTGTAGTAATTAAAGTAGGCTCCCATAGCAAACATGGCCAGTATGCCAATATTTTGGAACAGTATTATAAAGGATCCCAGAACTCCTCTAACGTCGTCCTGACTTATCTCTCTGACGTACATTGGCACTACATTGTAGCATCCACCAGCTGACAACCCGCAGCAAAGTCTTGCTGTGATTAACACGGCAATGTTTGCTGATGACAGCTTCATTATCCAACAAAGCTGAAAAGGGGTTAGGTTGCTATTAATATTATAAAATAATATTCTAAAGTCACCGTCAGAGCCACCTAAGCGTCTTTTAATAGATGGAACTAACAAATAAACAACTTTTATCACGCCAGCATAGCTATTTGCAACTACCCGAGAGCTATCGTATCGAAAATGATTAATTTCTATAACCTGATTTGCCTTGTCCCCGACATCAAACGGCCGTCGGAAGAATAGCGGTCGTCTATTTGATTTAAACTGACAAAATTTTCGGGTTTTGGACTTGTGAACAGCGTTTAGAGGACTCCTACGGTAACATTGATTGATGTTCGATACGGTACCGAAGCGTATCGAGTGGTTTTTTGATTTTGATTTAGATTTAGATTTTGGATTCTAGCGTAGTATCATAATTCGTCATCCTCTAGCCCATATCCCAATTTATTTGGGGGCAGCGCAACACGTATTTTTCCATACTTCTCTATTAGTCCGAGGGGTCCGTGGCTAAATAATAACAGCCACACAGGTCGATCGATCAGGTTAAGCTACTCTTGCCGCGGTTGGTCTGTAGATGGGTGACCATCTTTACATACCGAGACCCCTCCGTGCCTCGGAAAGCTGGTTAAGCCGTTGGTCCCGGCTGTCATTCGTGGATCTTTGACAGTCTTTACGGGTAGTCAGAAGCCCGAGAGCCACAATTTAACAAATCAAGTCGACTATTACGTTATTAGATAATAATTATTATTATCTATGAATATTTCAGATATTGGACCTATGAATTCTAGAGACCTACTTTATAAAAGCTATCAAAGTCAAATCATTTATTTCAAAGTAGCTTCTGCCCGCGACTTCGTCCGCGTGAAATTCGTACTTTCCTCTAAAAGTTTCGAAAATGTATGTTGGTATGATTTTTATAATTAATTTAGATAAATAAGTATTCGGGCCAATTTTTAAGTTTATAGAACAAAGGAATCAGATTTTTCAAATAAACTGTATCCCCGCTTTTCACCCCCACAGGGGTGGAATTTTGAAAAATCGTTTAAGACGTGTTCATACCTTGACTCAAAGTTTATTTATACCAATTTTCGAGCTAATCAAGCCACACAGTAAAATCCTCCCCTTTAAAATTAACTACCTCTTTTCACACAGTTAGGGGTAGATTTTCGAAAAACCCTGATACACGTTATTAAATATTTTTAGTCCTTAGTATAAATACTGAGTTTCAAGTTAATCGGAGAGGGTGCTAAAATTCTTCTATACAAATTTTGACACCCCCAATACCTCTTTACGAAAAAACGAATACGAAAAATTCCAAACTTCATAATTTACTTAGATAAGTATTCGTGCCAAGTTTCAAGGTTATTAACTCAAGAAATAAGATTTTTCATACAAACAAAATCCCCCGTTTTCACCCCCTTAAATATTGAATTTCCAAAAACCCTTCTTATTTGATACCTACTCTTCACAAAGAACACACCCTCCAAAATTCATGTCCCTAGGACCAGCGGTTTAGACTGTGCGTTGATATTTCAGTCAGGTCGTTCATCCCCCTTTGGGGGAGAAATTATCAAAAACGCTGAGACATGTATAAATTATTTTTAAATCGTTAGCCTCAATACAAAATTTGAAGATCCTAACTTTTAAACTGACGGACTTTCATACACAACTTCATCCCCCTTTTTAACCCTTTGGAGGCGGAATTATCAAAAACGCTGAGACACTTATAAATTAACTTTTAGTCTTTAGCCTAAACACAAAATTTGAAGATCCTAACTTTAAAACTGACGGACTTTCATACAAACTTTCATCCCCTATTTAACTCCCTTAGGGGTTGAATTTCACAAAATCCTTCCTTATTCCTTGTCTACATTACAAAGGGAATCATTGTGTAAAATTTCAGCTTTTTAGGTCCAAAGGTTTGGGCTGGGCGTTGATGAGTCAGTCAGTCAGTCAGGCCTTTTGTTTTTATTTATATAGATAGAGAGATAGATACTTTTCCGGGATAAAAAGTACCCAGTGTGGTGCCCAGGATATTAAAGAATAATTATACCAAGTTTCATCGTAATCGAACCGGTAGTTTTTGCGTGATGCCTGAACAAACTGACAGACAGACAGACCGACAGACAGACAGAGAAAATTTTTTTTTAATCACGTTTTTGGGTTCGGTGTCGGTCTAGTAACACCCCCTGCCATTTATTTTTTTGATATTTTCAATGTACAGAATTATCACTTCTACCGATTTATTATAAGTATAGATATAGATAGGCACTTAGACACTTTTGAACGTCAGAATTTACAAAAAATAGAATTGTTTCTAGTTGCCCCTTCCAAAATTTTTCAAAATCAAATAAAAATTCATTTATACAAACTAGGCTGAGAATCGGCACTTTTCGAACGTCAAAATTACAAAAGACAGTCCCCCAAAACGCCCCCCCTTCACCCTTTTTTTAATTTTCTTACTCAAGAGACATGACGCCGAAAATACATCGTGTAATTTCAAATCACGCGGAATTTCCGTCACGTAATTTTCGCCAGTGTATCGCTGCGCTAACGATCTCTTTGAATGTAGGTACTTTGAAATACTAGAAAGACAGTTTTATGTTTAGTATTGTTCCAGTACTTTTTGTAAGTTCATTTCTAAGTAGTCAAAGCGGAGTCCCAACCGCAAGGAAATCTTTGCTTATCTAAGACGGAGTTGGAAAGGTTTCGGTGCCTAATCTAATATGCCAGACGGGCCATATTAAGGTCAAGGTAAATTGACTCTCACAGCCTCCATTAAAAGCTTTTTTACTGTCTAGTGCTAAACTAGAATATAGCCAATTTGTTTAAGCGAAGCTAGAATTATTTTTTAATGTCTGTTATTTTCTTTTTTTGTGGAGGTATGTAAAGTTCAGTTATTATTACATTAAAAACTTATTTTCGTAAAAAACTTCAGTAAAAGTTGGGATTTTGACCTGCAATATCTCCGTAACCAGAAGGCTCCGTAACCAGTTCAGTACAAAAAAAATATCACAATGACGGGGAGTACAAGAGACCTTCGACTTCGTTAAATGTCTTTTTACACTCATTATAAAAAAAAGTAAAAGGTTATAGGGAATCTATTATCGTTAGACATTATAAAGAATTGCAATTTATTTAAGTAAAAATGTTTATTTTTATTACTGCATGGGCCCGCTCTTGACCTCGATCACGCCTGATGGAAAGCGATGGATGAGGTCTATGATAGAACAAGCGTGCCCAGAAGATGCCTAAGGCAATGGAACTCCCACGCACCGACGAAACAATATTATCGTTTTATTATGACTTAAGACAAAACCAATATGGGTACTTAAAGTTTGGGAGAAAAACAAGTAAAAAACTCAAAAAGAAGGAATTTAACTTGGTACAAGTTTATCAAGAAAGCTCACTTTATGTGCTTATAAGTATACTACTATACTATGTGTCCACAAGTCCCTTGTGAGCAACTTGGTGAAGATCGAGAGTGTGTCGACCAGGGTGGCGTACCTTATACTCAGAATATCCGCAAGGTATTCGCTGAAGGTCGTACAGGTTTACGCCCCGACCTCGTCACACCCCGACGATGAGGTGGAGACCATGTATGAGGATATTTCCAGAGCCATGCATGGCTCTAAAACTCACTTCACCGTTGTCATGGGGGACTTTAACGCGAAACTGGGTAAGCGAAGCGATGATGAGCTGCGAATGGGGCAATTTGGAGTTGGATGACGGAACCACCGGGGCCACCTACTGGCTAGTTTTATGGAGAAGGAAGGCCTCTTTATGATGAATTCCTTCTTCAGAAAACGTGAGCACAGAAAGTGGACCTGGCAGAGCCCGGATGGCGCAACTAAAAATGAGATTGACTTCATTATGTCGACGAAGAAGCAAATATTCAATGATGTCTCTGTGATCAACGCGGTGAAAACCGGAAGTGATCACCGAATGGTAAGAGGCACATTGAACTTAAATATAAAGCTGGAAAGGTCTCGACTAATGAGGTTTACGCTCCGCCCAGCGCCGATCCAAGTTCAAAACCCCGAGAGTTTTCAGCTCGAACTTCAGAATCGTTTCGAGTGCCTGGGGAGCTCCGTGGACGAATATAACGATGGGTTCGTGGAAGCTGTCCATACGGTCGGGTCTAAGATCTTCAAGACCCGTCGTACGAATACGAAAAAGAAGCTCTCTGATCCTACTTTGCGGCTCATGAAGGAGAGGCGCGAGATGATCCTGCAATCTTCAGATGATGTTCTAAAGTACCGGCGGCTCAACAGACAGATCTCTAAGTCCTTGAAAAGCGACCTTCGCCGCTTCAATACAGACCGTATTGAGGAAGCGATAGAGCAAAATAGAGGCTCCAAGATTTTTGCTAGAGATCTGTCTATTGGGCAGAGCCAGCTTATGAAACTGAAGACTGATGATGGCAGGATCGTATCCGCCAAACCTGAGCTGTTGAGAGAGATCGAGAGGTTCTATGGGCAGTTATACACGTCAACAAGCAACCCCGTTACGAATCTGGCAAACGACCCAAGAGCTAGATTGACCCGACACTATACCGAAGACATCCCGGACGTCAGCCTGTACGAGATTAGGATGGCTCTGAAGCAGCTTAAAAACAACAAGGCACCGGGTGATGACGGAATTACGGCCGAGCTTCTGAGGGCCAGCGGAAAACCCGTTCTTAAGGCCCTTCAGAGGCTGTTTGATTCCGTCATACTCGAGGGTAAAACACCACAGGCATGGAACAGAGGTGTGGTGATACTTTTCTTTAAGAAGGGTGACAATGCCCTTCTTAAGAATTATAGGCCCATCTCACTTCTGAGCCATGTCTACAAGCTGTTTTCGAGAGTCATCACGAACCGTCTCGCGCGCAGGTTCGACGACTTCCAGCCTCCCGAACAAGCCGGATTCCGTAAAGGCTTTAGCACCGTAGACCACATACATACGCTGCGACAGGTTATACAGAAGACCGAAGAGTATAACCTGCCTCTCTGCTTAGCGTTTGTGGACTACGAGAAAGCCTTTGATTCGATCGAGACATGGGCTGTACTGCAGTCTCTTCAACGGTGCCAGATCGACTATCGGTACATCGAGGTGCTGAAGTGTCTGTACGAAAACGCCACTATGTCAGTTCGACTCCAGGACCAGGCCTCGAAACCTATCCTTCTGCAGCGAGGTGTAAGACAGGGAGACGTTATCTCTCCGAAACTGTTCACCGCTGCTCTGGAGGATGTCTTCAAGGTTCTGGACTGGAAAGGAGCTGGCATTAACATCAATGGCGAGTACATAACTCACCTTCGGTTTGCCGACGACATAGTAGTCATGGCTGAAACTATGGAGGACCTCAGTACAATGCTCGACGACCTCAGTAGAGCCTCTGAAAGAGTGGGTCTGAAAATGAACATGGACAAAACGAAGGTCATGTCAAATGCCCATGTAACACCCACTCTCATGAAGATCGGAGACGCTACACTCGAAGTCGTGGACGAGTATATTTACCTAGGACAAACTGTCCAGTTAGGTAGGTCCAACTTCGAGAAAGAGGTCAACCGTCGAATCCGACTCGGCTGGGCAGCGTTCGGGAAGCTACGCAATATCTTCTCGTCCTACATACCGCAGTGTCTCAAGACGAAAGTCTTTGACCGGTGCGTATTGCCAGTGATGACATATGGCACTGAAACGTGGTCGCTCACAATGGGCCTTATTAGAAGGCTGAAAGTCACTCAAAGGGCAATGGAGAGGGCTATGCTTGGAGTTTCCCTGCGGGATCGAATCAGAAATGAAGAGATCCGCAGGAGAACCAAGGTAACCGACATAGCCCGAAGAATTGCCAAACTTAAGTGGCAGTGGGCAGGGCACATTGCTCGCAGAACAGATGGCCGATGGGGCCGAAAGGTTCTGGAGTGGCGACCGCGTACCGGAAGGCGTAGCGTTGGAAGGCCTCCCACAAGGTGGACCGACGACCTTGTGAAGGCCGCAGGAACTCGTTGGATGCGAGAAGCACAAAACCGGTCGAAGTGGTGGTGCTTGGGGGAGGCCTATGTCCAGCAGTGGACGTCTTTCGGCGGAAATGATGATGAAGTATACTTATCTACATTTATACTATTCTAACTATCTTTATCAATACTAATAATAAAGCTAAGGAATTTGTTTGATTGTTTGAACGTGCTCATCTCTAAAAATATCAGTAGGATTTGAAAATTTGTTTTTGTATTTGATAGCCCAATTCTTGAGGAAGGCTATAGGCTATTTTTAATATCACGCTAGGACCCTACGGAGCCAAGCAAAAATAAGCGAAACGAAGTACAGCGCGGGCAGGCGATGCAATGCAACGGGGTCGGAGAAACAAGAAATTTCACGCGGACGAAGTCGCGGACGGAAGGTAGTTTGAAATAAATGCTTTGACTTTGACTTCACTTGTACTTACGATTACTAAATACATTTAACGCTAAACGAGATTAAAATAATTTTCTATTTCAATCAACCCTTTGACGATGACAGATATAGAATGACATTTTAAATACGGAAAAGAAACAAAACACAACCAAATAAAAACAAAAGAAAATACCCTTACCGCTTGCAGTATAGCCATGATCAAAACTGCCACCTTCCTTCCAAATCTATCAACGATATAAGCGAATAGAGAGACTCCAAACGTAGCTGCCATACAAAGGGCACTCGCTATCCATGATATTTCATAATCTGACAACGGGTACCCGGCTGGGGAGCCCGCTGATTGTAAAACTTTTGTCATCGGTGCCACCCAACCCGCTTGAAACCCGTATGTTAGAAGTGTGGTATTCGCTACAAATGAAACAGTTCGTTTATTTCCTGATAAACGTTGCCTTGTTTTAAAGTTTCTTTTTCGTCCTTGCGGGTGACGTTTAGAATGAATTGGCAAGGGCTGCAAGTAGATGCAATATTATGGCCCAGGACACAATAAGACGCGTTTAGTGCCTCTGTTTACGACGTTTTATATACAGTCAGAAAAGTGTTATGTATATTTGCATTTATATTAGTGTTATGTATATTTTTTCTCTAATTTATACGATCATTGTGGAACGTTTAAGCGTAACTAACGCGTGATGTACAGACGCCAGCACATCAAGCGACTACAATTTGTCAAATTTCTTTAATAAATTTTCAATTTTATCGCTAAAGTAAAAGGTTCAAAGTTGATTGGGAAAATTTGACAGTTTCGGGTAGCTTGATGTCCTGGCGTCTGTATATTTACTTTAAAAAAAAAACGTAGCTAACACCAACAGATATCAAATATGTCCCAGTCCCTATAAATGAAAAAAATGTCGCTTTATTTTCTCCAGAACGAAAATCGGGAAACGAGTAAATGAGTTTTTTGTGCCTGTGAGATTTGTATCTCAGAGGCACAAAAAACCAGAGATTGTCAACTTTCTATAGACCAAAACATTTTTTCTTGCAGGGATCGAACCTCCTTTAGCGAAAACCAAAAGTTGGACACTGAAAAAAAAAAAAACGCCATAATTAAAACTTCGTACAAAGCTTTTTTAGACCAGTAAACTCTACGGCTTTTGTGAACCAGGAACAGAGCAGCAGTCTCCTGTGAATTAATTAGTCATACGACAAACACAATGCAACTTGCCAAGTGCCGAGCTTGCTAATTATGACAGTAATGAGATTTCCTTTGTTTGCCCAAGTGATCTGTGAAATGGCTGTGTATGCGGCCGAATGAGGACTTATACAAGGTGAATTTTCCAAGTGGGCGTGGATGGCCAAATCCGAAACTATGAGGAATAGCGAAATGTACTCAAAGGAGTCACGGGCTCGATTTTGATGAAAATTAAAACTGTATTATTGGATTTTTGAAAAATCAACATTTCTAGCCAGGAATCGAACCTGTTGATTTTGATAAAAATAACACTGTATTATTACACCATTCGATAGTGTTGCTAATAAGGATCGAATTCTGGGAAGTAATGACATACGGGAACCTAAAAAAAGAGCTCATTTTTAACAAAATACTTTTTGTGCTGTCAGCACACCGAAAAACCAAAAAAAAAGGATTTTACATTCTATAAAAAAAAAGTCTACAAGTTTCTACAGCAGTTGCGTCGCTTCGTATTGATCCATCACACAAACTTATAAATTACATTAAATTAAATGACCAAAGTGGTTAAAGCGCGTTATGGTGAGTGTAAAAAAACAGCTGTTTCATACATTTTGGTCGAGTAGGTAACTTTTGTATGAAACAGCTGTTTTTTTTTCGTGATTTCAGAGTTGGTCCCATAGTGAAAGTTGTTCATATTCATGGGTAGAACACCCTGTAAAAATTTGGATGGTGATAAAAAAATCTTCCTGTATAGGGTAAAAATGATGACCAGGTATCTACAGGGTGTACCAGAATGGTGTGGTCAAAAAGGATGGGACCAACATCGTAATCGCGAAAAAATTATCAACTGTCTCATATTGGCATACCCTAACCAAAACGATCATGTACAAAAGTTGTTTACATAGAAAGTAGTGGTTTACGAATTTGTGCGGGGTCATCGATTTTTTACGTTTATAGGACCACCCTGCGAGCTTCTTCTACCAAATAAGAAAATAACTTTTAAAATCAGTCCACACTGGATGGAAATATTGTACACATACATACAAACGAACATACAACCTACTCCTTTTTGAAGTTAAAAAAACATTATACACAGAAACGGTAGTCTATTTACCTAGCATGGCCACCAACCATTGCATACAGGCATTGCCTTTTTTTACACTAACACTGTTCTTTTCTACAGCCATGGTCCTTATCAAACTATGTTGACGTTTAACGTAACAACGCGGAATATTAGAACGCTATCGGATATTACTCTAAAACATTTTCTACAAACACTGAAGATGTTATCTGATAACGGTTCATTTATACTTAGTACTAAGTAACTCAGGGCTGCACAAAATTATAATCGAATTTTTTTTGGCTTGAAAATAAAACGTCGACGTCAACAATTATACCTATACTAGCGACCCGCCCAGCTTCGTACGGGTGCAATGTTAGATAGGCACACCCCGCGCCCGCCGACCGCTGCCAACCTGGACGAACGTACCCGCCAGCTGCTCTGATGTCTTCTAAGATATTCATTTTAATGATATGCTGTAACGGGCCATATTGATCTATATTAAATGCACAATGTATTTAAGGTACTTAATTGGATAAGGATTAATGCTGTATTGCTTAATATCGCTTCATAAATAGTTAAGCCATTATTTCTCGTAAAAAGTGAAGGATAAAAAATGGTTCTTGTGGGCTACCCCTAAGAGATAGACATATATAATCGGGAACTGTTTTGTAGACCTTTTTAAGGTGTACAATACTGTAGTACATTATTTTGATCTATCTCGTAGGGTTCAGTCAGCGTCTTCAATGTAAGCGCAAAAAAATGTGCTTATTTATGACATCACATTAGAAACCTCTAAAATCATCAGTGTTTCTCTACTATATTATGCATGTGTTATAAATATAAACCTTCCTCTTGAATCTCTCTATCTTTAAAAACGCATCAAAATCTGTTGCGAAGTTTTAAAGATCTAAGCATACATAGGGACAGACAGCGGGAAGCGACTTTGTTTTATATTATGTATTGACTATACAAACAGCCCGTGAAAAGATAAACCCTTCTAAATATTTTTTAGTCAATCTTTATATAAAATTTTACTTATTATTATACGATAGTCATAAATCAGATTTATCGGTCCACGTTTCAATAAAACATATTGTGTAGCCACATGGTAACTTAGCTATAAAAAAATGATTTCCCGTCAATGAAAACACGATGTAGAACAAATGTCCCTCAAAAATGTATAGAGAATTTACTTGTGAAGCGGTTTCAAAGTCATCCCACCGTCATTCCTGTGTCGGAGTTCTCCGGGCGTCTTAAATACCTCCAACGTAACCTAAACACCAACATTTTAGGAACGTTTACCACGAGTTATCCTTACCTACACACACATAAACTCAAAGTTTACAATTTACGATAACATTTATTAGTAACAGGTATTAATTTAATACTTATAGGTATTTGCTGGCCTTCATATTACCTACTACCTATTTAGTGACTATGGCGTTTTTTTATGAACGATGATTAAAGTTAAGAGAGGGGCCCGTGGCTAAATAATAACAGCTGCACAGGTCGATCGATCAGGTTAAGCTATGCTTGCCGCGGTTGGTCTGTGGATGGGTGACCATCTTTACATACCGAGACCCCTCCGTGCCTTGGAATCGTGGACCTATGACAGTCGTTACGGGTAGTCAGAAGTCCGAAAGTCTGACAACCAGTCTTACCAGGGGTAATTGATTTTTGACGTTCAAACATCACTTAAACATTATATATAGTCATCGTTTATAAATAAACGCCATAGATTCTACGTCGTGGGAGCATTAAACATATTATCGTATGAAAATGTAAACATGTTTTACTTTACATGTGATTAAAACTGTTAATAGATTATTTAAATGACATTGCATGTTCGTTATTCTTTCCAATAGTGTGCCTTTTCCAATTAAATTCAATGTATGTAAGTTTAAAATTTCAGTCAACCCTATTGTTGCTATTATGCATGCTATCAATAAATACATATTATAATAGTAGATTATAATAATTATATGTAAATATAATTGTAAATTATTGGGGTTTTCTATCTATATTTGTGCCTGTTTGACGGCAATAGCCTCGCTCCCTATTACATAGGAGCTAAACATAACTAGAGATCGGATAATCGGATGCATATTTACCTAAAGTTGAGATGTTGGCTAATATGGAATACGCTTTTAATACCGCGGTTCCGGAATTTTGTGTTTCTTTCTGACTATAGAATCGGATGCATATCTACCTACCTAATATTGTAAAGTAAGTAGGTAGATACCAAACTGCAATAGCAAACAACGTCAAAATAAGATAACGGACTACATATATTTAGAATAATTTTCTTTATGTAGTTGCTTCCTTCCATACTATAAGTACACCCGACTAGTTATGCATTCCCGGTGTTTCTTGCATCCCGGGATTTTTTACAGAAAAAATATTTTAATAAGCGTCTTCCATACTTTCATAGATAAAAATTCACTTTAGGTAAATATGCATCCGAATATCCGATCTCTAAACATAACTGACAATGTTGGTGTACTATCACCTCTGCCTGTCCTATGACAAATACAGCCGTGATGTTATTGTTATGTTATCATTATGAAGTTTACGTAATAGATAAAGAGTTTACACATCCTAAGGTAAATAGGTATAGTATGTTTTTGTATGATTAGTTGATCTATTATTTGCTTTGTTTAAAAATAAATGAACTTAAAGGAAGGTGATGGTGGTTACTACTTATTAGTTTATTATAGTTTAACCGGTCAAGCACCGCACGTAGCCTATTGGCGACGAAACAATAGAAAATCAATTGTGTCTCATTAGCGGAGATTGACAGATTATGAAAATCATTGAGGAGCCCGTGGCGAAATAATAACAGCCGCACAGGTTGATCGATCAGGTTAAGCTATGCTTGCTTGATGGGTGACCATCTTTACATACCGAGACCCCTCCGTGCCTCGGAAAGCACGTTAAGCCGTTGGTCCCGGCTGTCATTCGTAGATCTTTGACAATCGTTACGGGTAGTCAGAAGCCCGAAAGTCTGACAACTAGTCTTACCAAGGGGTATCGTATTACCCAGCAAATGGGTTGTAGAGGTCAGATAGGCAGTCGCCCCATGTAAAATACTGGTATTCAGCTCCAGCCGGTTAGACTGGAAGCCGACCCCAAGATAGTAGGGAAAAGGCTAGGCAGATGATGAGTTTAAGAAAATCATGTTTTTAATTAAATTTTATTAAAACAGGCACCTAAATGTTTTCCTTTGAGCAACAAGACTCGGCCCAAATTCTGCGTTTCATTTACAGGCCAGAAAAACTGCAATAGTATCTATTTATTTAATTTTTTTGCACAAAAAGGTACAAAGGCGGACTTAATGCTTTAGGATTTCTCTACTAGTCAACCAAGGGTGGTGAAGATTGAAGATTAGATGGCAGGTGCTACGGTTCAGATGCACAATGATAAAAAAAAACTTAAAATTAGATACACAAATACATAAATAAGTTATATACACATACATACTATACTATACTATCTATTGATTTTTCTGAAACAAATCCAGGATTTGTAATGCTTACCTTAATATTTAAATACCGCACAGAAAACTGCCTAATTGTGTAACACACTTTCAATCACAATCTGAATAAATTTGAATGTTATTGCTTGTCCATTGCTTCATATGTTCGAAAATAAAATCTGCTCAACAACGTAAACAACGCAATGAATGTTGTTAAACTGTCAAAATGTAAGCCATCTACTGTTAGTGGTAACGAAATATTGCCATCGTTTAAGCTTCCTGTCTTACATAAACCTTCAGAAAGAGGGTAATAAATTTCAATTAATCAAAAAGTTTGTTTTACAATTAAGTTCAAACCAAATTTTAGGGTGTTGGGGTCATTTGAATAAAATCCTTTATACTTGACGAGGATAATGACAGTAAATTATCTTAAAGGGAAATGTTGGCTTAGCTAATATCTTTGAATGCGGAAGCGACTATGCCAGAAAACTTTTTTTTGTGTCAAAAAAAGTATTGGCTATGTTGCGTTTTTGATCCTTATTGCAGAGTAGCAGAGTTTAAATTTACTTTTCCAATATCAGTTTTCTAGTGTTCTTCTGTATAAAAGGTTTTTGTTCTATGGTACGATTGCAGGGTGTCCAATTTTGCCTTATATTATCAATTAGGGTAGGTATAAGAGTGTTAAGTACAGACGCCAGCACATCAAGCTACCCGAAACTGTCCAATTTTCCCAATCAACTTCGAACCTTATGCTTTAGCGATAAAGTTGAAAATCTATTAAATAAATTTGACAGATTGTAGTAGCTTGGGGTGTTGGTGTCTGTACCTTAATAAGAGGTGTTGCTATACCTAACCACCAGCCTTATTTCAAAATCATTTATTCTAGGGGCTACTGTCGTTATTGCTACTAACTTAAAACTCTCTTCATTGTGGCCTACTTCGTTACTGAAGGTCGTGTCCTTGAAACGCCTTCGTGGCTTTATGTATGATAATACAGGGTGTTACAGAAAGGGTATATCAATACAAACGGGTTGAAGAGTGTATCTGTCCCCTTATTCACAAACACTCGATATGCTTCCGTATCGTATCGAACATTAATTATTGTTATCGTAGGAGTCTTCTCAATGCTGTTCACAAGTCCAAAACCCGAAAATTTTGTCAGTTTAAATCAAATAGACGCCCGCTATTCTTCCAACAGCTATTTGCTGTTGAGGGGAAGTCAAATCAGGTTATCGAAATGTCAGGTTTTCGATACGATAGCCTGTCGTATGGTTGTGAATCAGGGCTCTGGTCTAGAATCTCTGTACAAAATATCAGCTCAAAATCATTAACTTTGAAAATGCTTAATAATTTTTTATTTCAACATCACTGCGCTGCACTTTCGCGCGGCGGCGTGATGTGCCAGTACTAGGCGCACAGACACACTACAGATAATGGATGATGACCCTCGTAGTGCGGTGACATGTTTGTTTTGATTTCAATTTAATAAACTATCGAAATAAAAAAATATTAAACAATTTTAAAGTTACTGATTTTGAGCTGAAATTTTGTACAGAGATTCTAGAGCAGATACACTCTTCAACCCGTTTGTATTGATATACCCTTTCCGTAACACCCTGTATATAATAATATAATATTCCATAACTATCACACAACGCCATTTAGTCCCAAGCTAAGCAGAGCTTGTGTTATGGGTACTAGACAACTGATAAACATACTTATATATTTCTAAATACATACATATTATAGATAAATTACACCCAGACACAGAACAAATGATCGTGCTCATCACACAAAAATTTGTCCTGGGTGGGAATCGAACCCACGACCTCTGGCATAGCAGTCAGGGTCACTAACCACTAGACCATCAGGCATGATGTTCTTCTTCTTCGTTTGGTTCTCACACCAATAGCATAATCAGCGTATAATGTTCCCATTGCTGGGACACAGGCCTCCTCTCTGTGAGAGGGAGTGGATCGTAAACTACCAGCACGCGGGCTCAGTGCAGGTTGGTAGATGTCGAATGTCTTCGAATTTTTGGTTCTAGGCCATGCCAGATTCCTCACGAGGTCTTCCTTTACCGTTTTGAAAGCAGTGGTGATAAATAAAATGATTTATATAAAGTAAGCCGCCTGTCTGGGTTTGAACCTACGACCGTCACTGCTCTGCGTTCACACCAATACATAAGTAGATAAAATAATATCAAAGGAGTACAGATATCTATATATATAAATAAGGTCACCACTCACCCACGAAACACGCAATGTACACTTATTTAATATCATAATACCTTGGTAAATATTGTCATAAATTATATCAGTAAGTTTATATCACGTTTGTGTCACGTCCGTGACGCAACTTCTAAAAATAAATACCATTTGGTTTATTCCTCTTTCTTGTCAAATATTTACAAAAGACTTTATTCTTTAATCAAATAACAATCTTATTGTCAACAAGACGGGAGGAGAAAATAATCTTTGAAGGACGATTCAAACTTTACGGAGTTTGTCAGAGTGGATTTAAGCGGGTTACACCCCAAGGCCTGAGCTAAGTTAGTCCAGCTTAGCTTTCAAAGGTAGTTTTTCAAAGGTAGTAAGGTAATTTTTCATACTTCAGAAGGCCAATTCTCGTAATTTAAAATGTTTAAAATCTAGTCGCAGTCTCATCTCGACGACAAAAAAAAGTCCAAAACTTGTTAAAATGTAGGGAAATTAGAGGTATTTTTGACAGATAGAGACTGAGATCAGACCGTGAACGTTCTTAAAATTACGAGAATTGCCCCTCTGTTCATAGTTTGCGGTCTGTACACACTACAAAAGTAGGTACTTATGAAAAATTACCTCAGATATGCGAGCTAAGCTAGACTAACTTTGCTTAGGTCTAGGTCTGCAACCCGCTATAAGCGTAGCTAAGATTAGGAGCTGGGCGCGCATTTAGCAAGAAACGCAGTCTGGGATGACTGGTTTCCCGAACACAGGCTTATTTTTTTATCACCATCCAAATTACACGGTGTTCTACCCATGAATATGAACAACTTTCACTATGGGACCAACTCTGAAATCACGAAAAAAAATCAGCTGTTTCATATAAAAGTTCAATACCTACTTGACCAAAATGTATGAAACAGCTGATATTTTTTAACGGCTGTCAAAGATCCACGAATGACAGCCGGGACCGACGGCGTAACGTGCTTTCCGAGGCACGGAATGATATTATATGTAAATATGGTCACCCATCCACGGACCAACCGCAGCAAGCGTAGCTTCACCTGATCGATCGACCTTTGCGGCTGTTATTACTTAGCCCTCCAGTACTTTAAAATAATTATCTACCCTATTATGTGTCAAACATCAAAAGTCAACATCCATCGCTAATTTCACGGACATTCGACCGAAGTCTCATTGGCCAAAGTTGCCAAACACACTTGAAGTTTGCTAATCAAACAACATTCTGCGGCCATTAAGAAGGTAAATCAATTACTATGATTGCTTCGCTCGGGAGCGCCTGGGTCAGTCACAGTTAGTGTTAATCATAAGAAATAACAAGCAACTTTATTAAACTGGCTATAACTGAGGCACTTTCCGCGTGGCAAAGTTCTTTGCGAGTACACACAACAAACTTAAGAACAAAGTAACCGTGTGTTGCCTGTAAACAAAACTTTTTGTTCGAGTGTACTTGTATCTCAACACTTTTGATGATATTAAGTCGATAGTTGTGTCGTGAAAACAACTAATGGGGACCGAGAGACACAGTTTTGCTTTAAAATTATTATCTATACTACTCGTAATATTATAGAGGTGAAATTTGTTTGTAAGTTTGTATGTATAGGTAATTTTCGGAACGTTAAAATATAGGACATGCTATGAAATGTTCGCCAGAATACAATATTTTGGTTTTGAAATTAATTTTGGTGATGTTCTCGTAGCTACTATTGTGATATCTGTACTAATACTATAAAGAATGTAGGGGGTACCTAATCTCTGGAACTACCAGTCGGATTTGAAAAATTATTTTTGCATTTGATAGCCCAATTCTTGAGGAAGGTTATAGACTATTTAACATCACGCTACGACCCATAGGAGCCCTGCAAAAGGATAAAAAGTCAGAAGGAACGCTAAGTGAAATAAAGTAGGGGCGAGCGATGGGATGCGACGCGACAAAGTCGTGGGCAGAAGTTAGTTGTAGATAAAAATAAGACAACTGATGTTCCAATTTAATTTGTAGCTGTTAGTAAATTAAATAATGTGTACGAAATGAGAGTTGCAGAATATTTAGTACTTGCCTTTTTTTCTTAATAAACTTCCAGAAGACGTGCAAACGTTATACAAAACGAGTTCGAAAAGTTATAAGTACAGACGCCAGTACATCAAGCTACTACAATCAATCTGTCAAATTTCCTTAATAGATTTTGAACTTTATCGCTATAACATAAGGTTCAAAGTTGATTGGGAAAAATTTACAGTTACGGGTAGCTTGATGTGCTGGCGTCTGTACAAATCAAAACGTTGCCTTACACATAACTTCTCCTAAAATGATAAATGATTTTATTTCTGTAAGTAGGTTTGCACAAACACTTTAACGAATAGGGGTTGGTTATAAAGACCGAAAGAATATTTCTGTTTTCTATTACAGTAGTAGGTATGTACCTAATACAACGACCATTGACCTAACAGGTTCTTTCGCATCCAAAAATTTAATCTAGTTGAACATGTTGACGTTGACCTGGCATCCCTGGACGTTTTTGTCGGGTTTATTTTTCATTTGCTCTAAACAAATTACAGATCTACTGGTTATTGGCTAGTCCCAAGTCCCAAGACACGCAGATTCTAAGCACTGGACAATGCTGGAGATGTTACGTTTTCAAAATTCATGATATACAAGGTGCAATTGAATTCATGGGCATCCTTTTAAAGGGTCATTGTAATCATCATTATGAACAACTTTTGCTATGGGACCAAATCTGAAATCGCGAAAAAAAAAAATCAGCTCTTCCCTACATTTTGTGACTAGTTATGTGAACATAAATGCAAGGAACAGCTGGTTATGTTTCGCGATTTTAGGTTTAGTCCTATAGTAAAAGTTGTTCATAATGATGAGTACAATGACCTCTTAAAAGGATACCCATTAATTTAATTTCACCCTGTATAATTATGTAATTATGTTATATGGTGTACATAATAAAGAGTATTCTATTCTATGCGATAGCGTTTGATGAATAATCTACTACGAATCTTTTTACATTTTTATTGGCTTTTCAGAAGCTTTTTTGATGTTTTATTTCCTACTTTCTGTAACTTGTAGACCTACTTTCCATTTAAGTTACGTACTTAGTATACCTACGTCTAATAATCTTTTCACTAAGCTCCAATTATTTGATACATAAGCCTTTTATAATTATAACGCAAGTGTTTTGCCTAAGCCTTACAACAAAATTGAAGTAACAAATTACTTGCACGGTTTAAACGCTGTTTAGATGGCGGGCTTCAACTTATAATATGACAGAGACAATTAAATTGCACTGTGTAAATCAGGCTTTACTCCAAAACATTATTTAGTGTGCAAAAGGGCCTATAATTATTTCTATCATAAATCTTGTCACGACCCAATACTACTCAGGAACCGACCAAGTTTAAAGGAACGACGAGACTTGTTATACTGCAGGAAACTATTACCTTATTTATGAGAAATATGATAATAACCGTAAAGGAGGTCGAATATTAAATGTGTATTTTGGTTGAAACCTTCGTGGTTGAGATTTGAAACCCTTTCGATTACACTGACATCTTTATTCAAAGTCCTGACTGACTGATCTATCAACGCACAGCCTTAACCGCTGGTCCTAGAGACATGAAAATCGGAGGTTGTGTTCTTTGTGAAGAGTAGGTATCCACTAAGTAAGGGTTTTTCAAAATTCCACCCCTTAGGGCCAAAGCACACACGCTACTTTTTGCATCGGCGATCGGCTATTTTGCGGCTGTATCGATGCTGCATCGCGTTTTAGCGACTCTCTGCGTTCGGACGCGGTATCGGAATCGCGCGTTTTAGCGACTGCTCCGATGCTAAATCGCTGCGACCGGCATCCGAATGTGTGCGGAGTGTGGCGTTCAGCCGCTGTATTGAGCTTCCGAAAAGCGACTGAATCGCCGCGTTTGGCGTTTTTAAGTGTGCGGTGTGGAATGCTTGGTCGCTGCATTTAGCTTCTAAAAAGCAGCTGAATCGCCGATCGCCGATGCAAAAAGTAGCGTGTGTGCTTTGGCCCTAAGAGGGTGAATTGGGGGAGGGTGAAATTTCACGCGGACGAAGTCGCGGGCAGAAGCTAGTGTTACGATATGATTTGAAAGACGATATAACACAGTCTCCTTCAGTATAATATAATTGTTTTCATGTAAATTATAATAATTTGACAACTAATGAAATGTGGGTGTAATAAGGTACCTACGTCTTAACCCTTCAGGGATTAAGGCGTGATGTTATGTTACGTTCTTAGATTTTGACTTAATTATTTATGATAGAACGATGTATAAAATTACCTACTGTCAAATTAGTAGGTAATTTTACCCTTAATCCTCATATGATGGTTCGTCAAAAAGTGTGTTCATTATAATAAGCTTATAATAATATTGTTTTTTTTTTAAACAGATTCTATGACCCAGATTACTGAACCACTGGAAAGTGGCTCATTAATCTGGGTCAATTTTGTGAGTTTTATGGTCAGTTTTATGAGAATTGTATTCTATAAAATTGTAATAGGTACAGGATGTTTTGTAGAACTATCACATGAACCTACTACAAAGCGCAGTATAAAGTATAGCGACTGTATTTTTTTGTCTTTTAGCTTGTGCTTCTAATTGTGAGCGAGTTTTTATTAAAAAAAACTATCTGCTGCCCGCGTGAAGTCCTATTCTAACTAAAAGTGTATTTTTTTTTCTAAAAAAAAAATTGCCTATGTTACCTACTCCTTATTACATCAGCTATCTGCCAGTGAAAGTCCCGTCAAAATCGGTCCAGCCGTTTCAGAGATTAGCCGGAACAAACAGACAGGCAGACAGACAAAAATTGTAAAAAATGTTATTTTGGTATATGTACCGTGTATACATCCATATGCATTTAATAAAAAGCGGTTATTTTAATATTACAAACAGACACTCCAATTTTATTTATTTGTATGTATGTATTGATAAATAGAAAATCGTTTTTAGAATTAGGTATTCTAGAATACTAGCTCCCAGCGAATCCAGAAATTTCCTTTCATCCCATCCAGAGGCGTAAACAGGAATATTAATAATATGCAACAAAGTGCTTTAATAAAATATGGATGCCTCCACCCCACTTCCATTACGCGCTCGTATCAATATTAATGACGCCGTCAATACCATACAAAACCACGGCAACAAGTGTTAGGTTAATTGGCTGCTTACTCTGTTTTTTTTTTATATAAATATCACGGATGTATTTTTATAGGTATAGGCAGATAATTAAATATTTATAATAAGTTATACACCGTGCTCTTCACGTTTTCCAAAAACTTTGGCAAACGCTTCTATAGCTTTTACAAATAAAGTCTAACAAAGGAAGTAGTACTTAAAAAGACTATGTTATAAAGGTATTTGTAATTTCATTATTTAATTTTATTAGGTTTCAGCCCGCCAAATCTTATGTATTAAAATACGACGTTGCCATTTCGGATAAACGGGCATGCATATCGGGTGATTTAGAAAATTAACAAAAAATATAAAGTAAGAATTCATTAATGTATCCATAAAGAAAAATGCTTATTTCCATGGCTTGAACACCTGGTCGAAGTTTATTATATCGTCCGAGATATCTGAACAGAGGGAGGTTAAAAAAGACTAGGGGTGGCCTTTGCCCAGCAGTGCCATAATAATGGCTAATAATAATACGATAGATAGATTACTGGATTATATGGTATGTATACTGTACAGACAGTATATCATTATAATCAAGTTGTCCATCTCAGCGTGTGTGAAAGGTCAGTGATTTGATTTGCGTCCTAGGTGAGTTCATGAACCCAGATGAAAAGTAGTCTATATAGTGCCAAGTTTCATCCAAATTAGTTCAGCGGCAAAAGCATAATTGAGTAACAAACAAACAGAATTCACAAATGTTGGTATTTGTTAGGATGTGTATAACGTTTTGGAAGAAGATGGAAAAAAATCAAACCTAGGAAGAAGGTTTCAATCAAATCAGCCTTTCGTAGTCCACTGGTGGACATAGGCCTCTCCCAGGCTGCGCCACAACACCTTGTCCTCCACCTTCTGTATCCAGTCTGTCCCAGCCACCTTCTTAAGGTCACCGGTCTATCTAGCTGAGAGTCGTCCCATACTACGCTTGCCGATACGCGGTCTCCACGCTAGGACTCGTCTGCTCCACCGACCAATGGTTCTTCGACAAACATGGCCAGCCCACTGCCACTTCAGCTTCCTTAGTCTGCAAGCTATGTCGGTAACTCCGGTTCTTTTCCGGATAATTTCATTTCTGATTTTATCTACATTCATTGAGTTACTTTTAAGTCCATGTAAAAGGAAAGGTTCTCCGAAAGGAAATAAATATTAATAAAGTAACATTGTAACAATTTATCTCTATTTAACGAAAAACTCATCAGCTTTATATCCCTTTAATAAAGATGTACGGTTATGTCCTCGTTATTAATTAATCTATGCGTATAAAAGTCAAAGGATTAGGTCAATTGATTATATCATTCATCAGGTCCCAAACATAAATAAGTTGGCATAATAAGGCAGGGTTTCAGCCCGAAACCTGCTAAGCCGACAATATATTCATCAGAGTTTTCACTAGGCGACATCTAAATGAAAGCTATTGGATTTTCAACGCTCGACTTTGGGCCGACAGTTGAAAATCCAGCAGCGGAGTTTTATTTAGGCGTTCGTTTTGTGTTAGTGAGAACTGGCATTAGGGTTGTATTTCAAAGGTGTTTTTACAGGAGGAAAAATTCTATAAAGCTTGTAAGTAATGCCTTACCTGTAGGTCGAGTTACATTCTCTCACGAAGTCATGACCCATGTTTTGTAGTGATTTATGAGGTGGCTCAAATAATAGAGCCCATTTCTTTCCATGCTTGTTGTAAACTGTGATTGCTGTACTAGCTTTTACCCACGGCAAAATTATCCCACGGGAATGTACTACCGGAATAAAAAGTATCCTATGTCCTAACCCAGGTCATGATATACCTGTGTGCCAGATTCATTGAAATCCATTCAGCTGTTAGGGCGTGAAAAAATAAATAGACAAGCAGGGTTACTTTCGCATTTAATAAATTAGTCTGGATGTATGAATATAACGCTCACCAAAATAATAATACCATCGCGCGATCACAGCAGGCTGCCTGCCACCGACCCCGTTTTATACATTACTAGCTGCGCCTCGCTGTTTCACCTGCATAAATTTCGATCCCGTGGGAATATCGGGATAAAAAGTAGCCTATATGTCAATCCAGAGTGACGGCTACCTCCGTACAAAATTTTATCAAAATTGGTCTAGCCGTTTGAGCGTGAAGCAGTAACAAACATATAAACACACACACACACTCAGAAACTTTCGCCTTTATAATATTACTAGCTGCGCCCCGCGGTTTTACCCGCATAAGTCTCGATCCCGTGGGAATATTGGGATAAAAAGTACCCTATGTTCTTTTTCGGGACTCAAGCTATCTCTATACCAAATTTCATCAAAATTGGTTTAGCCGTTTGAGCGTGAAGAAGTAACAAACACATAAACACACACGTTTGTGAGTGTGTGTACACTCACAAACTTTCGCCTTTATAATATTAGTGTGATTAGTGTGCTCAGAAATAAATTACAAAATATAATATATTTTGAGATGCATGAAGAAGCCTCCTCGTGTAGCGTAGTTTGTTCCGCCAGTTACTCAACTGAACCGAGCGCCGGCGCATCTTGGACAGTCACACCCAACACCTTATTTGACTGGCCAATTCATCCCTTGCGGTGGTAGGGCTATCGCCCGCCTGGTTGCGACCACCCTCCCACCGGAGTCCGGCGTCAAGCAGCCTGCTGTGTTTCGTCAATGCGTAGTTGTTCCAGTGCCGTAGGCATCTTCTGGGTACGCTCGTTCCATCATAGACCTCATCCATCGCTTTTTATCAGGCGTGATCGAGGTTAAGAGCGGGCCCATTCTGCAATTAAAAAAAAAAAAAATATCGACGTTTGGTAAAATAAATCATAAATGATCATAGACCAAGTATGTGGGTCGTACAGATGGTAACAACGTTGATGAAACTGTGATTTATGTAAACTCAATGACACGCGCTTCGTTAGGACTCAATAGAAAATTCATTAGTCAAAAACGGCGGGAGCGGTCATTAATCCACTTGCCGAGCTCTCTGGAAATGGGAAATGCGGGCATTGCTATCCTGTTTAGAAGATTCTATGGTAACCTAAATTTGGACTGCGGAATAACATAAAAAAAACCGGCCAAGTGCGAGTCGGACTCGCAAACGAAGGGTGCCGTACAAAAGGTAAAAAACGCCGAAATAAACGTCACGTCTCTTGTACGGGGACAGATTTTTAACTTTAGAATAGAATACTCTTTATTAATAACGGTGGATTTTCTTGCCCATTCTTCTCCATACGAAAACTACCTTTTGGAAGGGGCAATTAGAAAAAATTCTATTTTAATGTAATTTTTGTCGTTCAAAAGTGCCTTTTATGTGCCTATTTGAAACAAATGTTTTGACTTTATTATTGATTTCATTATTTGTTATAAATACACATGGTGAAAATTTCAACTGTCTACTTTTCATGAGATATAGCCAGCTGACAGAAAGTTAATAATAGGGTTTCGTTGGCACCTTTCGGGTACGGAACCCTAAAAATGAAGGGAATTAAATAAATCGCACTTAATTATGATACATAAAGGACTAAATACAGCTTATTTAAACAGCAAAAGTTCTATCGTTAGTCTGGAGGTTTTCCGTGAGAGATTTCTCAGTAGCTACCCGGTGTTCTGATTTATAATACCCGGTTGATGGCAATAGGCTCGCCCTCTATTTCATAGGACATATAGGTACATAGGTAACTAGCGAAATATGTGTGTGCCATAGGTATAGACGCCAGCACATCAAGCTACCCGAAACTGTCAAATTTTCCCAATCAACTTTGAACCTTATGTTTTAGCAATAAAGTTGAAAATCTATTAAAGAAATTTGACAGATTGTAGTAGCTTGATGTGCTGGCGTCTGTACATATCTGCCTAACCCTTCGGAGATTGCAGGCGTGATGTTATGTTTAATTAACATTTTAAAAAATAAACTATTCAAGAATCTTTACTACTCAAAAGTAAAATTGAAATTACAGTTCTCGATCAGATTCCTCACTATTCCAATACGTCGAAACTTCGATAAAATGGGTGCTAGAGCGAACTCGAATTGATCTTAAAATTTTAATTGTACTACTCAACTTTTGTAGAAGACGGAAGAGGGGAAGGTTAGAATAGAATAGAATTTTATTTTGCGAATATGGGTAATACATAGTAGTTCTTAAGATTACATTTAGCTCAGCCACATTTTACCAATCGGCATGCAAACATTGTTTGAAACCTGGCTTCAATTAAAATTAGATTTTACTCACTTTGCTGAAGAGCTTGTTAAATAATTAATGACTGGTGTGAATGCTTACTATTTTTGATAAGCTCGTGAAATTAGTGGGAAGGAATAAATTTAGTGAAGGTCGGGAGGAGGCTTATTCTGCGGTCGGGACGCGTAATCTACAGTTGTTTCAGACATTTTGGAGTAGGTAATTTATCTTCTGTTTGATATGTAGAGCTTTGCAATTACTATTTTTGTAGGTACCGTACCTGTACATTATGTATTACGTGAAAAGGGGCTTGTGGCTTAAACATAAAAGCCACACGAGTCGATCTCCCCGCGGTCGGTTCGTGGATGGGTGACCATCTATTGCCTCGGAAAACACGTGAAGTTGTTGGTCCCGGTTGTCATTCGTAGATCTTTGACGGCCGTTATCTTGTTAAGCTTACAGGACCTAAACGCAAAAAACGCAAGTGTTAGAAACAATAAAAGTATATGATCGACTACAGTAAACAAAATCAAAAAAATATATCATATTCTTTAGGGTATATGCTAATTAAATAGTGTGTTAAAACATAATACAATTTATTTTGGTACGATAGAAAAAAATCATGAAGATACCTCTAAAAACTTTCTTTTTACAATAAAAACCATACTAATATACATACTAATCATTATGATTTTTTGTAAGATTATTCTACAAGCAACATACTAAAACTCTAGTGTTTTAGTTTTTTAGTCCAAACAATAGATTTTTCGTAAATAGATAATTGCTTCATATTTTGCAATAAATCGCGAGCGTAAAGAGAAGCGCGGTGACACAACGCTGGTAGCGTTGTGTCACCGCGCTTCTCTTTCTTTTCTATGCAGTCCGACAGTGACCGCGCTTTAGGTCATGTAGTCCTCTTAAGTCAGAAGTCTAAAAGTCTGGCAACAAAAAGTCTTATCAAGGGGTACCAGTGTTACTCAGTAACTGGGTTGTGGAGGACGGATAGGCAGACGCTCCATCAAAAATACTTTAGTTGCATCCAGTTAGACTGGAAGCCGACCCCAACACAGTTGGGAAAAGGCTCGACAGATTGATTGATTTATTACGTGAAAAAGATTACTTATCCAAAAAAAAAGTTGCTCAAAGGTTAGAAACATATGAAACTAATTAGGGCTTTCAAACTGCCAGTCCTTCACAAAACTATTTTTCGTCTAGACATTTCGTAAGCCAGCATTTATTTTTCTTCAATACTATTTTATTTTTGCTATATAGAAAACTAACTAGAAATAACGTAGCTCGTATGTAATTTTGCTACTACAAAAAAAAATACAAAAAATAAATTGTGGTGCAGCAAAATACCAAATTAGAAAACTCAGTTGAAAACGCCTCAAGAATTCAAAACTCGTAAACTTATGTACCCGCAATATTTTATTCTAAAAGGGCGATTCGCTCGTCGAAGTCATAAAACCCGGAAAAGCGATACTACATACAATAAATAGAACAGCCCTGTTGACTTGTAACATAATCGAACAATAAATACACCTATAATTCTTGGTATTATCCCGAAAAAAGGTGATTCGGAACGTCACCCGGTTTTGGGAGCGTTTGATATTCGGAATACGCACATTTAGTCCGCTTTTTTATTGTCCTAACTTGATGGATGAAGACCTATCTCTTGAACACATTTATATGCGTGGCCGCCAACGATTATGGAAGTATGAAGTCATTTTGATGATATTATTGTGGGGTTCTTATTTGCTTTTCTGGAATAAAATGTTCAGTAAAATATAAAATGGGTGTAAATCATTTTTATTTAGATTCCATCGTTGGTTCGCAAAATGTTTTAGAAACTTTTGGTTTTTGATATTGTCACTGTGTCGTTGCGTGCTGAGAAAGTATATACATAATCAGCCTATAATGTTCCCACTGCTGGGACACAGGCCTCCTCTCCGTGAGAGGGAGCGGGCCGTAATCTACCACGCAGGCCCAGTGCGGGTTGGTAGATGTCACATGTCTTCGAATTTTTGGTTCTAGGACATGCCGGTTTCCTCACGATGTTTTCCTTCACCGTTTTGAGAACAGTGGTGATGAAATAATTAACACAAAGTAAAGCGCCTGTCTGGGTTCGAACCTACGACCTACAACTCGTAAGTCGTGACCTTTACCACTGGGCCACCACTGCTCTGAGAAAGTATATACACTCGGGGAAATTTATAGTGTAGCAGATTGACACTGTGTTGTAGCCATTTTATACGACTGCTTAAAATTATAGTTTTGGTCTGAATGGGGGCGATTTGGTAAGCAATAATTTGCCCTGACTTTACATAAAATATTCATGCCGCACTACTAAGATGCTATTGCACAATCGAAGTGGATTCAGACACAGCCAATAGATCAACACATTCTGTTTATCTTATTCGATTACGTCTGCCCACCAGGGCCGTCGAAAAGGGTATTGATTAGTAATTAGTTTCATCCAGCGGTTGAGTTAGAGGTTCATTAGATGTCGGACGAAGGTCTGCCCGGTAAATTAATTTTAACCATTTACTGGCACGAATTGCGGTGTAATGATACAATGACCTACTTTTACTGATAGCCTTTTGAGATTAGATCTACGTTGTATGACCTGATGAGCGTAGGCATCTAACATCTATTAATTTTGTGAAATTTAGACCTGTATAAATGCCCCAAAGTGATCGGCTAAGTCGTCACTCAACCGGTAAGGCTCATAGAGGCGGAATGTTTCTTGCGCGCCTTTATGGGAGGATGTGTGGTCGGGGATCGGCCGCACTTGGTGGTGGGGCCCGCTGAAGACAGTCGATGGTTCGCGCGAGTGTACAAGCATCTCCCGTGCCACCGACTCATAGTAGTGGAAAGAACAGTGGGGTTTTAGTCGTTAGGAATCCGTCATATCCTCCATTCTCCCCAGACGGAAGCTATGTATGAGGAATTCCCCGCAGAAAAAAAAAATACAGTAGGTACACTCATATTACGCTAGATAATTTTGTAAGTTCCATCACAGAATACTTAAAGTACTACGTACAGAAAGGACACTCCCTTCCCCGCACTAACATCAGTTACCGCACCTCACCCCGCACTTCGGCGTATTCGTCGCAGTTATTTAACAATAGCGCTCGCAAACACAAGTACCTCACGCACACATTCATACGTATACAAACGTCATTTTTTAATGTAGTAGTAGTAGGTAATTATTTTGCGAGGGTTGTATGGAGTGTCCGGGGTGTGATTCCATGTAATAATGGCGAGTCTATTCCCTTCAACCGGACACAAAAATCCAGCCTCCGCGTTGGTGCTTGCGGCGACATATCAAGCTATACATTGCCAGTTTAAGCTGACCTGGCACTATGTAGGTTTTGCATTTTTTTACCAGTTTCTAGTATTTTGGCCCAACAGACACATTCTCACGTGCACAAACAGCCAAACAGAACAACTATTTGTAGCCACACAATTTTGTACCGCAGATGCCAATTAGTCACCCCCTGCACCAATCAAGCTGTTCAAATAATACCCAGTTGACATTCGCATTGTATTTTTACGGTCAGGGCTGCGAGAAATTGATTTGTCATTGTTTTTATCAACCCTCAAAATCAGTGACTGAAAGTATGGGCGGCACGACTTACATATAGATAGACTGATATAGATAAACCATTTATTTGGCGCACATAAAAGACAGCATAACACACAAAAGTATTATTAGATGATAACCAATTACCTACTTGAATATAATATAAAAACAAGGAGCCGATATAAAAACAAAAAAAAAAAAAAAAAAAACATACATATCGAACTAAAAGTGACACTATGACGAATATTTAAAATCAAATTAATAACGAAAGAAAAATACACAGTGCGGCACACCGCACTGTGTATTTTTCGTTATTAATTTGACGCACACGTCTTAAGGTTGCACCAAATGGGAGTCCAGCTCAGCATGTGTCAGGCAAATATACCTGACACTGATATCCCTGCAGTGACACACGGACGTTGAGCAGACGAGATAAACAACAATGCCAACTACTTCGAGTTTTTACTCAAATTTAAAGCTCTATAATCGAGCAATTGCTATTAACATTCGACACCAACTGATTATACTAAGTAGGTACCTAATTAAGATACCAAGAAGAATTAAGACAGTTTCCTTGAAAACACAGTAGTGTTGCCAAGGAAATTGTCTTCCTTGTCATCCTTTGTATTTAGAACATTTTATGCAAATAAAGATAGGTACTTAGGTACTTACTGACTTACTAACAATTGTTTACACTGGTTTATGCTATAGGGAATATGCAAAAATGTGTATGAGACAGTGCAATAATGACTTACAGTCTTATGTCACATTATTGGGGTCGTCAAAAATAACTAATGTCATATATAAGCACTTAAGGGTACTCTTTCTAACACACAGGATGATTCGTATAGAAAAAAAGAAAAATCAAATGTTGCGTATCATTTTTTATCTTTTAATGCCTCCTCTATGTTCATTTTAAATCTGTATAAAGCATAAATGAGAGTCAAATGTATGACAATGACGGGCAGTGACAATTATTGTGAACGATAAAGAAGGTGCTGCCATCACATACTTTAAAGACTGGACATATCTATTTGTGTAAAAAAGAAATTGATACATTAATAAATTATTAAATATCATGTTCATAACAGTGTAGTTATTATTCAAAACGCTTTAAATACAGTTTTGATATTCTATGTTCTAAAAATACTCGTGAAATCATATAAATTCTTACAATAAGCATGTCCCAATTACCATCTTAATATAAAATCCGTAATGCCATTTTTCATTTCTCATACTCGGAAAGTAGTGTTTGTTTGATCCAAATAGCGGGTGGAAGACGCTGCTTCCCACCACAGGGCGGGAAAGACTCATAGTAATTACTTCCCTCTTTAGGGTGGGAATGAATTTTAAAAATAGAACTGTAGTCAGCTACGAAATTTTTTACATAAATTAAGAAAAATGCTGCAGTCTTGTGAGTGTAAACAGCCAGTGTGAATTATAACAAAACCTATTAAGCGGGACAGCCCGCGGCGATGACGCGGTGTGTTCCATATTTAAAATAAAAAAAAAGACAATAGTACGAGTATTATTTAGCGGGATACTAACCCTGTAAGCTGTACCGAAATTCAAAAACATGATTTTATAGACTAATATTTCTTTAATAAAAATGAGTTCAAGCGATTCTGAAATGTTGACCCCAGATTCGGTTAAAGACGAGGCAAATGCAGTAATTGAAATAAAATATCAGGTATGCCGAAGCAGATAGCAACGTATTTGAATTTACCAAACTGTGAGCAGTATACCGGGCATTGTTATAGAAGAACGTCAGCGACACTGTTAGCCGATTCTGGGGCGAACTTGACAATGTTAAAAAGACATGGAGGATGGAAATCCAGCACAGTCGCGGAAGGCTACATTGAGGATTCTGTCCAAAATAAAACCAAAATTTCAAGCAAATTAACTGAGACTATAAATTCACACCCCAGTTCGCCTCAACTAACTACTTCAAGGGAGTCTCTGCCATGGATTCCATCGTCTAATCAAATACCAGAGTCTCCTACTTTTACAGACATCCAGCATAGCCAAAGTCATAATAATATATCAAACACCGTAAATATTCCAAACAAGAATGTAACTTTAAATTTCACAGATTGTTCTAACTTCTCCATTAATTTTAAATAGGTACCATGCATGTTATTGTTATCAATAAATATTTTAGAAAAACTACTACTTTTTACTTTCCTTATAGTCGAAATGAAAAGTAGAGTGTTTAACACGGGTGAAAGTCATCAATTCCTACTCGGACAATAGCCGCCCTCGCTGCGCTCGGGCGTCTAAATGTCTCGTATAGGAATTGATTCCTTTCCACCCTTGCATAACAATCTACTATTCTTATATCTATTAATAGATTACCTACTTTCTTACTTTAGTTAATAAGTTTAGTTAAGATTACTTAGTTACCTTAATTTGTACTATTTTCTTTGTTTATCTTATTGCTAGACATTTAATACTGTTACTTAGCAGTAATCTATAATTATATAAGACTGTTACTAAGATTGCTATTTAGCAGTAATCTATAATTAGATATATTATATAGGCCTACCTATACATTCATTACCTACTATGTAAGCAATATTTGTACACCTTGCAAGGCAGTACATAGTGACACAACATATATTTTATGTTATCCATCATGTACTACATTAAGTACATGTGTACAAATAAACAAAATTTGAATCTTATTTCCAAAACTGGCAACATAAAGACCTCCCCGAATACTTGAATCAAAATAATAATCTTTTAAATTTAAATATTTTCAGCAAACATTTGCCAAGTAACGAAAGCTGTCTTGGTGGTGTTTCAAATATTATCAGTTACTTTTTAAATGTTATTATCTTGTCCGCACTAGGCCACAAAAAATCCATGTCCTTTAACCACCTGACATAAACGTCAGGTAACAAAAGGCAAATGCCTAGTTTCGGGGTATTCTTGAACAAATTGTGATTAATAAAAAAACCACCGGACCAAAAGGTTAGGTGGTGGAAACTACAACTTTACCTTCAATAACCTTAACTTCTTGTTTTAAAAAAATGGTAATTTTTCCCTATAAATTAGTATGTTCGTCGAATATCAGTCTACGGACACATAAACAGTTCAAAGCTAAACACAGTTCAAAGTAGTGACGTCACTGCTCAAAGTAATCTCACTTTGAGGCACTCCATAATGTCTCATGAATAAATTACCGGCTAGTGGTTTGAAAGAGAATAACATGCTATTTTATCATTCACTTGCTTATTTATCGAAGGTTTAACGTCCACGGAAAGTTTTCAATAGCCGGTTTACGTTCGAACAATTTGTTTTGAATCATCAATCGAGACGCTTCGTCTTAATAGAACTTATGAATTAAAAAGAACCCTCCTTAAAAAAATGTTTAAAGGTTCTGAATTCACCCCTTCCAAATATGATTTTCATTTTCGAATATGTAATGAGAATAAAAATATATATTTCAAAACCAATTTGCAGTCTTGTTCAACATTAAATTAACAAAGTTTTATGTGAATGATCGGTATGTTCAGTTTCGATCACTTTGAATATTGAAAAAATATTATAGTTTGATACAAATTCATAATTCTTGTTCACGGTCTAACAATTTTTAAACCGAATTAAAATGAGACTACAAAGGACTTTGAACCTTGTAATCATAACTTACTATCACCACGTCCTACATAACCTAGCTTCAAACACGTTAAAACTGCAATAACATTAACCGAACGATGGAAGCCATTCCCCAGTATTATATTTAGTAGTTTTTTACTTTATAGGTTGGCGAAGAAACGGCCCATATTGTTTACCTGATCGTTAAACTGAAAGTTTTCCGGGTCGTGTCGGCTTCTCTTATCTTTCATGTCACGCGAGCTAACACCTTGTAATGCTATCTTTGCAGGCGCTGAGTCAGCACGTCTTGCATCGGGTGGATGGCGAGACAGTGGGAGGGCCGATGACCGCTTACAGCACCATACAATTCGTCGTACAGAAACATCACTTCGTGAGAGGGAAAATTAAGGTGAGTCGAATTTTATTTTTACTACAGCAATAAAATGAGTCGTTAAACGAAATCTTATGGCTTAATTTTCCACGTTACTAAGGAGGTTTAAAGTCAAAGAAATACCTTTGATTTGTAAGCAATGAAATGTAAATGTGATTTGACGTAAGTATTAGGTAATTTGTTCATTCAAAAACCCGGTCATTTCAATATTTTATCAACTACTAATTGTTGCCCGCGACTACGTCTGCCATCCAGGTTGAAAAGTAGCCTATGTCCTTCTCCAGGTCATGGTCTACCCACTTCCTAAATTTCACCCAAATCCGTTCAGCCGTTTTAGCGTGAAAGCGTAACAAACAAACAAACTTACTTTCGCATTTATAATATTACTAGCTGCGCCCCGCGTTTTCACCCGCATAGGTCTCGATATCGTGAGAACATCAGGATAAAAAGTATCCTATGTCCTTTCCCGGGACTCAAGCTATCTCTATACCAAATTTCATCTAAATCGGTTCAGCGGTTTAGGCGTGATAAGGTAACATACAGACAGACAGAGTTGCTTTCGAATTTATAATATTAGTATGGATTAGTTAGGATGATACGGGGTTGAAACACATACTTGAATTTGCAAACACGGGCATTTGTCTTCCAATCTTCCACTGTGTTTATGGTGTCATAGTATTATTATTACAACGATACCGGGTGTACCCCCGAAATTGTACATTTGTGAAATATTATTTTTCCTTTCATTAAGTACTCCTCTTGTTTATAGCCTTTCCGTATCCAGTTTTTCGCTGTAATTTCATCTGTTTCATGTTTGTTTCCGAGTATTTCGGAATGCCGTCGTTTTCGACTGTTATTTGGGCACTAAAACACTCAAACCGAGGCGTGGCGAAATAACTAGAGTTCATGTTTCTGAACGAAATACCTACATTCAATTGTTTGGGCACGAGGGTGTAGTTCGCAGTGTGTCTGACTTTCATATCAAAGTTGAGGCAAAGTTGTAATTACTTTGTTTGTATTATTGGTTCCGTAGTGTATACCGTATTGTGTGCGATTCAATTAAGTAAATGGTAGAGTTAATCCAATACCAATTTTGCGCAACGTAACGGAAATAGGTATCCTTATAAACGAGTATCTAGTAGACGCCTACCGACTAGTGTTGTTGTATTGTTTACAATCTCATTCATATATCGGTACATCGGTAGATACTTTGTTATGTTTTATAAAATCATTGTTATTTTTTTGGTAGTTCACAACAACAGTCGAAGGTCTTATTGAAAGCCTTGTGTTTTTATCTTCTTTAGATGCTGTTGTGTAATAATGTTCATAAATAAATCTTCGACGTCCCATTGATTAAGCTACTCATCTGTGAGATAATGGGTGATTTACACTAGGTCGATTTTCGCCGTGTGACTGGTCGCTTACCAAATCGCCTTACAAGCTGAATCGCCACCACTTTTACACAGGTTGATAAAAATATCACGTGACTAGTTTATTTTGCATCAAAAAGTCGACCTACATGCGGCGGTTAATCGCCAGCGACTAAGTATTTTAGTCACCCGCCGCATGTGACCTGTCGGCCCACGATAAAAGTCAAAATATACCTACCTACTCAACAATTTGGAATTTGCAATTTTAGTCACCTGCAACCTAGCCGAATTGCTACTTAGAAAGTCGATTTTTGCCGTGCGGCTAAAATTGTACGGATAAAGTCACCTGTGTAAAACCCGCATAAGAGAAAAAAAAACCATGTGAGCGTATAAAACAAATGTATCCTTACATGGTGGTACCAGCATTTTCAGGGAAAGCCACCGTCCATACATTTAGCAAGTGTCCGCTGCCAATGCGTCCATGCTCCATGCTTGCCCGACTGCCCACGCGCTCGCTCATAATCTTTGCCCACACATTTGGCCAAGATAGATGATGTTTTGTTTTATGAAAAAGCCGTCCGCCCCGCAAGCCACACCCATTGTGACCATGCCACATAATACGAAATATAAAACTACGGCCACATAGGTGATCGCTTCGCATCCAGAAAACTTTAGCTATTTCGGCTAGTAAGTTCGGAATACACTACATCAGCCAACTTCCCAATAGTTTGTTTGTAGCAATAAATAATCTAGAATTTTAGTGCAGTGGGTTAGTTATGAAGTATTGCCTAGACTTCGTGGAATAGTGTGACCAGCCTTTTGTATCGTGACTCATAGTTCTGATTATAATCACGGGTCGCAATTTTAACTTTCGTTACGGTAAGCATGTAATTTGATACAGTACGATAAAATGCGATAGGTGTAGGAAACATTTCAATTATATACTTTTTAAACCAAGCTAGTTGATACATACAACTCGGTAAGGACCCTTGAGCTTTAATTATATTATAAAAGATGAAGTTGGCAAAAGCTAGTCTGTTGAAAACATTGAATGATATAAAAGCGATAATACAGGAAAAAAAATACCAATACGCAAACTGTAACCATAAAACACACTAATATTATAAAGGCGAAAGTTTGTGAGTGTGTGTGTGTGTGTGTTTATATGTTTGTTACTTCTTCACGCTCAAACGGCTGAACCAATTTTGATAAAATTTTGTATGGAGGTAGCTGACACCCTTTTTTTATGGATGGGAAATCATCAAATGACCCCTCCCGCTCTGGGTGGAGCGGAAGGGAGTGTCAGACTCTTACTGACTAAAACCCATCCGTGTTCCTTCCTTAGCCCTTTATGTTCCGGGGTAGCGGTAACCCTTTCGGACAATCCCGCACCCCCGGCAGGCTTCGGCCCTGGCAGGGCCTTTCCTTTATGCTGACATCTATTTGAGGCGCGCGTGGAACACGTACGCGCCGTCCAGCACGGGCCTGGTCCTGATCGGACGGTGAGCTACTAGGTAGCTGACACCCTGGATTAACATTGCTACTTTTTATCTCGATATTCCTACGGGATCGACATTTATGCGGGTGAAACCGCGGGGCGCAGCTAGTTCAGCATAATTATGATTCTAGCAAAAAATATTGTCTGTAACCATAAATTCAGCATAATTATGATTTTACATAAATAAATTTGTTGTTTCATACATTTTGACCACGTAAGTATTGCACGTTTCTACGCGTCAGCTGTTTTTTTATAGCCGACGAAAATTTTCTACGCTTTCTCTTTCCTGAATGGTTACAGATTTCGCATTGGTTAAAAAAAAACCTGTGTACTAAAAGCATTACAACGTAGGTACCTACTACCTTTTTTGTGGGGAACTACGTACAGACGCCAACACATCAAGCTACTACAATCTGTCAAATTTCTTTAATAGATTTCAACTTTATTGCTAAAAGGTTCAGAGTTGATTGGGAAAATTTGACAGTTTCGGGTAGTTTGATGTGCTGGTCTCTGTACATTAACATTGCCTCAACGAAGTTTGTCCAACGCACCTTTGGGCAGCCAGTCAGTTATATGTAGATATTTTAATCACGATTTATTATAAGCTATTCCCATTCAGTTTTTTAGACAAGAAGCAACGATGACACTGATGTTAATTTTTTTGTTTATATAGATTCGGTGTACAGCAAGTGTCTACTCAATATACTTGCAAAGCTTAGAAAAGAGTGCTGAAGAGGAGAGGATACGAACCACTCCCGTCAGCCTCCCAGAGGTGCACGAAGCAGTAGTTTACTCTATACATCGCCTGCCAGAAACCAGTAAGTCTCTAGAGATACCGAACATAGTACGCAACGGACTTTGAATAACTTATTTACCTGAGATGCATGCTATAGTGTTAAGTTTGATCCTCATATAATCTTGTTTGGAGTTAGCATTTATTATTTTAAATAACTTGACATAATTCAAATGTGTGACGAGATGCTGGTAAGAAGTACCTAGCGATATTATGTGTTATTCTTTTCAATTTAGACTTCTACTTACAAACTCTCAAAACGGTGAAAGAAAACGTCGTGAGGAAACCGTCATGTCCTAGAACCAAAAATTCTAATACATGTGCCATCCACCAACCCGCAATAGCACGTGGTGGATTATGGCCCACTCCCTCTCCCTGAGGCCTGTGTCCCAGTAGTGGGAACATCATAGGCTGATTATGATTTCAAATAAGATTCTACGAAAATTCGGTTGCGTCGACAGCGTTATCGTTGGCATCGCAAAGGATAGGCCTCTTCCATAGTGCAGTTTTTATTGCACAGATATCATGACAAGAGGTAAAGTATCATTTGTGGTGTGGTTCCACAGTCGCATTGTGGCTCATTAATTTATACTGAGCTCATGGAAATACTAGCGAGTACCCTGCGATGTAGCTCAAATTGAGTCGCTGAATATCAGTATTTCGGTATGTGTACGTCGTACTTGTAGGAACATTAAAATGAAAAGCAACATGAGCAAATTAAGTCGAGTCTAACAAACGAATAAGAAACCTCTCTAAATCTACGTCCTTATACACACTACACCGGTGACCGTTTTTGTACTATTTGATCAAATACCTATAATAAGGTAGAAAAAAAATATATTAACATCATATGTACCTATGCACGGTACTCACAGATATGGTCCCCTTCTCAGAACCGTTGGTTACCAGGAATCATTAATCCGACTATGTTTATACTTCAAAGAATTATTACCGAACAACGAGTTTTGTTTCAAATACTCTACAATGGAATAAACCTGAAACCTTGATATGTAGAACCCGCCTTAGGGATAACCCTAAAGCGGGTTCTACATCTCAGGGTTCTATAAATATATGCTGTTATATTATAATTCAAATGCCAGTTTTCGGAAACTGTTTCACATACAGTACAATACCTAATTTTCAATATTGACCATATTCTATATTTTAGAATTAAATTATAGCGATACGGTAGTACCTACTTCAAAAACGTATTGAACTTTCTGGTTCAATACTTCAATACGACACAATATTGAAAGGGACCGCTGTTTCAGGCTTCATGAATGTAACCTTCTCTCCTTCGTTAAAAATAAATCATCGCCAATAATACGAACCTTACCTTTCAATTTAGGACTTTAATATTTTAATTAAAACGTTATTGATTGATATTCCTTTCTGAAGAGTAACCTAAAGTACGGTCTTTCTATTTTTAGTCATTTATTCTTATACAGAGGCGTCACCAGTCTTGGTATTTCGAATTGATTTTGGTTATTAATAATTCCAACTTGGAATTTTGGAGGGGAATCGATCTAAAATATAAATTAAATATACTAATATTTTAATAGCTTCTTGGCCTATTCTGAAACATTTCTCCGATGAACGGTTCGCCGACAGAACGGTTTGCTTTTCAGTGTTGTAGAATAAATCTTTTGTGCCTTAGTGTAAACGCGGTGAATGCCTAACAGTCGTGTCGGCGAATCGTTCGCCAGTGACAGGTTCTATTGATGAAATTCTAAAAGTGAATCACTCTATTGGCGAAACACTGAGAAGTGAATCATTCAGTAGGCAAATCGTTCATCGGAGAAGCGAACGTTGGGGAAATGTATCAGAATCTCACGGTCAGTAGGCACAGAGCGCATTGCTACAGACAAAGAAGGCTTCATTGAAGGTTCCAAATCAAAGCCAATGTGTAGGATTAGTGACCATTAACAGCTTCACCCATGTGCTATAGGATAGATGCATTACCAATTTGTTGGTACAACGTTATCCATCTAGCCTGGGTTGACTTGCCCTCCTCGTTTAACGATGGAATTACAAGCATTCGTAAAAAGCACTTGGGAGAAAAAAAAGAATTAAAAGAGTCAACGGGATTCAGACCTTTGTCTCAAATGCATTGATGTAGTCTTACGCAACAATTGATTCTTGCTAGGCGTGTCTATTCTCCCTGTTCACAAGCTTATCTTCAGTTACCAACCATAGGGGTCTACCCACAGATATTTACCTACCGATACTTAGCTTCAAAGTTGCTTACTCGAGTACAAATTTTCATAGAACCGGTGTCACAGCAAGGTAACCACCTAACCAGTGCGAGGTAACGAGAAAATTGGCCGTTGTTATTTTAGCTGATCTAAGCTAAACTAGAAATGACCCAGTTCCTCGTCCCGGTGGCCGCGCTGTCCAAGTAATAAACTATAATAATATTATCGAACAAAATATTTACTGGCTTCTTCAATCCATTTGGAGCTTTTATACATTTAATTAGAGTAGGCGAGTTTTGAAAATCTCTTATCGAAAGTTTGAAGCGCTATTGTTTACTTTATCATAACAAAGGGCTTGTAAATAGATTCAAGGTTCATAAAGGCTTTATTATAACATAAAAGACGTAAACTTGGTGAAACTATGTAACACTGATCAAAGTGGTTTGTAAATATGGGCTTTATAGAATTATGGAAACAGTCGCTTAACATTTAATTGATTCTTAGATATGGTTTCTGGTCTCGAAACGGTGAAGGAAAACATCGCAAGGAAACCTGCGTGTCCTAGAACCAAAATATTGAAGACATGTGACATCCACCAACCCCCACTGGGCCCGCGTGGTGGATTATGGCCCGCTCCCTTTCACAGAGGTCTGTGTCCCAGCCGTGGGAACATTATAAGCTGACTGTGATAGATGGTTTAGAATTTAGAAAATAAAACGGTAGACTTATAATTAATATAAATCCAAGGGTAGACCTTTTATTTTAATAGACAGTATCAGATTAGGTTAATAAATTGGATCTAAAAAATTCAATAAATATCAAAGTGTTTGGTATCCCTGCCGAAATCTATACTAAAATAAAAATAATGCTGAACAGAGTATTTTTTGTTTGAACACGCTAATCTCTGGAACTTCCAATAGGATTTGAAAAAATATTTTTGCATTTGCCTTATTCTTGAGGAAGATTAGGCTATACTCTTAGGAACTGAACAAAAAGAAAAAAAAAACAGAACGAAAGCAAAGCGAAAACGAAGTAATAGCGCGGGTTGGACGATGCGATCCGATGCGATGGGTCAGAGCCAGAAATTTCACACGGACAATTCACACGGACAAAGTACTTAGCGGGCAGAAGGATTTATTCCGGTCAGATTGAGCCCCCCCCCCCCCCCCGCAGAAGCTAGTAATAAAATAAAGGAGCATCAAACCTTTGTTCGAAAAACAAACCACCTTTGTGAATGTGTTACGCTATTTTAAGTTCTCTCCGAATCGTTACGAAATGTTCCGAACTTGATTAGATCAGTCGAATTTGAACTGCATTTTAGGAACACGAGCGTACGTATTTAGTGCCTGTGTTCCATTAAAACTCAAAGACGGTCTCAAAAGTTAAATTAGTTTAGACAGTAACAGTTCGTGACTTGAATTTGTTTTTCAGTTTATTGGCTGAATAGTCTGTTTCTGATTTTGAATCAATTTTTATAATCTTCACGACTGTTTTTGTTTTTCTAAGGATTTTCAGTTGTGCTTCCATAGGTAAAAACTTATTTGGATTCTTAATAACTCTTCTTAATCCAAGTTTGTGACAAATATTTTAGAACGATCGAAGTCAAAGCAATTGGTAGAAGTCTCTAAAAATGTCTTGAAATTACATACATTACATCGCGCCAGTAATCTTCAAAGGATAAGGCAGAAGTGAACCTATATAGTGCACCCACATTTTTGCAGTTTCGTCTTAAAGAACAACGTTCGCTTCGTTTTTTACATAAGCATCAGGATAATCAGCCTACAATGTCCCACTGCTTCCCAGCAGTGGACAGGGGCCTCTCGGTTAGAGGGAGTGGGCCGTAATCCACCACGCTGGCCCAGAGCGGGTTGGTAGATGTCACATGTCTTCGAATTTTCGTTTCTAGGACATGCCGTAAACATAAAATAAGTAAAACTTAGATAAAAAAAACTTGTTAATAATAACCTAAGTACCAAAGAGTGCTTTGAATCTTACTTCTTATTTTTTTTTAATTGTTATACCTTCTTCTGTCCTTTTTTCTGAAATATTATCTAAAATAACCATTTCTTACAGTTTATACTAACAATTTAATAAAGGATTCATTTAGCAGCCTATAGCTATAGGGTTTAATCCGTCTTTCGATATCCAATATGTACGTAGTCGCGATGTAATATGTATTTGGGACTGGCGACGTTATTCGAAAGCGATGTATTTATAATGTAGGCAATTATAAGTTATTGCATGACAAACTATGCTGTAAGTTACGAGGTCAAGGCAGTGTGAAGGAAAACCTTGAAAATGACTTATTCATCGTTTGGTTAAGTAGTTGCTAGGGAGTATACATACGAATATTGTCAATGCAGACCCACATTCCTATTTCATATCCATATTCCTGGACATGAGCCCTCATTTCGTCACAATTCGATAGATTTTGAACAAAGTTCATACATAATCCATTGCTTCATAATTATGTTTGCAAACTTCGTTTCCTCGAAAACCGTGAAAAATCCACCAAGGTGTAAAAATGTACAAAAGATACTTTCTATTTATAATTACTACTAGCTTTTGGCCTCAGCTTCGCCAGGGTGGAGGTCGGAAATTATCCCACGGAAACGTAAATACCGGGATAAAAAGTATCCTATGAATCCAGGTTATAGAAAACTGTGTGCCAAATTTCATCCATATCCTATTAAAAGCGTAATACTAATGATTGAAATACTATCGTGAATTCATGCAAGCCTAGTACTTTTTGTTAGAATACTGCTCAGAAAGTCCGGTAACATTTCAATTATGATTCGAAAGACACGTAGCGCCATCTAGCAATTGTGACCGTCGAAAGTTATTGTTATTTTCCCCAGGAACAGTTTTTTTTTTCTGAATGAAAGGTATCCTAATATGTCAACGTACGTATATGCAAAATTTCATGATGATCGGTTCAGTGGATTAGGGGTGAAAAGGTAACAAACAAACTTACTTTCGCATTTATATTATAAGTAAGGATTCAGATTTCATATCAATACAATACAATACACATAAACGAAGCCTTCCTCTTCACGATAGAGGTAATATGACTGTATACTGTTAACACATAAAGGCTGATTTACACGGGGAGTGTTTTGCCCGTGGAGAGGTTAGAATTTCTGTGGTAGTCTACACTAGTAAATGATTTTCGCTCTCATAATATTGTGTTTACGGTCAAGCAAGATACCAAATCTCGTCTACGATTATGCCAATAAATTATGAGATACTTTACAGACAATTTCTCGTACCTACTGTCATTTGACAACTCGAAAGATTTTTTGTTTGCACAGATGCTTCCAATTTCAAGGCGTTCTTCAAATCATGCGTGAATCGTACATAGAAGGAAAGAAAAAAATAATTATTTATTTTTAGAAAAAAATACATCTAAACAGATACAGTAAGTAATAGATCATACAAAATAAGGCCAATTAGAAGTTTCCACGTGCAGTAAAACATTTAGCACATACTAACTGGTGCATAGACAGACAGTATACTGTGTTCCTTTTATATAGGTACATCAGATAAAAATAAATAAGAATCAAATAAAAAGAGTCAATTCCGATGTAATAAATTAGCAGGAAAGTGTGCATGCTATCTATAAGAGCCGACTTTTTTATTTCCATTCAATAATAGTCTTGTCGAGGCGAGAATCTCTCCTCGTGTAAACGATACTTTTGAGAGAGACGCGCATGTGTTTGACTGATATTAGCTACGTAACATAATTACAACCGCCCTTGTATTTGGCACATGACACAACTAATTAACTTGAATTGTGTCAACTATCTTACCGTAATTAATATTCAGACCAATCTCGCTAGCAACACATAACCAAGTTTTATTAAGTAAGGATATTCAAGTTTGGTTTACATAGTCCCATTAATTTTAACGCTATATTTTATTAGGTAGGGTAGTAACGAATGGGGCCCGCGCTCAACAAAGAGCGACAATGGTTGGATACGAAACGGGCCTACAGTGGTTTAACGTTGCGTTAAGAGTAGGGCTTATACCGAATTATTTCCATTCCGGAATTTGTTTAAACAGTGCATTTTTTTTTCCTTTTAATTGATCCGGTAGCAGATACGTGGACCTTTCCCTGAAAAAGCTTTGTAGATTAACGGAATAGGTTTTAATCACGGAATGTTTTGATTCAAAAATTTCATGTTACGTTTTCGTGAATGTTCGAGAATTCTGAAAAACGTGTAACCTTGTTTTGAACTCCAAAATATGCCGATTTTTTCTAGTAATGTTACCGATTTTTTATAGCATTTTTAGAAGTTAAGTTAATAACAAACATAGCTATAATATATGTTAATGTGTTATAATATATAGTATGTGCGTGTGTTAAGCTACCAATACGATTATATAATATATATTACTTTCATTTCATTGATGGTTGGCCTAGCTATAATATTACAGTATAGGCACAGAGCAAATAGGTAGGTATAGGTTGGTGTCATCATAGAAATATATATTATTACAGCCTGCGGTCACTTAAAGATGGTAGGTATTCAAAATAATATCGTAATATGTCTAGCTATACAGGGTGTTACAGAAAGGGTATATCAATACAAACGGGTTGAAGAGTGTATCTGGTCTAGAATCTCTGTACAAAATTTCAGCTCAAAAACAGTAACTTTGAAAATGCTTAATATTTTTTTATTTCGATAGTTTATTAAATTGAAATCATAACAAACATGTCACCGCACTACGAGGGTCATTATCTGTAGTGTGTCTGTGCGCCTAGTACACGCACATCACGCCGCCGTGCGCCAGTGCTGCGCCGTGATGTCGAAATAAAAAAATATTAAGCATTTTCAAAGTGCTGAGCTGAAATTTTGTACAGAGATTCTAGACCAGATACACTCTTCAACCCGTTTGTATTGATATACCCTTTCTGTAACACCCTGTATATAGCTACGTCTGGTGGTTGGGCTTTATTATACTTAAAAGGAATTTCATGGCAACCATTTCAATTCTGAGAAATTTTTGGTAGGTACGGTCAGCATCAAAAGTTGATTAACAATTCAGTTTTTTTAATCTTAGTTACTGAGCAAAATATTTGTTCAAAATTACAGCAGAAGAAATTTTTTCAGAATATATAGGTACTCTTGTCTATTATGTGAAAAGCTAATAATCTGTTTATTGAAAAAAGTTGTTGTCAATTTAATAACATGTAAAATCGATAGTGTTCATCGACTTTTGATGCTGACTGTACCATGTTAGTTTCACTTTAACGTAAAATAATATTTACATACCTACAGGTGTATTAGGAATTATTCTAATAACTTACATTACGTACTTACACGAGTTTCCTTTGAACTTGCGGCATAAGCTTTTATCTAAGAACTTAGTTTCGCATCGTCCTCCATAATATTATCATTATTTGTTGCCCACAAATTATAAGCAGGGCTTTGAACAGCTGAAATACTGCTACAGACACGACCTACTCATATTACAAATAAGTAAGACATATTGTGTTTTTTGTATACCTAATCTTACTTATAGAATATAGGCTTAAGCTCAGTTTAGGACCACTATTGAGTCAGTAAGATCTGTAAGAGATAAATATATTTACTTCACCTTGTAGCAGAAATATATATAGGTAAGTAGGTACTTACCTATATATATTTCTCTCCCACCACACTATTACTCTGCCACCACATATAGGTATATGTGGTGGCAGAGTTTTAAGGCCCTTTATTATGTTTTTCTTGCCGTGAAAAACTATGGTTTATTCGCCGTGTGTAGGCACGGTTGTCAGTATAGTATGGATCACTAATAGAAACTTGTTGACAGACACGTTTTTTCTACGGCACGGTTTATACGCCGTACCGTAAAGAAACCGTGCCGTGTAGAAAGAGGTTAAGAAAGAAAATGCGTGGCAGAATAACAAATAAAACACCATAAAAGTTATTAAAAAAAAGTATGCTAACTCAGCATAACATTACATAATCATCCTATAATATTCCCACTGCTGGGACACAGGCCTCCTCTCAGTGAGAGGGAGTGGGCCGTAATCCACCACGCGGGCCCAGTGCGGGTTGGGCAGATGTCACATATCTTCGAATTTTTGGTTCTAGGACATGTCGGTTTCCTCACGATGTTTCTCTTCACCGTTTTGAGAGCAGTGGTGATGAAACAATTTACACAAAAAAAAAGCGCCTGTTTGGATTCGAACCTGCGACCTATAAACTCGTAAGTCGCGGCCGTTACCAATTGGCCACCACTGCTCTACATAACATCACATCTGTATATCTCTGAAGGGTTAGGCAGAGATGTACAGACGCCAGCACATCAAGCTACTATAATCTATCAAATTTCTTTAATAGATTTTCAACTTTATCGCTAGCGTTCAAAGTTCAAAGTTGATTGGGAAAATTTGACAGTTTCGGGTAGCTTGATATGCTGGCGTCTGTACCTTTAGTACGCCCAATATAACCGGCGAAATGTGGGCGTTAAGTCCCACGTAAAAGGGGACGAGCCTAATGCCATCAACCGGGCACAAATTTAGACTACGGGCTGTCACTGACAAATTTTAGATGGAAAACCCAATAACACACATTCAGTATAATGTCAGTTACAACAAAAGGTACCACCTCTTGATGCTGATTACCCCCTTACTAATAAATATTGTATAGCGTCTGCATAGTTATACAACGTTTTGTCTTCTTCTTTCGAAAGTCAAATTACTGACGACTGACAGAGAGAAATCGGTGTGTAACTATTCATCTGATATAATACGTTTATTAGTAAGGGGGCTAGTGGGTAAGGGGCTGTTCATTTATCACAATCATGAGACAATTTTAACCCTTTACCCCCTACGTAAGAAAAATAAGACTTGAATGAAAAAGAGGAGGGGAGGGGTCCCCTCTCCTTTGAATCTTACGTAAGATCAGTATATTCAGTATCTACCAAAATTGCAAACAAAAAGAAGAATTTTTTTTTTAAACTTTATTTTTGCTTACTTTTGTGATCTTACATAAGAACAATCTAAGCCCCTCCCACCCCCATGTAAGAAAATATAAGACTTGTTTGGACTCCCTCCACCTCAAATCGTCTTACGTAATAAATTAACAGCCCCTAACGATTCAAGCTGGGGAGAATATTTCTTATACAGAATTTAAAACCGTCAGTCGTTGAATTTTTGAAAATTCGTTCTGAAATGCACCTCTACGCTCTAAACTCTTTTCAAGTTTCAGTCAGTAGTTCAGGCTTTGCGTTGCCTGTCAGTCATTCAATCATGGAACTATTTCATACTTATATTTTTATATACAGTACGGAGCAGTGAAGGCCCAGTGGTACCGGCCGCGACAAACGAGTGTAGGATGTGGATTCAAATTCAGGCAGACACTTTAATTTTGAGTAAATCATTTCATCACCATTGCTCTCAAAGGTCATGGAAAACATCGTGAGGTAACCGGCATGTCCTAGAACCAAAAATTTGAATACATGTGACATCTGCCAACCCTCACTGGGCCCGCGTGGTGGATTACAGCCTACTCCCTCTTGAAGAGAGGATGCCTGTGTCCCAGCAATGAGAATATTCTATGCTGATTTTGCTACACTGTATGTACCCACCCGGACGTTAATATGATACATAGCTTAAGTGCCTTTTCACACGTCCCGGTAACCGGGTAGCTGGTGCCGACTATCCGAACCGAGCCAGGCAAACTACGCCGGTAGGTACGTGTGAAGGTAACGTACATGGCTATACACTTCGCCGCCGGGTACCCGGCACCAGCTACCCGGTTGCCAGGACGTGTGAAAAGGCACTTAGACGACGTCGTATAGGTCGACGTTTTATAAAGACGAACTTTTTCTATAACTTGCGATCACAATCTGAATCATTTTGAAGGATATTGCTAATCCATTGCTTCATATGTTCGAAAAATTTATCTGCTCAACAACGTAAATAACGCAATGAATGTTGTTAAACTGTCAAATTGCTATTGCTACTGTTAGTATGTTGCGTAATTACCCCGCTGATGCGCCATATCCTGCGGGACTACACGAATTATAATTCTCCTGCCCTTGTCCTGGTTTATTTGGGGTCGGCGCAACATGTCTTTCTCCATACTTCTCTATTAGTCGTCATCTGGATAGTCACCCTTTTCTAGCCTTATCAACCTTTACACAGTCCATCAATCGTTTCTTTGATCTTACTCTTATAGCCATCCATTTTCCTCATTCCTCCACATCAAATGGCCCATACCATGAAAACCGACTTCCATCTACCCACACGAACAGAGAACATTTTATTACAAAACACAGATCCGTATTACTAACACTCTAATAAACCTCCGCGTAATAAAATACCTACGTCTTATTCCAAATGTTCGTTCCAGTACTTTTCCAGATTGGTAAAAATAGACTTTACCTTATTAGTATGCCGGCAACATAGCATTAGGTCTAATAGCCTTAATGTTACGTTTTGTATGTAGGTAGCCCGAATTTCTATTGAGGTATATACTTAGTGGTAAATCCATTCTCAGTACCATTAAATTTGCTCCATTTGAGGTATTATTTCGAGCTGTAGTGTTATATCCGCTGTTGTCTCATTAGTCTCGTCTAGCTTTGCCGATCGTGAATTGGTAATCCCGAGGAGGACTCTAGTAAGTGGGATTAATAATATTCGCTTGATTATGTTTTTGAAGAAAGGGGTACAGATAAAAAAAAAATGCTAAAGTAGACAGTTAAATAAAGATAGATACCTATTCGCTTTTAATTGAAAAATAAGACCAGCAGCTTAAAAGCAACAAAAGAATAGTATGTGTCGCAGAAGGTGCAAAAAGAGATGCCGCTCAGCATAAAAGAAACAAATAATAATCCGGCTGCATGATTTCATTGACCTTTACTTTATATGTATGTAAATACATAAGTTTTAAAACTTAAAAGCGTTCTTAAAATACTTTTCGCATTCTCCTAGAATAAGGCATTGTTTTCTACTGAAACCCAATTTGTCAGTTAAATTGACGTCGTGGCCTTATTACAAAAATAGTTCAACCCGTTTGCATACATTAGTAATTGAAATGGCACCAAATTCGAAACGGGGAGATTCGAACATGGCTGATTCCATACGAGGCCAAAATTGGACCATAATCATGTACCTACGAACATGCTTTTGGTACAGTTTTGTCTTTGGTGTTGGACATAGGCCTCACCCAAAGACCAGCATTGTACTTCTTTTGGCTACAATGATAATGATGATAAATATTATATCGCTCATTTGGAGAAACATCGACGTAAATGTATTTTTCCCAAAAATTAGTTAAATATCAAAAAGCACTTAGAAAGCGTATTTACGTCAGTCAAGTCCACGTCCATAAAATGTTATCATGGACGCCTTCATATATTTCCATACATTTTACTTCATTATGTTATCGTGATTTACATACAACGTGACACGTCACGTACGTGAAGGTGCACGACCACGTCAATATTGTCACGTTAAAAAAATAAAAAAGCGCACATTCATTTTATAATTTTCTTACTACTTCTATTTCAACATCATTCGATTCTCAACGTGGCAGCCATAACAAAAGATTTCCCCGCTATAATAGAAACTGATATTTGACGATGCAGTTTCCTCACCACAAAGATTTTATACGACTGTCATTTGGACCACCGGGACGCTATCAAAGGGGTTGGATTGTTCTCACGTGAGATACGGGATAAGCAAGATGGATGACCAGCATCCATCTGACCATTCACTATACGAACTATCTACAATGCTGAGTAATGACAATCGTTACTTTTAAAACTCTGGTAGAAAAAATGTTATATCTTCTATTAATTATAGTAAAAAGTCTGTGAGACGTAACTTTATATTTACTCTTATGTAGCTTCTGCCCGCGACTTCGTCCGTGTAAAATTTCGGCCCGACCCACCGCGTCGCACTCCAACGCCTGCGCTTTTCGTTTAGCGTTCTTTCAGTTAAAATTCTCAAAGTGTGTATTTCTAATGCCGCTATAACAACAAAATAATAAAAATAAAATTTTAATAACTGTACGATGGTACGCGGAACCCAACTCACTTGGCCGGTTTCAAAGAATAGCTTTTTTACCTGCTATTTACTTGTGCACATTATCACTTTACATACATTATTCACAATTTTTCAATACCAATAATTCTGTGCTCATTCCATTGCATCGAACCGATACAATTTAAAACGTGATGTCACTGAAAGATTCCGCAGTAATGGAATCTGATATTTCACGATGCATTTTGCTCACGACATAGATTTTATACGAGGGACGGGTCATGGGGACGCTGTCAAAGGGGACTGGATGTTCACACACGTCTTTTGTTTGTGGCTAATGTACGGTGTGCCTAAGTAATTGAAGTATACGACGTATTTGCAGGTTTGAGGGATCTGGATAACGTTAATACAGGTTGGTAGAGACATCGACGCGCATCCCGTTAACATGGATTCAGTAAGTACATGATTCTGAAGCCCCCTGAGTTGAATTTTATGGTGGAAAAATTGCTGTTTCATACATTTTGACCGCGTAGGCATTGCACTTTTCTATGAAACAGCTGATTTTTTTTTATAATCGACCAAAAATTTCTACGCTAGGGATTTAGAATGATGTACATGAATTCATGGTTACAATTTGTGCGTCGCCGCGTCGGTGTCCGTTAGTTACGAAATTTCTTTAATAGATTTTCAACTTTATCGCTAAATCATAAGGGTCAAATTGATTGGGAAAATTTGACAGTTTTGGGTAGCTTGATGTGCTGGCGTCTGTACCTATAGTACACCCACATTTCGCCAGCTATGCTTAAGTCTATACCTTCACTTTCTGGCTACGTAAAGCGAAAATAATTTTTAGTTAGACCAAGGGGGCAATTCTCGTAATTTAAAAAATGTTTACAATCAGAAGGCCAATTCTCGTAATTTAAAACGTTCAAAATCTAGTCGCAGTCTCATCTCAGCGACAAACAAATGTCAAAAACTTGTCAAATAATAGGGAAATTTGAGGTATTTTTGACAGATTGAGAATGATAAATGAGAGAATGATGAAATGAAAATACCTCTAATTTCCCTACATTTTGACAAGTTTTTGACGTTTGTTTGTCACCGAGATGAGACTGCGACTAGACTTTAAACATTTTAAATTACGAGTATTGGCCTTCAGGTACATAGCCGATGTGCTAGTTATTAATATAACTGTCTTAAGTAGTTTTGTAAAGATTGTATTTATGTTGTACTTTGTTGTTATAAAGTATTCTGTGCACGTGCGCCGTGGGTGTAATTATTTCTGAGTTTCTTTCTTTTGATTTATTTATTAAGTTAGCTTAGCAGCTCACTCGTGTAGGTATCGCTTACATTGTTTTCTTGAAACAAATATCGGTTATAAAAAGTGTATTATTTGTCCTAGTCTTAGGAAAATGTGGGATGTCCCTTGGTTGGTAATGTTCATCCGAAACCAAAATTATTTAGTAAAGTAAAAGTATTTGTTTATTTATTTTGTTTTTTTTTTGTTTTTGCAAATATTTTTTTTATATTTATTAAAGTAACACAGAGTACCTACACTGCCGTCAAAATAAATGTTTAAATCATTAAAATCCGCGCTATTCGGGAGACGCCTCGAAATACAGTGTTCTTTTCTCGTGAAACAACATTTTTGTAGAATGATTTCCATAAAACATTAAATATTGAATCTGCAAAACCAAATAAGTGACAAGAAATAGAGCAAAAATGTGTTTTATACGACATCTGTTTGCAAAGGCGAAAATCCCTGAATATTCCTGTGCAGGTCACGAAATGTGTACATGTACCAACTACGAATGCCAATGCGGCCTTCTAACGGCATTATTTTTATTATAAACTACTTTCGTAATACCCACATTCTCCAACTATTATTTTATTATATTATTATGTATTTTTATAATATTGTATTTAGTACTAGCTGTTGCACGCGACTTCGTCTTCGATCCAAGATGAAAAGTAACCTATGTTCTTCTCCAGGTCATGGTCTACCCACGTGCCAAATTTTATCCGAATCCGTTCAGCCGTTTTATCGTGAAAGCGTAACAAACAAACAAACTTTCACATTTATAATATTAGTTACGAGTAGGATAATAAAATAGTAACGAAGTAAAACTGTACATTGAATATTTTTAAAAAACATAGTCATTGTTACGATGTGTGGGAACGACTCTGATTCCTGATAATATAGTAAGTACTAGCTGCGTCCCGCGGTTTCACCCGCATAAGTGTCGATTCCGTGGGAATATCGGGATAGCCTATATGTTAATCCAGGGTGTCAGCTACCTCCAACATTTTATCAAAATTAGTCCAGCCGTTTGAGCGTGAAGAAGTAAAAAACATACAAACACACACACACACTCACTAACTTTCGCCTTTACAATATTAGTGTGGTATAGTGTGATTAAGAATTTTTGTCCGTTTGTCTGGATGTATATTCCGGATTGGCGTAAAAACGGCTGAACGGATTTGGATGAAATTTGGCACACAGATGGTTTATAACCGGTTTAATACAAAGGGTACTTTTGAGAGTACGTTCCCGTGGAATATTTTTTGACATCAACGCGGGCAAAGCCGCGTATAGATAGTTATGAATTTTAAGCTAGATAAGTTCCTCTCAGACTTCCCATAAATTGTAATGAGTTAGTATGACATGATCTAATTTGTGCGTAACTCCAGAATTTGGAATGAAAATAGACGAAGTCAGTGGATTTGATACTAATTAAGATGGAACGTCTGAACGTCTTGAAATGAAGAATTAATTTATATAAAGAGTTTAGTCTTAGTGAATATTCAAAAATAATCATCTGGATCATCTGCTTAGCCTTTTCCCAACTATGTTGGGGTCAGCTTCCAGTTTAACCGGATGCAGCTGAATACCAGTGTTTTACATGGAACAACTGCCTATCTGACCTTCACAACCCAGTTACTGGGTAATACGATACCCCTTGGTAAGACTGGTTGTCAGACTTTCAGGCTACTGACTACCCGTAACGACTGTCAAAGATCCACGAATGCCAGCCTGAACCAACAGCTTAACGTGCTTTCCGAGGCACGGAGGGGTCTCGATATGTGAAGATGCTCACCCATCCACAGACCAACCGCGGCAAGCGTAGCTTAACTTGATCGATCGACCTGTGAGGCTGTTATTATTTAGCCACGGGCCCCTCTAGTGAATATTTAACGGATGTTGTTACTACACGTGGAAAGGATGTATAATCTAACGCAATCTATTTTAGACCAAAAATAGAAGTGAGTCTACGTGAGATATGGGTTACAGCTAAATCATACCAACTTCGCTTTATGACGTCATTTATCCGCGCACTGGGAACATTGAAAGTACTTAGTAATAATTCTTCTTTTTCTTCATGATTCTTTTGCTTTTCTGATTCATTACTAGGATTTGCTCTTAAAAGGAATGGTTTTACTAAACTAGTGGATTCCATCTATACTTATAATAAATCTGTAGAAGTGAAAATTCTGTACATTGAAAATATAAAAAAAATAAATGGCACGGGGTATTACTATACCGACTCCAAACCCAAAAATGTGATTAAAAAAATTTTTGTCTGTCTGTCTGTTTGTTCAGGCATCACGCAAAAACTACCGGTTCGAATACGATGAAACTTGGTATAATTATTCTTTAATATCCTGGGCACCACACTGGGTACTTTTTATCCCGGAAAAGTATATACAATAAAAAACAAACTTAATTTTGCGGTTCGATGCCCAAACCCGATTACTATACCAACCGCAAATAATAAGTTTGTCGTAGGTTACGTGGAGGGTGTGAAGAGTAGGTATCCACTAAGAAAGTGTTTTTCGAAATTCCAGGGTGAAATTTCACGCGGACGAAGTCGCGGGCAGAAGCTAGTCTTTCATAAATTCTTAAGTTTCTGGTCAACAAGTATGATTTTTAGTAGAATTACGGAGTAACATTTTCTATCACGTTTTACGTTGAAATGTGAACGAATGTGTTGGCGAACTCGTTACATGGAATTATCCGCGAAGTTAGGGTGACTTGCGAAATTGCTTTGAAGTACTTATTATGTTGATATGGACTTGTGAATTGTTTAATTTTGTTATTAAAAAGTTGAGATTGTTTAATCTTGTTTTATTATACAGGGTGGCAGTGACAGAGACGCACAACCTGTTTCCATGAATTCAGTACGTGATTCTGGACACCCCGTGTTGAAATTTTTCGTCGGGTATAAAAAAAAACTGCTGTTTCGTAGAAAAGTAGTACCGACGCCAGTACTACAATTTGTTACTACAAGCTACTACAATTTGTCAAATTTATTTAAAAGATTTTCAACTATATCGTTAAAACATGAGGGTCAAAGTTGATTGGGAAAATTTGATTTTTTTTTAATTGACGAAGAATTTCAAAGCACAGCTTTGAAATTATTCCAGTTCGTTATTTTGCGGCTTTGTCACCTTCTAGGTGACTTTTTAGTGGATCATTAATTATACCGGCTGCACTAAACAGTTCCTCACCGACAGACTTTCATTTATATCTCCATCATCTTAAAGGGCCTCTTTTCTTTATTACAGCTCCGTTACAACTCTGTTAAAAACTTGCGGAAGCGGATGCGGAGGTACGATTTCTTGCAGGAGTTCCGCATGTGCAGAAACCGAGACGAGGTTCCGTAACAGCTCTTGTTTCAACGTGTAGTCACGTTAATATAAGAAGCCATTAAGTAGCACATAATATAATAAGCCGATAATGTTCCCACTGCTGAGACACAGGCCTCCTCTCTTCGACTCTTCGAGAGGGAGTGGGCAATAATCCACCACGCGGGCCCAGTGCGGGTTGGTAGCTGATATCACATGTCTTCGAATTTTTGGTTCTACGAGTAGGACATGCCGGTTTCCTCACGATGTTTTCCTTGATCGTTTTAACAGTAGTGGTGATGAAAGTATTTACACAAAGTAAAGCGCCTGCCTGTGTTCGAACCTACGGTCTACGAATCGTAAGTCGGGGCCATTGCACTGGGCTGCCACTGCCCTTGTTAGAACTTAAATCCTTCCGTAAATATCTCTTGTATTAAATTACGTCCTACAATAACATGTTTATTTAAGACAAACCCAAGAGCAAGACAAATACATATGTATCAAGTACACACGCTAAGAAATCATGCTTAAGACTACGGACACGAAGTCAGCGGGTGCGGCGCGGGGGGCGGCGCGTTTCAATGCATAAATTTATATGGAACTGGCCTCGAAGGCAGCGGTGCAGCGCGGGGAGCGGCGTACAAGCGGTGTGCACTACTAGTCCAGTGGTATCCGCGCGTCCGCATTGACGTAGTGTTGTGCATTTTATTTTTTGCTTTTTTAACGACCGACGTATCAAAATGTTGTATCAAAACATGTTGTCGTCACTGTTTAGACATTTCATTCGCGAACAAAGACACTAATTTTTCATAACACAACACTACGCCGCTCTAGCGCCGCGCGATCTGCCCGCTGGCTTCGAGACCGGGTCTGCGTTATTCCCGGGCTGCTCCACTCCTTCGCTGACTTCGTGTCCGTGGCCTTAGACATACAGCTGCGAGCGCAGAAACTGCACTACTGTTTACAACAGTAATTTGATATTCAGCTGTATGTTCCAGCCTTATACCTCACACAGCTTCTAAAGAATTTATTTTCACACTTTCTTTCTGCAAAACGAGAAAAGTAGCAAATATAAATGCAAGATCTCATGAACCTACAAAGTTGGGACTAAATATTACAAAAGGTAAAAATTCATGGAGCAGAAAACTGACATTAAAATCTTCATAAAATATCTAATAAAAAAACGAAGAAAAGTTCAGAATAACAACGACGTTAAAAGAAAACGGGGAAAATATTAAAGTATCTATTTACTTAAGTGATGAAATATTCCATTAATTTGCGAATTTCCACGTTGTTGGAGTAAACAAAGTCAATAAAGAAAGAGTGAAGGAAAACTAAAAATGTTGAAGAAAGAAAAAACTGAAAATTCAAAGGAATTTTTACCTCAACAATAAAAGGACAAACTATGAAATTACATCAGATGCAAATAACGTTCGAACGAGACTGCAAACATTTTTAGAAAACTTTATGCATAGATAATGCTACGGAATACGAATATTGGCTCTGATATCGCTAAAAGTACTGAGTTGGGTAATAAAATCAGATTTTATATTTATAAGAACGTCTGCAATAATATTTGTTCTTGTCATCCCTGGACCGGACGGATCGATCGAAGGTCCATTACCTTTCCTGACCCCTCCCCCATGCTTCGGAAAGCACGTTAAGCCGTTGGTCCCGGCTGTCATTCGTAGATCTTTGACAGTCGTTTCGAGTAGTCAGAAGAACAAAAGTCTGACATCCGTCAGACCGTTCGTCCGTCCGTGTCTGTCTGGTATCGTGTGTGTGGTTGTGGAGGTTTCATAGGCAGTCACCATACAAAATACTGGTATTCAGCTACATCCAGTTGGATTGGAAGTCGACCTCAACATAGTTGGGTAGAGGCCAGGCAGATTGATTATAGTCTTCAGACATAATATGACATATGAAGGTTGAAACGACCATGAAATTACAACCAAGTTATTATTTAGTAGGTACTTAACCACTTTTGCCTCTGACTTTGTGGGTATAATTAATAATAGTTATAACAAAACAATCCCGCTATGCTGTGACATATTTATAACCTTTACTCTTCCGTTTAGCTATACAAATATATGAAATGTCAAAGTTCTTCAATATCTCCAGTCTCTATTAAATTATTCACTATCATTTAACTCAATAGGTCAATGATAAATCGTTTGTCATCGTAGGAAAATATATCGGTACTTACGGCAACGACCATATAGTTATAATAATCATGTTTTTATTGATGGCTAAAAAGTTCAATTAATCAAACAAAAAGTGTACCTACTAAAAAAACAATCATATTTTAAATGTTCCTAATATTTTTAGATCTTCGATTACTTTGCGTTAGAAGCCACTGTCATTTAACTTTTTCAGTAACAAAAGTGATTTGAAATATGAATGATAATACATTAACAATCTTAACATTACTATATGTTTTGTAAATGGATTAGGATCGAAATAAATACTGGGAACTGTGATCAATTTAGTGGACGTAAAGACTTACCAACTGAACTTCGACAAACTTTACTACGACAAGATTTTAATTCGACACTACGGAACTCCGACACGTCTTCATTTCGACAATACTTTAGTTCGAAATGCCTTAAGTCCGACACTACTGTACTCCGATAAAGCGTTTCTTCGACATGACTTAACTAGGAAACGACACGACTTCGACGACGTGCTACTTCGACAACTATGGTAGTCCGACATGACATATGTGTTTGTGTTTTTTGGTGAGAGCAGTGGTGGCCAAGTGGTAACAGCCGCGACTTACGAGTTGTAGGTCGTAGGTTCGAATCCAGACAGGCGTTACACTTTGTGTAAATTATTTCATCACCACTGCTCTCTAAACGCTGAAGGAAAACATCGTGAGGAAACCGGCATGTCCTACTCGTAGAACCAAAAATTCGAAGACATGTGATATCTACCAATCCGCACTGGGCTTGCGTGGTGGATTAAGGCCTACTCCCTCTCACTGAGAGCCACTGACTGCCTGTGTCCCAGCAGTGGGAACATTATAGGCTGATTATGTATGTATGTATGTATTTTTTGGGGAAGCATGAAGAAGCCTCCTCGTGTAGCGCAGTTTTATTCGCCAGTAACTCAATTTAACCGAGCGCTCGGAGCATCCTGGACAGTCACACCCAACACCTTATTTGACTGGCCAATTCTTCCCTAGCGGTGGTAGGGCTAACGCCCGCCTGGTTTGCGACCAACCTGCTACCGGAGTCTAGCAGCCTGCTGTGTTTCGTCGTGGGAGTTCCAGTGCCTTAGGCATCTTCTGGGCACGCTCGTTCCATCATAGATCTCATTCATCGCTTTCCATCAGGCGTGATCGAGGTCAAAAGCGGGCCCAATCAGCAATAAAAAAAAATACTTCTCTATTAGTCGTCATCTCGGTAGAAGACTAGAAAGGGGGTGACCCTTTTCTAGCCATATCGTCTTGCACACAGTCCATCCATCTTTTCTTTGGTCTTCCCCTACTCTTATAGCCATCAAAATTCATACTCAAAACTTTCCTTACGACATTTTCCTCATTCCTCTGCATCACATATTTGCTCTTTGGCGGAGTTCCAGAGGGTGACCCTTAACCTAATATTGTCCTCTGTATGACTTTTACTCAGAGTCATTACTTGTTAATTAATCATTCACGTTAATCGACAGGTATAAATTTGAACCCTGTCAATCAAAATGACAGTTTATAAACATTTAATTTACGTTGGTCCTGTAATTGGTTTTTGGGTGACGTTTCTGATTGTGGAAATTGTGACTACATTGTTGTATTGAGTCCCACCTGTAATCACAAATGTAAGTGGTTGGTTTTTCAGTCACCAGTGCCAGTTTCAGACTTTCTGTTATGTACTTGAGTATACTGTGTAGCTCACAACTCATTGTCTCATATTCCTAATGCAGTATCACCCAAAAAGGCTGAGTGATAATCTTGACAACATACATTATCATACCATTACCAACAGTTTACCCACTAGTAAGCAACTATAGCTTGCATCTACAGATGAATCAATTTGCCTTAATTACTCGCATAATTTCGGAACCATCAGGCTCTTTTCACACACACACACGGCTTCCGATCATACGGCAACTATACAGAATCAAATTAAATTAGTAAGCGATAAAAAAGTGGCACTCCGGGAGTGCCGACAGAGGTGAAAACTTGAACAATTTCGTGTGTATTTTTTAATCGTCATATAAACAAAACACAAAGAGAATACTTTGCCATCACTCACTGTCATATTATTGGAACGTACGTAGCTACTGATATCGGAGCGTACTGTCGAGTATAATAGTTATTTATGCAACTGTTGTATAATAAGGGGTATTTAAACATGAATTCGCCTCGTGTGATAATAGTATCACATGAGTGTTGTAGTACCTAATCCAGTTGCATACAAGACTTTATCTACACCCATGATATGAATCCCCTATAAAAGGTTCTGAAACAACTTTTTGCAATACTAATATCGAACGAAAATGGCGGCCGGCGGGGTACGACGTGAATTCGAATAGAATAGAACTAATAAGTTCTTTTTTTTAATTACGGTGCTGTGGTAGTGAAACGCGCGAGCATGAGAATGTTCCTTTTTTAACCGACTTCAAAAAAAGGAGGAGGTTATCAATTCGACTGTATTTTTTTTTTTTTTTTTTTTTTTTTTTATGTTTGTTACCTCATAACTTGCGACTGGGTGAACCGATCTTCATGATTCTTTTTTTATTTGAAAGCTGGTGCTTCCCGTGTGGTCCCATTGTCACCATTTCAATATCTGATGATAGGATCTTAGAGAAATCGAGGGCAACCCTCAAATTTTATAGGCTCACTTATTGTTTTTCGCATGTTTTATGAAGTATCATGTGTATTTGCGTATGGTTGTCACCGTCTCAGGTAGCTGGGCTGATGATGGAAGGTACAACTCCTTAACAGTAAGAAGTTACTCGAACAGGAAAGGACTGTTTTAGTAAATTGTTTTGATGTTTGATAGGGCATTTGCCACATTTGGTCTCATGATCATCAAGTCATGATCTGATGCTGCAGTCAGGATAGTCTGCAGAGTACCTGACTCCTCGACAACTAACAGCAGATATATCGTGTTTAGGCTCATTGAAAAGGGCTCGATGTGTGGATAAACGTACCTACTGTTAATGAGGAACACCGAAGTACATAAAGACCTGATGCTGAAGCCAGGAGCATCAGAAAAAGTACCAACCTTGAAATGACAGCACCGTAGTCGTGTTTGGGCTCATTTTAAACAGGACTAAATTTTAAGTTCAATGTAATGTTGACATAAGTCTGGCCTGATGCTGCAGCCAGGATTATCAGCATCTAGTCTAAAAGCATCAGGTCAAGATTTGATGATGGGATCCTGGAGAAATCGAAGGAACTCTTCAAATATTATAGGCACAACTATAGCGATTTGGGTATTTTTTATGGTAACTCGTGCATTTGCTCTCGGAAAGCACTATTTGGTGAAGTGGAACTGATGATGAAGACCACAGATGGCCATCGGAAGTACTCAATAATATCTAAGTATTTCACGGGTTGCGATTCGATTACTTTAATATGGTTGCTAAGCAATTTATGCTCGTCACAATGTGAATGGTGATATGGAGCTGATGGTGGACCTGGAGAACTCCTCAACAATTAACTTCCCTGCATCGGGAAAAGCAATATTTTGTTTGTAAAAGGCGATAATCACTAGGCTATCGTAACTTAGATAAATTATAAGCAGACCCACTAAAAAGCGTGAAATAAAAACTTTTTAAGAAAAAAAAAACCGACTTCCAAAAAAACACTACAAAGTGAAAAATAACTTTATTTCGGAAGTCGGTGGCAAAAAACTAAAATACATATCCAAAGACACCGACTTCCGAAATAAAGTTATTTTTCACTTTGTAGTGTTTTTTTGGAAGTCGGTTTTTTTTTTCTTAAAAAGTTTTTTTGAAAACGAGTTGCATAATGAAATTTACTACAACATTATAACACTCGTTTGGATAATATTATGGTTACTATGACACTGGTTGTTTTGATGTTGGCAATAAGCTAACTGTTTCAGAAACTTTTAAAGAGGATTTATAGCATGGGTGTAGATAAAAATATTTGAGACCATGCTGTGTCTGTGTACGTGCGTGTGAAATTTTCATACTAAGCAATAGACCTGTACGCGCGCAACCGCGGGGGGGATCCCACGTATGTAGGTTTCCACAGCCACGGCACGCTCGTGGTTTTTCTTGAAAGCTTGTATAATTAATGACAACATTATTAAAGACGTTGCGGCACCTTTAGCACGGAAACCGTACGGCTGTGAAAAGGGCCTTACAGTATTGATACAACATGGCGACGTTAACATGACATCCCAATATAGCATTATCTCTCGTTTCTCTCTTGATTGCTTTATGGTTTATTAATGGTATCAGGTTCATTATTAAGCAAATATTTATTGAGCGGGAACGTTTGCAGACGGCACGTTCTCATTACCTAAATGCCGATGTAGGCAAGGCCTGATGTATAAGTAATAATACCCACTTAGAATTAATTTGTTATTCACACTATCAATAAAGCTTAGTGTTCGGCGAAGCTATGGCGGTTTGCAGCATATGATTATGATTTGAACTTTGAATGTAGGCGTTTGATTTAGGTAATGTGTAGAAGTACAATTGAACACAAATGGGCTCAACGGTTGTTCCACTTTTGGGCTTAAAAGAAGTCTTCGGATGACTTCTGACGTCCCTTACAGACATTCAATATAATAATTATGTTAAAGTTAAAATGCGCGGTGTTGCACATCCCTACCCTATTTCAAGTTAAACAAAATATCAACTTTATTTCAATGACAATTAAGTTGATTTGTTAGTGACTAGCACTATTGACAAAGATATAGAAATGTTTGAAGTTGTAGCTTAAACTGTATTGTGTAGGAATTAAAGCTATTTTTTAATTAATTCATATTTGTTTATATTTTTGGCAAATAAACCGCGACTGCACGGTAGATATATTTAGTACTAGCTATGCCCGCGACTTCAATCGCGTGCATGTCGAAAAAAAAATAGGATATCATGGGTTTTATTTTTTTTGCTCGAAACCTGTATTATTATTTTCCTAAAATAAAAACCATTTGCCAGTGAAAATCGGTTCATCTGTTTTGGAGATTAGCCAGAACGAACAGACAGATAGACATACAATTTTATTTATTTGTACAGAAAACATTTATAGTTAGTACAATTTAAATAAAAATATATCAGTACATATCAATATTTTATTAACTCAACACCTTTTAGTGTTCCCAAGCGATAAAATCGTGATTAATATCGATAAAATATGTAGATTTCATAGCCAGACCCCGTCCGGTCGCGCTGATGTGCCTAATTGAAATGTCAAACATTTCTGTTTTAAAAACTGATATTTTCAGCTGCGTCGTTTTCGATCTGTGCTGACTTTTTTTTATATTTTTTTAAAATATATGTATGTACCAATGGTAATCGAATATAAATAATTTTTATCTCGTTTGATGCTTTTATTAAGTACCTATGATAACTTTTTAAAAACGTTTAAGCTGGATTGACGAAAAAATATACCTAACTTGTTGTTGAACAATTGAGTAGGTAGATTAAATTAATGTGCTTTTCATAATAATTTTTCTCGCATCTTATACCTAGCTATAAATTATGATAGTTGAAATCATATTTTTTATCTAGAATTCATAAATAATGATTGATAAATAAAAATAATTGGAAAATTAATATAGTTTCAAAAGTTAATAAATAATGAATATAGTTTTAATAGCTTCAAAAACAAAAAGTTGCAAATGCCTTTTAGATTTTGATTACACTCTAAAAACACTTATTAGGTATAGGTCGTTTTCTATAATCTTATCGAAAAAAATAAAATTATTTTGTAATTGAAACTTTTTAAATAAAAGGTGACTCGTGCAGTAAGGTCATTATACCTAAAAAGGTTCTATAAATTACACTTGATAATTATGGACGAGGTTCGAAAAACGGACAGCTCAATTAAATGAAAGTAATTTTCAATAAAACTATTCGAATTTCGAAGCAATTTTGCTGACAGCAGACGTCGACCTTTATTTGACAGTCTATCATAGAAATTTTTAGTCGGGCTTCTGTGCATTTATATACAAAGTCGCGTTTCGTGTCTGTCTGTGTAACCACGTTGTTCTTCTAAACTCCGTAACGGATTTTGATGCGATTTTCACCATTATTTAAAGAATTTGTTCCGGAAGGTTTTTGTGTAGGTAATACATGAATATTAAACTTACAAAAATAATAAAGAAACGAGCAGTTGTGGCCCGGTTTTTTGTTAGCCTATTTTGTGTCCCACTGCCTTTTTTTTTTCCAAACCTCCTAAAAACCTAATTTTTTTCATATAATTTCCCAATGCATAGGAAGCAATTAAAAAACCATAGAAGTCGACATGTGTATTCACGCCAGCCACGGATATATAAACTATCTCACGAGGCAAGCGACGCCAAAGTATGTATAGGACAATGTATCGACTTCAAAAATTATCTTCCACAAATGATCACATGCATATATTTGCCGTTATATATTAATGGATGAATCATGCAATTCCCATATTTTTAAGAACGTTCGCATTCTAGCACCAGTCTCAGCCTGCTAAAAATATAATCAATTTACATACATTTTAGACAAGTTTTTGACATTGCAGATTGTCGTTAAGATGAGATTGCGACATGAATTTGAACTTTTTTTGAGTACGAGAATTGGTCTTCAGATTATTGCCGAGCTGTTCATTTCATAGTAATATATTTGTGCTCGTAATTGTAGATAAAGTACCAACCCGACGTTAACCCCCAACTAAATAAAGCAAAATCGCACAATACGTTGTAACACCACACACCACAGCGTAATTTGTTTACGTCCGAGAAGCGTAATCCTATAGTAAATTCGGGCGTCACGATACGTTGCGGCGACGTAGCATATGCGAGACTCTTGCGGTCACTAGCAAAGCGATTCCTTCGGAAACATTTGTCACTTGTATGCACATATGGTGCGGCGTACGTCCGTTCTAGACCACGCGATGCATTGAAATTATTACGTCGTTTGGACGTGTAGATAATGTGGTTGGCCACAAAAACTGTTGGAAACTCATTCGTCTATGGTGAACGGACCGGTTAATTAGAGGTATTAGCCTGTTATTAAGTTGTAAGGAAAATGAAACGTACATAGAGCCGCAGGTGTTTCCTTATTACGTATTGTTCGCTGTGCTAGTGACGAATGGGGTAGTTGTTTTTGCAGTAGGTAATTTATTAGTTTGACCAGGGTTTATTTTTTTATATTCATATTGCTTACTGAGGGGCCCGTGGCTAAATAATAACAGCGGCATAGGTCGATTGATAAGGTTAAGCTTCGCTTGCCGCGATTGGTCCGTGGATGGGTGACCATCTTTATATACCAAAACCCCTCCGTGCCTCGGCAAGCACGTTAAGCCGTTGGTCCCGACTGTCATTCGTGGATCTTTGACAGTCGTTACGGGTCATCAGAAGCCCGAAAATCTTGCAATCAGTTTTAGTGGGTGGGCGGGTCGAGGCCTGTCAGGGGAGCGGTGAATGCTTATGCGAATCCCGCACCCCCTGCCACAGGTAGAGGTGGAACACCGCGGTGGTTTTAGCCGGTAAGAATCCGGCATGCCTCTCTGTCATTTCCACGATGGAGGAAGTCAATGAGGATTTCCATCGCGACGAGGATCCCATCAAAAAGGTATACAATAATATTATAAGGGGGTTATTTGCCGCTTCGACTGTTCCAACTAGGGTTGGCGAAGCGTCCAAATTTATCATTATAATCTTAGCTTGAAACTTTAGAATATTTTCTTTACATAGTACTTTATTTTTACAATAAAATGCAAATGGATAAATAGGGAATTAAAAGTGAACATAGTGATTTTCTTCGCTCAAATCTCTGAAATGCTTCTTATCGATATACTTATTATTATGATTGTAAAGATATAACCTCAATAATATTACTCAGCCTATCGCAGTCCACTGCTGGATATAGGCCTATGCGCCACAACACCATGTCCTTCGCCTTCCGCAACGAGTCTGTCCCAGCTACCTTCTTAAGGTCACCGGTCCACATACTAGGGGCGTCCCACACTGCGCTTGCCCATATGCAATCTCCACTCCAGGACTCGTCCTTCAACAAACATGGCCAGCCCACTGCTACTTCAGTTTGCTTACTCCGCAAGCTATGTCGGTTAATCCTGTTCATTTCCGGATAAGTTCATTCCTGATTTTATCCTTCAAAGAAACGGCGCTGGTGATGGCGCGAAACAAGTAGCCGAATTCTGGGCCAAGTCCATTTAGATTGCTATCGACACACTAAGAAGAAGAAGGAAGAAACTCCGAGCATAGCCTACTCCATAGTGCGCTAATCCACCTACCCGCGCGAGATATAAAATACTTTCTGTTATCTTCATCATGCACATTTACCTATTATATTATTTATATTATTAACAGACAATTTTCTTTCTGTTTTTACCCATAATCTACTATTTAATGCAGCTAAAATGAAGAAATATTTACTATTTTCTCCTTGCGCGCTAATCGACCTACCTGCGCGAGATATAAAATACCTTCTGGTATCTTCATCATGCACATTTACGTATTATATTATTTATATTATTAACAGAAAATTTTCTTCCTCTTTTTAACCACAAACTACTATTTTATGCAACTAAAATGAATAAATAATTACCATTTTCTCATTGAAGATTATTATTAGCATCCCTAGTTCAACCTCGTTATAATAATATAAGAAAATATACCATCTCGTTAGCGGAACGCAACATAATATCACCCTGTACACCTTCCCGATTACGTTACGGAAATAGGTACACAGGCTGTTCATTAATTATTTCCTTTGCCAAATAAACATTTCTGCGACGGGAAAGCTCTATGAAAAGTGGCTTGGGGTACGACTTGTAAATTAGAGGGATTAGAACTGAAACTGTTATAGATAAATTTTGATATAATATCTGTAAGTCAAATTCCCGCAATTAAAAACGTTAAAAAAAATCTCATCTCAGCGACAATCAATGTCAAAAACTTGTCAAAAATGTAGGGCTATTAGTTTTATTTTTGACAGATTGAGACTGAGAAGGACCCGTGGCTTAATAATAACAGCCGCACAGGTCGATCGACGCATTCCGCGCTTGGTCTGTGGGTGGGTGACCATCTTTACATACCGAGGTCCCTCCATGCCTCGTTAAATCCCTCCGGCTGTCATTCGTGGACCACCGTTACGAGTGGTCTGAAGCCCGAAAGTCTGACAACCAGTTTTACCAAGGGGTATCGTATTATCCAGTAACTGGGCTGTGGAGGTCAGATTGGCAGTCGCACCATGTAAAATACTGGTACTCAGCGGCATCCGGGTAGACTGGAAGCCGACCCCAACTTAGTTGGGAAAAGGATAGGCAGATGAAGAGATTGAGACTGAGATCAGACTATGAACGTTCATAAAATTACGAAAATAATTGCCCCTCTGAATTTTTCCACAACCTTTTTTTAGTTTTTTGATAGTTACAAAGAATTTTCATCTTAAATATCTTATTTGTGTTGCCAAAGTTTTGTTCTAGAACGCCTACAAATATAACCGCTTTATTGTTTACATAAAATCATTTTTTTATATCTGAGTTTTTTATGGGTTTGCTCACGTGTGATTTATCGGGATAAAAACATGTTATTTTAGTAAAGAAGACGTTTATGGACGTTTTATGGTTTACCCTTGCAAAAAAAAAATAAACCAGCGGTGTAATTGATGGCAATGTCTTTCTTTTTGACAGTTCAGCCACGTTCATTGCGTTATTTAAATAGTTGAGCAGACGAATTTTTCAAACCTGTGGTGCAATGGATTAGACATTTGCTTCAAACCTCGTATTGCAGATTGAACGTGTGTTACGTAAATAAGGTGCTGATTCCTGCAAATGTACAAAAACTTAATCCATTTTAGAATCAACACACGAAACTCAGCATAATCACACTATAACGTTCCTACTGCTGGGACACAGTCTTCCCCCTCGGTGAGAGGGAGTGGGCCGTAATCCACCACGCGGGCCCAGTGCGGGTTGGTAGATGTCACATGTCTTCAAATGTTTGATTCTAGGTCATGTCGGCTTCCTCACGATGTTTTCCTCCACCGTTTTTGAGAGCAGTGATGATGAAATAATTTACACAAAGTAAAACGCCCGTTTGGGTTCGAACCTATGACCTACAATTTGTAAATCGCGGCCGTTTCTACTCGACACTCTCATTGCGCTAACTATTAATTTTCTATCCTGCAATACTCATTAATCTATTACAAACAAGTGCTTGTTGCCAGCTAGAAATAAATAGGTAGTGAATTTAACCATTTTAAAGGCATCATAACTAATCGGTCGCATTACCATATGAAAAGTGGGTAATTTTGCGGAAAACCATTTCAGTTGACGCCCATAGTAAACTTTATACGAACGAAGAACCATACTCTTATTGTATTATGTAAATCGGTACTTCATAGTCGTGCCTTCGAAGTTTTTATGGAATTCAATTTTTTGTTTGCATGAATATGGTTTTGCGTTTAGGAAAATTCTAAGTTGATATAGGATCGTTACTATAGGAATATTTAAGTATGGGATTTAACACGTTAATAGATAATTTTTGAATGTCACAGATCGGTGATTCTCTCGTATACAGGGTGTTACGGAAAGGGTATATCAATACAAACGTGTTGAAGAGTGTATCTGGTCTAGAATCTCTGTACAAAATTTCAGCTCAAAAGCAGTAACTTTGAAAATGCTTAATATTTTTTTATTCCGATAGTTTATTAAATTGAAATCATAACAAACGCGTCACCGGACTACGAGGGTCATTATCCATCATCTGTGGTGTGTTTGTGCGCCTAGTACACGCACATCACGCCGCCGCGTGCCAGTGCAGCGCCGTGATGTCGAAATAAAAAAATATTAAGTATTTTCAAAGTTAATGCTTTTGAGCTGAAATTTTGTACAGAGATTCTAGACCAGATACACTCTTCAACCCGTTTGTATTGATATACCCTTTCTGTAACACCCTGTATAGGGTACTAGCTGCGCCCCGCGGTTTCACCCGCATAAGTCTCGATCCCATGGGAATATCGAGATAAAAAGTACCGTATGTCCTTTCCCGGGACTCATACTATCTCTATACCAAATTTCATATAAATCGGTTCAGCGGTTTAAGCATGAAAATGTAACATACAGAGTTGCTTTCGAATTTATAATATTAGTATGGATTGTGGGAAATGGGAAGCAACTCCTTCAATTAATTCATTAATTTATTGATGTGGTACTTTAACGATTTAGGCCCTTTGTACACGTCACAGTTTCTTTACGGTACGGCGTATTAACCGGGCCATAGAAAAAATGTGTCTGTCAACAAGTTTCTATAGTGATCCATACCATACTGACAATCCGTGCCTTCACACGCCATGTAAACCGCGCCGTGGAAAAAGCGTGTCCGTCGTCAACAAATTTCCATAGTGATCCATACCACAGTGACGGCCGTGCGTTATACACGACGACTAAAGGCGTTTGTGTACAAAGGTCCTTACTAAAACGTACCTAAACAAACAAAAATTACATACAGTATTAGGAAATGTGGATTCGTCACTTACAGAAGTACATAGCACTAGCAGAGAAAAGAATGCTTAAAGGAGATGTATGATATTGTAAGCTGAATTGGTATGTGTCTGTTGTTGTTGTGTGTACCAGTAGTTGTGATTCTGTTGTTGTTGGTTGTGTTTGTTGCTGTTTTGTGTACCAGTTGTTGTTGTGTGTACCAGTTGTTGTTGTGTGTGTCTGTTGTTGTTGCGAGTACCAGTTGTAGTTGTGTAGTTACAAGTTACAAAATAAACTGAGATATAAAATTCAATGTTGATGAAAGTTTCATGTTTTGTAAACGAATCTCCCCCGACGACGATGTTTTGTAACGAATCTACCTTATAACTGGGTTCGACCACAAGCATTTATTATATTGTAAACTTGTTTTAAAATAGTCCTGGAATTTATTTGGTTTTTGTTTAGATAAACGCGCAACCATCGCCACAGTTCGCGTGAGTATAATGTGGGAAAAATATCGCGTTTCGCGGTAGTAAGCGTCGATTTGCAAACGGTATTTTAGTTGAGTGGTTAGTTCTCAAATATTAAACAACACAAATAGTAAATACACGGGTGACAACGATGTGGACGGGTACTTCGACATCTAAGTGTCCTTTTGTTTTGTATTTATTTGTATTGTTATTTACTTAGTCATTTAATCTATTACCTAGTGTAAATATTTAGCTATCTATACGTATACATACAATCCATACTAATATTATAAGTTCGAAAGTAACTCTGTCTGTCTGTCTGTATGTTACCTTTTCACGCCAAAACCGCTGAACCGATTTCGATGAAATTTGGTATAGAGAGAGTATGTGTCCCGGGAAAGGACATAGGGTAGTTTTTATCCCGATATTCCCACGGGATCGAAACTTACGCGGGTGAAAACGCGGGGTACAGCTAGTAAATAATAGTTGGTAGTCGGCAAATACACTATTTCAAAACAAAAAAAAAAAACCTCAAAAACAAAAACAAACATAAACGTTTCATTACTTACGTTTTCAAACATCTATTTGCAACTCACAACACAAAAAAAAACAACATTTCCCCTTCATATATAACAAACACCGAACAATAAAAGGAAACACCGCTAAGCTTAGAATTGAAACTGAGATAAGTGCCGCAAAAACATGTGGCTCCACACAGCGGCACAAAAGTAAACAAGTTTGTACACGTAATTTTCGAGTGCAACACTGCGGATGTTTGAAAAAACAAATTAAAAGGGTTAGCGGTTGTTCAAATAAATAACAAGAGTGAGCTGTAACAAATCTACAAATAAATACACGTATAATATGATGAGGGAACATGACAACTGTTTTTACCCGACTACGCCAGAAGGAGGGTTATGTTTTTTTAGTTTTATGGCTAAACTACTTTGCTCTCTTTTATGAAGTACTGTGAAGTATATCTAAAGCTACGGTTTCCAAAGTACCGTCACTATCGGGAGTATCGATGGCTGTCCTTAAAATGACAGCAGCGGTGAGGATTTAAATCGTTAGATTTGTCCTACTGCGTCAAAAGATAGTCACGTTTCTGTTTCGTTTTGACACCTCATATGTTATGGTGCGGTATGATGTTCATATATTTATTTGCATTCCATAATGTTGTAGAGGTGTTACAATGGCTTAAAGCTAAGGTACAATTATGGACCCTGTAGGGCACAGCAAAAAGTATAAAATTAAAATAAATTTAGGACACAAATTAACAATAAGCAGTTTTTAAAATATGCTATTAACTCAATATGCTCCAACACGCAATGACGCAGTGACTTGACTGGATTGTCATGGAAACGCTATCCATACTTAATATTATAAATTCGAGAGTAACTCTGTATGTCTATCTGTATTTTATCTTTTCACGCCTAAACCGCTGAACCGATTTAGATGAAATTTGGTATAGAGATAGTTTGTGTCCCGAGAAAGGACATAACATAGTTTTTATCCCGATATTCCCACGGGATCGAAACTTATGCGGGTGAAACCGCGGGGCGCAGCTAGTGTTTTTTATAATATGTGAACTCAATCTTCTCAATACGGACACTTTTTCGTGTGACTAAGTACGGTGAGGGTTTAGTGATTTAAATTTTTGGGCAGCGGGGTTTGACTTTACTGTGTCAAAAAACACACCAACTTACTTTCAGCAATAACGTTTCAGTGACGTCATTCACTGGTAAATTGGAGACACTACGTGGAGGCCACCGCTCTTTCAAAGAACCGTAGCTTAAGAAAATTAAAAACTTAATTAGTGTTTGTAAAATATAAGAGCATTTTTAATGAATAGGTCTGACCTTTACTCTTCTTCTTTTAATTCTAGATGTTTTCCGTAAATCGTCAAAGAAAATAATTAAGTAGTAATAGTATTAGTAGCTCGTGTAGCGCAGTTTGTTCCGCCAGTTACTCAACTGAACCGAGCGCTCAGCGCATCCTGGACAGTCACACCCAACACCTTATTTGACTGGCTAATTCTTCCCTTACGATGGTAGGGCTAACGCCCGCCTGGTTTGCGACCACCCTCCCACCGGAGTCCGGCGTCAAGCAGCCTGCTGTGTTTCGTCGATGCGTGGGAGTTCCAGTGCCTTAGGCATCTTCTGGGCACGCTCGTTCCATCATAGACCTCATCCAATCCATCAGGCGTGATCGAGGTCAAGAGTAGACCCATTCAGCAATAAAAAAAAAAGACGGGTTGCACTCCGGGAGTGCCGGCAGAAGTGAAAACTTGAATATTAACGTTGAAATAAATCAATTATTAATTGAATTAATATAACTAAGTTTTTTTCACTATTTCTGCGTCACTTTTTTCATTAATCGATGCACTTTGTTCAATTTCCATTTTTTGAAACACTATATACACGAATTTTACGAATACACAGCAGTGTGGCTACTACACAGACGGTCGAGCCATCAGCTGTCCATCCACGTCCGCGGCCACCATCACCATCACATCACATCACATCACATCACATCACCATCGCCATCACCATCGCCATCGCCATCACCATCGCCATCATCATCGCCATCGCCATCACCATCACCATCGCCTTCGCCATCACCATCACCATCCATCCATCCATCCATTATCGTGTCTCACTTGGTTCACTTCAGTTGGCGCCGCCGTAGAAAGAGATGGGGGGGGGGGGAATCTCTCCTGACGGTCACGTGTCCTGACGCGATGCCCTGACGCGAGCTTAACATTTTTTACCCATTACAAAAAGTGTTCAACGCCGCTAAAGAAGTTTTCACTTCAAAAAAAAGTAGCCAGGCTTTTAAGAATGGTAATTTGTTCTTTAGCAAGGCTCACAGTCTGCTCCTTAATCAATTAAAAAAGTTCGTCTATCATAGTCCCCATCAGGGTTAAAACATCGTCTAAGTGTCACTAGGTCCTTATCAACAAGTTTATGTTTATACTTACAGTAACCTTGTTTATTCTGTAACTCGCAGAATAAACACGCGTCACATTCGTGTCTTAAATAATTTAAACAATCACAAACAACATGACCTTAGTTGACATAACCCCGATTTCTATGACGTATAACGGTCAAACAGGCCAAAATAACACATGAATATTTGAAACGTCCTCACAAGTCTCATGGCCTAGGTCATATCTGTTCACATACAAGCTTGAATCACGCACAAAACCTATTGAATACACGCTACTTTTAGTTCTTCAAGGGTTAGCAAAAGTTTTTAAGTCAAAAGTGTTCTTTGTAAATTTACTACCACTCCTTGGGGAAATTAGCCTTAAATCTGGGTAACTTTATGTGATGTACTGTTATGGGGCTGTTATTATAACCTTACACTGTAGTGAAGAAATAGTTGGATCGTGTAGAAAGTGCGGCTTTATAGGGCAGGAAGGAGATTGTTAGTATGTAGTTAGGTATTTTATAGTTTTCCTTATCGTGATCGTATAATCTAAGGCAACGATTGTTTATAACATGTGACTACGTTATTGATAAACAAATGTGAATCATCATCATCAGCCTATAATGTTCCCACTGCTGGGACACAGGCCTCCTCTCTGTGAGAGGGAGTGGGCCGTAATCTACCACGCGTGCCCAGTGCGGGTTGGTAGATGTCACATGTCTTTGAATTTTTGGTTCTAGGACATGCCGGTTTCCTCACGATGTTTTCCTTCACCGAAAACAAATGTGAATATAAATCAAATAATCTGGTAACAATATTCAATCGAAAAGCAATTCAATTACACGCTCTCAAAGTAATCTCCTGTAACCTCCTGTGTCTCCTGCGTCCTTGTGTTATAATTATAAATGACTCAAGTTAAAATAAAAAAAAACAAGAATACGTCTTTGTTTATCAAATCAAACAGCTGCGTCGTTGATTTTTATATCGCACTACAGAGGCGATAGATTGAATTGGAGCTTGCAATTTTATTCGACAATTGTAATAGTTATTCGATTGTTATTGTGGGCTGAATAGATTCTCGAATAACCTCTCGAATGTCTTATGTTACACAGTGCGACATAAGAAAAAATGCTCCAAGTGTCTTAAGTCGGACAGTGACACTTAAGGGCTAAGTCAGGATTGGTCGCTAAATATCTGTAGTTGTGTTGCAAGTAGCAATATGTTCTGTATTTATATGAAAAAAATGGTTCATTCACTATTCATTTTACTATGTTATTACCTTACTCGTAACAGCGTTGACGTGACGTGACGTACGGAGGCCGACACTCGAAAGGATAAGACGATTCAATTGTTTTTTTTTTTATTAGATTCGGAATTGCATATTGTTTGCGGCAAATTGTTTTCAACTGCAGTAATAAAAACTACGAGTATATAGAGATCCTACAAAATATTATAAATGTGAAAGTTTGTATGTTTGATGCTAAATCACGCGAAAACGGCTGCACGGATTTGGATGAAATTTTCATTCAGATAGACCATGACCTGGATAAACACATAAGAATCATTACGTAAGACGCGGGCGAAGCGCTAGTTAATCATAATTTACGCTTGCAAATAATTTTCTTTTTCCGAAAAATGAATAGATAATTAAATACATTTTTATAAGCTCCTTTAAAAAAAAATACAAATTATAAAAATTCAGAGATTCACAAGTGCGATTGTAAATTTCCTGATAAAAGAAAAAGTTAGAAAGTTGAAACATTTATAAAAATATAATCTGGACATTATTTGGTCCCCGATTAATCAGGAAACCAATTATGTCCAATAATGTCCAAATTCTATTCTTAACACTGCGGGATACTTAGCGCCCCTCGACGTAATACCAATAAAACATCTGTTGTTTCTCGTCCAGTGTCCTTCAATGTGTTAAAATGTCGAAGTAGTTACTAAATGTTCACAAAGTTTATTCATAAAATGAACCAAGTTACCAACTCGATCTTGAATTAATTAAACGTACTTCAGAATTTCTAAAGTCTTTACTGGGTTGTATCTTACAACTTCTCTATAATCTGATTGGTCCACAAGCATTTTGTTTTTCTTCAAAAGTACGTCTTCAGTTGATAAAGGTCTTTGTTTTTGAACTAGTTTTGAACTTAAAACATGAATTTTGATAAAGTTTTGTTTATGCTTTAGAATTAATCTTTTGAGATACCTACACACTTATTTGTACAAGTTTCTTTAACATGAAAAGTTTGTTTTAATTAATTATTTCGTTAAATTATGCACGCAAGTGGTGTTTATTTTCAATTAAGAGTGGTTTTAGTGGATTACGTGGCAGTATTATTAATATATTATCATTTAATCACACAATAATTGCAAATGTTTGTTTGTAATAAAATTTTGCGTAAATGATAATTTATGAGCGCCTTGTACACAAATAGAGTGCTATGAGCTAGACTCGAAATTAAATCTAGCCTACACTGAAATAATTATTGGAGCGAATGCCAGTGGTAGCACTTTGACCTTGGGTTAGACTTACGAAGTTACAATAGAATTAGGGGCAAGTTTATACTGGTTTAAAGATGTTTTTTTTTTAATAAAAAGGCTAATTATACACGTTGTATTTTAAAGTGATCTTGATTGTAACAGTAAAAATATATATTTCTTTAGTTTTATAGTTCCGTTACATCCATCTATATCTATCTATTCATATAGTAAATCTGTAGCCGAGGCGTTTCTGTACATTGATAGTATAAAAAAATATTTGGGGTGTTAAAGGATAACCAACAGTTGGCATTTCGTAAATTTATGAATTCTTGTCTGTTTGAAAAAATTAAAATTTTTCGTCATGGGTCTCGTTTTAATGGTTTTCAAGGGAGCTAAAGCCGATATTGTGGTCAAAATGAAAATCCAAGGTGATTGGCTGCAAAAATGTACAAATTTTAGTCATTTTTAAATTTTTTTTAAATAGCAATTATTCATCAGAATGTCAGACCTTTTGATAGGTATTTTTTCTAAATGTAATTTGTAAAAAAAATCCCTATGTTCCTCATATATCAGTTTCGACCCACTGTGTGCCGGTGGACGTTTGCACGGACTCATGCTGTGGTGGTCCACAATGTATCCGATATGCGGCAGTCCCATTAGAGCTTGGCTGCTCTTTGGGTGACGTCTGCGAACCGTCTACGAACGTCGACTATGTTCCATATAAATATATATTATAACGCACGGAAGGGAAAAGTTTAGAACCATATTTATTGTTACCGTTAGAAAGATCGCTTTTATCGATTGTGAGACGACATTCAAGGACAGATAGAATTATACTATCTGTCATCAATAGCGATTTGTCTTTCACTGAAAATAGGTAATTGGGTTTGGCTGTAAATGGTGACAGGTAGTGGCTACCTTCGAACACCACGTCGTTGACTGGCTACAAAATCAGGTCACGGACCAGACCAAGCAATATTTTTTCTCCGGCTATAGTTCGCGCGGAACTAGTTGGCCGCTGAGGTGGGGACAGAGGTGAGGCAGCGGCGGCGGTTCGCAACGCACGTACTGAGTAATGCGCCCCCCGCCCCTCCGTCCCACCGCTCACATGCCTAAGGCGCGGCCAACTAGTTCCGCGCGGACTATAATTAAAACGGACTCCGTTGAGATCAATTAGGCCTTTACAGTAATGACTTGCTAAGCTAAAGTTCCCAGTTAGTCTAAGTGCTGACAAAATGTTGGTCCTTGGAGCGTAATATTAAATCAAGCTGAGTTTCACAATTTTCGTCGACTTGCTAAATAGACAATTAGATTATCGTTTTTTTTTTTACTTTGAATTATGTCAAGCAGTGTTTAGGATTAAGCAAACAACTTCTTTTCACATGTGATGGTTAAGAGGAATTGCGGTCGGAGAGAATTTTGAAAAAGCCTAAGTACAAAGTCATAATTCGAGGTTTGGCTCTCGCCTATTTCCTCCCCCAATATTGGACCAATGTAAAAGATATTTCATAAACTGAATATGAAGGATATTTACTGTGCCCCTGTGATTTTCTTTTTCATTAATAGTTTTCAAGTTTGTACACTAGGCCTCTGTTGACAGCGGTCTAAATCGGCATTTTTGGGGGTTCCAGTGCTTATAAAAATAATGTATCATCAAAAAGGAAAACATAGGGACATACAAGTAGTTAATATTTATTATTCTGTAAAAAATCATTGCTTTATGTTCATTAACCAGACAGAAAACAGGCGAGAGCGTTTCTATGGAGAAACGACCACCCGCATTTCCTCTTAAAAGTGCTACGAGTGCGCTACGAGGCTACGCCGTAGCTAACTGCTACGTCGTAGCGAATGCGTAGACTTTATTCTTGTAACGTACTCAGGATAACGTCTGCGTATTATTTATTTATGTGAACGTAACAGTTAATCCGCTTCTCTTTGGACGTGTGTTATCTGCGTATTTGTAAAGAATTGAGCAATAAATAACTTTTGTTTTTTCTTCCACAGATGGCAGCAACAATTCGGGGAGCACATCAACTACAGTGAAAATTATTCTTCTGTTATTATACCTTCTTCCTAACGTCCTAAGATAATTTGTTGTATTCTAATTAGTTAGTAACAATTTATAATCGCCTATGTTCTAACGAACGTATAGAACCAAAGATCCTGATGTTTCTATGACTGATAAAATTCTTCTCTATATTTTCACTGTTAATACTTTGTAGTTGTGCCAACCCGAATTTATGTATTTCATTAAATGGAATACACGAAATATGATTCTAATTTACTTAATTCCCCCAAGCAATTAGTTCAAATCTCATATCTGTCTGACAAACGGATCGTAAAAGAAAATAATTTGAATTTATACGAATACACACATTATTACTTTCTGGTTATTTTTAGAAGTTATAAATAATTAATTTGCGTTATATTAAATAGTAATTATAAGAAGTTATTGACCTGGCACTAAGGTTTATGTGTATGCCTAGGTATGTATATATGTACATATGTATGTGCTCAAATACTATAAATAAATAATGGCTATTGTGCGTTTTAAATATTTTAATAATTCGTTGTTTTCAATCACTCTTTATACTTATTAACGTGCTGAAAATGGGTGAGTCTCATACAGAGTGGCAGGTACAGACGCCGGCACATTAAGCTACTACAATCTGTCAAATTTCTTTAATAGATTTTCTACTTTATCGCTTAAGGCAGAAGGTTCAAGGTTGATTGGGAAAATTTGACAGTTTCGGGTAGCTTGATGTTCTGGCGTCTGTACATCAACACGCAAACTGAAACCATGATGTCAGCACATGATTCTAGAGTAGCGTAGAAGTATAACGCCGGTTGTCAAAAAAAAATCTGGTGTTTCATAGAAAAGTGCAATAGCTACGCGGTGAAAATGTATGAAACAGTTAATTTTTAGGGTTCCGTGCCTCAAAAGGAAAAACGGAACTCTAAAAATTAACTGTTACATAATCACTTCGTTGTCTATCTGTCTGTCCGTCAGTCAAGACCCTTTTTCTCAGGAACGCGTGGAGTTATCAAATTGAAATTAATATCAAATACTCAAAGTTGCAATTCCTTGAAGCAGTGAAAAAATCAACGCAATCGAAAGATACGGGCGTTTATGTTCCGAAATCAAAACCTATAGGGTACTTCCCGATGACGTAGAATCATGAAATTTGGCAAGAAGCAATGTCATGTAGCACAAGTAAAGGAAAATATCCGAAAAACGTAAATTTGTAGTTACGTTACAAAAGAATATGTTTAAAACTATTTACATACCTACAAAGAACAATGGGTAAAGTTGTATGGGCCCCGTACCCAAAAAAAAAGATGACTGTAGCATTATGAGCTATATCGGTATTCATTGCCCTCATGGAGTAGTTTAATTAATCCTAAGACAGCATGTCTGAATTCACTTGGAGAAAAAAGATATTTAAGGAAGTTAGATTGGTTTTGAGAAGACGGTACCCAAAGACAAGGTTAATTGTAGCATTATGAACTATGTCGGTATTTGTCGACCTCATGGAGTAGTTTAATTAATCCTAAGACAACATGTCTGAATTCACTTGGAGAAAAAAGATATTTAAGGAAGTTAAATTGGTTTTGAGAAGACGGTACCTACCCAGAGACAAGGTTAATTGTAGCATTATGAACTATGTCGGAATTTGTTGACCTCATAGAGAAGTTTAATTAATCCTAAGACAGCATGTCTGAATTCACTTGGAGAAAAAAGATATTTAAGGAAGTTAAATTGTTTTAACAAAATTATAGGAAAGTTCATTATCTTTATTCATTATTGTAATTACCATACTTATATTGGTTCTTATTCAATACTAGCTGACCCGGCGAACTTTGTACCCCCTTTAATTTTTTTTTTTGTTAATTTTTTCCCATGTTTTAATAGCTATTCTGCTATTCGCGGCAGAAATTATGAGCTATGTCGGTATTCGTTGCCCTCATGGAGTAGTTTAATTAATCTTTAGTCAGCATGTCTGCTGGCAACCGACAATGCAGCATAAAATGAGATACAAAAAAGAAATAAAAACAAAACACAATACAAGTTCTAAATCAATTTTAATTAATTTTTAATCAAATTCTGTTAATTATCTAAATCGCTGGAGCCTTATTGAACACGTTCCGTGATACATTGTAGAATAATCCACACGCTAACAACACTGTCGAAATAATAAAAGACAGAATTAACGTTTCCAACAGGTTTGGTGACTAATATGTTGTGGACTGTAATATCAACCGCCAAAGGGTACGTTTCACAGCGATGGAAGAAAGCGATGTACCATTTCCTAGCCTCAACGAGGAGGAACTTATCTTGTTTAGTTTAGGCACATACCAATTAAAACTCGCAAAATCATACGTGTCAGAGCATTTGCGAAGAGGCATGTAGGTACCCTAAAGAGGTATGCGTAGAACCAAGTCCTAATATGAGATATGGTGCAAGTGATTGACTGTCGAGTAATTATTATTTAGTAAGATTATTGTAAAAATGGAAAATTATACCTGTGGGACCTGCTGGTGAAGTATGTTTAAATAGAAACATTTTCAAACGGTTGATTGATGTAGTTTTTTTTTGTGCATACCCTGTCTGAAATCTCTGTGCACGCCACTGCATGATTGCGACCCTCGTGTGTGCCGGGAAAGATAAACATATTAACAACGAGGTTGTTAAACGTGGAATGTGGACTCAGCGATCATTGTGCCGATAGTCGTGACAGCCTATGGCTTAATAGCCAAAAACGTCGACTAGCACCTGAGGAGGCTCTCGTTGGGCAGCTGGATCAAGGACTTGATTCAGAAAGCGGAACTTCTCGACACGACCCACATTATTAGGAGGTTCTTCTCTCTGGAGCCCTGATTGCCGATAGCTTAGACCTGTTCCCGATACCGGTGGGCTACAACTTTTTTATATTTTTAAATGTTTTTATATTCTAATATTTAAAAATATAATTTGTATAAACATGTATAACGAAATAAAGGAGTTAAAATAATAATTAATGAGAATAAATAATGTTCTATTCTTTTATTTTATTCTATTTAATAAAACAATTTAACTTCCTTAAATATCTTTTTTCTCTAATTGAATTCAGATATGCTGTCTTAGGATTAATTAAACTACTCCATGAGGTCAACAAATACCGACATAGTTCATAATGCTACAATTAACCTTGTCTCTGGGTACGGTCTTCTCAAAACCAATTTAACTTCCTTAAATATCTTTTTTCTCCAAGTGAATTCAGACATGCTGTCTTAGGATTAATTAAACTACTCCATGAGGTCAACAAATACCGACATAGTTCATAATGCTACAATTAACCTTGTCTCTGGGTACCGTCTTCTCAAACCAATTTAACTTCCTTAAATATCTTTTTTCTCCAAGTGAATTCAGACATGCTGTCTTAGGATTAATTAAACTACTCCATGAGGTCAACAAATACCGACATAGTTCATAATGCTACAATTAACCTTGTCTCTGGGTACCGTCTTCTCAAACCAATTTAACTTCATTAAATATCTTTTTTCTCCAAGTGAATTCAGACATGCTGTCTTGGGATTAATTAAACTACTCCATGAGGTCAACAAATACCGACATAGTCCATAATGCTACAATTAACTTTGTCTCTGGGTACGGTCTTACTCGTTCTCCTTTGTACGGAGCCGTCGGTGCGCGAGTCCGACTCGCACTTGACCGGTTTTTTTTTAATAACCGACAAAAAATTTCAACGCAGGAGCTTTCAGAATCATGTACTGAATCCATGGTAACGGGCTGCGGGTCGATGACCCTACCACCCTGTAAACCACACACAGTTATGAAGGTTGTTATCTCAGTACTTAAAATGGCGGAACACATGTTTAATATTTCATAAGCATTGCACGTGGAATATTACCTACACAGGTTGGTTCAAATAGTGACGTCAATAAAAAAAATTAGATTGCTCATACCTAGGGGTATTTCAAACAATGACATTTTCCCATATAGACCTTCTGTTTCGGAGCGTCTGAAAATACTCCATGTATGTTCTGCGATTTTATAGCTTTTTTTCGACAAGCTCTTTTATGTTTTTTTTTTGCGATGAAATATGTAATGAAATCATGAAATACCCTTTCGTGTATAAAAAAAATATCTTCGTAACATTAGAGCAAGATACAATTTTTTTTTATCGAAAGTGAGACATTTACATTCTCCCGATTAAAAGTTGATTTTAAGTTTAAATGATGTAGATCATTAAGAGTTTGAGTTGACTAGTAGAACCTGGAACATTGGTTACCATTTTTAAAATTGAAAAAGAAAATCAACTTTAAATCGTTAGAATGTAAATTTCTCACTTTCGATAAAAAGAACTGTATCTTGCACTAATGTTACGAAGATATTTTTTTCATACATAAAAGGGTATTTTATGATAGTACCACAGCAAAAAAAAAAAAATAAAAAGAATCCCCGAAGAATTTCCCCAAAAATTAAAAAAAAAATATTCATATCTCCTAAACTTTAAATCGTGGGACATACATGGGGTATTTTTGGATACCCCTAGGTATGAGGAATCAATTTTTTTTATTGAAGTCACTATTTGGACCTGCTTATATACACGTGTACGTGTGAAAGGCGACGATACGACATATTAATGCAGGCTGGAAAGAAAAAGTAGAGAAAATAAGGTAAGTGTGACAGGTACTTATCCCTGTTATAACAATAACTACAAGTTATGTGCGACAACAGGTCCATACGACCGTCTTTCTTGAACACTCAAAGAAAATTATCACTTTCTACACGACGTCTGTCGTAACGACTAGTCGCAGATGCATACGATAGCACTGCGTCTAGTCGCTGCGACGAGACGCAGATACAAAAGACAACTCTGCGTCTTGTTGCAGCGAATAATCGCAGCGACAAGCCGCACACTTTGCACTGGCACTCATTGTACCTACATTCCTGGCGATGTATTGTTAGGTTAGGCAATATCAAGCCTTCTACATAACATAGACTAGAGCTCAACAACGCAATATTAGACTTTACACCTAAAATTAGCGTTGTCGAGCCTGCGCATTAGACCGCATGGTTTCGAAATTGGAAATTAGATGTCACCGGCAGCATAAAGGTTGAAACACACTCACATTCAGTATTACCAGCATGGGTAGAGACCATACTAAATGTATGAGCCTGATTATGTTTTTGACGTTAGACGAAACTCCGTGAAACGTTACCTGGTTAGTGTAATTAGTAATTACCGGGAAAAATGTGGGCACAAATAACTGGTGCCCTTTTTTTCATTTTTTTATGGATGGGAAATGATCAAATGATCCCTCCCGCTCTGGGTGGAGCGGAAGAGAGTGTCAGACTCTTACTGACTAAAACCCACCCGTGTTCCTTCCTTAGCCCTTTATGTTCCGGGGTAGCGGTAACCCTTTCGGACAATCTCTCATCCCCGGCATAACTGGTGCCCTGACACAGTAAGATGGAGTCGCCAGGTCACGTATTAGATGGTGGGACGAACTGGATAGATTCCATCCAAACTGGAAGAAGGACGCGCGGGCTCACGAAAGATGGAAGGCGTGGAAGGTAACCTTTGCCCAGGAGTGGGACAGAATAGGCAAGGAAAATGAAGTATATACTCGTATTATTGCAGCTCTAAGAATGCAATGAACATTGTTAAAAAATAAAATCTACACATAGGTACTAAACGCCAAGACTTGACACAGTCGCAATTATAAAACTAGCAAGTAGGAAAGTGTGTTTAGTTTGAGATTTCTAAGAATTTTGTACTGCGTCACATGTCAAACTCAAACTCAAAGCATTTATTTCAATTAAACCGTTTACAGGCACTTTTGAACTGTCAAGAAGTCGATCAGTCAGAAAATGTTAAGCTAGTTGCCCATTTCAAAGCATAGTAGGTAACTATGGAGAAGAACGGGCAAGAAACTCCATGGACACTCTTTTAAATTATATTTTACATTAGTTACATCACTAATGTTGAATTTATAATTTTATATGTGAGAACTATGTGAAAAAAAGACGTAAGCGTTAAAAGAGTACAGCAAATCGTAACAAAACAACAACCCAAAAATAGGCAGCTAAGTGATGTGGCGCCCGTTCACGAACATGACGCATAGATCAGCACCATTCAGCTGAACCATTTTGAAGGGAGCTAAATGATCCAACACACACGCCACCGTCAGCGAGACATTTGTGTGAGCATGACATACTATCAGCCACCAGGGCACATTTAAGTCAATGAAAGACATACATATTACCTGGTAAATAATACCTCTATAGTAGTAGAACTCACATCAGTGCTATGCAATTATACAATACAAAGGACATTGAGTATTAAGACAGCTATTAGGTCTCTACTTAAAAGAAAGATTTAAATCGTTAGATTCGCTATACCGTGTCAAAAGGTATTCGAGTTTTTGTTTCATTTTGAGACCTCAGACACACTTAATTGTCATGGAAACGCTATTTAATCATGTGTGAGCTCACTCTACTCAGTAATCACTTCACTTTTTCTTTGTCGTGTTCATACAAATGTGTGTTTTTGTTGTGACTAAGTATACTTAGCAAGGGCAAATCTAGCTATTTAAATCCTTAACTGAAAACAATTTCCACGAAACAGATGAATATAAAAATACTTTCATAATATTCTCACCGTCGTACCACTCTATTAAAAAGCCTACGAAATTGCAAAAGGCCCGCGAAATCGTTTTTAGTATAATTCGGTACGAACGACTAAATTGATGTTCGCGACGACGAAAATTCACGAAAATGTTTTAAACGAAAAGGATTATTATGGTTTCACAGCTTTCATATTTCATTATTTTAGACTCATTTTACGTAAGTCATCATCTGCCTAGCCTTTCCCTAAATATGTTGGGGCCGGCTTCCAGTCTATCTGGATGTAGCTGAATACCAGTATTTTACATGGAGCGACTGCCTATCTGACCTCCACAGCCCAGTTACTAGGTAATACGATACTCCTTGGTAAGACTGGTTATCAGACTTTCGGGCTTCTGACGACCCGTAACGACTATTAAAGATCTAAAGAGGTATGAGGTACAAGGTGTGAAGTTCACTCATCCTCCATAGAAGAGGGAGTATCCTCCGACCAGATGGGTATCGTATCTGGTGGGCTGCTGCCAACTCATTTGATGTAAGTATGTATTTTAAGAAATACAGGTACGTTTAGACCGTTTAATGGTCTAAGACCTACAGGTATAAAAACAGATTTTATCCCATGTACCTGTCGCAGCCAACTGGTTAAATTAGCCCTGAAAGATATTCAATTTATTATAGTTTAGGTTAGAACTGTAACCAATCACGCGCGAGCCGAATTGGTCGCAGTAACTAAGCCAGGGTACACCGACCAAATGGGTTAGGTTAGGTTAGAACTGTGATCAACCGCGTGCGAGCCGAGAGAGCGAAGCGAGGCGAGCACTACTTACAAAAGCCAGGCGGTTATTTAACCAGTTGGCTGTGACATACCTATAGCAAAGAAAAGACCACCAGACCATCTCCACAGGGTGTCTGGTAGCAGCTGGATAAGAGTAGCCGAGGATTGAGTAAACAAGCGAGTGATTGGAGAGATCTATACGTCATGCTGGTGATAATGGTGAAGGCAAAAACTTGACCACTTTTTACTTGGAATAGGAAAAAGCGTTAATTCAAACTCAAACTCAAAGCATTTGTTTCAATTAAACTGTTTACAAGCACTTTTGAATAGTCAAGGAGTCGGTCAGTCAGAAACATGAAGCTAATTGCCTATTACAAAGCGTACTAAGTACTTATGGAGAAGAACGGGCAAGAAATTCACTGGACACTCTTTTAAATTATCACACTAATATTATAAATGCGAAAGTTTGTGTGTGTGTGTGTGTGTTTATATGTTTGTTACTTCTTCACGCTCAAACGGCTGGACCAATTTTGATAAAATTTTGTATGGAGGTAGCTGACACCCTGGATTAACATATAGGGTACTTTTCATCCGGATATTCCCACGGGATCGGCATTTACGCGGGTGAAATCGCGGGGCGCAGCTAGTATTGTTATAAAAATATTAGTTACATCATTAATGTTCAATTTATAATTATATGTGAGAACAATATTAAAAAGATGTACGCGTTATTATTCGATGAGCTCTGGACGCTTTTCCAGAGCACACCAAATAGAAACAAAAAAAAAAAAACAAACCAAAAATAAAATAACCCGTGGCTGTTAAGAGATAACCAGTCCCAAATGACGATTACAACGAATGCTCAGTATCGTTGGCAATTTCCGGCCTTAAAAAAACCAGCTATCTTAATATAACTTAGAAAGTGGGGTTAACTGAGCAGTTTACCTTTGTACTTGCTTCTTGCTGAAGGACTTTCCAAATATTAACATGCTTGAGAAACAGGTCCTTTAACTTCCCAACCATAACGACGAAAATCGGGAAACTTCACTAGAGCACATCTCTTCAAATATTGCATATTGCAGCACTCGATACATTGAGGCTTCAAACGTGAAATCGTGGCTTACAGTCATCAATACTAATCCATACTATATACTATCCATACTATATACTATCCATACTATAATATTATAAATTCGAAAATAACTCTGTCTGTCCTTTTCACGCCTAAACCACTGAACCGATTTAGATGAAATTTGGTATACATATAGTTTCAGTCCCGGTAAAGGACATAGGATACTTCTTATCCTGATATTCTCACGGGATCGAGACTTATGCGGGTGAAACCGCGGGGCGCAGCTAGAGTCTTTATATTCTTAATTTATACATTACTAGCTCCTGCCAGCGACTTCGATCGCGTTAAATTTCGTCCTCCCCCCATTTACCCTCTTCCGGGTGGAATTTCTAAAAACCCTTTCTTAGTGGATTTCATGTCTCTAGGACCAGAGGTTTAGGCTGTGCGTTGATATATCAGTCAGTCAGGACTTTGAATTTAATATTTATATAGAAGATAATTTAGGAACCGAAAACGAAACATAACATTGAATATTTTTGAAATAAAGTTTTTGCTACGAGCTGTGAACGAGTCTAATGCCGAAAATATAGTTTTTAGAATTTCTGTCCGCTTGTCTGTTTGTCTGGGCGTATGATCCGAATTGTATGGCGCAAAAATAGCTTAACAGATTAGGAGGAAATATGAAAGGTCACGGTCCATACAAAATTAACCCACGTCCGACAGCAAAAAGAAGTACCTAAAATTAATTATACAAAATAGTATAAAATGTTGGCATACTTCCGAACGCCATCCTTACAGTCTAGCATATAAAAAAATGCTATGAATATTCTATCGTGGGTTTTTTTGATCCATCTTCTTTGGCACACACATAGTTTATAACCTGGATTATTCATTGGGTACTTTTTAAATACCGGTAGTAGATTCCCGTGGGATATTTTCCCGCATCCACGCGGGCGAAGACGCGGGCAAAAGCTAGTTCTTGATAAAATACGAGGGAAAATAACGTTTGGCTGTAACTTTATTCACATGCTTCCTTGGAAAAACTAGCTGACTGAACTGGACGCTTGACAGAATCTCCAAAACTGCGAATGATGCCAATTATCCTGGTCAAAATAAAACTTGCAAGCGAAACTGCATGCCGCATACAGTTAGAACAAACATCATATTTTATTTCCCTTCTAATTCCTAAATCAATATGGGCATAACACGATTTATTTCAATTACAAGACCCTAAAATATGCGGCAGAGAGCTAAACTTTGTTCATCACTCTTACTCGAATGCACCTCGTAAAATTTTATGACCGTGCTTACTAAAAGCATTCGAATTTTAGCAGTAAAAACAGGTAGGTAAGCTTCCAATTAGAATGGTAATTTCTGATGCTTGTTTACGTTACATTTCAATGTATGTCTATACATACATTGAAATGTAACGTAAACAAGCATCAGAAATTACATGACATTCTATAATGACAGTTTTCGATTGAATTTCATCTAACAATGTTGTAATACGCTTTGGGTGCATCGATTCAAGGAATTTAATTAAAACTTGTTGAAGAACCCTTCTACAGAAAGTTTTATGATCATAAGTTTGTGCGACACTTGGTAGTTTTAATTTGTTTGTAATGATCTGGTTTATCCTTCTATATCTATACAACGTGTTAAAAAATGAACACTAAAAACTTTAAGAGGTGCTTTAGACCATCGAACTGAACAACTTTCACTGTAGTAAAAAAAAAAATCAGCTGTTTAATACAAAAGTTCAATACCTACTCGACCAAAATGTATAAACAGCTCTTTTTTTTTCCGTGATTTCAGAGTTGGTCCCATAGTGAAAGTTGTTTAGTTCGATGGTCAAAGCACCTCTTAAATTTTTTAGGGTTAATTTTTTAATATCTTATAATAATGTACATATTATAAAATTAACAAAGTCGCTTTTCGTGTCTGTCTGTGTGACCGCTTATATCTTCTAAAATACACAACGGATTTTGGTGCGGTGTTCATTATCATTTAGAGTATTTATTCCGGAAGGTTTAAATCTATAATACATTAATATATAACTTTTATATAGCACAGAAATATCAATGTCTTGATATATCGCCATTGCACCCGCGCGGAGCAGGGCCGGGAGTCGCGAAGTGAAAAAAAAGGGAAAAAAAGTACATTTATTTACCACAGACTACAAATCTACAGTCTACAAGGCCTACAACGTTCTGAATTTCATATGATATCAATGCAAAACATCCTAAAAAAAATTGTGCGTTTGGGCAGCTAATGATCTTGTATTATGGTATTTTTTGTCATTGAAGTTGCCAGTCATTGATTGGTATATTTTTATTTCAGTATACATTTCATACATTGTTAGTAAATAATACTTGTAACGATGTTAGGGTAAAATGAAAATTCTCCTGAAAAAAAAATTTAACAGCGCGTAATGCATATTTTTTTTTTCATAAAACTAAACTAAGTTGCCATTTTGTAGGTCGTCCTTTATCACATAAAATACAGCGTTGTTAAACAAAATTAATAAGGGTAATTTATAGTAAAAGATCTAGGTTACTGATAACGTTCAGAAGGGAGGAAGCCAAAAGAAATAGAATGTGATATAATAACGAGAATCGGTCACGCCTATATTGTCTGGAGAGACAAAAGAAAGAAAGAAAGAAAATACGATTATTTGCACACACCAAACGATGCATTAAAAGAACACATACACAAAAAAACAAAAAATAACAAGTTGGGGGAAAACATGCGTCATATCCACGCAAAAACAACAGACAAGCGACAGTTTATCAAAAAACTTTCGATCATCATAATAACCCCCTCGAAAGGCGGCCACTGCTGTACGGGATCCCCCTGGACGTGAGATGTGCTGGGACCGGTCGTTGAAGCAATTTTTGAAGGAGGCCCTTGTATTTAGGTCTCAATGCATTGCTGGACATAGTGCAATACATTTAGTACCTATCTACCTAAATACAAGGCCAAATTAACTTTTTAAATATGTCGCAGCAAGATGATGATATATTCATATCCGATATACCGTAATATAGTGATCTTTATTACGGTATATAGCTATTTCTCTAGGGATATAACTATATCATGGCTTCAACTATCTTACTGCGACATAATACATACATTTACCCGAGTTGCTTCCCAAATCACTTTACACTGGGTTTTGGAAAATAAGCATGTTTTGCAAGGAACTTGTGTCTATTTTTTTTTTTTGGTTTAGCTCTATCATGCGCCCTTCTCAAAAATAAAACTAACAGAAAAACCCAATATTGTTTTTTAAATAAACATAGGAACAAACTCAGAACTCTTCACTTCGCAGCGCTCGGCCAACAATTAGCCAGCGTCGAAAACAACGGGCCATTGAGGCAGTTAATGGAATTTTTCTTCAATATTTTCTACAAAATTGTGGAAGCTCTTTGCAGTCTTTTAAAATCTCGGTATTACTGTGAAAACTACTGCAGTAAAATGTACAACGTAATGTGTGTTCCTAGTGCTTTTCACATTTAAGTATTGTTGCGATTTTATACGGATATTTTACTGGTTATTTCCGGATTTTTATGGATCAATCTTTTGAAGTTGGTAAACATTTCAAAATTTTTAAAACTAAAAATCAAGATATGAAAATGATTTTTATTCATAAACCAATTTCTAACTTAGTAAATAAATGAAAATAAGACGAGAGACTGATGCTACATGTAGTACATAATAAGTACTTTGAGTGAATCTTAACTAAATTAGTATTATGATGCATTATGTAGCATTTCAAGAAAAAAAAAAGATACAAATTATTTTAATTAAAAGTAAATATTGTTAAGATGTCGGCAATATTCATTAAAATATTTCATACCTTAGCACTAAATAAATAACGTCAATTTTTAAAGAAAGTTAAACATTAACCGTATAAAATATCAGCACTTTGTTGGAAAACTGTCGGTTCAGATGGAAATAATAGTTCGTTTCTTGCAAACTGCACAGAAGTTGTAGTTGCAGGACATTTTTATTACCAACATTACAATGCGAATAAAGCGGTTGTCTATTATGCAACTGGCTGCAACCAGGAACTGCTGGCTGGTTGTATTAATGTATAAATATAGCAATGACTTTTAAAGCAACCTCATCGCAACTAAGCAGCAATAAGTTGAAATGTATTATGACTGCAGTTAAATAGTTGAAAATACTTCCTTTGCAGACGAGATTTAGAACGCTTTTGTCACGACTTTTATAGTAGTACTGGTTGTTGCTCGCAACTACGTCCGTATGTATTTTAATTTTTTTATATTTGAAGTGAAAATTTCTTTAGCCGCGTTGGGCATTTTTTGAGATGGGAAAAAACTATTGAACTCGCGCCACTGTTACCGTAATCGACGCCGCTTAGGATGTGTTCGGCTGTCCTCGGGATGTACTACCTGAAAAGGATGACATTAATATCTATACATTTATAATAAAACTGTAGAAAAGAAGTTTTTGTACATTAAAAAAAAAATAGAAAAATTTAGCCAGGGTGTTAAAGGACAACCAATAAAACCCATTTCCAGCATTTTTAGAATTTTTGTCTGTTTGTATGTTTAGTTATCCGAGCATCACGTAAAATGTACGAAATCAATGTAGATAACTTTTATACACAGCGATTTAGCGTAACTTGAAGTAACATTTAGTTTTTGTTTCATTGCAATCGGTTCAGTCTATCAAAAGATTTTTGAATTTATAGTGTTCCTGAAGTAAAATTAGTTAACGTGTGTTAATGTGCACTTGGTCTCAGAACTTCACGTTTATACTTATATATTTGCGTTAATAATTATATAAATTGAAGTAACATTGAGTTTTTTGTTTCATCGTAATCAGTTCACACCTAAAAAATGTAAATTAGAAAATTATAAGTGTTTCAGAAATAAATATTAAAACAGCGCCATCTATGGACAAAATTAGTTAATGTGTGTTAATGTGCACTTGGTCTCACAACTTCACGTTTATACACAACAATATTTGCGTTAAAAATTATAAATTGAAGTAACATTGACTTTTTGTTTCATCGTAATCAGTTCACTCCTAAAAAATGTAAATTTGAAAATTATAATATGGACTACATCTGGAGATCAACTACGTGCAGTATTGAATATTAATAGCACTTCGATAGATGGCGTTGTGCTGTGACGTCATTTTTAAATCGCGGTGTTAAGATTTTCCTTGAAAGAACGACTATCGCCAATTCTATCGGCTAATTTTGAGTTAAGTAGGTGTCTTGAAAGTTCTGTCTTTCAAAAGGTTAGTTTTTAAATGGTCCTAATAGTGTCGTAAATCGTACGTTAAATGGTTTTGTTTTTCGAAAGTTTTGATTTGGGTAGATTCGTTCGATCTTAAATTTAGTGCAGTGCGAAGTAAATAATAGTTTGCTATTTGAATCAAGTAGTTTTATTTACTTCGTATCGTACCTTCGTAGTTAGTTTTGGATAAATTCGTTTTTGGATACATTCGTTTGATTTAAATTTTAAAGTGCGAAGTAAATAATAACTTGCAATTTGAGTCAAGTAGTTTTATTTACTTCGTAGTTTGAAATTTTATTTGTCTTCATTCTCATTGTGTTTTGTTCAATATTTTGTTAGTTTGGTTCAGTTCTTTTTCTGAAAATAAAAAAACAAACCTTTGGCAGCGTAGCCGAGATGCGAAAAGGGTGAGATTAAATAGGTCCCAGGAATCAGAAGAAGAACATGAAGTGAGGCTAGCAGCAATTCGAGCAAGTAAAGTCAGAACTCTTGCGTCAGAAACGCCTACCCAACGTGAGTCTCGACTTAGTATACAGCGTTCTCTTACGGCAGTTTCTCGATCACAGGAGAGTTTGGAGGAACGTGAAGCGAGATTGACGGCTAACCGAGAGCGTAACGCCCTCTCACGTGAGTCTGAGACTTTCACCGAAAGGGATTTATTGTTACAAATAGGCGATAGCACATACCCCGTACAAGAAAAATGGAAAAGTTAATTTGGTCGCTAATCTCTGTTCTTGCGTTACATCACAACAATAGCTAATTTCTTCTGTGTACGGAGATTCCATAAATATGGGAAATCAAGCCGGTTCTTGGCTATGTCAGCGAGCTATTTTGACTCCCCGCAATGACCAACCTCTTTATATAGAGAGAATACACCTCTTTATATACAGTTATGGAAGAAGATAGCGCCACGCACTACCCGGTAAAATTTTTGGATTCCCTCAACACACCCGGACTTCCCGCCCACTAAATAGTTTTAAAAATCGGTGTTCCAATAATTCTTCTCAGAAAGGACATTGCTCTGCGTCCATACATTGTTGGCCCTGGAGCTAAGAGCATCGGATAATTATGTATTGTATTCTCTATCATTTGGAGACTCATAAAAGATCTTGTTTTTATAGCGGACTAGCTGCAGAAAAGATATATTTCAAAAAAAGTATCAGATTTTGAGGTTATAATCTAACCAAAACAACGAATATTAAATGTAGGTACCTACCATGATTTTTCATAGCTCTGAGTAATTTTTAAGAAACTGAAAAGTAATATCATAATACCTACCTAGATAATTAGGTACCTATGCAGTTATTTTTCTAAAAAATGGATGCAAGTGCAAAATTAATATACATTAAACTAATCAACATAGGTAGGTAACTGAATTCGTAGCATTCGTTCAGAAACTGTAACTCTCAATTGTGGTAACAATGACTTTTTTTATAATTTTATGGCATGGCTTTTTGGCCTTTGTGCCATTGGTAACAATGACACGTTCACCGGCAAAACTAGGGATGTAATACGACACCATTAATCGATTTTTCGATTATGATTTACTGTGGTCTTAAATTATTACAGTCTGTTACATCTACTTTGTCATATAAACATTACAAGTATGTATGACAATGGTTTATTTTATATATAACTACACTCTTCTATACTGGTAATAATAATATATAATAACATCTGTATCTAGTTTGCAATATTGTTTTTTAAATAAAACATTAGGTAATTGTGATGTGTTTAGTAAAAATAAGTATTTTTTTCGTTTAATGAACCGCAAAAGGAGCGTTATTTTTGTATTAATTGTCGTAAATAATGAATTAGTTTGAATGATTGTATAGAAATAAAGAAGTTTTGATTATTGTATAATATTATTCTTACTACCTATTTAAATTGGAGTATGACTGCATTCATAAAGTATTTTATTAGGTTTTTAAAAATACACTTTAGAAAAAAAAACACAATCGATCGATTAATAATTCAATCGATCGATTATAATTGATCGGACATCCCTATTTCACTTTTGACACGACATAGGTGAAGATGGCGATGTAATGTTTATTAGTCGCATTAAATTCTATTAAAAATACATTTTGGAATACAGCTAGTCCGTGATACAGAAGTATTTGCAACTTATATAATAAAATAGGCGATTAATTATCGTATATTCTCAAACTCTTCATTGCACAGGGCCATTTTGAACATTGTCTTTTATGTCCTCCCAAACTTTGTAACGGCACTCGGCTCAAAGTCACAAATCTGCAGCAAAACATTATCGAAGCTGAAATATTAACCGGTTGCGGTGCCGGTGATATTGTTTTTATTCCAAGAATACCTATTATTCCTAACAACTTTCCTTTCTCTTTCAAACGAGTGCAATTCCCAGTCAGACTTTGTTATGCCATGACGATTAGGTAATAAAGCTCAGGGCCAGACATTATCCGTTGCGGGGGTGGACCTAAGTATTGGATGCTTTTCCCGTCGTCAACTATACGTAGCTCTTTCACGCGTAAACAACCCCAATAACCTTTTTGTGTACGTTTCAGATGGTTCCACAGCTAATGTTGTTTATAGAGAAGCACGAGCATAAATAAAAAATAATGATTTGAATCGGTATCCTCGCAGGATACCGACGCACACAAAATATATTGTTAAGTTCCGACATCCACGCGAACGAAGTCGCGGGCACAGCTAGTTGCTTAATAATTGTATTAATTAAATTCATTATTATTGACATTTAATTTTGACATAACTAATTTCTCAATGTAATCGTACTAATAAAAAAGATGATAATTAATTAATAATAATGTTTAATGCATGCTAATTTATGATGATAAGGGCAGGGGAATGATAATTGCAATGCTTGTAAAAGGCTGCTAAGTCATAAGTACTAACATGAAATAACACCAACATTGTACACTTAGTTCGCAATAAACGTTTTGACTTTGACTTTGAATTACTCGGTTTTAATATATGTCAGTGAGTGATGGCAAAGTATTCTGTTTGTGTTTTCACTTCTGTCGGCACTCCCGGAGTGCCACTGTTTTTTTTTTTATAGACAACATGTCCCTGAGTTAACGCGCACCACCAAACACCCCAATTTAAATATTTTGTTCTAATCGTAATGCATACACATATTTTTTACTATTATGAAACATTGTTTATTTATTAAATTAGTAGTACTGATTGTGCGAGAAAATCGTTATACGTGTTTTCAGCCATGGGGACCAATCACAACGGAGATATTATAGTGCACAAGTGTGAGGTGGAGAGACAAGACACATGTGCTCTCTCTCTTCCCTCGTTCTCATAGTCCAATGGTAATCCCACACGACCGGAGAGAGATTAGTACAAACAGCTTAACGTGCTTTCCGAGTCACAGCGGTATCACACCATCATAAACTTTTTTGACGTGATAACGTCTTATAAATCGATGAACGCGGCGCTGCACGCACGAAAAAGCATGACTCATTGTCACGTTCCGCCCGAGCCGAGCGTGCAAGCGAGAGCGCGGAACAAGCGATAGAGAGGCACGATCGGCCTAAGCGTTCGGCTTGTGACGCATCTATCTGATGTTTTCTTATGACGTTATACGACTTTACAGACAACCAATTTTTTCTTTATCCCTTTTCTATCATCAGCCAACCACCATCATCTAAGAAATTCCTAATGGAAAAACCCGATGACACTTTGCACGACCTGAAAATTAAACCCAGGAACCCAGGCTCACAGTCGCGCTTGCAAACATGAGATCAACGGAGCAGTTAAAGAACAGCAGTGTTAATAGACTCGGATATCTATGTAATAGACTTTATGTATAATAATTCAGACTGACTTCCAATATAAACAGACTCGGCTAAACAGTATTTTACAGACTAACTCCTGTTTCAACCTAATTACCGGCTAACGAAACACTAACTGGGTGATTTACGTCAACACGCTCCAACTTTATAAAGTTAGTTTTATTTTGTAATCAGTTCCAAAATTGACCATATGGGACCGCTTTTATTATACGGAAATGTACACAAATAGCATGGATTTTGTATTTAGCTTGGTGAATGGGGATGTGAGTATTTTTTGATCATTTAGTCAATATGTTTAGCCTGTCATAGTCCACAGGATAAAGTTTCGATATCGGAAATCTGTTGGATATTTGCTTATTTTTTTGAAAAATGCAATTTACAATTTATTTATAAAAAAAAAAAATACCACCACAAGTACTAACTAAGAGAGTGTGTCCTTTGTACACGGCACGGTTTCTTTACGGTACGGCGTATAAACCGCGCCGTAGGAAAAACGTGTCCGTCAACAAGCTTCCATAGTGATCCATACAACACTAACGACCGTGCCTATACACGGCGAATAAACCGTACCATACCTAGGTACTTCCAATATGTTTTTATAGCACTGTGTGACCTAAACCCGCACTTAAATCACCGTTTTGTGTGATTTTTACAGTGAAAAGCTTGACTTAAGTGCGGGTTTAGGTCACACGAGCTATTAAATAATACACGATACGTGTGAAGTCTATTAATGCACGGCGTTTAATAATAGGCTACTTAAGTCACACGTGTCATAATATACTATTATTTAATGGATTTACGAGTTTACAATTAGGTGTTTTATTTAGTTTTTTTCCTTGTCCTAAATTAAACTCAGCAATATAATCTTAAAACGAGTTTCCTTATTATTTCACTCAAAGTGGAAATTACATTTTTAATTCAAGTAACGCAAATTACTCCCCAAGTAATTTTTCCTTATTCGTCATTTTATTTATTTTTCTGCCTCGTTGGTCTATTGGTCGAATGTGCGACAATTTTATTAAACATTGGTTCTTGGTTCAATGTGCGACAACTAAACATAGGTTCTAAGTTCAATGTGCGACAACTAAACATTGGATCTTGGTTCAATGTGCGACAACTAAACGTTGGTTCTAGGTTCAATGTGCGACAACTAAACATACATAGGTTCCTGGTTCAATGTGCGATAGCTAAACATTGGTTCTTGGTTCAATGTGCGACAACTAAACATTTATTCTTGGGTTCAATTCCGGGATCGGTCAAAGTGTTATTGGCTTTTCCTTGAAAAATTCCGTAGCAACCCGAGTCCACATTTGTTTCTAATGAATGGCAATAGGCTCGACCTAAATGAACTTTAGAATTGGCAAACGCAATAGTTCTCAATAACGACGATGATGATGATAATACATTCTATATACAGAAAAATAATGGGTAGGTATTAAACTTTACCCTATAGTGAATTGAACCCAGACCCTTGCTACGACTAGCCAATAAGGTGAACGCCGTTACAGCATAAATAAAATATGGGTTCCGTACCCATATCGTATTTTCTTATACATTCTTGTTTTTCTTTCCTCTCGAAACTCATAAATGTTGATTGAAAGGAAGGGATTGCTGCGATTCTCTTAACCTTTAGCCGAATTCAAACAATCTTCCTAACATAATACATACAGACTTGTTTTTCTGATATATGAGGAAGTATTTACACTGTTTTCGTATATTTTGTTTTGATAATTTTCATAAGCACAAAACCGAAGCTAAAGGAAAAAAAAATGTGAAAGAAGTCAGTGTGAGTGGAGTGAAAAGTCTGAACAAATAAGTACCTATGCAAAGACAAAGTATTTATTTAAATTAAACCATTGTTGAATGATGCGTAAGCAACAAAATACATTCATGAGGACTAAATTATGAATGATTCAGAGCGAGCGAACGTGGCACGCGCCTCATGAATGTATTTTATTGCATACGCATAATTCAACAACCTTGCTGAGCGACAAAGAGTCCAATTATTGTAGGTACTTCTATCCCGTGAACCGTCTCCGAAATCAAGTAGGAAGATGTAACTCCAAGCGACCTCTGTGACCATAGACGACGCCGTGAAAGTGGCGTAGTTTTGGCTTAACAAAATTTGAAATTCTGTCATGGCAGCGACACGAAGAAGAAGATTGTAAAAATCAATCAACCAAAAAAAAACAATAATTTGATTGGATGTTGTTGTTCTCTGAAACTCGTGCCAAGTCCCTATCTATATCCACGCACAAATTCAAATATACGTCACTAATGTGTCCACACAATAAATCCACACCCAGTTTTCCCTATAACCCAAATTGTACGTCACAACGCTGTTCCTTTGCAAAATATTCGCCAATAGCTATAGTACCTACATATATCCGTATGTATGGCCATAAAATTGGCTTGCCCGGCCGCCAATACCTCACGAATCAGTCCGGTGGTCCGCCTTGTTGACTTAGGACGAGTTTACCCAGCCTGATCAAGTCTTATACCATAATCTCGGTCCATAATAATATATAATGATAGGTATATTTTATTATACTCTGGTTTGATTATGTGGGTACGTACCTTCGTGCGAAGATATCAGTCGTAAAGTTTGGGTTTACAGTCATAATTTGGTAGGGGTGACAAGGGTATCTCAAACATGAACGTAATGTCAAGCCTTTAATGTTCCCACTGCTAGGACACAAGCCCCCTCTCTCTGAAATCGCCATAATGCGCCATAATCCACCACGCGGGCCCAGTGCGGGTTGGTGAATTTCACATATCTTCGAATTTCTTGGTTCTATGACATGCCGGTTTCCTCACGATGTTTTCCTTCACTGATGTTAGTAATATCCATGGTAAACTCAACGGTAGATAACATAAATTGGTGTTAGGTAACTAGCATATATTTGATGCTTAAATTAATTTAGGTAGAATTTTATAATCTGCTAGTATAATCCCTTGGAGATCTTTCTCTTCTTAGCATGACGATGGCAATCTACATACAGTCAGTCCAGAATTTGGTAACGAGCTTGGCACCTTTGGCAGCGTCCATTAACTCCTGTAGCGTGCATACAACAGGACACGCTGGACACGATATCAAGAGCCCCATTGTTTGTGGGACAACACCGCATTTATAATTGTCGTAAATGGCAGGCAATTAGGCATTGTTAGAGCGCATAGATTTTTAGTTCTGAAAAGACCCGTTTCCCACATTTCGGTCGTGAGATACTTATTAATTTATCGTCAAAAACACGACGGAAATACCGAATGGGTTGCCATTATCTACTTGCAGCCAAATGGAATATGGGAATAATTCTTCTTGTAGTATTACAAATCCTGCTTAGCCTTTTATGTCACCCACAAAAACCTGGTCATTTTATGTACCTTTGCAGAATTTTAATGTTAGGAACTTGGTCTAAAATTAAACTAAAAAGTTAATGGAACTACGTGTGCTGCAGGGCGTGCGACTTAGTGCTAAAAATGTGTCTGAAATAAGTTACATCTACGCTTTTTAACCAGAAAACTGAATGTAAGTACATTGAATCTTTCGACTTCTACAAAATGAGGAATCCCGTTAAAAGCAAACCAATGTTAGCCTTCTATAGACCCGGCATTTGCGGGAATTTCACCTTCAATCTTCCAATTGAATAGTGCCTTTGATTAAATACAGATATCAATACAATGGCATTGTTATACGCTGAATAAACTAGCTTTAAAATAGAAATGTTTATTGTACTACCAGCTCAAACAAAAAAATGCGAAATTAAAGCAGCGAAAGTAGGTTGAACTAGAATTAGATAAACCATTTTTTTTTTTTTTGCAAATCATTACTATGGGATGAGACCTTAGGCTTACACACAGGCTTAGGGCCTTATAATACTGGCGATTTGCGAGCGTGTTTTCAGCGAGTCGATTGTGTGACGCGCTTACTTCGAGTGCTTAGCGAGCAAGATTGCACGATACGAGCGATTGAGATGACTGAACAAGAGAGAGGGAGACAAGTGGGTGTACTATTTTTAAAAAACGCGGAGTTCGCGTCGCGTAGTCGCAACTAGCTCGCTTTGCACCCGCGAAGACCGCGTTCACAAATCGCCTCTTTGAAAACACGCTGGCAAATCGTCAGTGTGGTAACGCTCTTAGACAACATTCAAAACCTTTTATTTAAAATACGTACCTATTGTGTCTTACATTATTGTTGGCAATGTACCTTTACTCTTACAATACTCCATTATGAAAGGTCCTTCCAATGTAAATTATGTAGAAGGTATACTAAGGTGTAAATAGATCAAAGTTTTGGTAGGTAAATATGACTCAACAAACGCGTTTGTAAGAAGAAAGGAAACCAATTTTATTGGAAAATTGTATAAAAGGTAAGCAATAAGAATCTTATACAGAGATAATCTTAGAGATCTACGTTTTGGAATAGGCAACTAGCTTCAACTTTCTGACTAACTGACCGACTATTTAATTTTGACAATTCAAAAGTACATGGTTTAGTTGAAATAAATGCTTTGAGTTTGAGTTTATTTCGCTGTTATCTATACTTCTATACTAATACTATAAAGAGGTAATGTTTGTGAGGTTGTAGAGGGTAATCTCTGGAACTACCAGTCGGATATGAAAAATTCTTTTTAAATTTGATAGCCCAATTCTTAAGGAATGCTATAGCATTCCTTAAGAATTGGGCTATCAAATTGTGATGTTAAATAGCCTATAGGCTATTTAACATCACGCTATGTCTCTTAGGAGCCGAGCGAAAAAATGAAAAAGCGAAAGAATGCTAGTACGGTCGAACAAGCTATTTGGTATACAAGCAAAAATATTCATCTTTCCACTACGCAGCCAATATTTGGTTTTATTTTGTGCGTCATAATTTTTTCAGCTTATGGCATCCTTAATTAAATAGAGTGGTAAGACTTGACTAACTCAGCACACTATTGTTTTAAAGTAGTTGCAAGTTAGCTGCCTGAATACCAAATAGCTTGTTCGACCGTACTAACTAAAATGTTCGACCGTACTAAATAAAAATAAGTCTTTTGAAAAGTCACACATTAGGTTACGATTTCACGCTAAAACGGCTGCACGAGTTTGGCATATGGGTAGACCAACACCTTGGTTAGGACGTAGAATACTTTTTATCTCGGTAGTATATTCCCGTGGCATAATTTCAGACCTCGTATGACCTCAGAATACTCCAATAGCAGCTAAAACGTTTCTAAATTGAGAATTTGAAGTTGAGGACTTGTCTCTACCTTAACTACCCTAGTGATTCTTTCAATGCATCCCGCAAAATTCAAAAGATAACAGTATTAAGATACTAAAGTATAGATTGCAATGACAAGTTAACTTAAAATTCTCAATTCAGAAACGGGTGTTAAACAACTAACAAGCAGTTGTTTAATTAAATTTCAATTAGCCTTTATTAACAATATGCAAACTAGTTATACAATTTATTTCAATAAAAGGTTAAGATATAAATTAACTATTTTACCTACCTACCTATTAAGCACTTTTTGCATGGAACATCAGTCCATTCTGTATCTGGAGAAGGACGTTGTTAGCTGCGCTACAGTTTATACTTTTGCAGCTATCATCGTTTTGCTTGTTGTACTTAGTCTTGTGTTATTGTTCCGAAATAAACTTTTTTTATGTCAGAAATTTCTAGATCTTCAGCAAAGGCTTCCCTCAAGCTTTTCCATAGCTCAAAGGAGTAAGTTTTTCTCCTCCCTGTCCCCCCCCCCGAAGTAGTTTTCTTCCTATCTTTGAAATGATCTTTCCCTTTCCTGTCTTCTTCTCTGAGAATAAACTCTGACAATGATATTAAATGTACCTAAGTAGGTATCTAAGAATATCATCGAGTTAGTAGGTATCTCAAAAATATGGTTATTTTTTTCTTTTCTATTTAATTAACCACTTCCACAATGTTTTAATAAGATATTTTTTCCCAAAAGCTACAAATGTCCCACATTAGTCTAAGTGAGATAGCGTTAAAGTGTTGCAATACAGAAACGTTGCGCATTAAAGGCATTTAAGAGCAGGAGGTACAAAACAACCCGAGATAACAGAAAAACTTGAAAGTGAACATATTATCTTTAAAACACATTACGGGTGGGAATACCATTCTGCTACGTCTCTGGCCCATCTTTAAATTTTAGGCACTTCTGATGACATGTCCTGCCCACTTCCATTTTTCATCATCATCATCATCATCATTTCAGCCGAAAGACGTCCACTGCTGGACATAGGCCTCCCCCAAACACCTCCACTTCAACCGGTTTTGCGCTTCTCGCATCCAACGAGTTCCTGCAGCCTTCACAAGGTCGTCGGTCCACCTTGTGGGAGGCCTTCCAACGCTACGCCTTCCGGTACGCGGTCGCCACTCCAGAACCTTTCGGCCCCATCGGCCATCCATTTTTAGTTTTATTTATTTATTGGTTCACCAACGATTAATTACACAGGCTGTATGCTATAAGTAACATGCAAAAATATAAGTGCAATAGTGCAACAATCACTTAAAGGTAAACTCCGCATGCATAAAGAAGTTATACAATTTATAATTAAACTTTTTAATTGAGTATGTCACGTCTGCTACGTTTGTTTTACCAAAGTTTTTGGAAGGTTTTATCTCATCTATTTCGTTCTGATCTCCTTTTAAAACCTCCCCTGCTTCACATATTGGACGATGCACACCACAACCGCTTAGGGCCATGTATCATGCAAAACGAGCAATATCGCCGCTTAAAGGATGCTATTACATCGCTTATGCGCGAAGATGAGCAATTCCAGGCTTTCTTTCACACGCTAATATTGCAGCAAAATGCTAGTTTTTTATGCAACTTGTTGTTTGTACCTACATATACAAACCTCAACTACTATAAAAAACATATAAATGTAGATATTATTATAGTTTATATGTTAGCTTATATTATTTAAATATATAAATAGTTAAACTGAAATAAATAATACTCAACTACTTAAAAAAATATTTTTGACGGGAAAAAGGATATCTACTATACTATAACCTAAGTACTTACTGAAAAAAAAAAATTTAATTGAGAATTGAGAAGAACGATTAAGGAAAAGCAACAGCTTTTGCTTGTCTGACCATCACAACAAATGTAACGTACAACGTACAGACGCCAGCACATCAAGCTTCTACAATCTGTCAAATTTCTTCAATAGATTTTCTGAGAATAATTTCCTACCTCGACAAGGTCGAAGACGCGGGCAAAAGCTTGTATAAAATATTTGTGACGTGCAGAAAACGAGCCTTCAACCCGCAAAGCTAATCCAACCCGGCAGCTTAACAGGCTCATTTCAGTACAACGAACGCAATGTTAATAATGAAACCCAAGTTTCTAAAAGTATGTTTAGAATGAACCTACATCCTTTGATTAGCTCAGCATGTTTTCAAAGAAACTCCTGCAAAAGATTAAACAATAATTAGTCGTCAGGCAGAAAGGCAGGTGTTGTTTATAGGCAAAGTTTCGTCGCTGCAGAGGATTGTCATGGCAACGAACTGCGTAGGGTAAATGTGAGGGGAATGGGGAAAACGTGACGTCATAAATCAGGGGAGTGCAGGTTTTTGCTTGAGTCTTGGCGTATGCTTCGTCAGATAGATCTTACTGTTGTCCAAGTTGTTGATACTATAATTAAATGGATAAATGAATCCATTTAGTAAAGAGTGTAAGTATATTATCGAGTGTAATCATTCCGTTCTAAGACTGCCCTTCATCTGCATTCCATCATCATCTGCCTAGCCTTTTCCAAACCATGTTAGGGTCGGCTTCCAGTCTAACCGGATGCAGCTGAATACCAGTATACTGGATGCCCTTCATCTGTATATATAGCAGACTAGCTTCTGCCCGCGACTTCGTCCGCGTGAAATTTCACCCTCCCCCATTCACCCTCTTAGGGGTGGAACTTCGAAAAACCCTTTCTTAGTGGATATCTACTCTTCACAAAAAACACACTCTCCAAAATTCATGTCTCTAGGACCAGCAGTTTAGGCTGTGCGTTGATATGTCAGTCAGTCAGGACTTTGAATTTTATATACATAAGATATATTTTAAGAAAGAACTGGAGTTACCGCCATAGCTTGCAGAGTAAACAAGCTGAAGTGGCAGTGGGCTGGCCAAGTTTATCGAAGGACCGATGCCGGTGGAGCAGACATGTCCTGGATTGGAGATCGCGTATAGGTAAGCGTAGCGTGGAACGCTCCTCAGCTAGATGAACCGGCGACCTTAAGAAGGTGACTGGGACAGACTGGATGCGGAAGGTGCAGGACAAGGGCTTGTGGCGCAGCCTGGGAGTAGCACAAGTACAAATACGCTACTGATTAAAATAAAGATGAGCAGTCAGTTCTCATTATTATTTATGACAGAATACGATTCCACAATAACAAAAAAAAAAAAACCGAGTGTGCTTTTGACCACACGACTGAAGTGAAACTTTAAACATATTTGGCTATGAGAGGGAGAGAGAAAGAAAATTTGCGCGCGCACTGCTTTCTCTTGCTTATATCCCCCACTCAACTCCCGTTCGCCTCGCCTGATCACACTTTTCGTAACGCTTACGTCACGCGTTCGCCAGCTTACTCCCCAAGTCAAGCGTGCGTAAAGAAGTTTCACTTCAAAAATGTCTTACAAATATTATTTGTGACACCTGAATCCTATTCTCCGAAGACTTGTTAAGCAAAGTTGTCCTGTTCTAGACCTTTTAATCGAGTCAATTTCCGACCCCATTTTCAGTATCCGGCTGTTATTAAGAACTTTCCAACAAAGAGAGCAAGTCTCAATATTTAATTAATTTTATTCTCTAGCTTCACCTTTGTCGCAATAATACCTGCCTCTAAAGACCTTTCAGCCGAGAGTACTACATCGTTAATGTACCATGTACTTACTCGTAGCCATGGGTATGCACTTAGCTAATGTAAAGCCGTGTACTCACGATCGTTCGAGAACGAATGTTTGAATTGTATGCATGACACGCAAGAGACGAGAGATTCGTGAACTACACATAACATTAAACTCACGCCTTCTTCCCATAAGTGTAGACAGGAACTAAGGGGCTGTACATTTATTACGTAAGACGATTTGAGGGGGGAGGGGGTCCACACAAGTCTTATTGTTTCTTACATGGACCCGTGGGAGGGGTCTAGATTACTCTTACGTAAGATCACAAAAGTAAGCAAAAAAAAAATTGCTAATTTTTATCTACAATTTTGGTAGATATTGATCTTACGTAAGATTCAAAGGGGGGGAGGGGCTTCATTCAAGTCTTATTTTTTCTTACGTAGGGGGAGGGGGTCAGAAATTGGTTAAAAAAAGGCCTTACGTCATAAATGAACAGCCCCCCTGCATACTCTAATCCTTACATACTATATTTGCCTCGTTTAAGTTCATCTGGTGATACACACAGGCCGGTTGCGAATAATACGCATCTGCGCTTTCTTGAGAACACCGACAAAAAATCACTATATGTCCTCTATCTCCTCTACATAATTATGTCATTTAATGCCCTATCGCCTACAATGTAAGATAAGAGTAAGAAGTCAGTAAAGTATCACTTATTTTACACATCAACTAAATAGACACAAAATAATTCGATACATTAAATTCCTTCATTTCAAATAATAGCTAAGAGTTAACATTCTTTTAATCTTAACTGTATTCCAATTTTAATTAAATATTTCGTTCAATACTAATGAAATAAAAAACTGAAATGTCAATCGATTTTGTCACTGACTGTACCATAAATTAAAATTCTCCGAACACCATTTATACAGTACCTAAGTACTTACAAATTAAATAGCCATGAACTTTTTCGCCGAATACAGAGTTCGATTTTCGTAAGTAGAAGTATAGCTAATTATCAAAAATATCCGTCGTCGTCGACGTACTTTTGAAGGGTTTCACTACAAATTCCAGGATCTAGTCTACAAAACCTAATTTACTACTTAATATTTTTCGTATCTGAGTTTAATATCCCTCTTACATTTTGGTACTGAGCGGTATGACAGATAGCTCCCCAACCACGTGGAGCCCTGACATAGCTAGACGGCGTCGCGGTATACCCCGTAGAAGATGGCGGGACGAGCTGGACAAAACAAACGACCAGTGGTCCACTTTAGCCCTGGATTGAAAGAGCTGGAAATCATGGGGAGAGGCCTTTGCCCAGCAGTAGGATGATGCAGGCTAACAGTAACAGATAGCTCCTCAATCCATACGGACACCAAGCAAGTTCCACATCATGCGACGTAGCCTTCATCGGAAGTGCGTACACAGCTTTATACTGAACTAACTGAATGCAATTTGGATCGTCAGTTTTCCAGGAATCCATTCCACCGTATCGCTGGATAGATTGGAAGGTCCACGGAGCATTTAGCCTTTATTGGCAGGATCCAGTTTCACGATTCCGTTTCGCCGTGTTCAGCTGAAAGCGTGCACTTATTATTGCTATGAATTTAATATCGCTATTTTTTTATTTTGTACAATTTATAGATGTAGGTATACAGGGTGTCCCTGGAAGTATGGATCAAATCGAATAGGGGCGTGGGCAAGTTCATTTCAAAAAGTTTTAACAAAAAAAAAAGAAAGAAGAGAAATCGAATCGTTTTAAAAAATATATTAAAAAAAAAAACTATCAGGGCAATCAATTTAATTTTTTTAGATAGCCCATTGTTTTTTTATGATTATTTTCTTTGATCACTATGCGAAGTGATCGAAAAAAAAAAATTAAAATTGGTCATAACTTTTGAACGGTAAAAAAATTCACCGACATTCTCAGGGTTAAAAAGTTTGGAAATGACCTTTCCCACGCCCCTATTCGATTTGATCCATACTTCCAGGGACGCCCTGTATAGTTTAAAAGTCGTATTCTTTTTGTTCAAAGAAGCTGGTTCATCATCATCATCATTTCAGCCGAAAGTCCTGCACTGGGATAGTAAAATAGGCTGCTGTTATTTATATCACTTGATTCTAGTAGTTTGAGTAAGTAAACAAAGCATGAATGCTGTGGCAGGTTGTGTGCAAAATTGTGGTAAATGTTTTTGCCCTGCGGTCGCCACTAATCAAGCATGTCGTATTGCAACCATTCGAATTGTTTTTGTCCACAAAATAAAACGATGTCACAATATATTTTTGATATTTCAATAAAAACATTACAATAACAAAACGTAGGTATGCTTTTCAAAGTTTTGTTTTCTGCAGCTATCCGGTTTTTTTCTTGTATTGTTTATGTCACCCTTAGTATGGGTACGTACTTGTGTAGGTAGGTATCTAATATTAAATGTACAGAAATAGACTGAAACATAAATTACAAAGGTACTACACGGGATAACTTTGTAGGGTTCCGTAAGTCCGTATGAAAAAAACGGAACCCTTCTAGGATCACTCAAGCGACTGTCTGTCTGTCCGTCTCTCAAGGCAAATTTGATCTGAATCTAATGTGGTACACATATGAATTTTTGTGGCACTAAATACGGACGTGGAACGTAAATAAATGAATTTTGAATATGAACCCCACTTTCATATTTAATGGAAGGACTTGTTGTGAGGTTTCGAAAGAATTTTTTTACAAGTTTAAAATAAATAAAGTAACATAAAAAAAGATGAGGGAATGGTCTATTTTCCACGTACCTACATGTCTCCGAAACAACAAAATTTAGAAAAAATTTCTGGAAAATAGTATGTTACTTATAGATTACAGGAAAACTTATAAATCCTAAAATAAAACGGTAAATCTCTTAATATTATATCCTTAAATTTGCAATTATACCGATGGGAGAACATGATTTTCAACTGCAAAGTTAATTGTTGGAATTTCGGGTAGCCGAGCACAACTTTGAGATGGAACCCTCACCAACGTCGGGCGCGAGTTCTACTCGCACTTGTCCGGTTTTTATATTAAAATGGCTAAAATAGAATAATCATTCAACGTCCTACATAATATAGAAGACTAGCTGCGCCCCGCGGTTTCACCCGCATAAGTCTTGATCCCGTGGGAATAACGGGATAAAAAGTATCCTATGTCCTTTCCCGGGACTCAAACTATCCCTATATCAAATTTCATCTAAATCGGTTCAGCGGTTTAGGCGTGAAAAGGTAACATACAGACAGACAGACAGAGTTACTTTCGAATTTATAATATTAGTATGGATAGTGGCAGATGAATCTATCACCTTAACATTTAAAGTCACACTTCAACCACCTCATCCCCAGAAGCCGTATACGACTCACCGCATTGTCACATCCTAACAAAAAGCCAGCGTACAGGAATGCCTAATGCCTAGCTTTAAAGCGCTGTATTTTTAAACCCCTGTGTTCTATTGTGTCCATAAAGCTTAGGTTGCACTGACAGACCGCAGCAAAAGAACAAAAATCTGCTGTCCTGTTCACAGGCTAATGCAACGTGTTGCAGTCGTTTGCGGAAAAGGGTGTAATAATTCATCTAAAGTGTGTTACATTGCAGCACTGTTCGCGAACAAATTCTGATCATTTCCATACTAGGAGTAAAAGTGCACACCCGAATAGCACAGCGGGTTATTCCGGCAACTCGAAGAGATAAAGGGAAATGTTTTGCTTTTATGTATCTTTGTTTCGAGCTGTGTGTCTACCTACCTATCTATCTGTGTTTATCATCTAAAAATAGTAAATTGGTAGGTAGTAAGCGATCAACTACAATGAGTTTGAATATCTATAAAGACCAACTGGACTTTGAGGGTCGAGAAGTTGGAGTCACGTCACAACACGAACTTCAAGTCGTTTGTGGTGCGTGTTCCGACATATCATCTCGAGAAGTTCCTTAAGGAAGAGTTCTGGCCGAAGGGTGTTGTGTACCGCAGGTTTCGTGGCCGGCTACACGACACCAGTCAGCGAAACACGACGCAGACACTGTTGTATGTATTAATAGTATTTTTAAGTTATATTAATATTGTTTTGTATGTGTTTTATATGGGCCTTGATGCCTGAAATAAATGGATAAATGACTAAATAAAATTACTGTAAGAGTGGGGAAGCCCAAGTAAACGATAGATGGGTTGTGTGAAAGATGATATGACGAGAAAGGGGGTGACAACCGAGATGATGATTCATAAGTCATTATCATCTGCCTAGCCTTTTCCCAACTATCTTAGGGTCGGCTTCCAGTCGGACCGGATGCAGCTGAATACCAGTATTTATAGTATGGAGCGACTGCCTATCTGACCTCCACAACCCAATTACTGGGTAATACGATACCCCTTGGTAAAACTGGTTGTCAGACTTTCGGGCTTCAGACTACGCGTAACGACTGTCAAAGATCCAGGAATGACAGCCAGAACCAACGGCTTAACGTGCTTTCCGAGGCATAGAGGGGTCTTGGTATGTGAAGATAGTCATCCATCCACGGACCGACCGTGCGGTTGTTATTACTTAGCTACAAGCCCCTTCTGATGATGCAGAAGTATCGATGAAAAAGACATGTTGCGCCGATCCCAAATAAATTGAGATCAGAGCAAGAGAATGATAATAATGATTTTTAAGACAAAAAAAAATAAATTATTATGGTCAAGGAACAGCATCCATAACGACTTTTTCAAAGCATTTAACTGGTGGGCTACAAATTCTCCGAATTGGGATGCTTCATTACGGATCATCAAGATGTGGAAAAATATCTGTAAATGATGATAATGATGATGTGTAAGACACTAAAATTCGTATAGTTTTTTTTTAATACATTATGGGGACGGGATGACCATAATGCCTTGGAAGGTAGGTAGGCCTTTGGTGTGGGATGCAACGTGTGTCAACACCCTTGCGCCATCCCACCTTCCAAGCACGGTAAGCTGTGCTGGGGCGGCTGCTGCAGGTGCGGAAAACCTCAAACGGCGCAAATACTCTAATCTATTTGTAACTTACATATTTGAGCCGTTTGGGGTTGAAACACTAGGGCCATGGGGCCCGAGTGCCCACTTAGTATTTCGAGACATTGCCAAGCGGTTGGTCGACTCTTCACGTAACAAGAGGGCTGGCTTATTTTTTAATAATAATAATAATCCATTTATTTCAGGCGACACAGGCCCATAGATACATACCTTAACCTAAACATACATGTTGTAACTATAAAAACTAACTATTGGCCAACTATTTTTTGGCCAAAGAATCAGCATTGCCATACAACGTGGCATTGCTGCCAGCCTTTTGGGCACGTTTCCTGTTGACAGTGATGCGGACGAATTTTTTGATGCCCTTTGATTATTTTCCCTCCCATTTTATATACTTGTACATATTATTATTTTAAGATTGTTAGCTTTTTAAATTATGTAAATATGTAAAGAAGACTGAATAAAATACATTATTATGGTCAAGGAACAACATCCAAAACGACTTCTCAAAAGCATTTAACTAGTGGGCAAAAATTTCTCCGAATTGGGATGCTTCATACAAAACTACATAACGGATCATCCACATAAGTATGGAAAAATATCTTTAGAACATTGCTTCGATTTGGGACTTTTCGCGTAACATAATCCGTCCTTTTACTCCTGGATCGGAACAAAAGGCTTGTTTCAAACGACATAGTAGTTTGAAACTTGTGCATAATGTAAGTGTACCCTAATGTAATTATTTATTTCAGACTTATTTAAACGTAAAACTAAAGAAAAGAAACAACAAGTATTTATTGTAACTCTTATAAGAAGATCATAAACAAAATTAAACACAATCATAAACAAAATTTATTTTATTATTAGCCTGTGACGTCCCACTGCAGGGCAAAGGCCTCCCTACTCTCTCATGAGAGAGTAAGGGTTTAGACAAATTAACCCACCGCGCTTGTCTAGTGCGAGTTGGTGGGTGTACAGTGGACCGCCTGACTGGGTCCGTGGGCGCCGCCTTTGACGTGCTAGATGTTCATCAGCCGCCGCCCTGAGTTGATATCCTGCACTAATATCGACTGTTCCATCCGAGCCTATTTGGGTGTATTTATCCCATAGCCTACAGGATAAACAAAATAAGAACACAAAATTATATAAAAAGAAAGGAAAAAAAAATGAGAAAGTCCTGCACGAAGCCAAAAGGCTCCTATCTCAGCATGATGCTGCGACATTTAAAAAATAAGTGTCGCAGCGCTGGTATTCTGATAGGGCCCGCTGTTGAGTCAACACTGCTTACCCATCAACTACAACTAGATTGCGTTCGACCACCATCGATCAATGATATCGACCAGTTCGATCCAGTAGTGTGATGCTTGGTATAGTCGGATAAAGCGACCTAAATCTGTACCTAGTGTTGAAAGTCAAGAATTAGCAAATATAATAAGTATTCATCTTATCTTAATTCATTGTCAATATCTTAATAATTAGTTGTTTCACTTCTTTTACCTACATAATTCAAATAACGGGCGATTCGACAATTCATCTGCGACATATACATACTTATGCAACCTACACAATCTAGATGCACCTTGCGCTCGACTACTATTGGTTGACATCGATCAGTTCGATCCAGTGTGGTGCATGGATGCCGGGGCTTATTCCACTTTTCCCCCCCTGAGAGAATCCCCCTCAGGTGGGAAATGTGGACTCTGATGTAAAAAATATCCAGAAAGTTCCCTTTTCATTTTGAGTTATTCCACTTTGTGGCCGGATTACGTTCATCGATCGACCATCAAATATTTCTTGAAGCAACCTATGTCAGCCGATGTATTCTGTAAAAATCTCACCGTAAAAACTTAGTGAAGGGAGCTGTCAATAGTACTTATCCCTAGCATCAAGTGGAATGACAGCTAATTTCAAGCTCACTTCACCTAAGTGTACATACACACGAGCGACAAGTGTCGACGGTTGCAGTAGCCTCTGTCGTCGAGACGAGTCGTTCGTTTGAATGCACACTAACCCTCTTACTAATAAACGTTGTATAACGTCTGTAGTTACACAACACTTTGTTTTCTTTTTTCGAAAGTCAAATTACTGACGAATAAATATATAAATTATTTTTCATTAATATTAATAGGTAACTAATTATTATGAAATCATCAATACCAATCTTGCGCTAGCAGAACTGATTCAATTAGTAACTTTGTATAGTGTTTGGGTCACCAATATACAGGCTGTGCCTAGTTTGGGACCCGCTGTTAAATCTGTCTAAGTTTTTTCTAGGTTAGAACTGCATGCTAATACTTGTATGTTTGTAAACAGGCGTAAGTTTAATAAAGGAATTTGAATTCGACTGAAAGAGAGAAATCGGTGTGTAACTATTCATCTAATATAATATGTTTATAAGTAAGGGGCTTAGTCGAGAATTAGCAAATACCTACTCATATCAATATCCATATCTTAATACCCAAGTAGTGGTTTCATTTTATGTACCTTATATGTATAATTCAAGCAAGTTACTGCAACATACTGGTAACAATATGGATCAATGTTCCTCGTTATTCCCTGAAATTGTATGGAGCGATACTGCTCCAGATAGTTCACCTAATTGCTCCGCTGTGTTCGGCGAATGTCACGGGGCAATAAATTTCTCTCAAACAAGCCCATTTATGAGCAGCACCTATAAATCGTAGAATTGCTGAAACATCAGTTTATCTGGTAGTTACCTTCAAATACAACTGAAATTCGGCAGTTCGTAAAGACGCTGAACTTTTGGCTAAAATACAGACAAAACTAGACGTAAGACTAGACCGAGAACTTTATATCAACACGTTGCGGTCCGTTTGGTCTAAAGTTCAGAGCAACGAGCTGAGTCTACATGTAGCTGCTACTGGAATCCCTTAACAGGCTAGACCTTTATATATCTTTGAGTGTGTGGACTAAGAAAACACAGACGTACCTACTCTTGTATCCAGAGTGGCATGGTTATCATATTGTAGTACAGCGGTTAATACAAGTTGATAAAATATGTCTGTTAAAATAAAAATCTGTACCAAAAATGTATTATAAAAAATGCATTTTTCAAGCAAAATAATAATTGTCATTGTGAGAGGGAGTGGGCCGTAATCCACCACGCGGGCCCAGTACGTGTTGGTAGATGTCACTTGTCTTCGAATTTTTGGTTCTAGGACATGCCGGTTTCCTCACGATGTTTTCCTTCACCGTTTTGAGAGCAGTGGTGATGAAATAATTTACACAAAGTAAAGCGCCTGTCAGGGTTCGAACCTATGACCTATATCTCGTAAGTCACAGTCGTTACCACTGGGCCACCACTGCTCTCATTCATTTCATTCATTAATTTTTTTATGTTTGAAACTTCCAAACACCATCATTTATAAATTCTTCTTTTGTTTGAAAGGGTAAAATTGGTCAAGTTTTAATGAGTGGTTTTTGAGTTAGCTTTAATAACACGTATTTTTGCCACTAAGTGTATGTTGATGATGTTATAATAATTTCCTGTCACTGTTATTTACTTGGCGAGTGAATATGTTTGTTCACGAAGTATTGTAGGGTAGTCACGAGAACTAAAAATTGAAAATTAAAAAGTTTTAAACAAAAAAAAAAACGACTTCCAGAAAAAGCACACCAAAATGAAAAAAAGTAATAAAATGGCGGTGGCAAAAGACAAAAATACTAATACCAAAGATTTATTACCGGTATACCGTTTGGACTTTTGGACTACCTTCTGCGGCCACGTATCGTTATTCTACAAGTATTAGGCAGATAATTACTGTCTATGTATTTACGTGATGTTTTTTTAAATTCCATACAACGCTCGCAAAATAATTACCTACTACTACTACATTAAAAAATGGCGTTTGTATACGTATGAATGTGTGGGTGAGGTTCTTGTGTTTGCGAGCGCTCTTGTTAAAGAACCAGAGACGAATATGCCGAAGTGCGGCGTGAGGTGCGGTAACTGATGTTAGTGCGGGGAAGGAAGTGTCCTTACTGTACGTAGTACTTTAAGTATTCTGTGGTAAAAATCAAGTGATTCATGGGTGCTAAACCTTTTGTTGAAAATTTAAAAATTAATTTTATTTATTGAACACGGCTACAAGCATAAAAACCGAAATTTCACCAAAGCCTATTCATACGCACTTGTAACGAAGTTATTTTATAATATAATTAGGCATTTTAAATGAAAACGTCAAAAGTTTCAAATGATAACCGGTAATGTTTTGAGTGAATTTATATAAAACAAAAGGAACCAACTAAATGTAATACCTGTCACTTCAGTTGTCATGCTACATCAGAGTTGTACTTTAGTACGTTAATTCGTTGTATTTTGTAAAGGTTTAGTGAACCTGTTTTTTCGGGCTCTTTACAATAGACATTATAAAATATTATATTTTATTATTATTATAAATCTAACCATAAAATTGTGCTCAAGCAGTTACATCTACAAAGAGTAGTTTAAGAATAAATATTAAACTTTAATACACTAATAACTAAAAGAAGAAACTATCGTGAAAATCGAAAATAAATTTAATTTAGTTAGAATAATGTATTTTCACACTAGAAAGTGTCATCTATAAAAAAACCTTTTTTCAATATGTTTACATACCTTTAGTTAATTACCTAAACCAATGGAGTATAAGTATGTTCAAACTCAAAGAAACCACATGAAACTACGTGGTTTCTTTGAGTTTGTACGTGGTTTCATTTCCTGTAATACCCTCATCACAACCCCGTAAACTGATAAGGCTAGTGTAAATATAAAACTATTAAAAAAAAAAGGTGTAAAAGAAAAAAATAATTGTGTAATTCATTTGTACATAATTATGTATACCTACTATGACAAATGCAGTAATCGTGGCATCAATAAATTAATATCACAATTAATATGACAGGCCTGATGGTCTAGTGGTTAGTGACCCTGACTGCTATGCCGGAGGTCGTGGGTTCGATTCCCACCCAGGACAAATGTTTGTGTGATGAGCACGATCATTTGTTCTGTGTCTGGGTGTAATTTATCTATAATATGTATGTATTTAGAAATATATAAGTATGTTTATCAGTTGTCTAATACCCATAACACAAGCTCTGCTTAGCTTGGGACTAGATGGCGTTGTGTGATAGTTGTGAAAAAAAAAAAAAAAAAAAAAAAAAAAAAAAAAAAAAAAAAAATCACGAGCTGTCATGCTGTGCCCTACATGCGACATCCATAAGTACAAACTGTAATTGTAGTACCTAGTCTGATACACACTCTATGCTCAAACTATTTAATGTCAACAATGTAGGTAGAGAAGCGATTTGAAAATGGTTACTAGTCCCATAGGCCACATTACACTATGCAGTGATATATTACCTTATGGTAAAGGTCAGTTTAACGCCATTTCTGCGACTTATAAGGTCGTATATCATTTTAAGGAACCTTGCAACATGTTAGGAAAACCTTGAATGTTTGACCTTTTTAGGGTTCCGTAGCCAAATGGCAAAAAACGGAACCCTTATGGATTCGTCATGTCTGTCTGTCTGTCTGTCTGTCCGTCCGTCCGTATGTCACAGCCACTTTTTTCCGAAACTATAAGAACTATAAAGTTGAAACTTGGTAAGTAGATGTATTCTGTGAACCGCAGTAAGATTTTCACACATAAATAGAAAAAAAACAATAAATTTTGGGGTTCCCCACACTTACAACTGAAACTCCAAAAATTTTTTTTCATCAAACCTGTACGTGTGGGGTATCTATGGATAGGTCTTCAAAAATGATATTGAGGTTTCTAATATATTTTTTTTCTGAACTGAATAGTTTGCGCGAGAGACACTTCCAAAGTGGTAAAATGTGTGTCCCCCCTCTAACTTCTAAAATAAGAGAATGATAAAATTAAAAAAATATATATAATGTACATTACCATGTAAACTTCCACCGAAAATTGGTTTGAACGAGATCTAGTAAGTAGTTTTTTTTTAATACGTCATAAATCGAAAACCGCAATTTACCTTTCACAAAGTTACAACGAACTACAAGAACTTTTATATTATGTTACTTGCTGCTACGGAACCCTTCATGGGCGAGTCCGACTCGCACTTGGCCGGTTTCTTTCTACTTTCATAAGTCCAACTATAAGTTTTCCAGGCCGATGAAAATCCCTGCGGAACTAAGCTGTTTTTATTGTGAAATAAGTCAAAGATTAATCTTTATACCTAACATTTTTTTTTTAATTTTTTGTTTCATTTTTATGGCAACTATTATATTATTATTCTGTGACTTTCCGCAAGTGTAAGTGAGCATAAAGCCCTTTGTATATGGCACGGTTTCTTTACGGTACGGTATATAAACCGCAGCGTAGGAAAAACGTTTCTGTAAACAAGCTTCCATAGGGATCCATACAACAATGACGACTATGTCTACACACGACATAAACACCGTGCCATAGAAAAAACGTGTCCGTCAACAAATCTCTATAGTGATTCATACTACAATGACGACTGTGCCTACAGACGGCGAATACAAGGAAAACGTGTGTGTACAAACGGCCTAAGACATATATCATTTATGTGTATCAAGAAGAGCGGCAAAACAAGATGGTCGAGAATATTCGGCAAGATGGGTTGACCACATCATTTCAGTTGCAACTCAGACGCGGATGTAAGATAATCATAATGACGCCATCCAATTAGGAGATTACCAAAGCAGTTAATATCTACTATTAAGGTGTAAATGATCGGCCATTCCGACACAATTACGCTAACAGACTTGGCCCTCAGGCTGGATGGCAGAAGAAATTATTAATACAACAGTTGGAAGATTAACGCAGCCGGTCTATTCTGTATAAGCTGTCAATAGTGTCAATCCTTAGCATTAGGTGGTTTACGCTGATTACGGTGAAAAATTGAACATAATACTTATCACATTATAGACTTAGGTCTATAATATTTTGAAATAACTAAGGGTATCATTTAAGCTATCACCAATTTAATTAGTTTTGTGTTTCTTAAATAATAGGGTTTGTCCTCCAAATAGTAGATCTGTCACCAAAATGTAGTCACCAAACAATGCAAGTGACCTAACCAAACCGAACCTCGGGGTGCCCTTCGCTCGCTCTTGCATCCTATGTCGACGGAGCCCCGCTTTGCGGGGCCCCTATTTCTGTGTAAAGGGTTTAAAGTAACCTAACCAAACCGAACCTCGGGGTGCCCTTCGCTCGTTCTTGCATCCTATGTCGACGGAGCCCCGCTATCTGAGAACGAAAATATTTCGTGGCGATAGATCTATTTATTAGGTGATACAAATATTTCGTGGCGATAGATCTATTTATTAGGTGATACAAATATTTCGTGGCGATAGATCTATTTATTAGGTGATACAACTTGATGACAAATATAAATTTTGGTGATAGAAAATATAGTTCCCAATAACTAATGCAAATTCTCGTAAATACAGGCTGATTGGAAGATGGGTGCAAAGGTTTAAGGTGAGGATAGTACAGACAATTTAGCACCATTTGAACATGTTGAACAGCGATAAATTTAGCCTTAAATTGAACATGAATAATAATATCAATTAGGAGCACATTTTACTAATAGCCCGTTAAAATCAATTATCCTTTCAATAGCGCTAAATTCTTGGGCTACGTTCGGATTTACCACAATAGCTTACTGGGGTTGAATTTGACCTTTGACCTTTAGGTCGGCAATCGACACTTTGGTTCGATGGTTATGTAATTATTGGCGCCTTAAAACGTAAGTACTTCGCGCTCGTATTTTAACTGAAATAATTATGAAGTGTTGATTTCACAACTCTAATTTTTATGTGATTTTATTTGGGCAGGTCTGTTAATTGATGCCATTGTATTGTGTGATGGAAATAGTAATTTAACTTTTATTTTGTATTTGTTCGGATACAAAAGATTATATTGCACATTTTTTGAAAATTTTTGCTAGTTAGAAGTAAGTGGCAGTTTTGCTTTAAGCCGTACTTGGTAGTTACAACACAAAGTATCATTATTTTATTTCTTCACTTTGTTTTCTACCTTTTTAGGACGGATTTTTCAATTGTCAGATAACCTTTAACTGAGAAAAGAATAACAGTTTGACAGCTTTTGTATCTATACCTATAATAAAATAGTAACGAAGTCAAAACTGCTCATTTAATATTTTTGAAATAAAGTATTTGCTACGAGGTGTGGTAGACGACTCTGTGCCGAAAATATACACGCAGATAGTTTGTAAGTAAGGGGGTTAGTAGGTACCAGTAATATAAGTGTTACACCTCTGCCCTACGTTTCGGGTAAATTAACTCCCTAACTAATAAACGTTGTATAGCGTCTGTATAGTCAGTTACACAACGCTTTGTCTTCTTTAGAAAGTCAAAATACTGACGACTGAAAGAGAGAAATCGGTGTGTAACCATTCACCTGATATAATACGTTTATTTGTTAGGAGGTATATAATTTCTCCACGTGTAAACTCAGTAAATAACACAGCTCAAATCAAACGAACAACTTCCTTATCTATTAATATGATGGTATCTTATAATTGCGTGTAAAGGACATGACTATTAGCGTCCACTACCTACCATTTATAGACCCAACAAAAACTTGTATTTGTTCAGGTGTACAACCAAGTAAAGACCCGGAAACACATATTATATTTATAAAATCATTCGGTAAACTTCCAAGTGTTTTGTTTGGATTTCCCATGGGAACTATAATTTCGGTATAAGTTTCATGGTTAATGGAAGTGTTCTCAATTTGTTGTGTGTCATTGTGACGGGGCTTATTGCCTTCAGAGGCTCCAGTCTTGATGTTATTATGTTACAACAATGGGTTGACGAGATTTAATGTAATCTAGTTATGCTCATACTTATTTGTATGAACTTGAGATCAATCATTGTGGGAGGCCTTCCAACGCTGCGTCTTCTGATACGCGGTCGCCACTCCAGAATCTTTCCGCCCCATCGGCCATCTGTTCTGCGAGCAATATGCCCTGCCCACTGCCACTTAAGTTTGGCAATTCTTCGGGCTATGTCGGTTACCTTTGTTCTTCTGCAGATCTCCTTATTCCTGATTCGATCACGCAGGGAAAATCCAAGCATAGCCCACCCCATTGCCCTTTGGGTGACGTTTAGCCTTCTAATAAGGCCCATTCTAAGAAGGCCGCCGACCTTGTGAAGGCCACAGGAACCCGCTGGATGCGAGAAAAACAGAACCGGTTGAAGTGGAGGTGCTTGGGGGAGGCCTATGTCCAGCAGTGGACGTCTTTCGGGTGAAATGATCAATCAATCAATCAAATCATTTATTTGCAACAAAATCAATCAATCAATTACCTCAGATGATGATGATGATGACGAGATCAATCAATCAATTACCTCAGCATATCGCAGTCCACTGCTGGACATAGGCCTCTTCCATGCTGCGCTACAGCACCCTGTCCTCCACCTTCCGCATTTAGTCTGTTTCAGTCACCTTTTTGAGGTCGTCTGTCCACCTAGCTGGGGGGCACACTACGCTTGCCGATACGCGGTCTCCACTCCAGGACTCATCTGCTTCCGGGGGTGCGGGATTGTCCGAAAGGGTTACCGCTACCCCGGAACATAAAGGGCTAAGGAAGGAACACGGATGGATTTTAGTCAGTAAGAGTCTGACACTCCCTTCCGCTCCACCCAGAGCGGGAGGGGTCATTTGATGATTTCCCATACATAAAAAAAAAAACAAGGACTCATCTGCTTCACCGGTGGTACACCGACAAACACGGCCAGCCCACTGCTACTTTATCTTGGTTACTCTGCTATATCAACTCCGGTTCTTTTCCGGATAATTTATACTGATACTTATTTGTATGAAGTTGAGACCAAAAAAGCTTTACAAATAAAACCGGTCTCTGTTCTGTTCCTAAAATTAAATTGCTGCAATAGAAGCGACCTGAAAATAACAATAAAACCCTCAACTATTTTAAATGTGATTAATTTTAATTCGATTTTCAGATCAGATAAATAAATTATTGGCATTCAAAACTTTTAGTAGAAGGGAATTTAGAGAAATATTTTGTATGACATAGTAATTACAAGTTGCATGAGCGTCACATAATAATATTATGTACTTTAAAATTGTGTAATTTTTTCATAAATTTGTCTGTTCGTACCATTGAAACGATTGTATTAATTTATTTAACCGTGTATGTACACACATTATAAACAAACAAGAAGAAAAGAACAGAAAAATATATTATTATACAAATACTGTGATGCTTATTTCTAATGAAATCTCTTCCAACGTATACCTGCAAAAGTATTTATAGAGATGTAGACACCGCGTATGTAAGAGTGGAAGAGAAAATACAGTATATATATATATACAGTCAAATGTATACAGTCAAAAACAATTCACTAAAATAAATAATGTGAGTACCTACCTAGTAGCAAAGTAAAGAAAAATTTACAATATGGTAGGAGTTTTGAAATCCTGTATTCAAAGTCATGTTACATTAGCTAGCAAAACTGCAGACGTGATGGGATATGTAAACATAACCAAATATCTAAATATAAAAAATATTTTAGATTTTTTTGGGGGTCAACGTCCACTGGTAATTTTTTAATGAGTTTTTTTGTTGTTTTTTCATGTTTAAATATCAATATAAATCACGTCTATGAAGTTTATTCAAAAATATACTTACTATTTTTTAAACTGATATTTTTTTAGTGTCTACATACACCCCAAAAAAAATCTCATCGACTTATTTTTTTATATCATGTTAAGATGTCGATACCCATCAAGTCTGCGGAGTTTTGCTTGCTAATTCGACCATGTATTTTATCTATAATCCATTTGCAAACAGACATGATGTTTCACATCTGTAACTGGAACCGAATTTATCGAGATAACGAGCAAAATTGATGCCTGTATACTGAGCAAATAGTTCGAACAACCATTAAATTGATAGCTGTAATTAAAGAAGCACCAAATTGAATCGCACCAATTAAAATCATCATTTGTCTGCATCGAATTGCTGCAAAATATCAAACAAGGACTGTCATTCATCGTTCTAGCAAATTAATGTTATGAAAACCATTACATTTTATACGATTTATTATTTTATATTAGCCGAGTGAATTTAAATTTATGAAAGAACTTGGCTCTATTTTTACGATGGAAAAGTTTCTAGTAGCGCATCCCCTGGTGAAGTAAAATGTCTTGGTCCCACAAGCTTAGTCAAAAGTCAGAAGGATCAAATAGGGGAATATCGCCCTTCCCCCTGAGTAACAAGGGGAACATAAACATGGTAGGGTGAATGAAATACACAATAAATTCCGCAAGTATTTAAATTAAATGTAAGCAGTGATTTATTCTATACTTTGTATTTAGTGAATTACAATGGAGGTGAGTTTGCCGCAGCCAACTGGTATTCGCCGTTTAGTTAAAGGGATTGCAGAACCTAAACGCAATAAATGCAAGTTTTAGAAGCACTAAAAGTATGAAAATAATCGACTACAGTTAACAAAATTATAAAAATATATAGCATTCTTCAGGATATACTCAAGGTACGAGTAGATAGTGTGTTGAAAATATAATACTTACAACTAATTTGATACGACAGAAAAAAATTATGAAGATACAAACTTCCGTTTTACAATGAAATCCTTACTAATATACAGTTCTAACCTTACCTAACCCATTTGGTCGGGGTGCCCTAGCTTAGTTACTGCGGATACCTCTAAAAACTTTCTTTTAACAATAAAAACCATAATAATATACAGACCTAAGCTAATCCATTTGGTCGGGGTAATCGCGCGTGAATGGTAACAGTTCCAACCTAAACTATAATTGAATATGATTCAGGCCGTTAGTTGAACGGCCGCCGTTTAGTTAAAAGGCTAGGCGGTTAACTAAACGGCTGATTAAACCAGTTGGCTGCGACATCTATATAGGAAGCTAGAAATAATTCAAATATGAAATCTTATTATCAAATTATTTACGCCCTTTTCCACGAAAACAATTACAGTTTGTTAGCCCTAAAGGTAAACATAATATTTTTTCACTGTCAACATGTTGAAGTTGACTGAAATATAATTATAAATAATATTTTCACCCGCGAAAAAAAAATTATATGTGGGTAGGTACACCTTTGCCTTCGGGGAATATCGTAATTTTACATTATGTGCGTGTGTTTTAATATTTCAGCTTTAGGTACGTAGTACAGACGCCAGCACATCAAGCTACTACAATCTGTCAAATTTCTTTAATCTGTCAAGCGCCGCTAATGAGACACAATTGATTTTCTATTGTTTCGTCGCCGATCGGCAAACCGCGCCGCTTGACCGGTTAATAGACTTTCAACTTTATCTCTAAAGCATAAGGTTCAAAGTTGATAGGGAAAATTTGACAGTTTCGGGTAGTTGGATGTGCTGGCGTCTGTACATTACAGTGGAAGTCACCACTGATCTAATGAATAAATTAAAGAGTTAAATGCTAACATAAAGCCTTTGATTATATGACGTGTATATAATCAAAGCATAAAGCTTACTGTCGCACCTACCTTAAAAAGAACTTCGTTTAAAATTTTCTACCTGTAAACTGGCAAGTAAGCTATCCAAAACTTTCCTCCACAATCGGCAGGTTTATATCTTCCAGATGCCTGGATTCGGGTAGATTTAAAGGTCCGCGGGGAAATCAGAAGTATTCCAGATAGCAGGGGCCTTTCATCGACCACCATTACTCGTATACTTAAATAAAATTAATTCGACTGATAAAATTAAAAACCAGTCGGAATTAGGAAGCCACGGAATTAAGTAAAACTGCCTTAATTTAGTTGAAGAAGATTTATCACCGGCCTCGGTGTTTTTGGAATGAAACAAAAACGCAAGGCTGTTCCGAATTTCGTAGAAAATTTTTGCAAATACAAAATTGGGGATTGAGTTATTGTAGCTGACTTCTAATGATTTCGAACGGAATGGTGCAAATGCTACTAAACACCTTTTTTTTGCTTATAAATGATAAAAAATAGGTTTGTAGACCCAGTTTTTGAATATTGTTAGGTTAACTAAGTATCCTACCTGTTCCTGTTAGCCTGTATCATCCCACTGCTGGGCAAAGGCCTCTCCCCATGACTTCCAGTGCTAATCCAGGGCTAAAGTGGACCACTGGTCGTTTGTTTTGTCCAGCTCGTCCCGCCATAGTCCAACAGTAACATGGTGAATTGATAAACAAATCCAAAGACTGACGGCAATCGCAACGTAACCAACCTCGAATCTACTAGAAGTCTCTAGAAATCTCTAGTTTCAACTTAGCCACGTGCCACCTTATAACGAATGGACTTATTTATATTTCTTTAATCAACTGCAAAACGCCAGGAAACCCCATAGAAATACACATTAATTTGTACGCCTTGATAGGAATATTATCATAGTCCACGTACGCCAATCCAAGCCTTATATAAATCTCAGGATTTCATACATCCGCTATAACATTTTCGGTAGTTGAGCTTTCATATAATATTATACGATTTCCTGCTTATCCAGAATTACATTAATGCTTTATATGGAAAGCAGTTTCGCCTCAAGGTTTTTTTTGCCAAACGCGTACTTTTATGGCGTCCCAAACACGTGAAATTTTGATCATTTTGTTATTATATTTGAAGTCATTGTTACCTGTTTGTTAATACATGGTATTATGAATATTATATCTAGGTATATTATTACTAAAACAGTTTGAACTTTTTTTTGAGGTCGATCATGATTATTGTCTTTTTTCTGAGTTACTAAGTTATTTAAAAATATCCTGCTAACACTTGAAATTATTTATATATAAGATAGGTACTCTAATGACTTAATTACTGTTGATAATTAATTGCTCATTGTCTTACGCCCACAATACCTTTCAATCCTCCGAAGGATATTAATTGGAACGTGAGTAGGCGTAGTTTGCTTAATCCTGCTTAGACAATCACTTTAGTGCCTTCCAAAGATCTTAAGGTAGGAACAGGGGTGATCTTTCCTGGCGAAGATGGCAGATTTATTATAAAAACAACTCCTACAATAGATAGATTCTTGTTTTTTGGACTTATTAGCCTAGAAATTAGCTACGAGTTGGCGCTTTTCTACTTTCAACAATTGACGATCGTAAGTGAATATTGTCAAAATCTTAATTATTATTTGGTTAGACATACTAGCAGCTAATTAGTTGATGCGTGTGAATCTGAATGAATCTGTCCAGTCGATTCTTGAAGCAGTTCAGTGTGGGAGCCATCACAACATTGTTTCATACATCTTGTTTGTGAAAAAAGGGCAAACAGCCGCACAGGTCGATCTATGAGGTTAAGCTACGCTTGCCGCGGTTTGTCTGTGGATGGGTTACCTACCATCTTTATATACCGTTTCCATTTTTATTTCCGAGCCTCGGAAAGCATGTTAAACCGTTGGTCGCGGCTGTTATTCGTGGATCTTTGACAGTCGTTACGGATAATCAGAAGCCCGAAAGTCTGACAACCAGTCTTACCAAGAGGTATTGGTATTGGTAACTGGGTTCTGGAGGTCAGATAGGCAGTCGCTTATGTAAAATACTGGTATTCAGCTGAATACAGTTAAACTGGAAGCTGACCCAAAATTGGGAAAAGGCTGGCGAATGATCATCATCATCTGCCTAGCCTTTTCCCAACTTTGTTGAGGTCGGCTTCCAGATGATTTTGGTTCGGCAGATGATGATGTTTGTGAAAATTTGGTTGAAGTGAGCTGTCAATAGTGACAATCCCTAGTATCAGTAGTGAATAACACCTTACTTCAATCGCACTTCACCTACTCGTAAGTTTTCACGGTGAGATTTTAATAGGATAGACTGGCAGGTGCTTGAGTGATCAGTTGCGATTTTGTTTACCAGTTTACCATACATTACACAACTCGAACCAAATGCCATGTGGTATTGTCAAACTAGCTGCTTCCCGCGGTTTCACCCGCAAAAGTCTCGATCCCGTTGGAATATCGGGTTAAAAAGTAGCCTATTTGTGCAATTTTTTTTTAAATAGGTCCAGCAGTTTATGCGTGAAGAAGTAACAAACATACAAACACACTCACAAACTATCTAGATAGTGTGATATGATGCTATCTACAGTCCTTTCACTCCATTCACAGTTATTTTACCTCTCATTTTGCATCAGTGCCCAAATCATTGTGATCTTTATTCTCATTCCTATAAGGTTGCTGTTGGGTTGCTGCCATTGACAAATCTCTCAAAATCAACATGATCTTTATTCTAGTCACAATAAGGTTGCTCCTATCAGGGTAAAATAACTGAACTGACTGTACCAGTCACAATCTAATTCTTTAGATACCAGTCACTCTTGCGTCATTTTTTTATAGAAGCCCATAAAATATTAATGACTGTATAACATCATTAAAAGAGGCTTTAGGAAATGCACGAGCTGAAATTATAATATTGTAAAGCATCTTCACTTTTACGACCACAAGTTCGTCAACATTAGGGAGAAAGTTCAAGCTTTATAGACTAAAGTATTTTATGTTCTGCGAAGATGAGGATTATGACAATGTCTTGTGTAAGTGTTATGGCTTATTATAATGGAATATTTGGTAGTAAAATAAGAAATGGATTTTAATAGTTACCTGTTTTTAAACGTTCAAGAGGTACGGTCTCAGAGCGATAATTTCAACATTTTAATTTTGTTAGTGGTATTTGATTGGTTTTGCGGCGACGTCTCTGGGTGTGCGAATCGGTGACTACTGTCTGTTCACAGATATTTTAAATCTGACAGCAGCAACCTAATAGCAACTTTGTAATAACGATAATAAAGATCACTTTCACTTTGACAGGCTTGTCAGTGACAGGAAGCCAACTAAGGCCCTTTAATTTCAGAAGTCGGTGTCGTTGGTTCCGCATTTTCGTTTTTTTTTTGACACCGACTTCCGAAATTAAAGTTATTTATCAAAAGTTTTTATTTTTAACCGACTTCAAAAAAGGAGGTTCTGTATTTAATTTTTAGCTGTACCTACCCCACACAAATTCAATTAATACTAGTGCATTGGCGAATTGAAGACACCGACTAGAAGAATCATCAAAATTCGCATAGAAATGCCAGAGATACAGTACATTTATGCATATAACTTCGTACATAAGTATAATTACCTAATTTATTATACCTATACTAAAACCTTCCTGAATGTATGTGAATTACATTAGTGAAAGAATGATCAAAGGAGAAGGGAAAGACTACATAGTTTCCTGGGCCCAGGTGTTAACTCAATCAAACTAGCTTTATTTGTAAGTGGATATAATAACAAGGCCTCACTGAAAATTTGGTGAAATTTGGCTATCTAGGAATCAAGTTATATGAAATATAGTAAAAGTGAGGTTATATATGAAATATAGTAAAAGTGAGGTTACATTATAACATTGTAGTTTTTTGATGTAATTTGCGAAATATTTTTGAATGGTTTTGGCTGTATAATGGTTTTATGCATGGAGTGCAAGTAGAGAGCCTCCGTGTGTGACGTGTTGAAGATCCTGACGCGTTTGGCACGCTCTGGACAGTCGCTACAGTCGAAGACATGTCTCTACATCCAATATCCTGCACTTAGAAGCAGTAGGTACGTTTTAAAAAAGAGAGAATAGGAAATAAAATAAAACACCAATATATGTATAAAATATTTATTATTCGTCTTCAATAATTATGAGAATATCATTTAAAAAGTGCTTCAATCGGACGTCTCCCAAGAACCACAATCATCTTGGGCCAAGTTCCAACATGCTTGGCATACATAGTTTTCTCTGGTAACCTGAAAAAAATTAACTATTTGAATCTTGTTCAACCATAATCAAGCTTCATTACATGTACCTAATCCAAATGCATGTTCAACTAAATCGTACGTCTCAGCCGAGATCGAAATGGCCCCAATAACAGTCAATACCTCAAAGCAGCAAAGCCTGGGACCGAATCGGTCCCATCGGGACTTGACGGTTACTTACACCTTTTTTATGAGTGTTCCATAGATTCATATGGCTAATTAATCAACTAATTAGGTATTAAGTAAGTATTGTTTTAATATATGCTATCCAACAAAAAGACAGACGACAAACGTGACGCTGGAGGCCGTAAACAGTAGGTACATAAGTCTGGTTTTGTTCGCTTGATAGGCTAAAAGCTCGTTTTAAATAGGTACTTACAGGCTGATATTCACGCCACTGATGAATAAGTTATAAAATCGCCTCATCGTTCAAGACTCTTCTGCCAATAGAGTTACTGCGACCAGTCGCAATGGTACTATCACTGTCAGAAGTCGACTTGCAATCTCACAAAACTATGGCATAGGAATATTAGTTGAACTTATGACCTTCTTCTATAAGAACGTTTGACAACACTACTCATTGGCAACTTGTTGACCGCTTATGATTGTTATTACAAATTTCATTATGCTAAGTGATCGTTACGGTGGCCAAAGTGGTTAGCACTGTGCCTCGCATGGCGAACGTTCGGGTTCGAGTCTCACATCAAACATGAAAAATATTTTTTAATAAAATTACATGTGAAATAAGAATGCCGAGTTGCTAACAAATATTTCAAATATTCCACAACTAAACGAAGATTCTTTCGATTACAAATTATTTTCAATCTTAGCGTAGTTATTAAAATATGAGGGTAGATTTGAAACAAAGTGATAAGTTCACTTTGTAAATCTACCCTCATATTTTAACTACTTTACTAGTTTACACAAATTATTCCACTATTCGCTGTTGTTGGTTGGTGAACATAGTTACGAGCGTTTGTGTTATCTTGTTGTTGCTATTTTAGTATTCTTCTGAATCCAATATGCAGGCTAATATTAGTACTGAGCCAAGGCAAATATTGTGGCCCTATATTCGAATGGCCTTAATATATCTCAAATATCGAATGAAACCGGCTTATGCGTAAGTTTATTTTTTTATTTTTATGTGATGATACCTATAAAATATAATGGTAGATTAATCGCTTGTTGCAAGTGTGTAATATAGTTTTTTTTTTAGAGAGAGACTGTTATTCGTTGGGTGAAGAGATTTGGGGAAGAAGGTAGCCTGAAGAGTCGTGAGAGGAGCGGATGACCACCGCTTATTAGCCAGCCCCAGCGACGTTATATGGTAGCTGAATATGAGACGAATGGTTTCATCCCAACAAGGCGTTTTGCCGATGAGTTCGGCACATCAGTACGCACCGTTCGCCGCATACTCCATGCCGAAGGTCTTCATCACCGAACGCCAGCTAAAAAACCGTTTTTAACGCAACGGCATAAAGAGGAGAGGTTACGTTTTGCCCAGGAATATTTGGATTTTGATTGGGAGATGACAATATTCACCGACGAAAAATCTTTTAAATCGTGCCAAAAAGGAAGGCTGCATTTGTGGCGTAAAAATAACACGCGTTATTCTGAAGGCAATGTCAGACCAAATACGGAGTCAGGCAGAATCAGTGTAAATGTGGGGGTGGATAAGTGCTCAAGGGCCCGGTGAATTAAGTTTTATATCGACGCAAATTAGTATTTATATTATTGTAATATTGAGGTTAAGTTTCAATCCTCTTTTCATTGAGAAAATGAATAATTAAGCTATAACCTCTTAAATGATATCAGTATTTTCATAATATCTATAATAAAAAATGTGTTTTTTTAACATTCAATACTATAATAATAACATAAGTAAGTGTAAAGGATTTCTTTATTATAAAAATATTACAATGTTACCATATCAAATTTGTTTCATTTATTATCATATTATAATAATAAATTACCTTTATTGTAATATCTATTTGTTCAAAGTAATTTACTAAAATAAATTACTAAAACATAAAAATAATAATAATTATATAAAACTTTAAAAAAACTGGCCCAACCAAGATTCGAACCCACGTCTATCCCGATCACGTTAGCGAGTGCAGCCTCGTTACCGATCTAGCTAACTTAACATGTATTCATTTGTTGAAATTTTGCATAGCTATGAAAAAAATAATCAGACTGCGATAAAAAACAAGTTACTGATGTTGTCATCCTTGTCTAGCATTGACCACATCTATGACTACTCGTAGCGCGATGCTACACGACACGTTAATTTGTTAGCGTTGGAACATCACTCACACGGATAAATATGCGTATGTGTGTATAGGCGCCGCAACCCGTATAGCGCAGGCGATAATGGTCATTGCGGTGTAAGTGGACTTCTGGCTGTGATAGTACAATTCACACAGCGATCCATGTCGTCAATATCCGAACGTTAGGCGTAATCAGTTGTCCAAAATAGAGAGCCAGGTAATTCAAAGTAGCAAGATCCGTCGAATAGTCCTTTATAATTATAATATACAAAGCCAAGGTCGTGGTATATTCAATAAAACATGGAAAATACGTGCGCACTCACAACGAAAGAAAACGAACGAGTGCCGGTCACAGAGTACATTTTTATAGGTGCCGGTTTTTTTCTACCTGTCATCTGTCAGTCGGTGACAGCACAGATTACTTTAGACTATACTGAGTGACCAATGTTGCTAACAGAAGAAAAGTTAAAGGAACTCGATTCGCTATGAATCGATTCCACGAAAAGATTGATAAGCATTTGTCACTCGATTTTCATACATATTCTGAGATTTTACCGATTTATTCACTATCGATTACTTCGAATTCGGGCATGTACTTAATCGATTATTTTGTTTCATAACTTAATTTAACTTTTCTCGCTTCCTAGATAGAAACATGGTACAGTATTTTGTGATTACCTTTAGAAAAATATAACGGTTTTTTTAATACCCATTTCAACTAGTTAACAGCTGGGCCCAGAATTTCCCGTCTCCTTTGGTTCATTACTTTTTGAGAAAATCGCGGACGTACAAACATACATACATACGGGTCGAATACAGAACCTCCTTTTTTGAAGTCGGTTAAAAATAAATAAATAATTTTTCAAGCAAATTTCTTTCCTACATAGCTGGAGTATGTCGCCGTATCGAAATGTCGCCGTATTGAACTGTCATTTTTCATTTAGAATGTTGGCAATACCTAGTCGGAAAAATTATAAGGTGCAGTAAGGGCTGTTGCGCCCAGCAGTGGGACTGTATAGGCTAAAAAAAAACATCTAGGCACACTATCTGTGAGTTACACTAACAGCTTCTGTGTATAATATAACTTAAGTATCGTAACAGTAAGTAACCACTAATTAACCACCAACCGAACAACCCACCCAATCATTTATTTATTTATTTATTAAGGAAAAACAAACAGTAACATATTACAGTGTTATAACAAGGCTTAAATACTAAACTGTGATAAATATGCTACCCACTACGTTTTCCACAGATTACTTTAAATACTTACTTTATAACTAGAGAGACATATAGTAGTAGTATGATGTAAACTAAAATTACAGTTAATTATAGTTTTGATGCACAATATACAAAACTCACACACAATAAATACAAAACTCATACACAATATATATAAACCGGGCACAGTACATATGAACAGATATGCATACATTACAAGTTCGACTGCCGATCCTTAAGTATTGCCCGAATTCGCTGCCTAAACATAATTTTACTCAGAAAAAGTATGTCGATTACATTAAACTCACCGTTGTAAGACTCAACCAAGCGATGAAGTGGAGAGCGCGACCCAGCAATCAAAGTGTGTATTAGTGTTTGTAGGAGGTAGTAGTAATTTTTCGACCTATAACTTGAAAAAATCAGTTTAAAAACTAAAACCCGACTACTGAAAAGGATAAAACAAGAAAACGACGCTTTCAACGATACCTCATTTGTCTAATTATGACAAGTAGTTTAGAAGTTTTGAGGGAACAGATGAACACACATACATACATGCTTACATACATACATACCGGTCAAAATCATAACCCTCCTTTTTGCTTCGCCGTAGTCGGGTAATAAAAAATAAACCTCAACTGCAAAAAGAGAAAACCCATTTGGCAGTTCAACTTGAAAATACATCGCAACATCTACAAGAAATTTTATTTATGAGTCTCTGCCAAAGTTCTGGCCAGAAAAATGTTTCCGAATACGGAGCCACCCGTCACAGGCGCTATGTATTAAATTAAAGCAATTTATAAGTGTTACATTCGATGGTGCCCGCAGTGCGGCGAGGGGTGGCCGTGTTTAGGGGACAAAACTTAGGATATTACACTAAAATGTTATAGTGTCGGATGTCAAAATACTTTTTAGGGTGCAGCCGCTTTAAGCGCTTGAAGTTTTAGGATGTTTATAATGCAAGGGTTTTATTACTGGAATTTCTTTCTCAGTTGTAGTGTCATTTACTATTTTACAGTTACACACTCTACCAGGCAGTTTACCCCTCCCACAACAATCGACATACCTACATTAAATGGGACACAATAAAAGAAAAAAAATTATAAGTACAAAAGAGATTATAATCGTTCGCAAAGACATTGAATCTCCTGCTATGGATACCCATAATAGTAATAATTATAATGAGAAAGATAAGCCGATAGGTATTATTCTCATTGCCTTTGTTTTGTCGTCGTTATGTTTTATTATCACAATTAAGATTTTGAAGGTATCCTCAAGGTTTCTGCCAATTCAATTTAACGCTTATATCAGATTTACCTACAGCTACAAAGATACGATTATATATACTTATTGCTTTACAAATAGATATTCGGCAATCTACAAAAAAAAAATATTCAACAGGATTCCTCAGCTTCTAAAATCAATAATGAAAATTAATGGATATTCAAAAGAGGCTATTAAGCTGTTACCCAAACAAAAGACTTACAAAACTAACTTCTTCAATCAAACGAAGCGAACATCCACGCTTATAATCTTCGCTTCACGTAAAATTAAATCAATGATGAATTACGGTGATTCAGCGGAAAAGCTATAAAGCAGCTGGATTGTACGATGAGTCACCGACCGGCGCCGTCTAGTCGACTGCCTCCGATGCAAGAATGCCTCGACGTCACCCTAACCAGTGTAACAAGATCCCTAGGAATACTCTGAACTATAGCCACGCTACTACAATACACAAGACTAAGAATCGAAGACAGCTCTTAATAAAATGGCCACTGATGTTTATTTTTATCTCCTGCATGCATTGAGGTTGGGGATACGTTTTAGGGGAATACTTAAGTTCACGGTACGGCAGAATTATTATAATATGGAACGCGGTTAGCGAGGGGTTTTCTTCGAGAAGTTAAAAGTATAACCGATTTTATGTTTTTATGTTGTTCATAGAGTTATGGTGTAGTTCTAACGAAAAGTTAGAAGGGACGATAAAAATTTAGTATACTTATAAGATCTATCAAGGGGTTCCCATTTCTGAATGATTAACATTTTAACTTTAATAAACATTGGGGAAAGAAAGAGAGGGGCAGACGACACAGTTGCCATCGCGGGCGAAACGTGATTTAGGCTGGCACAGGAGCGTGGTGATTGGTACAGGAGCGTGATGATTGGCACAAGAAAAGAGAGGCTTTTGCCCAGCAGTGGGTGAAGTTGGGCTGTGGATGATGATGAGGAAAGATGCAATGAAAGAAATATTCAGTAAATAAAAATGAAAAAAACATTGATCTGAACTGCTTTAAACAGTTCCATATGAGCCTAACGTTCGAAACAGTATTTTATACTGATCCGAAAACAGTTAAAGCTTGAGGCAAAAAGTTACCATCATGACAGTAAACTTTAACGCTTTATGTAGCTAAAAGGTCACAATATTAATAGTTATTTTATTAATTTGGTGATATCGTTCAAACCATTGAAAACTTACATTACAGTAATGGTGGTTTTCCTTTCTTTTTTTTTGTTGTTTTTTCCAGTAAATAGTATGTTCAAACATTAAAAGTTACTGTTTTGTCTTTTACTGTTTTACAAACATTTCTTCTTACCCTATAAAGTCAGTAAGTCTTAATAAAATCGCGAAATTATTTTTTTCAGCGTGTGGATGATGATGATGAGGAAAGACATCAACGATCGTTTATCTCATATCCTCATAACGCATCTTCGGTGCAACAAAGTCACAACAGTTCATTTTATTATTTTACAGGAGAGCACTTTTAAAAGAATAGGCATGGTTCAAAGACAATTTGGCATACTTACCTCAATTTTGCAGTTTTGGTTATTTGTGACTTTGTTGCACCGAAGGTGCGATATCTAAAAATATTTCTACAGATTTATTTATCAGTATCTCAACTACAATAGCTGTAAATTATACTTTTTTACATTTTAATCTAAAGGCCATTAGGGAAGCAAAGTCTAGGCATTTTTATGAATAGTTATAGTCTACCTGGATAATACATAGGTACCTTGACCTCCATTTTTGATGAAAATAAATTACTTTTCATCGTCTTTCTTTCAAATACCCTGACTTTCATTAAATTTTTAACTGAGTCTAGTTTAATATTTAACTTTATTTGAGTCTGTAGAGCTTAGCGACTTTATTAAATACTAGCTGCGCCCCGCGGTTTCACCCGCGTAAATGTCGATCCCGTGGGAATATCGGGATAAAAACTATCCTATGTCCTTTCCCGGGACTCAAACTATCTCTATACTAAATTTCATCGAAATCGGTCCAGCCGTTTTCATGTTATGTCGTGACAACGGAAAACGGGTTTCATTTTTATATATTATATATAGACTATGTTCTACACCGATATTCCAAGAATTTTATGTCATCTGCCTAGCCTTTTCCCAACTATCTTAGGGTCGGCTTCCAGTCTAACCGGATGCAGCTGAATACCAGTATTTTACATGGAGCGACTGCCTATCTGACCTCCACAACCCAGTTACTGGGTAATACGATACCCCTTGGTAAGACTGGTTATCAGATTTTTCGGGCTTCTGACGACCCGTAACGACTGTCAAAGATCCACGAATAACAGCCGGGACCAAAGGCTTAACGTGCTTTCCGAGGCACAGATGGGTCTTGGTACCCTTCCAGCATTATACATTTTGGAAACTGCGTTGTTTGTGAAAAGAAACCCTCAATTATTTGAAAAAGTATCTTCTACTAGAAAAACTCCATTACGTGCCCAATATGTAAATAAACTATGTCATCTAAAATGTAAGACCGCATTGATGCGAAAAACTTTTTTTGGTATAGCACCTAAAGTGTTTAATAAAATTCCTGACGACATAAAAAACATGACATTATATAAGTTTAAAAAAGCCCTTACTAAATTATTAATTGACAAATGTTATTATACTGTAGACGAATTTTTGAACGACCAATTATTATAATGATGCATTTTTTACCTTTTGATAATAATTACTTTGACTATTATTTTTATTGATTTTATTGTATTTGATGTTTTTTCTGTTATTTCTGTTCATATATTTATAATCTAATGACTCCTAGTATGTCACTTATAAATTTGTATGTCTCAGTTATGACAAAAATAAATCGGGGGGTGCGCTAGCACCCCCCGATTTATTTATGAAAACACCTATGTAAACACCTATGTTTCACAAATAAACGAATTGATTGATTTATTGATATGTAAAGATGGTCACCCATCCACGGACCAACCGCGGTAAGCGTAGCTTAACCTGATCGATCGACCCGTGCGGCTCTTATTACTAAGCCACAAGCCCCTCTATCATTCTCATTTTATTCCTAGAATGTTACGTATTTTATACATATTTTCATATTCGAAACACCCAAGTAAAACTGTTTCTGTGAACATTATGTGTGTTCAACGAAGTTTCATTGCTATTCCAGACCTACTCGTAGCAAATTTTTTTTTTTGTGTGAGTAAAAGAAAACTCATTTTTATTTTTCAATTTTTAGTCCTGGTAGGTACCTCACACAAATTCGTATACCACTATTTGGTTTGTAAATAACAGCGACAGGAAGTTATAACATCAGCAACATACACAAACTCAAAAACTACTCAAGCAAGGTTAGTAAAATTGAAGTGGGACCACTGTGCGGGCGACTTCTACCAAATGAAAAGAATATTGTCCGTAGGCCCAGTTATTGTGAAGTAATAGATGAATGAATACAGGGTGAAATTTTAATCACCGCTTTCCTCTTAATGGGCCATTGTACTCATCATTATGAACTACTTTTACTATGGGACCAAATCCGAAATCGTAAAAAAAAAATTTGCTGTTCCCTACATTTATGTTCACATAACTCGTCAAAATGTAGGGAACAGCTATTTTTTTTTAAATAGAATAAAAAAAATATAATGCCTCCTCCATTTTTTGAAGTCGGTTAAAAATGCGATGGAATGCCATTGGGTAAAAAGCTGATTTTGAATTACGGCCCATGTTTTAAATAAGTAGTCGAGTGCCACCACCACCTGGACATGAGTTACCTTGGGTAACCTGGAAGTCTTTAAAGAGACTCCGGACCCAGGTTGGGCGAAGCAAGGAAAACCTGTTCAGGTGGAGATTTATAGACGACTCCGCCTTGGAGTGTAAATGTGGTGCTGTTCCACAAACGATGTCTCTTAATATCGTGCCCTGCGTGTCCTGTCAGCTGCATGTTACAGAAACTGATGGACACTGGTGATGGCGCCAAACAAGTAGCCGAATTCTGGGCCGAGTACATTTAGATTGCTATCGACACGCTTAAGATGTGCCACCACACTGTCATTAAATATTTAATAGCTATAATATTTTAAGCTGATAGAACGTTAATATTTTAATAGCCACTTGAACCAGTGTAAGGCGCCAAAATGAAGCCTGAATATTTCTTATAACTGGAATCCAAAGAATGCTTAACGATTACGAACTTCGCGAGAAAATAATCGTATTTTAATATCTCGGAAATATTTAAATAGTAAAGATTTAAGTACCTACAGACCCGCCCAACCCGCACTGGGCCCACGTGGTGGATTACGGCCCACTCCCTGTCACCGAGAGGAGGCCTGTGTCCCAGCAGTGGGAACCTTAAAGCTGATTATGTATGTGTGTATGTGTAAGTACCTACACACCTATTCTGGTTTTCAGAAACCGACACCCTAATTGCGTAACACATTATCAATCGGAATCAGAATCATTTTGAAGCAAATTGCTAATCCACTGCTTCATAAGTTCGAAAAATATATCTGCTCAACACGTAAATAACGCAATGAATGTTGTTGAACTGTCAAAATGAAACCGATTCCGATTGATAATGTGTTACGCAATTGCCCCGCCGGTGTGTTCCGGGTCGTGAACCAGGTGTTCTTTGATAAAGGTATGTAGGTATGAACCAAAAAGTCCACACAATTTGATCAACAGTCCTTCCCAAAAATGTTCTCCAAAGTCTAAATAAGCACCCATAGTTTTTATACAAAAATATTTGACATTAAATAAAGACCTTGAAACGGGTTCCCGAACTGCTGATTCCTGCATCAAAGCCCAGTCTGCATTGTTTAGGGGTTAAGTCCTGTGTTTACAAGCCTGATAGGGTTAAATATCGTTTCGACGAAGTTGCGGATTCAGTTAATTTTATTTAGGGTTTATGGTAAGCCTTCTATATCACAAAATCGGCACAACTGTTCGGTAAGCAGGGTTTTGTGACGTTGTTTAATATTGTAAACTATGGACGCCACGCTTGAATTCTCCGTAGGGGTAGACAGAAGTATGTTTAAAGCACACACATTTTCCATTCAGCCTTATATCTATATATTCTATACTAACAATAAAGCCGAAGAGTTTGTTAGAACGCGCAAATCTCTGGAACTACAAGTCAGATTTGAAAAATTATTTTTGAATTTGATAGCCGAATTCTTCAGAAGGGCTACGGGCTATTACCCTTTTGACCGCTTGTGTCGCATTTATGCGACACATATTTCCGTGCCCCTACCGCTCGTATCGTATTTCTGCGACAGAGAACATGCATGATTTTTTCGTCCTATTAACTGCGTGGTACAACTAAAACCATTATTAAATAGAGATAAAAGCTTTTTGACTATTTTTTATCGATACAACGATTTCTCCTCCTTATTTATTGTGGGTATTATTTTATCTTCATTTTATCGATTTGTAGCCGCGCGCTAGGGGCACGGCAATTGATATTTAGCCAAGCGCTTAAAACGTTAAACATCACATTAGGACCCTCAGAAGTCGAGCAAAAAGAGAACAAGCCAGAAAGAACGCTTAGCTAAGACGAAGTAGGTAATAGCGCGGGCAGTCCATGCGATTCGAAGGAATGGGTCGGGGGAGCAAGTAATACAGAGTCTGCAGTTTGTTTTGCTGTCAAAATGTATTTCTATCAATGATATTTTAAGTGGTAAGTTGGTATTTCTATATTTCCTTTTCGATTTGAGTATGTTGCTGACGAGACATAACCTCTCCTGCCGGGGGTGCGGATTTGTCCGAAAGGGTTACCGCTACACCAGAACATAAAGGGCTAAGGAAGGAACACGGGTGGGTTTTAGTCAGTAAGAGTCTGACACTCCCTGGCTTCCGCTCCGCCCAGAGCGGGGTGGTCATTTGATGATTTCCAATCCAAAAAAAAAGACATATCCTCTAGAATAAGTATCTTATCTTCAAACTGGAATATCTTTAATTCCTGACTTCCTAGAAAAGTATACCTGAAGACAAAACTGTTCAGAAATTCAAACATTTACATTTTAACATATTCTTCATTGGTAGACGCAAAAAAAAATGTCAACAAAATTTTTTTCGAGCGTTCGCCATTGTACTTTCATAAGGACAATGTTACGGGCAGAATTAGCCGGTAATGTTATAAGGCTTAAGGGTATTAAGGGGAGGACCTATTTATTACTGGGAAAAAATATAGACCCTGATTCTGAGAATTTACTAATGGAAAAAATATTAATAAATTGTCGAAATATAAAAGGTTAACCACAGATGTTAAAACCGCCATTTTATAATGGATAACTTTTATTATAGATCAATACTGATTTCATGAGGTTTCTGTAGGATAAATGTTTGTATAATTTCTCTAATTCAGTTAAATACATACAGGGACAGATATAATAAGGTTATTGGTAATATTACTTATGAATATTACTTGTACTTATACAAAATGTAAATATTAGGTATATTTTTGTACTCCCACTCACCTCCATAGTTAGTTTTTTTTTCCGGTAGACCTTCTATTACCACAATGTTTTAACTAAGCTATTAGGGGTTCCATAATCGTAATTAACGCTAGCGTTTCTCGCCATGAAAGTAGAATGTTTGGCCAATAAAATATTGTAAGAACAAAAAATTTATTTATGTTTGTGAGTAATAAAAAGGAGGATAAATACCCATTTATTTATTTTACTTACCCAAGAAGATGTACCAACCCTAGAGGGCAGCTTTCACTTGATGATTTGCGTTCTACGGATCGCAGATACATTTTTGGGATGCATGTAGCAGCCTCCTCGAGTAGCGCAGTTTTTTCCGCCAGTTACCTACTCAACTGAACCGAGCGCTCGGCGCATCCTAGACAGTCACACCTAACACCTTATTAGAGTGGCCAATTTTTCCTTTGGCTACCGCCCGCCTGGTTTGCGACCACCCTCCCACCGGAGTTCGGCGTCAAGCAGCCTGCTGTGTTTCGTCGATGTGTGGGAGTTCCAGTGCCTTAGGCAACTTCTGGGCAAGCTCGTTCCACCATAGACCTCGTCCATCACTTTCCATCAGGCGTGATCGAGGTCAAGAGCGGACCCATTGAATAAAAAATAAAAATCATTTATTTCAGATAAAAAGTCCATAGGCAAGGCATTCAGCAAAAAAATATCAAGGTGAAGCGTTTCCTGGAAATACCATTCATATACAGACGCCAGCACATCAAGCTACCCAAAACTGTCAAATTTTCCCAATCAACTTTGAACCTCATGTCGATACCGGAAATTTGAAATAACGTAAGGGACATTTTGTCGAAAATGAGTTATATATATCATTGGATTCGAAATTTCTTGCTCTATCGATTGGTGTATTTAAAATCTCAATATCTCAAAAAAAATGTCCCTTACATTACATATTTTTCGCAGGTCTAGACCATTTTTTTAGTAAAAACTGGCTGTATAGGACGTTTCAAATTAATATTTTTATAAAAACTAATGTAAGTCTCTTTACTCACAGTATTTGGTATTTACATTATAAAAAAATCGAGAACATTTTACAACAGGTCTTATACATTAGTGTTCCCTGAGTAGGTGCAAATACCATGTCCCTTACGTTAAATTGTGGCTCGAATTATCTTAATCATATTGACCCATACGTTAATTTGTCAGCATCGAAAATAATTGACATGTCCTTTACATCTAAAACTTATCTAAACGAATATTATTATACGTCTCTGTCACACGCAAAACGGTGCAACATGTCTGAGCTAGATAGCAATACGGATTTTGTGTTTGATTTTACCTGCGCGATCGTGACCCTTACTTAGTATTTCGTAACACTGTTTGTGACATTACACATCTTCATTTAAGTAATACATCATCGTTTTCATTGATCTAACTACAAATACGTAGTGAAAGTTTTATCTGGATTCTAAACATGAGTGATGAAAAGTTATCTTCCCTTCTCTAGCCCGCAGGCAAAAATTTATGAAAATTATAGGAATCACATAAACAGGTAATTATTTGTTTCTACTTTTGGTAAATTATTGTTTACTCATAAATGGAGTTCAGTAATTTAAAAAATTGGTCTATTTAGATGGAATAAAACCTTAAATCCTTGCTGAAGAACTATAGACCCATCTCACTTCTGAGCCACGTATACAAGCTGTTCTTAAAGGTCGTCACAAACCGTCTCGCCAGGATACTTAACGAGTTCCAGCCGCCAGAACAAGCCGGTTTTCGAAAAGGCTTCAGCACCGTAAACCACATTCTTTGCAAATTGAACAGAAGACCGAGGAGTACAATCAGACGCTGTGTATGGCATTTGTGGACTACGAGAAAGCCTTCGACTCCATCGAAATATGGGCAGTTCTGGCCTCTCTGCAACGATGTCGAATTGACTGGCGCTACATCAAAGTGTTGAACTGTTTGTATGAAACTGCCACGATGACTGTCCAGATCCAGGATCAGAAAACCAGCCCCATCCAACTGCTCAGAGTGGTGAGACAGGGGGATATTATATCCCCTAAATTGTTTACAAATGCGTTGGAGGACGTCTTCAAGACGTTGGATTGAACTGGACTATCAACGTGAACGGCGAGTACATTTCAGATCTTCGATTTGCCGATGACATCGTCATAATGGCAGAGACGCTGGAACAGCTAAACCAAGTGCTGCACAGCCTAAATGTAGCTCCTCGGCGGGTTGGCCTCGGTATGAATTTGGACAAGACGAAAGTCATGTACAATTCGCACGTCTTTCCGAGTCCAATCTACATCGAAGGGTCGCTTCTCGAAGTAGTGAAGGATTATGTCTACCTAGGGCAAATAATCCAGCTTGGTAGACACAACTTTGAGAAAGAAGCCGACAGAAGAAGCCGTTAAGTCTTCTCTTCGCTTATCCCGCAGTGTTTGAAGACTAAGATCTTCAACCAGTGAGTTCTGCCCGTCATGATATATGGTGCCGAAACGTGGACACTGACGGTCGGGCTGGTCCACAAATTCAAGGTCGCTCAGCGCGCTATGGACCGAGCTATGCTCGGAGTCTCTTTGAAAGATAAAATCAGGATTGAAATTTTCCGGAAAAGAACCGGAGTTACCGACATAGCTTGCAGAGTAAACAGTTGCCACCCCACCAGCCCCACACACACAGTGGGTTGGGGCCAGCCCACTGCCACTTCAGTTGAAGTGGCAGTGGGCTGGCCATGTTTATCGAAGGCCGGTGAAGCATACCAGTCCTGAGTGGAGACCACGTATCGGCAAGCGTAGTGTGGGACGCCCCCCAGCTAGATGGACGGACGACCTAAAAAAGGTGGCTGGAACGGACTAGATGCCGAAGGCGGAGGACAGGGTGTTGTGAGGCAGCCTGGGAGAGGTCTATGTTCAGCAGTGGACTGTGATAGGCTGAGTTGATTGATTGAGATAGAATAATTCGAATCCTAATAAAAACATATCTTCCATTAGGTAAAATATTGGTAAGTATGATATATAATTGTGTGTAGTAAGTAGTTCATGTAAAAATTACAACTTATTAAGCAGTTAACGCAGGATGAATAGACAGCATGCATGTTATCATTCAAAGGGAGATTAAAAAACTGATGGTTTGGGGACCTTTCTAGTGGCCATCATTTATGGAATCAGCCAGAAAAAGTCCTCTTGCTTATCGAGCAATTATGTTGTACTTAGCATAATTTATGTTATTTGTTGTTTGTTGTGTGTGTTTGTTAGTTATTTGCGTTTATAAAAGAGGATTATGAGTACAAATAAAAGTTTTAATCTATTTTATTCGTTTATTTTTTATCCTTTTATGTCAGCAAGTAGGTTTAAACTACATTGATAGGCGCAGTAGGTCATGAATGTATTAAATTCTATTTTTTTAATTTATTAACAGCATAAGCAATAAAGAGTACACCATTAAGAGACCTTTACTTTGAAAAACACTAAAAGTTTATTTCCTTTAATGTCCCTTACATCAAAAAAAACTATTTGTTTATTTCCTATAATGTCCCTTACATCAATGCTGTTCATTTACATCTCAAATTTTGTTAACGTATGTCACCCCTATTCATTATTATTTAACGTAAGGGACATGCTATCTTTAAAACTATAGGTTTTAATCAATTTTTGCTATTTTAGCTTAAAAGAATGAAGAAATCTAAGAAACTTTGTCCTAGACACTTTTTACATAAAACATATAGTTACAAAGTAATAGTCAGTTTTTGTAAAAAAATATCTTATTTTTGCTCTCCTGTAAACCTTAGTTTTGTCCCTTACGTTATTTCATATTTCCGGTATCGATGTTTTAGCGATAAAGTTGAAAATCTATTAAAGAAATATGACAGATAAACAAAGAGACAGATATATATTTAGATTATTGTAGTAGCTTGATGTGCTGGCGTCTGTACACATACCATCGCGACTCTATTCCCCGAAGCGTTAGGCAGAGGCGTTCCTATGATATGCATACATTTTGCCAGTCATATAAAAGTCCTATGGAATGGGGGGCGAGCCTATTGCGATCACCCGAGCACAAGACTAGACTCCCGGCTGCTACTGCGAAATTAAACGGAGAAGGAAAACATCATGAGGAAACCGACATGTCCTAGAACCAAAAATTCGAAGACATGTGACATCTACCTACCCGCACTGGGCCCGCGTTACGGCCCACTCCCTCTCACAGAAAGGAGGCCTGTGTCCCTGTAGTGAAACATTAGGCAGATTATGTAAACTGTTTGATAATAGTAGTAAACATGAATGATTACAACCAATACACAGTAAGAATAACCTTTTTAGGTAAGGGCTAAAATAAGGTAGGTACTAGGCCGTAAATATCTTCAAAAAGGAAATAAAAAATAAAATACAAAGTAAAAAATAACTTTTATTTATTTTTATTTATTAAATTCACACTTTCTCTCTCTCTGTCTCTTTCTATTGTATGTATACGAGTGTGTGCTTGCGAGTATTGTGTAAAGTAAAAAATTACGCTCCTGACAGGGGCCCCCGATCGCAACGAGGAAATAAAAAGGCGAGTTGAGAACCTCCTCCTTTCTTTGAAGTTGGTTAAAACAATTTAAAACAAAAGGAAGTGCTTGTCGCAAATAGCCCGTCAGCAATCTGTATAAACGATTTTAAGAAAATGACACCCAAAGTCATTTTTGAAAGTATTATTATTATAATCTCATACATTTAAAACTCGTAAGAATCCATTGAATCGTTTCCAGCATCCCATCTGATTCACAAAGATGAGTCTCATTAGGAAAAAAACAATTTCACTGTACTTATAAGCATTGAGGAAAATCAGCAGGGTGGAGTATAAAAGTGTTGTTAATGCATTTCTTGCTTTCAAAAAGCTGGGACATTTTGCCGACTACCCTCGATTCTATCTACTTAGTCCTATTCTATCTGTTTCATCTCTCAAATTATCTTGATGAAATCAAATTCCCAGCACGCTCCTGCAAACGTTATATCCTGATTTTGTTATTTCGCTAACAGTTCCTACAAATACAAGTTGCCTTAGAACTTAAAACTCTTTAACAACCTTTATTTTAGCATAAAGTTCCTTTCTTCTGTTGTTTTTTCAACGACTTCTTTGTACTTTTATTTGACTGCTTTTTCTGGAGGCACTGTTTCCAAGATTTGTATTTTTTCTACGTCTGACCTTTAGTTGAATTATAAAAAAGTGGAGTTCATATAAAATTCAAGGCCTAACTTTAATATTGCTACCTAAAGCATTATATCCATACGTCAGTGCCTTTTCACACGTCCCGGTTGCTGGGTAGCCGGTGCCGGATACCCAGCGGCGAAGTGTATAGCCATGTACATTAGCTTTCACAGATACCGGCGTATATAATAGCTATACAATTCGCCACCGGGTACCCGGCAACCGGGACGTGCGAAAAGACACTTCGTCTTGCAGTCCTTGACGCCACTCGATCTGCAATTCAAATAATCGGTCGTCCGTACGCAGCGTCCTGGCGTTGTAACACGCCAGTCAGTGTCTATGGGTTGTGATTGTGACAGCTTGGCGACATCCTACAATATAGGTACATATAATTTTCAAAATTCCTTTGTAAGACCAGCACCCTAATTGCGTAACACACTATCAATTGGAATCAGAATCATTTTGAAGCAAATTGCTAATCCATTGCTTCATAAGTTCGAAAAAAAAAATCTGTTCAACACGTAAACAACGCAATGAATGTTGTTGAACTGTCAAAATGAAACCGATTCCGATTGATAATGTGTTGCGCAATTGCCCTGCAGAACAACTGCCGACAAACTGTTATGCAATTTGGCAGACTTTGTGTAAATTAACATTAATACAGATTTTGAATAAATAAAAAAAAAGATATTCTTAGCACTCTGCCCCGCCGTTACCAGAGCCACTGTCAGAACTTGGAATAGCGGGGCTGCTGGGTGCTGAGGGTCGTGGTTTATTGACACTATTCAACGTCACGCTGGCCAATGCGTGTTGGCGAGTTCTTCGTTAGAGCCTCGTTCGTCATTCAGCAGGGGCACCGCGTGCAGGAGAGGTTGGCTTTGTGCGCTGGTGATGCGGAATACTCCCCAGAGGAGGGTCCGGTGACGGACAGCCGCGGCGGGTTCACGGATGAGTGCTAACGCGTACCCGTGTTCCCGCCGTAAGCGGCAGAGGAGGACACCGTGGAGTTTTAGTGGGTTAGAGTCCCACATAACTGCACTATCTCCCCGTGGTAATGCAGAAAGCATGAGATTTTTTCCACGATAAAAAAAGGTGGGCCCCACTAAAACTGAAATAATGACTTAACCCACAATTTGCTTGTAGGTTTCTGTCGACTTTACTAGACAGTGGTTTAAAATAGTTCCAAAGCTTCTTGTAAGTACAAACAATAACAAAATTCCACGAATAAGAGGACTCGGAATTAATTTTCGTCATTCAACTGCTTAAAGTGCTTAAATAATTCAGAAATTTTGTTCATTAATTGAATCGGAATCATATAAGTTCCACAAAGATAAGTTCCACTTGTCGCTTGCATTCCAGGGAACAAATGAGCTGAAATTGTTGAAAATGTTGTCATTGCAATCCTTATTGCTAGTAAATTAAATTCATATTGTGCTGCTTAGACATGATTTGTAAATTGTTAAGATTGCCTTGTTTATTATCTTGGAGAATAAATTTAGAGATAACTCGATTATTTAACATTTTTATTCTAATAGACAGATTCGTTTTAATGTTTGTGGTATGATCAAATAAAAATGCTCGTATATTGTTTACATTTAATTCTGTAAATTAAAATAATAAGTAGGTGAATTACAACTAACACTTACCTTATTAGTTAATAAAAATAACAAAATTATATCCTAACACTACTCGTAAAATTATTATACACAAACTAAAATATAGCGTCGAAAAATTGTTTGGTTTAAAAATTCCAGCAGTCTAATTACGTAACACATTTTCAGTCACAATCTAAATGATTTTGAAGGATATTGCTAATCCATTGCTTCATATGTTCGAAAAATTTGTCTGTTCAACAACGTAAATAACGCAATGCATGTTGTTGAACTGTCAAAATGAAAGCCATTGCTACTGATAGTGTGTTAGGAAATTACCTTTCGGAGACCAACGATATTGTGAGGGACAGTCCCAGAATTTTAGCTAGCTTCGTTGAAAGATGTCATTCATGACATCATGAACTCATGTTGTTTCAACTACGACCTACTTTTTACCGTCTTCATTGTCTGTCGTCGTTTATAATAATAATAATAATAATAATGGCAACACTATTGTCAACAAGTCGTCATTTCACTTTTCAGTAAAATTAATTTTTTAAAAACCGTTTTAATAAAAATTGTGATATATTATAGCCATAGCCCGAATACGTACCCAATTTTAAATATAATTTAATAACAAAAACTACATAACAATGAACAATAATAATAAAAACTGTAACCAAAAACTGCCGAACCGGAGGTGACATCTGTCATGTCACCTCCGGTAAAATCAAGCGAACGACGAACAATAAAATGTTGACAAGAGCAGCCGCACGACGTGCACAATTACTACCTCCGGACTCATCGCTCAGCTCCGCCTCGCTGCCCGCGCCGCCGGTACCCAGCGCTACTGTGAGCGCTGTGACGACACCGGCCGCGGCCGCGGCAGTTGCGTCGAGCTCGAGCGACGAGTATTTCTCTCCGCCCACGACGCCACCACCTGTTCGTCGACGGGGAGGACGCCGGCCGCCGGACGGCTTAGGACCTCGAGGCCCATCGGCCTCTGATAGGGTCCCAGCTCCCGGCGGAAGTGTGCAGCGCATGAGATGGACACGATCCATCAATGAAAACGTCATGCGCTCATACTATGGGGCTACAGAGGGGGGAAACAATCTGACCGCGTATCGTGTTCGGATGCTCTCTCTTTTTCAGGTGCTTGAACCAGCTGTCAACGTTTCGGTACAACGACTATCGGATCAGGTGCGGGTCATCCAACGTAATCATATGTTGGATGACACTATACTTGATCGCCTGCGAAATGAAATACAGAGTAGCCATGTCATCGCTCCCCAGTCGCAGACTGCTGTAATACTACCGCAGTATAATACAAGTCTTGCTGACGAGGGGAGTAATGATCGGGCTACAAACGTAAGTACCCAGTGCAATGAGGAATTGAGGAGTGCTTTGGAGGATGCGATTCAGGAATATCGCTTCATGTCGCCCGAACTTAGGCCACGCTTGCCTCGTTTGCCCATGCATAACAAAAATAGGGCGCTGGTGGCGGTTCTGGATTCGCAGTTGTCAAAATATTTTGATACCTGCGAAGACCTCACCGATACTCATTCGATTCTGTACTGCGCGGCTGTAGCGGCATGTCGTGTAGCTCACGTTAAATTTACCAATGACTCTAGAGCTACACGGCCGAAACCAGCCGTACCAGCTTGGCAGTGCAGAATTGAACGTCGTATTGGTGGGGCCAGAACGCTCATCGGCAAACTAATCTGCTTCAGGGAGGGCAATACTCGCCCTAGAGTGATGCGCTTTGTGAGGCGGGCATTCTTGGGGACTGATATCAGCCCTCAAGACTATATGTCCTGTGTCACAGAGCGCATCGACTTCCTGAAGCAGAAAGTATATGCATGGGCGAACCGTATCCGTCGGTATAAGCGGCGAGTAGAGCGATACACTCAGAATCGCACCTTCCAGAGTGATGAAAGGTGGGTTTATAGGAGTTGGGAACGACCGGACCAAGGTGTGGCTGACACGCAGCTGCCGGATGATGATACCATGTGTTCCTTCTGGCGCAGTATCTGGTCGGTGCCTGTCAGTCACACCGAAGGTGATTGGGCTCGAGAGGTCGAGCGAGCCTGCGATCCAATACCAGAAATGGGGCCTATAACCATCTGCCCCCAAGATGTAGCTCGTGCAGTCCGTCCACTGCCCAACTGGAAGTCTCCAGGGCCGGACGGGCTGCAGAACTTTTGGATAAAATGGTTTTCAAGGTCGCACGCTCGCTTGGCATCTCAGTTCCAGGTCGCTTTGGAATCTGGTTCGCTACCCCAGTTCCTAACGACAGGAATTACCCACCTGCTCCATAAATCAGGTAGCACCGCGGAACCCAAGAATTATAGGCCGATCACGTGTTTACCGACGGTTTATAAAGTTCTTACATCCATTTTGAGAGCTAAAATTAACAAACATATAGACACCAACGCCATCATGTCTACCTCTCAGAATGGATGTAGGAATGGATCCCGCGGTACTAAGGAGCTACTCCTCATTGATATGGCCATCAGCCAACAGGTTCGTCGCTTCCGAAAGGATCTGTCGACATGTTGGATAGATTATAAGAAGGCCTATGACTCGGTGCCACATACATGGCTCATGAGGGTGTTGGAATTGTATAAAGTAGATACAACTCTGCGCACCTTCCTGATGTCGTGTATGGGGCAATGGAGGACGGTCCTTCGCTATCCAGGATGTCGAAATATTCAGAGGAATAGCGAACCGATAAGGATCGAGCGAGGCATATTTCAGGGTGATAGTTTGAGTCCGCTTTGGTTCTGCTTAGCCTTGAATCCTCTTAGCACACTGCTGGAGGATTCAGGTCTAGGCTATCGGTTGAGGAGAGGTGGTCAGGTTATATCGCACCTCCTCTACATGGATGACCTAAAACTCTTTGCCCCCAACAATTTGCAACTGATGGAGCTACTGAAAGTAACTCAAACTTTCAGTAACGCTATTAGGATGGAATTTGGTGTGGACAAATGTGCGGTCATGCATGTAAAACGAGGGGAGATTGTGGAATCCGTGGGAACTCAACTCTCGGATTCCACAAACCTTAGAGCCCTCTCCGCATCCGAAACCTATAAGTATTTGGGTATGTCGGAAGCGTTAGGCATCAATGTTACTGACATGAAGCAATCGTTAAAGGAGCGCTTCTTTGGCCGCCTGAAAAAAGTGCTTAATAGTCTTCTATCAGGCGGAAACAAGGTGCGTGCCTTCAACGGTTGGGTCATGCCGGTTTTGATGTACTCTTTTGGCATACTCAAATGGACTCAAACCGAACTCGACGCCCTGGATAGGAGGGTCCGTACGCTGCTGACTGCAAATCGAATGCATCACCCACGGTCATCGGTAATGAGGTTGTATATCCCGCGAAAGTGTGGAGGTCGAGGGTTTTTAAACGCTAAGACCCTCCACAATCGCGAGATATGCAATCTCAGGGAATACTTCCAAGAAACCGACGTGGGGATGCATCGAGATGTAGTCATAGTGGACAAGGGCCTCACCCCGCTCTCCTTGGCTAAAGAGAACTGGCGCAAACCAGTAGTGCTTGACACTAATGATCGCATGGAGGTATGGCAGAGTAAGGAGCTTCACGGACGCTTTCTTCGGGCCCTTCATGGACCCGATGTAGACCTACTAGCGTCCGTAGCCTGGCTACGTTGCGGTGATCTCTTTGGAGAAACCGAAGGTTTTGTTTGTGCAATTATGGACGAAGTTATGATGACAAACAACTACCGGAGATATATTGTGAAAGACGGCACGGTTGACATCTGTCGGGCATGCCACCGGCCGGGAGAATCAATCAGGCATATTATCTCCGGGTGTTCTCGTCTAGCTAACGGAGAATACTTGCATAGACACAACCTTGTAGCCAGGATAATCCATCAGCAGCTTGCTTTGAAATACAACCTTGTAGAATCGGAGGTGCCGTACTATAGGTATGTGCCCGACCCAGTTCTCGAAAATGGTAATATCACATTGTACTGGGATCGATCCATCATCACTGACAGGACTATTGTTGCCAATAAGCCTGATATAGTGGTGGTGGATCGATCAGAGCGGCGCGCAATGATTGTTGACATAACTGTCCCGCATGATGAGAACCTCGTGAAAGCTGAGAAAGATAAACAAATTAAGTATCTTGACTTGGCTCGCGAGGTTGTCGACATGTGGGATGTGGACTCAGCGATCATTGTGCCGATAGTCGTTACAGCCAATGGTTTGATAGCCAAGAGCCTCGACCAACACCTAAGGAGGCTCTCGTTGGGCAGCTGGATCAAGGGCTTGATTCAGAAAGCGGTACTTCTGGACACGGCTCGCATTGTCAGGAGGTTCCTCTCTCTGGAGCCCTGACCGCCGGTAGCTTGGACCCTGTTCCCGATACCGGTGGGCTACTATTTTTTATATTTTTAAATGTTTTTATATATTTTTTATACTAATATTTAAAAATATAATTTATATGTATATAGTGAAATAAAGGAAATAATAATAATAAGCCTGATATAGTGGTGATAGATCGATTAGCGCGCCGCACAATGATTGTCGATGTTACCATTCCACATGACGGGAACCTCGTGAAAGCTGAGAAAGAGAAACAAATTAAATATCTTGACTTAGCACACGAGGTTGTTGACATGTGGAATGTGAGCTCGGCTATCATTGTGCCGATTGTTGTATCGGCCAATGGGCTTATGGCCCAAAGCCTCGACCAACATCTGTCGAGGCTCTCGTTAGGCGGTTGGATCAAGGGCCTGATTCAGAAGGCAGTACTCCTTGATACGGCTCGTATTGTGAGGAGGTTCCTGTCTCTGGAGCCCTAACCACCGGTAGCTTGGACCCTGCTCCCGACACCGGCGGAATACTATTTTTTATATTTTTAAATGTTTTTTATACGTATTTTTTATATTTTAAGAAATATTTAAAAATGTAAATTAATATGTACATAAATAAATAAACGAAATAATAATAATAATATTCCACAACTATCACACAACGCCATCTAGTCCCAAGCTAAGCAGAGCTTGTGTTATGGGTACTAGACAACTGATAAACATACTTATATATTTCTAAATACATACATATTATAGATAAATTACACCCAGACACAGAACAAATGATCGTGCTCATCACACAAACATTTGTCCTGGGTGGGAATCAAACCCACGACTTCCGGCATAGCAGTCAGGGTCACTAACCACTAGACCATCAGGCCTGTCAATATTTATAGAAGGACAATCAATCTACTTAGCCATTTCTTTCCCAATCTAACCGGATGCAGCTGAATACCAGTATTTTACATGAAGCTACTACCTATCTGATGGGCAATTCTCGCAATTTTAAGAACGTTCACAGTCTGATCTCAGTCTCAATCTGTCAAAAATACCTCTAATTTCCCTACATTTTGATAAGTTTTTGACATTTGTTTGTCGCCGAGATGAGACTGCGACTAGATGTCAAACATTTTAAATTACGAGAATTGACCTTCTGATCTCCACACCCCAGTTACTGGGTAACACGATACCCCGTGGTAAGACTGGTTGTCAGACTTTTGAGCTTCTGACTACCAGTAGCTACTGTCAACAACCTACGAATGGCAGCCGGGACCAACGGCTTATTGTGCTTTTCGAGACACGGAGCGGTCTCGATTTATAATGGATGGTCACTCATCCACGCACCGACCGCAAGCGGAGCTTAACCTTCGTAGCCCCCAATTATCGAAGGTAAAAATGGAACGGATGTAAAAACGAAATGACAACTCTTCAACTACTAAGGTCACGAAATGTTGAGAAGCGGTATATAATAGTAGATTGTACAACTAGTGCATAAAAGAAGCCATGTTAGCCCAAGACGTTTATATCCATCCTCGCCTGCAGCTCGGGTGGATAGTTAAGTCGATGGGTAAAACGGCTCGTTTATGCCCGAATTAAACACACTGCTTTTCACTTCGATTGCGAGAAAATGAAACAGGCATAAAGTATATAACAGTATTTTCATTGTTCAAAAATGTTGCAAAATTGAAGAAGAGAATAGCTATTTCCTGCCACAAAACTTTTAAAAGTTTTTTTTTTTAATTTTCAACATGATTGTGTCATTCGACTTGGGTACCTATTTCATACTGCCAAGTCATAAAATGTTTCTTTGGGTTTTTAAATAATATATGACAACTGTTTTATCTGGTTTTATTAAATTAACGATAGAAAACACGGAAGTGATTCTATAAATTAAAGCAAATTAAATAAAATAACGACTTTAATCTGCGACGTTTTATTTTGCGTGTGTGGCTGTTGGGCCTGATTATCATAGTCTTAGAAAAAAAAATTACTTTATGCACTAGAAAATAAAAAGTGACTTTATGTCGCCTACGCACAACATAAAGACGAACTTTTAGAGCATGAGAAGTGAAAAGTTCGTTTTTTAAAAGTATAATAGACTTTCGTTGCTTATTGTACACCCAATACCAAAAAATATTAAGGTTTTAAGCTTAAGTGGAAAACTCGCAAATTCTGTTATATGTTAAAACTTAGTAAATAGCTTTTCCAACATTGTTTTGCGAGTTTGACGTTTTGGTGTCCCGGATGATGGATGTACAATTTTGCAGACATAAAAAATTTAGTAGGTACTAAGCTTATGTACGCAGCCGCAGCCTTTGCAAATGAGGCGAAACGGAGGTTGCGAACGACGAAAATAAACCCCTTTTAATATATTGCTAATGCGATGAAGCATATTTTTGAATTTGTGTCGTTGGAAATTAGGTTGCGAGTTTGTGAGTCGATAGATGTTAATAAGACAATTGGGAATCTACTTCCCATACATAAATATAAGGCATGTATTTAACCTAACCTCGAATAATTCCAATTTTGCTTTCCTAAAAATATTATTGAAAATATAACATGAATGGTCTTTTTATGTACCTTAGCACTTTGCGGAACACTTAACGCCCCTCGACGTAATAACAATAAAACTTCTATTGTGTCTCGTTCAGTGTCCTTCAATGCGTTAGTAAAAACTTACTTTGAAGTCTTAAAAATACTAAATAGCTAAGTATCTGCGACCAACTTGGATGTAGCGCTCGCCGACCGCTGTCGCAGCACCACTCGCTACGCTCGCTCGGCTCGCACGCGGTTGGTCACTGTTCGACCAGTGCCCCAGCTCTAGGTGCCCCAGCTTCATTAAATTGTGTATAATTAGAAGCACATTAAGTTTGAGATTTTAATTTAACAAAAAGTACACCATGTAAAGAAAGAAAGAAAATAGGTTTATTTGCGGTGAACATGACGCAAAAAAGAACATAAACACAAAAAAAAGAAGGTAAGGGAAACATGCGTCACATCCACGCAAGACGGCTATCGCTCAGCATAATGCTGCGACCCTATGCAAGACAGAGCCCCAGCGCTGGTTTTCAGCGACAGCCATGTAAACAAGTTTTTAGAGGATTAGTTAAATATAGGAAAGAAGGCTGCCAGGCTCAAATGGGATTGGGCGGGTCACATCAGCCGTATCCACGATGACCTCTGGGTAAAAATATCCACAGAATGGGTGCCTGAAGATGGACGGCGCCGCCAAGGCTGACCCAGAAAGAGATGGCGAGATGACCTGGACGCGTACCAAGAGGGCTGGTTCGAGGTGGCGCAGGAAAAGAGTTCCTGGAAGGATTTGGGGTAGGTCTTTGCCCAGCAGTGGGACAGTATAGGCTAAAAAAAAACTAGTTAAATATTCGTTAATTATAAGACCTGAAGACATCATTTCTTTGCTGTTATCCCAATTTATTAGGGGTCAGCTCTTCTTCTTCCATACTACGTCTGCCGACATTGCAACCCCTTTCTAGCCATACCTATAACTATTCTTCAATAACATGAAACTTGAAATATCATCAGTCCCGACGGATCACCTGCATAGCGTTCGAGAATAACTTAGATGGATGCTACGTAGTCCATTGCGTCGCAACAAGTTTAATAGAAAATACTTCATCCTTTGGAAATCGCCTTCCGAAGCTGCAAGGAATGTCTTTGAGGATAGGTTTACAATTTTAGCTTTGAGTCGCTTGGCAATCTAGAACATCGTATCTGGTATTTAGTGCTGTGTATATCTCCGAACGATGGCAACCGTTAGGAAGATTTGCACAGTAGGAAGATTTACACAGTACCTCTGTCAGCTCTGTCACCTGAGTCCGTACATGATTTAAATTAAATAGGTAATGTGACAGCACAAAACCTTTTATAGGATCTTAAATAATAAGGTTAAGCAGAGCTTGCCGAGGTCGGTCCCTGAATGGGTAACTAATCCATTACATACTAATGCTGTCGTACTAATTCGTAGATCTTTGACATTAGTAACGGGTAGTAAAGAACCCGAAAGGCTGACAACTATTATTACCAAGGGGCATCGTGTTATCCAGTAGTTGGGTTGTGGAGGCACTGGCGTTGCTTTATGTATAACTAGCTGCGCCCCGCGGTTTCACCCACGTAAATGTCGATCCCGTGGGAATATTGGGGTAAAAACTATCCTATGCCCTTTTCCGGGACTCAAACTATCTCTATACCAAATTTCATCTAAGCGTGAAGAAGTAACAAACATATAAACACACACACACACACTCACAAACTTTCGCCTTTATAATATTAGTGTGATACTGGTATTCAGCTGTATGCGGCTAGGCAAGAAGCCGACCCCAACATAGTTGGGAAAAGGCTAGGCAGATGATTTAATTTTGACAGATAACGTAAAAACTCAACATAATTTGGATAATTTGTTGAGGCAATTGCTGTGTACGTACATGAATAAAGTAAAATCGCGTAAATGTGACAATGTATAGTCAGGAAAATTAATTGTTAAGCACTTGGCCGAGTCATAGATATGTCGTACAGCTGTCAAAAAATAATGATAGTTGTGATTTGAAAGTTGTGTAGTCAATTTGTTTATTGAGAATTAATTTTCCAAACTTCACGATTAACATTGTTTTGTTACCATCGATAAATAGAGTTCGACTTAAGAATTATTTAACAGACATTTTAAGCTAGATGTGGTTGACTTTTTCTATCAGACTACTCCTGAGAACAAATGGCAAAACAAACTCAAGGGTCTTAGTCTCTTTTAAAGTAATATTGGTCAGACCTGTCATAACGCAGAAATTTTTACATTAGAATGCTTTGTCTCTGGAATGACAACGCAGTTGCGATGCATCTCTGCCAGGGTTGCGGATCCTGCCAGGGTCGCGGGTTGTTCGAAAGAGTTACCGTGACCCTGGCACAGGCGACTGAAGGAACACAGGTGGGTTTTAGTCAGCAAAAGTCTGACACGCCCTCCCGCTCCGCCCAGAGCGGGAGAAGTTATTTGATAATTTCCCACCCAAAACAAAAAGTTGCGATGCCTCAACTATTGCAGATGCGGCCATGTTTGGAGTCAGAATTTGAGCCCGATGACAATGACAAATTACACCTCAATTTTACACAATTTGTGACGTGTTAAACTTGTGTGCCTTTAATCTAAACCTTAAATACCTACATAGCTCCACATACTGTTTGTTAATTAAGTTGTCCAGCTCAGTTTTGACTGGCACATAGTACTGTTATCATTTATTATTCAACTAACTACTGGTATTTCATAAAGGCTATTCCGTATATTCGTCAGTATTGTAGTTACGCAGGCTCAATGGGCAATTTTCAGTTCCTGAAATTATGCTATTAAATATTCAACTAATTCTTTAACTATATCTTTCGACAGTAACAATGAGATGTCAATCATGAAGTCAGGAAAATTGTTTGTTAAACGAATTGATTACACCCGTAAATTGTTCGTGATTTCAAATTACAACTGTCATTATTTTTTTATAGTTGTGGCATGTCTATAAATCGGTAAATGGACGTAGGATGCCAATTTGCTCAACAATTAATTTTCCTGACTGTACTTTGTCCTATATACTTGAATATATTTTATTATTATACGTATTGATCGGCAGAACTTCTGAAAAAATGGGACTTTTATATTACTATTTTACCAAAACAATTACCCCAACTTATTATCCAAATTATTGTGAATTTTCACGTTAGCTTTCAAAATTAAATAGCTGCCGAGTGCTTCCGCCATATAAAATATTACTACCATAATAACAAGTTGCGTTTCAATTACCAAATCTTGACACTGAACCAGTAATTTTATAAACAGCCATTATTTTTTAATCGGGGCCGTCACGAAACTATTAGTTGGGTTAAATATAGTTCGTTACAAAATGGAACTCTTAGTTGATATGATCTTCCCCTAGGGTGTTTTACCGCGCCGATATTATTCGCTGATATTCTTTGGTATTGTTCGTCAAGTCGTTGAGCTCCAAAAGTTCAAAGTTGAGCTACACGATTACTGACAAATGCTTGCACTGACTGGACTGGTCCACTTAAATCTAAGTGGTTCTTTCCTTAAAAAAACATTTCAGATACTAATCTACATTATCCTCACATGATCTGACCAAGATTATGTCTGAACTTTATAAGAGACTTTAACCCTTGAGTTGTAGTCAGATAGGAATTGTCGACTCCATCTAACTTATTTTTTACCCGACTACGGCGAAGCAAAAAGGAGGGTTATGATTTTGACCGGTATGTATGTATGTATGTTCATCTGTTCCCTCATAACTTAAAAAGAACTTATAATAATTTGACAAATGAGGCAGCTTTAGAAGCGTCTTGACCGTCCGCTGATTATAGGCTATGTGACGTCACACTAAATTCAATATGGCGCCCTCTAGAGGACAGAAAGTAATGAATTTAAAAATAAAAAGTTTGGGATGGTGCCTTGTGGGGTATCAAATGAAATGGCTTAATTAGTACATTTCAAAAATATAATTATTAATGATATAAGCCCCAAAATGATTAAATAAAAAAAGTTTAAAAACTAAAACTAGACTACTGATAAGGATGAAACAAGAAAGTACCTTCCCGTGGTCGCATGCTACCATAGCTTATTTAGTACAGCGCCATGCAATCATGGGAAGGTACTTTATTGTTTCATCATTTTCAGTAGTCGGGTTTTAGTTTTTAAATTTTTTAATAATATGACGTGTAAAGTGATTCCAATATCTTATTTACAGAATAAACAATTTCATTTCATTTGCGCTGGTGGTCAACACTGGTCAGCGCAGACCGTTTTCATACATTTAGAGGCGCTTATCGGTGAGATTCCGCACTGATTTAGCAAAAAATATGAAAACTATTTTCGGTTCGATCCTAGACTGGCGCTTTACTTCGTGTAAATTATTTCATCACCACTGCTTTCAAAATGGTAAAGGAAAAATCGTGAAGAAACCGGCATGTCCTAGAACCAAAATTTCAAAGACATCTACCAACTCACACTGGGTTCGCGTGGTGGATACTACTCCTGCTCGCCGAAAGGAGGCCAGTGTCGCATTTGTGGGAACATTAAAGGCTATAAAAACTATTATACGGGGTTATTGGAAAAACACCAACAACCTCTTAAGAGGTCATTGTACTCATCGTCATGAACAACTTTTACTATAGGACCAAACCCGAAAAAAAAATCAGCTGTTCCCTACATTTATGTTCGTATACCTAACTCGTCAAAATGTAGGGAATAGCTGATTTTTTTTCGCGATTTCAGGTTTGGTCCCATAGTAAAAGTTGTTCATAATGATGAGTACAATGACCTCTTACGAGGTTGTTAGTGTTTTTCCAATAACCCTGTATATGGCGCCGAGAAGCGCTGGCATATCGGCGCCGGTGATCAGTTTTCTACGTGAATACACGTTTACACTCGGGAAAGCTTTTATACCCTTGACACGTCTTACTGAATAGAAAGGTCCGAGATTTCTTAATAGCATTTAGCTATAAATAGCTCAAAACAGACACCTAAGAAGAAAATGTTGAATTAGGACATTATAAATAGGTGAGAAGATTTTTTAAGAATGATTTAATGTCTATAAGTCTGTGTGTGTGTGTTTAAGTGCAAGTAATAGTAGGTAGGTACCAAAAATATATGATGTAATCAAATATTTTAGAAAGAACAAGTTGCAAGTCGATGTCCCTGTCATCACCTTGTACACCTTTAGGTATATCACAAAAAAAATGCTTACTGGTTTGCATTGCGACGACCGAACAATAATTAAAAATGCTACCTACAAAAGGAACCACAGACCGACTATTGTGGGCTGTCGTTAAAATTGACACAGCGTAAAATTAACTAATTAAGTGCCTACTATAAACAAGTAGGAAAATATCAGAAACGGACGTACCTACATAAAGCCACATAAGTAGGTATAACATATAACATAATCAGCCTATAATGTACCCACTGCTGGGACAAGGCCTCCTCTCGGTAAGAGAGAGTGGGTCATAAGTATGTAATACTTACAAAATGTTATTTTTTTTTAATATTAAGTTATTTTTCCCTCTACTGGGTAAAGGTCTTTCCCATAGTTTTCCAATTTTCTTTGTGTTTTGTCTTCTCGGGTCAATAGGTCAGGAACGAGACCAAATCGTCAGGCCTGCATTTCTGCTGCATGTCTTGGTAATGCCCCCAACTTCAGGCACCCACTGAGTGACGATCCTGGCCTAGGTATATATCCTGATGCATCCTGTAAGTGTGACCCGCCCAGTCCCATATTATACAAAATTATACTACAATAACCTCAAACTCAAGGCATTTATTTCAATTAAGTAAACCATTTTAACACAAGCACTTTTGAATTGCCAAAGAGTCGGTCAGTTACTCAAGAAAGTTGAATTTGGTTCCCCATTCCAAAACGTACGAATAGATCTCTATGGAGAAGAACGGGCAAGAAACTCTACATGTTGCTACAAATGCTCGTGTGTTCTTAACCGGCACTTCAGTCAGCCTTTTGCTGTGTAAAAATGGACTACATAAGTCTCAGAAAAGCGTGACATAAGTACGGGTTTCGGTCACACATCAAAATCCAACAATAATGTCATCATAGTATCTTATCTTCTCTTTGTAATAATATCAGTTAACAAAGCTTACTTATACCTGAAAACAACCCAGCCTTTATTCTACACGATAATATCTCAAACAGCTCGGGACTTCGCAGTTTACTTTTCGTTAATTGATATAGAATTAAAGCTCTTATGAAGTTCATTATAAAGACTATATTCTCGTGGTTGTGAGGTCTGCCTTCGGCTATTTGATCAGTTTCATTTTCATATATTTAAAAGTTTCCTTTTTGCGACGAATGAGGTCGGTAATCGTTAATGAGGCTGACACACTGAAAGTTTTGTTGGCTGTAAGTATATTGTTTCATTTCATTTATTGGAAAAATGATGGAATGCATGGCGATAGGTGCCTTATATTTATCATCACGTCATTTGTAAAGGTGCTATTTGGAACCGAGCTGCCAACTGCAACTGCCGACAGCACGTGCAGCGGCTGGTTACCACGGCTGAGGTAACGGCTGGTAACCTTAGCCGATTGCATGCAGTCTCTTCAGTCAACACCATTCTTATCGTGGGTTGGTAAAGAAATATTTTTTTCACAATTGCTTGGTCACCCGCGTAAATGTCGATCCCGTGGGAATATCGGGATAAAAAGTAGCCTATATGTTAATTTAGGGTGTCAGCAACCTCCATACAAAATTTTATCAAAATTGGTCAAGCTGTTTGAGCGTGAAGAAGTAACAAACACACACTCACAAACTTTCGCCTTTATAATATTGGTGTGATGCCAAGAAACCGTGAAAAAAATATTTCATGTATTACATTGTATTCTTCTTCTTCTTCTTCGTGTCGCTGCTGGTACGACTGTATTTCAGGTCTTGTTGGCCTAAAACTTTGCCACTTCAACGGCTTCGTCGGTGGCAGCGCAAAGGTCACTTTGACTGCATTTTTTGGGACACAGAGGGCAAGATAGGAGGTGGAGCATGGTTTGTGACATAGCTCCACATGCTGTCGTTCGTCAAGGTAGCCCCACTTTACCAGGTTGGAGTTACATCTCCCTAATCGTGTCCAGAGACGGTTCAGGGACTTCCAAGTAGACCACGGAAGGTTACACCCTGTAGGGAGATGCTCCTTTGTTGGTAAACTAAACTTAAGTCCTCCAGACCGTATTTCGGCCAGGGCGGTCAATCTCAACGGAAACTAGCCTTCGGCGCGGGAGATATTATAGTGCACAAGTGTGCGCGCAGACACAGGTGCACTCCCTCTTCCCTCACTCTCATAGTTGGATGGGACGGCAATCCGACACGACCGGAGAGAGCTCAGGCGCAGGACCAACAGCTTAACTTTCTGAGCTTTCCGAGGCACGGGGGAGTATTACACCGCCAACTTCCAAACTCCGGGCTCTGAGCCGGTATGTTATTGATTTTATCCATTAGGTAAATATTAAGTAGGAGGGGGAAGAGTATCCCGCCACAGTTTGCAACGGCTATAAAGCAGGCAAAGCTGCTTAAAATCGACAAAGTTACTACTACGAAACCCGGCCGGTATATGTAATGGTGCTGGCCAGCACAGTTATTTGTTAAATGAAGATTAGATTGGATATCTAATAGAAAATAAAATTCTAAGGGTGAATTTCCATTTCCAATTAAGGGTGCATCGTCCTCACATATTATTATGTAATTAATGTACATGTCAAATATAGTAAAACATTTTAAAAGAATAACGGTGGAGTTTCTTGCACATTCTTTTCCATCCGAAAACTACCTTTTTGAAGGGGCGACTAGAATCAATTCTATTTTATGGTAATTTTTGACCTTCAAAAGTGATTTTTATGTGCCTATTTGAAATAAATGCTTTGACTTGACTTTGACTTTGATTTCACCAATTAAACCGAACGCAAACAGCAGTTTTTTATGCTGTTTAGAAATCGATGCCCATCAAGAGTCACAGTTTTGTTAGCTGATTTAATTTGACACTGTATATTATAACGTCGACTTTGGAGACTACCTTTACAATACCTATTCGTTCACATTGCGGTAGGCCGTTTTAAATACCTGAATAGGGTATTGTGGTGGTCTTACATAATTTCAGATGTGCAGTCAACAAAAGAGATAAGTATGCAGGATCGTCGGATATAGTAGAAGTTTAGTAAGAAACCGATGGATTTTGTAGACTGAATTTGATAAAAGAGCTGTTTGTTTTCTATTAATAAAATTAAATTTTATTCGAGAACATCCATTGGTTTCTTACTAAACTTCAACTATATCCGACTATGTCCTGCATACCTACTTATCTCTTTTGTTGACTGTACATTATAAATTAATGAACGCAACACTTCATTATTAAAATAAAAGGCGTCGGAGCACGTAATCAACGAAAATTGGCGCAATCAACCCTGCTTTCATCGTGAATTGAAATGAACAAATGATTCCTTTAAGCCTTTGTCCTAGCTCTTAGATTCATAATTATTTCAATGTAATAAACGTAGGTAATAAAAAAACAAAAGACGAAGGATAAAAGCTTTCCTTTGTTAAAAATAAATTCCAATAAGTTTTCTAAAGAGAGCAGGAGCGTTCCTAACTTCTACATCATAGGCAGGGAATATCGCCCTACTTTACGCGCTGTAAAATTCACAATTTGCATGCAATACTAAAATTCCCTTGATGTATTTTATATTGTTATTTTATATGCTTTTTACTGGCTGACTTGACCGTTTATAGTCAAACAACCGGAATGGGGAGCCATAATGTTAAGTGATGAGGAAAAACTCCATAAACAAAAGAGTTTCAGTGAAAAGAGGCCAGTTTCAAATAACCCTTCAGTCAAAGACAACGTCCCTTGTTTAACAAACTGTTACTCGGTGAGTGCTCTTAAACTCTAAAGTGAAATTAACTAATCTTTTTAACTGAAGGTTCTCTTGCTTATCTTAACTCTCTTTGAAAGTGTTTAACTAACTTGATGAAGTGGTCTCCGCGTTAAGAAAGCTCTTTACAATTTTATGAAGATTGTAATAATATTATCTAGCATTAAGTACTGTTTTGAATAGTTTATTAGGCAGAGCTCGTCTCATTTCTCTAGTTTCTAGATAAAATATGAATAAAGTTTTGTACCTATAGTATTAAAATTAAAATAAATAAGTAAAATAAGCGCAAGATTTTGAAATACCAACTAAAAAATTGAGTTCATATCACAAATAAACATTCTGTAATTTAATTCAAAGAATTCTATAAAAGAAAAAGAGAGTTATTACGGGCTGATCTCTTGAACCCCCCCTCCACCCCTTCGATCCCCTGCTAGTTCGTCTTCTGTTTTAAACTTTGTCTTATCCACTATAAGCTTTCTCATTCCGGTTTGATCCAGTTTTTCTTTTGCTTTTATTCCTGAAGGATCGTCAGCAACAAAAACAAGTACAGGAGAACAAACGAACCCATCATTCTAATTTTAAATCATCGTCTTTTGTAGCAGAATACCATGACAGTAATGTTAAGTCTTCTCTCAATCTTGCTGTTGTACATGGTGACGTCATCGCATGGCGCCTTACCGTGCAAGTTACGGGTCAACCTTGCAAGGGCCGAGCAGACCGATGAGCATGGCCGCAAGTGCTGGGACACTGTGAAGGTTCCCTCTTGTGGGGGCAGATGTGATTCTAGAGAGGTAAGGCTGTTTTATTTATCATCATCAGCCGAAAAACTTCGTCAATCAGATAATAAATCATCATCATTCAATCATCATTCTTGTATTTTATAGTCATTTCCAAGCTAGCTATTCTGTATGTTGCACCTGCCATGTTTTGTCTCTGCATCACCCTAAGGTTGACTGGTAGAAAATGCCTCAGGCATTATGTCCGCCTTTGTACAGTATTTTTTTTAATTGTGCAAAAATAACAAAATTAAAACCTAACTTAACTAAAACTATACAAAAACTAAAATATAGCGTCGAAAAATTCATCCGCATCGCTGTCGACTGGTAATGTACCCAAGAGACTGGCGGCATTGCCACGTTGTATGGCAATGCTTAGCCTTTGGCCAAGGTAAAAGCCAGCCCTTGGGTCACGGGAAGTGTCAACCAGCCGTTTTGAAATTGTGCATAAAGTTTTAATAAATAAATAAATCATCTGCCTAGCCTTTTCCCAACTTTGTTGCGGTCGGCTTCCAGTCTAACCGGATGCAGCTGAATACCAGTATTTTACATGGAGAGACTGCCTATATGATCACAACCCAGTTACTGGGTAATACGATACCCATTGGTAAGACTGGTTGTCAGATTTTTCGGACTTCTGTCGACCCGTAACGACTGTCAAATATCCAGGAATGACAGCCGGGACCAACGGCTTAACGTGCTTTCCGAGGCACAGATCGGTCTTGGTATGTAACGATGGTCACCCATTCACGGAGCAGCCGCGGCGAGCGCAGCTTAACCTGATCGATCAACCTGTGCGGCTGTTATTACTTAGCCACCCCTCCTCAGATCATAAATATCAAACATAAAATAACATCACGCCTCTTTTCTCTAAAGGGTTAGGCAAAAAGGTGGAAGAAAGGTGAATAGTACAGACGCCAGCACATCAAGCTACCCGAAACTGTCAAATTTTCCCAATGAACTTTGAGCCTCATGCTTTAAAAATTAAAGTTAAAATATATTAAAAAAAAAAAAAACAGATTGTAGTAGCTTGGCGTAGGGTTCACCTACATTTTGCCAGTTATATTTAAACCGGGCAAAGACCTTAGGCTGCTACTGAGAAATTTCAGTTGGAAAAACTTTTGACCGACCTGGGAATCGACCCCAGGAGTTCGAGTTCAACATTAGCGTTTGCAGCCGGAGTTTTTCACATTATCATAATTATTTAGCCAAAAACGTCAACCGTATACACAAAATAAACCACGACAAACAGACAATTCCCTATTTCATAGATTATCACCTTAACATCTTTGTCATCGTTTGAAAGCGGCACCGGTAACTGAAAAGTTGTGTGGAAATCGGTTGTCATGGTATGGGCATGTGTTACGGAGGAATGAGGAAAATGTCGTGAGGAGAGTTTTGAGTAGATGGCTATAAGAGTAGGGGAAGACCAAAGAAACGATGAATGGAATGTGTGAATGATGATTATGGTTAGAAAGAGGGTGACTACCGAGATGACGACTAATAGAGAAGTATGTAAGAAAAGGTCATGTTGCGCCGACCCCAAATAAGGGCATGAGAGTGAATCATCTTAACATCATTGATATTAACCATCTGGTTACTGTTCCATTCATAAAAATAAAGCGTTAGCCTGACTCTCATGTCTGATGAGAACCTATGCTTATTCATAAAGGCAATTTCAACGCCAGTCACTTGTACTAAGCTGTGCTAAGTCTGAATCATTCATAATTAGTTCATTCAGCCGAAAGACTGCTGGACATAGGCCTTCCCCAAGCACCACGACTTCGACCGGTTCTGTGCCCTCCTGCGGCCTTCACAAGGTCGTCAGTCCGCCTGGTGGGAGGCCTTCCAACGCTACGTCTTCCGGTACGCAGTTCCAACTTCAGAACCTTTTGTCCCCTCGGCGATCTGTTTTGCGAAAAATGTGCCCTGCCCACTGCCACTTAATGGCTAAGCAGTTTAGTAGTTAGTGAACCAAATTGTCTCATATTTAAAATTGATAAAATGTACTGAAAATGAGTTTGTCCTCTAACTCTGACCCTTAAGAAAATAAGAGGTCGGTACAAAAAACAGTGTTTAGTGGCATTTACTAAACTTATTCGAAAGTAAAAACCTCACCGTTGTGTCCTATAAAAACTTTGACAATTACATGACAACCGATTAAAATAGAACATTAATTCTTAAAAAAAAAACGCAACTTGAAATTGCCTTAGTTCATAACAAAAATTATTTCCAAAAAAGCTGTTGTGTCATAAACTTTTGAACATAAAAATGTGTAGAAGTTTAAAAATAAAATGCCAGATGGAGGATACCTGGGGAACAATAATTAAAAGCCTGTGTACCTGCTGTTGGCATAATACGAGCTAGGCCGTGTCCTGATGTAAGCGATTAGCGTGCTAATAAAATCTGAAGGCCCCCGGCCGGCGCGATGATGCGTTCGGGATCGCCGAACAAAATGACAATGATCGTTTATTAAATACTGGTATTCAGCTGCTTCTGATTAGACTGGAAGTCGACCCCAGCAGGGAAAAGGCTAGACAGATGATGATAACCTAAACCAATTTAGCATAGGAGTCGGGGGTTAGCCTCTGAGATTGTGGGTCTGGGTTAATCTAAGACCTTTGAGATGTTTATATAATGGATTGCAGATATCTAGTGCCTCAAAGCCAAAGCATTTATTTCAAATAGGCACATAAAAGGCACTTTTGACCGTCAAAAATTATCTTAAAATAGAATTGATTCTAGTCGCCCATTCCAAAAGGTAGTTTTCGTATGGAGAAGAATGGGCAAGAAACTCCATCGTTACTCTTCGCCTGATGAAGAAATCGGTCACGTGTGTGTTTCCAATGCATTATTTCCAGTTTCGGCCTGTCCTACACAAAAAAAGAGAAACTATTAAAGCAAAATTCGCGAGGTTCGTATTTATCAAAACTCAAGGCTTCACCCTGTAGTTACCTACAGAATTTAAAATACAGGCCTCCCAGTACAATCCAATTTATTAACCTCATATTTCATATTGGCACTCAAGTTTCGCAGTCATTTTTATTTTTACATTAAAATTGGATTTTGTACTTTCAACGTTGGTTTTTTATTTAAAAAATCTGTACGTAGGTAATTCCGACGAAGGGCGGATACGAAAATTGGGGGTCGTTTCCCCTGACCGGATATTTATCTGCCAAAATACTTCTTTAGATGTTTTGAGTCCTTTTTTGTATTTTCGGATACGTAGTAAAAGGGTTTTTATTTGATAAGCAAAGTATTTAGGTCTTTTTTGGTCTTTGTTAAAGTAAAAAAAAATGTTAATTAGACTAAGAATTAGTTTCAGAATATTAAACTAAAGAGCATTTAGATAAGAAGACATGAGCAGGTTAAAGAACGAAACGACCTGAACAACAGATAGAGAAATAGACAAAATTAATCATTTATTACTTTAAAATATACGAATTAGTTAGATAACGTAATATAACCTTTAATGTTTCTACTGCTGGGACACAGTCCTCCACTCTGTGAGAGGCATTAGGCCGTAATTCACCACACGGGCCCACTGTGGGTTGGTAGATGTCAGATGTCTTCTGGTTCTAGGACATGCCAGTTTCCTCACAATGTTTTCCTTTACCATTTTGAGAGCAGTGGTGATGAAATAAATTACACAAAGCAAAGTGCCTGTCAAGGTTCGAACCTACGACCTACAACTCGTAAGTCGCGATCATTACCCACTTTTTATAAAATAAGTATGGGCACACAGCTTGTAATAAAGAATAATTGGATGTGGTGCCTAGGTAGAGGCGTGTTAACGCTCTGTTACACTTAAAAGTAACTGAAATCCGTACAAATGCTTATAAAAACTCGCTTATTAGGAGTAAAAGCAACGATAAAATATTTCTTGATAATAATAACCTCGTACAAACTCGACATTCTAATGAATCATCATCTTCCTGCCCTTATCCCATGTTACTTGGGGTCGTCGCAACACGTTTTCTTCTTCCATTCTCCCCTGTCAACCGTCACGCTATCATTCACTCCCTTCTCTTTCATATCATTCCTCACACAATCCATCCATCTTTTCTTCGGCTTTCCTCTCCCTCTCCATCCATCAACATGTATATTCATCACTCTTTTAGTCACATGCGTTTCGTCCCTTCTCATCACATGCCCATACCAGGCCAAACGATTTCCTTTCAACTTTTCTGTCACTGGCGCCACTTTCAAACTTCCTCTTATATACTCATTTCTTACTTTATCCATTCTCGTCACTCACATCCATCTCAACATTCTCATCTCCGCTGCATGCAATCTTTTTTCATCCGTCTTCTTCACAGCCCAGCATTCAGACATTCTAATGAATGATAAACACAAATTATTAACATTATAACATGCGCTAAACATAAACAACACGAGATTAATAAAATGATTACAACACGGAAGCGTCTGAACAGAACAGGAAATCGATATCAGCCGGATGTTTCCATAGAAGCTTTATTGAAAATTATTAGGAGCCAAGAAACTAAGGCTGCCTTTACAAAAGTACGGCGCGAAAAACGTGTGAGTTTTATGGATATTTTGTTCCATTGATCTTTGCCTCGCTAGTCTAGAGAGGTCAAGTGCTATTGTTGAACATCTGAAGGCCAATTCTCGTAATTTAAAACGTTCAAAATCTAGTCGCAGTCTCATTTCGGCGACAAACAAATGTCAAAAACTTGTCAAAATGTAGGGAAATTTGAGGTATTTTTGACAGACTGAGACTGAGATCAGACTGTGAACGTTCTTAAAATTACGAGAATTGCCGATCTGAAGGGCAATTCGCATAATTTTAAGAACGTTCATAGTCTGATCTCAATGTCTGACAAAAATACCTCTAATTTGCTTACATTTTGACATTTCTTTGTCGCCGAGGCGAGACAGCGACTTGATTTTGAATGTTTTAAATTACGAGAATTGGCCTTCTGGCCCTGTTACGGTTCCCATGTCGGGCAAAGTGGTATTGGGTTTATTCATCAGGGGTTTTTAGCTATTCAGAAACAGCAAACACTGCAAACTGAAAAACTGCCCGGGGCCTAAATTTTTTAAGGCCTATTCAAACCTAAGCGGTATTCGCTGCCGCTATGAGTAGAGGAACATACTGGGCGGGTTTCGCTTAGGTATTTCGTATCAAGTTCCGCGGCTAGAGCTGAATAGTTGGTGCCATACTACCGCAGAGGTATTTGTTTCGCCTTCCTGAGCGAAACTCGAACTAGGTATTCTACCCACAAGGATAGCAAAATCCGCTTTGGAGTGAACAGTAATATTACCGCATATCCACACGGTTTTCTCTACCGCAGACAGTAGCGAATACTGCTTAGGTTTGAATAGGCCTTTAGTTGGCTATGGGCTCGCCCCCTATCACAAGGACTTATCTTGACAAAATGTGGGGGTACAGCTTTAAGGATACCTCTGAAGAACTCTTCGGGAAAACAATTGTGATGCTATGTCATGTTATGGATCTAGATAATGCCACTTCATAGTTCTGGCATTCGAGGACACCATGATCTAGGGTGCAACAGGATCCCCAATAGATAGAATCAAGAAACGATATTTTTTTAAAGTTTTCATATACTTTCTCGTATACTGGCACTTATCTCCTTTTTAAAATGACTATCATGAACATACCTACGTAGCCTACCTCAAAAACGGTGAAGGGAAACATCGTGAGGAAACCAGTGTGTCGTAAAACCAAAATATCGAAGACATGTGACATTTACCAACTGGGCCCGCGTGGTAAATCGTGGCCCACTCCCTCTCACAGAGAAGAGGCCTGTGTCCCAGCAGTGGGAAAATTATAGGCTGATTATGCTAATCATGAACCTAAAACTGCTTAAATTTGTCAACTGTATATGCGATGACTTCTATGTGAAAATTTGAACTGTTATATTTTGAGTTATTGAAATTATTTCTCTTCTCAGAATAATCTAGTTATAACAAAAATATTCAGTAGGTACTCTGAATGAATAAAAAAATTCATTCTTGAAGAAGGACGAAAGCTTTTTCTAAGGAAAATTCAAGGAATTGTAGAAATACTTGTCTAAGGTTTAATTATTTATTTAATTGCAAAACTATGTTCACTGAAAGAAAATTGCTACAACCTGTGCATGTTAGGAATTGCGCTCCTTAGAGAAATTGAACGTACTAGCTTCTACCCGCGACTTTGCTCGCGTGGTAGTCAATTATACTATAAAACATACCATATGGCAAAGTGTAGCTTTATGCTAGTGAAAGAATTTTCGAAATCGGATCAGTGCTTCCAAACATACATAATAAGTTTAGATATTAATCTACTAAAGAAAAAAAAACATGTGCGGTCGGGGGCCCCCGTCAGGAACGAAGTTCCTTATGCAATAATCGCACGCAGCATACTCGTATGATTATAATAGAAATAGACAGACAGAGAGAAAGATAGTCACATGGAGGGCGCAAAGGCTTTTTCAGTCAATTCCTGCTGCAAGTCGCGTGTTCCAAAAATATCCGACATAGGCCACAATCATATTAACTAAACGTATGTTTACACTGATTTTACGTTTAAATTGCCAAACTAAGCTTGATGGTAGGGATATTGGCACAGAAGTACCAACCTTCTAAGGCTGATCACACACTACAACGCGCCACGCAACGGAGCGCGGAAAACCGACCTAAGGGGCAATTCTCGTAAATTTAAAAACGTTCACAGTCTGATCTCAGTCTCAATCTGTCAAAAATACCTCTAGTTTCCCTACATTTTGACAAGTTTTTGACATTTGTTTGTCGCCGAGATGAGACTGCGACTAGATTTTGAACGTTTTACATTACGAGAATTGGCCTTCTGATCTCTCCGCACGAAAGCGCGTATTTATTGAATTTGTATGTAAAAAAAACCACGCACGGGGGCGCGTTATCTGCGCCTCGTCGCGTGGCGCATTGTAGTGTATGATCCACCTAAATGCCTGGAAGGTATAAAGGTTACTTGTAATCCCAATAACTTCTGAGCACTGCACACTGCAGCTATTATTACAATAAATCAGAAAAGAAAATGCCGCTAGAATTTTCCGCAGCAATTTGCAAACTATAAAAAGTGTTGGTCGCGCTTTAAATTAAACTTCTCACGGGAAGTGTGCTCATAAAGTCAAATGGATAGGAGAGCATCTTTCATCGCAACTCATTATTTATTAACTGCGTTTACATTCAGTGAACCGTGCAAATAATATTCGAACTGAACACGGATTAATAATACGGTTTCTACACGGTTTTACACAGTTTGTACGGAGCAGAGCAGAAGGCCAGGGGGCTTAAAAAGGCCACTTTGGCAGAATCATAAAATGATAACATTATGAATCATAATAAAAGTCGTAAAATGGTCACAAACTGACAATTCATAATATTATTTGCGTACAATTTCATATCACCCAATTCATCTGTTTGACAGTTTTGTACGGAGATTCGTAAAATGGTCCACAAAATATGAATTGCTTTAATGTCAAATAATGTAATGAATTGTCAGTTTGTGACCATTTTAAGACTTTTATTATGATTCATAATGTTATCCTTTTATGATTCTGCCAAAGTGGCCTTTTTAAGCCCCCAGTTCTCGTAATTTAAAACGTTCGAAATCTAGTCGCAGTCCCATCTCGGCGACAAACAAATGTCAAAAACTTGTCAAAATGTACGGAAATTCGATGTATTTTTTGACAGATTGAGACTGTAGATCAGACTGTGAACGTTCTTAAAATTACGAGAATTGCCCCTCAGGTATGTTAGGTTGGAAAATAAATTATTCGATGTTAACAGGGAATCATGACAGCGTATATTTTTATTATCTATCTAAGCATCTATACTAATAATAATGCTGAAAAGTTTGTTTGAACGCGGTAATATCTGGATCTACCGGTCGGATTTGAAAACTTCTTTCTACATTTAGCCAATTCTTTTCCTTAACAATTATATGAGTTATTTAACATCACGCTATGATCTTTTGGAGCTGAGCAAAAAGAAAAAAAAATCAGAAAGAATGCTCAGCGAAAACGAAGTGATAGTACGGGTGATGCGATGCGACGAGGTGGGTCGGGGGAGCAAGAAATTTTACACTGATGAAGTCGCGGGCAGAAGCTAGTTACAGATAAAAACAAAAGAGTAAATAAAAATAACGTCAAATGGCGAAGGTCGGCAAATCTAATTGCAGATGGAGTGAGTTCGGTCCCTACGGCGGTTCGGTTCAATGTGTTTCCGACATTATATCGAACGTATTTTCATTTTTAATCTGTACGGATAGCTTTAGGCATACACTTCTAATTTTAGGGTCTTTCCAAAAACGGTGGATTCCTATTGCGTAGTACTTATAGGTTAGGAAAATAACAAAGAGTCATTTTCGTAAAAATAAAAGAATACAGAAACTCCTTTTTTGAACTCGGTTAATAATATCACCTCACGCCTTGTAGCTTGTTTTGGGAACTAGGTACGACAGCAGCGCCTTTTTAACAGTTGCCTTCCCCATTTAGGTGGGTATCATACCTCCACTGCGAAACTATAGCAGCGAAACCGCAGTTGTTCCGCCATGACACGACAAGTGAAACAGCAGCCAAACTGCCTGTTCTAAGATTATAATTCTATCTCTTTCCCGCGTGATTAAGCCGATCACCTCGGTAGCCAGTTACACTTCCGCTCTTAGCCTGCTATTTTCGCATTCATTTCGCACGTGTCTGTGACAAATCGACAAGTTTATAAAGCGAAACCTCCAGTTTTTTGTAAAAATGGATGTTGATTTTACTGAAAAACTAATTCAAGAGGTCCGAAGTAGACGTATAGTGTATTTACTAAGCATTTTGCTTCAATTTCTACAATTCTATTGACTCGTTCATGCGTATCAGTCGTCAGTGGAACATCATTGTTCCGCTACTCGATCGCGACATAATGTAGTAATGTTTCGCAGCGGAAATTGTTAAGCGGATTCCCATAATTATTTTCGCGTCCGAGGTGTGCTAAGGCGCTTACAATAAATGATGGAACGGGACAAAAGAGTTCATTACGTCATAAGCACTGTTCTATGTGGTTTTCGACATTGTTTATGGAAGCAAATACACTATAGGTATCATCAATTCCGTGGCTATTCAGTCACTAATTAAGTACTTTGATCTATCAATTGTTATGAAGTTTGTAGTCCGGGTCCGCTTAAAGTTTAATTGTAGTTTCCAGTTTAATTTCGAAGCTTTAATTAATCCTACTTCCTTATAATATTATAAGCGCGAAAGTTTGTAAGGATGGATGGATAAATTATGAATGTTTGTTATTCTTTCACGCAAAATCTACTAAACGGATTTCGATAAAACTTTACAGTATTATTAGCTTATTCATCAGAATAATACATAGGGTAGGTACTATTTATCCCGATATTCTCACGGGATCGACACTTATGTGGGTAAAACCGCGGAGCGCTGCTAGTTCAAAACAATAGTTTCAGGGGAAGAATGTCCTTAGTAAACTGTTCCTATGTTTATACGACGTGATATTTTGTATTATTTTCAAATAATAACATAAAGTAAAAGTGCGTAGTGCTGCATAACCCTATTCTATTTCAAGTTAAACAAATATCAACTTTATTTAAATTAAAATTAAGTTGATTTCAGAGCGACTAGCGCTATTAAAAAAAATGTTTGAAGTTGTAGCGTAAACTGAACTTTAATGTGTAGAAATTAAAGCTATATTTCCATTAATAACGCAGATTAGTCTCGTTAGTGTGTTACTTTCAAGTCACGTCACACCACTTCATCATCATCATTTCAGCCCGGTATCACCCACAGCTGGGTATTAGGCCTCCCCTTTCTTCTGCAAAACTTCCCGGAACCGTGCGTTCCTTATCTAGGTGTTTCCCGCGACTTTGACCATGGCATGTCGTCAACCCAGCGCGCTTGGTTTCTTTGGCCTACACTTCACTTGTAAGCAATCAATCATTATATTATTGTTGGTATGTAGCCTTATGGTTCTATTCCTTATGTATGATACACTAGCTTCCACCCGCAACTTTGTCCGCCTGAAAATTCACCCTCCCCATTCACCGTCTTAGGCGTGGAATTTCGAAAAACCCTTTCTTAGTGAATACCTACTCTTCACAAAAAACACACCCTCCAAATTGAATGTCTCTAGGACCAGCGGTTTCAGCGTTGATATATCAGTCAGTCAGGACTTTGAATTTTATATACAGGGTGTTACGGAAAGGGTGTATCAATACAAACGGGTTGAAGAGTGTATCTGGTCTAGAATCTCTGTGCAAAATTTCAGCTCAAATGCATTAACTTTGAAAATGCTTAATGTTTTTTATTTCGACATCACGGCGCTGCCTGGCGCGCGGCGGCGTGATGTGCGTGTAGTAGGCGCACAGACACACTACAGATAATGGATAATGACCCTCGTAGTGCGGTGACACGTTTGATATGATTTCAATTTAATAAACTATCGAAATAAAAAATATAATTAAGCATTTTCAAAGTTACTGCTTTTGAGCTGAAATTTTGTAAAGAGATTCTAGACCAGATACACTCTTCAACCCGTTTGTATTGATATACTATTTCCGTAACACCCTGTATATAGATAGATTTTCCAAAATAGCATACAAATTAATATCGATAAGATAAATAAGAGAGAGCATTACTCAATTATTTTACTGTTATGTTAAAATCATAGAACAAAAATATTTTAATTAAGCTGAGAATCATCAATATCTTTTTGGCGAAACATTTAACCAATATCGAAGATCAATTTCGTATAAACATTCCATATTTACAATTGTAATTGCTTTGATTAACGCTCCCAACCAAAAACCAGCATTGGAAAGTACTTATGCAGGCAATTAATAAAATATTCTTTTGGAAATTGTATGCCTCGTTTTCATTAAAACGAATGCTACTTTAAATAAATAAAATACAGTTAAAACATTAAAATAAATGGTTATTTCAGCATAATCTGCCCCGTTGGTTTCGTGGTTGCAGGCGCGACTGCCGAGGGTGGGGTTCGATTCCCAGGTCGGGCAAGACTGTTAGTGTTGTTGGGTTGTTCCATTACTACTACTATAAAATCTGCCTATAATCTTCCCACTGCTGGGACACAGACCTCCTCTCTGTGAGAGGGAGCGGGCTGTAATCCACCACGTGGGCTAATTGCGGGTTGGTATATAAATAAATAAATAACATAACATAATCAGCCTATAATGTTCCCACTGCTGGGACACAGGCCTGCTCTCTGTGAGAGGGAGTGGGTCATGATCTACCACGCGGGCCCAGTGCGGGTTGGTAGATGTCATCGAATTTTTGGTTCTAGGACATCAAAATAAAAATAAATAAATAAAAATGTTTATTTGCACCTTCAAAATTAATATAAAGAAACAGGTTTAAAATAAAATAGCCCGAAAGGTAGTTACAGCTGATGTCACATGTCTTCGAATTTATTGGTTCTAGGACATGCCGGTTTCATCTGTGTTGAAATAATTTATACAAAGTAAAGCGCCTGTCAGGGTTCGAACCTTAGACCTAACTCGAAAGTCGCAGTAGTTGCCACTGGGCCACCACTGCTCTTTTTTGTTGAATGAAGTAGAATTTGTTGGTTATCGCTGAAACAACATCATTCATCAATTGTTGCTGGTTTATCGTGAAACCAGCAACAATTGCGGTTTGCGAAAATCACAAAACAGTGGCGACCCACGACAATCACGAGAATTTGTGAATTTCAGATCTGTAAATTAGTTGTTGTTTTGACGTTGTTTATCTTTGCTTTCACCAAAATTAATCACCCCTTATTAATAAGGGGAGGGGGATCTCCTCACAGAGAGGAGGCCTGTGTCCCAGCAGTGGGAACGTTATAGGCTGATTATGTATTAATAAACGGCGGCGTCGGAGTGAAATGATACCAAACTTAAAGTCCAAAAAATGTATGGTAAATGTTAGGTACTTACTGGATGTAACTTAACTCAGCATATATTAATAAGGGGGTCAGTGTTGGCTATCCCACTCATCCGTGTAGAAGAAGCCGAGCAAAGACTGGTGACTTCATGCTATAGAGGTATGAGGAACAGGGTGTAAAGTTCACTAATACTGTATAGAAAAGGGAGGATTCTCCGACCAGACGGGTGTTGTGTCTGGCGGGCAACTGCCTGATGATTCATGTCGGGCTGTTGTATCTATGCTAACTAGCAACTGCGCGGTAAACTCTGCTTGCGAGATGCAGGATTTGCGTGACGTCAGTATGACGCGTTGTTCGCATGTGGCGTAGTAGATACCGCTACAACGCCATAGCTATATTAGCTTGTTCTACACAATGATCAAGGAGCGTGCAAAAAGGAAAACAACGCATTTTTTTTATATTATTACCATACCGAAGTACTAATATGAAATGTGGGGCAACAATACATAAAAAGGTACACCTAAAAAGACGGCTTGGCTATCCGTAGTTTTCTATGCATTTCTCGATCATCGCGTTAATAATGAAAAGATGCTGAAGTTACTTTTTCGGGACGACCATGTTATAATGAATTCATAAGTATGTTATGCGGTAACCCTTTAAATTCGTAAGCGGTCCCTTTTTCGGTAAATTATTTTATTTTATTGTGTTTGGGTGGCTTATGTAATACGGGGTGGTGTCCGCATCTCCACGTCACAGCAGTTGGATAACATTAACATTGGAATGAGTGGCTTTTTTTTTATGGATGGGAAATCCATTCTTCTTTGGAATGCACTTCCTCTTGATATCAGGACGGCCACCAGTCGGTATGCATTTAAGCGGAAATTGCAGAGTTATTTTCAAAACAAATAGTGTAGAGTCATCTCAACATCTCTCTCCCTTGAATTTGTATGTATATATATATATATATATTACAAGTATTTATTTTAGTAAATAGTATGTGTGTGTATATAACTTATTTATGTATTTGTGTACCTAATTTTAAGTTTTTTTATTTTTTATCATTGTTCCTCTCAACCAAAGCACCTGCCATCTAATCTCTTCACCACCCTTGGTTGACTGGTAGAGAATGCCTAAGGCATTAAGTCCGCCTTTGTACCTTTTTGTGCGAAAAGTTTAAATAAATAAATAAATAAATCATCAAATGACCCCTCCCGCTCTGGGTGGAGCGGAAGGGAGTGTCAGACTCTTACTGACTAAAACCCATCCGTGTTCCTTCCTTAGCCCTTTATGTTCCGGGGTAGCGGTAACCCTTTCGGACAATCCCACACCCCCGGCAGGCTTCGGCCCTGGCAGGCCCCTTCCTTTATGCTGACATCTCTTTGAGGCGCGCGTGGAACACGTACGCGCCGTCCGGCACGGACCTGGTCCTGATCGGACGGTGAGCTACCCATTACTCGCCGTCCGCAGGCCCGCGCCTACGGTGGCCGGGAGTCGTCACGCGGCTCCCTACGCCCGGAGCGTCTCCCGCGGCGGCTGGGACGTGAGGCTCTCTCCCTCAGCCGTTCCGCCACCTCCTTCGCTAGCATGACTGCTTCGCAGAAGGAGGTGACCGCCTCCCACTCTCTCTCGCCCCGGACCATGGCTTGAACCAGGGCCGGACGCGAGAGGTCGCCGCCGCTGTCGATCGCCTCTACGAGGGCACGGCGGTGCTCCGCCCACGCGGGGCAGACCTCCAACGTATGCTCCACCGTGTCCTCTGGGCGATCCTCGCAGTGGTGACACCCGGGCGTCTCCTCCCGCCTGATGGAATGAGTGGCTGGTGAAGACTTACATAATTTTTTTGAGGGCGTATTTTTTATACTTGATAAATAATTTTTCGCAAAAGTAAAAACAATAAAACAATGCTGAATTGGCAAAAGTTTTTTCTTTAAGAAATACAGTCAATTGAAAACTTTCTCCTTTCGAACAAACGGTTCAACGGTTTTTTTTGTGTGGTCTTGTAAGTCTTCCAGAGTACCTATGTAACACATTTTTTTAAAAGGGCAAAAGTTAACATTAGAAATCAGTCGCTTGAAAGATTTTTTGCCTTATTGTTTATGGGTTTCTGCATGTTTATTTGACTAACAAAGATATATTTTCTGATTAACAGTATATGTTATCTTTCACAAGAAATGACATGACTTAGAATATATTTATTTCAATTTACAAGACAATATCTACCTAATTTAAAAGCTAACAGTCTTAAAATAATATTAATAATATGTACAGAAGACAGCACATCAAGCTACTACAATCTGTCAAATTTCATTAATACATTTTCAACTTTATCGGTAGAGCATAAGGTTCAAAGTTGATTGGGAAAATTTGACAGTTTCGGGTAGCTTGATGTGCTGGCGTCTGTATAACCATATGAAAGGGGAGGGGAAGAATCATCTAGGGCATCAAAAAATTCGTCCGCACTTCTGTTGACAGGAAAAATGCCCAAAAAGCTATCAAAGTCAATGCATTTATCAAACAGGCACGTAAAAGCCACACGATTGCCACATTGTATGACAATCCTGATTCTTTGAATAAAAAATAGTCCAGCCCTCTAGTTTCGTGAAGAGTCGACCAACATGCGACGGACGGACCCGAGGTGGCGGCGCGTAGTGTTCCACGCGCGCCCTTCTTAGTCGTCGCAGGGGAAGTCAAACACCTGACCCCCCCCCCCCCCCCCAACCTGACGAGGCACGCAATGGCGGGTCGGTACCAGCCGGGGGTTGCGAAAGGATCGTACGTTCCCGCGACCCCTGGCGTAAGTGTGAGATGAAACACCGGGGTGGTTTTTAGTCAGTAAGAGTCTGAAAACCCCTCCGCCCGCTCCAGAGCGGAGGACACCCATGAGGATTTTCCACCTCGAGAGTCGACCAACCGCTTGGTGAAGTCTCGAAAAAACTCAGTAGGCAATCGGACCATGGCCTGAGTGTTTTAACCCCAAACGGCTCGAACATCATCATCATCACCAACCGTTTCCCAACTATGTTAGAGTTGGCTTCCAGTCTAACCAAATGCAGCTGAATATCAGTAATTTACATGAAACGACTGCCTAGCTGACCTCCACGCCCCGGTTACTGGGTAATACGATACCCTTTAGTAAGACTGGTTGTCAGACTAGGGCTTCTTACGACCCGTAACGACTGTCAAAAATCCACGAATGACAACCGGGACGAACGGCTTAACATGCTTTTCGAGGGACACGAACATATAAGTCCCAATAAGATTAGGGTACATTATAACTTAGGACTATTTACCTTTCATGATCATCTTTGCCAAAAAAATTACATGACGCATTAATAACGTATTTATATTTTTAATATTCGTTCACACATGTTTTTCCAATATCCTGGGGTGTGTGACCCGTTATAAAACACACGTTATATCCAGGATTTATGGCCGATTCCCTACAAAAGATTCAATGCTATTGATCTTTGCTCGGAAATCAGCGATCATTGCCTCTACCAACCAAGATCTTTTGTCGTATATTTTATATTAAAAATACTTTTTTTGTTCGGTTTATAATTATGTAGCTTTGTATTCTGAATTTGCAAAACCTACAGTTATAGTAGATTTTCAACTTTATCGCTACACTATAAGGTTAAACCTTGAACCTTATAGTGTAGCGATAAAGCTGAAAATCTATTGAAGAAATATAACAGATTGTAGTAGTTTGATATGCTGATTCTGAAATTTTTCGTCGGTTATTAAAAAAAAAATTGTTGTTCCATGCATTTTGACCGCGTAGGTATTGCACTTTTCTATGAAACAGCAGATTCTTTTTTTAAACACACGCACACATTCGTTTTTTATACACATCACAAAAATGTTTTTTTTTTTGCTTATAAATTATTGTCCTACTTTTATTGATTCACAGGTTCTTGACAAAGAAACAAATAAAATTCGTATTTTTCCTAATTGAAGTTTGAAACAAATCGCGAGCAAAACATAGTAAATAACACTTCATATTATATTGCCCATTATTACTTTATACACAACAATATCTGGAACGCAAACGCAGGATAAAGCTACGCCAAAAGTTTTTGGCTAAAATCATTGTCCGAGTTGCCAAGAGGAGCCTGCACTAATATATTATTCCAAAGAGTGGAGGCAAGGTATATTTTCATTTATTCTGTGTAATCACTCTGCAAGCCAACTTAGGTGATATATTATGTATGTTTCTACGAACTTTATTTTGTACACCGTGTTCACTTCGTGAATCCGCACTTAAGTTGAGAAACATACTATTCGTAAATTGAAACCTCTTGCTTTCTTTACGTGAGTGTGGTGAATCGTTCTAGCTGGATTTAGGCCACACTAAACACCCACACAGACAGATATTTTGTTATACATTTCATAAGCACTGCTCTCAAAACGGTGAAGGAAAACATCGTGAGTAAACCGGCATGTCCCAGAACCAACAATTTGAAGACATGTGACATCTACAAACCCGCACCGGGCCTGCGTGACGGAGGAGACATGTGTCCCACCAGTGGTAACATTATAGGCCGATTTTGCTATATAATTACCCACTTCTATGTTGCTTACAATTCAAACTAATATTATAAAGAGATAAAATTATTTGTTTATTTGTAAGAGGTAATCTTAGGAAATGCTGTCGAGAATACAAAAAAAAAACACTAACAAAAAGCTATACTACTTCCGAATGCCATTGGTTAAGGTATAGTTGACTATACTTTATGTTAAAACAAGATATTTCGCCCCCAAAGTTGCGGGCAGAAGCTAGTACGAGTATTAACTAAAATATTTTAACCATCAATGTCTGTTTCTTCTCACTGTTACTTACTCTCCCACTTTACAAGTTTAAATAACAGATTAACATGACGTATCACCTCCTCTGCAATAAGTTAAAACATGCTAATTACTCAGTAAAATATGTTAATTTGATAGCATTCAGATTCATTGAATGCAAAATAATTATATCGCTATCAATAAACCGCGAGGATCGTTCATTGCGCGTAATTTTAAAATAATAACTGTTTATGATATTAATTAATACTTTAATGTAACAGATTCTTTGTTATCTTTGTTATAATTATAATTAGCAGGTAGCGCGCCGGCTGCAATGTACGCACAGCATGCAACGTATTGGACGGACTTGCCGCTGGCATGCGTCCACTGTATCCAGATATTTTCTCTTTTTAGCTTAGATTATGTTTTATTCTATCTTTCTATTTGTCGATGTTTCAGATTATACAATTCTTCATATTTTTCTACTAATATAATTAAAAGTATCTCACCTCAATTATAAACAAAACAACGTGCGTCAGTAAGCAATCCATGCGGTGAACTAATCCATGTGACGTCACCAGCACGCAACGCATTTTTTTTCATAAATGGACGCGGTGCTATATGAATATTCATACAAAGCAAACCAAAATCCGCGTGCCGTACGTGTGTTGCGACTGATGCAGACCAGTGAATGTTCACCTTTAGTCAGCGTAAATTTTGAATAGGGTTACCAGATGATATTTCCAATAATAAACGTATCAATTTAGTTATAAGTACCTATACCAACACCGTACCATGCTTGGCATAAGGCTTATATACAGAGTTCCAAACGTCGAGGTCCGAAGACTTCGAAAGTTTTCGATAACGGAAAACCAGTTATGGAATTCAAATGCAGTTGGGTAGGACACCAGGCAAAGTGCAGTAATGGCAGATGGAGTAAGGCAATGAAATACTTATACATACATACATAATCAGCCTATAATGTTCCCACTGCTGGGACACAGGCCTCCTCTCTGTGAGAGGGAGCGGGCCGTAATCTACCACGCGGGTCCAGTGCGGGTTGGTAGATGTCACATGTCTTCGAATTTTTGGTTCTAGGACATGCCGGTTTCCTCACGATGTTTTCCTTCACCGTTTTGAGAGCAGTGGTGATGAAATAATTTACACAAAGTAAAGCGCCTGTCTGGGTTCGAACCTACGACCTACAACTCGTAAGTCGTGACCGTTACCACTGGGCCACCACTGCTCTCACTGGGCCACCACTGCTCTCATGAAATGCTTATATTTATATGTAATTAGGTATATATATTATATTCATAGTTTTAATAAGTTTATGCGTATCTTTATATTTAAAACATTTATTCCTCAATGTTTATGATTGCACCTACCACTGTTTGTCTCTGTATCACCCAAAGGTTGACTGGTAGAAAATGCCTATGGCATTAAGTCCGCCTCTGTACATTTATGATCGAGTGGCGTCCAAGGTCTGTTCGGAGGTCTGGAAGACGAAATGTCGGTCGTCTGGCGGCGAGATGGGCAGACGATGTTGTTTCCATCGCGAGTAGAACCTGAAAGAGGCTGGCACAGGAGCCTGGGGATTGGCATATGAAAGAGAAGTCTATGCTCAACAGTGAGTGAATTCAAGCTGTGGAAGATGATACCAACTCCTAGAGTAATTCATAAAACTTTAATAAAACAAAGAGTTATAAAAGTGTTGGTATTTGTGTCTCCACTGAAAAAAAAGTAGGTGCCACAATCAAGATGTTGTTTAGATTGACTAAGTAATTTGTTTGCATCTGAGCCTATCATGCGCAATGATCACAGCTACTACTTTTATTTGATTTAGATTTGAAACGGTATCTTGATTGGAGTATTCACAAAACCTATTTGCAGCAATCAAGTTGCTTGATTGACACAACTAACTAACTTTGTTGTTTTAACTCTTCTACAATGATGTCATGTTAAGGGTAATCAAGACACTTGTTTGAGCGTTCAATCATTTGAATTAGTATTGCTGCAATCATGTCGTGATGATCAACTTAACTAAGATTTTGATAAATCTAAACAAGATATCGCCAAACAAGCTAAAAAGTCACTTGATTGGAGTGCATTTTTTTTAGTGTCCCTTTGCTATACAGATAACGACACCCACATGATAATTCCTATTATTATACTTATAACAATACTGTGTTGCATCATTATACAGACTTTTGTGAAACTTCCCACGACATACCTACCTAGGTACTTCCGATATTTCATACAGACATTACACAGGTCGCTAGTTTCACGAAAAGTATCTTTTTATATAAAATAAAGTCGGGTTAGTTACATCATTTGTAACTCAAGATCGGCTGGACCGATTATTATGATCTTTGATTTGTTGGATTTGTGACCCCGAACCATTAAAACATGGGAAAATATCACGAAAAAAATATTAATGAAGATAATTAATTTTCTCATACATTCTTTCATATTGATTCTGAGGCGGTACGAAGTTCGCTGGGGTAGCTAGTTTATAATAATTAGGTACTAATAGAGCATTCTTCAGATTTCAGACTGGGAGTTTCCGTTTAAGAAGTCTCACCACCCTGTCTGTGTGTATGGAGGTCGCCGGCCACTAATGGTTCGTCTGCGTCACTGTGACCCTGGTGTGGCCAAGGGCACTGATGTCTTCCACTATATTGCTGCGGAGGATTGCCGATGCAAGGTAATTAAGGAGACGTCATCATAAAATCTTTAATTTCAGCTGTCCCGTTGGTCAACCTACTTTACTGCAGAGCATGATGTCCTGTGACGGTAAACATTTTATTTTTAAAAGAGTAACCGTGGAGTTTCTTGCTGGCTCTTCTCCATAGGAAACGACCAATTGGAACCTTGCTCCTAGCTTCTGAAGTTTCATAGATGCCCATGTAGGTTTATGTGAAATAAAATATTTTGATTTTGTTATTTCGGTGTTTACATTAGCAATTATTCAGTAGCCTGGAGTTAGGATTTGTCGGTTGATGTAAATGGCTCGCCTCTTAATACCTGGAGAACTGGCACTTAAAATAATTGGCGAAATGTGGGTGTAGTTCTATAGGTACACCACTTTCTATCCCTGCGTAGAAAGTAGGTGTCGTTTTGTGTTATCTTTTTTCCGTGTTGAAAACTTTATGTATGTGTTACCTTCTAACTCCTGGGAAGGCTATACGGCTATGTCAAACTCCAACAAAGTAAAACCCAGGACTTGAATGTTCCAGTTAGAATTGTGATGCTTTTGGCACGAGCCGACGATGGCCACTATCACAAACCATTGCAGTTCATCGTGCTAGCTCTCATGTCAATTTTACCTACCATCCCTCTATAAAGAAAGAAGAAAAAAATAAAGAAAATACGTTTATTTGCGGTGAAAATGACGCAAAAAAGAACATAATCACAAAAAATAAAATAAAAAGGTAGGGGAAAACATGCGTCACATCCACGCAAAACGGCTATCGCTCAGCATTATGTTGCGACCCTATGTAAGACAGAGCCCCAGCGCTGGTTTTCAGCGACAGCCGCTGACGTAATGACGTCGTCCGGTGCAGCAAATAATTATTAAAACACTGTACTGGTACAGTGTACTTAAAGAAAAAAGGTAGTAAAGGTAGTAGGAATAAGGTAGTTATTAAAGTAGATGGTAAAACTCGTTTAATAAAAATCAGTAAGCTGCAAACTCATTTAAAAATGGCGATACTGAATTATTTAACAAAAATCTTAATTATACATTTACTCGACTTAGAACTAGAATCAAGGAGCTCGTTAGTGGTTTAAAAAAGCATGGGATCACAAGGCCAATGAGGCGTTGGTTTTTTCTTCGAAAATTAGCATACAAATGGCCGACCGTCTTCGTAGGTGGCATAAGAAGCGACTAAGTGCCCTTTTACAGTTCCGATGGCTGCCGCGTCGCTGCGAGGTCGCGGAAACGTCGCGAAGTCTGTGTAAAACGAGTAAACTAGTGGCTATTAGAGACTAAATATGCACTGGTATATCCGATAAGTATTCTTGCAGAAAATAGGAAAGTTTTCTTACGGGATTTTAGCATGTGATGACAAAATAAAGACATATTTTATGTGTGCTCTCGTGAATATAATATCATATTATAGTATAATCAGCCTATAATTTTCACACTGCTACACTGGGACACAGGGCTCTTCTCGGTGAGAGAGAGTGAGAGTGGGCCGTAATCCACCACGCTGGCCCAGTGCGGGTTGAAGAGTCGCATGTCTGGTTCTAGGTGTTTTTCCTCACCGTTTTTGAGAGGTAGTGGTAAAATAATTTACACAAAGCACCTATCTGGATTCGAACCTACGACCTATATATGTATAACCCGTAAGTCGCAGCCACTACTACTGGGCCACCACTGCGCAATACAATCTTATGCAATTGTCAAAAAAAAAAATAGGCACTTGTGTCTTTTAGTCAATCTGAGACACTTTGTTGCTAATATAAACGTAATCTATTCCGAAATCCGTTAGCCTTAAAAACCCCAGCAAAATCCTCAATTACAACAAAATAAATAAACGTAAACAGCCTTTTTTATTGGGCTTTGATACAGAGTGAGAAAAAAAAGTACTAAAATTAGCACATAAATTGTGAATTTGTCGAATAAAACAAAGACCATATAACTCAAACGGGAAAACATCGGTAAATTACCTATAAAATCCTCCTTTTGTCTCTGAATGGGCCGTATTTGTTCGTTGGCGCACTTTTTACTGCATACAAATAGTCTTCTGAAGGAATATTTCGGGACAAACCTGTTTTATATGAAACTCTTCTGTTGAGCACATTCTGCTAGGACTAGCGAATAAGTCATAAAAAGTTATGAAAGATGCGCACTGAAATTTACAGGATTCTTCGAGCTAGCTACCTGCTATTCGTGGAAAATATGTAATTCAATATCAGAATATTAAAAAGGTTAAGACAAACAATTTTGTATTTCATGAGCTCATATATTATTCTAAGGATTACCTGCTGGTATTTTGTAGTCTCCAACAATATTTTTTTCACTCCTCTTGCTCAAAAAGACCGTAATTGTAGCGTACCAGAGCGAGGAAAAAATAGCATAATAATATTTACCTCTAGGGGTAAAAGTTTTTTTTTTTTAATTTTTGTCTGTTACCAACGAGCCTACAAAAACGAAAAGTCTTTATTCATAAATATAAACTCATGAATAAAGACTCGACTTATTACTGTTTTATAAAAAAAGAAGAACATTTTATTTTTGAAAATGGAACTAAAAGCGGCGATCTCTTTGGTAGAATGCGTGCATTGCGTTGCGTGCGGTTACAGAAGAAAAAAAACCGGCCAAGTGCGAGTCGGACTCGCCCATGAAGGGTTCCGTAGCAGCAAGTAACATAATATAAAAGTTCTTGTAGTTCGTTGTAACTTTGTGAAAGGTAAATTGCGGTTTTCGATTTATGACGTATTAAAAAAAAACTACTTACTAGATCTCGTTCAAACCAATTTTCGGTGGAAGTTTACATGGTAATGTACATTATATATATTTTTTTAATTTTATCATTCTCTTATTTTAGAAGTTAGAGGGGGGGACACACACATTTTACCACTTTGGAAGTGTCTCTCGCGCAAACTATTCAGTTCAGAAAAAAATGATATTAGAAACCTCAATATCATTTTTGAAGACCTATCCATAGATACCCCACACGTACAGGTTTGATGAAAAAAAATTTTTGGAGTGTCAGTTGTAAGTATGGGGAACCCCAAAATTTATTGTTTTTTTTCTATTTTTGTGTGAAAATCATACTGCGGTTCACAGAATACATCTACTTACCAAGTTTCAACTTTATAGTTCTTATAGTTTAGGAAAAAAGTGGCTGTGACATACAGACGGACGGACAGACAGACAGACAGACAGACAGACAGACAGACAGACAGACATGACGAATCCATAAGGGTTCCGTTTTTTGCCATTTGGCTACGGAACCCTAAAAAAGACATATTGGCGCGAAATCTTTAGAAATTGAATTGGTGACCGTAATTTATTTTTAATATTGTATTGGATTATCTTATATTCTCGCAATCGTAGTGAAAAGTAGAGTGTAACACACAGCGCTAAAAAACCATTATAACTCGGCTTCTATTTACTCCTCATTTTAGCCCCTTGAATAACAATCTAAGTACTATTTTCACCGATACATACTCTTATGTTACATACTTACTATTATGTTTCTAAGCTGGCCTAATAAACGCCGGCGTGACGATTTGGACTCGTTCCCAGTGGCGTGCATTGGTTTTTAGAATAGGTAGGCACTAGGCCGGGTCTAGTCTAGGCCAACGCGGTCACTAATCAGAAAAAAAAGTGACGTCAAAAGTGTGGTTATTTGAGTAGGCATGCCTACTTAAGGGTGATAAATTGCGAAGGTCGAACGTCATGGTATTACGCGGGAGATGTACGTATTTTTAATTTTGTCGTATTAACTTGAACGAGTAAAGACCAAGGACAATGTGCGAATAGTATGGGAGCCGAGTAGGCCGTCCGGCGACTGCCTACTGCCGCGTGTGTTTGTATGAAGATTTTGTTTTTTGTAAGGTAGGTATGATAATTTAGTGAGTTTCTTAATGGGGCACACACACTAAAATGTAATTGACAGGCTTATGTTGATATATCGAGGTAGGCACTGCTTATATGCCTATATGCAATGCACGCCACTGCTCGTTCCTCACTGATTGGCTGGAGATTTGAGGAAGAAAATCTCAAAGTAAATTGGAAAAGAATAGGAAAGACCTTTGCCTAGCCCTGGGACAAAATAGGTTACAACAAAAAAAATGGTTGTTTATTCTAGTTAAAGACCACAAAACCTTCAACAGTGAGTTTTGTTATGTTGAATTAAGTTCAGTCAACAAAAGAGATAAGTATGCACGATCGTCGGATATAGTTGAAGTTTAGTAAGAAACCTATGGACGTTCTTGAATAAAATTTAATTTTATTAATAGAAAACAAACAGCTTATTTATCAAATTAAATTTCAGTCGACAACATCCGACAGCTTATTGTCAGTTGAAAATTCCCTTTGAATTGAACACGTATTAATTCCACCTGACAATATTCCTGAATATCAAACTAAATTTCAAACTGAGGTGAATTCTGCGTGAGACGCGGGAATATCACTAGCGCCGATTCTGTCAACTAGCTTGTTTAGAGTTGTCGAACTGGAGCGAATAGTTGCGTCACTATAGTCCGTGCGAAACTAGTTGGCCGCGCCTTAGGTATGTGAGCGGTGGGACGGAGGGGCGGTGGCGCATTACTCAGTAGGTACGTGCGTTGCGAACCGCCGCCTCACCTCTGTCCCCACCTCAGCGGCCAACTAGTTCCGCGCGGCCTAAACCTAATCATTAACCCTTTTACTGGTGCAGGCAATATTCATGCCACCAACTTTTAATTTTTTTTTTCCCATACGGCAATACTACTACTTTTAAAGACATAAATAATTATTTGACATAAAAAAATGCATCTACCAGTAAAAGGGTAAAAACAATTGATGCGCGCAGTCGTGCGACTCAGTTTGAACACTTTTCAAGGCTCTGAGCTAAGACATTCAACTCCAGCTCTCGCAGAAAACCAGCGCCGCCGGTGCTCTGCCCCGGGTCGTAGCAATATGCTCAGAGATGGCCGTTTTATGTTTGTTTCTACGTTTATCTGCGTCATGTTTTCCGCAAACGAACGTAGGTATTTTCTTTTTTCTTACTTTATATTGGTAAACCTAGGCAATTATATTAAAGTTATATAATCTGCCTAGTCATTTGCCAACTGTGCTGGGGTTAGCTTCCAGTCTAACCGGATGCATCTGAAGACCAATATTTTACTGTCTGCGTATCTGACCTCCACAACCCAGTAACTGGGTAACACGATATCCCTTGGTAAAACTTATGGTTGCCATACTTTGTGCCTCTGACTAACTGTAACGACTGTCACAGATCTCCGAAACTTAACGGCTTACGTGTTCTCCAAGGTACGGAAAGGTGTCGATTTGTAATGGATGGTCACCCATCCAAGAACCGACCGCCGCAAGCGTAGCTTAACCTTCGATACACCCGTGCGGTTGTGAGTATTAAACCACGAGCCCTTAATAGAGTTTTATAAGATCAGAAAATTCCCAAGTAAAATTCCGATGTTAAAGTGAGAGTCTTTAAATGAACGAGATTTATTAAGAGGGAATGCGGTCGGAAAGACTTTTGAAAAAGCCTAAGTAAAAAGTCATAATTCAATATTGGACCAATTTAAAAGATATTTCATAAACTAAGTAAGAAGGTTATATACTGCATCCCTATGTTTTTTTATTCATTAATAGTTGTCAAATTTGTATACTAGGCCCCTGTTGACAGCGGTTTAAATCGGCATTTTTTGAGGGTTCTAGTGCTAATAAAAAAAAATGTATCAACAACAACATTGCTCATCAACATCATTGCTTTATGGTTACTAACCAGAAATAAAACAGACGAGAGCGTTTCTATGGAGAAACGACCAACCGCATTTATCTAGTCCTTTTAGCAATGAAGTTACAACACAAAGGCTTTTACATCGCGGTATTCTGATAGGCGTTACCGTACACAGTGTGTTACAGGGTAGTTTGTGTGGCTCCTCTCTTATCTAATCAACCCATTTTTATCATTCTTTTCGCCAGGCTTTGGATAAAGGTCAAACGCGACAGGACTTTGACCTTTTCTCTATATTCTATAGCTTGAAAGCGGCAAACGGTCACACAATAACGGGTGTTTAAATACAGACTGTTTTTAGGGTTCCGAACTTTAGAAGGAAAAACAGAACCCTTATAAGATCACTTCGTTGTCCGTCTGTCTGTCCGTCAGTGAAGACCCTTTTTCTCAGGAACGCGTGGAGTTATCAAGTTGAAATTAATATCGAATATTCAGGGCTGCAATCCCTTGAAGCAGTGAAAAAAAGTGGCACTCCGGGAGTGCTGACAGAAGTGAAAACTTGAACAATTTCGTGTGTATTTTTTTAATCGTCATATAAACAAAACACAAACAGATTACTTTGCCATCACGCACTGGCATATCGGAAATAAATTAAAACTGAGTACATCGCGAGGACAGCGGAATACATCCGAAGCGGTGTCGGTTACGGTAACAGTAGCGTGATTTTAATGTTTTTTCCCATCTCAAAAAATGCCCATCGCGCCTAAAGAAGTTTTCACTTCAAAAATCAAACTTCTAAGTCAACGCAATCAAAATATACGGGCGTTTATGTTCCGAAATCAAAACCTATAGGGTACTTCCCGTTGATCTAGAACTATGAAATTTGGCAAGAAGCAATGTCATATAGCACAAGTAAAGGAAAATGTCCAAAAACCGAGTTACATTATAAAAAAAAATTTAACTATTTATATACGAATTCCTACAAATTTGTACCGAGCCCTCGGTGCGCGAGTCCAACTCGCACTTGACCTGTTGTTTTGATACCTTAATACCAAATACTGGTAAAAATTACAGATTTTAAGAATGACCGTTACATGACGGCCACCGCTCTTCTAAGGAACTACCGTAGCTTTAGAAAGTTTTGTTGCCAAAGTATCCGAGAGTCCTGTGTAACAAAGAATATGAAAAATGTGGTCTTATTATGCATATAAATCTATTTATGGTTTAATAATAAACAGTTAATCTGCCCATCCTTTTCCCAACTGTGTTGGGGTCGGGTTTAAGTCTACCAGTATTAAACATGGAGCGACTGCCTATCTGACATCTACAACCCATCTGTAACACGATACCCCTTGGCAAGGCTGGTGGTCAGACTTTCGGGCTTCTCCGTATCGACCGATACGGCGCTTATTACTTAGTCACGAGCTTCCTGTGTAACAAAGATATATTAATTACCCTAAAAAAATTTTTTGAAGTGTAACTTCTTTACGCACGCTTGACTTGGGGAGTAAGCTGGCGAACGCGTGACGTAAGCGTTACGAAAAGTGTGAGCGGGCGAAGCGAACGGGAGTTGAGTGGGGGATATAAGCAAGAGAAAGCAGTGCGCGCGCACATTTTCTTTCCCCCTTCCTCTCATAGCCAAATACGTTTGAAGTTTCACTTCAGTCGTGTGGTCATAAGCACACTCGGTTTTTTTTTTTCATGATTTTATTTTACCACATTGTCGGCGTGATTAATATGTATATCCATGCCAAATTATAGCTTTCTAGTACTAAGATTCTCTGAGCTAAGCTACGGACGGATGGACGGACGGACAGACGGACACAGCGAAACTATAAGGGTTCCTTGTTACCTATGGAACCTTAAAAATGAGGTCTTATTGTGTGCTATTTATGGTTTAATACTAAACATAAATAAAGGGTACGTGAATATAAGATAAGACCTTAAATGGGCTTCTCTTCCTGGTTCTAGACAGATTTATTCCGAAACGCAACACAAATCAAGGGTTTTATGCCTCCCTTTCGCTGTTATCAATATCCTTTAGGCTCTACCTACAAATCCTTAAAAGCCCCAGTTTATTTCAACAATAAAATAATAAAGAGGGCTATTATTTGTGGGCTTTGAGACAAATTAATTCAACTCTGCATACCCTTGGATTTCTGAACTAGTAAGGTAGGTAAAACTTAGTTTTCTCACAAAGGCAACTTCACTTAAAACATAGACATTCAGTCTGATTTCATTGTCTTGAAATGTAATACAATTTTGACTTTGAATAGACCCACTTCATGTTTATGAGGCGAGTGACCTATGGTACTATTAAGGAAACATAACATCGCGCCTGTATCCCTCGAGGGGTCAGACAGAGGTGTATTTATAGTTCACACACATTTCGCGAGTTATGTTTAAGTCATCTAATAAGGGGTTATCAACCTTTGGCGTTTAGGCAGTAGAGGAATAAAACCAGATTGAGATGTAATGATGATTGTTTATTGCTTGGGAAATCGCGACGCCCCCGTCAGTGGGTGTGGCGAGCGACTCCAGGGCTTCGCCCCCCGGCCGCAGATATCCATGCGGCGGCCCGCCAATACGGGCCTCTCTATATGTCGGCTGCAGTGGCCTGTGTAATGATTGTTTATTAAAATAGTAAGCCTAACTATGTACAAAATTAGATGGGTGGAAGTAGTTACCCGATACAAACATAATTTAAATTAATATTGACCAATAGCGATCAAGTACAAAATATATCGGTTTAGTTCGTGCGCTAGCTAAACGGCCGAAGTTATAAATATGGGTCGCGCGCAGCTGAGCGCCAGTGCGATGCCGTGCGGCGCGCGCGCAAGTCGTGTGTGCTGCCACAAACCCTTTAACGAACTTTCACTAAGATTGAGGAGATCGTAGAGTACATGCGTGTGAAGACCAACTTGACTTTGTGGGTCGAGAAGTTGGAGTCACTACGTCACAACACGAACTTCAAGTCGTTCGTGGTGCGTTTTCCGACACATCATCTCGAGAAGTTCCGAAAGAAAGAGTTCTGGCCGAAGGGTGTTGTGTACCGCCGGTTTCGTGGCCGGCTACATGACACCAGTCAGCGAAACACGACGATAATACGTGCATGTTAGTTTTTAGTGTAATTTATAATGTTGTATGTATTTATAGTATTTTTAAGTTATATTAATATTGTGTTGTATGAGTTTATATGGGCCTTGTTGCCTGAAATGAATGGATAAATAAAAAAAATTAACCCAATAACACTTTGCCCGACTCGCGAATCGAACCCAAGACCTCATGTTCAGCAGTAGCGCTTGCGATGCAGGAAATACGAGGGTGAGGAAATACGTAAATACTTTTTAAGTGAAGCCTGAAAGGGTAAACATGGGAATGTTCCTCAAATATATTGTTAATATTACAGATCAAACGTTTTTCTAGCAAAAAATCATGTAATTTTCTTGTTATTACGACATCTCAAAAGGCAGTTTTATATTTCAAAAGTTTTCCTTCGTCAATTTTTAAGGGCACAAATATTATCACAAGTATGATGAGGCTTGTATCTTAAAACAAAGTAAGTACGTGTGTTGTAACATGGTGTATTAGCTAGCAATTAAAAACTTTCATCATTATCTTGTTGCTGCAACTTTATGACGTCACTCGACAAACGTGCTTGGCCAGACTGCAAACACGGGCGCGGCGCGACGTACTCAAACATAAGAACTTCATTTGAGAGTCCATAGCGGGTACGCGGGCGCTGTGAGTGGCGTGGGCTGATTGGTGCGGGGAGCGCTCGGGCAACTCACGCCATAGCTCGTTCACACAAGTGGCCGCAGTAAGTGCGCGGGCGGCCCGCGCGGGGATCGGTGTTCTCAAACTGGTTCGAGCTTTTTGCTAGTAAAAATAAGTCTTCTTCATCCATATTATATTTCGACAAACACTGGACACGACTACACTCGAACGAAGCCGCGCTCGACTGCGGACAGGCAGATCGCGTTCCTGCACCCGCGCCGCTCCCCGCCCCGCGCTGCTTCAGTCTGGCCAAGCACTAAGTTAAATATATAAAGCAGCGTGTAATGTTCCTGGGAAGCTGTGTAATAAAACGTAATCTGTGCCTTTATTTGGCAACAGGAGACGCACATGACTCATCTTGGATACAAAATTACGAAAGGATTTGTCATGTTGGAAAGTCGGTTAAAAGTAAGATGACTAGTGTATCTTCGCACAATTTTTTTTAACAGACTTCAAAAAAGGATTTTATATGATCGCCTGACGTATTTCTTTATGTTTATGTATCGATTTTCGTCAATTGTGGACCGATTTTGATTTTGAAATTCTTTCTTTAATTGGCAAAGTAACCTTGCTTAGGTAGTTTTCGAGATAGCTTCGATAATATGTTTTTATTTTTAATCTACCTTGTATGTCTTGGTGATGGATTACATCTATAGCAAGTAATGGTATACTAAATGGTTTTAATAATAAAAATAAGTTTAATATTGGTAATTTATGAGTATCTTCCCTGAGCGCAACAGTAAGAGACTGATGAAACAAGTCCGGTGCAATTTAGACCTCACTCAAAATGTTTCGCCAAGATTACGTTACCATATTCGGTTTCCTAGAACACGGTTTACGCAAAGCGAGTTTGGCTGGTTGAATATTAACTCCTTAACTGATTTTGCGTGAGAAATCTGAGTTTTGCTCGTCTAACTCACACCTTTATAGTGTACTAGCTGCTGCCCGCGACGTCGTCTGCCTGAAGGCTCTACAGCACCAAAAATACCTAAGATGCCAGTGTCGCTATAGCATTATAAGTAAACAACTTTTAAAATAGCATTAAAATATAAGTTTTGTTTGTAAGCGAAGCAAGTGAAGAGAGTTATATGGGAGTCCTGCTGAGTTCAGTCATAAGATGTGACTGAAGGAAATAGAGAAAACAATGCAGGAATACATTCCAGGACACAAAAGAGTAAAAATATGTACAAAGGCATCATACCTTAAAACACTTCCCTATAAACAACGTTGGTAGTTATGCTGCCAGGAGCCAAAATGTAAAGAGAGTCAGGACTGGTGACGCGGGAGCAAGCGACGTACAGTAGTCCGTGTGAGAAGCAACTCGGCCTGAGGTCGACACCCGCTGCCCTCAGTGTCTGCCTCTATTGATGGTTATCGCGAAGCAAACACTCACGGGGAACTGTACGCGCTTGAACTGGAACGGGAAGATATGAGGTATGAGGGGAATGCGTGGTATAAATACTGCCTCACCAACGCCACAACCCGTAAGAATTTCCGCCTCAATGGTGTGTCTGTAGAACGAGATGACTTTAGGGTGGGTCCCGTTACACAACTTCAGAGGAGATAGGTTCCGAAGAAGCATAATCGGGAAACCGACCTTCAGCTTGATGGAATGCGCTGGAAGTCCACTTGCTGACAGGGAGTTCAGAAATTCCACGGGATAATGTGTGGCGTCATCTTGCTCGACAACAGTGTTTATCGAGGTGTAGACCACTTCATTCCCCTCAATTTCCGAGAGAATGCATTCGTTAATTGCTGCAGCCTGATCATTTTTGGACGTCAAAATGGCCCGCTCACACACCTAAGAATTCTGCAGGTGCAGTATACGACTGATGTCCCCGTACACACAGCAAATGAGTTCTTCTAAGCTGGATACCACTCTACCGAGAGACTCTGGAAGCACCACCTGTCCACCTCTCTCTTCTGGTAGAGTGCCTTCGCCAAGATTTAGAAGGACATTGGAGAATTCTTGAGCACGTGCATTGCCGCCGAGCCGAGCTCTCATATTAATGGTTAAGCGCAGCGTACGAACTCGTGACCACAACGAAGATAGTTTCAACGAAGCATTCACCTCGTCAGCCCTCGATCCCCGTGTCACCACGGGAAGCGTTTGCCGGAAATCGCCACTGAACAGAACAGCTGTGATACGACGCATCAAAAGTTCGTTCCTGCGGATGTCCTGCAGGGTTCCGTCCACGGCCTCAACTGCCTTCCTATTGGCCATCGTGCACTCATCCCATACGATCAAAGAGCAATCCTTGAGCACGTGTCCTTTATCGCTGTTACGTGACACACCACAAACAGGCGTTTCGGCGCTCTCTAAATCGATAGGAATTTTAAACATGGCATGTGCTGTCTTGCCACTCGGAAGCAGTGTGGCAGCGATTCCCGACGAAGCTACAGCAATAGCAATTTTGCCTTGCCTGCTGACCTCTGCAAGTATGCAAGTGGTAACAAATGTTTTTCCTGTTCCACCAGACGCATTCCAAGAAAAACATTTGACCCTGGTTTTTTCCCAACGCTTTCAAGGACGGTGTCATAAATTTGTTTTTGCTCTGAAGAGAACAAAGCGACATGGTCATTTCGCCCGGATCGTAATTTGTCTCAGCGTTATACTCCCGATTTACACGGTCTTGATGCGGTGATGATTGGGGAGCTGGTAACCCACATTCGATCAGTGGATTGCCGCCGATAGAAATGACCACATCTTGAAGTGAACTGAGACAGGTGTTCAGCACGCGTTCATCAGTTACTCCGACTTCGTCTCCAGTAGAAACATAACTTTTTTGTAATACTTAACACCGCATTTTTTTTTAATTGTCGTCCTCAACTCTGCTCAAGATTTTAAGGGTTTTGTTGGAACTTGAATTTGTCAAAACGAACTATACGATACAACTTTTATGAAGAAAATGAACATTGCCATCTATGAATTTTAAGAATAACTAACTACTAACCTCGCCAACATGATCAAATTTAAATTATTAATTTCCAAAAAGTGTCAACATGTAACTTGAATTGATTTTTATGAAATCTCATAGATGGCGCTGCTTCAAAATTTTCTTTATACTACTAAAATTCATTAAACTATGTTTTTTCTGCCCAAGTTACTTAAATGGCGTAGTTTTTATAGTGTAAAGCTAGACAATAGCATGGCTTACTGAAAAACAACATTTAAATATGCGTCGTTAGATTACACGCTGTCACAGAATGCGTAAGAAAAATAAAGATTCACAGCTCCTCCCCCATAGGTGATAGCGTGATAATATGTAGCCTATATGTTGACCCGACCTCTTAGTAATATTCATGCAAAATTTGAAGTAAATCCATGTAGTACTTTTTGAGTTTATCCCGGACATACATACAGACAAACAGACAAACAGATAAACAGACAAACAGACAAAAATTCTAAAAACTATATTTTTGGCTTCGATATCGATTGTAGATCACGCCCCAAGTATTCTTTTAAAAAAATATTCAATGTACCGTTTTGACTTTCCTACGATTTTATTATATGTATAGATTCCATAATACGTTCTCTTAACCAAAGCACCTGCCATCTAATCTCTTCACCATCCTTGGCTGACTGGAAGAGAATGCCTAAGGCATTAAGTTCGCCTTTGTATCTTTTTGTGTGCGAAAAGTTTGAATAAATAAGTACGTGACCTTCCTAGCACTCACATTATAAAAATTACACGGACTTCGGAAAACCACTAAGGTAGAATGACTTTGGTAAAAAGCACCTATTTTGATTAAATCTGCCATTGCTTTTAGCAAAATATCCTCAGGACGGCTTCCTATGCAATGTCCTCGGATTTTGACATGATCTCCGTTATTTAAATTTACTGACCCTTTTCTTTTTTGTTTTCTGTGTGGAAAGTCCTCATGGATGTCCTCCGCCCTGGGGCGGGCGCAGGGGTCTGTCAGACTCTTACTGACGAAAAACCACCCCGGTGTTCCATCTCATACCTACGCCGGGGGTCGCGGGAACGTACGATCCTTCCGCAACCCCCGACTGGTTACCCGCTACTGCGGGCCTTCTCGAGTCAGGTGTTTGAATTCTCCCGCGACGTCTAAGAGGGGCACGCGTGGAACACTACGCACCGCCACCTTGCGTCCTGATGTTTGGGGGGCGACGGACGTCCACGAGTCCGTCGCCCCTGGACCCATTTAGGGGGCTGGAAGATTATTCGCCCTCCGCCGACGCCCGGTGCGCCTGCTGCGGGCCGGGTAAGTGGACGAGATCTCCCCCTCCCTTTCCGCAGCCTGCTTCTACGAGACGACTGCTTCACAGAAGGAAACCACCGCGTCCCAGGACTCTTCGCTGCCGACCATTGACAGGTCACTGCCTACTTCTGAGATGAGGACAAGGCGCGGCTCCTCCCAAGCGGCAAACTCTGCCAGCGTATGACACGCCGTGTCCTCCCGGCTGTCGACGCACTGGTGACACCGGGCGTTCGGCTCCCTGTTTATACGACACAGGTACTTCCCGAAGCAACCATGCCCCGAGACCACCTGCGTCACCCGAAACGACAGGGAGCCGTGCCTCAAATTTACTGACCCTGACTTAGCTTGGCATTCAGAGTTGACTTTGAGTCAAGAACATTCCTTACACTCGTCTTGAATGCAACGCGTTGTCAAATCAATACCTTTTAGGATGTGTTTTGAAAAAAAAGTTAATAGAACTCTTGAAATTTCATGAGGTTTGTCCTTTTATTATCATCTCAGTATTTTTTTTTTGTTTTTCATTTTATGTCATTTTATTTGTGTTTTTTACTGAAAAAAATACTATGAGCTTGTATTGCCATGGTAATATTTTTACGTAGGAAAACTTGACCCAGTGTGAATCGTAGTGCATAAAGCAAATGATCACTGCACCAAAACTTTCGCACTTTTACGTCATTCTCTGATTTAATTTAGAATTCAACTTTTTAATAACGTTCTGATTATTCTATTAAAAATCCTGGCCAACTTCATAACTTTCTGCTTCATTTTCATTATAAGAAAGAAAAGGCTATTTTAAAAATACTTCGTTATAAAAACCTGGTTTATCGGCTATAAAAGCTAGGTATGTGATTAGTGAATGCAGGCGCCTGTTAGTAATTCTTGCAGTTTCCGACAAAATCTACATACCGTACGTCCGTACCTCGTTTGGCAACGCTGTACGGAATAAATGTCGCTCGTTCTCCGAATAGAAAGGTTCTTTTAATGTTCCGAATACAGGGAAATGGTTAACTGGTGGGTAGATTACATGTAGAAAATTGTATTGTGAAATAAATTAATTTAATTAGGTAAGCATTTCATGGGATTTTACTAAGGAGTCGAGTTTACCTTAGAGGTTTTTACAAGCTTTTTATTAATTTGCTTCGTTACTCTATATTATATTTATACTACCTGTGCCCCGCGGTTTCACCCGCGATAAATGTCTTATACTTAGTCCTTTTTTATTGATTCCATTTACAAATTTCCAACCCCCTTTTGATACCCTTAAGGGATAATTTCGGGGATAAAAACTATTCTATATCCTTTTCCACAATTCAAACTATCTCTATACCAAATTTCATTTAAATCGGTTCCGCGGTTATTGATTCCCCATACAAACTTCATCCTTTAAGGGAGTGAAAAGGGGGGTGACCTTTTCACTCCCTTAAAGGAAGATTTCTGGGATAAAAACTATCCTAGGTCCTTTCCCGGTATTCAAATTATCTCTATCCAAATTTCATCTAAATTGGTTCAGCGGTTTAAGCGTGGAGAGGTAACAGACAGAAGGAAAACATCGTGAGGAAACCGGCATGTCCTAAAACCAAAAATTCGAAGACATGTGACATCTACCAACCCGCACTGGGCCCGCGTGGTGGATTACGGCCCACTCCCTCTCACTGAGAGGAGGCCTGTGTCCCAGCAGTGGGAACATTATAGGCTGATTATGTATCAGGTTGTATTCTTAGTCTAAATATGATTCGCGGCCGTCACAAATATTTATTTACAGAATTATATTCATAAAAAAACTTTTTTACAAAAAAAAAACTACCGACTTAAAAACAAACACTACAAAGTGAAAAATAACTTTAATTTCGGAAGTCGGTGTCGTTGGTTCAGCATTTTCGTTTTTTGCACAGACTTCCGACATTAAAGTTATTTTTTACTTTGTAGTGTTTTTTTTTGAAGTCGGTTGTTTTTTTTTGTAAAAAAATTTTATTTTTCACTTTTTAGTTGTACCTCTACCCCACACAAATTCAATTAACACTAGTGCATTGAAGAATTGAAGACTCGACTCGAAGAATCATCAAAATTCACATAGAAATACCGGAGATGCAGTACATTTATGCATATAACTTCGTACGTAAGAATAATTACCTAATGTATTATATACTAAAACCTTCCTGAAAGTACGAGTATGTAGATCATACTAATGAAAGAATTATCAAAATCGGTTCAGTAGTTTTTGAGATAATCGCGGACATACAAACATACATACAGTCACGTCTAAAAGTATGTATACACTTGGCTTTATTCAAAGGCGATTTTCTCCTTTATTTTTTAATGAAATTTTATGTTATTACGAAAATAGTATTTTCGAACCCATAGGATTATGTTAAGTGTCGTATTTCAACGTTGCATTCGTTATTTAACAAAAAAATTGCAATTGAAAATTGCCAAGTGTATACATACTTTTAGACGTGACTGTACATACATACGGGTCGAATACAGAACCTCCTTTTTTAAAGTCGGTTAAAAATCACCAATATCTACAGCTCCATAAGTTCATATATTTTACTCTATTGAATGACTATTTCATGAAATCTTGACATTTGAGGTCGATTCTAACTTAAGAAGTTGATTCTAATGATTTTAATTCAGTAAATCAATATAATTATGTTAGTGTCGCGAATCATATTTTTATCAACATACAACCTGACACTGACCCGGAAATTGCAAAAAATTGGGCTACCTTAGCGAGTCCCCCTTCATATAATACCTAGTTTGCAAAGAACCTTCCTTGTAATACTACTAAGTACTTTCAATATTTCCTCCACCTACTTCATAAGAAAAATCTGAAATGAAAGCATAAATTCGGGACTCTTTACATACTTCTTAAAATCAATTTTGTAAATGGCCGTTTCTATGTCAAAGACGAGCTTTACCTTCGGAGATAATAAAAACACTCCAATATTTCAACGACTTTTTCGTTGTAATGGACCTCGGGGAAGAGATAGGTAATCCTTCTTATTGTTCTGGGCCGTTAAAAAGGGCCAGGGCAGGGGTCGAGGCCTATTTACGTTGACTAGTAAATAGGCCTCGTTATAATGAGGTAAACATTACAATACCATTTTATTTCCACAGCCTTTTTTTTTTTTGGTGCGCGGTGGAAATCCTCATGGAGTTCCTCCATCGTGGGGGTGACAGAGGGGCATGCCAGACTCTTACCGACTAAAACCACCGCGGTGTTCCACCTCAATGGCCGAGGGTGCGGGATTCGCATAAGCATTCACCGAAAACTCCAGAAGCTTATTAAATTGCGCATTCAGCATGGCAGTGTCCCTGCTTTCGTAACCTTTCGATGGCAAAATCATTACCATTTTACGGATTTTTTACTTACTCGTACTTAGTTATGTTTTACTTTCCCATAACTTACGGATTACGGCCCACTCCCTCTCACAAAGAGGAGTCCTGTGTTCCAGCGGTGGGAACTTTATAGGCTGATTATGCTTAAATAAGCATAATCAGACAAAACTTCCCGAAGTCCCACAAGTTCCCGAAGTTTTGTCCCACATTCCAAAAAAATTCTTAGTTTGTCCCATATCACTATTAGAGTTATGTGTCGTCCCAAATTACAAGTACTTTAAAGGTACAGTCAACAAAAAAAAATGGAATTATTTGTGAAACAAAATCTATAAATACACCGTGAAATTTTAATCACCGTTTTCCTCTTAAGGGGTCATTGTACTCATCATTATGAACAACTTTTGCTATGGGACCAAACCTGAAATCGCGAAAAAAACGGTGATTAAATATTCACGGTGTATAAAAGAAGAAACCGACTGAATGACTTACTGACTGACTGACTTATTATATTGTACTCCTGGTAAAGGCCGAGAAAATTGCTTCGACTTCAAATAAATATTGCCTGCAACTGGGTTCGAGAAACAAATTTATTCTACTCACACATCGTTATGTTGGATATGAAACTTTTGCTTTTTATCTCTTGTGATGTCTTCTTTGTAAACTAAAAGTGCAGTAAACCAGACATGCTTGCTGCCTTATTTTATTTGAGGAAATTCTATATAGCCAACTTTATTTAACTGCATGAGTAGTCTGTGACTTCAGCCGTTCAATTCTTTTACAAAATAAAAGTCCTCCAGACCGTATTTCGCCCATGGCAGCCAATCTCAAAGGAGACTAACCTTCGGCGCGGGAGATATTTTAGTGCACAAGTGTGTGCGCAGACACAGGTGCACTCTCTCTTCTCTCACTCTCATAGTCCGATCGGACGGCACGCAATTTGACACGACCGGAGGGAGATTGCGCAGGACAAACGGCTCTGTTACATAGTGTGATATCCTTTAGGGTCAGTTCACATCGCGACGCGACGCGGCGCGCAGTTTTCAAGATAGCAATACAATTATAGACCTTACCTTCTACACAAAAATGTACACAATTCTGTGTGCCTACTACGTCGAGCTACGCCGCGCGGCCCTCCTCACTGATGTGTGCCTTTTTGTGTAGTAGATAAGGTCTATAATTGTATTGCTATCTTGAAAACTGCGCGCCGCGTCGCGTCGCGTTGTGAACTGACCCTTAGAATTATACAGATCGGACTAACTTACCTAGTGACGTCCGATCCTTAATTATGTGAAGTAATCTCGTCCCCATTGTTTGTTCACTAAGTAGTTGTAGAATTCATGCTACACGCTAATCACATATTTAAAGATGAAAGCCATCATCATAAAAAAGAAAGCAAATCTTATCTGTGGTCCAGTCGTTGGCGCGTTCTCCTGACATCTGTCAATCATTCTTTCAAAGCATAAGGACGGGACTTCACGATGACCTATATGGGCATCGTATAGTCCCGGTATAGTACATACAGTACAACACAACTTCTAGAAGGGGTTTAATACGGCAATCCAGTACATATATAAGTAGGATGATTATCTGGGAAGGGTTGGGATACAATGGGGACGAGATTACTTCACATAATTAAGGATCGGACGTCACTAGGTAAGTTAGTCCGATCTGTATAATTATGCTGCGTAATCTCGTCCCCATTGTTTGTTCACTAAGTAGATGTTCAAAGAATAAAGTTGTGTTGGTAATAGAATCATCAATGTTTAATCATTGAACATGGTAACATAACGTATTATTCTAAGTTTGTTACTTACTAATTATACATTTATTTATTACTATTTTTTTTTTTTTTTTTTTTTTTTTTTTGATTAATCAGTCTTTTATTAAGGTAAATAATTATCCAACTTAAAATTTATATTTAAGTATCTAATTACTATTAGTTTCTTTTATTCTTACTCAGTCTCAAATCAACTAGTGTTTAATAATCTATGCACATGGCACACAATTATTTATAATCAAACAATATTAACAGTGACATAAAAATGTAACAAGTTTTATAGACAACCCGTCTCTATAGAGCACACAGCTTGTGCGAAAGCATTAAGATCACTAACTATTGGTCTCTTATAAAAGCGAGCAAAGGTTGAGGAGTTAGTGGTCCAACCAGCAGCTTTTCTTATGACTTCAATATTGATACCTCCTTCAGAAGCCTTTGAAGTAGAGGCATGTCTGGTGCTGTGTGGTGTGAATTTAGAAGTATCTATTCCACTACTATTTAAAATTTGTTTAATCCATCTACTAATGGTTGCAGTAGAGGCGGCATGAAAAGGTTTTCTTATGGTTATATATAGTGACTTACAGTCTTGTCTTATACTCCTAGTAAAATCTATATAGAACAAAAGGGTTGTGGCAGGACAGATAGATACATTTTCTTTAAAAAATGGTAGAATTAAATTAGGTTGAGATCTACCAGGTGCAGAAGTTTTAATTATATCTGGGATTTTAATGTTGATATTATCCTCATTATAAGAAATGTTATCTATATTAATGAGTGACAAGGTTTGAATTCTGTGTGCAGTCACAAGGGCTAATATAGTTACTAGTTTTTTGGTTATTAATTCTAGACCCAGGGTTTCATTAGGAAACAAATTAGATAGATAATTCAAAACAATACTGGGGTCCCAAACAATTTCATATTTGGGGTTCTTCGGTCTCAATTTAAATATACCCCTAAAAAACCTTGATACTCTGTCGTCAGTGCCAATGTGGGGGCCTAAAACTAAGGAAATTGCTGACCTAATGGTATTAAGTGAGCTATATGACAATCCTTCATTAAACTTAGTGGTTAGAAATGATATCACCATGGGGACGGAGCCTAGGAGAGGGTCAAAATCTTGATTCTGACAGAAGAGAATCCACTGATTTAAAGCAGACTCATATTGTTTTCTTGTTTTGCTAGACAAGGAGGCTAGCACTATGTCAATCGAAGAGGACGGAATTCCTCTTTTCAGGAAGGCGTCCCTGATAATACGGCGGCAATCAGTGTGAGCTTCTTGTATAATGGGTGTGGATCCCTGAAAGGAGACAACAGTAGGTCATGGCGAGGGTCCAGTACAATTTTTTCTGATATAACCATGGAGTCAAATAGAGGAAACCATGGTTGTGAGGGCCACCATGGAACTACAACAATGCCTGTGGCATTTTCCCTTTTTATTTTTTGTAACATCTTACTTATTAGTGCAAATGGAGGGAATGCATAAAAGAAATTATCACACCATTTGACAGTGAATGCATCTATAGAGTATGCATCCGGATCAGGGAGCCATGATATGTAGTTCTGACACTTGGTATTGGACCTGTTTGCAAACAAGTCAATCTGGGGCTGCCCTAGTTTAACAACAATTGTCTTGTAGGCAATATCACACAACTTCCATTCAGTTTCTGTGTTAGGACGCCTAGATTCTAGATCTGCAATAGTGTTTTCTTTTGAACTTATGTACGATGCATAAACCCATATTTCTCTTTCCTCGCACCATTGCCACAACTGTCTAGCCAAGTTATTTAGGTGAGGGAAACGAGTACCACCCATCTTATTGATATAGGCTATGGCTGTTGTGTTATCAATTCTAAGTAAAACCTCACAGTGTCTTAGTTCGCTTGCAAACGTTTTGAGCCCTATAAACGCTGCTAATAGTTCAAGGTAATTTATATGGAATTTTTTGTCATTTGCTGTCCAGTGTCCATGGCTTTTGATATTATTACATACCAATCCCCAGCCAGTTTGAGAAGCATCAGAAAATATTTCAATAACAAAGTCAAATTGTTTAATCCTATTGTGGTTTGTTGAAATGTGAGACAACCACCAATCTACACACATCAAAAGTGTCTAGGGATCAACATATATTTTTGCAATAACTTTTCTCCTGATTGATATTAATTAAAATTTTCTTTAAGGATTCATCAAATAAAGTGTTTTCGTTTGTCACAGTAACGATAAACCAAGTCACCTTTGCATTAATAAAGAAATTTGCCATTTTCCTAATAAAGGGATTTTTGACATTTGAACCACTAACACAAAAGTTCGAAAAAAAGACTGAAATAACAGTTTTCTTTAAAATTTTATTGGGTAACTTAAACAATTAATAATCCGTGTTTCTACCGCGAACACTAACAACACAAGAACATCGGTTTGGCATACTCAAAATGAGTTCATCCAAATCACGCTGTGGAATGGCCGCCCATGTTCGTTGCAACAACAAAAAAAGGTCTTCTTGCGACTGGATACCCTCCATATTCGGCAGAGCTCTTCTCTGTAGCATATCCCATGCATGCTCAATCGGGTTCAAGTCTGGCGACTGAGCAGGCCAGGGCAGGACATTGATGTTAGCTGCGGCGAGAGTCTGTCTTACAACTCTTGCGGTGTGCGGTCGTGCATTATCATGCATTAACTGAAATAAGGGACCGATTTGCACTTGTAGAGGAACGATGACGTCTGATACAATCGTCTCAGCATAAATTTGAGCGTTGAGGTTGCCTCTGATCCAAATCAACTCAGTTCTTCCGCCGATCCAAATACCCGCCCATACCATGATGGTTCCACCACTATAAGGATGGACTTCCTGGCAGGATTTTAATCGCTGTTGGCGTCCAGGGGTTCTCCAGTGTCGTATACGTCTTGTAACCGGTCTCATACCAAAACGAGACTCATCAGAAAAGCACACGAAACGCCATTGTTCTTCTGCCCAATTTCTGTGTTCAAGAGCCCATTGATATCGAATCCTACGATTGTGCATTGCTATAGGTGGTACCCGTAGCGGTCTTCGGGAATGAAGGTTCACTTCATGCAAGCGGTTTCTGACTGTTTGGTCGCTAATTAAGTTCCCTGAAGAGTGATGAAGCCTCACGGCTAACATCATGGCGGTTATTGTTGGAGCTCTTCGAGTTAAGATTTGAATGTATCGGTCTTGTCTCCGTGTGGTGCAGCGATACCGTCCTCCATGGCGCTCAGCCACGGTACCAGTGCTTCGGTAACGTGTCCAAAGTCGACTGATAACACTCTGACTTGTATTCAGAGCTAAAGCCACAGTACGTTGCCGGGAACCAGCTTCTATCATTCCCACGGCTCTGAGCATTTCTTCCCTGCTTAAATGACGTCGCCGCTCCATAATAACGTTGGTTTTAATCAGTAGTAGGGAAACAGTAGCACTAATAATGTCTTCAATGCGTTGTATGTTTTTATAGGGAAAATATTGACAGCTGATTTTCATCTTTTACTCGAATTTGATTCACAGTTCCTGATTCAAATTATGAAATGCACCAAAAAGGATCCATATAAATTTATAAAATCATAAATTTATTACAAAGCCACATCTCAATCTCAAGAAATCCGCATAAAAATGCTTGATCCCTAGACACTTTTGATGTGTGTAGTTCTAACTGAATTCCTTTTGTGATAGGTAGCAGTGCCTTATAATTTTCATTGTTATTTTTTAAGGCTGCTGTTTTGTAGCTTTCCATCACTTTGGTGTAAAGCCAACCATATTCCACAGCTGGGCAAGCAGCAACCAGAATACCTAACAGCTGGGCAAACTCTATTATTTTGCATCTCCTTTTAAACTTAAAATTCTTTATAGACTTAAGGATAAACTCTATTTTTCTCTGAGGAAGTGAGATGGAAAACTGGACTGAATCTAACATAAATCCTAAATACTGGCAGCACTGTCTGGGTTCTAGGGCACTCTTTTCAGTATTAATAATAAATCCTAGACTTTTTAGCACATTTTGAGTAACAGACACATTTCGTAAACACTTTGTAAATGAATCGTCCAGACACAGAATATCATCTAAATAAATGACAGAGAGCAATCCCAATGACCTCAAGTGACTGACAACTGGCTTCATTATCTTTGTGAATACATATGGTGCTGTGCTAAGCCCAAATGGAAGGCATGTAAACTCATACAATATATCTTTAAACAAAAAACGGAGAAATCTTCTATCATATTTCCTTATGGGTACCAAATAATATGCATTCTTCAAATCTATTGTAGCCAAAAAACAGCCTGGTGTCATAAGCTTGGTTGCTGTCCTTAAATCTTCCAGTTTAAAGTGGTATGTAGTAACATACTCATTAAGATTTTTGAGATTTAGTATGAATCTCCAGGAGCCATCTGATTTTGGATGTAAAAATATACTAGATAAAAATTGATTATCTACAGGAGAACACTTTTCTATGGCACCTAACTGTAAGAGATTATTAATTTCTATGGAAATAAGATTACTTTCTTTCTGACTAAAGTTACTATTTCTAGGAATGGAAGTTTGAATTGGGGAGTCAGTGAAAGGTATTTTGTAACCTTTGATCCACTCACATATAGTTGGATTGGTAGTAATACTATTCCAGACTCCAGAGAAATACTGTAATCTACCGGTTTGTACCTGGGCTAGCGACGATCCTGGTTCCAGCGACGATCTTGGTTCCGTCGACGAGGATGATGCTTCGGTGGTGAACGCCTCAGGCGTGTCGCTGGTTTCACATGATTGTTCCGCTTCAGACCTGTCTTCTGCCCACTCGGACGTGGGAACTGTTGTCGTTGTGGGCCCCGGAAGTTTAAATTTTTGGATCTTGTAGGCTGCCTTACAGGCATAATTTTCAACTCTTGTCCTGACTTTTTGACAGCTTTGATGGCATTAAACTTATCCTGTAGCTTATCCCCGAACAAGTATTCGGATACTGGTGTTTGTTCCATTAATTCCTTCATTTCCTTGTTAAGGCCCGGTAGGAGTAGAGATCTCCGTGTGATACAATGATCGTGGTAAATGTCACACATTAGTCTAGCTGCGTCACTTAGGGTCTCAATTTGGTCTGCGCACCCTTGGGACACTATTAAACAATTAAGGACTTTGCCAACAGACATAATGGCAGCAGCTATTGTAGCCTGCTGCCCTAAGATCTTCTGGTCTCGTTTGACTGCACTTTCATTTATTGCAGCTGCTACTTCCTCATTTAACTTAGGTGGGTTCAATAGACTGCAGTTTGTGGGTGTTTCGTATTTCTTTAAAATGTTCTGCTTTGTCTCCATGTTGAGCCCATTTATCATTATTGCTGACCACCTTGTTGCCAGACTATCATGCAGTTCCATGGGTGAAGTAGTTGATTGTACGCCCTCATCTCCGAGTAGATTTTCAATAATTGGAGGTAACGCTTCAGGTTGGGGTATAGGTACTATTTCCCTCTCGGCCTCCTTCTGGTTGTCTTTAATAGGTGTAACAGGATGGCTGTATGTAGACAGGAGTGACGGAGTAGGTGATAATTGACGGCATGGAGTACGCCTATTCCGAGTTCGGCTGCGTCGGCATGTGTCGTCTGACACACGGCTTCGGTCGCGTGACACACGGCTTCTCGAGCGTGTTCGACTGGAGCGAATGTGACTCGGACTGGAGCGACTGTGACTAGGACTGAAGCGGGCTTCGGAGTCATCTACGAAGAATAATTTGAGTTAGGTTCCAGACTGCTTGAAAATAAATCCACGGCTAACCTCACGTGATAGCTCAGGGGATGCAGTGGGAACATGTTTCTTAACACTGAACTTAAAGATCATCTGTTAACCTCCCGTGAAAGCATTTGTGATGTCGTTCTTGTGTAAGTATACGGCACAGTTACGTTCTCATTGTTGACCTCACGTGAAAACTAGAGACTGCTGTGCGTATTGCGGCATCCAATGTAATCTTAGGAACATTATTAAATTTCAACTGCCGACATCTTGTGGGTACCTACCTAGATCGAAAAAACTTACCGGAGATTCGATGACGACTCCGTTTTCGCTTTTTCAAGCGGTTTTCTAATTCTCGCAGACGACTGCTCAGCTCCCTTATTTCTTCGTCTCGTTTTCTTCGATGTTTTCCCATCTTGTTCGAATCTTGCTGGACTTTTTAAACGGAAACGTGATCAACGCGCGGCACAAAAAAGTACAATGATTGACAGATGTCAGGAGAACGCGCCAACGACTGGACCACAGATAAGATTTGCTTTCTTTTTTATGATGATGGCTTTCATCTTTAAATATGTGATTAGCGTGTAGCATGAATTCTACAACTACTTAGTGAACAAACAATGGGGACGAGATTACGCAGCATAATCTAATGCTTGTCATAAGTGTCAGGTCGCACACGCACGAAGGAATATGATACAGCTTTCTAAGGATCTTTTTTCTAATCGATTGATTTTCACTCTTTGGTACTGCAGAGTTATTAGGTACGTAACACACTATCAGTAGCAATGGGTTTCATTTTGACAGTTCAACAACATTCATTGCGTTATTTACATTGTAAAGCAGACAAATTTTTTGAACATGTAAAGCAATGGATTAGCAATATCCTTCAAAATTTTTCAGATTAAGATTGATAGTGTGTTATGCAATTAGGGTACAGGAGTACATGTTTGACATAATGGGGTTTATTTATAATTAACGCCTTTTTTATTGCTGTATGGGCACGCTCTTGACCTCGATCACGCCTGATGGAAAGCGATGGATGAGGTCTATGATGGAACGAGCGTGTCCAGAAGATGCCTAAGGCACTGGAACTCCCACGCATCGACGAAACACAACAGGCTGCTTGACGCCGGATTCCGGTGGGAGGGTGGTCGCAAACCAGGCTGGCGTTAGACCCACCACCGCAAGGGAAGAATTGGCCAGTCAAATAAGGTGTTGGGTGTAATCACACGCAACACCTTATTTGGCTGGCAAAGGTCAACTGAAGGACGTTGTCGATGAGGAGAACAAGCCCCACAGCGTCGTCGTCGTCCGCGGCTCCTACAGCTACACCGATTCGAACGGCCAGCCCGAGACCATCAACTACTTCGCCGACGAGACCGGCTACCACGCGGAGGGACCCTCCGTCCCCGGACAGTCGTCCGGGATGCGCCGAGCGCTCGGTTCAGTTTAGTAACTGGCGGAACAAACTGCGCTTCACGAGGAGGCTTCTTCATGCATCCCAAAAATTAATTAATGCATGCCTGCTAAAGCATACATTGTTTGACGTTTATTTATAAATAAACACATAATATGTATTTTGTTTGTAGTTGTGTTAGTGTTGTTGTTGGTTTAGCCCTTATATTTGGCCCTCTAATTTTAAGTCAAATACGAACGGATTAAGATTGTGAAAGCGTCACAAAACGACGCGGCGTGTCCACTATGTCTTGTCCTTTGTCTCTATATCACGTGAAATATGACAGTTAACATGGGAAAAAATACCTCTAAGATTACATATATTTAATCTACCTGAATATTTGAGACTATACTCTTTGTACCTATAGTCTCCGCCCGTTAGATGTCATATTAAGGATCGGGTTAGACGGCAGATGGAGTGACGAGACAGTATGTAAAAGAGTCCGAATTTTTCGTCTGTCCATTTAAAATAGTGACGTCTTGAGGGTTGGGCGCCCTGCACCGGGATAAAAACAGATATCAGAAGGCCAATTCTCGTAATTTAAAACGTTTTAAACCTAGTCCCAGTCTCATCTCGGCGACAAACAAATGTCAAAAACTTAGTCAAAATTAAGGGAAATTAGAGGTATTTTTGACAGATTGAGAATGAGATCTTATGAGAAATTTAAATTTCGCGGGCTACCCTGCCGCTTACCCCTTAAAAGCTTAAAAAAACCGCGCGTTTACGGTTGTAACGCTTTTGAATCACCTGTGCGTGATTTTCATAGAAAACAAAGCACGCGGAAGGTCCATGTTACAACGCAAAAACCTATTCTTGGAAACGTAATGTTTGATTCCAGACCTTTTCACTTCACTTGCCAACTGACTTATCCCATGTTAAAACGTGCTGCGCGTAGGCGTACCTACGTCATGCAGAACATCGCTTGTGGCGCAAATGTGGTAACAATATTGATCAGCTGCGGCCGCAGAACAGGACAGATCGTAAACATCCACTGTTAAACATGATCCGACCCTGTAAATCAAGAATAGGCTTTAAACGGTCAAAGTTGGACAGTTATGCAAACACTGCCGTATCTGGTTTTCAAATGTTTGGGCAGTGATTCGGGTTTCTAATCACAATATTAGGTATTATTATGATTTAAAATACTATAATAGTTGTTATAGTTATTTTAGTTGTTTGTGTAAGTCTCAAGTGTTTTTCTCAGATTCGTGGAAAGGAGGAAAATATGTAATCTCAACTTCTGAGTTTTTTTATAGAATCATAAAATTTTCGGAATTATGATTCTGAATTGAATCACAATAAGTACCTAAATAAATTAAGTTTTAGCGTTAACACGTGAGACAAACTTCCAGCTTCTTTTGGTCGACGTGATGATATTTTGGTATGATTGGCATTTCCAAAAAGAAACATAGATATTTTGAACGCAACCAAACTCAAAAGCTCAAGATTTCTAAGAAGCTTTCTGGCGCTTTCCCGCCAATAAATTCATCAATAACCATAAAAAATCATTAAAAAATCCCGGTCATCAGGCGATAAATCCCGCGGCTATAAATCATCAGGCTGCGTCAATGGCCGACTGAGCACAATTTCCGTGCGGCCGGCCACGGTAACGGTCCACACTGAATGAATCAAGCTAATATTTAACCTTAATACCACAAGCTGCGATAACTAACTGATATTGACTTTCAGCAGTTCCACAGAATAGAAATTAACTCGAACGGTAACGAGTTAATTTTCGTGTTAACTTTAGTTTAGTCTGAATTCTGAGAGCCTGCTCGAAGCAATTATTATATTTAAACATTCAATAATTGCTTATTTGATGAAAATGAACATTCTCACTTTACCGTTATATTAAAATTTATCTATTTTGTTCTCAATGTAAACAACATTATAATAAATAAACGAATTAAAAGAGTGCTTCATCGAAAATGCTTTCTCTTTTCAGGTATGCTCATCTGAATACACTAGCTGCGAATGGCTTCCACCAAACTCCACTCTGCTGGACGGAATCTATGACTTTGAAGATCTGGATGAAGAATAAGTAAAAACAATGAGCAAAACAAAAACAACTCAAGCGGACGTAGGCTAAAAAGAAGCGGTTAACGACAGTGTTTTATTTATTTACTGTTTAGCCATATCACATTTATGTAGAATGTTTTCAATACTAAATGGCCGAATTCTCAAAAATCACTCAATTTGTAGTGAAATCCGATAATATAGGTATAATATGAAAAATATGTTGTAGAACGTGGCTAAATAAATGCTATTTTTTAAATCCATCTCTCTTTGTTTATTTTCTGTCTACTCTTCATCGTGTCTTCGGAAAAAAAAATTAAAAGCTTATTTCAACATCACAAATATTATTAATTTTATCCATACTAATATTATAAATGCGAAAGTGTGTCTGTCTGTCTGTCACCTCTTCACACTTACACCGCTAAACCGATTTAGATGAAATTTAGTATAGAGATAGTTTGAGTCCCGGGAAAGGACATAGGATAATTTTTATCCCGATATTCCTACGGAATCGAAACTAATGCGGGTGAAACCGCGGAGCGCTGCTAGTTGTTTATATTATGTACGTCATTACCTGGAACTAGACGATTTTTTTGATCCCTGTCACTTATTTTTAGATCTGAAATAGATTTAGCAAATAAATTATTTTATTTTATTAATTAAAATATGCTTATCGATACATTATCAACATCGCTTTTACTGCGGCGAAACACGTATAAAAAGGCGCTGGACCTCTGGACCTTTTAGTGTATTTTGCCCTTTTACGAAGTTCGGTGGAAGAGTGGCCAAGCATGAATAAATAACTAGAAGACACCAACGGAAAAGTGTTCTGTCCTTGATACATGGACAGTCCATTATAAACCTATAAAGGTTAAAGCTGTATTGAGGTGACCTTCCTAAGATCAATTTCACTTGAAAACTTCACCTAAATATTAAAGGACAATTCACTAAAGGTTATGAGTTCTTCCTATACGAATATAAAATATATTGTATTTATTTATTTTGTCCTAAAATAGATAACCAAAAACCTATCGGTAACTATAATCTGCGCGGAACTAATTGGCCGTGCCTTAGGTATGTGAACGGTGGGACGGGGGGGCGGGGGCGCATTACTCACTACGTGTGTTGCGAACCGTCGCCTCACCCCTGTCCCCACCTCAGTGGCCAGCTACAGGAAGCAGGACTATAGCAACAATGTCTTTAATTTTGACAGTTCAACAAAATTCATTGCGTTATTTAGGTTGTTGAGCAAACAAAGTTTTCGAACATATGAAGCAATGGATTAGCAATATCCATCAAAATGATATAGATTGTGATTTGAAAGTGTGTTACGCAATAATGGCGCTTGTGTCGTATACTTATAGCTTAGCTAATGGCAAAATATCTACACAAAAAAAACAGATATACTAACAAATAACAATAATATCTGTCACAACAAATATTTATGACGTGAAAATAAAGAAATTATTATTATTTAACAAACGTGGTGATCACGGCCATTTGCCGCGATCGTTCATTGTGGCGGTCTATTTGGAGACCCAGGAGCCGGTATAAAGATCATGACCGGCACTTGCTTTCGAATGCAGACTATAACACGTAATACCCACCACGTCCACGCATTTAGGCAGTATACTGAATGACTGCAGCTTGTGGGCACATTGCCAACTAAACCCCATCTCTTCAATAACGGCCTATAAATAAACAAACGTTTAAAACCGTTTAGAGCTAGGAAATAACAGATTCTGCGCAGAAGTGAAAACTTCTTTAGGCGCATTTTGCGCTCATTCTAAACAGTGAACTGCACGCTCGGGTCAGTGATGCGGGGTTCGGATATACTCGGCTCCAGTTAGCCGGTGACGCAAACTCGCGTATACTCGGTTTCAGTCGGTTGGTGACGCAGACTCGCGTATACTCGGCTCTAGTCGGTCGGTGACGCAGACTCGCGTATACTCGGTTTCAGTCGGTCGGTTACGCAGACTCGCGTATATTCGGTTTCAGTCGGTCGGTGACGCAGACTCGCGTATACTTGGCTCCAGTCGGTCGGTGACGCAGACTCGCGTATACTCGGCTCCAGTCGTAAGTTTTTACTTCTATCGTGCGGTCACAACCACAAGCAATAAGCACAAACCCTTTTTATATTCCTTTAGTGAAAATTGAGTCTGTTTTAATTTTTGTCGAAGTAAATAAATTTTTCATGTTCACAGAATTTTAACAAGTGTTTTTTTTTCGAATAAATGTAATTTAAAATGATTGAAGGATTTAAAATGATTCCCAAGAACTTTATGTAAAACAATTTTTAAACTGTTCGAGTAAAGAGGTGGTTCGGTGGTTTTTCTTGTATATGTGTTATAGTCAAAGGTCGATTTGCAGTCTCTTCCCGGAATGACTGGTTTATCCTAGGTTTGACCAAAGCCTTGGGGCAAACCCCGAAATAAAATCCAATTTCGGCCTTTGACTAAAGTATTTTTAGTCAAACCTAGAAGTTCCTAACTTTTTAGTCAAACGTCGAAAGTAAAATAATCTGTTTCGGGCTTTGCCTAGTTGATCCTAGAAGCCAATGGCAGTCTCGGTCAAACGTCCACTGTACTTGTAATATTATGTTGTGTGCGCTGATAGCACACTTGGTGCAGACTATGAAGGCTTCGGAAGTCAAGTAACATGCATGCGTTGTGCACAGACAGAAAATAAAAAAAAAATAAAAAAAGGCAATTGAAGATCTTGAATGTTATGAAACAATTATCTAAACAAAAATATCCGCCAATCGCGATTGGAAAAACTGTAACCATAGCTATTCTTAGCTACGACAGAGCTAAAAGGAGACGCTCGAAATGTTTTAGGTATCATACAAGATAAAACAGTGAGTGATGTGAGTGATGACTGGACATGGTAGGGACGAAATACGGAACGATAAACACACTTTTTTCGAGGAATCAAATAAAAGAATGCAAAGAGATTTTTTTTAATTTTAATGATGTGCCCGACGACGTTAAGCTGTCTCTAAGAGAAATAAGTGCAAAAGATTCTAAATTTGGGGGCCAAGGCTTTATAAAATGTAATTGCAACAAAAAAATCCTCTTCAAAATTATGTAAATGTAAGAGATCTAACGTCTTGTGCAATTCTAAATGTCATAATGCATCACCATGCATGAATAAAGACTATTTTTTTATTTTATTTTAATTATGACAACATTAAAACAATAAACATTAAAATAAAAAAAAATCGTTTTATTACACCTAATCTAACAAACTAAGACATTCTAATACTTAATTGAAGTTTGACTGGTCAAACCCCGATTTCATTAAATTGAGTTTCGACGTTTGCCTGACCAAATTAGTTTCTCCTAGGATTGACGAAAATGCTTTAGTCAGAGGTCGAAAAACTTCATTTGTTTGGGCTTTGACTAAGACTTAAAGTCGGACCTGAGGATTGACTAGTCAAACCTAGGAGCTCCGGAGCTTCGAGGTTTGAATATAACATATGCATTTCAGTTTTTGCTATGGATACGGTTGCTCTTTTTTTACAATATTTTTGTTTTAATTGCGAAATTTATTAATATTTTCAGAAAACACAAGCTTATTTTAAGTGGTTAATTTTTCAGGCAGAATATTTAAATTCAATTCAGTATATTTTTATAAAGTACCTAAAAAAAAAAATCATAAAGTATTTATTTATTAAGGTACACCAACAGCTTCTATGTCTACATTTTCTTAAGTACTATAATCACAAGTCTCGGTCTTACACAGTCGCCAATTACAGGTTTACCAGCAATCTCGGAAATAAGTGATTACACATAATAAAACTAAACTAAAACTAAAGGCTAGAACTTAAAGAATTTTGGCAAAATAATTATATTTCTTAAACTTAAGATTAATAACAGAAACTAAAACTAAAAAAGTAAAATAAAAAGACGAACAACATTGCAATTTTGCCCACTTACTTAAAACTAAGAACGTAAATAATATAAATAGAAATGAGATCATAATGGAAAGTAGGTATAGCTTCTAAAAACAAATTAAGTATAAAAAGGTGAAGGATTTCCAAAGTAGGTAAATTGTCATGACAAATTAACAGATTGTGTTTTTCGGGACTTCAGTATTTTGGATTTGAAGACCTTTATGGAATCATGGTATAGATCGACATCTGGTACAAATTTTATCAAAGAATTCATCTCTCTGCTGAGTCTGTTTATTGCTGAATTTACTCCAATATTTGTCTTGGATGCTTGAGTGTGGAATACATCAGTTACAGGGTATCTGGGCATTTTGTAGGGAACTTTTAGTCCAATACGCTCAACTAATCTGTCACAGTCTAATTTATTATTGACCAATTTGTAGAGAAACATTAGATCCTGTGTCAATCGACGGTCGGACGGTCGCGCAGAGAATCCATATTGTAGCATCGAACACGTTGTTCATATGGACATCGAGGAGATATTTTACCGAAGGTATACGCTAGATGTTTCGTGAAGGCCCTCTGGATGCTTTCGACCCTTTGTGAGTGCATAGCATAGTGGGGGTTCCACACTACGCTCGCAAACTCAAGGTGGCTCCGAACTAAGGCATTATATAACACTATTTTAGTTCTAGCCAGCTTGAAGCCTTTAGTGTTTCTTTTAAGAAATCCAAGTAGCCTTGCTGATTTCGTGACGATGCTATCAATAGATTTCGTGACGATGCTAACAAAAGTACAGTTAACAAAAGAGATAAGTATGCAGGATCGTCGGATATAGTTGAAGTTTAGTAAGAAACTGATGGATTTTTTCGAATAAAATTTAATTTTATTAATAGAAAACAAAGAGCTCATTTATCAAATTTCAGTCAACAATATCCATCAGTTTCTTACTAAACTTCAACTATATCCAACGATCCTGCTTACTTCTCTCTTTTGTTGACTGTACCTACACGCACAATGGTCCACTTAAAGGTCTACGTGCGAAACCAAACCCCATAACATAGATGATGTACCTATCTGACAAAAAAATTTCTACTTGAAGACTGAAATGTAGGTACACTAAATGAGATTATTGTTAATGTCAAACTCAAATCAAATTAATCATCACACGTAATTATAGTATTCAAATCAATCTCTCTGACACACCGAATGGTAACACCCATGGTATTAACATATGTAGTTAGTTAGTTATTTAATTTAGTACCTACCTAGTGTAAATGGTTTGTTGCATAATCATTTACTATTGTGTAACAAAAGATAACGTATTAAAATAAACAAAAGGCCAAATCCCGTATTTAAAAACGTTCAAAATCTAGTCGCGTTCTCATCCCAGCGAGAATCAATGTCAAAAATGTAGGTAAATTAGAGAATATTTTGACAGATTGAAACTGAGATTAGATTGTGATCGTTCTTAAAGACACGGGAATTGCCCCACAGATCACAGACACGTAGGTAAAATGTTCGGTGTGTCTGAACCTCCTTTGTCTGTCATCTTTTTTCTTTTTCTATCCTCGATATGGCCAGACAGACGAGACGTGGTGCCAGTCTGTCCTTCACTGATTATCCATCAAGACGCTTGTCATACGCAATGACAGAATGGGCATCTCTAATTTCATAGAGGCCCATATTGTGACGTATTCTCGTCAAGAGAGACGGATTATTTTTGCTGAAGAATCTAGGAACTTAGTGCTTGTTGTAAATAGCATTAATAAATGCCGCAATAGAATAGGACAGAGTATTATTGACCTGTAATTGCTACATCTTAACTTATATTGGAATTTGATAAGATTTTGTTTGTTTTGTTTCGCTTTTACGCAAAATTACTGAACGGATTTGGATAAAATTTGGCACATGGGGAGACCAAGACCTAGATTAAGACACGGCGTAATTTTTATTCCGATATTCCCACGGGATCGAGACTTATGCGGGTGAAACCGCGGGCTGTAGCTAGTTACTTATAAATAAAGTAATTGAAAATTTAGAAAAGTGTCTGCGACGTGGGGTATGTTTAGTTTATACACCCTTGTTAGGAAAATAAATAAATTAATCTAACATGAATAAACATAAAACTAAACTATGAATAAGAACTAAATAAGTAATATACAGGGTGAAATTGAAAACATGCGTTAAATCGAAATGGGAGATTTTACTCATCATTATGAACAACTTTTACCATGGGGCCGAACCTTAAATCGCGAATAAAAAATCAGCTGTTCCCTACATTTTGACGAGTTATGCGAACATAAATGTAGGGAACAGCTGATTTTTTTTTTCGCAATTTCTGGTTTGGTCCCATAGTAAAAGTTGTTCATAATGATGAGTATAATCTCCCATTTCGATTTGTCGCATGTTTTCAATTTCACTCAGTATTATAAAGTGCAAGATGGAAATATAAGATTGACGAATGTGCATAGATACCAAAATTCTCACAAACAAACACCATCATAAAAATAATCACGTATCAAAAAATACAGCAGCTTTTTAAAGACTTTCTTAATATAAATTGTTATGTACCCTTTTCATATTAACAAGCCAGTGTAAATACAAAAATGCAAACATTAGGAAAATATCAAATAGCATCATCTACCTAGTCTTTTCCCAACCATTTTCGGGCTCGGCTTCCAGTCTAATCGGATGCAGCTGAAAACCAGTATTTTACGTAGGGCAAATGCCTATCTGACCTCCACAACTCAGCACGGGTAACATGTCAAAGATTTTTTTCACGTTTTAATCATAAATAATTTCATCATCACCTGCCTAGCCTTTTCCCATCTATGTAGGGGTCGGCTTCCTATCTAACTGGATGCAACTGAATACCAGTATTTTACATGGAGCAACATGCCTAACTGACCTCCACAGCCCAGTTACTGGGTAATACGATAGTCGATACCCCTTGGTAAGACTGGTTGTCAGACTTTCGGGCTTCTGACGACCCGTAGCGACTGTCAAAGATCCAGAAATGACAGCCGGGACCAACGGTTTAACGTGCTTTCCGATCCACGGAGGGGTCTTGGTATGTAAATCACCCATCCACGGACCAACGCGGCAAGCGATCGACCCCTCAATGAAAATATCTAGTACTTGTTCCACGAAATTTCAGGAACAAACAAATGATTTATGTATTGATTATACTCGTAATAAACTATTCATTTGGCATGTTCAAACTATTATAGCATTTCGGGATTGTAACAAAAAAATTGTATCAGTATTTCGCCTTCATTTGGTATATTTTTCCTCATCCCGTATTATTTTCCTATGGACTGATTGTCCGTATTCAGGCCAATCAAATAATATTCACGCGAGAACCCACTTCATTACGTACTTCATTGATATAATGATATTTCGATTACCAGCATTGGTATCATATTACCTATCTCATTGGTAAAACAGGTTTATGGTATGTACATTTTACGTGGGCTTGTATTTGGTCAATTATATTATTTGGTAGTGGATTATATTTTTGAATCATCATAATCAGCCTATAATGTCCCCACTGCTGGGACACAGGCCTTCTCTTGGTGAGTGGGAATGGGCCATAAGCCGCCACGCAGGCCCAGTGCGGATTGGTAGATGTCACGATTTCCTCACGATGTTTTTCTTCACAGATTTGACAGCAGTAACTCGTAAGTCGTCGCCGTAAGAATGGAACGCAAATTGTAGTCAATCAAATGAATTCTTGATGTTATACATCTTTCTGATGCTTACTGTACAGTCATATTTCATATACATTATGTACGCATATATACTCGGTCATAATGAACGTGTCGCTAGGGAAAAGAAATATTGTGGTATTCATTTTGTGGGACCCAAATCTGGTTATTGCAATCATTAACTAACAGAATTAGGAGGCCGCTTTCCTTCAACACGCGTAATATAAAGAAATAAAGTGTTTCAAATATATTATAATGAAATGAGAACGGTAATAGTTAGGTGTTATGGTTCCAGCTAGTGGGAGAAAGAATAAATGCGTATATTTATGAAATACGAAATAATGGAAAATGCGGCCGGATAGTTTTTGAAAAAGCCTAAATAAAAAGTCATAATTCGAGGTTTGGCTCTCGCCTATTTTCTCCACCAATATTGGACCAATTTAAAAGATATTTCATAAACAGAATAAAAAGTTAAAAAAAGATTTACGACACAGAATGAAAATACTTGAATAATGTTTCTTTGCCTGCCGAGAGATAGTTTGTCATTTGTCTTCTGAAACTATTCACTTTGCTCCAACCACGTTCGATCTTTGAAATACAGAATATTTCATAAGCCAGCGCGAACTTTTTCCCAGATTCAATGTGTAAAAACTATTTTCTAGATTCAACTTTTTATAATAACAAAATATAGACTACAGTCCCAGTGGTAAAGGCCGAGATTTACGAGTTGTAGGTCATGAGTTCGAATCAAAACAGGCACTTTACTTTGTGTAAATAATTTCATCACCACTGTTCTCAAAACTGTGAAGGAAAACATCGTGTGGAAACCAGTATCATAGCTGGTATGTCCTAGAACCAAACATTCGAAGACATACGACATCTAACAATCCGCACCGGGCCCACGTCATGGACTATTATAAAGTTTCTATATTTATGTCTGTAATTTATATGGTGTACATAATAAAGAGTATTCTATTCTATTTTATTATGACCCATCCCCCCTCTCACAAAGAGGGGGCTTGTGTCCCAGCAGTGGGAACATTATAGGCTGATTATGCTTGCTACATTACGTTTGAAAACTAAAAATCTTTTGATGTGGTAGAGTGAGCTCCAAAATAAATACAAAAATGTTCGAGTTGAGTGCAAAGTAAACTTCATCTCATTACAGGCAGAGCTAACACACGATCGGTGCTCGTCGCACGAATGATCGCACGCCTCCAATTTAATTTGGTACAGCTATAATGAGATCCGCTCTGAATTAATATAGGTTTTTGAATAAGGTATCTCGCGTACAAACCTCGTTTACCCGCCTCCTTGAAGCACGTATTTTCCTTCACACAATCACGCGTTTTATATTAACTGCTATCGAAATGTTGCCAGCTGAAACTCGAGGTGTTATTTTCGCTCGTTCTCGCGTCAAACTTCACCAGTGTGCACGTAAATTCAAATAAGAAAATAACTTTGGCAATATAAGTATGTAAATCGTGTATCGAACAATGTCTGAGACGGTTCTGTAAGTGCGTGATTATACTTCTTGAGACTAGGTTAATAGTGGGGCTTTGCTTGTTTACAATGTATTCGTTTCTTAAAAAAAAAATATGTGACTTCTTATGTGTGGTCACCGCGTATCGGCAAGCGTAGTGTGGTACGCCCCCTCAGCTAGATGGACCGACGACCTTAAGAAGGTGGCTGGGATAGATTTGATGCGGAAGTCGGAGGACAGGGTGTTGTGGCGCAGTCTGGGAGAGGCCTATGTCCAGGAGAGGACTGCGATAGGCTGAGTTGATTGGTGTGTGGTCTCGATACATGGCATGAAATACAGAAACCACCTGAAGATTCCAGCTTCGAAAAAAGGGTTTGTTTTTCTTGTTACAGGGGAGAACCGTCAGAAGCTCTTATTCCGGTTATTTTAATAAGATAATAAGAAATAATACCAACCTGCTTCAAATAAATGACTTCCAAATAAGGCGCTTATTTTCTAACCCTCTTACTAATAAACGTTGTATAGCGTCTGTATAGTTACACAACGCTTTGTCTTCTTCTTTCGAAAGTCAAATTACTGACGACTGAAAGAGAGGAATCAGTGTGTAACTATTCATCTGATATAATACGTACGTTTGTTAGTAAGGGGGTAACTGTAATATGTAGTTACAAGCACACTAAACTCACCAATTTAGCAATGATCACAAAATTATTGCAATGCGTACGTAACTTCAATCATCTGCATCATCATTTGCCTGGCCTTTTCCCAACTTTGTTGGAGTCGGCGTCCAGTCTAACCAGATGCAGCTGAATACCAGTATTTTACAAGGAGCGACTGCCTATCTGACCTCCACAACCCAGTTATTAGGTAATACGATACCCCTTGGTAAGACTGGTTGACAGACTTTCGGGCTTCTGACTACCCGTAACGACTGTCAAAGATCTATGAATGACAGCCGGGACCAACGGCTTAACATGCTTTCCGAGGCAGGGAGGGGTCTTGGTATGTAAAGATGGTCACCCATTCACGGACCAACCGTGGCAAGCGTAGCTTAACTGATCTAAACTAAAGCTGATCGATCGACCCGTGCGGGTGTTATTACATAGCCACAAGCCCCTCGTACGTAACTTCAATCATACAACTTAATGAACAAACAAAATAATACTATCTCTTTCATCTCCATTCAACACTGCTATAACTTTGTTTACCCGCTGTAGAAAACAAACATATTTTAAGAGGATATTCCTAAGGTTTTTATTGCTTTCCGAGTACAGCAGAAGTTGCCAACATAAGCGTTTGGTAAATAAATGTCTGTGGTAAACTAAAGGACTTATCTCTTGAGCCGTAATGAGTCATGTGCCGCAGCTGTAGGGCTCTACATACGCAATATAAAGACGTCACGATATTAATATTTAGCAGGGTGATAGTGTACGAAGCGTTGTTATCATAAGCTTTGGAAGTTCCTTACTATTTTTTTCAGTAAAATTTTTGGTATTATGTTAAAAAAAAAACACAGCCAAGTCACAGTCAGACAGACAGACAGATGAAGTGATAGGATCACTTCGTTGCCCGCCCGTAAGGGTTCCGTATTTTCTTTTCAGATACGAAACCCTAGAAACAACAAGCGAGACTAAATAATGGGCCTTTGGAATAAACATTGCTCTAAGCATCCTTCAAAATTTCATACACACACACGCACACACCACACACAGCCACACCACACACGAATGTCAGTCACTTTCACATCACACCACATCACTTACATCACGTCACATCACAACACTCACATCACACCACTCTCACACTTACCTCCCCCCCCTCCTACTTCATATGCGAACACACGTAGTTTTAAGTATGTTTTGTAAAATGTCGTAGTTTTTCTTTTCTTTTTAATTACCTTAGTCAACCTAAAAAAGAGCGGCGTCTTCTAACACAGGCATTATCTGCTTAAAAGGAGGCGCCATTCACCAACAAAATGTAAACTACTTTATCTTGAAAAATAAACAATTTTGTATTTTAAAATTAAATCAACACATAATCTGTACGATAATTCGTAATTTATTTTATGCTGATATCGTATATTACAATTGTACGGATACTTCACAATCTTGTAAACGGTTCAAAGAGTGATATCACGATTTAATTCTTGATCTTATTTTCCGAGGACATTTTTTGACGAATCAAAGGATGATCATAAAAATAAAAAAACTCAGCATTAACAGCGGATCTATTATTATGAGATAGATTTTTTTGGGGCGCGCCGATTCCCGTCAAGGGCACTTTGCATACTTATATCACACCCCGGACACTCCATACAACGCTCGCAAAATAATTACCTACTACTACTACTTTAAAAAATGACGTTTGTATACGTATGAATGTATGCGTGAGGTACTTGTGTTTGCGAGCGCTCTTTGTTAAAGAACTGCGACGGTAACCTCGAAGTGCGGGGTGAGTTGCGGTAACTAATGTTAGTGCGGGGAAGGGAGTGGCCTTTCTGTACGTAGTACTTTAAGGCGCAGATATACGACTTCTAATGATTTTAAATTCAACATCACGTCTAATCGACCGGACTGATTTCTTTGAAAAAAATAAATGTTATACTAGACCATTTGCTTCGTAATTTGATATGTGAATATTTGCAATTATATTTTTTTACCATAGTGTAATTAATTTGTAAAGTAATGTCTACCGCGGACATAAAAACGATAATCGCGCAAACACTATCGGGTGTATTTTCATAAAACTTTCACCATCTAAAAGACAATTTAATTCCCCGAATTTTAGTATACGGTTTTTATTTGTTTGGTGTTTGAGAGTTTTTGTAAATAGATAATTGCTTCATATTTGCAATAAATTACCACGGTTGTGTCATCGCGCTTCTCTTTCTTTTCTATGCAGTCCGACAGTGACCGCGCTTTAGGTCGTGTAGTCGCCTTAAGTATTCTGTGCTTATATGCTGTGCATGTCCTGGGGTTCAGCCTCATTGTGGTAGACGGAGCAAGAGTTTGAGTCGTACAGGTTGGCAAAAATATTGTTCTATACATTTTAACCGCTTAGGTAGGTATATACACTTTAATAATATACTTGCTCGGAAAATACCTTATTACTTTTTAAAATGAGACAGAAAGTTTGTTGAGTTTGTTGTACAAAACGGGTTGTAAAAGTGTATGAAAATCTATTGTTAAAGAGCTGTCTTTTTTCATTTAGAGTAGTAGCTAACCTAATTAAATATAGCAGAATTCCAAAAAAACAAAAAGTTTTTACAAAGATTTCACCAAGCGCAAAATGATAATAGCTATGTATAACAATTTTAATATAAAATTCACTTAAAAAAAATGTCTGTTATTTTCTTCGTAGGTATAATATAAAGCACTATGTTTCACTCGGAAGAACGTGCGATTCCCAACTCGTGTGTATTAAGGCCCTCGGCTGAAACTCGGGCATCAAAGTAGACCCTCGTTCGAATATCGGTCACTTTTTCCCCTGGGTAAACAATGCACTATTTTTAAACTGCTGATTTGTTGATTTTTGGTAACCGACAAAAATTTTTGATAAAAGAATTCATGGTTACAGATTGCGCGCCGATGTCCTGCCACCCTGTATAGACCTTCGTTTAATCTGTCAAGCTCCGCTAATGAGACACTATTGTTTCGTCGCCGATCGGCGAACCGCGCCGCTTGACCGGTTAAAGACTGAGCATTTATTTGACTAAACATTCCTGCTTTCATATTTTATTCTGTCTGCGATCAAATTATGACTTACAGTGCACTTATTTTGCAGTAAATATATTATAAGGTCCAGTCTGCAGACACGTTTAATTATTAAAAGCATTAACAAACGGGTCATTGATCCGGTAATGTGCACTGTGCTGTTGAAGCCACTGACGGCTTAGGCAACCACAACGTCTGACCGGTATAGTGGTTTGTGGTCACGCCAGTTACCTCTGTGTTATACTGTTTAGGCACTTAGTTAATTTACTAAACTAAATAGTTTCATCTGAAAATGTTATACCGTTAAAGGTGGACTAAGCTTTACCAACCTATGTACCTGATGGAGGTCGCGGGAATCCGCTGGATGCGAGAAGCACAAGGCTGGTCGGTGTGGCGAGTCTCACAAACAACTATACAAAAGATGATACTACATATTAGGTACTCGTGTCTCCGCCTGTATCTCGTTTGTTAGTAATGTGGCTCGTGATAATCATATTTTTGCGCAGAGATCGGCCTCGATAATGTTCTACATTGTAGGTACCGTTCGCAAAACGGGCGTAGGCATTTTTTTTTAAAACAACTTCATGTACGCAAAATACGCGCATCGACGTGGAGTTGCGGATACCACTCCGTATTACGTAGAACATTTTCTGGGCAAAGGCCTCCCCTTTCACCTTCCAAAGAAAGATAAAGAAGTTTTTGGGGGAGGCCTGTGTCCAGCAGTGGACGTGTTTAGGGTAGAATGATGGTGATGACGATTATAATTTGTGGGGTCGTAGCTAGGACACCCACATTTCTAAAATATGATTAAGTAAGGGGCCGAATAATTGGCATTGACAGAGCACAAATTCGGATTTGTGCTCTGTCAATGCCAATTGTAATTTATTAGGTTTTTTCAGTAACTGCCCTTTGCTCGGGCAAAGGGCAGTTACTGAAAAAACCTAATAAATTACTTAATAGCACTGAGCGATCCGGGGATCGCACCCAGCGGGGTAATTGTGTAACACGCTATTAGTAGCAATGGCTTTCATTTTGACGGTTACAACATTCATTGCGTTGTTGAACAAAAAAAAAATTCGAACATATGAAGCAATGGATTAGCAATATCCTTTAAAATTATTTAGATTGAGATTAATAGTGTGTTAGCCAATTAGGATGCTGGACCTCATGGTCAGAAGTAATACTTGCCAATGAGGCAGTCCAGGCAGTCCTCATGATCATTGCCAGCCTTGTTCTAACTAACTGCTGAATATAGACCTTCTCCCTTTTTACCCTCCCTTCTCCTTTTTACCTTCTCCCTTATTACATCTAAAAATTTAGAGAAATTAAATAATTCTTTGGCAAGTAAATTATGTGTTCAGAGTTTTAATAATTTATGTGACCCGAATGAGTTCTACGCCGAGTTCTTTTCACTATTAAACACGCAATTTAATGTCACTTTCCCACTAAAGACTAAAAGTATTTACACAATGTTCTTATTTAGTGATTGGGCGACTCCAGGTATTCGTAAAAGCAGGGAAAACCTTTTTGAACTTTATGGCCTAAAGCAACATAATATGAATAACACAAGCTTTCATCAGTATGTTGCAACATATTCTAAGACTTTTAAAATTGTATGCAAAACAGCTAAAGCTCTTTATATTAGCAATAAAATAAAATCAGCCGATGATAAAATAAAAACTACCTGGCAAATAATAAATAATGAAACAGGTAGGAAAAAACAGCGTAATACTGAATTTAATTTAGAAACTGCACATGGCCCCATAAACTCAGATGTAGAAATTGCTCAGGAATTTGTAAACTTTTTTGCTAATATTCCCATTAAAACTACTGAAGCTTTAAATTCCTCACCCGCGCGTTCTGCTGATTTACTTAGAAAGAATGTTAAGGCATGCCCCTCGGAGTTTAGTTTTCAACATACAAACCCCCAGGCTGTTATAAAAGCTTTTCAAAAAGATCTTAAAATTAAATCAACAGAAGATCTCTGGGGAATGTCTGTAAAAGTTTGTAGATCTATCATTGAAACGATTGCGCCCTATTTAGCTTTCATATTTAACATCAGTATAGACCAAGGAGTCTTTCCGGATCTCATGAAACACAGTAAAGTAGTTCCTTTATTCAAAGCCGGTGATAGTAAAGAACCCAACAATTATAGGCCTGTGTCAATTCTGCCAGTTCTCAGTAAGGTGTTTGAAAAGTTGATGCTCAATCAAATGTTACGCCACTTTAATAAAAATTCCATCTTTCATGAACAACAGTACGGTTTCACCAAAGGGCGTTGTACCACTGACGCCGGTGTCACCCTAATAAAGAACATTTTTAACGCCTGGGAAGAAGCACAAGATGCCATTGGAATCTATTGCGACCTCTCAAAGGCGTTCGATTGCGTCAACCATGAGACACTTCTGTCTTACGTCGCCGCGAATCTCTCAGGGAACTATTTAAAAGGATTAATATTATGACGGTACCTTGCCAATTCATTTATGAAAACATTATGTATGTAAGAAAAAATCTACATCTTTTTAATAAAATAAGCGATAGACATAACTTTAATACAAGAAATAAAGATAAAATACATCAACCATTTTTCAGATTAGCCAAAGTGCATACATCTTTTATGGGGTACTGTGTCAAATGTTACAACAAAATACCTTGTGATATATTGCAATTAAATGAAAGAAAATTTAAAACTCACATTAAACGTGCACTTTGTAAACAAGCATACTATAAATTAAAAGATTATATCCAAGATAAGAACGCTTGGAAACATGCTGGTCCTGCTCCATAGGACAATCTAGAGTCTAGACAAAATCAAACTGGCTGCTAATTGAATTGTAATTTTTTTTTAAATTCTTTTTTACATTCATTACTCACACCCTGACTTATTACTTGTATTTTTTTTTAAATTAAAATCGTTTTGCTTCTACCATGTTTGTAAATATGTGAGCACCATGTATCTATCAGATAATTAATTTATATGTCATGGTTTCGTTTTTAATTCTTTTACCTATTGTGGTATAGTAATTTTATTTTAGGTGCATCGTCCTCACATGTTATTATATAATTAATGTACCCATGCAAAATATTGTACCTAAAACATTTTAAAAGAGTAACGGTGGAGTTTCTTGCCCATTCTTCTCCATACGAAAACTACCTTTTGGAATGGGCGACTAGAATCAATTCTATTTTAAGATAATTTTTGACGTTCAAAAGTGCCTTTTATGTGCCTATTTGAAATAAATGTTTTGACTTTGACTTTGAACCCGACTACAGCAAAGTAAAAAGGAGGGTTATGGTTTTGACCGGTATGTATCTATGTATCATATGTATGTATGTTTATCTGTTCCCTCATAACTTCTAAACTTCTCGTCATAATTAGACAAATGAGGTATCGTTGGAAGCGTCTTGATCGTCCGCTGGTTATAGGGTATGTGACGTCATATTAAATTGAATATAGCGCCCTCTAGCGGGCATAAAGCCATTATCTAAAAACTTTTCCAGGAATCCGTTGGATGCGAGAAGCACAGAACTGGTCGAAGTGGAGGTGCTTGGGCTCCCCCAAGCACCTCCACTAGGCCTCCGAATATGGTCGTCGTCGTCGTCGCCGAAAAACGTCCAGCAGTGGACGTTTTTCGGCCGAAATGATGATGACTCACTTTACTCCAATTACTTCTAAAATATAAAGCGAGGACTTTCAACAATTCATGTAGCAAATCTCCCAGCCAAGCCATTTTTCAAGGCAATGTCGGTTAGTCCGGACATTTGTCGTTTCGTAAACGGTCTATAAAATTTTGATGAGCCTGTGAGGGTAACTTAAAACGAGTTAGAGAGATAGTTCGTGTCCTGGGAATTTAAATATCTTTGTAGCGGACTGTGTCTCTTACGTTGCAATAGAAAACTGTTTTACTTCTGGCTGTGACTACGTATGACAAATAGGGGCTCGTGGCTAAATGATACCAGCCACGCGAGTTTATGAAGGTTAAGATACGCTTGCATGGATGAGGAATCATTAGGTATACATGTCATATATATTGAGACCCTTTAGTAATTTTATTTTAGGTGCATCGTCCCCACTTGTTAGGCGCCATCACTAACGTGATGGACGCTAGTGATGGCGCCAAACAAGTGGCCGAATTCTGGGCCGAGTACGTTTAGATTGCTATCGACACGCTAAGAAGAGAAGAATGTTGGGTACATTCATGCAAAATATTGTAAAACATTTTAAAAGAGTAACGGTGAGTTTCTTGTCCATTCTTCTCCACACGAAAACTACCTTTTGGAAGGGGCGACTAGAATCAATTCTATTTTAAGGTAATTTTTGACGTTCAAAAGTGCCTTTTATGTGACTATTTAAAATAAATGCTTTGACTTTAAAGGAGACGGGAAATTCTGGGCCCAGCTGTTAACTAGTTGAAATGGGTATTAAAAAAACCGTTATATTTTTCTAAAGGTAATCACAAAATACTGTACCATGTTTCTATCTAGGAAGCGAGAAAAGTTAAATTAAGTTATGAAACAAAATAATCGATTAAGTACATGCCCGAATTCGAAGTAATCGATAGTGAATAAATCGGTAAAATCTCAGAATATGTATGAAAATCGAGTGACAAATGATTATCAATCTTTTCGTGGAATCGATTCATAGCGAATCGAGTTCCTTTAACTTTTCTTCTGTTAGCAACATTGGTCACTCAGTATAGTCTAAAGTAATCTGTGCTGTCACCGACTGACAGATGACAGGTAGAAAAAAACCGGCACCTATAAAAATGTACTCTGTGACCGGCACTCGTTCGTTTTCTTTCGTTGTGAGTGCGCACGTATTTTCCATGTTTTATTGAATATACCACGACCTTGGCTTTGTATATTATAATTATAAAGGACTATTCGACGGATCTTGCTACTTTGAATTACCTGGCTCTCTATTTTGGACAACTGATTACGCCTATCGTTCGGATATTGACGACATGGATCGCTGTGTGAATTGTACCATTGCGACTGGTCGCAGTAACTCTATTGGCAGAAGAGTCTTGAACGATGAGGCGATTTTATAACTTATTCATCAGTGGCGTGAATATCAGCCTGTAAGTACCTATTTAAAACGAGCTTTTAGCCTATCAAGCGAACAAAACCAGACTTATGTACCTACTGTTTACGGCCTCCAGCGTCACGTTTGTCGTCTGTCTTTTTGTTGGATAGCATATATTAAAACAATACTTACTTAATACCTAATTAGTTGATTAATTAGCCATATGAATCTATGGAACACTCATAAAAAAGGTGTAAGTAACCGTCAAGTCCCGACGGGACCGATTCGGTCCCAGGCTTTGCTGCTTTGAGGTATTGACTGTTATTGGGGCCATTTCGATCTCGGCTGAGACGTACGATTTAGTTGAACATGCATTCGGATTAGGTACATGTAATGAAGCTTGATTATGGTTGAACAAGATTCAAATAGTTAATTTTTTTCAGGTTACCAGAGAAAACTATGTATGCCAAGCATGTTGGAACTTGGCCCAAGATGATTGTGGTTCTTGGGAGACGTCCGATTGAAGCACTTTTTAGATGATATTCTCATAATTATTGAAGACGAATAATAAATATTTTATACATATATTGGTGTTTTATTTTATTTCCTATTCTCCCTTTTTTAAAACGTACCTACTGCTTCTAAGTGCAGGATATTGGATGTAGAGACATGTCTTCGACTGTAGCGACTGTCCAGAGCGTGCCAAACGCGTCAGGATCTTCAACACGTCACACACGGAGGCTCTCTACTTGCACTCCATGCATAAAACCATTATACAGCCAAAACCATTCAAAAATATTTCGCAAATTACATCAAAAAACTACAATGTTATAATGTAACCTCACTTTTACTATATTTCATATATAACCTCACTTTTACTATATTTCATATAACTTGATTCCTAGATAGCCAAATTTCACCAAATTTTCAGTGAGGCCTTGTTATTATATCCACTTACAAATAAAGCTAGTTTGATTGAGTTAACACCTGGGCCCAGGAAACTATGTAGTCTTTCCCTTCTCCTTTTTGTGCCTCGGAAACGTACATCTTTAACAGCCGTTACGGGGAGGTATTCCACTCAGAGCACTGATTTCAACCGCATTTGGACGAACCGCACCTGAGCACTTCCACTAACCGCACTGAAACAAAATTTTGTAATTTGCGGTTCCAGCCTAAAAGTCTGACAGCCAGTCTCATCAAGGAGTATCGCATTACCCAGTAACTGGGTTATGGAGGTCATAATAGGCAGTCGCTCCATGTAATATACTGGTATTCAGCTGCATCCTAAACATAGTTGGGAAAAGATTAGGCAAATTACTTTTATCTTTCAATAAAATATTGTAATTCAGCAACAAGAGAGTAACACAGAGAGAGAACATAACAGAGATAAAATTTCGCTTTAAAAAAATCACATAATAAATGAAACAGGAACATGTAAAGCATTTCAGCAGTTTATTCATTAACGTGAATTTTGACTATTACGTTATTCAGAAAGAAATTCCCATGTGTTACATTCATTACTTTTTCAACGAATCCTTTTGAAAGAGCTGTGTGTGTCTGTGTGTCCCATAGGGGCTGATAGTAGTCAGTGTCTTTAATAAATTCGTATTACAGTACGAACATCGTCAATATACAAGGTGGCAGGGAAATCTACGTGCAAACTGTAACCATGAATTGATGAAAAAAATTCATGGTTACAGTTTGCACGTAGATTTGCTGAATAATAATTCAGCACACGATTCTAGACCATGTTTTAGTAGGTTATAAAAAAAAATCTGCTCTTTTATAGAAAAGTGCAATATCTACGCGGCAAAATGTATGGAACAGCAATTTTTTTGAAGTCAAAACTTCTTTAGGGCATTTTTGAGAAGGGAAAAACCATTGAATTCGCGCTACTGTTACCGTAACCGACACCGCTTCGGAAGTGTTTGGCTGTCCTCGGGATATACTCGGTGATGGCAAAGTATTCTGTTTGTGTTTTCTTTATATGACGGTTCAAAAAATACACACGTAGTTGTTCAAGTTTTCAATTCTGTCAGCACTCTCGGATTTCTACTTTTTTTTTTAATAACCGACTAATAATTTTAATGTGTGCACATGTACAGTCAAGAAAACAGATAAGTATACAGGGTCGTCGGATTCAGTTGAAGTTTAGTAAGAAACCGTTGGATGTTGTCGACAGAAATTTAATTTAATTGTTTTCTATTAATAAAATTAAATTTTATTCGTGTACATCCATTGGTTTCTTACTAAGCTTCAACTATATCCTACGATCTTGCATACTTATCTCTTTTGTTGACTGTACATGTACTGAATCCAGGGGGCCTAAAAAGGACTTACCAACTGAACTTCGACAAACTTTAATACGACAAGATTTTAATTCGACACTACGGAACTCCGACACGTCTTCATTCCGACACTACTGTACTCCGATAAAGCGTTTCTTCAACATGACTTAACTAGGAAACGATGCGACTTCGACGACATGCTTCTTCGACAACTATGGCAGTCCGACATGAGTCAATTTCGACGCCTTCGACGTCAATTTCTACTCCGGCATGCTGTACTTCGACATTATCTTACTTCGACGTTATATATCTAAGACACGATGCTACTTCGAAATTGTTCTGCGACATTAGGGAACAACTAAACTTGTGTATGGTTTTTATACGTACTATCTGATATGACTGCGGGGAAGGAGTGTCCGTTCTGTACGTAGTACTATTAAGTATTCTGTGGCGGTACTATGGCGCCAACTATTCCGCTCATTATTATTAGTCGTCATCTCGGTAGTCACCCCCTTTCTAGCCATATCATCTTTCACAAATTTAGTTGTTCCCTAATGTCGCAGAATAATTTCAAAGTAGCATCGTGTCTCAGATATATAACGTCGAAGTAAGATATTGTCGAAGTACAGCGTACAGAGTAGAGTAAGTCGAAATTGACTCATGTCGGACTGCCATTAGTTGTCGAAGAAGCATGTCGTCGAAGTCGCATCGTTTCCTAGTTAAGTCATGTCGAAGAAACGCTTTATCGGAGTACAGTAGTGTCGGACTTAAGGTATTTCGAACTAAAGTATTGTCGAAATGAAGACGTGTCGGAGTTCCGACGTGTGGAATTAAAATCTTGTCGTATTAAAGTTTGTCGAAGTTCAGTTGGTAAGTCCAAACTGACAATTCATAATATTATTTGACATTAAAGCAATTCATATTTTATGGACCATTTTACGAATCTCCATACAAAACTGTCAAACAGATGAATTGCGTGATATGAAATTGTACGCAAATTATAATATAATATATAATATTCCACAACTATCACACAACGCCATCTAGTCCCAAGCTAAGCAGAGCTTGTGTTATGGGTACTAGACAACTGATAAACATACTTATATATATGTCTAAATACATACATATTATAGATAAATTACACCCAGACACAGAACAAATGATCGTGCTCATCACACAAACATTTGTCCTGGGTGGGAATCGAACCCACGACCTCCGGCATAGCAGTCAGGGTCACTAACCACTAGACCATCAGGCCTGTCAAAATTAGTTTAGATATAGATTTACAAAATAAATTACGTAAACAAACTAACAAATGTACGGCACAAATTCTAGGCTATATATTCATAGGCTAGAGTAAACGCAAGCGTTTGGCCTGAATATATTAATGAGAGCACCCACCTTCCGACGTGATGTCGCAACCAAACTCCTACGTGACACACAAATGAATTATTTTGTTCAATACATAAAACTGAGGCACGTTAAAATGACCCTTACATCCGGAAAACGAACCATCAAGTTTCATGTTCGAAGTACCACAGTACAGACGCCAGCACATCATACTACCCGAAACTGTCAAATTTTCCCAATCAACTTTGAACCTTATGCTTTTTAGTAATAAAGTTGAAAATCTATTAAAGAAATTTGAAAGATTGTAGTAGCTTGATGTGCTGGCGTCTGTACAACAATATTGGGGTTTAGTTGCAAACTGTAGGAATATTCGGAAACATAATTCTCTCTCTGTCCATCCAAATTTGAACAGCTTCTACGAATTGGAGAGCTGTTATGTTTTGACCGGTTTTGGCATATACATAGTAAAAGCAACTCGCAGGAAGGAATATTTATGAAGATCAAATTGCTCCTAGTAGCAAAGTAACTAGACTTTCACGGTGTATCGAGTTTAAAGTGCTGGGAAATCCTATCATCAGTAAATAACACAATTACGTTGTTTACGCTAAGAAAAATATGAAAGACAAGAATTTGTGCTCTCATATTTTATCAACAGATAATGATGTGATAAAATATATACCTATAAGACTAAGTAATAACAGCCGCACGGGTCGATCGATCATGTAAAGCTACGCTTGCCGCGGTCGGTCCATGGATGGGTGACCATCTTTACAAACCGAGACCCCTTCGTGCGTCGGAAAGCACGTGAAGCCGGTGGTCTCGGCTGTCATTTCTACGTCTATGACAGTCGTTACGGGTCGTCAGAAGCCCGAAAGTCTTACGACCAGTCTTACCAAGGGGTATCGTGTTACCCAGTAACTGGGTTGTGGAGGTCAGATAGGCAGTCGCTTCATGTAAAATACTGGTATTCAGCTGCATACAGTTAGACTGGAAGACCGAAAGGGTGGGCAGATTGAATGAGGTGATAAAATAAATACTCTGTTTTCCTACGACATGGTTGTGACAAAAACCGTAACTATCTAAAGCAACCGAACTAGAAAAGAGTGTCATATCTAACAATAACTACTGCGTTACGAAGTCAGTAAAATGAATAGTCTTGAGTATTTCAGACAAAAATATATGACGGGCGCGTACCAGGGGATCATAGATCATGCGAAGTTGCCACAGTTCCAGGTAAAGTTGAATATCACTACGACTCTCCGGTGACGCACCATAATGTGACTTTCCCGAGGAACTTTTTCGCGTTTTTCTAAGGCGTGATATGATGAACGGAGCGACCATGTCACGGTAATGTTGTTTTGTGATTATATCGTAGAACAAGACAAAAGTAACTAGTATTTTTGTTATCTAATATTTCTTTTTGGTTGAAGTAAGACAGTGGAAGGTATGTGATAAAAAGTTTGTTGTTTTTCTTTGTCCAATGTTATATTAGTACAGCTACTAAAAATGAGAGTGAAAAAGCAATGGTGTCTCAATGGTAACGACCGCGACTTTCGAGCTGTAGGTTGTGGGTTCGACCCAAACAGGCAGCTTACTTTGTGTAAATTATTTCATCACCACTGCTCTCAAAATGGTGAAGGTTACATCGTGCGGAAACCGGCATGTCCTAGAACTAAAAATTTAAAAACATGTGACATCCGCCAAATCGCATTGGGCCCACCTGGTGGATTATGGCCCAGTCTTAGAGAGGAGGCCTGTGTCCCAGCAGTGGGAACATTATAGGCTGATTATGTAAGACAATGGAAGGTACTTATGTGATAAAAAGTTCGTTGCTTTTCCTTGGCCAATATGGCGTTTAGGTTATCACATTAATTGAAAATACGTATTCTACATTACGTGTTTTAAACATACACAATGAAATAATTAATAACAATTAACATTAGCCGTGGCACCTTTTTTTTTTTCGTCTTAGTATTTAACAACATTAAACTTAATTTCTGGTTATTTCGTAACAATACCATATGTGTTGAATTTTATCGTTGATACCATCGCTCCGCGCGTGTCTTGTGCCTTATTATCAAGGGTTATTATTTGGTGCAAATTTTTACGCTTGAAAAATTAAAATATTATTTTTTTTTGTAAAATTGTTTATTTTATTATTTCAACAGACTGGTAACCACTTGTAATAACCGCTGTAAGTACTACTTAATGTGATAATTTAATCGCCGTTCTGTATAATTAGTACAGCTAATAAACTATGGAGGCTAATGTCTGAGACGGAGGCTCCTTTCAAAATTGTGTTTATCTTTTGCTTGTCGAAGCATCGATTTTGTATTCTGGCATTCGGTTTACCTGTTCCCAGAATAAATAAAGCTGCAAACATCTCTAGGAACGCCTGAGTGAGTGTTTATAGTGACAATAATATAGGGTAGCGACAGTTTTCTTCCCTGAGCACCATTAAGTAAACCGACCCGCAGGTACGGTAGGCGACACGGCAATGGTAACAAAACCAATAGCTATAGCCTGGAATTCTATTGAAACGCCGTGCTACGCTAGGCCAGCTAAAGGTCAAAGTACTACAACTGACGTGCTGTCGACTGTACCCTGATTCTTATATTATGCATGAAACAAGAAACGGCTGACACCAAATAAATGTTTATTTTAGATTTTCAGTTGGTTGTGGGCCAATACTTCAAAGATTACTTTGCACTTTGGGTACCAGGAGGGCATAAACCTGGAAGAGCATTTTATCCTTCCCCTGCGAACATGATTATGAAATATTTATTTTTGCGTCAGTTCTGCGCATGTGTACGTCTATTTTTGTTTTGTGACGTATTTTTATGTGCGTTTACTTTGAGTGCCGTGTTTGTCCACACTCTGCTGAAAATTGGTGATATCGGGGAAAAATATTGAAATGGAACGCGAGTGGTTGTGGCGTTATGAGTTTTTATGTAGTTTTACTAAATACGAACCGCCGCACTTTATTTAACCTCTCCGTTACTGAACTAGAACATTGTAAACTGTTTTTGAAACAAGCCAGAAATATAGAAGAAAGAAAAGAATATCATATTTAGGACATCCACAGGAAATAAAAACAGTAAAATACAAGCAATTAAAACTAATGAAAACGTTTTTGTTTTTTTTAATTGACTAAACAAAAAAGAAACATCTGCGAGGCCAAAAAGGCTCCTATCTTAGTGTAATGCTTCGACATTTAAAAAATAAATACAGCAGCGCTGGTATTCTGATAGGGCCCGCTGTGATGCCACGGAAACACCTAAGGGTTATACATGGTCCCATTAAAATAGATGGACAAATTTTTACACATCCCTCAGTGCGTCTAACCAAAAATATACAAGCAAAAAAAAAACAATAATTAAAGTGATTTTATTTTAACCTAAAATAATAAATTGCCGGCACATTAGTTTATTTTCGTTAGCTGATTATTTTTCTTGTAAGTATCTAAAGCGTTTTTCTTATTATACTTTTTTTGCATCGTCCATAATTTGGCGGTCTGATTGATTTCTAAAAGTTTATCTACCTATTTTAATGGGACCTTATATAAATTTAAAAAAAAGTTCCTCATGTTCTTACTTTCAAGTTGTAGACATTAGTAGGCGGTCGTCTGAATCAGTCTATTTATATAAGCTGAGACAACGCCATGTCCGGTCTCGGCTGGCATAGTAGGTGATGTAATAGCAGCAAAACGATTTTATTTTATTGAAAAATGGGATTGCTCTCTTGACCACGATCTTGCCTGATGGAAAGCGATGGATGAAGTCCACTATGGAACGAGCATGCCGAGAAAATGCCTGTTCCCTCATGCTTTGAAGGCTGACGGGTTATTATGTGGAAGGGAACATGGACGCTGGCAGAGAGTTCCACGCTTTTTTCCACGATGTTAATAATCTGTCAAATCCACCATATTCCATTTTATTTCTCCAAATAGAGAAATCAACACACGAATAAATAAGGTATGTCGAGAGAGGCGTCTATACAATTATGATTCGAAATTTCGAATGCCCATTGGAAATGTGTATTCGAATCATAATTGTATAGACGCCTACATCAAACAAAATTATGCAAATGGCAATATTACTGAAACGTACAAATTGACGATTTTAAACCAAATCGATTGTTCCAAATGATATCGGTTGAAAGGCAAATTAATCATAGCGTATTGACGAAACTAACTAAACAGCCGTTTGCATAACAAACGCGGTGTACATCACTAGTAAATTTTGTGTATCGATAAATTTTGAATCGATGTTTGTTCACATGCTTGGTTTGTTTGTTAGCAATTTGGTATAGTGATGATAACAAACCAACGAAGGTAAAACAATTGGTGTGGATTGAATTAATTTTTTTGTCTTTCACCCGGCAATAAAAAGTTAATAAAGTTAGCTTTTGTTTTAGAAGTGAAAACTTCTTTAGCGGCGTTGCACACTTTTTGTAATGGGTAAAAAATGTTAAACTCGCGTCAGGGCATCGCGTCAGGACACGTGACCGTCAGGAGAGATTCCCCCCCCCCCTCTCTCTTTCTACGGCGGCGCCAACCGAAGTGAACCAAGTGAGACACGATAATGGATGGATGGATACGAATGGTGTGACGGTGACGGTGACGGTGACGGTGACGGTGACGGTGAAGGTGACGGTGACGGTGACGGTGACGGTGACGGTGACGGTGACGGTGACGGTGACGGTGACGGTGACGGTGACGGAGACGGAGACGGAGACGGTGACGGTGATGGTGGACGCGGACGCGGACGCGGACGCGGACGTGGACGTGGACGTGGATGGATGGACAGCTGATGGCTCGACCGTCTGTGTAGTAGCCACACTGCTGTGTATTCGTAAAATTCGTGTATAAAGTGTTTAAAAAAATGGAAATTGAACAAAGTGCATCGATTAATGAAAAAAGTGACGCAGAAATAGTGAAAAAAACTTAGTTATATTAATTCAATTAATAATTGATTTATTTCAACGTTAATATTCAAGTTTTCACTTCTGCCGGCACTCCCGGAGTGCAACCCGTCTTTTTTTTTTATTGGTGTCTGTGGTTGGGGTGGGTCAGGATATTAAGAGGGCTTCCATTGAGGGTTATAGTTTTATATTTTTGCTACACATTTGACAACTTAACGTGTCGATGATGGGTTCTCTTGACTAAGCTCAAAAGTGTCAATCTATCAGGCTGCCACGTTAGTGATAGTACCTACACTACGGAAGTGTGTTAGGACGGACCGCTATGTTACAATATTTTAAGAAAAAAAAATTTTTCAGGATTAATTTGGCCAGGAACGTACTTTATATTACTTTGTAATGAGCACGATTCGCTGCCATTTTCTACACAAAATTAAATACACGTCAGTCAGACGAATACCTCTTTTCGGCATTAGGGATGCCCAAAGCCATTGCCAGACATTTCTCAAGTTAGAGCGGCCTTAAAGGATTCCAACGTTCTAACGACCTAAGCCTGCGACTTATCTGCCTTCCACTAACATGACGGGACCCTTTCAAAACGAGGTTGGATTTTATGAAATAATATTTTTTGGAATCCGTGCTGTACTTCTGTCTAACGGTCTCTCACAGGCGATTACCTCAGAAACTTTTTAACGTATGATTTTTTATTGAGTTTGAAGTTAGAAGATAATCAAATACATATTATAAAAACAAAGTCGCCGTGTTTTTTGTCTGTCTGAACTCGATAAACTCAAAAACTACTGAACGGATTTTCATAAGGTTTTCATTAATGAACGGAATGATTTATGAGGAAGGTTTAAGTGTACGATTCATTAATATTTTGTGTAAATTGGCTGAAATATGATGATGATTGTTGATTGTCTTGGCACGCAACGCGTAAACCAATTTTTTTTTGTTTAGCCTATACTGTCCCACTGCTGGGCAAAAGCCTCCCCAAGTCCTTCCAGGAACTCAAACCAATAGAGTTTTATAAAAACAATGTAGGTATAAATGGTATATTTTCCGACATCTACGCGCGCGGAAACGCGGAAAAAGTTAGCCTCATTATCTTGTAGTTTCAATGGAAAACATAAATGAGTTATTAAGGGCATAACCCCACAGCGCCACCATCGTTATTTTAGGGTTACGTGGGCCATATTTGCCACGAAATAGTTTATCTATTCCTTGCTTCTCCCTATGTGCCAGACATTTAAATTCTATATTTAGGCTTAATTGAGCAACAAAATATCGTGTGCAAAATTCGAAAACCAAACTATTTATGACCAGCTGCACCCCGCGGTTTCACCCGCATAAATCTCGATTCCGTGAAAATATAGGGAGAAAAATTCTATGTCTTAATCCAAGTCATGGTCTACCCATGTGCTACATCCTGAAGTGTATGTATGCTCCCTAATAGTGCATAACGTAGTAAGTACGCTCCTTTAGAACATAAGTATCAGTTTAAGCTAAGTAAGCACTTTACTTTAATGCATATTCCTTTATTAACATTGAATAAAGTACATTCGATCGAGTTGGTTGTCTGCTTTACAAAGACCCTTGGACCCCCAACATTTCATGGCGACCCTGCCTTAAGGTCTGCCAAGGGGCAGATTAAGCAAAGTTTTTCCAAAATGTGTAACTCCAAGGTAGAAAAGGACGAGGTGTTCGTTAGTCAAAATGCAGCTGGCGGAAACAATGACGCCCTTCTGAAGGACATCGGAGGCCACATGGAGCGGCTGAGCACGATCACTATCATCATACTCGCTGTCATAACTCTCCTGGTAATTTACTTCTTCCTGAAATACTACCGCAGCTGCCATCGACAATGGATACAAGAAGAAATCGGATTCAACGCAATTCAGCGCATAAGGGCATCCCTACGTGGACGAGTGGAAGGTACACCTGCTAACTAATTAATCCAACATCAAAATCAGTATGAAGTGAATTCTATAAATAAATCAGTGATTTGCATTCAGACTCATAACAATTTGTTTTATAACGCAAAAACATAAACGGCGTAAAATAGTGCACGAAGACTCAGTGAATATGATACCTCGCGGCAAAAACTGCAACGTGTGAAATTCTTGTGTGTCGTTTCGTAGGAATTATGTTAACATGATTCTTTTGTTTGTTCCTTTAGGAAATAATTGACATGATAATTTTAAGTAATATTTTATTATGATTAATAGTTTATTAGAAAAATATAATGTTCTGGTAGATATTAGAAAATACTTAATTAAGAAAGGACAAACTAGGTATAAAGGTCAAGTTGTTGAGACGAAATTAGGTGAGGCAAAAAGAATTTTTGACCAATGTGGCAAAATATTGTTACTAATAGAAAAAGGCAGTGATACGAAGTTAGTTGGATCGGCATTGGATATTTTTCAAAAAATTAGGATAACTTTTGAAGAAATAAATAGGTTATGTATTCCCCCAGAAATAATTACTGACAAAATGGAGTTTGACCTAAAAGTGGCATGTAGTTTGCTTCCAGCAATGGACGGTGTTGAAGGAACTACTAAACGCTTGATAGATTCGATCGAGATGTATGCAGATATGCTGGATGAGAAAGGTAAGACACTACTAATTACATTCGTCCTAAAAAGTAGATTGACCGAAAATGCCAAGTTACGCATTACAGGGAATTATAAGACTACTCAAGATCTAATTAAAGATTTGAGAAGCCATCTATTGACCCAAAAATCCTTTACGGCCCTACAGACACGTTTGCAAAGTATACAACAGGGTTCAAGTAGCATCGAGGAGTTTGCCACAGAAATTGAAAAGCTGTTTACTGAGCTTACTATATCACAGGCAGATGGTAATTCTAATGCATTTGGAGTGTTAAAACCATTGAATGAAAAGCTTGCCATAAAACGGTTTTCAGAAGGACTACGCAGCTCAAAATTGGGCACGGTCATCTCAGCAAGGAACTATAGCAGCCTGAAAGATGCAATTCAAGCTGCCAAAGATGAAGATACAGAATGCCAGTCATCGCCGGGTAACGTATTGCATGCATTCAGATATGGACGAGGTTTTAATAATTTAAGGAGACACAATAATCGTCAATACAATCATAATTGTGGTCAGTATAGAAACAGCTATAATCGTGGCCCATATGGTAATTACAATAATCAAAGATATACAAATACATGGCGCGGTAATTACAGAGGTAATAGCTATAATAACGGCAATAAGCATAACTATCGTGTATTATCAAATTATAATAGGGGTCAAAGAAGTACTAGGGGTTCAAGATATTTCAGAAATAATAACCGCAATGTATGTTTAGCAGAACAGAAGCAAAACAATAAGCCATGCATAAATGACAATACAGATAAAAAAGAATCGGAACACCAGTTTTTTCGATCTTAAACATTGCGTTTTATCAAATTTAGGCAATGCAAAATATGTAGTTTTTTACGTTAATAGTATTAAATATGTTTGGCTCGTTGATACAGGCGCTTCAATATCAATTATTAAAAGCGAAGCATTACCAAAAACCATCAACGTACGAAAAGATAAAACTTTGATAAATGGAATCGGTGGACAAAGGCGTTCTCGAGGAATAGTAGATTTAAGTTTGGAGTATAACAGTGAAATATTTCATCACTCATTTATGATTTTTGAGTCGATACCATTAAAGGCAGACGGAATTATAGGGTTAGATTTCTTGAAAAAGTATCAAGCAAATATTAACTTAAATGCAAATATTTTAATGTTGTGTGATGATGGAAAAGAATATTATTTTAATCTCGTTGATGAACGTGTAATGAGAAGTGATATCCTGATTGTTCCACCCCGTTCAGAGTCAATTCATTATATAAATGTTGGTAAAAATGAGAATGATGATGTCATTGTCTGTGGACATGAGCTAGCGAAGGATGTATATCTGGCAAATACAATAGCCACAGTAAAAAATAACAAAATTCCAATAAAGATTCTTAACGTTACTGAGAAGGAAATAACCTTACCAAGTTTTATTCCTAGTATGCAATCCTTGAGTGATTACAATATTTGCCAATTTAGTAATAATACGATCAATGTTTCCAGAATTGAAACACTGTTATCTCAACTCAAATTAGATTATTTAAAAGAAGAAGAGAGAACATCTATTGAAGCGATTTGCGCTAAATATTCTGATAACTTTTACATAGACGGAGATAAATTAACTACTACAAAAATTTATGAGCAATCCATTATCATAAAACAAAATTCTACTCCTGTATATGTTAAGCCATATAGGTTACCGCAAGCGTTGAAACCAGAGATAGCTAAACAGATTAATAAAATGATAGAAGATGATATAATAGAAGAAACAAACAGTGAATGGTCAAGTCCAATTTTATTAGTACCAAAAAAGAGTAAAGAAGGCTCAGATAAGAAATGGCGATTAGTAGTAGATTACAGAAAATTAAATGAGACGGTATGTGATGATAAGTTCCCTTTACCTAACATTAATGAAATTTTAGATTCACTTTCCGGAGCCGTATATTTCACTCACCTTGACCTTTACCAAGGATATTATCAAGTGACCTTAGAACCAAACAGTCGTAAATTAACTGCATTTACTACCAATACAGGTCAGTATCAAATGAAACGTTTACCTATGGGTCTCAAGATAAGTCCCAGCGCATTTAGCCGTATGATGTCAGTAGCAATGTCTGGTTTGACTTACGATAAATGCTTAGTATATCAGGATGATCTTATTGTATTTGGCAGAAATTTGCAAATTCATAATCAAAACTTAATAAATATAATGGAAAGATTAAGAAAAGTAAATTTAAAATTAAATCCCCAAAAATGCGAATTTCTAAAGAAAGAAATTCTTTATCTAGGTCACGTTGTATCAGAGAAAGGTGTTTCACCAGATCCACAAAAAACAACCGTATTGAAAAATTACCCTGTACCTAAAACGGCAGATGAAGTAAAGCGATTCGTAGCATTTTGTAACTATTACCGAAAATTTATAAAACATTTTTCGGACATAGCTATGCCATTAAATAAATTATGTAGAAAAAGTGAACCCTTCGTTTGGACTGATGATTGTAAACATGCCTTTGAGTATCTAAAAAATGCATTAATTTCATCACCTATACTACAATATCCAGATTTTACACAAAATAATGAATTCATATTACAAACAGATGCTTCAGACACAGCAGTTGGTGCCGTGCTGTGCAATAAAGATCTCAGACCGATAGCGTATGCAAGTAGACCTTTAAATAAAGCGGAAAAGAATTATCCTACAATACAGAAAGAGCTTTTAGCAATAGTTTGGTCAGTGAAATATTTTAGACCATATTTATATGGAAGAGAATTCACAATAATGACTGATCACAAACCATTAATTTATCTCTTCGGCATGAGAGATCCTTCAAGTAGGCTCCTTAAATTCCGTTTGACATTAGAAGAATACAAATTTAAAATTATATATGTACGAGGAAAAGAAAATGTAGTTGCAGATGCTTTGTCTAGAATCTGTATAACATCAGACGAACTTAAGAATATGCAAGCGCAAGTGGTTGCTGTTATGACTAGGACACAAAAGCAAAAGATTAATGAAGAGTTAAATAAAAGTAAGGAAAACGTAGAGAAGACAGATCTTAATAAATCACCTAACTATTGGTCTGGCCAACCAAGGGTTGTGGATATATTAAGAAAACCGTGCGACTCAGTCGAAATGAGTTTTATTGAAAGTAGAGATTTAAATAGAATGACAGACGATGATATGATAACAGATGTCTGTGAATGTTTTGTATTTATAGCAAAAAGAAAAATTATTTACATCAATCTTGATTTCAAGGCACATTTCACGCGAGCCGAATTTGTGCAGAAATTAAGTTTGTTTTGTAACAAGTTACATATTGAAGAAGTGTGTATGATAAAAAGCAAAGAAAATATAGATTTTATTAAAAACGTATGTGATGAGATATCGAAGTTAGAAAATTGGTCCGGACCACGAATATGTATATTAAGAGGAGTAAAAAGAATAAGTGATGACAAAGAAAAAACTATTATTATGAATGACTTTCATTTACTACCATCCAGTGGTCACGCTGGAGTGCGCAGAATGGTTAATACAATAAAGAAGAGATATTACTGGCCGAGTATAGAAAAGGACGTACAAACATTTATAAAAAAGTGTACGAAGTGTCAGAAGTCAAAGTATATCCGATACATAAAAGAACCGATGGTAATTACCACTACGGCGTCCTCGGCATTTCAAAAGATTTATCTAGATGTAGTGGGTCCTTTGGATAGAGACATAGATGGGAACTGTTACATACTAACCATTCAATGCGAGTTATCAAAATTTGTACAGGCGATTCCCTTAAAAAATAAAGAAACCGTGTCCATAGCTAATGCACTTGTAAGACATTTTATTTTAATATTTGGAATTCCAGAAATAATAGCAACAGATCGAGGAACAGAGTTTATCTCTGCAACTATGGAACAGGTTTGTAAACTTCTTGATATTAAAAAATTATCTTCAACTGCCTATCATCACCAATCGATAGGAGCTCTTGAGAATGCTCACAAAGGTTTGGGTGCATTTTTAAGGATCCAATGTGAAAACCATACAGATACATGGAGCTATTGGTTACCGTATTGGTGTTTCAGTTTCAACAATACAGTTCATTCGGAAACAAAATACATGCCTTACGAGCTAGTTTTTGGTAAACTTTGTAGAATACCAAGTCAAATTATGGAGCCTGTCGAACCATTGTACAATAGTGATAATTATCCATTGCAGTTGAAATATCGTTTACAGTTAGCCCATGCCGACGCAAGAAAGAATTTATTGTGTAATAAACACAAACGCAAGGAATTGTACGATAAGTCAGTAAATTCAATAGTATATCAAGAAAATGATTTAATTTTATTAAAAAATGAAACAGGTCGTAAACTAGATGCTATTTTTGAAGGTCCCTTTAGAGTAAAAGAAGATTTAGGTTGTAACGTTAGGATATATAAAAATAATAAGATAGAATTAGTACATAAAAATAGGACAAGACCATACTTTCAATGAAAAAATAATAAAAATATTCTTGTATTGTTTAGCTATGGTATTCGTATAGTTAAGACTAGTGTTAGTTAACTTGGGTTAGAATATAAGGTACCTATAATTTAGTTATATACATTGCAATGTAGTAAGTAATACATATAATATATAATAATTAATACTTTAATTAGAAAGGTAGACAAGTATATTATACTGTTATTAGTAGGGTTGGTTAGTGCCTACTAAAGAGAAAACAAAAAAAAAAATCATTTAAATATTCGATTTTTTTTTTCCTTCGCCCCCGGAGGTGAAGTGTATGTATGCTCCCTAATAGTGCATAACGTAGTAAGTACGCTCCTTTAGAACATAAGTATCAGTTTAAGCTAAGTAAGCACTTTACTTTAATGCATATTCCTTTATTAACATTGAATAAAGTACATTCGATCGAGTTGGTTGTCTGCTTTACAAAGACCCTTGGACCCCCAACATTTCAATCCAAATCTGTTTAGCCGTTTTAGCGTGAAAGCGTAACAAACATACATAAAAAATCAAAGGTTTTCTCTTTATATTATTAAGTTTAGACTTACCTGCAGAACTGAAGCTTCCGAAAGCTGTTTGCTAGTTTTCGGTCTGATTTACTTGTGTGGCATGCAAGCCTCTTGCCAATTACTAGCACTATTGTAAATCCCCGTCGGTTTCTGAGTTGCCAACAACACAAAAGGCTCGTATTATATCAAATATTGAATAGGTATGTAACTGAATACGTCTTCTGGGGAAATAGAAATGAATGACTGACTAGCTGTGTGAGTGATGAAGTTTTCAATAACGCAGCCTGAAATATACATGAATCAACTCAGCATTGCAGTCCACGGCTAGATATAGGACTCTCCCAGGCTCCGCCACAACACCCTATCCTCCGCCTTCCGCATCCAGTCCGTCCCAGCCACCTTCTTTAGGTCGTCCGTCCTTCTAGCTGGTGGGCGTCCCACAATACGCTTGCCGTTACGCGGTCTCCACTCCACCAGCCATCGGCCCTTTGAAAAACATGGCCAGCCAACTGCCACCTCAAATTGCTTAGTCTGCAAGCTATGTCGACAACTCCGGTTCTTTTCCGGATAATTTCATTTCTGATTTTATACTTCAAAGAGACTCCGAGCATACTTCGATCCATAGCGTGCTGAGCGACCTTGAATTTGACGAAATATACTAGCTCTATTTTAATTTCTTAGTCATCTTTCAGGGAGTTAAGGTACGTGTTGATGAAAATAAATAATATTCACTAGCTCTAAAATTTCAGAAAATATCTGAGGGGCAATTCTCGTAATTTTAGGAGCATTCACAGTCTGATCTCAGTCTCAATCTGTCAAAAATATCTCTAATTTCCCTACATTTTTCACACGTTTTCGACATTGATTGTCGCTGAGATGGTATTTTTTTTAATTACGGGAATTAGCTTTCTCTTTCATAGAAAATTGCAAGTTGTAGAAGCATGTATTGTAGTTTGTTTCTTTTTGTTTAGTTATTTTGGCCACAAATGAATAATTAAATAAAAATCATTATTATTTACGAGTATAATATTTGCACACCTGTCTGTTGCAAACATGTCTTGATGCTTTATTATTTTTATGTGATTGTTATCCTGCATGCATTTTATTCTTGTTGTATTTGTACACATGTTTGAACAAATAAGTATATCTTACCTTATCTTTAAGGTAGAATAAAATGCATGCAGCGTGCATGCATTTTATGCTTGTTTATTTTATTTTATTCTTGCAGCATGAAAAATTACGTCTGCTTACTTTTAGCAGATGTAATTTTTACTATGTCAGACTTGCTCTGACTGGTAATATCACCTGAAATCAGTTGTAGCTGAATTTCTCGTATATAATCATACTAGCTGCGCCCCGCGGTTTCACCCGCATAAGACTCGATCCCGTGGGAATATCGGGATAAAAACTATCCTATGTCCTTTTCCGGGACTCAAACTATCTCTACACGAAATTTCATCTAAATCGGTTTTGTGGTTTAGGCGTGAAGAAGTAACAAACATATAAACACACACACACACTCACAAACTTTCGCCTTTATAATATTAGTGTGAAGTGTGATATTCTCAATTTGGACCTTACGTCTTTTGTGTGCGATTTCACTTGATAAAGTTGTACATACACACATAAAGATGCAGTTGAGGTTTTTAGAGTTGGCAAGTTATTTTTTAAATGAATTGGACCACGGAACTCTCAAAAGGTGCTGTGGTCCAACTATTTTTAAAGTTGGACAACTGCCCCTAGTAAAGACCCATGGTCCAACTAGTTGGACAGAGCAGTTGGACCACTGCCCCGGACTGGTCTTATCTTACCTAGGGAAAGCTATTAGCAGATGTAATTTTTATCAAGTCATAATTTTATTGGTCTGATTGCCTTTTTTTACCCCGACATAGAACAAGAAACTAAAACTCCGTAATACCAACCCGAGAACAAAAAAACACCGGTAGGTAGGTACTACAGTCTGTAAACGTTAATATGAGTGCCCAAAAAACTTCAGTTCCGACCAACATTCGAAGTAAATCCTAACAGCAGGTGCGACTTACTGCCAACTTGAATACAAGTAGACTTTTGGGGCTCATAACGACATCTTCGAACTTAACATTTCTCTTCGTAACCAGTAAAAAGTGGCACGAAAAGCTTTTGTGCCCGAAAAGTTAAATGGAACACTATTGTTTTGGTTTAATTGTTACCGGCAAAGTCCTTTTTATTGGATTAGAAGAGATAAAAAACTTTTTTACAAAAAAAAACAACCGACTTCAAAAAAAACACTACAAAGTGATAAATAACTTTAATTTCGGAAGTCGGTGTCGTTGATTCCGCATTTTCGTTTTTTGACACCGACTTCCGAAATTAAAGTTATTTATCACTTTGTAGTGTTTTTTTTGAAGTCGGTTGTTTTTTTTTGTAAAAAAGTTTTTATTTTTCACTTTTTAGTTGTACCTACCCCACAAAAAAGTAAACAAAAATATCGTTAATGTTGACAATGTAGATAAATTTTTAGATTTTTGTTGATTTTTCAAAAACCGCTCATCCGATTTCGATAAAATTTTCATGGGACCATTTGGGAAGTATACCCTTTCTAACAAAAAAAGAATTTTTCAAATCGGTTGGCAAACGACGGAGTTACGCGCGAACAAACACAAAAAAAAAAAAAAAAAAAAAAAAAAATACAAACATTCGAATTGAGAACCTCCTCCTTTTTTAGAAGTCGGTTAAAAATAAGATTCACTTATTTGCTCAAATTATACGTTTTATCAGATGTAAAAAAATGGTGGTTCATGCACACTTGCACAGTCCATATTTTTCTTGTTTCATCATCATCAGCCTACAGCAGTCCAATCCTGGGCATAGGCCTCTCCTATTACACGCCATTCAACTCGATTTTGCCTGTTTAGGGCATGGAAATTAGGCCTGAATTCCTCTCACGTTGACGTCGATCGCGTATCGTCGGACACGCGTACCAAGACGCTGACGATAAATGGACATGTCTGTAGCACCGACGGTCAGCGAGCGCGAGTCCATAAAAATTGGTACGCGACCGATGTCAGCGCTGAGCAGTTGTTACATTAATAATACCTACTTAGATACTTATTTTAATAAAATTTACAACGATGTACTCGTATAAATGACAAGAATAACACTACGAAACTATAACATAAGTATGCTGATCTTGGCTGTGAATTTCGGGCTAATATTCTACATCCTATTCGCATTTTAAACATCCTGTAATCATACCCCAACATGAAAGGCTTTGCCCTAATAAACTTTAAACATTTTGACTTCAAGTTAATAACTAAGTTACATACAGATTTGAACTTGCAACTAAGCCCCGAACAGATTATATTATGCTCCCACGACTCTTACACCCACACAGCATATGCGGTTACAGTTATTTATAACAACATCGCCATCTCCATAAAATTGAAGCTAGTAGGTAAATTGAATTAAGAACACCTACTGCTTCACTGCTACGTAGGTGTTTTTAATTTACAACATAATATTATTTCGTATATCATAACCATATTATTTCGTATCATTAAATGAGTGATCGTAAACCAACAGTCAAACCAGAATCAGTCCAATATAATGCTAAATCAAACAAATATCAACCAACCCATAAGTTAGTATAAACCACGCAGGCACTAAATTCTACACGTACACTTATAACGTTGTAAATTAAATGTACGGAATCGAGAATTATCGGATACGTTACCTTGCGTAACTTAACTGGAATCAATTTCTAAACATTGCCCGGGGCGACCTAAAGGATGATTTCCACCAAACGGCTCGGATCGGAAAGGATACGAACGGATGCGGGATCCTGTTCGGCAGGATGTCGACGCATACGATCGGCTCCGTACCGGCGTCGCTTGCGAACATATCCACCAAACAAATCAATTTATCTTCTAAATCCATGATTGAGTGACGTCTGCAGTGCGTGCACTTTCGAGAATGAGTGGTTCCGTCCGGCCATGGCTTTGAGCGCACATGACGACAGCCGAAAGGATTCGATCGGATACGACGACAGGCGAACGAAGCCGATCGCGCATCGCAGCACACTTTCGGCTACGATCGCGTGTCGCGGAAGACGCCTGCGGTCAAGCTCCTGTGCGCCGCTTGATAATATAGACTTTAAATATTGTGTGCACGATTTAATATTGTTTAAAGATTATAAAATCCGTTCCGATCCGATGCGTTTGGTGGAAATCTTCCTTAACTGTGACGCAAACGTCTTGTTGCCTAGCCTACCTAAGGCGATATCTTTCTGAATTTACAACTGCAATTACATGCCTTTTACTTCAGTACCAGACCACCTAAATATCTCCGACCCCGCTTAATAAAAAGATTTGTGCGTGCAAGTCTTCGCACCAAAATTAAACACATAAATATAAAGAGAAAATCAATTTGTCCACTTTACGATTCTTTCTCAATGTTTTTTACTACTTTACAGCTTTCTCGCTTCCTTATAAATCGTAAATCTATTTACATAACGACTGTCGTTAGGTTTATGAAGGCGGATCCGAATTATCCACTTGAGTTGCTTTTTATGTTGACATTTTTAAAGCGAGGACGACTCAATGAAGTTACTGATTGAGGGTAAAGTTTTCTTAAGAGGGATGGGTAGCGTTCTTCTGTCTTTAAAACAGCAGTTCGTTTGATTCATTTCATTTGCAAATATCTGAACAATTAAGGAAATACACTTACATTATTATGATTACAATAACGCAAATTATTTAGTAAGTTATAAATTTACTGATTGTATGCAGGTACAACAAAAATATTTAAGTAATTCGATTGACGAACGTGATGGTTATGGTATCTCTTCCATGATTTATTATTAAGACCTTAAGTCAGGGATGGCTTTAGTATTTAAATGGGTAGGTATATCTGTGAGTTGGTTAATCGAAATAATAGTCAAAACACTAAGTACAAACGTCTAAATATGGACTAAAGTTCCCTAATTACAAATATATCACTTGATTAGACAGATGCAGTCAGATTACAATATGGAAACGCGGTGAATTCGATACAGGATGGCAAGACAACAATGACCTCTCAAAAATATCAACTGACCGGTCAGAGAGCGCAAACCATCAAACGTAAGGTAGGAAGCCCTCAAAGCTATTGGGATAGGTACAATTGGCGAGGCCTATATCCAGCAGTAGACTGCTGTAGACTGATGATGGATATTTTAACTTTGCCTCTAGGATGGACAACGCATTTACGTTTTCTCTGATACTGCAGATCCCCATTGGCGATGGTGACAACTGACCATCAGACCTCACGCTGGTTTGCCAGTTAACGACATGAAAAATATACTTGTTACTAGTCAAGTGGAAATTTGGTGCTTCTGACCAAACCATGTCCCATATTGTTTGCTGCAACGAACGATGTCATTACGTCAGCGCCGACTGTCGCTGAAAACCAGCGCTGGGGTTCTGTGAATACCAGTATTTTACATGGAGCTACTGCCTATCTGACCTCCACAACCCTGTTAGTTGGTAATACGATACCTCTTGGTAAGACTGGTTGTCAGACTTTCGGGCTTCTGACGACCCGTAACGACTGTCAAAGATCCCCGAATGACAGCCGGGACCAACGGCTTATTTCCGAGGCACGAATTTTCTGAGTAATCATGATAATACATTTTATGGGTAGTTTTTAGTTGTTTTGGATATAATACCATCGTTCACTTAATCTACCCACCTCAATTTCCCCAATTAAATCAATTCGTCGAGTTTAAAACAGCCTATATCGTCCATTGTCATTCAAATCTAACCTCTATTTATAGGCCCATACTGTGGCCTATACTGTGAAGGTTGTATAGTTTGTTATAGTAGTTTAGCAAGACGATCCCGAGCTTAGAGGTTACGTGATGGGCTTAACACGGCCGGCTGTGCTGCAAAGCTGAGCTAATTCTGCGAAGTACTGAACATTTGGAGTGTATTCAGGAGATTAGCCTGTGAACGTTGATCTTACGATGGGTACTGTTTATCCATTGGTTATAATTATGGCTATACAAATAAATATCAATATAATTGAAATGTCTGTTTGTAATTTCACAATAAAAGCTTTTTACTAAATGCATGTGAAATTATATACGGCAAATAAAAATAAAAACATCATTTTCAAATTTTCGTTTGTCTGTCTGTTTGTTCCGTTTACTTTTTATGGACACAACATACATAAAAAAACCACGCCTGCTTTCCCCGAAGGATAAGGCAGAGGTGGGGGTGGTAGTGATGGTGGTGGTGGTGGCGGCATAGTACTCCCACATAACGCCAGTTATGTTTGAGTGCCATTGTAACATGATTGTGGTTTTTATTATACCCAAATAAATTGACAAAATGAACCCCTTAATAGTTTGTATTAATTTCTGTCACAAGTGAATAAACAGCCGGACGGTTGCACAACCGCCCTGCAGGCAACTGTTCGTCAGTCTGATGCCCACACGCTTGCTAAGTATAAAGGCGGAAACAGACTTATAACACGCAACGTTACGCGACATCAATGAAGCATACTCATTGGCCACATTTTTCGTCTCGTTGAGCTATTTTCGTCATTTGGCCAATAAGTAAGCGTGGGATGGCGTCGGGTGTTAAAAGTGTGCAGCGGCCTTAAGTGATGCCTTATGTACCGTGCAAATTGCCAAGTGTCACGTGCCCGTACCTGCCTTTTGTTACGCAAAACTATTATACATTGTGGCAACGACACCGACGCGCAAATTGAAACCATGAATTCAGCTTAAGATTCTTAATAGTCCGTTATCAAAAACAAAAAAAAAATCTGCGGTTTCATAGAAAAGTGCTTGAGGAGGTCAAAATTCATGCAACAGTCATTTGTTTTTTTTAATAACTGGCGATTTTTTCGTCGGGGGTTCATAATCATATCCATGGTTACATGTTACAACATGCGTCAATATCCTTGTGTATTTAGGATCTTTCGTACCTCAATGTTATTCTGTTACTGTACTTACACCGCAATACATTTTCTATCTGACATTTTAACGGTTTCCCTCCCCAATGGCGGCACAACCATGGTCGCACTACCAAAAACTGTACGGTTCCTTGCGCATCCAATTGGACGCCTTGTGACATACCCACCATAAAGCTGTATATATTTTGTTGGCAAGGCAACCATGGTTGCGCCACCATGGTCTCCCAGTGAGATATAAGCCTAAAGGCAGAATGTATGGCTCAACTTTAATTGAGTGGAGTGGCACACTCCAAAATAGTATTAAAAGTGGTCATAAGCCCATAAACGTTAATACGATTGATCGGCAGGCCTGATGGTCTAGTGGTTAGTGACCCTGACTGCTATGCCGGAGGTCGTGGGTTCGATTCCTACCCAGGACAAATGTTTGTGGGATGAGCACGATCATTTGTTCTGTGTCTGGGTGTAATTTATCTATAACTAGCTTCTGCCCGCGACTTCGTCCGCGTGAAATTCGTACTTACCTCTAAAAATTTCGAAAATGTATGTAGGTATGATCTTTATCATTTATTTAGATAAATAAGTATTCGGGCCAATTTTTATAGATCAAAGGAATCAGATTTTTCAAATAAACTGTAGCCCCACTTTCCACCCCCACAGGGGTGGAATTTTGAAAAATCGTTTGTGATCATAACTTGACTTAAAGGCCCATACCCATTTTCGAGTTAATTGAAGCAAGCAGTAATATCCACCCCTTAAACTTTACTTGCCCTTTTCCACCTTGGTAGGAGTCGATTTTTGAAAAACCCTAAAACAGATAAGTACCTTGTTTTATTTTTTGTTTTGGTAGTACCTAGTTTCGAGTTAATCCGATAGCGAGTTACATATTTTTCTAACCTATCAACTTTGTCACCCCCAAAATCCTCTGTAAGGGGTTTTTTTTTTATCTAAAACTGACAATCGTTATTATTTACTGACCCAAATATTGCCAAGTTTCATGTTTATTAACCAAATAAATAAGATTTTTCATATAAAATGTATCCCCGCTTTTCACCCCCACAGGGGTGGAATTCATTACTTGACTCAAAGATTTTATTATTATTATCAGCCATTTCTGTCCCACTGCAGGGCAAAGGCCTCCCTTCCCTTCTTCCACTTATCCCTATCCAGTGCTGTTACACGCCAATCTTTGTCGAAAGAGTCGAGTTCGTCCCGCCATCTCATTCTGGGCCTGCCGCGTTGCCGTTTGCTGCTGTTTGGGACCCATTGTGTGGTTATTTTAGCCCATAGCTCCTCCGGCATGCGACAGATGTGACCCGCCCAGTTTCATTTTAGCTTGGCAGCCGTGTGACCTATATCGGCAATTTTCGAGTTAATCAAACCACACAGTAAAATCCTACCCTGTAAAATTAACTACCCCTTTTCACCCCGTTAAGGGTAGATTTTCGAAAAACCCTGATACACGTTATTCTTTATTTATGGTCTTAAGTATAAATACCGAGTTTCGAGTTAATCGGACTTCGCGTAAAAATTCTTCAATACAAATTTTGACGCCCCTAATCCCCCTCTAGGGGGTAGTTTAGAAAACCAAAAAATGCCAAACTTCATAATTTACTTAAGTATTCGTGCCAAGTTTCATGTTTATTAATCAAATGACTAAGATTTTTCATATACACTGTACTCCCGCTTTTCACCCCCATAGGGGTGAAATTTCAAATAATTGTTTGGGATGTGTTCATTACTTGACTCAAAGATTATTTATACGAATTATTGAGTTAATCAAGCCACGCATTAAAATCCTCACCTGTATAATTAACTACCCCTTTTCACCTCGTTAGGGGTAGATTTTCGGAAAACCCTAATAAACGTTATTCTTTATTTTTGGTCTTAAGTATAAATACCGAGTTTCGAGGTAATCAGACTGTGCGTTAAAATTCTTCCATACAAATTTTGACACACCCCGCCTCAATCCTCCTTTAGGGGGTAGTTTGTGAAAACAAAAAATGCCAACCTTCATAATTTACTTAAATAAATATACGTGCCAAGTTTCAAGTTTATTAACCAAATGATTAAGATTTTTCATATAAACTGTTATCCCGCTTTTCACCCCTACATGGGTAGAATTATGAAAAATCGTTTAAGATGTGTTCATAACTTGACTCAAAGATTATATATGCCAATTTTCGAACTAATCAAGCCACGCAGTGAAATCCTCCTCTGTAAAATTAATTACCCCTTTTCACACAGTTAGGGGCAGATTTTCGAAAAACCCTGATACACGTTATTCTTTATTTTTAGTCCTTAGTATAAATACTGAGTTTTGAGTTAATAGGACAGCGCGTTAAAATTCTTCCATACAAATTTTGACACCCCCCAATACCTCTTTAGGGGGTAGATTAGAAAAACGAAAAATGCCAAACTTCATAATTTACTTAGGTAAGTATTCGTGCGAAGTTTCAAGGTTATTAACTCAAGGAATAAGATTTTTCATACAAACAAAATGCCCCCTTTTCACCCTCTTAAAGGCTGAATTTCCAAAAACCCCTTCTTACTGGATACTTACTCTTCACAAAGAACACACCCTCCAAAATTCATGTCCCTAGGACCAGCGGTTTAGGCTGTGCGTCGATATCTCAGTTAGGTCGTTCATCCCCCTTTAGGGGTAAAATTATCAAAAACGCTGAGACACGTATAAATTAATTTTCAATCGTTAGCCTCAATACAAAATTTGAAGATCCTAACTTTTAAACTGGCGGACTTTCATACAAAACTTCATCCCCCTTTTTAACCCTTTGGGGGTAGAATCATCAAAAACGCTGAGACACGTATAAATTAATTTTTAATTGTCAGCCTAAACACAAAATTTGAAGATCCTAACTTTAAAACTGACGGACTTTCATACAAACTTTCATCCCCTATTTAACTCCCTTAGGGGTTGAATTTCGAAAAATCCTTCCTTATTCCTTGTCTACATTATAAAGGGAACCATTGTGTAAAATTTCAGCTTTCTAGGTCCATGGGTTTGGGCTGGGCGTTGATGAGTCAGTCAGTCAGTCAGCCCTTTTGTTTTTATTTATATAGATACTAGCTGCTGCCCGCGACGTCGTCTGCCTGAAGGCTCTACAGCACCAAAAATACCTAAGATGCCAGTGTCGCTATAGCATTATAAGTAAACAACTTTTAAAATAGCATTAAAATATAAGTTTTTTTTGCAAGCGAAGCAAGTGAAGAGAGTTATATGGGAGTCCTGCTGAGTTCAGTCATAAGATGTGACTGAAGGAAATAGAGAAAACAATGCAGGAATACAATCCAGGACACAAAAGAGTAAAAATACGTACAAAGGCATCATACCTTAAAACACTTCCCTATAAACAACGTTGGTAGTTATGCTGCCAGGAGCCAAAATGTAAAGAGAGTCAGGACTGATGACGCGAGAGCAAGCGACGTACAGTTGTCCGTGTGAGAAGCAACTCGTCCTGAGGTCGACACCCGCTGCCCTCAGTGTCTGCCTCTATTGATGGTTATCGCGAAGCAAACACTCACGGGGAACTGTACGCGCTTGAACTGGAACGGGAAGATATGAGGTATGAGGGGAATGCGTGGTATAAATACTGCCTCGCCAACGCCACAACCCGTAAGAATTTCCGCCTCAATGGTGTGTCTGTAGAACGAGATGACTTTAGGGTGGGTCCCGTTACACAACTTCAGAGGAGATAGGTTCCGAAGAAGCATAATCGGGACACCGACCTTCAGCTTGATGGTATGCGCTGGAAGTCCACTTGCTGACAGGGAGTTCAGAAATTCCACGGGATAATGTGTGGCGTCATCTTGCTCGACAACAGTGTTTATCGAGGTGTAGACCACTTCATTCCCCTCAATTTCCGAGAGAATGCATTCGTTAATTGCTGCAGCCTGATCATTTTTGGACGTCAAAATGGCCCGCTCACACACCCAAGAATTCTGTAGGTGCAGTATACGACTGATGTCCCCGTACACACAGCAAATGAGTTCTTCTAAGCTGGATACCACTCTACCGAGAGACTCTGGAAGCACCACCTGTCCACCTCTCTCTTCTGGTAGAGTGCCTTCGCCAAGATTTAGAAGGACATTGGAGAATTCTTGAGCACGTGCATTGCCGCCGAGCCGAGCTCTCATATTAATGGTCAAGCGCAGCGTACGAACTCGTGACCACAACGAAGATAGTTTTAACGAAGCATTCACCTCGTCAGCCCTCGATCCCCGTGTCACCACGGGAAGCGTTTGCCGGAAATCGCCACTGAACAGAACAGCTGTGATACGACTCATCAAATGTTCGTTCCTGCGGATGTCCTGCAGGGTTCCGTCCACGGCCTCAACTGCCTTCCTATTGGCCATCGTACACTCATCCCATACGATCAAAGAGCAATCCTTGAGCACGTGTCCCTTATCGCTGTTACGTGACACACCACAAACAGGCGTTTCGGCGCTCTCTAAATCGATAGGAATTTTAAACATGCCATGTGCTGTCTTGCCACTCGGAAGTAGTGTGGCAGCGATTCCCGACGACGCTACAGCAATAGCAATTTTGCCTTGCCTGCTGACCTCTGCAAGTATGCAAGTGGTAACAAATGTTTTTCCTGTTCCACCAGACGCATTCCAAGAAAAACATTTGACCCTGGTTTTTTCCCAACGCTTTCAAGGACGGTGTCATAAATTTGTTTTTGCTCTGAAGAGAACAAAGCGACATGGTCATTTCGCCCGGATCGTAATTTGTCTCAGCGTTATACTCCCGATTTACACGGTCTTGATGCGGTGATGATTGGGGAGCTGATAACCCACATTCGATCAGTGGATTGCCGCCGATAGAAATGACCACATCGTGAAGTGAACTGAGACAGGTGTTCAGCACGCGTTCATCAGTTACTCCGACTTCGTCTCCAGTAGAAACATAACTTTTTTGTAATACTTAACACCGCATTTTTTTTAATTGTCGTCCTCAACTCTGCTCAAGATTTTAAGGGTTTTGTTGGAGCTTGAATTTGTCAAAACGAACTATACGATACAACTTTTATGAAGAAAATGCACATTGCCATCTATGAATTTTAAGAATAACTAACTACTAACCTCGCCAACATGATCAAATTTAAATTATTAATTTCCAAAAAGTGTCAACATGTAACTTGATTTGATTTTTATGAAATCTCATAGATGGCGCTGCTTCAAAATTTTCTTTATACTACTAAAATTCATTAAACTATGTTTTTTCTGTCCAAGTTACTTAAATGGCGTAGTTTTTATAGTGTAAAGCTAGATAATAGCATGGCTTACTGAAAAACAACATTTAAATATGCGTCGTTAGATTACACGCTGTCACAGAATGCGTAAGAAAAATAAAGATTCACAGCTCCTCCCCCATAGGTGATAGCGTGATAATATGTAGCCTATATGTTGACCCGACCTCTTAGTAATATTCATGCAAAATTTGAAGTAAATCCATGCAGTACTTTTTGAGTTTATCCCGGACATACAGACAAACAGACAAACAGACAAAAATTCTAAAAACTATATTTTTGGCTTCGGTATCGATTGTAGATCACGCCCCAAGTATTCTTTTAAAAAAATATTCAATGTACCGTTTTGACTTTCCTACGATTTTATTATATGTATAGATGTATGTATTTAGAAATATATAAGTATGTTTATCAGTTGTCTAGTACCCATAACACAAGCTCTGCTTAGCTTGGGACTAGATGGCGTTGTGTGATAGTTGTGGAATATTATTAATTATTACTATTATTATCGACCGCCGTTTAAATTATTATAGTATAAGTAATTAATTGCTGTATGCTGTAACCGAGAATTAGGTTTAATTTCCGTTCAAATTCGTCAAATTGCTATTGAACAGAAATGTGAAATTCATTCAAAGCTTGTCGAAAGTGCTTTATTTACGGTGTTAGCGCTTACTCTATTTAGGACCTTTACCACTCTATACTAAACAACGTCCAAGCGACTTTACAAGGAAAAGATTTATAATTTTAAATTACCGAGAAATCTTCGTCGATACGAATTTCCAAGAACTAAGAGCAGCCATACTATTAATAAGGCTCAATTTACACCGCCGCGGAACGGAGTGGAATTGAATTTTCGTAATAGCACAATGAACTTTATGTCAAATGTCTAACGCACAAACTAGATACGAGCTTGTTACTGCGGGAATTCCCGAGAATGCGCGATAATTCTCCAGAAGTTGCGCGACCTGTGCGTATGGGTGTATGGGTGTATCTAATTTGTGCGTTATAATCAGTTATAATATTGACATAAAGTTCAAAATGCTTTGTACAAAAAAAAAACGCTTCCATTCCGTACCGCGGCGGTGTAAATTGAGCTGAAGGATTTTTTTGAACGCGCTAATTTCTGGAACTATCAGTTTGATTTGAAAAAAATCTTTTTGCATTTTATAGCCGAATTCTTGAGGAATGCTATAACATCACGCTATGATCATTAGGAACCGAGCAAAAAGAAAAAAAGTCGGAAAGCACGCTAAGCGAAAACGAAGTAATAACGCGGGCAGATTATGCGATGCGATGGAGTGGGTCGGGGGTCGATATATTTTGACGCGATATTTTTTTTTAAACCCATATTGTTCTATTGCTGGCCAAAGGTCTCGCTTCCAGTTTTCCACTCTTCTTGGTGTCCTTAGATGCAATTACGTGGAATAAATTCTTGACACCCTTCTAGTACATGTTAGGTTACAGATTATCACCCTGTTTTAGAAAGCTTGAGCTAGTCTCTGATAAATAATTTATTTTGAGAGCTCTCGATTTCTTGTTAGTTGGCGATAATAATAATAAGCCTAAGTATAATAGTTCTCCCACTTCTAGGACACAGGCCAATAAACTTACAAAAATATAAAATACTAGCTGCGCCCCGCGGTTTCACCCGCGTAAATGTCGATCCCGTGGGAATATCGGGATAAAAAGTAGCCTATGTCCTTTCCCGGGACTCAAACTATCTCTATACCAAATTTCATCTAAATCGGTCCAGCCGTTTGAGCGTGAAGAAGTAACAAACATATAAACACACACACACACTCACAAACTTTCGCCTTTATAATATTAGTGTGATTAGTGTGATTAGTTAACTATATCGGATGTGTTACGAAATACCCGATTAGAGAAAAGACAAAAATTATTAATGATCTTACCAAAATAGAGCAAAAAAAGTGGAGATAGTCTTGCGACATCTTCAAGGGAAGTGAAGTAAAGTTGAGAAAGAATGCAATGGTACCCCAGAGAATGAAAAGGCAACAGGGGAAGACAATATAAAAGATGGAAATATGAATTAGGTCTCACAGCGCTCCAAATTGGAGAAGAATTGTGAAGGATAGGACTCAGTGGAAGTTGCTAGAGGAGGTGCTGCTGGGGAGTTTTTTGCGCCACTTCTTCCCAGTGAAAGCCATCTAATCTCTTCACAACCCTTGGTTGACTGGTAGAGAATGCCTAAGGCATTAAGTCCGCCTTTGTACCTTTTTGTGCAAAAAAAGGGACGTTTTGGGGGACTTTCGTAATTTTGACGTTTGAAAAGTATTGATTTTCTGCCTAATTTGAATTTTTGAATTTGATTTTGGAAGCCTTTGCCAAAAGGCACACTGAACTAAGAGACATTCAGTAAGCTACTGAAAATACGGAAACGCAAACATGTTCGGGAGTGTTGACATTTTTAAATAACAGATTAAATTGTTAGTACTAAACTTTTAGAAACGATTTAAACCCAAATCTGACCACACCTAATTCCCTGTTTACACAAACCACAGAAAACGAAGTCTTTTCCCCGATTCAAAAGCATTCGTTCCATCCTCACTTCGTTCGAAGAGAAATGACATCGCTAGAAATAGAGAAATATTTTCCTAAGACCGACCAAGCTGCTCAATGAGGGTGAAAAAGAAACATTTTCAAGTTTCACCTCGTTACCCGTGTGTTTCTCTGTTCTTTGCAGCTACGTGGAAACTGGATATTTTAAATTGTTTATTTAACATCTAGATTCTAGACTTTGTATCTAACGTAAACAATAAACATATTTTTTAGATTTATATTTCTCCAGTCTCGTCTTAAGTAATGAGAGTATTAATTATCTATTGTTACGTTTTTCCCGGCAGTTACACGTTCAGCAATCTGTTTTCATAAAAAAAAAATACGTGTGGCACTCGGGGACTGCCGCGGTAAAGCTATTGCATAGCATTTTTTATCAATTTATGCAATTATAATATTTACTTATGCAATATTTTTTTTCTTTGATATTAACTCAAGTTTTTTCTTTGATATTAATTCAAGTTACACTTTTTGAGCGTGGTGACCACCACGTCTACACGCATACGTCTAGTCGCACGCACACAAACACCGTGCCGAAGTCTGCCGAACTGAAACGACGTTAGATGATGCACGGTTTTCAACGCCGCACCGCTGTGCCAGTCGGAGTGGGGGGTGTTAGGTTTATTTTCGTTACGGAATTTCTTGATTCGGTCGCCGCGCCCAAGGCCCGCGATAAAAGCTATGCAATAGCTTAAAAAGCATGCTTAAAACTAGCATGCTCACATTTGCAAGAAATAAGCATGCTAGTTTTAAGCATACTGCCAAAAAAGCATGCTCAAAGCAAACAATAGGACACACATGCTATTTAAGCACTGGCTCTCGGCCAAAATAAAAGCTTTACAAGAAAATACAAATCAAAACAGTGGTTCCCTAAACCTACAAAGATATAATAGTAGTGTAAGTTAAGCATGCTCGGTAGCATGCTCGAAAATCGAATGTTGATTTTGAGCATAGATACTCAAAATGAGCATTTTCTTTATTTGCAATGTTTCGAGTTTCGACACACATGTTACTATGTAGCAATAGCTCAATAATGGCTTGTTTTTGTGCTAGTAATGAGCATATCTGTCCGTACCTTTACACAATTTCAGTCACAATCACAACCTGAAAGATTTTGAAAGAAATTGCTAATTAATCCATTACGATGTTGCAAAAGGTCGGTTGGTGCCTCAATTAATTGAAAACGTCTAACGGGTCTCTGTGACTTGGCTTCGGCCCTTCGTACGCGTTCCAAAGGTCCGGGTCAGGGTCTCGAGAAATGTCAAGAGACGTAAAAAGTTTATTAATCAAAGAGTAATAATATAATTTTGCAAATTCGGTGAGCCAAAAACTAAGAGTCTCTTGTATATTGTGGCTTATATGTTTGAAAAATTAGTCTGCTCAAGCCTGTTAATAACACAATTAATGTTGTTGAATCGTCAAAATGAAAGGTATTGTACTAGTAACTATGTGTTACATAACTATGTTAACATTTACCTCTGTGATATAAAAACAAGTTTATCGGTTACAATACTGTAACCGATATACGTAAAGCACGTGTCGCTTCGTGAGATAAAAATACTTTTATCTCACGAAGCGACGCGTGCTTTACTTATGTTTACTAAGTGTACAAACACGCTGTGAATGTATGCATGAGGACAAGTAGCGTCAGCACATAAGACACACACGCACACACCCACGTTTCCGACTTTGTTTTTGTCTCGGACGGTACTGAAAGCTTCTGCACTCACACTCACATCTACAGCGTCTTTGTACACAGTTGTTTAACACAACTAAAACACGCGTCGCTCCGTGAGATAAAAATATTATATAAGTTGATGCTTAACTTTTATATTTTAAACGCGTTGCGAAATCCAAACAAAAAACTAACAAACAACAGCAATTTTTAAAACTAAGTAACTTCATTTTTAACTTTGTCGGAAGTAATTTACTAAACTCCAAACAAGGGACTTTTGCCTTTAAAAAAACATAGGCTTACCTGCTAATCTTCGGAAAAATAACTTAAAACAAAATACGGGTTTCCAAACATGTGGCCACTTAGATCTAAATAAATACAACGAGAAGAGTGGTCCAAATAAATTGAAGACCCAACTGCGCACTTAAGGCGAAAGAATCAGGTGAGCTCGCGTAATTCAACTTTCTTATGTTTTATGCAACTTGCAGGTCAGTATCAGGCTGTATGTTGATTATATCATTCACGACCGTGACGAACATGACCTTACAGAATTGTAATAATTAGAATCAGATACAAACTCCCAAAGTTAGAATTGGCCTCAAATGTCATGATTTCATAAAATAATCATAAAATAGGGTAATATGAATTAAGAAAGTTATATTGATGATTTTTATGATAATATTATAAAGGTAAAAGTTGTATGTGTATTTATAGGTTTGTTACTTATTCACGCTCAAAGGACTGGACCAATTTTAATAAAAGTTTGTATGGAGGTAGCTGACACCCTGGATTAACATATAGGCTACTTTTTATCCCGATATTCCCACGAGATCGAAATTTACGTGGGTGAAACCGCGGGGCGCAGCTAGTAATTCCATATTTTTTTTTTTTTTACGTCCGCGAATCATACTTCGATTAACATACAACTTGATAAAACCTGCAAATTGCAAAAAAAACGTGAATTTCGCGGCATACCTTGATGCTTTCGCCTTAAGTCCTTTATTTTATTCATGCAGTACTTAAATTATTATTTTGACCCCTAACCAGTCAGCTAAGAGGCACTTAGGCAAACAATGTGCCTCTTCTAAGGTCAATTGCTTCTTAGAACTATTGTTAGGACAAGATAATAATATATGTTGGGGTGAAGTGCTTTAAATTATGTATAGCTTTGGGCTAAAACCTTACATTAATCTGTACAATACGATTTAGGGCCAGTTGTTTCAAATGGTTGTTTAACGTAATATACGTACGTCAAATAATAACGATTACGTGCTCGTTACTATTTGAAGTACGGCAAGGCCATAATTTTGTAATTCTAATTTGATACAACGCTTTTTTTTTTGGTTTGACGATAGTTAGCGCCATTTTTGACGTATACGTGTGCGTCAAGTGGACCTGAAACAACCCACCCATAGTGTTAAGAGTTCCCGAGGGGTAATTGCGTAACACACTAACAGTAGGAACGGCTTTCATTTTGACAGTTCACCAACATTCATTGCGTTATTTACGTTGTTGAGCAGACACATTTTTCATACATATGAAGCAATGGATTGGCAATATCCTTCAAAATGATTCAGATTGTGATATAAATAGTGTGTTACGCAATCAGGGTGCAGGATTTTAAAATAATTAATCTTCTTTTCACTTCTCATGCTCTAAAAGTTCGTCTTTATGTTGTGCTTAGGCGACATAAAATCGCTTTTTATGTCGCGGCTCGGGTGGATATAAACGTCTCGGGGTAAAATGGCTTCTTTTATGCATTAGTTGTACAATCTACTATTTTGTACTCCCTATATTGAAAAAATCATAGTTCTGGAAGTCATCAAATTAGCTGTGTTGTTATAATAAGTTTTTTTAAATAGGATATTGTTTTTTATTAGCTGAATGGGCCTGCTCTTGACCTCGATCACTCCTGTTGGAAACCGATGGATGAGGTCTATGATGGAACAAGCGTGCCCAGAAGATGCCTAAGGCACTGGAACTCCCACGCATCGACAAAACACAGCAGGCTGCTTGACGTCGGACTCCGGTGGTTAAATAGGCCATGTCTTATAGACAGCTCGCTAGCGAACTAAACACAGTTATGTATTATTCTAGCACGAATTGTCACTATGCTATTAGGGAAAATTAATATTCCATAAAAATGATGACACTGACAGGTCTTGAACGCGGTTTATATGTGTGCTGATCTCGTTTAGTTTCATAGGTGAAATTCGCACTGAATAAGATGATCTGGGAGCAGTGGTGGCCCAGTGGAAACGGCCGCGACTTACGATTTGTAGGTCGTGAGTTTGAACCCAGACAGGCGCTTAACTTTTTATAAATAATTTCATTACCACGGCTCTCAAAATGGTGAAGCAAAACATCGTGAGAAAACCGGCATGTCCTAGAAACATAAAATTCGAAGACATGTGGAACCTACCAACTCGCACTGAGATTACAGCCCTGTCGAAGAGAGGAGGTCTGAGTCCCAGCAGTGGGGATCATTATGGGTTGATTATGTTTAAGGTAATCTATGTACAAAATTGAAAACTTTAGTATTGATAAACATAGTTCTAACATCAGATTTTTTTATTTTGTTTAGTTGAAATCCAAAGAGACACGAATCATTTTAGCCTACGAAATGATTACTAATTTAGGATGTGTGGTGTTCACTGTAATCTACCATTAGGGGCTTAGGGTTTAGGAATAAAACGGCCGAATTATCAGTAAGTATCACAACCACCCACAGGGAACGTCCTCTCGCCAACGGCTAAAGTAAGTGACAGCTCCAGTGTTACCAGTGAGTTGAGTGCTACATTTAATAGTACATCACATCTCTTCCTTTTTATATAAGTTAATTAAGTGATTTAGATGTTAACTTATGAAACGTCAGAAGCTAGGTGCACGGTTCCAAATGGTCGTTTCCTATGGAGAAGAACCGGCAAGAAACTCCATGGTTACTCTTTTGAAAATAATTGGCTTTTACAATGTTTTCAAATTACAATAGGTATGAGGACAGCGTAGGCCTATCAACAAGTAGGTACTTACCAGGTACTTGATGAAATAAAATGTCTACCGATCTAAAGTCTACCAGGCCTACCAAGTCCTCACATTTACATTTTTAAGTACAATACGGTAATAGCATTTATACTAAACTCCCATATCTGAATTTTCGTTATCTTTAACTTTCCATTTACCTTCCTTCCTTTCCTTCCTTCTTTATTTCCTTTTCCTTATTTTTTGTTGAATTGTGTTGTCACTAAGTTTTGAATTTCGTAGCTATTTTTGAGATCTGTTAATCCATTTGTGTCTTGCGTACAGGTAGATTCCATGATTTCAATCTCTTTGGATCGATTACAATAATATTATTAATGATCACGGAAAGATTTCGCCGTCATTGTTTATTTTCGGCCACCAGACCTTAGTGCGTAACCTATCCTTCATGTTGACAGTGCTTGGTTGGCGTTGCCATTCATGAGCTGCTTCTGATAGGTACCTGTTTTCTTAAATGAGTTAAATTACTTTTTAACCGGTCAAGCTCCGCGCGTCGCCTATCGCCGACGAAACAATAGAAAATCAGTTGTGTCTCATTAACGGAGCTTGACAGATTAATTATATGTTTGTAATCTAAGGATTCATCACTTGATTTGCGTGCGAAACCATGATTTCGTGTCAAATATAACGTCTAGAGTCCGTCATTGTTTATTATGGAAATGGCAATATTTGTTAAAACAAATGCGAACTTATTTACCAAGGTCTCGGACACCAGAAAAAGCCCCGTGAGAAACCAATATAAAAACTTTTTAATGTCGGTGGCTACAAAACTGCACGATTAAGAAAAAATGTCATTTGTATGGGACCAATCATGTTTAATAAATTACCGAAATATTTAAAAATGACACATTTCAATATTTCAAACACAAACTTAAGCTTTTCTAGGGGAAAAATGGTATTACTCCATTAATTATTTTCTAAATGACCGATTATTATAGACCTTGAAATTTGTTTAATTAAATCACTTGAATTTTGAATATTTTCAAGATTTAAATATTGTACTTTGACATTTTAGGTGTATTTTGACATTTTGGTCTTATTTTGACTATTATGTATTTATTGATTGTATTGAACTGTTATTTTATTTTTATCTGATAATTGTGTTTAAAATATTCTTATCTATAATTATTAATTAAAGCATCGTATTCATTCATTTTTTTGCATGTCGAATCTTAGGCAGAATGTATGGCTCAACTTTAATTCTTCACGACCTTATTTGTATACTAACCTGCATTCTAGCAAATAAATAATTTGATTTGATTTGTCTTTTTTCTTTTATTTTTTTTTTTATTTTTTTTTTGAATTTATTCGATGGTTTCCGGTAGTCTACATGTCTCAATTGCTTTGATGTATTTGTCAAGTGGTTTAATGCTTGATGATGAAAGCTAGTAACCCAGAAAATAAATAGCTTTTAGATAAACATTTTTTTTTTTTGTTTAGTAAAACATGTTGCCTTCGAGCTCTGTTAATAATACTTTTTTTTTTTTTTAAGCACCTGGCATCATGTCCTTTTTATCACATCCAACACAATTAAGACGTCATCTACTATTGTCATGCGAACGCAGAGTGAGCATGACAATAACCATAACGGAAAATGATCAGCTCACTGAGATCTTTTGATTGATATTATCTCAGGTAATAATGCTTTATTGGCAGTACGCATATCTAATTATTCCAACAAGTACGAATATCATCATCAGGCTTTAGAACCGGTACCATCGGAGAAATCGTCGGTGTTATTAGTTAAGTACTAACATAAGTTAAGACTATTGTTACTAACCCAATGGATCTCTGTTATCTGAATAACTAATAACAATAATAAAATCCAAGAAGATGGTTTATTTACAGGTTCAGTTATGTATAAGTCCGCCTAATTTCTTATTTAGCTTTGGTTCCAAAGGAATGGGGACTTGCTATTAGGCTGACTAACTGAAAGAGTCATTTTATCAATTGTGGTATCTTATTGAACATCATTAAACTTGGCAAACTTTGTTGTGAATAATAAATATATTTGCGAGACGTTAGAGGTATTATTTTATTTGCCCTTCATCTGCAGTGTTTTAGGCAGGGACTTGAAACGATTTATCACGCGAACTTGTTTTATCACGCCACCTTATTTTATCACGCTGCTAAATATTAGCACATTTTTGGCATCATTTTGATAGTTCACACTTGATGTCAGCACTAACTGCTGACTATTTGTGCCTCACCACACACAAATATATATATATTTTTTAACGTTATATTTTTTAGTATCATTACAAATTTTTTGAACTATAACATTAGTGGTAACGGAACGAAATTCATTTCGTTTTCAAGTCTGTACACACACACGTTTCACACGTTGTTAGATACTATTTTGGATATTAATATAATTATGTACTTGTATTGTTTGCGTATTACAAGTAACTCTGCATCTAAGCAAACTAAAAGTATAGGACCGGGACTAACCCTGATTTATTTTGTTATTTGCATATACTGGTCGGTTATACAAATGTATCAGTATTTGATGAGTTTTCACCCATTGATTGCATATACTAGTCGGTTATCCAATGTATGTACTTGATGAGTTTTCACCCATTGATTGCATATACTGGTCTGTTACACCAATGTATGTACTTGATGAGTTTTCACCCATTGATTGCATAACTAGTATAGTTTTATACCAATGTATGTACTTGATGAGTTTTCACTCATTGATTGCATAACTAGTATAGTTTTATACCAATGTATGTACTTGATGAGTTTTCACCCATTGATTGCATAACTAGTATAGTTTTATACCAATGTATGTACTTGATGAGTTTTCACCCATTGATTGCATAACTAGTATAGTTTTATACCAATGTATGTACTTGATGAGTTTTCACCCATTGATTGCATAACTAGTATAGTTTTATACCAATGTATGTACTTGATGAGTTTTCACCCATTGATTGCATACACTGGTCGGTTATCCAATGTATGTACTTGATGAGTTTTCACCCATTGATTGCATACACTGTGATTCGTTCCCGACTTGGCTAACGCTTACAGGCAGTATTTTTTGTTGTTGTGTAGTTTTTAATTCACATTCAATTCTGACTCGTTTCGAAGAGTTTCTTTATTTGCGAAGTTCTATCAAGCGGCCATCTCACTTATTTATTTATCAGTATTTTTTGTTTATTTTTGCAATGATACTCAATATCATACTATTTATACCTATTCGTATTTTATTTTTTATTTAAGTATGCATACACACTTCACGTTGCAGTATAAAACTGATTTACATCCGTCACCTCACACACCAGGTCCAGTTGAAAACTAGCGTCAGGCACTAGTTGTCTGGCATTTTTGCTGAAATGAGCTGTGAGGCGCACTTTCCTGCTTATTTTTTTTTTCTTTTTACATCGGACTTTATAATGTTTATTTGACCTTTATTTTTTATTTTTGTTTTTATCTTATGTATGTATCTGGTGTATTGTGTGTCTTTTAGTTTGTGCTAAATAAATGTATTTTCTTTCTTTTGTCTTTCAACATTATAATAGCAGAAAGCCGTAGAAAAATCCAATCAAGCTGTATTATATTAAGCAGAATAATTAAGTCAAGTCGCAATGATAAATTTAAAGAAGCATACATACTATGAAATTATTTTACATAAACAGTTGGTATTTACCATTTACTCATAAAATGTTCATATTTAAATCCATCAGCTGGTTTACGATCGCTTACTCTCTGAGTGTGCGGTATTAGTAGAACATTATGTAGGTATTTTTATTACAATCGACCAACTACACAACAATGGAACATTTGTATTGGTAAGCGTTAACTGGCACTGTTTTTAAAGACTAATCTAACCGAAGGTATCAGCCTGCTTACTTGAATTAGATTCAATAATTTATCGAATATATCAAATATTATAACATTGTTTTCGTTTTCAACTTGTTTCACTTGTGCTCTGGCTATTGTTGAACTTGTTCGAATGCCGTTCTGCAGATCTTTGGAAGTTTGCTTCTGCTACGATTTTTTTATTTTTTACTGTTGCTGTTGAAAATATTATTTCTTAAGTTTAGTCAAGCTGTAATGAATTCTATGAATTCTTTTGTTGATTGCAATTGCCAGTGCAAAATGCATTTGATTTCACTAAAATTAGTTCAATCATTAACCTTTTCAGATTTTATGACACTAGTTACTTTACTTCGATTTTATCGAAGTGAAACTTTTGTTAAAACTGATATATTACGAAATTTCCGTTGGAACATTTTTATAACACTAGTTTTAATAGTAAGATAATAATTGTTCCCTTTACTTCGATTTTACCGAAGTGGAACTTTTGTTAAAACTGGTACTTATATAAACGATATTTGTAGTTAGAAAATCTTTATTTACTCAAATGAAATTTACTACAAATTCCACTTAATGAGAAATATTTTCACTACGTGTAATGGTGACATTCAAGAGCAGAGCTAGTATGGACCCACACAAATATTAAAAGAAGACAGCAATAATTTGAAGTACATAACAAGACATTGAAGGTAATAAGTAGCATAAGATGCATACGAAACAAAAGTAAAATTTTGTGGGTAAATTATTATTTTCGTTGGAACATTTCATTATTTGATTGAATAATATTTTCCGAAGGTATTATACTATTTACATACGGATTCAGTCAACAATACATATTTGATGTGGGTATTTAGGTATATATTAATTAAGATATCGTAACCAGTTGATTTACGAGTTGATTGATGTATTTAGTGACTCATTTCATCGATCTATGCAGCACATTCTCGTCTCAGCTGGTTACCAACGCAGCTTGTGCATAGATAGGTAGGTAGTAGACACACATGAATGTAAATCGAAATTAAGTATAGCAAACACGTTTAGTGATTTTCGCTTAGATCATGGTCACTAATTTCGTCTTTTTTTTTTTTTTTTTTTTCGTAATTTGAGCGATTACTTTACTTACTGCGCTTTTACTCGTCGCCAATGTGGTGTTCACTTAATCTACCATTAGGGGCTTAGGGTTTAGGAATAAAACGGCCGAATTATCAGTAAGTATCACAACCGGTGCCCTGTCAGTTCACCAAAAATTAATTTACAAACTTTTACTTGACAAACAACGATTGGCAAAAACATGATTTGTCATTTCATCATTATACAAAAACAAGTTTGCCAATTAATTCACTTTACAAAATAATCACCAGATAAACTTTTGTTTAATAACGTGTTATTTAACAAGCAATTCATTTTACATTCATTTTATCTCATAAAACAACGTTTGGTATAAAAACGTTTTACATATTGACTTATCATTACGCAATTTCCTAAAAATGAAACTCATTCTTTCATCGACTTGCGCTAATAGATAAAAAGAGATTATTTTTAACGGGCTACCCGGAACCGAACTAGTTAGATTAGGTTAATTATTAAAAAAAAAAATGTTAGGTTAGGTTAGGTTAAAACGGTGACCCCTACGCACGAGCCGAGCGAGCGAAGCGAGCGGTGCCGCGGCAGCGGCCGGCGAGTGCCAGAAACGCCTAGATTATATAGAAAAAAATTGCTTTTACACAAAATATGGGTGCCAGAAACGACTTGCGCTAATAGTAGAAAAAAAGAGATTATTTTTAGTAGGCTACCCGTCACTGAACTAGTTACATTAGGTTAATTATTTAAAAAAAAAATGGTTCGGTTAGGTTAGGTTAAAACTGTGACCCTCTACGCACGAGCCGAGCGAGCGAAGCGAGCGGTGCCGCGGCAGCGGCCGGCGAGTGCCAGAAACGACTAGATTATATAGAAAAAAATAATTGCCTGAAATTGATTTGACCCAAATAGAGAATACCGTCATGATCACTTTGTGACTGGTTTAGAAAATTGTTACATAGTATAAAACAAAGTCACTCCCGCTGTCTGTAAGCTTAGATCTTTTAGACTACGCAACGGATTTTAATGCAGTCGCTAGTGTATCATAAAATGATATTTTGTGTAAACGTTATTTTTCCAAAAGAATCTAAATATTAAATGAAAAATGTATAAATGATTAAATATCATCCGTAACATTTGTAAAGAGAAGCATTTGCCAAATAAATGTTTGTGAAGCGAGTGTTTATAAAATAAAACATTTGCGGAACGAGTTGTTTGTGAAATAAATAGTATATGAAACGTTGGTTGTAAACTAAAAATTTGTCAATGGAGTTTTGGTGAAACATTAGTGAACCATCACAACCACCCACAGGGAACGTCCTCTCGCCAACGGCTAAAGTAAGTGACAGCTCCAGTGTTACCAGTGAGTTGAGTGCTACATTTAATAGTACATCACAGGATGTTTAATTTTTAAGGATGAGTGTTTTTGGAAACCTATTGTAAGTACTTATTATGATTAAATTTTATTTCGAGACATCGCCAAGCGGTTGGTCGACTCATCACGTGACCAGAGGGCTGGCCTATTTTTTGGCAAAAGAATCAGCATTGCCATACAACGTGGCAATGCTGCCAGCCTTTTGGGCACGTTTCCCGTTGACAGTGATGCGGACGAATTTTTTGATGCCCAATACTCAATACTCAATTCTTTATTGCATGCCCTTTGATTATTTTCCCTCCCTTTTTATATACTTGTAAAAATTATTATTTTAAGATTGTTAGCTTTTTAAATTATGTAAATATGCAAAATAAATCAATGTCATTATGATTAATAAATTAGTCTTAAGTTGTGGTATACGATGTAACACTTACGTTGGAAACAAATTCTATTCTAAGTAAAGCAAAACTACTTGGATCAGAACAGTTAGGTTACAGAAAATCCTGACTACAATTGAACTATTGAATTGATTTGACTATAATACATAGATTACCTACCTACATAATATCACAAAGTCATCAAAGCAATATCCCACACAATCAGCTAACAACCTGGGACGTACAAGACTTGCCTTATTTAATTATGATTAGCTCCAAGCTGTATCAAATATAATTAATGTTAGTTAGTTTCCTGGTTGCGTATGTTAAGCTTCTAGTTTATGCCCTAAAGGCTTCAAACTCGCTAAGAGTAAGGAGGCTGATTATTAATAATTTACTAAGTAATTAATTTTACTGCAGATTCATAGTGTACTGTTGATTGGAAATGAATGCTTTTGTGTACGTACGGTCAGCATCAAAAGTCGATTAACACTTCAGTTTTTTTAATCTTAGTTATTGAGCAAAATATTTGTTCGAAATTGCAGCAGAAGAATTTTTTTAGAATATAAACTTTACTATTATGTGACAAGCTAAAAAGCAGTTTATTGAGAAAAATTGTTGTCAATTTGATAACATGTAAAAATGACAGTGTTAATCGACTTTTGATGCTGACTGTACGATTTATTGCCGTTGGATCCCGTTTTTGAATCCCATTTTAATATTTTTGGCGTTGGATCCCGCAAAACATTATTATGTATTTCCGTTGGATCCCGAATTTAAAAAATGCAAGATAATTACGTTTTATTGTCGTTGAATCCCGAAAAGTATTTCCGTTGGATCCCGAATGCTTAAAAAAATCTGAATGCGGGTACTTTCAACAACAAAATTGTTTATAATAAAATGAGGGGTTCACTAATGTTTCACCAAAACTCCATTGACAAATTAGTTTACAAACAACGTTTCGTATACTATTTATTTCACAAACAACTCATTTTCTATATAATCTAGTCGTTTCTGGCACTCGCCGGCCGCTGCCGCGGCACCGCTCGCTTCGCTCGCTCGGCTCGTGCGTAGGGGTCACAGTTTTAACCTAACCTAACCTAACATTGTTTTTTTTTTAAATAATTAACCTAATCTAACTAGTTCGGTTCCGGGTACCCCACTAAAAATAATCTATTTTTATTGTTTGATAAAGGTAAATCACTTTTCTTCTGAAATGTACACATGTTGTTATAATATGGGATTCAACGGAAATAGCAAACGGGATCCATCGTTAATACCTAAAAAATGGGATTCAAAAGTGGGATTCAAAAGTGGGATCCAACGACAATAAACGGACTGTACTGGGGTTTATTCATAAACAATGATTAAAGTTAAGTGGCGTATAAGCATCAAAATGTATGGTTAGACAGTCTCTAATTAACTTTAAGCATCATCTGCCAGCCTTTTCCTAACTATGTTGGGGTCGGCTCCCAGTCTAACCGGATGCAGCTGAATACCAGTATTTTACATGGAGCGCCTGCCTATCTGACCTCCACAACCCAGTTACTGGGTAATACGATACCCCTTGGTAAGACTGGTTTTCAGACTTTAAGGCTTGTAACGACTGTCAAAGATCTACGAATGATAGCCGGACGAAGGGGTCTCGGTATGTAAAGATGGTCACCCATCCACAGACCTACTGCGGCAAGCGTAGCTTAAGGGTGCGTCCACATCTGGCAAATGTGCCGCGAATGTGCAGCTCTCGAGCCGTTTGCGAGCTGCCCGCGAGCTGCGCGCGTACATTTTTTTTCGTGCGCCGCTCCAGCGCCGCTCGCGCGCAGTTCGCGCGCGACCTAAGCGGCGCGCTAGCGGCTCGCGTCTTCCTTCCGCCCGCGCCTCAAGCTGTGCGAGAATTGAGTGCGCGCAGATCGCGCGCCGCGCGCACGCCTTTATACGAGCCTTGCATGAGTTGCGCTAAAGAGGCGCACCAAACCATTGCCGTGATTGCACGCGCGCAGCTAGCGGGCAGCTCGTAAACGGCTCGCGAGCTGCACATTCGCGGCGCATTTGCCAGATGTGGACGCACAAAATCCTGAAGCCACCAATTAAAATCACTAATGTATTATTTACACAAATAATTTCTCACAAGTTTTGACCTTTTCAGGACCTAATAAGAGGGAACGTTTAGTATAATTATACCCTTATTAGAATAATAAGGACCTATACCTTAAATATACCAAAGGTCGGAACATGGATCGTTGACCTATAATATTTTTTAAACATACACGTATCACTGACACGTCCAATTTTACGGTATTAGAATTATAAATAGGAAACCTTTCAATACCGCTTCTATAGTTGATATTTGTATAAGAATGGGGTCGAATCGAGTGAGAATTATCAGCTCTAGATATACGGTGCAAATTGACACCTATTATCCGAAATAAATTGGAGGGAGTTGCATCGCTACGGCCATCGGGTTGTCATGGTGATTGTGCAATCCACGTCCAATTTAGAACGAGAATATGTTGAATTTATCCATTTGTACCACGTATGGGAAATATAGTTGCCTATAGTCGATTCCAAAAGTACCTATGTGTTGAAATTGTTAACAAACCCTGTTCACGTTAAAGGGAATTAGTAACACTTTAATCTGTATTTAGAAGATAGAAGAGAAGAATGCTTTCTCTTGACTGATGTCAGATATATCCAAGATAAAGTTGGAACGTAAGTAAACTCACATTGGTACTTATTTGGAATTGAATACTAGCTTTTTCCAGCGGCTTCCTATAAACATATAGGATGTATTTTTATCCAGGTTATAAACTATCTGTGTGCCTAATCCGTTCAGCCAATTTTGTGTAAGCTACGCTTGCCGCGGTTGGTCTGTGGATGGGTGACCATCTTTACATACCGAGAGTCCGAGACCCCTCCGTTCCTCGAAAGCACGTTAAGCCGTTGGTCCCGGCTGTCATTCGTGGATCTTTGACAGTATACGGGTAGTCAGAAGCCCGGAAGTCTGACTACCAGTCTTACCAAGGGTTATCGTATTACCCAATAACTGGGTTGTAGAGGTCAGGTAGACAGTCGCTTCATGTAAAATACTGGTATTCAGCTGCATCCGGTTAGACTGGAAGCCGAACCTAACATGTTTGGGAAATGGCTAGGCAGATAATGATCTTTTTCCCTCAATGATGTCAGTAACGTCCAAAATATACTCAGAAGTTCTGTAAATGTAACGTTTTGATTTACAATTTATTTTCCTTCTTATAGCTGACAGCCCTTTTCATATTATGTCAGGAGTTTGATTGTTCGTTTGATAAAAAAAAATGTAGTTATTCGCAACATGAATGGTTTAAATTTCCGGTATCCATCAGTTTTCTGTTTTAGACAGATGTTAATATGCTATCTAAATTGATCAGAAATATTTCACAGGATTGCCATTTACAAAACACTTACTACAGTTTCGAATATAACTAAAAAAACGAAAATATTCCTTTTTGTCAAACAATATTTTCGGCTTAAAAACCTCAAAAAACTATAAAACTGAAACAAAATTGGAACGACCTTATACGTTAACAACTTCAACATTCAACTATTAACAATCAAATCAACTATCAACAAATTAAATAAAAATTACGGAAGCCATTTTGGTGATTTCCGATAACTCTCGAAAGTTCGCGGGGACACCCGACCGCAGCACTCGGCCCAAACGAATTGCGTACAAAGCGCTGAATACTGGAGTAGTAATTTCGCGGAATGGCCGCCGGAATAATAAATACAGCTGTAACGGATCATGTTTTGTATAAAATGTGATATTTGCATAATTTTACCTGATATTTACATTAAGTGAAGTAAGTAGGTACTACCCGTTCAATAGGTACTAGGTAGCAAATGTTTGTGGAAAATATGTGAGTAGACCATCTTTCTTTTTCCTACAAGGAAAAAACTTGTAGAAATGGTCAGAGATTTTTTCACGTTTTAATCATAAATAATTTCATCAGAAATCTAAATCATAGACATACTTACTGACTTTTGAAAAGTAAGTATTACCCTAATAAGTACACCTGAAGGCCAGGTTATTAATATCAGAAAATCCTACTGCGACATTTTCAGCTTTAACGCAAGACAAAGCTTAGCTGCTCGCATTCCGTACATTCCCTCAAACGGGGAAAATTGGCGTGAAAGAATGGTTTAGAAATATTTCAGTAACAATTATATAGCTATTATTTTAAGCGCCACAGCATAAATTACATTACGAGGCCTTGCCTGCCTCTTATTCGCAGCATAACGTGGTTGGATTCCAGTCCAAAACTCTCATACAAAATGTATGCAAAGGCCAAGGAATCCCAACACATGTGTACGAATTGTTGAGTAGAAATAACAATAAACATATTATGAAAACCTTTATTGTTGGAAGGTTTTGTTTTGTAAAACAAAAGCCACCTTTCTGTATTATATTAAATGGTGGCCTGTGGCCTCGAGTTAAGCGAGGTAGCGGGGAAGTGTTTACGTTTATAGGAATATAATGACTTCCTATTATGAATACCATACGTGCTTGAATCAACACAGTCTCATTGTTATTTTGGGTTGACGTCTGGTTTGTGGCCTGACTTCAGCCCTGATATAATATGTACAATTTTAAGCGTTTGTTAATTATTTTGTGTTAACTCAAACCCAAAACATTTATTTCATGTTAATATTTACAGGCACTTTTGATTGCCAAGGAGTCATTTCAGAATCTTATTTACTTATACAACAAAATGCTTTGTAACAATAAACTCCTTGATATTATCTTTTTGGACTAGACCTGAAGTCCAATTCCAATTAAAAATGTTCAAAATCTAGCTTCAATCATGTCAGCGACAATCAATGTCAAAAATGTAGGGAAATAAGAGGTATTTTTGACAGATTGAGACTGAGATCAGAAGGCCAATTATTCCCATAATTTAAAACGTTCAAAATCTAGTCGCAGTCTCATCTCGGCGACAAACAAATGTCAAAAACTTGTCAAAATGTAGGGAAATTAGAAGTACTTTTTGACAGATTGAGATTGAGATCACACTGTGAACGTTCTTAAAATTACGAGAAGTGCCCCTTTGGTCTATTCTGTAAAAAATCTCACCGAGAAAACTTAGATGAAGCGAGCTGTAAGCTTCCATTGTGAGATTTTAACAGATTAGGCCGGATGGAGGTCTAGTTTTAAAAAGTATCGCTTCATCCGCTGTTAGCCTTTACCATTTAACTCGCCTTTCCTAATCCCTAAACTAAGTTACATTAGGCATTCGGTTATGTAGGGTCTCTAAGTAATTACCTAAACTGCGGATCACGATGTTACATGCCATTTAGTATGTTCAATTAAAATAATACCCTTACTGAAAGACAATTAAAACTAATAGGGAATTTTCTGAATGATTATCGCTAATACTTTAGTCTGAAAAGCTAGAATAAATTCACATAAGTAGGTATTCGTGCTGAAAAACGAAACTAGATGTTTCACCTTTGCTCGATTTCAATGTGATAAAAGAAATCTCTTAAAAACAAAAATGAGACTAAGCCTTCGTACTGTAGAGACTGGCTGTAAAGCAAGGCTGGCTGAAAAGCCACACCTCTTTACAGGACTGGCTGGTTATATTTGAAGGAAGTTCCATTCGAACGTTCAAGCATGTGTCATAGAGAGTCGTAGGTTTGACGTCTAAGTAATAAGTCGACAAATATGTGAATATGACAAAAAGACTCCTAAATAATCACACTAATATTATAAAGGCGAAAGTTTGTGAGTGTGTGTGTGTGTATGTTTATATGTTTGTTACTTCTTCACGCTCAAACGGCTGGACCGATTTCGATGAAATTTGGTATAGAGATATTTTGAGTCCCGGGAAAGGACATAGAATAGTTTTTATCCCGATATTCCCACGGGATCGACATTTACGCGGGTGAAATCGCGGGGCGCAGCTAGTATGATATAAAACTCTTAACTGGAGTTTAATTCAGTAATATAGTCCCCCCCGCGGCCTAGGTGCCACAGTACTCACAAACGATTAAATATGCGGGAATTTTTTTGCGCACTTGGTTTTCAACGCACTGCAGCTCAGCGCCGAAAGTTACTGTACTGAGATGAACTCTGTTGGATTCTCAATGCTTGGCTCAACAGAATCAATATCCAGTACAACCGCGCACTTGATATTTAACTCAGAGCGTTGAGACAGGCGATTTTTAACGCGACGATTCTTTGGTTAATAAATCGTCGCGTAATAAAATCGCCGGTGCGGAACTGGAATAAATCATTTCACTATTCTAAGCCTCCTAGAACTAAAAATTCGAAGACATGTGACATCTGCTAACCCGCACTGGGCCCGCGTGGTGGAGTACGGCCCATTCCCTCTCACCGAGAGAAGGCCTGTGTCCCAGCAGTGGGAACAATATAGGCTTATTATGTTATGTTGTAAGCCTCACACCGAACCTTTGTTTTCAAGCATTATTAAGTTGATGGTACATATCAATATACTTAGGTAGGGTACTAAAAGTTTTATTATGTAGGTCTTTCGTCTAGAAGTAATTTCTATTGAATAAAATAAATTGAGTGAGATCTATAAAGTCACTTTTGCTGTTACCGTAGGCAAGGGCATGATATCGAACAGTCTTGTAAGACTGAGGCTACACGAGCGTAACAAACATTCACGTTCTACAAAATGAGTTTCCAAGAACTCGTTAAATAATATGGTTTTGAGGTTCACCGCGCTTGAAGTAAAATGATTTCCTGGAAAATTAGAAAATTGATTCAAACGTGATTCCGGAATTCATTTTGAGCGACTCACATTAGCCACTCCTATCTGTTCTAAACCTTACTTGTTTGAACACTTTTATTTAGAAAATAACTTTTTCTTAATTTGTAGTAGTGAGAGTTTCGATCAATTTAATTACAAAGTTTTGAACTTTTAGATTGTGTATGATTTTGCGGTCAAAGTGTTAAACAAGGGTATACTTACTTTAATTGAGGCTTTTAATCACTAAACGAAAGTTTCATTAAAAAGTCAGGCACGAGGCTATTTAATTATAATTACTTAAGTATTTCTCCGTGGCTTCGCCCGCATCGCGAATCGCGAGGTAAAAACGAAACGGTTTGCCGTTGTGGATCACAATCTACAGGATCGCGAAGTTTATCACAAAATAGTAGACCGTTGATATAAACAATTATACTCAGAATTAATTGCGTAAAAATTATCCACTCTTTCTAATATTAATTTACTGACAAAGCAACGTGACCATGTAGGCAGTAAAGGGACACGCCAGGCGATGGTGTCAACAATTTAGCACAAACTTTTCGATAGAGTTTTTTATCCAAATAATCACTTATCACTCAAGTTTAATAATCACCATTTATCTGATCAATTAACTAAAAATGGCAACGTCTGTACTACCTTCAACGGCCACGGGTCAACATCATCATCTGCCTAGCCTTTTCCCAACAATGTTCGGCTTCCAGTCTTACCAGATGCAGCTGGATACCAGTATTTTACAATGAGTGACTGACTATCTGACCTCCACAATCCAGTTACTGGGTAATTCGATACCCCTTGGTAAGACTGGTTGTCAGACTTTCGGGCTTCAAACTACCCGTAAAGACTGTCAAAGGTCCACGAATGACAGCTAGGACCAACGGCTTAACGTGCTTTCCGAAGCACGGAGGGTCTCGGTAAGTAAAGATGGTCACCCATCCACAGACCAACCGTGGCAAGCGTAGCTTAACCTCGACATCATCGACCTGTGCGGCTGTTATTATTTAGCCACCATCCACGGGTCAACGACCGATGGTATATTCGTCAGGTGATATCTTTATCCATTTACATGACGTTGTTAAATATTAAAACAAAAAGGTACCGCGACTAGAACGTTACTATATTTGTTTTTTTTTTAATTGTGTAGGTTTATTCAAAGAACGTCATGAATGTTTAATTTAATGTGTAGGTACCTACGCGGCGTGAAATCGTGAGTAACAATTACAATGCAAGATTAATTCAAACTCAAACTCAAAGCATCTATTTCAATCACAGATTTCAATTAAACCATTTACATCTAAATTGTCATAGAGTCGGTCAGGTGATCAGAAAGTTGAAGCCCATTTCATAACGTAGATTTCCATGGAGAAGAATGGGCAAGAAACTCCATGAACACTCTTTTAAATCAAGATATTACAAAATCCTGGGTACATTATTCTTGTTGCTTCTATATGTGAGAGCAATGTAGTAAAAATAAGATTAAAGATAAGCCCTGGCAGGAGATGACAAGTTTCAACTGACGGCTGGTAACGAACATGACGCGTGGATCACCATCCAGCTCCATCATTTTGAAAGGAATCGAATGATCCAACACACTCGCCACCATCAGCGAGTCCTTTGCGTAAGCATGACATACTCTCAACTGCCATGATCTTTCGGGCAATATGGCATTATGGTACTCACATGGTACAAAATCGAAAAATGCTTCTAATAGTTGAATATAATATTATTTTCTTCACTTTGTCTTTTGCCTGACTTAGACTTTAATAAGCCTATTATTTTCGCTCACACGACTAGTATCTCACTATATCCATACTAATATTATAAACTCGAAAGTAACTCTGTATGTTATCTTTTCACGCCTAAACCACTGAACGGATTTAAATGAAATTTGGCAGAGAGATAGATTGCGTCCCGAAGAAGGACATAGGATAGTTTTTATCCCAGAAATCATCCTTTAAGGGGGTGAAAAGGGGGGTGGAAGTTTGTATGGAGAATCAATAACCGCTGAACCGATTTAGATGAAATTTGGTATGAAGATAGTTTGAGTTGTGGGAAAGGATATAGAATAGTTTTTATCCCCGAAATTATCCCTTAAGGGTGTAAAAAGGGGGTGGAGACATATAAAGGGAATCAATAAAAAAGGACTATAATACTTTTATCGCGGGTGAAACCGCGGGGAACAGCTAGTATATTATAATCGGAACCTGGTAATTGTGCATAGGTATCTTCAAGTTCTCGCATCCAACGGATTCCTGCGGCCTTTAACAGGTCATCGGTCCACCTTGTGGGAGGCCTTCCAACGCTACATCTTTTGGTAGGTGGTCGCCCTGGTTGCGAGAAGCACAGAACCGGTCGAAGTGGCGATGATTGGGGGGGGCTTTGTCCAGCAGTGGACGTCTTTCGGCTAAAATGATGATGATTTTCAAGTTAGTTGTATTCGAGTGAATTGAGCCTCCAAACATGCTCAGTAAGATAATAGCACCAACCATGTGCCATATTTTTATCAATTCTAAGATATGCATATTTTATTGCACATATAAAATGGGCATCTGCTGGTTTACGTATAAAACAAGGGGATACACCAGCTATCTACATTTTATAGCGGAATAAAAATACTTTTGTGACGGTTTGTACGGAAAATTGACATTTTTTATCAGGAACTTTGATATACTCCTTGTAATGTTTTGTCTGTTGAGATATGGGCGTGTCCATAAAGGATAAATAGACGCCCAGAAAAGGTTAAGGGAAGAATGAATTTCATTAATTTAACAAACGGGAGTTTACTGCCGAAGTTATTTATTTATATACATATATGACGGAGAAGGTACATCTATCTCTCGTTATCATCAGCCATATTTTAATTACTGTGGGCGTACTATGGGTAGTGTTGGTTATTGCGCAATAGAAAAACCGTTTGCAGTTTCAAATCAAATTATAATTTTACGAACAAATTCATCACACTAGCGAATGATATACTGTACACGACACATGTGGTACGTACGATGTCCGAAGATCAAGAGAGACTGCTCCACCTCATTGCTCGCTCTTGTCGACTCGCACAAACGTCAGGTTAGACTCTGTCGAGCGCCTCTGGTGCCGCTGGCGTACCCGGCACGCTTAGATTGCGATATGTACTTTATTGTACACCAGAAAATACATCACAAAAAATACATATAACACTACAAAACATGCAATGGGCAGCCTTATCGCTTTCTGCGATCTCTTCCAGACAACCTTGGAATGAAGTTCGTCGACTTTTTTTTGTACTTTCGTCCCCAAATATGTTACTAGGGAGGTAGGGTATCATCTTCGTTTCTGCTCCACCAGAAACAAAATTGATACCCCTCTCCCTAATATCATATTTTATATTTTATTGCAAAATAATTCCTTTTCTGTCATTTAAATCAACACACAAATATAAAACCAACCTACTAAACTGTCAACACAACTTCGATCTTCCGTTTACATAACAAGGTCACCCAATTCAGGCCCTTTCTCCGGCATCTGAGTATTTCTCAATAATACCTCGTAACAATACAATGGGGGGGCCAAATCCGGAACTAATACCCCAGTTGTTATTAGCTGTCAACTTGTCTACTAGCAAGAGACTTTACTTCTAATAAATCTTAGTACACAATTTTTCCCACATTTTCCACCAAATGTTGGTTATAATGAGGAGATTTTTTTTTTATACAATATTGGATTTGTTTGGGGTTCTTAGAAGATAGTATTTATTTTCTATTCAAGATTTTAGCCTGCCTTTTTAAAGAATCCATAATTCGATTTTAAATCTCAGGGCTCTTGGCTTAATAATAACATACGCACGGGTCGATCTTCAGGGTTAAGCAAAGCTTGACGAGGGATGGGTGACTATCCATTTCATATCGAAATCCCTCCCTGCCTCAGAAAGCGTGTTAAGCCGTAGGTACCGAGTGTCATTTGTAGATCTTTGACAGTCATTATAGGTCTTTGACTTAGTGGACTACAACAGGTTCTGGGCCAGGCTTGGAGAGGTAGGGGCTCCCACGAACGAGGAGCGTTGTCGGTGCGTGCTAACATGTTAGTGTACAGTAGTCGTAAAAGTAACACTGTTTAGAGCCTACTGTCAAAATTTTTACGCCAGCGCTTTATGGCTCAACTACATCCAGTAGGTTTACAACGCTCTTTATGTACAATACAATAACGCCTTTAGGATTCTGGTGAGGCTCCTTCGATTCTGCAGCGCGTCGTGCATGTTTGCTAACGCAAGAGTCGATGACTTTCATGCCATTATGCCTAAGAAAACAGCTTCTCTGATGAGCTGGATTCGGGGGAGCGCTAACGGAATCCTAAGGATGATCTCTGATAGGCCAGACTCTGCAGTACTGCGGAGATGTATCCAGCTTCATAAGACGACTTTTACTTAATAGGATTTTTGTTTTTTGACATGAGTGATTTTGTTATTTGAATTTTGAATGATGTATTGTGAATCATGTTTTGTTTCGATTTTAGTATTTACTAACATAGTTTTAAGACCTTTATTAGTAACGAGTACGGACATATAATTAGTCTGAAATAAATGGCTTTAATTAAATTTATTTAATTGAATTATGGGTAGTCAAGAACCCGAAAGTCCAACAACCCGGGTATTGTGTTACGCAGTAACTTGGTTGTGAAGGTCAGACAGATCGCTCATGTAAAATCCTGGTATTCAGCTGCATCCCGTTAGACTGAAAGCCGAGCCCGAAAAATTTGGGAAAAGGCTAGGCAGATGATGAATTTAAATTCTGCAAATAAATTGGGTAAATATTTTTAATGTCGATTGGTTATACATAGCGGTTTTGATTGTATTGCAATCGTCTTCACAGTCAGAAGATTTATATTTGAAAGCGCATGCCTAGTTTTGTTTTTAATAAATAAATTGGAGCTGCGTCACTATCGCAACCTTTTGCTAAACACAGTGTGACTTCCAGTAGTTCCAGTGTAACTTAGCGGGCAAAGGTTACATGTGAGTCATAAGTTATGCGCCAGTTTAACGTGTGAAGTCTGCGGTGCACAAGCTTTGGGGGTGAAAAGTTCCTTCACTTTGTTGGATAGAGCGTTAGCTATAAAAGTACTTTAGTAGTTAGGTATTCTATTAAATGACAACAGGATTTCAGAATTGATCCTTACCTACTTCTAAAACTAATGTGTATCTAGTAATAATAATTTAAAATAAACCGAGTGTGCTTATGACCACACAAATGAAGTGAAACTTCAAACGTATTTGGCTGTGAGAGGAAGAGAGAAAGAAAATGTGCGCGCGCACTGCTTTCTCTTGCTTATATCTCCCACTCAACTCCCGTTCGCCTCGCCCGATCACACTTTTCGTAACGCTTACGTCTCGCGTTCGCCAGCTTACTCCCCAAGTCAAGCGTGCGTAAAGAAGTTTCACTTCAAAAATTGGGTATGGTATCTCGCAGTTCAAACTAGGAGGTTGTCTGCTTAACCGGACTTGCCTGTGGTTGTTTCAATAAATTAAGGCCTCCAGCCAGGGCTTAAAAACTAAGCGACTATAACACGCTAAGCGCTCCCTCTGTGGGTTACGGACCTCGGTTTAGGGTGTCGTTGGGAGAGGGCAGCAAGGGACAGGCTAGATCGTAATTAAATAGAAATAATACAGGTTGTAACAATTCATACAAAACATAAATTGTCGATGGTGATACTGTAAGGCCCCGTTCACTCGGCGACGGGCAGCTGCCAAATATTTCTGTTCTGCTGTTGACCTACTAGCTGCGCCCCGCGGTTTCACCCACATAAGTGTCGATCCCGTGGGAATATAGAGATAAAAAGTAGCCTATATGTTAATCCAGGGTGTCAGCTACCTCTACACAAAATTTTATCAAAATTGGTTGAGCCGTTTGAGCGTGAAGAATTAACAAACATATAAACACACACACACACACACTCACAAACTTTCGCCTTTATAATATTAGTGTGATTTTGTTTTTATTTTTCTGTTTATGTAACAATTAACCTTTTTTTCTTTCTAAGTATGATCAGTTAGTACGATATTTGACGGGTAAATGTTGAGATACCACGAAATTTTCATATTCCTTTTTTTTTTTCATCGTACTAGGTGCACCTACAGTAGGTACCATACAGATTATACCTTTAAAAGTAAATGTTTTTGCCAAAGCGCTTTGAACCTGCCGTCGATTCAGTTTAACCACGCTGCTGACTATTGATATTTTACACGACGCGACCGATTTAATCTCTTACCTGTGAGTTATGTCGCGTGACTGATATTTTGTTTTTATTTCAGGATAGGTAGAAGAAAAAAAAATTGTCTGTTAATAAGAATAATACTGTTACTGGTCAAGTTAACTAAGGAGTATAAAGATACTCCTTAGTTTCTTTAATATGGCATTTTTGTCCATATAATGTCAGAATTGATTACTTTGTCGATTCAATTCAGCAAGAAAAAACGCCCCTTCAATAAGGGTTTTCATAAAAATTAACCACAAATTTCGATAATCAATATAAATAAATGTATAATGTTGACGTTCATTATTCGTTTGATTCATTAGTTCAACATTCAGTCACAACTAAAGAAAAAATATTCGATTTGACATTTTTGACAGGTGCCCGGACCTGACGTCTCAGTGCTGCCATCTAGTGAACGTCATTTCAGAAAACTCCTATGTTCTTTTGCCGCTATTTGGTTCCCGACTTCTAATTTAAAATGAGAACATTCGAATGCTCTAATTCCACTTTCAAATTCCCAAACAAACCGTAATTTTTTTTCTGTACTACGATATTTCTAAACAGACGCAAAGCGATAGTTGTTTGTAGTTTTAGTTTCCATAACTTTTTATAGTGCCTGCAGCGTTTGTACCAAAGTTTTTTCAATCAATTCAGACGACCCACTTGATATTCAGATGGTTATTGAGTGTGGTGAACTTTTCCGGTGCGCGGGATCGGGAGATAGGTGGCCTACTAACTTTGGCTTTGAAATCTTTACCGAGCTTTTTATATGAACACTTATACAGGGCGAGGTGGGAAAATTTGATAGTTATCGAACGGTTTATTGGTACCTATACCTACATAGATATTCGTTTCAATATACAATTTTGTCATGGATTTTATATCAGCGCACTATTTTTTTCAAGTTGGTGGATGTTTGTTTTAGATTTATTGATATTTTTATTTTTATTAATTTTTTAAATTCATTGACAATATTTTTTTTTTCATAATTTTACTCGGGCATGTGTAGTGTCTATCTTAACTATCGACCGTAAAAGGGTCATACAGGTAAAGGGGCCTCCTCTATTTAGACCGCATCCTGTACATGTAATGGCGTACACCGAAATTTCCTTTTAGACGTGGTTGGCGTAACTTTTTATTAGTGTACTTACCTTCATGGATCGTGTTAAAATTTACGAAGCCTGAATATAACATTCTATAAAATTTCTAATTTTGGCTGCGATATAGTCTCATATTGTGGTTATTTGTTGCCATAAACATCGTCATATGTATGGAAGCAATAGCATTAATTTGCTTATATGAAATACGTAACATTACGCTTAGAAAGGGAGTGACTATACCGAGATGACGACTATTATTTATTTATTTCAGTAGTATACCCTTCTCTTTCTCTCGCCTGTTTCACTTTAATTGAATAAACACTTTCCCCCTTATTAATAAACGTATTATATCAGATGAATAGTTACACTACGATTTCTCTCTTTCAGTCGTCAGTAATTTGACTTTGGAACGAAGAAGACAAAGCGTTATGTAACTATACAGACGCTGTACAACGTTTATTAGTAAGGGGAATTCAATAGGGTTATACACCGTGTTATTGTATTAACGCAAAACCTCTTAACCCCTCATTGTACTCATCATTATGAACAACTTTTACTATGGGAACAAACCTGAAATCGCGAATAAATTCAGTTATTCCCTACATTTATGTTTGCATAACTCGTCAAAATGTAGGCAACAGCTGATTTTTTTTTTTGCGATTTCAGGTTTGTTCCCATAGCACACCCCGGACACTCCATACAACGCTCGCAAAAAAATTACCTATTACTACTACATAAACAAATGACGTTTGTATACGTGCAAATGTGTGCGTGAAATCTAGTAGGGTTGGCTATCGTGCGTAGCGTAAAAAATGGCGCGGAAAGCGATTTGTGTCGGGGAACTGAAAGACGACGGCGCTGCCCGAACGTGTGCATTATTATGAAGTGACCTTGTAGTTCAATTGTTTATTTATATAGTTGGGTTCGTAATGAAATAAAAATTAAATTACTTATCTGTAAATAATCGGTTATTAAATCGCATGGTAATAAAAATGCGAAATCATACAAACAGTTTATGTAAATACGAATTCGGAAAAGCATCACAGTATCCAACCATCGTGATTAAAACTCAAATAAAACTTTTAAATCGCAAAATTGTGTGTTCCTGTCAGCAGTACAGCGCTGCGGTTCGCGAGCGCCCTTGCTAAAGAGTCGGCGACGAATACCTCGAAGTGCGGGGTGAGGTGCGTTATCTGATATGAGCGCGGGGAAGGGAGTGTCCTTTCTGTACGTAGTAGTATTAAGTATTCTGTGGCCATAGTAAAAGTTGTTCATAATGATGAGTACAATGACCCCTTAAGAGGTTTTGCATAAATTCAATAACACCCTGTATAAACTTAGAGGGTTGTATTGATAATTTTAATGTTTATAATTCCGTAAATACATACTTGTTACTTGAATCATATTTTGTTCAACAAACAACCTGACTTTGCCCGCAAATTGCAAAAAAAGTAAGAAAATTTGAATTTCGCCGGCTACCCTGGCTCTTCCCCCTTAATAGTATTTAAAGGGTATGGTGCAGTGCAGTGATTAAAGTAATTGAAATCGTGGGCTTAAACTCTCTTTTTTCACTACTGGGGGCTTACTCTTGAAACTAATTTTAATTCTAATTTAATGCTAATATAATTCAGATGTTAATTTTACAGTCACGTGATTCGGTACTCTTGAAAGCAATATTGTCAACATTGAAATGAAACTGACATTGATCCGCGATCATTTTGTTATACGTGAAGTTAGCTATGTTACGAGCTGCAATAGTGTGGTTCAATTCATTACGATAAACCGGTAATAGGGCTTTAAAATACTTTATCCTTTAAATAACAAGGCTAATAAATAAATATGATATAAATAGTTGTGTAATTGATTATTTTTAACGTATTAAATTCATTTGGGCGTAAGAAAACGATTGAAATCATAAAATTAACCATGACTTTGGCTGCATGCGGTAGGATCGTTGCCTACACTACAAAAAAAAACGGTAAGTCAAATGGTTTTTGAACTAAGTTTGTTGTTGTTTTTCGTGATCGTTTTAAACCACGGATTCTATGTTATAAACTAATAAAGTTTTGTGCGTGGTACGTAAATATACATCATAGGTACTTACTTTATTAGTTAAAGCAATGTTTTACATACTTTATTAATTACATTGTTGAGATTTTTGTATTGTCAATGTAGTTAGTTTCTTGGTCTATGTTTTATACAATAAAATTATATTATGTTGTACTAATAAAAGATTTCCAATTTTAGTTACAATGACACATCGTCCAAGTTACGCCTAATTAGAAGGTTTATTGGAATTCTTGGAGAAAAACCCAGGCGTAGCCAAAGGTTTGCTTCGGACCGTTCAAGGCAAATTAGAAACGAAGAGGAAATGGGAAAATTTGGCAACTACTTTAAATTCTCTCGGAGGAGCAATTAAAAATGGTCAAGGCTGGGCTAAGGTAAATCAAAATAATGAAGTAGGTGATAAGAATCGTTATATACTTACAGCAATTTCATTAATATTAATGCATGTTTTTAGTATTGTACTTAGAAGAAACATGGTCTAAAGAAGCAGTGCGCACAACTCTCAGCTTCACTGGTGGTGGGACGGCAGACAAGTTGCCAGAATTGTCTGCCTTAGAAAATAGATTGGTGGCGGTGATGGGTGGACAAGAGTTTGCGACTGGAGGTACAAGATTGATAGTCAATCCATTTCCTCAAACAGTAATATATTTTAATATTTAAAAATTTATCATACCTATGATATTTATTTTACACAAAATATTTTATTTATCTAATAATAACAATCATTTCATTGTTTCAGACTAGACCTACTGAGTCACCAGTTGTGATATCAGGATTCACTAACGATTAGGAAGAAGAGTGGGGCATGTCTTCGTGTATGGCACTATCTGTACATATTATTCAAAATGCATTAGCAATGAATGTCAAAGCTTTATATATTGCTAATGTTTTTGAATAAGTATTGATTCAATGCTTGCGTTGTACTTCAAATATGTTTTGTTATTATTATTTCATTTGATTTTATAATGTTAACGTTTGTCCTTAATAGTTTTATGAGTAACTAAATAAAAGTACATTAAAATAAAATAAAACAATTTATTGAGTTGTCCATCAAGAAAAATGTATGTAGTACGGGTCTTTAATCCCTTTTATATTGCTTCCTATTACAGGAACCAATATAACATTTAGGAATAAAGAAGTTATAAACAAGAATAACACAATACACACACATAATGTCACAAACTGCATAAAATACATTATCAAAGAAAAAAGTAAAATGTTTTAACTAATAGCAAACCAAATAATGTCATTTATTCAAACTAGGCTGAGAATCAGCACTTTTGGAACATCAAAATTACAAAAGACAGTCTCCCACTAGCTAATCACATATTACAATCAACTCATTAGAAAACATTGAAATGAGTAGATTATGTCAATAATAAATTAAAATAAAATTAAAGTAACTTGACTTATATAGTCAACTAAAAAATAAATAAAAAGCAATTATATGAATACAAATAACCTGTCAGTAAGCTAATTCTGGAGTAAGAACATAAACATTGTCTTGAGTTAATGGAATAGTACATATTGTGTAAGACACAACATGCGTTAATTATTTTGGCTGCTGTATCAGGATGGTACCATTACAGGAAACAAACAATTCTCGTAACAGTATAATTTTACTGTCATGAATTTCCGCAAAGTAACAACAGATTTCTTAACTTAATTTCCTTAACTACTGTATTTAATAACACTGACAATGTTTTGAGCATCCTTTCAGGAAATCTATTTATTAAATATCTACTAATAATAAAGCTTTTGTTTGTTTGAACGTGCTAATCTGTGGAACTACCGGTCGGTTTTGATAACAATATAATATTTTCGTTATTTTAGTTTTCATAATGTTAGATATTTTATATTCCATCGCCATTTAATCAAAAACCTACTTTAGGGCAAATTTTTCAATTGACCGATAATTTTTATTCGTGGAATAAAATTGACGTCTGACAATGTCACTTCTGACAAACGTCTGACAAAGCGCATTTCGAGCTCACTTCACCTTAGTTTTCTCGGTGAGATTTTTACTGATTAGATCAGCTGGTTCGTATTATTTAAACTAAGCGTTCATTATGGGAACGTCATAATTTTATTAACAATCTTCGTAGGCACATCTCGGTGGGATTTTTAAAAATTTTATTGCTGAATTGGCCCGCTCTTGACCTCGGTCACGCCGTCATATAAAAAATGTGTGAATGTTTTTCAACGAATGCTGCTCCGTTGCTGACTCTGGGTGTGTTTTTTTTCGAATTGGACAAGAGTTTCCTAGGGAAAGTTCATTTGCATGACCGCATCTACATCTAGATGCATCGAGAGAAGAAAAAGACCAAAAAATAAGTAGAAGGTTTTTAAATTCATATTTATGTAGGTACTTTTTCAGTTTATTTTGGATATTATTGACATCAGCGAAGAAAACATCGTGAGGAAACCTGAACATAATAGTTAGACATGGATCTGGACATTAAGATAAATCTAAAATCGCCAACCCGTCTTGCGCAAGCGTCGATCAATGCTCGTGCCTTCTCTGTACTTATGTGAAGATGCCTTCGTCCTGCTGAGATATTAATAGGCTGGTATTATTATGTGAGAAAACCTACACCAATGTTGTGGTGCATAAAATACAGGCTGTGTTTTTATTTATTGCCCAATAAATGTTGTGCCAAAGCCAGGCCTAAATGTAAATTCGTAGAACTGCGCAGTAAATGTTCTGCGCAGTAAATGTGTGGTTCACGGCGAAAAGTTTATGAATAAAATTTTTGTCTAGTTTTTTTTTTTCATAAAAATATAAGTAAATGGCGGTTTATTTAACGGCATGCCAGTTATTTTTTGCTGGCTTATTCTAGGAGTGCTGAAAACAAAAATAATGTTACGTATTTTATTAAATTTTTAACTTGTCAACTGAAAATGCTATAAAGATTTTCATGGTCCATATTTTGAATCGACTGTGCGTTCAAAATGCATCGTGAATATAGTTTGGGACAGTTTTCAAAAGTCTTGGTTGAAAAATACCTACAATAACTCATGTCGGCACTATTTTGAGATTTATGACCAATATGGCCGCTCTCTATTATTAATTTTGCTTTATTCTTTGATATTTAAATGTTTAGTATTTTTTTAAATACCGATGTTAGGCAGTTTCATTATGATTCCTTTCTAGTAGCTTGATTCAAGTTTCCATAATTTTATTTTAATCATAATCCTCAACCTGGGGGGTAACCTATAACTTACCTGGGTTACATAACTTGTCTTGAAGTTAATGAAAATGGCTTTTTACGTTTGATTCTGCTGAGTAAAAATCTCTGATTTTTAACCGACAAAAAGGATGAGATTCTCAATTCGGTTGTTTTTTGTAATGTTTGTTACTTTGGAACATCATTTTTCATTCATATTTTTCGGAACGTCATTATATACTAATTTGAAGAATTCTTCTTTTGTTTGAAAGGGTATGCTTATATTAAGTCAGTTGGTTAGTAGGCAGTTAGTTAGTCTTATGGTTGGTCAAGTTCTGATGAGTGGTTTTTGAGTTAGCTTCAATAACACATCTAATTTTTGTTTCACTAAGGGCTGATTTTTCAATCGACGGATAATTTTTATTCGTGGAATAAAATTGACGTCTGACAGTTTTTGCCTGGAAGAACTGTCAAAAATTCAAAATTATTCCTCCGATAAAACATGTTATAATAACTTCCTGTCACTGCAAGTGAAAGTATACGAATTTGTGTGGGGTAAGTACAACACCACAACACCTGTTATAAAAAAAAACAGCCGACTTCCAAAAAAAAAAACACTGCGGTTTTATATTTTCGTTTTTTACCAACGACTTCCAAAATTAAAGTTAATTTTCATTTTGTAATGCTTGTTTTGGGAGTCGGATGTTTTCTTTATTATTGTAAAGTTTTGTTCCAAGTCTCTAAAATTTCTTTATTATGTTCCCCCCAAAATTTTGACTGCCCACACCATACGAGTAGCAGACATAACTTACAAAATAACCGTTCTGAATTAAACAAAACAAATTCACACGTTGCCTAGCAACAGTAACAATGAAAACGTACAAACTACCCTCCAGTACGGAGATCAACATCCATCTATCGATATAGTCCTTTACGTAACGTCTAACGTATGTCCGGTCCAACATACATTTCCATTTGCTTTAACCTCGACTCCATGTCTTATGGTATCATTGCTTTATATCATGTGGTACGTTAGTTTTCCTTGATATACCGATGTGATTTTGTTGTATATGTGGTGTATGTCGGGTCAAACGTCTATTTGATTTCTGTTTTTCGATGCATAAGTTGCATTTTGTGTTACTGGAAACATTTTGCGCACACACATCTAAACTGCTATACGTAATCAGCCTATAATATTGCCACTACTGGGACACAGGCTTTTCTTTAAGAGAGGGAGTGAGCTGTTAAATAATCTACCATGCGGGCTCAGTACGGTTTAGTAGATGTCACATATCTTCGATTATTTGGTTCTAGGATATGCCGGTTTCCTCACGATTTTTCCTTCACCGATTTGAGAGCAGTCAAGTAATGATGAAATCATTTACACAAAGTAAAGTGTCTACCTGGGTTTGAACCCACGACATACGTTCTAGAACACCGTATCAAAATGGAATAGGAGGAACTCTTATTCAGCTAAGTAATTGCGTAACACACTAACAGCGGCAATGGCTTTCATTTTGACAGTTCATCAACATTCATTGTGTTATTTACGTTGTTGAGCAGACAAATTTTTCGAACATAAGAATCAATGGATTAGCAATTTCCTTCAACATGATTCAGATTGTGATTGAAACTATGTTACGCAATTAGGGTGCTTATGTGTCACCTTTAATCGAACATGTTACTTTGAAAGCTGCAATTTTAAAACTGCGTGCCGGTACTGTATCAGAATACTAAATGTTACTGTATCAAAATATCAAAGGAAAAGAACATTTTTTGTCTGGATATTGAAGGGGCAAACAGGGGTTGCTTTCAAGTGGGGACGCAGATCGAGTACGGAACCCTCAACGATCTCGAACGAATCCATTTTGCTCTTGACCGAATTTTTATTTGTTGAAATTAAAATGCTTACTCTGAATCTGCCTTTTGCTATAATGTGGATAATTAGAACTTCAAAACCTACTTCTGAACGCATAAATATAAACAAAATACACATTTAAAAAGGTCGTAAAATCATGATATCTATTAAATTTAATATCAAGCGCTATTGCTGAACATGAGTTCCTGGATTAGATTCTCGGGTCGAACAATGTGTTATTGAGTTTTCACATCAGAATTTTTTTTTTGTAGCAGCCCGGAGTCTGGATTTGTTGATCGCAACAGGCTCGCTACCTATTACTAAACTTAACTGGCAAAAAGTGGGTGTGCTATAGGTGCAACTATGGCCTAATCAATCAAATGGCGTTGAGTCATTAGCATTGCTTGAGACAATTTGTGTGCAATGTGTGCATCGTAAATGTACGGTCATCACAGGAGATTATAGAGAGAGAACAAGTTGGCCGCGCCTTAAGTATGTGGGCGGTGGGACGGAGGGGCGAGGGCGCATTACTCAGTACGTGCTTTGCGAACCGCCGCCTCACCCCTGTCCCCACCTCTGTGCCCAACTAGTTCTGCGCGGACTATAGTACCAGTAACCAGCGTCGTCGGACATAGTTGAAGTTTAGTGAGAAACCGATGGATGTTTTCGAATAAAAAAATAATTAATAGAAAACAAACGTTCATTTATCAAGTTAAATTTCTTTCGATAAAACCCATCGGTTTCTTACTAAACTTCGACTATATCCGACGACCCTGGTTACTGGTCTTTTGTTGGAAAAGAGGAAAGCGCCAGGGTAGCCCGCAATATTCATTTTTTTGTGTTTCGTCGATGCGTGGGAGTTCCAGTGCCTTAGGCATCTTCTGGACACGCTCGTTCCATCATAGACGTTATCCATCGCTTTCCATCAGGCGTTATCGAGGTCAAAAGCGGGCCCACACCGCAATCAAAAAAAAAGCTCATGTTTTTGCAATTTGCAGGTCAGTGTCAAGTTCATAATTATTATAGCCCTATTGAATGACTATTTCGAAACAGTCAGAATAGAGCTACCCCCCGCTTCCCCCATTAGGGCAATAAATTACTTCTAGCCTTATAAAAGAAGCAAACCAATATTTGACTTCACAGCACTCTACCAAAGTAAACCTAAAAATAAATAAAACATATTTTATTTCCATAAACTTTAATCAAGTACCCAGTTCATAGTTCTAAAACCGTGTTTCTGAAATCATTTTCTAAACTTGGAGTTATGAAAGCGTTAGTGGTCCTAAGCTATTAGTGAACGAAATATTTTCGCTAACTCCATTTAGTGCCTTCTCATTACCTAATTAAGACTTTCAAAGTAATTAATCACAGAATAAATTGAAACTTCAACTCAGATCATTGAAACTATGAAGTTTTTAATTAAATTACAGAAAGAACTTAATTTTTATTCTTTAACTAGCTTCTGCCCGCGACTTCGTCCGCGTGAAATTTCACCCTCCCTCCATTCACCCTCTTAGGGTTGGAATTTCGAAAAACACTTTCTTAGTGGATACCTACTCTTCGCAAAGAACACACCCTCCACGTAACCTACGACAAACTTATTATTTGCGGTTGGCACAGTAATCTAGGAATCGAACCGCAAAATTAAGTTTTTTTTTTATTGTATATACTTTTCCGGGATAAAAAGTACCCAGTGTGGTGCCCAGGATATTAAAGAATAATTATACCAAGTTTCATCGTAATCGAACCGGTAGTTTTTGCGTGATGCCTGAACAAACAGACAGACAGACAAACAAAAATTTTTTTAATCACATTATTGGGTTCGGTGTCGGTCTAGTAACACCCCCTGCCATTTACTTTTTTGATATTTTCAATGTACCTACAGAATTTTCACTTCTACAGATTTATTATAAGTATAGATGGAGAATGTAGGCTGCTGGTAGTCACATGTTTTAAAAATAATAAAATAAAAATGGTTGTGCTTCAGCAATTTAATTAAGACTCAAAAGCCATTAGGATTTTTTATACATGATTGAATATGTCTGCGTGTAGCATTAGTTAGATCAAGTGGTTTTAATTTACTGAGGTCAGTTCAGGCTTCATTAAAAATTATATTTAGGAGCACTTCAGAAATTATATTCTTCTTTGACTCTAATGATTATAGCCTACTCTCATCACATAAACATTTAGGTGAGATGGCAGTTTTAACTACATCATCAAAACATGAATTTTATTGAAAAAATCCATCAAAAGAAAGAATAACGTTTATTTGGACAGAGTTCGTGAAACCAAAAAAAAAAATATAATGATGTTTTAAAACATTGTGCCCCACGGCTACGACAAAAAGGTTCATTTCACAAAAAAACACGCCTTTTCCTAAAAATCTGAAATTTCCTGCAATCTGTCTCTATTATAAGCACTTTTCCTAAAAACACCAACGTTGGGTTATTATTTATTACCTGTTTCGCTTGTTTTTCTTCTAAAAAAGCTGTTATTAAAACGACAAAAAACTTGCAGCCTGCAGCTGCCGATAGTTCTAGAAAAATAAAATAAAGAACGGTGATTGGTCGAAGCAGGCTAATGACTGTTGAAGCAAACTCCTTTTATTTTCCATCGGTTTATTTTCGACTAGAATCGACTGGCTCTAATTACTAGTGGGAATACAAAATGGTTATAATTATGTTAGTAGTTATAGATGGTTTAATGTTAAATATTTTTTTTTGCTAAAATATTATGATACTTATTGGCATTTTAAGAAGACAAAAAAAGCGGCCAAGTGTGAGTCGGACTCGCCCATGAAGGGTTCCGTAGCAGCAAGTAACATAAACCAAAAGTTCTTGTAGTTCGTTGTAACTTTGATCGATGTTTTAATAATAGTGTTAAAAAAAAACTACTTACTAGATCTCGTTCAAACCAATTTTCGGTGGAAGTTTACATGGTAATGTACATCATATATTTTTTTTAGTTTTATCATTCTCTTATTTAAGAAGTTACAGGGGTGGGACACACATTTTACCACTTTGGAAGTGTCTCTCGCGCAAACTGTTTAATTTGGAAAAAAATGATGTTAGAAACCTCAATATCATTTTTGAAGACCTATCCATAGATATCCCACGCGTATGGGTTTGACGAAAAAAAATTTTTCACTTTCAGTTCTAAGTATGGGGAACCCCCAAAATTTATTGTTTTTTTTTTTTCTATTTTCGTGTGAAAGTCTTAATGCGGTTCACAGAATACATCTACTTACCAAGTTTCAATAGTATAGTTCTTATAGTTTCGGAAAAAAGTGGCTGTGACATACGGACGGACAGACAGACAGACAGACATGACGAATCCATAAGGGTTCCGTTTTTTGCCATTTGGCTACGGAACCCTAAAAACAAACATAATTGCTTATTATTGTTATAACAAAATATGACTACATTTGAACCGTCAATCTGGCTAGATTAGATACGTTAGGTTTTTCTTAGCATATTACCAACTAATTTGGAATATAGCTCTATTAGGTACCCAACTCCTTCATAGATGCTTTCAGATTACAAATAAATTAATAAAAACAGCAATCTTTACAATTAGACAAAAACGGTTCTCACATGTATGAAACGGAATGAAACTGAAAAAATTCTTAAACGATCTGTATTAATTTTGTGTATCATATGTAAGACTTGATCAATGAGTTATAAATAATTAAATAGTTAAGAAACAACGATTCTTAAGGTATGGTTACCCAATAAAGAGGTGGCGACCTCAAAGCGTCTGCAATTTACCGGCGAATGAAGTCACAGAAACGTTAGTTATTATGAAAGTAAGTTGGCGTGTTTTCTTAGACAGCGTTTTTTGACACCGTAAACTCAAACCATAATTACCATGACAGCCGGTCACCGCTCTTATAAGAAACCGTAGCTAGCAAACATTGATACAATTTACAAAACTTAAAAATATTTATTACTCAATCACGCTGCAAAGATTTAACAGTTTTGGTTGCCTGGCTATTACAGTAACAGCAGGCCAAACTTAATCCCCTTTAAAAGGTTTTCTGTCAACACAAAGTCCACTTCGACGAATTCGTGGGCAAACCCAAGTTACGGTTAAGTGCCAAATAAAATTTTGTAAACGCTAAAATAAATCGTTTTAAATAGCTCTATAAAAAGGGAAACTCAACATCTTTTCCCAACATCGCTAATTATCGTGACTAAAGGCTAACCGCAGAGAAAACGAAAGAAAAACTTTCCAGCAGCTCGCCCGGTTAGTTTATGTTCTAAACGCGCCAAACTATGATGATTTATTTTCCAAGTATCTAACTGGATATAGAACAGAAAACGGATGTCTGCTGAAATTTACTGGCTTTTACCTAGTTTCATCTAAAGTATTAAAATATGAAACTAACTAGAGCTATAATAAGGATAACTAGGTTTTGCGCGCGAATACGTCCGCGTGGATGATTAGGGATGGGGTTATTTAGGTATACAGTTATTCGCGATAGTGTTGATTCGGAATAAAGTGATTCTGAATAGCGTTCACTCGGTATAAAGTGATTCGGGATGACATTATTTCTGGATACACTTATTCGGCATAACGTTCATTTGGAATAAAGTGATTCGAGATAGCGTTCATTCAGGATAAAGTGATTCATGATGGCAGTCTTTCGGGATATGTTATTCGGGATTTCAAGATTCGGCCTAACGTAAAAGAGTTGGATTTCGGATACGAACATAACATTCACCCAAAGCCTTTCGGTGTTTATTTAAGAAAAGTCTATTTTAGGAGACATTAACACCCTCTCAGGAATATAAATCTTACTTTCTTGATTCTGTTTTAGCGTTTTGGGTTGTGCGTATGGCCCATCAGATACTTAATCTCGGAACTGTTTTGTTTGTAGGCTTTTAACCTTAACATATGTGTAAGTAAGATGGCCTCGTTGATGTAGTGATCGCAAGCGCTACTGCTGAGCAAGAGGCCCGGGTTCGATTCCCGGGTCGGGAAAAGTGGTGTTCCAGACCCGGGAATTTTCCTTTGAACTTTCATAGTAACAGCCCGGAGCGTTTGTGCCCGGTTGATGGCAATAGGCTCCCCTCTATTACATAGGACTTAAACATAACTGGTGAGATGTGGGCGTACTATAAGTACATCTCTGCCCAAAGCTTTTGGGAATACAGGCGTGATGTTATGTTATATAATTATAAGTATATCTTTTCATATTAGTGACATATGCATATATCGTTTTAATATGGCCAGTGAATAGAATACTCGTATACCTTTATACAATGTAGAGACAACAATTAATACGGCAATAAAATGAAAACATTGGCAATACTAGCATAAGGCTCAATTTACACCGCCGCGGAACGGAATGGAAGCGATTTTTTTTTTCAAAGCATTATGAACATTATGTCAATAGTGTAACGCACAAATTAGATACACCCATACGCACAGGTCGCGCATCTTCTGAAGAATTATCGCCAATTCTCAGGAATTTCTGCAGTAACAAACTCGTATCTAGTTTGTACTCGTACGTTAGACAATAATGATATAAAGTTCATTTTGCTATTACGAAAACTCGATTCCACTTCGTTTCGCGGCGGTGTAAATTGAGCCTTATGCTAGTATTGCCAATGTTTTCATTTTATTGATTAGAAACAAAAAAATGATTTTTTCAAACTAACTAATTAGTAGTTTCGGGCCGACTATAAGTTTTGCCAATCTTTGACTAGCTATAGTGACTAAACTATTGCATAATGGCGCCGATTCCCTTGTTCACAATTTAAGTTCAGTGCATCTTTTTATTTCTATTTCATTAAGAAAAGGACAGAACATAAATGTTAGTTTAGTCCAGTCAAATCAAGATACTCCATAGACAAGTTTAGACGTGATTAAAAAAATGGCTACTAAAAATACGTCAATTTATGTCAAGCGCTGACTAATTTGACAGGACTAAACTAATATTTATGTTCTGTCCTTTTCTTAATCAAATAGAAAGAATAAGATGCACTGAACTTAAATTTAGTTTAGTTTGTGATTAAGGGAATCGGCGCCATTATTTGATTAAATTTTCGTTTGCAGACTGAGAAAGTCTTTAGATATACGCAGTTTAATTTATTGTTGTACTAGCTGCGCCCCGCGGTTTCACCCGCGTAACTTTCGATCCCGTGGGAATATCGGGATAAAAACTATCCTATGTCCTTTCCCGGGACTCAAACTATCTCTATACCAAATTTCATCGAAATCGGTTCAGTAGTTTAGGCGTGAAGAAAAGACAGACAGACAGACAGAGTTACTTTCGCATTTATAATATTAGTTTGCAAGTTTGCATTGTCGTCTCCACCTTGTATAACAAATTCACAAAGATCAATGTCAGAGAAATTGGCGTTGAATGACAAGGAAGGCTTATCCCGACAACATGTAGGATTAACAGACAGGCAGAGAGAGAATATTATACGATCTACTAGGATCACGTAATACTCATTACTAAAGACCGGATTATATGCAACATAAAAATCTTGAAATATGCATGCAAATATGCATGAAAAATGCTTCAAATATGCACGAAAACTGACAGAATATGCAACATTAAATGACAATTTTATTTTTGTTTTGTAAATATTATTCCTTCAGATTTAAGTTTATTGTTATTTGAAACTTTTTAGTGCTCGAAATATTTTTCTCGCAAACTCGACAATACAAAACAGTTCCGTCGTAAGTAAATGTTTCAGGAAAGTCACTTATCCACGAAGACACACTTTTTTTTCGGGAGGCATTGTACAATTTGACACAAAAACTTTAACTGCAGATCAATGAGCACGCGCGTCAACAATGAAAGCAATAACATGCATAATAGGTGGGAGGAAAGAGTAGTGCGGTAGGCGAGCGTGACGATTATTAGTCTCTTTCATTTTATATCGTACCAAAACAAAAGACGCGCGGCTGCTGAGTGCGCTGCGCTCGAAAAATACAGTAAATTATAGCGATAATATGCATCATCACTAGATTTTAGGAAAAATATGCTATTAGCGCTGAAAATGGCTTAAATATGCAAATGCATATGCAAATATGCAAATGCATATTATCCGGTCTCTACTCATTACGTAATTGTACACTTAACATTCCTAGGGCTTGTATTAATAAGCCGGTCTCAAGAATGCTCCTAACATACAAATCATATGCGGCAACATGGCAACACAGAATGGAAATGTTATTTGAATTTCACTATGAGAAATATTTAAATTCTCCTCTAAAAACGTTTTGACCGTCTAATGATGGTTTCTTTTTTATAAATTAATGAACTTCTAAAAACTTTTAGCGCTTCTAATGATGCAAACTTTTTTAAATAATTGAGCCTCTTTTTCATTTTCTGGTCTTTTCTCACAGTTGGTCCTAGTAACCAAGATACTGGAACTGTGATCAACTGCGTGCGAGCCGAGTGAGCGCTATATCCAAGTTGGTCGCAGTTACTTGGCTAGTATTTTTTCACACCACCTGCTTGCTAATGTCAAATTAATGTCATGCAAACCTAACCTAAAGCATGTCATTATAGCCGGACAATAATATTGTATATTATGTACTGAATTTCATTATGACCTGCTGCCGTGCATAATGTGATTTGAATTTGGTACCTCAATCACACTAATAGATATTATAAAGGCGAAAGTTTGTGAGTGTGTGTGTTTACATGTTTGTTACTTCTTCACGCTCAAACTGCTAGACCAATTTTGATAAAATTTTGTATGGAGGTAGCGGACACCCTGGATTAACATATAGGCTACTTTTATCCCGAAATTCCAACGGGATCGACATTTACGCGGGTGTTACCGCGGGGCGCCGCGCAGCTAGTAAAAAAATAATTGTAAAAATACACACATCAAAAGTGTCTAGGGATCAACATATATTTTTGCAATAACTTTTCTCCTGATTGATATTAATTAAAATTTTCTTTAAGGATTCATCAAATAAAGTGTTTTCGTTTGTCACAGTAACGATAAACCAAGTCACCTTTGCATTAATAAAGAAATTTGCCATTTTCCTAATAAAGGGATTTTTGACATTTGAACCACTAACACAAAAGTTCGAAAAAAAGACTGAAATAACAGTTTTCTTTAAAATTTTATTGGGTAACTTAAACAATTAATAATCCGTGTTTCTACCGCGAACACTAACAACACAAGAACATCGGTTTGGCATACTCAAAATGAGTTCATCCAAATCACGCTGTGGAATGGCCGCCCATGTTCGTTGCAACAACAAAAAACCGGCCAAGTGCGAGTCGGACTCGCGCACCGAGGGTTCCGTATAAAAATTTAAGGTTTTCGGAATTTTTCCTTTATGTGTGCTATAAAACATTGCTTCATGCCAAATTTCAAGATTCTAGGTCGACTGGAAGTACCCTTTAGGTTTTGATTCCCTTGCGAGTAGTTGCGAGTTTGAAAATATGCGGCTTAAATTGCCGTTTCTTTTGATTGCGTTGACATAGAAGTTTCATTTTGTTACAGCTTCAAGGTATTATAGACCTGAGTATTTGATATTAATTTCAATTTAATACCTATACGCGTTCATGAGAAAAGAAGTAACTTTAAAATTTTCAAAAATATTTTTTATTATATGATGTAACTAAAAATTTACGGTTTTCGCAATTTTTCCTTTATCTGTACTATAAGACGTTACTTAGTACCAAATTTCAAGATTCTAAGTTCACGGGAAGTACCCTGTAGGTTTTGATTCCCGTGCGAGTTTCGAAAATTTGCAAAAATTTGCGGCATAAACGGCTGTATCTTTTGATTGCGTTGGCTTAGAAGTTTGATTTTTTCACAGCTTCAAGGGACAGTAGACCTGAGTAATTGATATAAATTTCAGCTTCATACCTCCACGCGTTCCTGAGAAAAAGGGTCTTGACAGACGGACGGACGGACAGACGGACAACAAAGTGATCCTATAAGGGTTCCGTTTTTTCCTTTTGAGGTACGGAACCCTAAAAAAGGTCTTCTTGCGACTGGATACCCTCCATATTCGGCAGAGCTCTTCTCTGTAGCATATCCCATGCATGCTCAATCGGGTTCAAGTCTGGCGACTGAGCAGGCCAGGGCAGGACATTGATGTTAGCTGCGGCGAGAGTCTGTCTTACAACTCTTGCGGTGTGCGGTCGTGCATTATCATGCATTAACTGAAATAAGGGACCGATTTGCACTTGTAGAGGAACGATGACGTCTGATACAATCGTCTCAGCATAAGTTTGAGCGTTGAGGTTGCCTCTGATCCAAATCAACTCAGTTCTTCCGCCGATCCAAATACCCGCCCATACCATGATGGTTCCACCACTATAAGGATGGACTTCCTGGCAGGATTTTAATCGCTGTTGGCGTCCAGGGGTTCTCCAGTGTCGTATACGTCTTGTAACCGGTCTCATACCAAAACGAGACTCATCAGAAAAGCACACGAAACGCCATTGTTCTTCTGCCCAATTTCTGTGTTCAAGAGCCCATTGATATCGAATCCTACGATTGTGCATTGCTATAGGTGGTACCCGTAGCGGTCTTCGGGAATGAAGGTTCACTTCATGCAAGCGGTTTCTGACTGTTTGGTCGCTAATTAAGTTCCCTGAAGAGTGATGAAGCCTCACGGCTAACATCATGGCGGTTATTGTTGGAGCTCATCGAGTTAAGATTTGAATGTATCGGTCTTGTCTCCGTGTGGTGCAGCGATACCGTCCTCCATGGCGCTCAGCCACGGTACCAGTGCTTCGGTAACGTGTCCAAAGTCGACTGATAACACTCTGACTTGTATTCAGAGCTAAAGCCACAGTACGTTACCGGGAACCAGCTTCTATCATTCCCACGGCTCTGAGCATTTCTTCCCTGCTTAAATGACGTCGCCGCTCCATAATAACGTTGGTTTTAATCAGTAGTAGGGAAACAGTAGCACTAATAATGTCTTCAATGCGTTGTATGTTTTTATAGGGAAAATATTGACAGCTGATTTTCATCTTTTACTCGAATTTGATTCACAGTTCCTGATTCAAATTATGAAATGCACCAAAAAGGATCCATATAAAGGGGTTTGAAGGTTTTGGCCCTAAAATCAGCCGCCATTTTGATTTTTTTTCAGAATCGCGGTGCACAATAAAAGTTATATATTTAGATAGAGGACACTTATACAAACAAAAAATGATATATAACATAATATCCTAAAGCGTCAGGTTTCGGAGTTATTCACCGAAATATAAGTCGAAAACAACAAGGATTTTTTTGTCTTTTTTCCCTCCAGGTAAGCATATTGAACTATTGAGGTAATAGAAACGTTATGAAACCTTTATGGAGAAGAAACAAATGAAGAATAGACATTTTTTAAATAAATAATTAAACACGGCAATTTATAGTTCGTTGTTTTAATCCCAGAGACTAATCTGACAAGTGTATCAAACTTCTATACTAAAAAAAAAACGAAAACACAAAAGACTTAAATGTCAGATTAGTCTCTGGGATTAAAAAACGAACTATAAATACATACATAATACATACATACATAATTAGCCTATAATGTTCCCACTGCTGGGACACAGGCCTCCTCGGTGAGAGGGAGTGGGCCGTAATCCACCATGCGGGCCCAGTGCGGGTTGGCAGATGTCACATGTCTTCGAATTTTTGGTTCTAGGACATGCCGGTTTCCTCATGATGTTTTCCTTCACCGTTTTGAGAGCAGTCTGGGTTCGAACCTACGACCTACAACTCGTAAGTCGCGGCTGTTACCACTTGGCCACCACTGTTAGCCGTTTTTAATTATTTATTTTAAAAATGTCTATTCTTCATTTGTTTCTTCTCCATAAAGGTTTCATAACGTTTCTATTACCTTAATAGTTCAATATGCTTACCTGGAGGGAAAAAAGACAAAAAAATCCTTGTTGTTTTCGAATTATATTTCGGTGAATAACTCCGAAACCTGACGCTTTAGGATATTATGTTATATTATATTTTTTGTTTGTATAAGTGTCCTCTATCTAAATATATAACTTTTGTTGTGCACCGCGATTCTGAAAAAAAATCAAAATGGCGACCGACCTTAGGGCCACCCTCCATACAAAAATCTTCTAACCCCTTTATAAAATCATAAATTTATTACAAAGCCACATCTCAATCTCAAGAAATCCGCATAAAAATGCTTGATCCCTAGACACTTTTGATGTGTGTACTTTTACCTCAAAGATAACTTTATTTCTATTAACGTACAGCTCGAACAAAAAGGTTTAAGCTTCATAGGTTCCAGTTGCCGTTGGTGAACAAAATACGTTATTACGTCACTTTATTGAAATATTAATTGTGGAATCATAAGTAACAATAATGTTCGTTTGTCGGGGGACCCCCGGCAGGAACGAAGTTCAAAATGAAAATCCATGATGGCGGCTGCGAAAATTTGAAAATATTCGCAGCCGCCATCTTGGGCTTTTATTTTGACCACACTATATCGGCGGTATTATGATTTGACTTGGTCTTGAGGATTTACGTTGTTCGTAAATGTCACAATGTTGACCTCTATTTTCCTAAGAATCCAATCACGGAAACTCCTATGTTTTGGTAAATAGGTTACTATCCCACATCTAAACTAGCTGTTATATTAAGTGTTTATCTTAAAATGGTACGAGTAAAAGAGAAATTCAGTACCTACCAGTAATTGGAAAGAAGTACTATAATAGTACCCGAAAAATATAAACCACGTTCTCTTAGGAAAACACGCAGGAACGTGTTTATAAATGACTGTATAAACCTCTTTGTTAAACGCTGTTACATAATCTATGTTACAGCTTTATCTATGGCCTTTGTTCTCAAGCGCAAGCAGACTTGTGAGACTTGTGTAACCCCAGCTTAACACAGACAATGAAGTAATCTTGGATATTCATTTAACACTGCTAATAGGTAAATTATTACTACACATTGTGTTCTGAAATATATCCAAGCTATGTAATGCCTTAGTGAATGTGGACAAAAGACTAGAACTTAGCAACGAGAACAAACCTTCAGTACCTACTAATATTATGGGGAGATAAAATTTATGAGTTTATATGTGGGGAGTAATATTCGGAACAACTGATCCGATTCCGAAAATTCTTTCACTAATGAAAAGCTACAGTATTGTCCAGTGTTAAGGGATAATAAATTTCACGCGGAAGAAGTCGCGGGCAGAAGCTAGTGTGATATATTCATGAATACAAAGCAGAGTAGCGATATGACCGAAAAATTTGAGTCACGCAAATTGTAGCTTCAAATCACTTTTTTACTGTAAGTAGAGAGTGGCTGAACGCGTCGTGAAAATCAAAAGGAACTTGATTTCAATAGAAATAAAAATCAACGGATGCTGCGGTAACCGCATGCAGGCGGAAAGAAAACTACGCCGTGATTATGCCATTTTAAAGACAGCCGTAAAATCTCATGATTGAAGTACTTACTGCACTGTTCGAATTAACTATAATTATTATTATTATTTATTTATTAAAACAGACTACAATTATAATCGTTCAAGTCAGTCAAGAAAAGCGGAAACGATGATACTCGTATAAGGGTCTAATCACAACGACAACACGAGTTCGGGCGCTAATTTTAATGAAAATGAATAGTTTATCCACACGGACCACATTTTTGGCGTCAAAATCAACTGTGTCGGCGATACCGACCACGTCGCAGCTACAACGCAATCACCAGCGGGACCGCGTACTAGCGGCCGCCCACAACGTTGCATCGACCATTTGATTTAATTTTGTAGTTACCACAACGCAACTGCAAGCTGCAGCGATACTAGTCACACGTAACCATGCCCACATTTTATCGCTGCAAAGTTTTGTAGTTGTGGTCCGTGTGATCGAGCCCTAAGCAAGCAATTCCTTTGAGTATTTTCCATAGATATAGATATACCTAGATAACGCAAGAGCACCTACTTCGAGTGCCAAAAATCGCACCAGTTTACGGTCGAAAATAATAAGCCGCCACTTTCGCGCTCAGTCCTGCGTACTGCTGGCTGGGTGAGCGTGAGCGAGAGAGCGCGAGCTTGTGACGTCATAGTAGGTAGTCAAAAAGTGGCACGCTTAGTTTTCATACAGTTCGTAATACTTGAGTTATCTAGGTAAATCTATATCTGTGGTATTTACCCTACAAACCTACACGTCATCATAAATCATAATCATGTCATAATTCAACACGAACTGCTTTGTGATTCTATTCAGGAAAATTAGAAAACCCGCTGCTCTGAGCCAGTTGACTTAAACTTTGAAATGTTGCCTCATATACCTTTGTTCTGAGTGCTATTGTAGCTCATACATAAATCCTCGTCTAGGCTTGTGGCTAAGTAGTAACAGCCGCACGGGTCGATCGATCAGGTTAAGCTACGCTTACTGCGGTTGGTCCGTGGATGGGTGACCATCTTCACATACCAAGAACACTCCGTGCCTCAGAAAGCACGGTTAAGCCCGGTTGGTACCGGCTGTCATTCGTGGGTCTTTGACAGTCGTTATGGCTCGTCAGAAACCCGAAAGTCTGATAACCAGTCTTACCAAGGGGTATCGTATTACCCAGTGACTGGGTTGTGGAGGTCATATAGGCAGTCGCTCCATGTAAAATACTGGTATTCAGCTGCATCCGGTTAGACTGGAAGCCGAGCCCAACATAGTTGGCAAAAGGCTAGGCAGATGATGATATAAATCCTCGTCTGTCAATTTAGGTCAGATACAAATGAAGGTTTAACATGAAAATAGGGGTCCGAACCCGTGCTTCACCTAATCCGTTGAGGAGATGGACATTAGCGTCAGCATACCAGTAAAATGCATTAGTTTCTGAACTTTTTATTTTTAAATCGCTTTTTAGTGTTCCGTACCCAAAGGGTGTCAACGGGACCCTATTACTAAGGCTCCGCTGTCCGTCCGTCTGTCACAGGGCTGTATCTTTTGAACCTTAATAGGTAGACACTTGATTCAATTCCACAGAGCATGTCCTACTATGGCTGATATAGCAACAAATAATAAAAATAAAATAACGTTAATAATTAAAGGGGGTCTATACAAGAAAGGTGTTTAAAAATGAAGTATCAACAACGTTGATGGTATCCAAAAATCTTTTTAACAAAAAAAAAAACCGACTTCTAAATTGCGTAACACACTTTTAATTAGGTACAGACGCCAGCACATCATGCTACTAAAATCTGTCAAATTTATTTAACAGATTTTCTATTTTATCGATAAAGGCATAAGGTTCAAAGTTGATTGGGAAAATTTGACAGTTTCGGGTAACTTGATGTGCTGGTATCTGTACAATCTGAATCATTTTGAAGGATATTGCTAATCCATTGCTTCATATGTTCGAAAAATATGTCTGCTCAACGACAGAAATAACGCAGAGAATGTTTTTGAACTGTCAAAATGCAAGCCATTGCCACTGTCAGTTAGTGTGTTACGCAAATTACCCCGCGCTGTAGCCAGCGACCTTGGTAATTTCATTAAGTTGACGCGCCCATCAAAAAGTTCCCTTTTCTGTGGCAATTTCACAAACTTCCATAATTGCCTATTCATGAAATAACTCGACAAAGTTTTCTTGTGAAAATGGCACTGGGGTGACTGATATACATACAATACGACAATACTCGTGGAAGTAAGTTATATCTAATTGCTTTCAGGAAATATAATGGCATAATCGACTTTGGAATTGATTTACCACCTTTAGTCTGAATGCCACTTGCACGTCAAAAAACAATAAGGTCTATTTTCCTACGTGACAGTAAAAAAACAGTGACAGATAATTTCAACTTTAATGAAGTTTCAATATACTAGGAATGCTTGTCAAAACTGAAAATGCAATTATGAGGTCGAGAGTAGGTATAACTTGACAACAAAAAAACCATTGCAAATATGATGTTCGTATTCCAGTGAAGTCACGGGTATAACTAGTATGATAGTATCTATTTAGGTATATACAAACGGCAAATTCAAACAAGCTATTCAGAAGCGATTCAGTTGCGGTTCGCTATCACGTGTGTTGTAGACTTGTTAGTATCGATAACACAGAGTAGATAGCCAACAGAGACCAAGATTTGTCTTTTTATATATCTATATTTATTAGGTATTTTCTTTCTTTATTTTTTTCTTTCTTTCATGCATCGCAGGCACTTGGGCAAAATGTGAATGCAATAAAAAAATAATTCTGTTTGCTTCTGTTTGTTTACTTGCACTACGTACAACACACACACACATTTACTGCGCCAAGTGTGTGTTGCTATAGCGAACCGCACGACCATCGTAACTTAAACAAACTTAGGTAATCGTACCTTTTTTTTGAAGTGAAACCTTTTTTAGGCACGTTAGGCATTTTTTGAGATGGGAAACAACCATTGAATTCACGCTACTGTTACCGCAACGTGTTCGGCTGTCCTCGGGATGTACTCGGTTTTAATGTAGTTCCGATAATTATGTCAGTGAGTGACTCGTTGGCAAAGTATTCTGTTTGTGTTTTGTTTATATGACGATTCAAAAAATACACACGTTATTGTTCAAGTTTTAACTTCTTTCGGCACTCCCGGAGTGCCAGTTTTTTTTTGCGCACTGGATTTCAATGCTTAGCGCCGAGAGTTCAAAATCCAACAGTGTGTTTTTTTGACGCGTTAGAATGAGCTCTCTTGGATTCTCAAAACTCGGTTCAATACCGAGAGTTGAAAATCGAGTGCGCCATAAAAAAACGTCGCGTTAAATAAACGCCCATGCTTACCTGGGCTTCGACTTTATTTCTTAGCAGTAGCTAACAACCATGGATTTAAATCGTTCGATTTGCCCTCACCATATTTAGGTCGCACAAAAACGTGTCCATACTAAGAAAAGTGAGCTCACATAGCCTACATGGAACGTCAGATATACTTTTCAGTATTAGTAAGCGAGACTATTGTCTCGCTTACTAATACTGAAAAGTATATCTAAAATACAAAAAAAAAAGAAAAAAAAAAGTAAAGTATATCTAAATATGTTCACGTTTTTGTCTTGTGCACAATGACATTTGAATGGTATTCCATTCAAATGTCATTGTCACAAGACAAAAACGTGAACATATTTTGACACGGTCAGGCGAAGCTTGACTGACGCCTTTATTTTATAAACGTTGCTTAAAATTAAGAGACGTTTAAATGGCATAAATGTGAGGTTAAACAGTCACTAATATGATAATTAGTGAAATGAACCACATTATCTTTCGTATCAGCTGTTTTTACAGTCCAAGTGCTACAAATGATGTGCCATTTGATTGACAATACCATGCACCTGTATTAAAGCGTGATAATATGAAGTTTGGTATCTATTCTGTTGAGTATTTACTCTGTGCCTCTAATGTCTCTTCAAACATACTCCGCGAAGATCACTAATGATGTCTGATGTTACTTCGTCTGATGCAACATGTATGGAGTTGTTGCATTTCACGAACGCGCGTCAATCATTGTAATTAAATCTTACGTCCATGTTCTTAAGAACCACATAACGCTCTTTTGTGACTTGACCATCGAGTGTGTACATAAGTTGTGTTTTGTGATTCTTGTTGTTTATTTTTTAAAGGGTTATTATGTCAAAAAGAAAAAGTATAGTGAGTGAAAAAAGTAAAGTAAATTATTATTTATAAAGAGGGATTTTTTGAGGTGTGAGATTATGACCGTCGTAAAATATATTAGGTACAGTCAACCGTACATAAGTGGTAACAATTTGAAATTGACAGTGCTTTATGTCGTAGTAGTAAGGGTGATTTTCGAACTGCAAGTGACGAGCTATTGACTGTGTTAAAATGACTTTTATCTTTTACAGCACTCACTAATCAATCAATCAGAAGCCAATATTTTGATTAAAATGGTGTTTGAAAAGGCGTATATTTACATACATACATAAAATTACGACTTTTCCTATATGGGTCGACAGATACTGCAGAATGCCACATACTGCGATCCTTATATTATATACTGAAAGCGTATATTTATCAGCACGCGTAGCATGGCCATCATAGAAACGTGAATAGACAAAAGAATAGACAACATGACAGATAGAACGGACAAAATGACAGATAGAACAGACAACATGACAGATAGTATAGACAAAATAACAGAAAGCCAATTCTCGTAATGTAAAACGTTCAAAATCTAGTCGCAGTCTCATCGCGGCGACAAACAAAAATGTCAAAATGTAGGGAAGTTAGAAGTATTTTTGACAGATTGAGACTGAGATCAGACTGTGAACGTTCTTAAAATCTGTCATTTTGTCTATTCTTCCGTCGACAAAACCCGTTTTTATAGTAGTTTTTTTTTCTACGTGTGCAACATTTTGTACCTATATCTATTTTATGTCTTGCGTTATTAGATTTATTTGTAACCCTTGTGGGACGGCCATTAGGTTTTACATTTCATGCTTTTACTTCAAAAGAAAATGCTAAATTAATCATTTTATATTTGAAAATGAAGACAAAGTTTTGCTACCAAGCAATTTGCTAGCTCTTTAAGATAAAAACTTTTAAATTACTTCAATTTTTTCTACTTTATCTGTATCTAAAATAGACTTTATGGATGACGTAATAGATATCTGATTAGTTCGAATAGTAGTGAAGAGTTGAATGGACATAAGGCGTATTTTTCTCTGCACTTGTCTGGGTACAGTAATCCATGTTCGTAGTGCGAAATAAAATTTTGTAAACGCTAAAATAAATCGTTTTAAATAGCTCTATAAAAAGGGAAACTCAACATCTTTTCCCAACATCGCTAATTATCGTGACTAAAGGCTAACCGCAGAGAAAACGAAAGAAAAACTTTCCAGCAGCTCGCCCGGTTAGTTTATGTTCTAAACGCGCCAAACTATGATGATTTATTTTCCAAGTATCTAACTGGATATAGAACAGAAAACGGATGTCTGCTGAAATTTACTGGCTTTTACCTAGTTTCATCTAAAGTATTAAAATATGAAACTAACTAGAGCTATAATAAGGCTAACTAGGTTTTGCCCGCGAATACGTCCGCGTGGATGATTAGGGTTGGGGTTCGTTAGGTATACAGTTATTCGCGATAGTGTTAATTCGGAATAAAGTGATTCGGAATAGCGTTCACTCGGTATAAAGTGATTTGGGATGATATTATTTCTGGATACACTTATTCGTCATAACGTTCATTTGGAATAAAGTGATTCGAGATAGCGTTCACTCAGGATAAAGTGATTCGTGTTGGCAGTCTTTCGGGATATGTTATTCGGGATTTCAAGATTCGGCCTAACGTAAAAGAGTTGGATTTCGGATACGAACATAACATTCACCCAAAGCCTTTCGGTGTTTATTTAAGAAAAGTCTATTTTAGGAGACATTAACACCCTCTCAGGAATATAAATCTTACTTTCTAGATTCTATTTTAGCGTTTTGGGTTGCGCGTATGGCCCATCAGATACTTAATCTCGGAACTGTTTTGTTTGTAGGCTTTTAACCTTAACATATGTGTAAGTAAGATGGCCTCGTTGATGTAGTGATCGCAAGCGCTACTGCTGAGCAAGAGGCCCGGGTTCGATTCCCGTGTCGGAAAAAGTGGTGTTCCAGACCCGGGAATTTTCCTTTGAACTTTCATAGTAACAGCCCGGAGCGTTTGTGCCCGGTTGATGGCAATAGGCTCCCCTCTATAACATAGGACTTAAACATAACTGGTGAGATGTGGGCGTACTATAAGTACATCTCTGCCCAAAGCTTTTGGGAATACAGGCGTGATGTTATGTTATATAATTATAAGTATATCTTTTCATATTAGTGACATATGCATATATCGTTTTAATATGGCCAGTGAATAGAATACTCGTATACCTTTATACAATGTAGAGACAACAATTAATACGGCAATAAAATGAAAACATTGGCAATACTAGCATAAGGCTCAATTTACACCGCCGCGGAACGGAATGGAAGCGATTTTTTTTTTTCAAAGCATTATGAACATTATGTCAATAGTGTAACGCACAAATTAGATACACCCATACGCACAGGTCGCGCATCTTCTGAAGAATTATCGCCAATTCTCAGGAATTTCTGCAGTAACAAACTCGTATCTAGTTTGTACTCGTACGTTAGACAATTGATATTGTGACTGTTCCTAAACTGACCCTAAGCTGATAAAATTTTCGTTTTTCCCTAAATATGTTAAATATTAGTGTTTGGGTCGGTTCCCCCTAATGGGGAAGAGTCGCACCCCGCCACCGTACGACTCTGTAGAGCTCGTCTCCAGACTGGACACTCTCCCACCGATTGTAATGAATTCCCAAGAAGTGTTTTGCCTTGTTCCGAGTTGGAAAGCTGAGAACAAGGGGGGGATACAACAGATCAATTTCAATATAAAATAAGGTTGGGAATTCATTGATAAGGTGATTAAGGAATGGAACTCTACTTTTCTTTTGGTTACGAAAGTTATAAGATATGAGAGGAATACAAAAGGGTAAATGACACGTAACGCTTGTGTTGGGAAATACATTATTTAAAGTTACATTAATTCATTTTCTTACAATAAACTACAAACCCACCCCAAGCGACGTGGGGCTGCTTACAGCAGCTGACAGCGTCATACGTGTATTGCTAGACCTGAACGCATAGGACCACTAAGGACACTGCTACGATTCTAACAATTACACGTCCCTAAACTCTTACAAGCATGTCTTACTCAATCCTAAGACAGAGTACTGCGAAGTTCAACTGCCATTGAGCGAAACACGTCCCAGTATTACTGGACGCGGACAATTGTAATGAACCCCTTACAGCGGCCTATTCTCCCTTTACTAAGACAATACAAAACTAGCACAAGCGTACCGCATCGTCAGTCGTTTGCAGAATTCTTTACGATTGCTCCTGCTATACGCCGAAGTGGTTATCTTGAATCGTCACTTCTCACTTCCTTAATCTTCCCCATGGAGAGGATGCTTTCAATGTAATCGGCAGCCGTGGGACCGTCCTTGTCAGCAACGGGGCGTTTCTATCTGGGCATCCAAATTGCATGTCTCGCTAATATAATTTGTGAGAGGCCCGAAAGCCGGATGTGGTTTAGCGAGACATGGTTACTAGCGTTCCTTAGAACGAACTATCAACCAGTTTAGGGAACTTGGTGAAGCCTACCCCCGCTCCCGGGAAGTGTGCGCAGATCAAGTGCAATGCAAAGTATCCTGCAGTTAGTCAGTCCATAGGGGAAAGATAGCCATCACTAACGTTTGGTTGGTTTGTGTTCATAAATAAGAACAGCAGACTACAATGTAGCACTATAATTCATATTGGCCCTAACCAAGTGCGAGTTCGGTTCAGCCCTCCATAAGTGGTGTGCTTGCCCAAGTGTCATGTCCTGGCTATGATTATCTATAGTCTGTTGGTAGAGTATTTGTGTACAGTCTGGTGTCAGGTGTAACACACCATAGAGGGCTTTCTCCGAGGCCCTAGAACCAAACGCATGTGTAGGATATCTCAATTTAGTCATTTAGGAACAAGGAGGGATAAATATTCAACACTCACCAAATCCAGTCGTTCGCACACACACTGAGATTCACGCGCCTTACATGCTACTCACATTACAGTAGACTAATATAACCTAGTCTAAAGCAACACTTATTATTTAACGTATTAAATAATACTCTCGCCCTCACGTTCTCTCAATCAGACACACAGTTTCATTGCTATTGCCTACGTCAACCACTCACTCTCGTGGTCTCTTAGTGTTCACTCAATCTCCTAATTTAACTAGCCTGGACTCGCAAGTCCGTACTCTAAAGCGGGTCCACCCCAACTGCCCATAGTGTAGTCTATCCCCGACTCCCTCTCCGTCCTCGTTATAACTTCTCACATCCCATCTCACCATTCCCAGAGCCGCTTTCCCTCGTTTCTTGGAACATCGGCTCAGGGCCATATTTACGATGACCAGATGTTGGTGATGGGTTTGGGTCGTCCTTAGAATTCGTACAAAGTACTGCATCTTAAGTGACGTAAATTGCTCATAAAATATAAATGGAATGAGTCTCCAAAAGGTTCACTATTGTTTTACAATTTTAAAGAAATAGGATATTTTGTTATTGATCAGGGTAACTTGTCAAGCTGTTAGCCCATAAAGTTTTAATGTGTTCCAAGAGCCATGTGCCGGTTTTAAAACAAAATATAATATTTTGTTATAGGTTTAAGTGACAGATAGTCACAATATAAAGTTCATTTTGCTATTACGAAAACTCGATTCCACTTCGTTTCGCGGCGGTGTAAATTGAGCCTTATGCTAGTATTGCCAATGTTTTCATTTTATTGATTAGAAACAAAAAAATGATTTTTTCAAACTAACTAAATAGTAGTTTTGGGCCGACTATAGGTTTTGCCAATCTCTGACTAGCTATAGTGACTAAACTATTGCATAATGGCGCCGATTTCCTTGTTCACAATTTAAGTTCAGTGCATCTTTTTCTTTCTATTTCATTAAGAAAAGGACAGAACATAAATGTTAGTTTAGTCCTGTCAAATCAAGATACTCCATAGACAAGTTTAGACGTGATTAAAAAATTGGCTACTAAAAATACGTCAATTTATGTCAAGCGCTGACTAATTTGACAGGACTAAACTAATATTTATGTTCTGTCCTTTTCTTAATCAAATAGAAAGAATAAGATGCACTGAACTTAAATTTAGTTTAGTTTGTGATTAAGGGAATCGGCGCCATTATTTGATTAAATTTTCGTTTGCAGACTGAGAAAGTCTTTAGATATACGCAGTTTAATTTATTGTTGTACTAGCTGCGCCCCGTGGTTTCACCCGCGTAACTTTCGATCCCGTGGGAATATCGGGATAAAAACTATCCTATGTCCTTTCCCGGGACTCAAACTATCTCTATACCAAATTTCATCGAAATCGGTTCAGTAGTTTAGGCGTGAAGAAAAGACAGACAGACAGACAGAGTTACTTTCGCATTTATAATATTAGTTTGGATAGTTTGGATTGTCGTCTCCACCTTGTATAATAAATTCACAAAGATCAATGTCAGAGAAATTGGCGTTGAATGACAAGGAAGGCTTATCCCGACAACATGTAGGATTAACAGACAGGCAGAGAGAGAATATTATACGATCTACTAGGATCACGTAATACTCATTACGTAATTGTACACTTAACATTCCTAGGGCTTGTATTAATAAGCCGGTCTCAAGAATGCTCCTAACAGACAAATCATATGCGGCAACATGGCAACACAGAATGGAAATGTTATTTGAATTTCATTATGAGAAATATTTAAATGCTCCTCTAAAAACGTTTTGACCGTCTAATGATGGTTTCTTTTTTATAAATTAATGAACTTCTAAAAACTTTTAGCGCTTCTAATGATGCAAACTTTTTTAAATAATTGAGCCTCTTTTTAATTTTCTGGTCTTTTCTCACAGTTGGTCCTAGTAACCAAGATATTACCCCGACGAAATGAGTAAAGTTAGGTTGGAACTGTGATCAACTGCGTGCGAGCCGAGTGAGCGCTATATCCAAGTTGGTCGCAGTTACTTGGCTAGTATTTTTTCACACCACCTGCTTGCTAATGTCAAATTAATGTCATGCAAACCTAACCTAAAGCATGTCATTATAGCCGGACAATAATATTGTATATTATATACTGAATTTCATTATGACCTGCTGCCGTGCATAATGTGATTTGAATTTGGTACCTCAATCACACTAATAGTAGATATTATAAAGGCGAAAGTTTGTGAGTGTGTGTAACTATAACTCAAGTATTACGAACTGTATGAAAACTAAGCGTGCCACTTTTTGACTACCTACTATGACGTCACAAGCTCGCGCTCTCTCGCTCACGCTCACCCAGCCAGCAGTACGCAGGACTGAGCGCGAAAGTGGCGGCTTATTATTTTCGACCGTAAACTGGTGCGATTTTTGGCACTCGAAGTAGGTGCTCTTGCGTTATCTAGGTATATCTATATCTATGGAAAATACTCAAAAGAATTGCTTGCTTAGGGCTCGATCACACGGACCACAACTACAAAACTTTGCAGCGATAAAATGTGGGCATGGTTACGTGTGACTAGTATCGCTGCAGCTTGCAGTTGCGTTGTGATAACTACAAAATTAAATCAAATGGTCGATGCAACGTTGTGGGCGGCCGCTAGTACGCGGTCCCGCTGGTGATTGCGTTGTAGCTGCGACGTGGTCGGTATCGCCGACACAGTTGATTTTGACGCCAAAAATGTGGTCCGTGTGGATAAACTATTCATTTTCATTAAAATTAGCGCCCGAACTTGTGTTGTCGTTGTGATTAGACCCTTATACGAGTATCATCGTTTCCGCTTTTCTTAACTGACTTGAACGATTATAATAATTATAGTTAATTCGAACAGTGCAGTAGGTACTTCAATCATCAGATTTTACGGCTGTCTTTAAAATGGTATAATCACGGCGTAGTTTTCTTTCCGCCTGCATGCGGTTACCGCAGCATCCGTTGATTTTTATTTCTATTGAAATCAAGTTCCTTTTGATTTTCACTACGCGTTCAGCCACTCTCTACTTACAGTAAAAATGTGATTTGAAGCTACAATTTGCGTGACTCAAATTTTTCGGTCATATCGCTACTCTGCTTTGTGGGCATTCATGAATATATCACACTAGCTTCTGCCCGCGACTTCTTCCGCGTGAAATTTATTATCCCTTAACACTGGACAATACTGTAGCTTTTCATTAGTGAAAGAATTTTCGGAATCGGATCAGTTGTTCCGAATATTACTCCCCACATATAAACTCATAAATTTTATCTCCCCATAATATTAGTAGGTACCTACTGAAGGTTTGTTCTCGTTGCTAAGTTCTAGTCTTTTGTCCACATTCACTAAGGCATTACATAGCTTGGATATATTTCAGAACACAATGTGTAGTAATAATTTACCTATTAGCAGTGTTAAATGAATATCCAAGATTACTTCATTGTCTGTGTTAAGCTGGGGTTACACAAGTCTCACAAGTCTGCTTGCGCTTGAGAACAAAGGCCATAGATAAAGCTGTAACATAGATTATGTAACAGCGTTTAACAAAGAGGTTTATACAGTCATTTATAAACACGTTCCTGCGTGTTTTCCTAAGAGAACGTGGTTTATATTTTTCGGGTACTATTATAGTACTTCTTTCCAATTACTGGTAGGTACTGAATTTCTCTTTTACTCGTACCATTTTAAGATAAACACTTAATATAACAGCTAGTTTAGATGTGGGATAGTAACCTATTTACCAAAACATAGGAGTTTCCGTGATTGGATTCTTAGGAAAATAAAGGTCAACATTGTGACATTTACGAACAACGTAAATCCTCAAGACCAAGTCAAATCATAATACCGCCGATATAGTGTGGTCAAAATAAAAATCCAAGATGGCGGTTGCGAATATTTTCAAATTTTCGCAGCCGCCATCATGGATTTTCATTTTGAACTTCGTTCCTGCCGGGGGTCCCCCGACAAACGAACATTATTGTTACTTATGATTCCACAATTCATATTTCAATAAAGTGACGTAATAACGTATTTTGTTCATCAACGGAAACTGGAACCTATGAAGCTTAAACCTTTTTGTTCGAGCTGTACGTTAATAGAAATAAAGTTATCTTTGAGGTAAAAGTATTTTTACAATTATTTTTTTACTAGCTGCGCGGCGCCCCGAGGTTACACCCGCGTAAATGTCGATCCCGTTGGAATTTCGGGATAAAAGTAGCCTATATGTTAATCCAGGGTGTCCGCTACCTCCATACAAAATGTTATCAAAATTGGTCCAGCCGTTTGAGCGTGAAGAAGTAACAAACATGTAAACACACACACTCACAAACTTTCGCCTTTATAATATCTATTAGTGTGATTGAGGTACCAAATTCAAATCACATTATGCACGGCAGCAGGTCATAATGAAATTCAGTATATAATATACAATATTATTGTCCGGCTATAATGACATGCTTTAGGTTAGGTTTGCATGACATTAATTTGACATTAGCAAGCAGGTGGTGTGAAAAAATACTAGCCAAGTAACTGCGACCAACTTGGATATAGCGCTCACTCGGCTCGCACGCAGTTGATCACAGTTCCAACCTAACTTAACTCATTTCGTCGGGGTAATATCTTGGTTACTAGGACCAACTGTGAGAAAAGACCAGAAAATTAAAAAGAGGCTCAATTATTTAAAAAAGTTTGCATCATTAGAAGCGCTAAAACTTTTTAGAAGTTCATTAATTTATAAAAAAGAAACCATCATTAGACGGTCAAAACGTTTTTAGAGGAGAATTTAAATATTTCTCATAGTGAAATATTCAAATAACATTTCCATTCTGTGTTGCCATGTTGCCGCATATGATTTGTATGTTAGGAGCATTCTTGAGACCGGCTTATTAATACAAGCCCTAGGAATGTTAAGTGTACAATTACGTAATGAGTATTACGTGATCCTAGTAGATCGTATAATATTCTCTCTCTGCCTGTCTGTTAATCCTACATGTTGTCGGGATAAGCCTTCCTTGTCATTCAACGCCAATTTCTCTGACATTGATCTTTGTGAATTTGTTATACAAGGTGGAGACGACAATACAACAATAAATTAAACTGCGTATATCTAAAGACTTTCTCAGTCTGCAAACGAAAATTTAATCAAATAATGGCGCCGATTACCTTGTTCACAAACTAAACTAAATTTAAGTTCAGTGCATCTTATTCTTTCTATTTGATTAAGAAAAGGACAGAACATAAATATTAGTTTAGTCCTGTCAAATTAGTCAGCGCTTGACATAAATTGACGTATTTTTAGTAGCCAATTTTTTAATCACGTCTAAACTTGTCTATGGAGTATCTTGATTTGACTGGACTAAACTAACATTTATGTTCTGTCCTTTTCTTAATGAAATAGAAATAAAAAGATGCACTGAACTTAAATTGTGAACAAGGGAATCGGCGCCATTATGCAATAGTTTAGTCACTATTGCTAGTCAAAGATTGGCAAAACCTATAGTCGGCCCAAAACTACTATTTAGTTAGTTTGAAAAAATCATTTTATTGTTTCTAATCAATAAAATGAAAACATTGGCAATACTAGCATAAGGTTCAATTTACACCGCCGCGAAACGGAGTGGAATCGAGTTTTCGTAATAGCAAAATGAACTTTATATCAATTGTCTAACGTACAAACTAGATACGAGCTTGTTACTGCAGAAATTCCTGAGAATTGGCGATAATTCTTCAGAAGATGCGCGACCTGTGCGTATGGGTGTATCTAATTTGTGCGTTACACTATTGACATAAAGTTCATAATGCTTTGTACAAAAAAAAATCGCTTCCATTCCGTTCCGCGGCGGTGTAAATTGAGCCTTATGCTAGTATTGCCAATGTTTTCATTTTATTGCCGTATTAATTGTTGTCTCTACATTGTATAAAGGTATACGAGTATTCTATTCACTGGCCATATTAAAACGATATATGCATATGTCACTAATATGAAAAGATAACTTATAATATATAACATAACATCACGCCTGTATTCCCAAAAGCTTTGGGTAGAGATGTACTTATAGTACGCCCACATCTCACCAGTTATGTTTAAGTCCTATGTAATAGAGGGGAGCCTATTGCCATCAACCGGGCACAAACGCTCCGGGCTGTTACTATGAAAGTTCAAAGGAAAATTCCCGGGTCTGGAACACCACTTTTCCCGACCCGGGAATCGAACCCGGGCCTCTTGCTCAGCAGTAGCGCTTGCGATCACTACATCAACGAGGCCATCTTACTTACACATATGTTAAGGTTAAAAGCCTACAAACAAAACAGTTCCGAGATTAAGTATCTGATGGGCCATACGCGCAACCCAAAACGCTAAAATAGAATCTAGAAAGTAAGATTTATATTCCTGAGAGGGTGTTAATGTCTCCTAAAACAGACTTTTCTTAAATAAACACCGAAAGGCTTTGGGTGAATGTTATGTTCGTATCCGAAATCCAACTCTTTTACGTTAGGCCGAATCTTGAAATCCCGAATAACATATCCCGAAAGACTGCCAACACGAATCACTTTATCCTGAGTGAACGCTATCTCGAATCACTTTATTCCAAATGAACGTTATGACGAATAAGTGTATCCAGAAATAATGTCATCCCAAATCACTTTATACCGAGTGAACGCTATTCCGAATCACTTTATTCCGAATCAACACTATCGCGAATAACTGTATACCTAACGAACCCCAACCCTAATCATCCACGCGGACGTATTCGCGGGCAAAACCTAGTTAGCCTTATTATAGCTCTAGTTAGTTTCATATTTTAATACTTTAGATGAAACTAGGTAAAAGCCAGTAAATTTCAGCAGACATCCGTTTTCTGTTCTATATCCAGTTAGATACTTGGAAAATAAATCATCATAGTTTGGCGCGTTTAGAACATAAACTAACCGGGCGAGCTGCTGGAAAGTTTTTCTTTCGTTTTCTCTGCGGTTAGCCTTTAGTCACGATAATTAGCGATGTTGGGAAAAGATGTTGAGTTTCCCTTTTTATAGAGCTATTTAAAACGATTTATTTTATCGTTTACTAAATTTTATTTGGCACTTAACCGTAACTTGGGTTTGCCCACGAATTCGTCGAAGTGGACTTTGTGTTGACAGAAAACCTTTTAAAGGGGATTAAGTTTTGCCTGCTGTTATTGTGATAGCCAGGCAACCAAACCTGTTAAATCTTTACAGCTTGATTAAGTAATAAATATTTTTAAGTGTTGTAAATTATTGTGTGTTGACAGAAAACCTTTTAAAAGGGATTAAGTTTGGCCTGCTGTTACTGTGATGGCAACCAAAACTGTTAAATCTTTGCAGCGTAATTGAGTAATAAATATTTTTAAGTGTTGTAAATTGTATCAATGTTTGCTAGCTACGGTTTCTTATAAGAGCGATGACCGGCTGTCATGGAAATTATGGTACCAGGGTTGAGTTTCATGATCATGATCAGCCTATAATGTTCCCACTGCTGGGACACAGGCCTCCTCTCAGTGAGAGGGAGTGGGCCGTAATCCACCACGCGGGCCCAGTGCGGGTTGCCGGATGTCACATGTCTTCAAATTTTTTGTTCTAGGACATGCCGGTTTGAGTTTACGGTGTCAAAAAACGCTGTCTAAGAAAACACGCCAACTTACTTTCATTAATAACGTTTAACGACATCATTCGCCGGTAAATTGCAGACGCTTTGAGATGGCCACCTGTTTATTGTGTAACCATACCTTAAGAATCTTTGTTTCTTAACTATTTAATTATTTATAACTCATTGATCAAGACTTACATAATTATGATACACAAAATTAATACAGATCGTTTAAGAATTGTTTCAGTTTCTTTCCATTTCATACATATGAGAACCGTTTTTGTCTAATTGTAAGGTTTGCTGTATTTATTAATTTATTTGTAATCTGAAAGCATCTATTTAATTTGTAATCTAAATAATATGTATGCTAACTATGAAGGAGTTGGGTAATAGAGTTATATTCCAAATTAGTTGGTAATATTATGCTAAAAAAAAACCTAACGTATCTAATCTAGCCAGATTGACGGTTCAAATGTAGTTGTACTTTGTTATAATATAAGCAATTATGTTTGTTTTAGGGTTCCGTAGCCAAATGGCAAAAAACGGAACCCTTATGGATTCGTCATGTATGCCTGTCTGGGCATACATGACGAATCCATAAGGGTTCCGCCCGTATGTCACAGCCACTTTTTTCCGAAACTATAAGAACTGTACTGTTGAAACTTGGTAAGGGTGTTAGCTGTGAAACCTTTTATATATTGTTAAACTCATTTTGTACTTTACCCCTATAATTAAATTATTTGCAACTACTTGCAATCTTGGAGTGAAATCGCTGTTCAAATTCCAAAATTTTAACTTATTTAATTTTTTTTTTATATATGTTACGTATTTACATAATATAAGCTAAAATATAAACTATAATAATATGTACAATTATATGAAAAAATAAACTACTACTTGGTAAGTAGATGTATTCTGTGAACCGCATTAAGATTTTCACACAAAAATAGAAAAAAAAAAAAACAATTAATTTTGGGGGTTCCCCATACTTAGAACTAGAACTAAACTAAACAGGTTGCGCGAGAGACACTTCCTAAGTGGTAAAATGTGTCCCCCCCCCTGTAACTTCTAAAATAAGATAATGATAAAACTAAAAAAAATATATGATGTAAATGACCATGTAAACTTTCACCGAAAATTGGTTTGAACGAGATCTAGTAAGTAGTTTTTTTTTTAACACTATTATTAAAACATCGATCAAAGTTACAACGAACTACAAGAACTTTTGTATTATGTTACTTGCTGCTACGGAACCCTTCATGGGCGAGTCTGACTCACACTTGGCCGCTTTTTTTGTTTTCTTTATGTAATAAAATGCCAATAATATCATAATATTTTAGCAAAAAAAATTATTTAACATTAAACCATCTATAACTACTAACATAGTTATAACCATTTTGTATTCCCAATAGTAATTAGAGCCAGTCGATTCTAGTCGAAAATAAACCGATGGAAAATAAAAGGAGTTTGCTTCAACAGTCATTAGCCTGCTTCAACCAATCACCGTTCTTTATTTTATTTTTCTAGAACTATCGGTAGCTGCAGGCTGCAAGTTTTTGTCGTTTTAATAACAGCTTTTTTAAAAGAAAAACAAGCGAAACAGGAAATAAATAATAACCCAACGTTGGTGTTTTTAGGAAAAGTGCTTATAATAGAGACAGATTGCAGGAAATTTCAGATTTTTAGAAAAAGCCGTGTTTTTTTGTGAAATGAACCTTTTTGTCGTAGCCGTGGGGCACAATGTTTTAAAACATCATTTTATTTTTTTATTTTATGTTTCACGAACTCTGTCCAAATAAACGTTATTCTTTCTTTCGATGGATGTTTTCAATAAAATTTATGTTTTGATGATTTAGTAAAAACTGCCATCTCACCTAAATGTTTATGTGATGAGAGTAGTCAATAATCATTAAAGAGTCAAAGAAGAATATAATTTCTGAAGTGCCCCTAAATATAATTTTTAACCGACTTTAAAAAAGGAGGTTCTGTATTCGACCCGTATGTATGTATGTATGTATGTATGTATGTATGTATGTTTGTATGTCCGCGATTATTTCAAAAACTACTGAACCGATTTTGATAATTCTTTCATTATTGTGATCTACATACTTTCAGGAAGGTTTTAGTAGATATATAATACATTAGGTAATTATTCTTACGTACGAAGTTATATGCATAAATGTACTGCATCTCCGGCATTTCTATATCTATATCTGTGGTATTTACCCTACAAACCTACACGTCATCATAAATCATAATCATGTCATATTTCAACACAAACTGCCTTGTGATCCTATTCAGGAAAATTAGAAAACCCGCTGCTCTGAGCCAGTTGACTTAAACTTTGAAATGTTGCCTCATATACCTTTGTTCTGAGTTCTGTAGCTCATACATAAATCCTCGTCTAGGCTTGTGGCTAAGTAATAACAGCCGCACGGGTCGATCGATCAGGTTAAGCTACGCTTACTGCGGTTGGTCCGTGGATGGGTGATCATCTTCACATACCAAGAACACTCCGTGCCTCAGAAAGCACGGTTGAGCCCGGTTGGTACCGGCTGTCATTCGTGGGTCTTTGACAGTCGTTATGGGTCGTCAGAAACCCGAAAGTCTGATAACCAGTCTTACCAAGGGGTATCGTATTACCCGGTAACTGGGTTGTGGAGGTCATATAGGCAGTCGCTCCATGTAAAATGCTGGTATTCAGCTGCATCCGGTTAGAATGGAAGCCGACCCCAACATAGTTGGCAAAAGGCTAGGCAGATGATGACACAAATCCTCGTCTGTCAATTTAGATCAGATACAAATGAAGGTTTAACATGAAAATAGGGGTACGAACCCGTGCTTCACCTAATCCGTTGAGAAGATAGACATTAGCGTCAGCAGACCAGTAAAATGTATTAGTTTCTGAACTTTTTATTTTTAAATCGCTTTTTAGCGTTTCGTACCCAAAGGGTGTCAACAGGACCTTATTACTAAGGCTCCGCTGTCCGTCCGTCTGTCACAGGGCTGTATCTTTTGAACCTTAATAGGTAGACACTTGATTCAATTCCACAGAGCATGTCCTACTATGGCTGATATAGCAACAAATAATAAAAATAAAATAACGTTAATAATTAAAGGGGGTCTATACAAGAAAGGTGTTTAAAAATGAAGTATCAACAACGTTGATGGTATCCAAAAATCTTTTTAACAAAAAAAAAACCGACTTCTAAATTGCGTAACACACTTTTAATTAGGTACAGACGCCAGCACATCATGCTACTACAATCTGTCAAATTTATTTAATAGATTTTCAGCTTTATCGCTAAAGGTATAAGGTTCAAAGTTGATTGGGAAAATTTGACAGTTTCGGGTAGCTTGATGTGCTGGCGTCTGTACAATCTGAATCATTTTGAAGGATATTGCTAATCCATTGCTTCATATGTTCGAAAAATGTGTCTGCTCAACGACAGAAATAACGCAGAGAAAGTTTTTGAACTGTCAAAATGCAAGCCATTGGTACTGTCAGTTAGTGTGTTACGCAAATTACCCCGCTGTAGCCAGCGACCTTGGTAATTTCATTAAGTTGACGCGCCCATCAAAAAGTTCCCTTTTCTGTGGCAATTTCACAAACTTCCATAATTGCCTATTCATGAAATAACTCGACAAAGTTTTCTTGTGAAAATGGCACTGGGGTGACTGATATACTCGTACATACAATACGACAATACTCGTGGAAATAAGTTATATCTAATTGCTTTCAGGAAATATAATGGCATAATCGACTTTGGAATTGATTTACCACCTTTAGTCTGAATGCCACTTGCACGTCAAAAAACAATAAGGTCTATTTTCCTACGTAAACACAGACAGTAAAAAAACAGTGACAGTTAGATAATTTCAACCTTAATGAAGTTTCAATATACTGGGAATGCTTGTCAAAACTGAAAATGCAATTATGAGGTCGACAGTATAACTTGACAACAAACAAGCCATTGGAAATGTGATGTACGTATTCCAGTGAAGTCACGGGTAGAACTAGTATGATACAAGTAGTATCTATTTACGTAGATGTATACAAACGGCATATTCAAACAAGCTATTCAGAAGCGATTCAGTTGCGGTTCGCTATCACGTGTGTTGTAGACTTGTTAGTATCGATAACACAGAGTAGATAACCAACAGAGACCAAGATCTGTCTGTTTACAAAACCTATATATTATTTTTCTTTATTTCTTTTTTTCTTTCACGCATCGCAGGCACTTGTGCAAAATGTGAATGCAATAAAAAAATCGTTCTGTTTGCTTCTGTTTGTTTACTTGCACTACGTACGATGCTCTTACACATTTACTGCGCCAAGTGTGTGTTGATATAGCGAACTGCACGACCATCGTAACTTAGACTTAATCGTAAGGTTTTTTTTGAAGTGAAAACTTCTTTAGGCATGTTGAGCATTTTTTGAGATAGGAAACAACCACTGAATTCACGCTACTGTTACCGTAACGTGTTCGGCTGTCCTCGGAATGTACTCGGTTTTAATGTAGTTGGGTCATTTTTCTAAGCTTGAAAATCATTTTTCTCACTAAATCATTATCCTCAACAATAGTAAAACAAAAAAAAATAATATTTCTTTAAATTCTTGTTTATCTGCACTAAGTCTAATAAAAAACTTGTAAATTGAACATGCCTATCAATACTGTTAAAAAATATGAGCGATACACGCAGGTTTTCAAGAATCCACAAAATTTACTCAAAAATAATATTTTCTGGAGATTCACCCAGTTCCGATAATTACGTCAGTGAGTGACTCGTTGGCAAAGCATTCTGTCTGTGTTTTGTTTATATGACGATTAAAAAAAATACACACGTTATTGTTCAAGTTTTCACTTCTGTCGGCACTCCCGGAGTGCCACTTTTTTTTGTGCACTGGATTTCAACGCACTGCTTAGCGCCGAGAGTACAAAATCCAACAGTGTGTTTTTTGACGCGTTCGAATGAGCTCTCTTGGATTCTCAAAACTGAACCGAGTTTTGAGAATCCAAGAGAGCTCATCATACCGAGAGTTGAAAATCGAGTGCGCCATAAATAAACGTCGCGTTAAAGAAACGTCCATGCTTACCTGGGCTTCGACTTTATTTCTTAGCAGTAGCTAACAACCAAAGTTTTAAATCGTTCAATTTGCCCTCACCATATTTAGGTCGCACAAAAACGTGTCCATACTGAGAAAAGTGAGCTCACATAGCCTACATGGAACGTCAGATATACTTTTCAGTATTAGTAAGCGAGACAATACCATTCAAATGTCATTGTGCACAAGACAAAAACGTGAACATATTTTGACACGGTCAGGCGAAACTTGACTGACGCCTTTATTTTATAAACGTTGCTTAAAATTAAGAGACGTTTAAATGGCATAAATGTGAGGTTAAACAGTCACTAATATAGCTAATATGATGATTAGTGAAATGAACCACATTATCTTTCGTATCAGCTGTTTTTACAGTTCAAGCGCTACAAATGATGTGCCATTTGATTGACAATACCATGCACCTGTATTAAAGCGTGATAATATGAAGTTTGGTATCTATTCTGTTGAGTATTTACTCTGTGCCTCTAATGTCTCTTCAAACATACTCCGCGAAGATCACTAATGATGTCTGATGTTACTTCGTCTGATGCAACATGTATGGAGTTGTTGTTTTTCACGAACGCGCGTCAATCATTGTAATTAAATCTTACGTCCATGTTCTTAAAAACCACATGACGCTCTTTTGTGACTTGACCATCGAGTGTGTACATAAGTTGTGTTTTGTGATTCTTGTTGTTTATTTTTAGAAAGGGTTATTATGTCAAAAAGAAAAAGTATAGTGAGTGAAAAAAGTAAGGTAAATTATTATTTATAAAGAGGGTTTTTTTGAGGTGTGAGATTATGACCGTCGTAAAATATATTAGGTACAGTCAACCGTACATAAGTGGTAACAATTTGAAATTGACAGTGCTTTATGTCGTAGTAGTAAGGGCGATTTTCGAACTGCAAGTGACGAGCTATTGACTGTGTTAAAATGACTTTTATCTTTTACAGCACTCACTAATCAATCAATCAGAAGCCAATATTTTGATTATAATGGTGTTTGAAAAGGCGTATATTTACATACATACATAAAATTACGACTTTTCCTATGTGGGTCGACAGATACTGCAGAATGCCACATACTGCGATCCTTATATACTGAAAGCATATATTTATCAGCACGCGTAGCATGACCATCATAGAAACGTGAATAGACAAAATGACGGCTAGAACAGACAACATGACAGATAGTATAGACAAAATAACAGAAAGCCAATTGACAACATTTCATATTTTTAACCTGCATGTATTATTACGTTATATATGTAAAAGTAAATTCAAATCTAGGGCACCCATATTTTTTCGTTTTTCGAAATTATGTACTTTTCATTCATAACTTTAACTTTGAAATTCGGTGTATTCTAAAAAGACTTAAGCGCCAGATGACGTCAGGTTTACGGTAGAATGGCGATATTACCTTTGCTTTACTGTGACCCGTCAAAAAAACTGTTAGATGTCACTTGTCTCAGTCGTTGTTTTGGTTCCTTCATTGGCGTATATTTTTCATTGGGATCCATTTTATTGACGAAATATCAATCAAAAATTGATAATATTAACAGTAAGCAGCGTGTCGAGTTGATAAAAAAAAATATTGTTGAATTCAATTCAGTTTTTTTGTTGTTTTCTAGTTACACTTCTTAGGTGACATTGACATGTCTTGTTTGATGTAATGTTTCCAATCAAAGACATTGGAATTCGCAAAGGTAACTACCTCATTCCGCCATTTATGTGATGTCATCACATGTTTTTTTATTTGAATTTTTTTCTCAGAAATATAGAAATAAAAAAATAAAATAAAAATATATTTGAACTCAGGATACGAAAATAAAGAAATAGTATTTTTGTTTTAAGGTCGTGTCAGGTTTGAAATGTTGTCAATTCTCGTAATGTAAAACGTGCAAAATCTAGTCGCAGTCTCATCTCGGCGACAAACAAATGTCAAAAACTTGTCAAAATGTAGGGAAGTTAGAAGTATTTTTGACAGATTGAGACTGAGATCAGACAGTGAACGTTCTTAAAATCTGTCATTTGGTCTATTCTTCCGTCGACAAAACCCGTTTTTATAGTGGTTTTTTTTTCTACGTGTGCAACATTTTATAACTACCTATATCTATTTTATGACTTGCATTATTAGATTTATTTGTAACCCTTGTGGAACGACTATTAGGTTTTACATTTCATTCTTTTACTTCAAAAGAAAATGCTAAATTAATCATTTTATATTTAAAAATGAAGACAAAGTTTTGCTACCAAGCACTTTGCTAGCTCTTTAAGATAAAAACTCGTTAAATTACTTCAATTTTTCCTACTCTGTCTGTACCTAAAATAGACTTTATGGATGACGTAATAGATATCTGATTAGCTCGAATAGTAGTGAAGAGTTGAATGGGCACATGGCGTATTTTTCTCTGCACTTGTCTGGGTACAGTAATCCATGTTCGTAGGCTTCTTTGAAGACTGTATGGGCGGAACTGTCTTGTTCTGTTGGCTCCAATCTGCAAAGAATTATATAATTTACCAATGTAAGCATACTGCAGTTGTTACACGTAGGGCCTATTAGGTATAAAACCGACCGGTGACAAAATTGTCGGATTGTCGCCACAATCTGACCATTTTAACAGGTTTTTTATATATTTTCTGCTTTATTAAACAGCACTTTTTGCAAAAATTAGATAATTTTATTTATTTGTATTCAAAAACAAGTAAAAAGGACTCAAAAACAATATTTCTTAACAACTACGTTAGTAAATTTAACCTACACACTTAACCTAACACTGCAATATTGATTTATTGCTATATTGATTTTTTATTATTTATTTTTGATTTTGTAATTTTCTAACAAATATGTCGAATTGTCAGTTATATTAAATAGGGTCCTGGTAAATGTGTTAACATGAACACAGTCGTTCAGTTCAAAACAAACTTTTCAAGTACTCTTAATTCATACTTGTATACTTATCACACTAATATTATAAAGGCGAAAGTTTGTGAGTGTGTGTGTGTGTTTATATGTTTGTTACTTCTTCACGCTCAAACGGCTAGACCAATTTTGATGAAATTTGGTATAGAGGTAGCTTGAGTCCCGGGAAAGGACATAGGATACTTTTTATCCCGATATTCCCACGGGATCGACACTAACGCGGGTGAAACCGTGGGGCGCAGCTAGTAATATTATAAATGCGAAAGTCTGTCTGTCTGTTACCTCTTCACGCTTAAACCGCTGATCCGATTTAAATGAAATTTGGTATAAAGATAATTTCAGTCCCGGGAAAGGACATATAATACTTTTGATCTCGATATTTCCACAAGATCGAAACTTATGCGTGTGAAACGGTGGGGCACTGCTAGTCATCTTAAAATAAGAAAGAACCCACACACACGATAAACACGGAAAAGTAATAATCTTATTTATTCCCGCCATCTTCGCATACGTTTACGATGCCTTCAATATTAAATATACCAATAATAATCCTTCATAAACGGACCAATAAATGTATAACAGGTTAAGCACGGTATAAAAATAGTTATAACCAAGAATAACCAGTAGTTTATGATTTAAGCTAGGTCGTAATGTTTTACCCTTTATGTGGCGGTAATTCTCGTGTTTTCGTTAGGATTTTCAACCATTTTCTAACTACAGTTACTAAATCGACCCATTTACACGGAAATTTTTGGCCCGTCGAATGTATTAAGTTGTAAAAGTTTTATCGTCTAAGTGTGTATACACACGAGCTACACGCGTCAACGGTAGAGGTCTCGAGGTAACTGCAGCCGTCGAAAGGATTATTATTATTATTACTTCTCTGCGTGTCGCTCGTGTGTGTAAGCACTTACCTGCCTACCTGCACTTACCTGGGGGGATGTAATAGGTACTTTAATGAATTTAGGATCATACTTGACTGTTAGAGCAATTTTTGACAGGGTCAGAAAGAGAAAAATGCGTAGGCAAGAACGAGATAGAATGAGGCTTTGTTGAATTTCGTAGATTTGCAAATACATAGTTAAGTAATAAAGTGTATGTAAGTATAAATAAATGATTCCAAGCACATTTTAATATTTCTTAGTAGTATGTATGGAATCACTTGGAAAAGTATTTTTATAATGTCACAATAAGCACCACAGTTTATAAAATGTGTAAGGTTAATTCTAAATGTACGAGTATAATAGGTGAGTTACCTACGATTAAAATGACGAACTGTAGTTTTCGGTATAACGCGATTTAAGCTGGTAGAAAAATATTTTTTTTTTTTTTTTTTTTCTCAGTAATTAATCTATACTTATAATAAATCTGTAGAGAGGTCAATTCTGTACATGAAATATATTTTCAAAATAACTATCAGGGGGTGATAAGTGATCGATACTGATGCCAAAAATGCAATCAGTAAAATTTTTGTCTGTCTGTCTGTCTGTCTGTCTGTCTGTCTGTCTGTATGTTCTATATATGTTGTATGTGTATCTATCTATCAGTATATATGTTGTATGTGTATCTATTTGACTAAAAAAGAAAAATGGATAATGTTACCATGCGAAAACAGAGAAGAAGACATTCCGACTGTGAAATTTTGAATGATACTATTTTTAACTCTACACTTCTGGAAATATCAACGCAAAGCGAAAATGCGACACCTATTGTCGATAATTCCATCATTATAGACCTGGAAAAGCAGTTAACCAATACGAACTCAGAACTTGTTGCTGCACACATTGAAATTGAAAATTTAAACATAGAAATTAGTGCATTAAAACAAAGTCTAAGAGATAAAGAAAAAACTATAGGCCTATTAAAAAAGGTTAGCACCCCTAGCACATTGTATCCCACACCCGCGCGAGCGCAAACCCGCACACCATTAAGAAGGAAACTTATCACTAGTCAAATAATAACACCCAGAGTCTCTCCACTGCATTCAGCTGGAGTAACATGCAGAGAAGTTTACGAACACCTTAAAATTAAACCACAAGGCAAAAATAATATAGGTAATCCTGGACGCTGTGAATCCGTGCACTACGATGAAGAAAAGTGTACCAGCTGCAAAATTGACCTAGCTAAAATAATAAACACTACAAAACCTATAACACCAATGCCTAAAAAAGAGAAGACCACGGAAAATATAATTGTATTGGCCGACCAGCAAGGACGCTACATCCGAAATAGACTTCAAGATCTTGTTGGGCCCAAGTACAAAGTTACTTGTTACTTGAAACCGGGTGCCATGCTGACGGATGTGTTAAATGGTCACGACCAAGTGACTAAGAATTTAACAAAAAATGATTATATTGTAGTATTAGCGGGTATTAATGACAATTCATATACTTTGACTGGTAATTTAAAAACCTGGCTAGGAAAAGTCAGAAATACAAATGTAATCGTTTCGGAAATACCCTCTAACAAGCATCTGAATTTACGCCAGCTAAATGATGGTCTTGAGACTATATGTCGCAATTTTTCAAATTCAATATACATAGATATGGATTACAGTAGAGAAATAAATTCTAAAAAGGAAAACTATACTAAACTCTCTCGTAATATTCTGAAAGAGATATGTCACATTGAATATAAAACAAAATTTGATGAATATAAACGAAAATTAAACATTAAGAAAACTTATAATGACCAATGTACTCAGACTGACCTAACAAACTGTGATAATAATATAATTTTAGCTAAAGATATAAATGTAGACAATCAGTCCAAATATTATAATATTAATAATTCAAATGCAAATAATAATGATTTATTTCGTGTATGACAAACTAATTGTAATGCATCAAAACATAAATGGGTTAGTTAACAAAGCAAATGTTCTCAGTGTACATTTAGACGAGCTCGAAAAAATGGATAAAACTGTAGACATCATTTGTATAACAGAGCACAACATGAACAAAGAAGATCACATATTTCTCACTATACCAAATTACTCTCTTGCGGCTAGCTATGCTCGTAATAACAGAAATGGTGGATCATGTATCATCATAAGAAACGATCTAAAATTTCAAAGAGTTAAATATATTGAAGAGTTGAGTATCCCAAACTTGATAGAATGCTGTGCTATAAAGCTAATTGAACATCCCATTGTTATTGTATGCTTGTATCGTGTGCCAAAATCTCGGATAAGCGATATAAATATATTTCTTGAAACTTTGATTAATATTCTTAATAAAGAGCTACGTCATAGAGAAGTAAAAATAATAATTTGTGGTGATTTTAACATAGATCTTAAAAAAAGAACCTATTCATCATCTGAATTTGAAAATACTATCCTAAACTTTAACTTAAAATTTGGTACCAGAGAACCAACACGTTTAAGTAGTGATACATGTATCGATAATATCATTAACAATATTAGGGGTAGCAAGTGCGATATCATCGACTTTGCTCTTTCGGACCATGCTGCATAAATTTTATCATGCCCAGTTAAAAAAACCTGTCGATTAAAACAATGGTATACATTTAGAAGAGATTTTAGTAACAGCAATAAAGAAAAATTTAAGCAGTGTATAGAAAGTCTCACGTTTTCTGACGTTTTTAACGAAAACGATGCAGAAATAGCTTTTAATATTTTTTTTGATCACTTTCAGTTATTTTATAATCTTTGCTTTCCTGTTATAAGAATAAGACATACACCAACAAAAAGACCTACATGGATCTCGAGGGGCATAGCCAAATGCTGCCGACGGAAGAGAGAATTGTTATGGACGTATCGCAAAACATCTAATAAAGCGGATCATAATAAATTCAAAAATTATTCTTCAAGGCTAAAGCGAATAATTAACTTGACTCAAAAATCGCAAAATGACTACAATATAAAACAATCCAACAATAAAACTAAAACAACTTGGAAGATAATCAACTCCACAAAACATAATATGCCTAAAGAAGAAATTGTACGAATAAATCTAAATGGAAAATCCATAACGGACCCGCAACAAATTGCTGAAGCTTTTAATACTTACTTTGTTAATCTTGTTAAACCTACAGACCCTTCAACATTAAATCCTTTGACATCACATCATAATGGAACGCTGACATTGATTGATAATAATTATAATTCCTTATTTATAAATCCTACAATTCCAAATGACATATTTAAAATAATAAAATCTTTAAAGAATACACACAGTACTGGATACGATAATATATCTACGTCAATTATAAAGTACGTTGCACTATCCATTAGTCCGGTTCTAAGCTACTTGATCAATCTATGCATCCAAAACGGAAAATTTCCCAGTAAGCTAAAAGTCTCAATCATCAAGCCTTTGTTCAAAAAGGGTAAAAAGGAGGATATCTCTTGTTACAGGCCGATAGCTTTAATCCCTATTTTTTCCAAGATCATTGAAAAAGTAATCTACAATAGCATTTATAACTATTTTGAAAAACATAATCTTTTTGTTAGTGAACAAAATGGATTCCGTAAAAGCAAGACTATCAACATGGCCATTTACGATCTTCTTATTAGGATTTACAAAAATATGAACAATAGGGCACCTGTCACGGCTATGTACATGGACATGACCAAAGCGTTCGACCATGTGGATCATAAATTACTGGTCAAAAAACTGTATAGATATGGCATACGGGGTAATGCTCTAGACTTGATAAAATCGTATTTAAGCCAGAGATCACAAATAACTGAAATAAGTAAGCTTTCTTTTACGACGAAAACTGAAGTGCAGTATCTATCAAACCCGAGGGATGTTACATATGGCGTGCCGCAGGGAAGTGTTTTGGGTCCCTTGCTTTTCCTCATATATATAAACGATTTACCAAGAGCCGTAAAAATTCCGTTAGTCCTTTTTGCTGATGACAGCACTGCTGTATTTTCTCATACTGACATCAACACATTTGAAAATGACATAAACGATACTTTAAATGACATTATAAATTGGTTAACATGTAATAATCTCATAATTAATTTAGACAAAACAAAAATAGTTAGTTATTACCAAAGAAAAATCCCTTTGACATTAAATGTAAATTATGAAATGAAAAAAATAGAGGAAACAGATACCATCAAATTCTTAGGACTATGGATTGACAAAAATATGTCATGGAGAACGCAAATTGATACGGTGTGTAAAAAACTAAATAAATTTTCCTACGCTTTATATAGACTATCCAAGATTGTAAATCAAACAGCAGTACTAACTGCCTATCATGCCTATGTAACGTCTACGCTTAGATATGGAGTTATTTATTGGGGGAATGCTACAGACAGGGAACTCGCCTTTAGAGCGCAGAAGAAGTGTCTTAGAGCTGTTTGTGGCATACTTGCCCCAGATAGCTGTAAACCATATTTTAAAAAGCTTAAGATTTTAACCTTTCCTGCCCTCTACATCCATGAGGTCGCTACATTTGTAAAAACTAATAAGGAAAAGTTTGGTAACCTGCACTCTCGTCGACATGTCGACAAAATAACAAATATGCCCTCAAAAACAGCCCTACTTTCTAAAAGTTTCTTCGGAATGTCTTCACGAATTTATAATAAGCTTCCTAAGCAAATAAGAGAAATTGAAAACATTCAATTGTTTAAGAAAAAATTAAATGACTTCTTGGTAAATAGACCATATTATACAGTACATGAATTTCTGTCCGATAGATTCGTGACGAGTTAGTGCCACACTATGTTTTGATGCAAAATATTTCAATTAAAATGTCTATTTAATTTTTTATTTTTTAAATTGTCCAAACTATTGTATGCCTAACATGGTGGAGCAGTGCAAGCGCACACCAAAATAATAATTCAAATAACAACTTTGTAACCACTGTCTCACAATAAAGATCTTTGACTTTGACTTTGACTTTGATGTTCCTTATAGAAACAAAAACTACTGGACGGATTTTAACGAAACTTGGTACAATTATTCTTCATACTCCTGGGCAGGTTATAGTATACTTTTCATCACGCTACAATCAATAGGAGCAGAGTAGTGAAGGGAAATGTTGGGAAAACGGGAGAAGTTACTCCATTTTTTAAGCTTCCGTCGCGTGTGCAGCCTTAATGGTTAAAGTTACATAGAAATCATGTATGACGGAAATATTCTACATAAAATTGTCTAAAAAATATCCCGCAACAGTATATGTCTATCTTTTATGGTTGACTCACAATAACACGTGTAACTCCTGATAGCTTAGCAGTTCGGAGCATTCTGATTACATGTGTTTACTCTTACGTTTATAATACTCTCACTCATCCCTAATTTAAAAAAGTTAACATTATTACCTATTCAATAAAAAAAGAATCATAGAAATCGGTATAGAAACACCAAACTTATACATGAAATAAGCCATCGCGCCGTCGCACGCACGTGAAGACTGAATCATGCTATAAGGATTATTTTTGTGTAACGAAAAGGCGGGAGGTCCGAGAGCGAGCTTCAAAGACTACAATAGTATACTGGCTAGCGAGCTTCATTCAATATTTGGCTGTTGATGCGTTCAGAGCGTTCGACCTTATTGACAGACAATAATTGATATTGAGAAACCGTGCTTATCAGCGCGACTTTTAGTCTTTAAATAGTTTATTTGAATTTCTTTTGTTGTTATTTTGTAAATAAAATAGGTATTCAAGTTGTTTTGGTAGTGTTTAAATATTCGTTCAAATTACAAATTATTAAGCGTAGGTACTTTTATTAATTAAAGTAGTTATAGGTATTTATTTTGAAATTTTACACAATGGTTCCCTTTATAATGTAGACAAGGAATTAGGAAGGATTTTTTTAAATTCAACCCCTAAGGGAGTTAAATAGGGGATGAAAGTTTGTATGAAAGTCCGTCAGTTTTAAAGTTAGGACCTTCAAATTTTGTGTTTAGGCTGACGACTAAAAATTAATTTATACGTGTCTCAGCGTTTTTGATAATTCCAACCCCAAAGGGTTAAAAAGGGGGATGAAGTTGTGTATGAAAGTCTGTCAGTTTAAAAGTTAGGGTCTTCAAATTTTGTATTTAGGCTAACGATTGAAAATTAATTTATACGTATCTCAGCGTTTTTGATAATTTCTCCCCCAAAGGGGGATGAACGAACTGACTGAGATATCAACGCAGTCTAAACCGCTGGTCCTAGGTACATGAGTTTTGGAGGTTGTGTTCTTTGTGCAGAGTAGGTATCGAATAAGAAGGGGTTTTTGGAAATTAAACCTTTAAGGGGGTGAAAAGGGGGGATTTTGTTTGTATGAAAAATCTTATTTATTGAGTTAATAACCTTGAAACTTGGCACGAATACTTATCTAAGTAAATTATGAAGTTTGGAATTTTTCGTTTTTCTAAAATACCCCCTAAAGAGGTAATGGGGGTTGTTAAAATTTGTATGGAAGAATTTTAACGCCCTGTCCGATTAACTTGAAACTCAGTATTTATACTAAGGACTAAAAATATTTAATAACGTGTATCAGGGTTTTTCGAAAATCTACCCCTAACTGTATGAAAAGAGGTAGTTAATTTTAAAGGGGAGGATTTTACTGCGTGGCTTGATTAGCTCGAAAATTGGTATAAATAAACTTTGAGTCAAGTTATGAACACATCTTAAACGATTTTTCAAAATTCTACCCCTGTGGGGGTGAAAAGTGGGGATAGTTTCTTTGAAAAATCTGATTCCTTTGTTCTATAAACTTAAAAATTGGCCCGAATACTTATTTATTTAAGTTAATTAAGATCATACCAACATACATTTTCGAAACTTTTAGAGGAAAGTACGAATTTCACGCGGACGAAGTCGCGGGCAGAAGCTAGTCTATAATATTTATTTGATTATAATTATTTACATAGAAAAATATTAAGTCAGCAAACGTTGTATTGATTTTTCGAAATTTTCAGTATATTATTCGGTCGTTTCTTTGTTCTTGTACATATTATAAAAGCTGTCGGAAAATAAGTATATAAAGCAGTCATATTTTGACTATGCTCATATTTAATTATTTTTTTTCGGAGCTTATATTACTACCCTTTTTTTAATAACCGATGAAATGCGCCAACGGTTCAGAATCAATGGTAACAGGTTTTGCGTCAATGTCAATGCCAGACTTATATCATCATTATCTGCCTGCCTTTTCCTAAATATGTTGGGGTCGGCTTCCAGTCTAACCGGATGCGGCTGAATACCAGTATTTTACATGGAGAGACTGCCTATCTGACCTCCACAACCCAGTTACTGGGTAATACGATACCCTTGGTAAGACTGGTTGTCAGACCTTCGGGCTTGTGACTACCCGTAACAACTGTCAAAGATCCACGAATAACAGCCGGGACCAACGGCTTAACATGCTTTCCGAGGCACGGAGGGGTCTCGGTATGTAAAGATGGTCACCCATCCACAGAACAACCGCGGCATGCGTAGCTTAACCTGATCGATCGACCTGTGCGGCTGTTATTATTTAGCCACGGGCCCCTCAATGCCGTTTATTTTCGTTGGATCCCACTTTTGAATCCCATTTTTTAGGTATTTACGATGGATCCCGTTTGCTATTTCCGTTGAATCCCATGTTATAACAACATGACTTTTTACATTTCAGAAGAAAAGTGATTTACCTTTATCAAACACTAGATTAGATTCATTATTAAAAAAAAAAATGTTAGGTTAGGTTAGGTTAAAACTGTGACCCCTACGCACGAGCCGAGCGAGCGAAGCGAGCGGTGCCGCGGCAGCGGCTGTCGAGTGCCAGAAACGACTAGATTACGTAGAAAATGAGTTGTTTGTGAAATAAATAGTATACGAAACGTTGGTTGTAAACTAAAAATTTGTCAATGGAATTTTGGTGAAACATTAGTGAACCCTCATTTTATTATAAACAATTTTGTTGTTGAAAGTAAGTACCCGCATTCAGATTTTTTTAAGCATTCGGGATCCAACGGAAATACTTTTCGGGATTCAACGACAATAAAACGTAATTATCTTGCATTTTTTAAATTCGGGATCCAACGGAAATACATAATAATGTTTTGCGGGATCCAACGCCAAAAATATTAAACTGGGATTCAAAAGCGGGATCCAACGAAAATAAATCCTCAATTCCACCCTGTATATCAACAAGTTTATTTCTTCTTTCAATAGAAAAGAGCTTAGGTAACAATAGTACTTGCGAGCGTAGGCATGGGTGTTTAAAGGTCGGTGGATCATTGTACGTCATGAGTTCACGACCTTTCGTCTGCGCTTATAAAAACATTATAAAGGATTTAGGTTGATTTCAACTTGAAATTGGTCAAAGATGTATGTTATTTTGATATTTGTTCAAATAAGTAAATATGCAATATCGACGGTTCCCAGGCTATTTGATCTAAGCGACATTTTTTGCGTAATTGAGTTATACATATATATAATTGTAATCAGAAAAATTCGCCGATTCCAATTATGTATATAACTCAATTTTGCAAAAAATGTCGTTTAGATCAAATAGCCGGGGAACCGTCGATATGTAATATTATGATCGGAGTTTGGATTTGGCAATAGGCTCGCCCCCTATTACGTGGGAGTTAAACAAAACTGTTGAAATGTGAATGTACTATAGGTACAGTTTCGCCTAATCCTTCAAGGAAACAAGGCGTGTTCGTATGTTAAGAGCGTTTACTACGTACCTATGGCATTTCATATAAAATTTCAAACCCTTGTTTTTCGAAATGAATGAACTGATTTTAATGAAACTTCGTACGCATAAGCAGGATACAAAGGTCTAAAAAGTTAGTTAAGAACATTTTCGAAAAATAGTGTTACAGCCAAATTAGATCGATTTTAAATTTTCCATAGAAACAGAGATTTCCAGTTATCTTTTTTTAAATAAGACATTCGAAAATGTTCTTTACATACTTTTTAGACCTTTGTATCCTGCTTATGCGTATGAAGTTTCATTCAAATCGGTTCATTCATTTCGAAAAACAAGGGTTTGAAAATTTGTATGAAATGCCGTATGTCGTAAACGCTCACTTTTCGCATTTTTTTTACATTGTGCTTAAGTAATAGCAGCCGCACGGGTCGATCGAGCAGGTTAAGCTAGCTCTTGCCGTGGTTGGTCCGTGGACGGGTGACCATCTTCACATACCAAGTACCCTCCGTGCCTCGGAAAGCACGTTAAGCCGTTGGTGTCGGCTTGTCAATCATGGATCTTTGACAGTCGTTACGTGTCGTCAGTAGTCCGAAAGTCTGACAACCAGTCTTACCAAGGGGTATCGTATTACCCAGTAACTGGGTTGTGGGGGTCAGATAGGCAGTTGCTCCATGTAAAATACTGGTGTTCAGTTGGTTAGACTAGAAACCGACCCCAACCAACATAGTTGGGAAAAGGCAGGCAGATGATGACTTTTTAATTATATATATTTTTAATTTTGTTTTTATTTTTTCAAATTAATTACTTCATCTAAGTAAATGACTATGTTTACCTTAATTTTGAAGAGACTGGACCCCACGATACAGCTGTAATCCTAGTGTGGGGTCCAAGGCATTTGTAAAAATCTAGCACCTAAGGTTCATACGTAATGTGTTACTACTTAGTTATTTTTAAAATTGTACCGTGTTTCTCAGAACTGAATAAAGTATTTATTTAACAAAAGCCAATCGATTTTGTGTTATTAGTGAGATCACCAATATACCAAAGAACAATTGTTTTATTATACCTATATTAACATCCTCGTTTGTAACATCGTATATTATATTCAGGTATCGTGTTCATATTAAGCTATAAGACTAGTCTTAGTGAAATTTCTAGAGCATCAAGTTACCAAGTATAGTAAGTTATCTAATGTGTGCATTGAGTAGTTAATGCAGCAGCTAGCTACAGAGATTCCCTTATTTAAGCTGGTAAGATTAAGTTCCGAAATGTAGGTACTGAATTATTTACACGGGTAGGTACACTGCTGTATAAACATCATCATAAATGATTTCCATAACATCTTGAGTTACTGTTACTAGTTTGATGGTTTAGCCTTTGATTAATGTTAGAACTTGTTCTGTAATGAGATGGATTTAGTCGGACTGACCTGGCTTAGTTACTGCGTCTAATTACTGAAGAAGTACAATACTAATGAAATACTATCTTGAATTCATGCAAGCCTAACTTTTTGTAAGGCGACTACTCAGAACTTTTGCAAATGTGTCGTGAACAGAATTACCGTCTTCATTATGTAAATTGAACCCGTGCGAAACCGGGACGGATCGTTAGTATTTTAATAAACAAACGCGGTTCACTGAAAAAGATTACCTACGTAAATCTCCAAACTGTATTAATACCACCTCGCCACTTAATCCTCAAACAATATCACAGATACACAACAGTGGATATTGGAACTTTAACAGGATTACCGTTCGGTCGCGCTAAGTTGGCCCGATGCACGTAGTATCAATATTTGCGTGCTTTGATTAAATTCCGATTCATAGGGCTCCAATTCCAATTGATTCAGTCTTATCAATACTGTGCATTGTTAGTGGAATCTATAAATATACCTATATTGTTGTGCAGATTTTCCGATAGCGCGGAGATTGAAGAAAAATATGAACGGGTTTATGAATATTGCTTGGTTCATTTTATTTTCAAAATGACTGTTAATTTTGGATATTTTTTTTGTAAATTGTAACACTTACGGTTCGGGTTTTCGATGGTAAATAAGCTATTGGTGTTATTAATACCGAAATGAAAAGTAGTAAACCATGAGTACAAAGAAAAAAAATATTTTGCTGGTTGCAAGAAGTAAGGGTTACTCTTGCCTGATTAAAAAAGATATGCTTGTCATGCCTGGGGCTTTAGAGGTAGCGGTATTTGGGTGTATGTACAGTATGATACATCTAGCTGACGAGGTTGTTGAAGACACAACTCTCTAGAAAAAGTCACTACATAATCAGCCTATAATGTTCCCACTGCTGGGACACTGGCTTCTTCTCAGTGAGAGGGAGTGAGCCGTAATCCACCACGCGGGCCCAGTGCGGGTTGGCAGATATCACATGTCTTCGAATTTTTGGTTCTAGGATATACCGGTTTCCTCAAGATGTTTTCCTTCACCGTTTGGAGAGCAGTGGTGATGAAATAACTTACAAAAAGTAAAGCCCTTCCTGTCTGGATCTGAACCTACGACCTACAACTCGTAAGTCGCGGCCGTTACCACTTGGCCACCACTGCTCTCTGAAAAAGTAACTACATATATCTTAATTAAAAATTAACCAATAGCAATGTTTTACGTTTCTTACCGCGTGAAGCTATAAATAAATATAGCTCGTTAGAGTTGGGACATATCAACTCTCAAGTTCTGAGTTGAGGTGCACGATTACAGACAAATACTTGCACTGACTGGACTGGTCCAATTTAATCTGTGTGGTACTTTCCTCAAAAGACGATTTCACACACCAATCTACATGGTCTTCACATGATGTGACCAAGATTATGTCTGGACCGAAGGTCACAATCTCTTTTAAGGTCTAGATTTATTTTTTTAAGGTAAACAAACTCAAAAGTTTGTTTCGGCCTTTCTTCTCAGAGTAGTCAGATAGGAAGCGTTGATCTCATCTAGCAAATTTATTTTGTATATAAAATATGACGTGGAAAGGTGATTCCGATATCCTATTTACAGAATAAATAATTTTTGAAAGATTTTTGATTTACTTATTTTCAAAAATCAATCTTTAATCGATTCTTTAATAATCGATATGTTGTAGGTACTTATTTAATAAAAAATAAAATTCCCTACTAACCGCCATCTTTATTATATCTTACTTGTTGTTTGCGCTTTAGTTAAGACGAACGTAAAACCTTTCTAGTAACTTTTAAATTGGCTAATAATTATAGATACAGTTATAAAAAGCCCATAACTCGTTTTATTTCTTATAGAAAATAAGCACGTGCATAAAACATTAATAATTAAGAATGTATCCCACTTATATTATATTTGAACATGAAACACACCACAAACTCACATTTTTTTCACCCAAATAATCGTCAAAGTCACATTCCTGCTCCTGTACTTTTTACTTATGAAAACTTCAGCATTCCCTTGTACACGGAAACTGTTTTCAAACATGCGTTTCTTTTTACGGATGTGGCAGTTCCGCCATACTTATTTAATAAGCTACCCTTATGGGATAGCGAGCCTTTTTATGTGAGTTGGAAAATGTGAGATATTACGGGTTCATACAATGCTGGCTTCAAACGAGGCACTGGAGAAGAGTGGTCGGGCTTTTATTTTTAAGTCAAGTCGTAATATTGTTTATGTTTTCATGTTTTGTATGTTCTTCGCAATACCTTTTCAGCTGTGTTTAAGAAGGCACATGTTTAGTAAAAACCAATCCAAAAATATCGGTTTTTGACTAAGGATTAAGGATCTTTGTGCGCCATCGAGACCTCACATTATGTCAAAATTCAAATTCCTACATTGCATAGATCTGATAGATCTCGAGAAATCCTTTGTAGCAGACGGACAAAAAAGTGATCTTATAAAGGTTCCGTCTTTCCTTTTAGGTCGGAACCCTAAAAAAAATCCACAAAATGATTAATCAACAATCAACTCAGCCTATCGCAGTCCACTGCTAAACATAGGCCCAAGTGGTGTCACAACACCCTACCCTCCACCTCCCACATCCTATCAAGGTCGTTGGTCCATCTGGCATCAGCTGGGGGGCGTCCCACACTACAGTCTCCGGAAACGCGGTCTCCATTCTAGAACTCGTCTGCTCCACAAAATAATCGTTGTTTCGATATTCATCAGAATTGAATCAACTTTGTCGCCTGTCCCCAGCTTGAAATTGCTTTCTCAGAACAAAATAATTCGACACGACATATCTGCATGGTATTTCACCTTCGCTTTAGTACCAAGTTTAGTATTAAATAGTTACCAGGCCACTTTACCGTCACATTTTGAATACTATTATAAACTATTTAATTGAATCAGTTGATAGATCTAATTCTAAGTAATATGATTGGTGCTGGTTTATTAATCAAAGACATAGATAACCAGAAAAAAAAATGGAGGACATCTAATGTTACACAGCAGTCAGCAATCGTGTCAGAATTGCAGAGAAAATTAGCTTTTCCCGAGTATATTGCAGCTAGGTACGTCATGTTGTACATTTTGGCAAAATGTGAGGTCTGTAAAATTTTACATGTTATTACAATTGTAAAATCATCTAAAATTTTCAACACATAACGCCAATATATATATAAACCATTTTTAAACTTGCCGCGGTCGGCTTTTGGATGGGTGAGCATTCATTACATATCGAGACCCTTCCCAGGTTAGGGAAGCACGTTTTAAGTCGTTGGTTCAGGCTACCATTTACGGGTAGTCAGAAGCCCAAAAGTCTGACAAACTGTCTTAGCAAGGGGGAAAGTATCGTGTTACCCAGTAATTGGGTTGTGGAGGTCAGATAGGCAGTCGCTCCATGTAAAATACTAGTATTCAGCTGCATCCGGTTAAACTAGGAGCCGACCCCAAAATAGTTTGGAAAAGGCTAGGCAGATTTATGTGTAATGAAAAATACAAAAGGTCTGTCAACTGAATACCCCTTTTATAAACTGGGAAGTCGCTTGTCTCAAATTGGAATTGGTCAAAACCTTTTTCCCAAAAGGATCCTGTTTTAATACTGCACAATATTTTAATACGTACAAGCGTGGACCAAAGAAAGGCTCGTTTTTAATAACATCCGAATCAAAAGGCGCTTTTGTCATGTTTTCAATAAAACATGTCGCATATATTCATTTATTTGGTTGTTTTTTAAATTAAATAAATGTGATTCTTCCCTGACAACACCATGTATGTACACATTAATAATAATTTTGTTTTTATTTTAGTTAAAAAATACTTGCTCTAACCATGTCAAAATCGATGTTTTAATTAAATTTGTACCCTCTCCCATACGTTTGCTTTGCCTTTGCCTTTGCTAATTAGGGAATGCATTCAATGTTTATGCTTTGTTTTGTGACGGGAGGTCCTTTGTATTTTGTGAAAGAAAATGACTAACTGTAAACTAATTTCTCTCTCAAAACTAAAAACTGTAATGTTAACAATGTAAAATAATTTCCACATTCTGAGAGGTTATCAAATAGACAAAACAATTATATACATTATGCTTAATAAGCATATGCATTTCTTAATAAGTCACTACAGTGACAAACTTATATTTTTTGACACCAACAGTTTTGTTGATAAGTTGAAATCGACAAGGAATACAGTGTATCTGCCCATTAGGTCTATACATAAAATAGCGAGGCTATTAGCTTATATAAACTCAGACATAAATAGTATGTCGAACTTCGAATTCTTGTACTATAAATAACACCGCAATTATCAGTAATAATTCTAATGTACATGTGGTCAGCCGAAATAACTGTAGCACTAATGTAGGTACAAAGACGTGGTACAAACAGCAATAAGCTTGAAACCGCGTCGAGAGAGTTGGTTCGGCGACGCCAACCTCTTTGATTAATATTGTTTTTTTTTTCCGAAGATAAGATATGTCAACTGTCTATTTGACGTAACTCCGTGTACTGGCGAGGCGGCCCGCCATATGGGATAACAAAAAGAAGTGAGAGATATATTCACAACACATGGATTGATCGTAAAAGACGATATTGATTAGAGGATTTGTGCTGTGTTATCTTATAGAGAGTAAATTGATTGCGCTCGCGGCCCACGTACTTGGTGGAACGTCGTTCACGCATTATAGTTCATTAGTTCATTATATGAAGATTCGAATGACGTTATTGCGACACACGCTATTTCGAAAAACTTTACGAATTGTACGCCAGTTCGAAAACACATTGAGTCGAAAACCGCTATATCGAATGACGGTGTCGGGAACACGCTGATTCGAAAAACTGTTTGAATGGTACGCTAGTACGAAAGTCTTGGTATCGAAATCCACTGTTCATGTGTCATGTTCGTGAACGGGCGCCCCGTCGGTTGAGACTGGTCATCTCTTAGTTAAGAGACTTATTTTTAATCGTATATTTTGAATTTTTTCTTCATTTGTGTGTTTTTTTACATTGTTCCCACATATATGTAGAAGCAACAAGAACAATGTACCCAGGATTTTGTAATATCTTGATTTAAAAGAGTGTTCATGAAGTTTCTTGCACGTTCTTCTCCATAGAGATCTACGTTTTGGAATGGGCAACTAGCTTCAACTTTCTGACTAACTGACCGACTATTTAATTTTGACAATTCAAAAGTGCCTGTACATGGTTTAATTGAAATAAAATGCTTCGAGTTTGAGTTACGAATAGCATATTCAAATCTGAATTTGTCTGGAAATCGAATTCGCGACCCAGTGATTACCAAGAACTACCTAATACGCTAAGATGATAAAGTTTTTCGAAATAGCGTGCGTCGCAATAACGTCATTCGAATCTTCATATCACTCCAAGTTCATTAAGTAATTGGATTAGACACCTTGTGATTGTTCATAAAGGCTTTCATTTACTTTCAACTCGCTCGCAAACCCACGCAACATGGCCTCTTCTGATAAAGATGATCCATTGCCCTTAAGCTTATTACATTGAGAACAAAGCTTTGTTTTTCTTTATTCCCGAATTTCCGTGCGTCGCGTCGTGATGAAACGTAAACACAACAGTCAAGTTATATTAAATCGGGGAAGACATCTTTCCGTTTATGACAAAAGTATTTTTTATGTAGCCTGACGTACCCGTAACATATTAAGTTATTAAATCCTTGAATATTTCTTGCGTGTGACAAATTTCATCCAAATTGGTTTAGATGTTTGGGAGATTTTCATTTCCATGCCCGATTTCGAATTTCTACATCACGATGTTTTTATGAAAACCGTTTGTGACAATCAGACAAATGCTAAACAGACGATGCAAAATTGATGTTATAATGGTTCCATTTTCCTAGATCATAGAAAGAAAGAAAATAAAGAAAGAAAACAAAGAAGAGCAAGAAAAGCAAGAAAAGAAAGAAAAGAAAGAAACGAAAGAAAAGAAAGAAAATACGATTATTTGCGGCAAACATAACGCAGAGAAAAATTACGAAACTCAAAAGACCAAGTTGGGGAAAAATATGCGTCACATCCACGCAAAATATCATCACCATCATAGCCTAGCCTTTTCTCAACCAGGTTGGAGTCGGCTTCAAGTCTTATCTGATGTAGCTGAACCACACAACAACCTGCAGTATTTTATTTGGAGTACAGGGTATTACGATACCCCTTAGTAGGACAGGTTGTCAGACTTTCGAGGTTCTGACATCATGTTTGCTAGGTACACTAACAACAAAGGCATTGTTTGCTTCTTGATTACCTACACGAGAATGCAGACTCAATTTTCAGATACATCTATTCTCTGAATTCGGATCCATATTTTATCAAAACCCTTGACCTGATTCATGTGACTCAATAAATCGTACAGAGAAAGGCAGCACTGTTCCAACTCTATCCAATTCCAAAGCGTCTTCGTTTCCAGTTCAGTCACATTTGTTCCGTAAGGCCCTTGTACACGGCACGGTTTTATTACGGAATGGCGTATAAACCGCGCCGTGGAAAACATATGTCCGTCAACAAGGTCCCATATCCCTCGTCTGTTAGGTAAATAGAAAAAGTAATTGTGGTTTATTAGTGACAGTTGAGCTCATATTGATCCATAGAACGTTGACGACCGTAATAGGCACGGTCTCCGGTTTATAAAAAATAAAGCACTTCAGACTGTGTTTTGGCCACGGCGGCCAATCTCAACGGAGACTATCCTTCGGCGCGGGAGATATTATAGTGCACAAGTGTGCGCATAGACACAGGTGCACTCCCTCTTCCCTCACTCTCATAGTCCGATGGGACGGCAATCCGACACGACCGGAGAGAGATCAGGCGCAGGACTAACAGCTCAATGTGCTTTCCGAGGCACGCGGGTATCACACCGCCAACTTCAAACTCCGGGCTGTTACTAAGAAATTTCTAATGGAAAAACTAAATAAACACTTTGTCTGATCCGGGAATCGAACCCAGGACCCCACGCTCAGCAGTCGCACTTGTGACTATGAAACCAACGGGGTAGTTCGGCACGGTGTGGGCAAACGGCGTATAAACCGCTGTGGAAAAAACGTGTCCGTCGACAAGGTCCCATATGATCCATACAACACTGACGACTGTGCCTAAACACGGCCAATAATCCGTAGTTTTCCACGGCAAAAAAAACGTGTGTGTACAAAGGGCCTAAAGGTCGATCAGTCGATACTAGAAAATTATTTGAGACTAATGCAAAGCCAACTTGCAGTCCGAATAACTACATCACTGGGTAAGACGACATCCCTTGGTAGGAGAGGTTGTCAGGCTATCGGGCTTCTGACTTTTTGTTTCCTTTGATTTCCCGCATCATGCTACGTGGAAGCCTTCTTGTCACAGTCATGACATGCAGTTGTCGACTATTTCTGTGTTGTGCTCCTGATTGCAAGTAGATCTATTTCGTTTTTATTTTACTTTACTATAAGAATTACTTAATTATCTTTTGCACGTGTTTCTGTGTCAAATAAACCTAATGTTCTTTTTTTTCTTTCACGTGCTAATGTCGATTCGCACTTCTTGATAAAATTTCTGTTTTTTGATGAAACCAGTTGACTGATAAATAAGAATTTTAGGCTGCCTGTCCACCGGAGCGTAACGACGCTGCGGAGCAGATAGAAACGGAGAAATATTAACCAATAGGATTGCACAAAATCTCCGCTCCTCTTCTGTCCAATTTTTCTATTGGTTAATATTTCTCCGTTTCACAGCGCGGTGGACAGGCAGCCTTACGTTGAAGGAACTGATATTTCTTTGCTAAAGTAACCTCGTTTTAATGCATTAAATATGTATGGGTTAGTCCATCTGTCTGGCCTTTTGCCAACTAACCAACATAGTTGGGAAAAGGCCAGACAAATTGATTGACAGGTAGGCTTCCAGTGAACAGGGAATCGAATGAAAAGAAATAAATAAAATTGCGTTTTATTTTTTATTTCTAAAATGGGCCCGCTCTTAACCTCGGTCACGCCTGATGGAAAGCGATGGATGAGGTCTACGATGGAAGGAAGCCTAAAAGATGCCTAAGGCATTGGAACTCCCACGCATCGATGAAACACAACAGGCTGCTTGACTCTTGACCTGACTCCGGTTTTGGCGTTTATTGGCAATACAGTAAAATAAATACACATTAAAACTATAAAACAAAGATTATAATGACAAGGGTTCTCGATAAGTAATGGATGGTCACCCATCCAAAAACCAACTGTTATTATTAACAAGTAAAAAACCGGTCAAGTGCGAGTCGGACTCGCGTACCGAGGATTCCGTACGTAGACCCGGTATGTAACTACGATTTTACGGTGTTCGGATTTTTTCCTTTACCTAAAGGCTACATTATATTGCTTCTTGCCAAATTTCATGATTCTAGGTCAACGGGAAGTACCCTATAGGTTTTGATTCCGTTGCGAGTGTCAAAATATGCGCCATAAACAGAACATAAACGCCCGTATCTTTTGATTGCGTTGACTAAGAAGTTTGATTTTTTTCACTGCTTCAGCAGATTACAGCCCTGAGCATTTGATATTAACTTGAACTTGTTAACTCTACGCGTTCCTGTGAAAAAAGGTCTTGACAGACGGACAGACAGGCGGTCAACGAAGTGAATTTATAAGGGTTCCGTTTTTCCTTTTGAGGCACGGAACCCAAAAACAAAGTGGGTCGTATATTATACTCTAAATACAGTTCTAGCTGAAGGTAAAAATACCAATTATGGAGCTAAAATAGATAGGAGGCAAAGACATGAGACCAATTTACAATGTATAATTATTTATTTTAGACATACATACAGACGTACTAATTTAAAGTTTAAAAGGTAGATTTATTTAGGTACCGTTCGGTCAAGGTTTCGGAGAAACTCAGCTTCATTTTAAATAACTGTCCTGAGAGGCAATTCTAGTACTTTTAAAAACGTTCACAGTTTTATCTCAGTCTCAATCTGTCAAAAATACCTCTAATTTCCCTACATCTTTGACCAGTTTTTGATATTGATTGTCGCTGAGATGAGATTGGGACTAGTCGCAAACTTAATTAAAACGAAACGGAATTAATTCCCGTGATTAGTTTTTAATTACGGGAATTGGAGTTTTGATTTTATAAAAATAAACAAAATACCTATTTAAAAGGCACTAAAATTCACATATTTAAATATTACCAACCTGCGTGACACGATGCCGTAACACGTATAATTATTAATTCAAAAGGTAAATCTGAAGCTTTAAATAAAATATGAAAATATTTTATATTTAAGTAAGACCTATTTTATTTCACACTGTAAAATTTACTGTCATAAGCAGTGATCGGACTAGGCTGAGTATATTTACCTAAAGTTTAAAGAACAGAGACGGAAAGCGGAGACTTCCTCATGACTAAATTTTTTTTTACCGGGAAATTTACCGGAACTTTAATTATGTAACTTTCAATAGGTATCTTATTTTATCATTAACATTATAAATGCTTTAATAAATCGTTATCAATGTTTTGATAAATAAAATAACCAATATTATATTTTTTTTATCTTTATTTTTATATTGGTAATTTTTTTTTTTAATTTAGTCATAAGGAAGTCTCCGATTTCCATCTCTGTTCTTTAAACTTTAGGTAAATATACTCAGCCTATTCCGATCACTGGTCATAAGAAAATTCCATAGAGGTGTATAAGAAGCACGATGAATCGTGTATTTATATTGGGTTTCTGATTACGAGCTACACAGGTTGACATTTATCAAGCTATACATTTCCAGTTTTAGTTGATCTCCCATTATATGTATAAGCTTTTTGTATAATGAGGAGTGAGCTTATACTGGAACTAGTGATCTTATAATATGCCGTCGTGAGTAAATAACACACATAAAATAAAACACACATATAATTAAATATTGGTACAAAATATTGGTTTATGTAATACTAGTTTATGTAATATTGGTTCATGGTAATATTGGTTCATGTAACCAAATTACTTTTTTTTTTTCTGTTACAGAAAAAAAATGCATTATGTAACAATGAATGACCCTTCTGTAAATTACTTAAAGAACATCATTCAAGTGTCGAACATTTTCGAACATGTCGGGCTTACCCCCATGGGAAAAAAGCATGAGTTTATGTACCTACGCGTATGTGTAGAAACAACAAAAACTTAGCAAATATAACGCAACTATTCATTATTAGTGCCTATAAAATCTATTTACCTATTTGAAACTATGTCTATTCATTAAGCCGAAGCGTACTATCCGCACCAATATAGCCCAAAAGTTTTAAATGCCCGGCTAGAATTGTTAAGCTGACCTATCAATCGCTCTAAAAGCGATAGGGCTTGAAAGCGGCACTTTCTACCGCCAAATCCTATCTAATAGGTACCTACGACAAAGATCTAAATTTTATGAGTTCGCTCGATAACGTTCTCTTGTACTTACGTCTTGTCGACTGATTTATTGGACTTTAGAAAGGACGTTAATGTACGGGCTGTTACCTAGAACTGTGCGTCCAGTCGGGTAAAATATATTTTAATGTTCCACTTTCCTTGCAAGCTGCACCATAATAAGTAAAATAATAATATGCTTTTGAACCTAAAAGAACCTACAAGAAATTTCTAAATAAATAGATCGCAGAAAGCAATAAGGCCGCCCATGGCATGTTATGTAGTGTTTAAATATATTTTTGTTATTATTTTCTGATGTAAAATAAAGTATATTTAAATAAGTAGATGTATCTCCTCATTGCTTTAAAGAAGAAAACTTAGATACCTACATGTAGTGCTGGGCAAACGAAATTGCGAAATTCCTCCGTTTTAGAAGTCGAGTAGTGGAATAAGACACCATGCCTGAGTACTCGAGAGTATAGCCAGGGCTCTTCAAAACATGAAAGAAAATAAAGAAAGAAAATACGTTTATTTAGCACAGACTAAAAGAAACACAATACACCAGATACATACATCATATAAAAACAAAAATAAAAAATAAAGGTCAAATAAAAAGTGTAAAGTCTGATGTAAAAAGAAAAAAAAAATAAGCATGAGTGAATTTTGTAAATAGAGTACTTATCTCTCAATAGAGTAGGTACGCAACACCGTTTTCATGGAAAATGTTGGTGATACGTGACCTTAACTTTTTAAGAAGAAAAATGCCGATCAAAATATTTATTACTTAGTACGCTGAAACAGATTCCGATCGGTTTTTCCTAGAAAATCGAAATTCACGGTACTTTCTGTTATTTTTTATGACTAATATCCGCTTAACAATGTAACAAAACTAGAACAAAACATTAAAAAAATAACAGCCCAAGCTTTAGGACTCTCTCGTTAACTTTGGTATTGTTTTGACACACCCCAAACTTCTCCTTTTCGAGGAATAATAATGGAATACGTGATAAATCTTCGGGAATTTATTTTGCCGCCCATTACCCGCAAATGTGAGGTGAATTCACAGCATTAGATGGATTCTTGAGCGAGACCGCTGCTTTCCAAGGTTTTGTATGTTGATAAAAGCTTTCGTGATCATTTTATTGATTCGGTTGAGATTTAGTCATATAGACGACTTACGAAATGGGTTAAAGGGCACGAAATAGGAAGATAAACTACATACCATAGACACACATTTAATAAAATTGTTTTCTTTTTAATGTCATGAATTGTGCATGAAAAACAGTGAATGTTGCCTCAGGTCGAAGTCGAGTTTTCTAAGGAAAAATTTTTTTTGGTTAGGTACCTAACCACGATGAAGAAACATAAAAAGAAATATAAATCGTTGCAGATAATGATGCAGTCTCTAAAGTTCAGTCTTCTTAATAAAAAGAAAAGAGTCAACTAATGATTAAAATAAAACATACCTAGTATTCCTTTGCTAAACTGCAAAGCAGTGTCCTGGCAGTCGTAGCTCCCTTATTAGTCAACAGAAGTAATGAAAACAAGGCGTGAAGAATCCCATCCTAAACTGTTGCATCCGACTTTATTTAACACTAGCTGTGCCACGCGGTTTCACCAGCATAAGTTTCGATCCCGTGGGAATATCAGGATAAAAACATTCTATGTGTTAATTAAGGGTGTCAGCTACCTACATACTAAACTTTATCAAAATTCGTCTAGCCGTTTGTGCGTGCACAAGTAACAAACATACAAACACAATCACAAACTGTCGCCTTTATTTAGTGTGATACTACATTTAAAAAATCAAATAAACACGAACACAAATATAAAGAGTCAGTAGATATTTGTTTCGCCCGAGTTCTGAGTAAGTATGCACATGAGATATTGCTTTGTTGGGAGCACGTGGCCTTGACGATATAGAACAGACAACGAGAGGACAGCACATTATATTTTACTAGCACTTACCCGCGACTTCGTCCGTGGATTTCATACTTTCTCCTACAAACTTATACAAGGGGGTGTTTAAGTTAAGCCACCAGGATAGTTTTGGTAAATAAATAGCTGCGATTTTTATTATTTATCTAAAGGAGAATTTGTGCAAAGTTTGAAGTTTCTGCACCGATCTTTAATACAAATTATATTCCCCTATTTCATCAAACGGGGATTGATTTATGAAAAATTGTTTCGTGCGTTTCGATTATTTCACTTTAAGATTGTTTAAATTAATTTTAGAGTTAATCGAGGTACCTAAATAGTAAAGTCCTCCCTTAAAAACTGGATAACCCACGCAAAATCTTTTCTCAGTATAACCTTTCGTTTTAAACCATTAAGTTCTGTCGAAAATTCAGGTTTTTATATTAAACGGTGTGGGCTGTGTGAGAGTCAAACGAACATAATATCTTGTTCTTTTATATGTATATCTCTTTTCTCTCTCATATTGCATAAAATGTCTTCATTTTCCATCACTTTGTGAACTGAAATTGAAAATTGTGCGACTAATTTTCATTTTATTAAAGCCTTGCTCGAAACTTGATACTCTTGTAGTCATTTTAAGATACTGACTTACTGAAAATGAAGGTTTAATACCTGCAATTAATTATGGAATGGCGTTTGGAAGTGGTTAGGCTGAAAATTTACAGCTTATATCAAACTAACCTTGAAAGTATTCAGAATAAGATCCTCAGAAGATGAAATGACTTGTTCCACAATTACGACCTGGATGTTTTTGGTGGTAAACATATTTTACCACTGAAGATTGCAACTGAATTAACTATTTTAAAGAAATATCTTTAATAAAATGTAAATTGTTATTATAAAAAATCTGCATTTGGAAGCTATGCATAGCATAGAAGAAGCTATGCGTAGCATCGATTTTTTTTTAATTGTTTTAAGTATATTTTTTTTTTGTTTAATTTTCTAGTAATGTCGATAAGGCGTGCTCAATCTTTGTCCACTTTTAAGACTATGATAAAAAAGCACTTTCTCTCTCCTTAAACATTGTCATTGTATTTTCTTTGCTCCTGTTTCATGTTTGTTATTATGTATATGTATATATTTATATGGATTAATAGTACTTTATGTATGTATTTATTGTATTGTGTAAATGGTACACCACAGACTACCTACAGTGTTTGTCTGTCCTTCCCGTTTTTAATCCATCCAAAGGTTGTCTTTAAAAGATCGCTCTTAGCGATAAGACCGGCCATTGTGTCACCCATTGTAAAGTTTTCTATATTTATGTCTGTAATTTATATGGTGTACATAATAAAGAGTATTCTATTCTATTCTAGTACGCTAATTGATAGTGCCGTCCTTTCCTATAATTTAGATACAAGCGAGATCTATATTAAAACAAAGACTTTCGGTTAATGTTGTGTATGTGTTTAGTTGGTAAGCCTTTATCTAAATAAATAAATTCCTAATTCTTCATCTACGGTTTAAGCAAACATAGATTTCTTTTATAATTCTCTATATCAAGCAGTTTATATGTTTGTTACTTCTTCACGCTCAAATGGCTGGACCAATTTTAATAAAAATTTGTATGGAGATAGCTGTCGATCGCCTCTACGAGGGCACGGCGGTGCTCCGCCCATGCGGGGCAGACCTCCACCGTATGCTCCACCGTGTCCTCTGGGCGATCCTCGCAGTGGTGACACCCGGGCGTCTCCTCCCGCCTGATGATGTGCAGGAACCTCCCAAAACATCCGTGTCCGGTGAGGACCTGCGTCAGGCGATAGCTGTTAGGCGGGTGAAACCGCGGGGCGCAGTTAGTTATATTATAATATGAGTAAACTACTATATGTAATTATTTAAAATAAAGTAATTTGAGTTCTTGAACCTTGAGCCAAGGTTAATCGATACTAATGTTAGAATTACCATAACAGTACCAATTAAAAAAGGAATCGCAAATACTAGGTACAGCAACTTATTATAAGATTTAGTACCTGTGTATGTAAGTATTTCCAGCCAAGTCACTTCCATTTTATTTACAACTTCAACGCGAATTTCATCGCTAAAGAATGTAGGATGCACAATAGAAAATTCATTTCCGAGACATGAATAGCCATAGATGGTTTCATTTTTATCGTTTTGCACGAGTGTGAAACGCCTATCAAAGCGAACGCAGACGATTCTGTCGATACGTCATGTGGGTTCCGTGAAAGCGTGCATATTCTGCGCCATGATTACTGAACGAACGGAATAGCGTCCGTTTTAATTTGTTTTATGCGTCAGCGGAAGTGTGATTTAAATTAAGAATTACAGAAATCGACACGATTCTGAACAAACTAATTTCATAATGTTTCTTATTTCTATTTATTAAGTTACACATAGATTGAAATTGAAAACATGCGACAAATCGAAATTGAAGATCGTTTTCATCGGGATCCTGCCGTTTTGCCTAAAAGATTTTGACAAAATTTCACTATCCAAACAAATTTTAGCAACCTTTTTTTATACCAATGCAATATTTGGAATTATTTTAGTACGCACATTTTCATTTGGTCAAATTTTTACTCGGCAGAATATTACCAAGGATAATGTCACTAAGGCATTTGGTCTTTAATCAAAAGATTTATTACAGCAAACAATCTTTAGACAATAAACATTTAGTCCAATGATTTGTTATGAAAAAAAAAAATGTAGACAAAAATATATGTTTTGGAAATTATCGTTGAACCGATATCACCCGAAGTACGTTTCGTGCGTACTTCGGGTGACATCGGTTGCATGGGACACAGGCCTCCTCTCTTCGAGAGGGAGAGGGCTATAATCTACTACGCGGGCCCAGTGCGGGTTGGTAGATGTCACATGTTTTCGATTTTTTTGTTCTAATACATGCCGGTTTCCTTCACCATTTTGAGAGCAATGGTGATAAAATTATTTACACAAATTAAAGCGCCTGACTAGGTTTGAACCCACGACCTACTACTTATACCTTGTATCTTGTTACCACTGGGCCACCATTGCTACACTAATTAATTCCTTATTGACCATAAAAATCTAGAAAACAGTAAAAGTCCATAATGTACCTATTATAGTCCAGTCTAGTTACTAAAACGATTCACGTTTCATGGATGTTACATACGATATTACAGTCGGCAAACGCACAGAGGCAGGAAACGATGGCTATCAGCTGTTCTAACTTACGACTGCAAATACCCAATAATTATGTGTTTGCGCAACTTCACTTACCCTGAATTGACTTTAGTCCACAGATATACAGGGTGAAATTGAAAACATGCGACAAATCGAAATAGGAGATTGCACTCATCATTATAAACAACTTTTATTATTGGAACAAACCTAAAATCGTGAAAAAAAAAATCAGCTGTTCCCTACATTTATGATCGCAGAACTCGTCAAAATGTAGGGAACAGCTGATTTTTTTTTCGCGAATTCAGGTATGGTCCCATAATAAAAGTTGTTCATAATGATGAGTACAATCTCCCATTTCAATTTGTCGCATGTTTTTAATTTCACCCTGTAGATACACCTAGATAACGCAAGAGAACCTACTTTGCGTGCCAAAAATCGCACCAGTTTACGATCGAAAATCATAAGCCGCCACTTTCGCGCTCAGTCCTGCGTACTGCTGGCTGGATGAGCGTGAGCGAGAGAGTGCGAGCTTATGACGTCATAGTAGGTAGTCAAAAAGTGGCACGCTTAGTTTTCATACAGTTCGTGATACTTGCGTTATCTAGGTATATCTATATCTGTGCTTTAGTCACGTACAAAACGAGGTCACTTTTAGAAATAAAGTTTCGGCATTTAGAGGTATTGCTTGTATGACATTATTAGTATTCATTGTAGGTGTTAGGTTTCTAAGTCAAGGTTGTGGATTTTTGTTTGGTATTAGGTGGTCTCGTGGTCGCAAGCGCGACTGCTGAGCGTGGGGTTCTGGGTTCGATTCTCGGGTCGGGCAAAGTGTAAGTGAGTTTAACCATTAGGAATTTCTTAGTAACAGCCCGGAGTTTGGAAATTGGCGGTGTGATACCCCAGTGCCTCGGAAAGCACGTTAAGCCGTTGGTCCTGCGCCTGATCTCTCTCCGGTCGTGTCGGATTGCCGTCACGTCGGACTATGAGAGGGAGTGCACCTGTGTCTGCGCGCACACTTGTGCACTATAAAGCCGGCTTTTGACTATGGGATATAATATAATACATATATATTACATCTTAAGATATAATAATTTATCGCTCGTCATACATTTTGTACGAGACCGTTCACACTGTGCTATAATATATTACATCCCAAACTATAAATATTTTTTCGAGTGATATTTAGAGGTCATTTGAAGATGTATATTTTACCTCACGTCCCCGGACACCGCGCTTCCTCTTGTTTCGCCCTCAGTTTGAATTTTGAATGGTAACGTTCGTGTGCAGACGTGTCAACTGATCACGTGTTTTGAATTTTCGTAGATGTTAACTATAGATATTTCAAGAAGTACGCAATCCTTACCTACGCATTAAATTAATTAAATAAAGAACGTGATGACACAGTGATGACCGAAGCTGAACTGTTCCAAAATATATAGTGCGAACAGCAATCGCGGGATGTAATATATAGCTCAAGATGTAATATATGTCGGATCAGGAGTAGGTTACAGGCGTCTAGTTATTATCAGGCATATTTGATTAATTACTGTGGGCATACTGTGGGTAGTGTTGGTTATTGCGCAATAGAAAAACCGTTTGCAGTTCAAATCAGAATTATAATATCACGAACAAATTAATCACACTAGCAAATCACACACTGTAGGTACACGACACAACTAGATACACAGTAAAATAATTTAGTACAGTAACAAAGTAATTGCGAACAAATCGTAGGATCGATTACTGTTCGTATAGTGACAGAGCCACCCAAGTAAACCGACAGGTTTGTCGGGAGCTAGTGCTCTGTCAGAAGTCAAGTCCGAACACCGACTGACTCTCACTGACTGTCTGTCACTGACTGTTATTGACTGTCACTGACTGTTACGTCTGACTGTCCAGCACAAACGAGTGCGCTCAGTTATAAAGGTTTGTCCCCACTACGCACTCGCCCCACAACAACTCTGTCCAAATGGCGTACGGAAATACGTCATCGTGTTTACTTGATACAAAACATTAAAATGTGCTAAATCTAATAAGACTCACATTATAAAGTAATCGAATAATTCAACAAGAATAATTGTCTTAAATAAACAATAGTGATTTCACAAAGTAAATCATTTTAAAATCAAAGAAATATGTCATCAATTGTTTTGAACAAAACCATCGGTTACAACTATCAAAATAAGTTGCTAAAATCAATTAGCGCGTACACTGAGTACTCAATAAATTATGTTCCGATTTATTAGATAATAATTGATAGTAAAATCACTTAAATTAATAATAAGAAAACAAATCATAACAAATTCTGTTGACTACCCACAAATGTAGTCGACAACCGTCTCCTACATATATATTACATCCCATAGTCAAAAGCCGGCTTAATATCTCCCGCACCGAAGGCTAGTCTCCGTGGAGATTGGCCGCCATGGCCGTAAAACGGTCTGAATGACTTTATTTTTAGGTGTTAAAACGAAAGCGTCAGGGTAGCCCGCAAAATTCAAATTTTCGTACTTTTTTTGCAATTTGCAGGTCAATATCACGTTGTATGTTGGTCTCAACATAATTCGCGGCCGTAACAAATCACACTAATAGTATAAAGGCGAAAGTTTGTGAGTGTGTGTTTATATGTTTGTTACTTCTTCACGCTCAAACGGCTAGACCAATTTTCATAAAATTTTCTATGGAGGTAGCTGACACCCTGGATTAACATGTAAGCTACGTTTTATCCCGATATTCCCACGGGATCGACACTTATGCGGGTGAAACCTCTGGGTGCAGCTAGTATTTATATATAGAATTATAGATTCCTGGGTTGGGCAAATTGTTATTGGATTTTTTGATGGCAATAATAGGCTTGCCTCCTATTACATGGCACTTTAAAATAACTGGCGCAATTTGGGTAGGCGTGATACTATGTTATGTATTACTAGCAGTACCCCGCGGTTTCACCCGCATAAGTGTCGATCCCGTAGGAATATCTGGATAAAAAGTATCCTATGTCCTTTCCGGGGACTCAAACTATCTCTATAGCATATTTCATCTAAATCAGTTCAGCGGTTTAAGCGTGAAGAGGTAACAGACAGACAGACAGACAGACACACTTTTGCATTTATAATATTAAGTATGGATTTAGAGACGAGGCATAATCCCATTGTGAATGAGATAGAGATATTTACTATAGAGAAAAATTAAATAATAACTATTCATTCCTGCACAAAGCAGCCTATTATTTAAAAAATATTTTAGCCTTTGTACTACAGAAGTTTATTCAGATTCCGAAACCATTGAAGTTTGGACAATGCGCCAGTTAGAACTATTTTTATTCTGTTTTAAAATATGCGAACTTATGTTCAAATGTAAAACTGGTCCATCCCAGAATTGATGGAAAAATACTGTGTCCTATTTATTATTATTTTTTGTTCTATTTTAATATTCAATGTGACCCGAGTGCCTACTCAATATGACCCAAGTGTAATTATTGCCATTAATTCTTATTCCAAGAACTCCCATTAATGCCCTTGTATGATTTCAAATGATTGTATAAGTAGGTAAGCCTTTCTAGGCTATGATACTCGTAATTATAATTTAAGATCTCTTAAAAAAACGTTTGAGAAAAGCCACTTCAGAAAAAGAGTGGGAAGTAAACCAACTTTATGAAATATTTACAAAAACATAATTTTTTTTCTGTACCAATTAGCATAGTAAGAAAAAAAGAAAAATAGGAGATCAGATAGGCAGTCGCTCCATGTAAAACACTGGAATTCAGCTGCATCCGGTTAGACTGGAAGCCGACTCCAACATAGTTGGGAAAAGGCTAGGCAGATGGATGGAGGTAATATTAATTTAATACAAAGGAAGAAGCATTTTTTGTCACAAGAGAGCACTAGTACTACTCAACTCCGCGGCGCTTCGCTCTGCTCTACTCTGTTCTAGTTCTAGTAATTATCTACTTTATTATATAACTCAAAGATTTAGTAATCGAAATTCACAGCAAATACCTACAGAACTCATTTGAAGCCACTTGACCTTCAAAATCCAATTCGGACCGAAAGCACACCCCGGACACTCCATACAACGCTCGCAAAATAATTACCTACTACTACTTCATTAAAAAATGACGTTTGTATACGTATGAATGTGTGCGTGAGGTACTTGTGTTTGCGAGCGCTCTTGTTAAAGAACTGCGACGAATACGCCGAAGTGCGGGGTGAGGTGCGGTAACTGATGTTAGTGCGGGGAAAGGAGTGTCCTTTCTGTACGTAGTATTTTAAGTATTCTGTGCCGAAAGTTTAAATTACTCGACTAGAAAGTATATATTTCGTAACACAACAAATAAGTAGGTACTGACGGTTCCACGCGACACGCTTATAACCACCATAAAAAATATATATCATTTAAATACGCCTTTTTGTATTGTACTGTGTTTTTTGTGTGCACTGAGTTAATGTTTTATCTACCTATCTTCCTTCCAAACATCGTCAAGTTCAACTCTTTCCGCATTTGCGATAGTCCCACGATCTCCACTCACCATGATAGCATTCAACAATCAAAAGAAACGGCGCAGCTTTTACAAGATACTTTAACTTACGTAAGCATATAGACGAAGCCTCGTAGCACCTCGTTGTTCCCGGGCTGCGCCCCGAGCTCACAATAGAAGTACCTCGCACATTGTATCGGGTCGCACAGCAATATTCTTTTCCATCTTACGGCAGGCTTCTGCGAATTGTTCAAAACATATTGTTGGACATTTAAAGTGAAACGAACATTGCTTGGTTGTAATGGATACAGTTTAGTTTTGTGTACATTCGTGGGTAGTGATTGTAAGGGCTTGTTCACAAGTTGAAGTAGGGACTTCAAATGCTTATTGTGGTAGCGGAAATATAGTGCCATTTGAGTGTATTAGAATCTAAAACGATTTTATTTTGATGAATGTGTTGGAATGGTTATCGATAAAAAAGGTACAGACGCGAGCACATCAAGCTACCCGAAACTGTCAAATTTTCCCAATCAAGTTTGAACCTTATACTGTAGCGATAAAGTTGAAAATGTTTTAAATAAATTTGACAAATTGTAGTAACTTGATGTGCTGGCGTCTGTACGTTGAACCTAAGGTTGAACCTAAACTAGATCTAAACATTCGCATTAATTTTACTGCATAATCAGCCTCAAAAATTCCCACTGCTGGGACCCAGGCCTGCAGGGCAATTGCGTAACACACTAACAGTAAGAATGGCTTTCATTTTGACAGTTCAACAACATTCATTGCGTTATTTACGTTGGTGAGCGGACGACTTTTTCGAACATATGAAGCAAGGGATTAGCAATGTCCTTCAAAATTATTTAGATTGTGATTTATAATGTGTTACGCAACAAAGGTGCTGCTCTCTGTGACAGAGAGTGGGCCGTAATCCACCACGCAAGCCATAACGGGTTGGTGATTGACACATGTGTTTAAAATTTTGGTTCAAGGACATGCCGATTTCCTCACGATGTTTTTCCTCGCCGTTTTGAGAGCAGTGGTGATGAATTTACACAATTACATGTTGAACGCGAAATGTGTGTGTGTGTGTTGTTCTAAACGAAATTCATCATCATTTTGGGCACAGATATAGATACACCTAGATAACGCAAGAGCAACTACTTCGCGTGCCAAAAATCGCACCAGTTTACGTTCGAAAATCGTAAGCCGCCACTTTCGCGCTCAGTCCTGCGTACTGCTGGCTGGGTGAGCATGAGCGAGAGCGCGAGCTTGTGACGTCATATTAGGTAGTCAAAAAGTGGCACGCTTAGTTTTCATGCAGTTCGTGATACTTGCGTTATCTAGGTATATCTATATCTGTGATTTTGGGTGTATCGGTTACTATTCGAGTCTTAGGCTGCATTTCCACCAGAGATGAGCGAGGATGCGTAGCGAGGGATGTGTGTGAAACTAACCAATACCAACGCTAACTTAGTTCAAGCTATAAAAATGAAGCGATATTATTGGTTGGTTTCACACACATCCCTGTGGAAATCGGTGGAAAGGCAGCCTAAGGCTTGAATATTCGGTGGAATATTCCCTATTTATCCATACTAATATTATAAATTCGAAAGTAACTCTGTCTGTCTGTATGTTACCTTTTCACGCCTAAACCGCTGAACCGATTTTGATGAAATTTGGTATAGAGATAGTTTGAGTCCCTAGAAAGGACATAGGATACTTTTTATCCCGATATTCCCACGGGATCGAGACTTATGTGGGTGAAACCGCGCGGCGCAGCTAGTTATCCATATGGCAGTCGTCTGTACAAGCCTTAAGTTTAGAGCAACGTTTCGGGTAGTTAAACTTTACTCCGAGCAGTGTTAATGTTGTAAACGTTTTGTTCTTGATCTCTTTCGTGTAATGCGCTGCGATCACTCACGACTTGCATCGTTAACAGATACAGCATCCATTTATGTTTAATTTCTATTAAAACTTAGCTACGTTTAGCGTTCTAACTACCGGCACCCATGACATTTACATTATCATCCACAACCTGACTTCACTCATTGCAGGACATACTCGTAGGCGTCTATAGACGTTTATTTTCGTTGGATCCCACTTTTGAATCCCATTTTTTAGGTATTAACGATGGATCCCGTTTGCTATTTCCGTTGAATCCCATATTATAACAACATGTGTACATTTCAGAAGAAAAGTAATTTACCTTTATCAAACATAAAAAGAGATTATTTTTAGTGGGTTACCCGGAACAGAACTAGTTAGATTAGGTTAATTCTTAAAAGAAAAAAACAATGTTAGGTTAGGTTAGGTTAAAACTGTGACCCCTACGCACGAACCGAGCGAGCGAAGCGAGCGGTGCCGCGGCAGCGGCCGGCGAGTGCCAGAAACGACTAGATTATATAGAAAATGAGTTGTTTGTGAAATAAATAGTATACGAAACGTTGGTTGTAAACTAAAAATTTCAATGGAGTTTTGGTGAAACATTAGTGAACCATTCATTTTATTATAAACAATTTTGTTGTTGAAAGTACCCGCATTCAGATTTTTTTATGCATTCGGGATCCAACGGAAATACTTTTCGGGATTTAACGACAATAAAACGTAATTATCTTGCATTTTTTAAATTCGGGATCCAACGGAAATACATAATAATCTTTTGCGGGATCCAACGCCAAAAATATTAAAATAGGATTCAAAAGCGGGATCCAACGGAAATAAATCTCTATAGATAGGTAGTTTCCCTAAAAAATAATGGTCACCTCGTCATTTGCTTTCCCATCCTAAGGTCGAATGACACTTACACGCCATAAAACGACACGTATATGACCACAGATATAGATAGATCTAGATAACGCTAGTACAGTTCGACACAACTTAGATGTAGCATCGGCAAAATTCGTAAAACGTTCGTAATTCGTATTCGTAAATCTTTATTAAAGATTTTTTAATAAAGATTGGTGATTTTGAAGGCGCACTTAGTTCGGATGTGATCGGTTTTACGAATTTTGCCGATGCTACATCTAAGTTGTGTCGAACTGTATCACGATCTGTATAGAAAACAAGCGTGGCATTTTTTGAATATCTACTATGACGTCACAAGCACTATTTAGTGATGGGAAAATCAAATCGATTCAAAGACGCCGCCGCGTGCGGCACCCGTCTCGCCCCATCCCCGGGGCCTAGCGCCAGCGCTTACGCTCACCCAGCCAGCACTGCGCTCAGGACTGAGCGCGAAAGTGGCGGCTTACGATTTTTGTACGTAAGCTGGGCGCACGAAATAGTTGACCTTGCGTTATCTAGGTGTATCTATATCTGTGTATATAACAGTTAGAGACTTTCAACCATATAGCGGAGTTTAAATTTACTGCGCATAGTTGTATAAAGTGGTAAAGTAATTATGAGATCCACTATATCATTACATAACATTATAAAATCTTCAAAGGGTTCCGCGCGCGCCTCTCTGTAGAGGAATGGGGTCTGTTTGCGGCTGCTGAGGGTGAGGTCCGCATGGATTCATGCGGGCCAACACCTGGCCGGGGGAGCGTGACGAAATGCGCAAGCACTCCAGCACCCCGGCTAAAGGTAGCAGCAGGACACCGTGTGGTTTTAGTCAGTAAGAGTCTGACAGACCTCTCAACCCACCCCAGGGTGGTGGACATCCACGAGGATTTCCACAGGATAAAAAAAAGGTGAGGTGTACCTATAGTAATACCCACATTTCGCCAGTTATGTTTAAGTCCCGTATAAAAAGGGGCGAGTATATTGCCATCAATGGGACACAAATCCAGATTCGGGACCGCTCCTGAGAAATTCCTGGTGGAAAAACCCAATAACTTTTTACCCGACCTGGGTTCGAGGGAATTGAACCCAGGACCTCATTATCGGCAGTAGCGCTTGCGATCACTAGACTAATGAGACAGTCAATATATCAATAGGTGTTATCAGCTTACGAAAAATCGAAAATTAAGTCAAACAGTTATGAATAGCCATTTGAGGGGCTTGTGGCTAAGTTATAACAGCCGCACGGCTCGATCGATCAGGTTAAGCTACGGTTGCCACGGTTGGTCCGTGGATGGGTGACCATCTTTACATACCAAGACCCCACCGTGCCTCGGAAAGCACGTTAAGCCGTTGGTCCCGGCTGTCATTCGTGGATCTTTGACAGTCGTTACGGGTCGTCAAAAGCCCGAAAGTCTGACAACCAGTCTTACCAAGGAGTATTGTATTACTCAGTAACTGGGTTGTGGAGGTAATAGGCAGTCGCTCCATGTAAAACACTGGTATTCAGCTGCATCTGGTTAGACTGGAAGCCGACCCCAACATAATTGGGAAAAGGCAGATGATGATGACTTGATGAGTTTTGAATAGCCAGTTACTAATCGCTATCTATAATTACTATTTATTTTCGAAGTTCACTTCTTATTTTTACTACTAATAAAATTATACTATCACGTAAAACTTAGAAAATGTTAAGTATCAATAAATTAAAAAGTCAATAACAATATCACTATCCGTTTAAACGTGCCCCAAGGTGCGTTTATCCGAAATACCAGATGGCAAGTTCTAGTTTTCGAATTACTTTGATAATTTGTGCGTTATTAACGTACCAAGTTTTAAGACGATCCGATTTAAACTGTAAGCCGATGTTAATAGCTTGTCAAAGATCGAACTGATTGTGGGAATGACGTAGGTACACGTACACCTATGTAAATCTAATAATGAGAAGTTTTTAGTGAAATAATATTTTGAGGGGCTCGTGGCAAAATAATAACAGTTGCAAACTTCGATCTTCAAGGTTAAGCAACGCATGCCGAGGTTGGTCCGTGGATGGGTGACCATCCATTACATACCGAGACCCCTCCGTGCCTCGGAAAGCACATGAAGCAGTTGGTCTGGGTTGTCATTTGTAGATCTTTGACAGTCTTTACGGGTAGTCAGAAACCCGAAAGTCTGACAACCAGTCGTACAGTTAACAAAAGAAATAAGTATGCAGGATCGTCGTATATACATAGTTGAAATTTAGTAAGAAACCGATGGATTTTCTCGAATAAAATTTAATGTTATTAATAGAAAACAAACAGCTCATTTATCAAATTTTTCAGTCGACAACATCCATCGGTTTCTTACTAAACTTCAACTATATCCGACGATCCTGCATACTTATCTCTTTTGTTGACTGTTCAAACATAAACAGACAAGAACTTTGGAACAGAAAAATACATCATAAAGGTGATGCTTATTTCTAAAGAAATCTTTTTAGCATACCTGCGATAGGAAAACAGATAAATTGAGATGTAATTATGATAAAGGCTAGAAAACTACTTCTAGCTGTGTGTATTTTTGGTTATTTAGCGCCTGCTAAGCCTTGGGTCCTGGGTTTGATTCCAGGGTCGAGCAGTGTTATTTGTTTTCCATTACGAATTTCTCAGTAGCAGCCCGAACTCTGGATTTGTCCCCGATTGATGCCAATAGGCTCGTCCCCTATTTCATGGGACTTAAAGATAATTGGCGAAATGAGGGTGGGGTGGATAGGTACGCCTCTGCCTAGCCCTTTTGCAAATACAGGCGTAATGTTATGGTATGTGTGGTAATAATGCTTATAAATATACAGGGTCCCATTAAAATAGATGGATAAGTTTTAAGACAGCGCTCAGTACATCTAACCAAAGATATCCAAGCAAAAAAAAACGAGTGTGATACGTGACTTAGAGAAGTGTAACACCGAATAACACGTCCCCGTAAGTTTACGAATACGAAACACTTAACAACGAATGCACGCTACCACGAAAAACTTAACGCCGCCGTAGCAATGCGATCTCGAATAACTAAATCTCGAATTCACTTTTTCGAAACACTTAACTTTGACCTAAAATAATAAATTGCCGGCACATTAGGGTCAAATCACACCGAGATGGCAGCGAAGCGGCGAGTAGTTTCAGTGTCATATAATTTTAAACTTTATCTTTTTAAACTTTATCTTCATTACAATAATACATAGTATCGCTTGAGAAACTTGAGTCGTCGGAGTGCTCGCGGCGCCACGGGCGGCCGCGCGACCTTTCAAGTTTCTCAAGCGATACTATGTATTATTGTAATGAAGATAAAGTTTAAAATTATATAACACTGAAACTGCTCGCCGCTTCGCTGCCATCTCGGTGTGATTTGACCCTTAGTGTATTTTCGTTAGCTGATTATTTTTCTTGTAAGGTATCTAATGCGTTTTTCTTATATATTTTTTTACCACCGTCCTTCTGTCGTCTGAATAATTTCTAAAAGTTTGTCCATCTATTTTAATGGGACCTTATACAGGGTGTCCCTGGAAGCACAGAACAGATAAAAGAAGTTAACTGTTCTGTGGTTTAATCAACCGAACACCCCTTTGAACAGCGGATATCTTCACTATATGGCTCGCTATAAATTCGGTTTTTTTCTAACACGCATACGCATAATCTGAATGTATTTTCTCGGAGGTTTTCTACGCGAGGACTTACATAAAAATATAAAAAAACAGACACCTCTTACCTCTTTTAACTGTTCTGTGCCTGGAAGTATGGATCAAATCGAATAGGGGCGTGGGCAAGGTCATTTCCAAACTTTTTAACCCTGAGAATGGCAGTGATTTTTTTTACGGTTCAAAAGTTATGACCGATTTTTTTTTTTTTTCAATCACTTCGCTTAGTGCTCAAAGAAAATAATCATAAAAAATACTATCAGGGCTATCTAAAAAAAATAAATTGATAGTCCAGATAGTTTTCACGAATTCGATTTTCTTCTCTTTTTTTTTAGTATTTTTTTTTTGTTTTTTTTTTTTAGTTATTTTTTTGCTAAAATGTTTGGACATAACCTTGCCCACGTCTCTATTCGATTTGATCCATACTTCCAGGGACATCCTGTATAACTAAGTAATCCATACTTAATGTTATAAACGCGAAAGTGTGTCTGTCTGTTACCTCTTCACGCTTAAACCGCTGCACCGATTTAGATTAAATTTGGTACAAAGATAGTTTGAGTTCCGGGAAAGGACATACAATAGTTTTTATCCCGATATTCCCGCGGGATCGACACTTATGCGAGTGAAACCGCGGGGCACTGTTAGTATATGATAAAACATGAACGATTTATAAAACTAATTAATGGAATAACTAGAATGGTAAAACACACGAGAACGGAGTTGTTAACAAATACAAAAGTTTCATCGCTACGAAGAAAATATTAATTCAATTAATAATTAACTTTACACGTTTGTTCCATGGGTTTATAATTTATTTACTTTCAATTTCAAGTGTTTGGGAACCATAATTAATTTTCTAAGAAAGATTGTGTTTTATTAAGTTTGGTTTTATTTGGGTGTGTTGTTTTATGTTTGATTTTGAATCGTAAAAAAATACTTTGGGTTCTGTCTGATAATGTTGATAAATATAAGACATGGTGCGTCGACCGACGGAGTTTTTTGCCTATTCTTCTCCATACGAAACTACCGAAGGGGCGACTCGAATCAATTCCATTTGTTGTAACGTTTGACGTTCAAAAGTATTCTAAATAATCTCTCCAGCATCTTCTATAACACCTACGGGTAGAAATTTGCCTTTATTTTCCGGGACATCTAACATCTACAAATAACGTTTTTGTCACAACTTTCTATAGCCAAACGAAAATAATGAAAGGGGCTATTGTTAGGCGTAAATCAACTAAGTATAAGGTACGTAAGCAAAATTAAACGATTCGTCTTAACAAACAAACAAGAAAGTCAAAAGTGTAAGCAAGTATTTGGATAGGTTTAAAGTAGTTTAAAGGTTAAATGTTGTGTAGACAACATTTAACCTTCCATTTAACCTCAGCCTACGCAAGGATGGGTCAAAAGGATGATGGAATTTAAATAAAAATGTAAATAAATGTTTATTAAATTTGCGCCCACGCTTGTAACCGCAGTTTAATTTTAACCAAGCAGTTTGAAAACGTAAAATTTTTGTACTCACTCCATTTTCCGAACTTTTAACGTTTTCTAAACGTTTTATGAAAAGCAAAATTGCTCCACCGTGTCACGAGAAGTGGTACACATTGATAATAAAGCTAACAAACTCCGAAAAACATCGTTAAAGCAGTAATAAAAACTGAAACCTCACACCAAATGAACATAAAATGCATACACAATGATCGTTATACGAGTAAGCCCACCGCAAACATACCAATTTAATGATATTGTTGCACCAGGACTGAGGTTTCAGCAATTATTACCATGGTCTAGTTAAAACGGGTTTTAAAATAAATAAGGCATGAAACTCCCAAAAATGAGTTCATTTGCAATAGCTGGTAATTTATTTAAAGCAAATGAATAATCAAACAATGTTTATTATTCGAGTGCTGACGGCGAAATGGACGAATGCCTTTGTTTAAAAAACCTTTGGAATGACAAAAGGGCGTAACGAAGAGGCCTGAGTCTCATACATTAACACAGCTTTGCAGACAGATGGATTCACAAATATAATGAGTTTGCTGTTTCTTTAGTCTCATCTGATTGTGGAGGGAATAATGATGTTGTTTTTTTTTTTCTGAGGATAGAGATGTGACTCCTATAATATATGGGAGCTAGCTAAAAATAAGTTACAATATTCTCAATTAAGGCGGTACCCCGACCAAAACCGCGTGTTTCTTCGTTATTCAAAGGCTATTAGCTCAATAATTATAGGAAATAAACTACATCTGAAAGTACATTATTAATGTTCGATATCCTATCATGACATTGCCCGTTATTATTTATTTTTAACCGACTTCAAAAAAGGAGGAGGTTCTCAATTCGACGGTATGTTTTTTTTTTATATGTTACTAATACATTTAAAATCTCCTTTTGAAAAAGTGATTAAAATTATTGATTGCATGCATCTTTTGCTAAAGTTGACGTTCTATTAATTTGAGGATTTCACCAATGGATAGATAATTTAAAAATCTAAATAATCCATGTTTTAATTTATTTAAAAAGATCGCTGTTCTTTTTTTATTGAAATAATTCTAAAACTTTTGCGAGTTTTATGATAAAGGGGCGTGCGCAGGGTACGCTGCATCCCTTTCGTACGAGGAAGTCGTGTCGCACTCTGTCTCTGTCGCGGATACTCAAGGTTATTTGGTCGGGATACCGCCTTAACTTAGGCATCGAGTCGGACTCCGACTCGATGTCGGAGTAAAAGTGAAGCCACACGGGCGTTGCTGGTGCGTTGCGTCGTCGCACCGCTATGATTTCAACGCACTGAATGCTACACGAGCAATGCGGTGTCGCAACGCAACGTCGCGTACTACGACATCGCAGGGTCTGTGTATTTGGGCGAGTTTTTTACATAGTACAAACGCCAGCACATCATGCTACTACAATCTGTCACATTTCTTTAATAGATTTTCAACTTTGTCGCTAAAGTATAAGCTTCAAAGTTGAATGGGAAAATTTGACAGTTTCGGGTAGCTTGATGTGCTGGCGTCTGTACAAAAACACTGCGCTTCGCTGTGGTGCCGCTCCAATGCTCGGCGTCACACCGCAACCCGACCCTTCTGTGCCGGAACACACGATGCGTTGCGGCGCCGCACCGCATGGTGTACTCCGGAACTCCCGCTTCTTCTCTCTAGTCCCCTTGCGTTGCGTCGCCGCACGTCGTCACAACGCTCTGTGCTCTATGTGGCATGTCACTGTGGTTTGTATGTAGGATGACGTAGCGTAACCGCTTAGGCATCCGAACGCGCCGCCATCGCATCGTGTGGCTTTGCTTTAATTAACCCAATAAAAATACTCCAGGGATCTATTCAATTATGTTATAATTAGAAAAGAACCCGAAATCCTCTTAGTTTCCCAAATGTTAATGCCTGTTATTAGACGAGGAGTTTGTTTAACGACATTAAATCGAAAACGTAAACTATTCCTTTGATGGCTGAAATCACTCAGCCAGTAACGAAGTATTAAATTCCTGTTGATTTCTCTGAGGATTACACCAATTTGTACGTTGGTATAATATGTAATAATAATAGAAGGTTTTGGTTCTACTGTTTGTCTATTGAATATTGTAGAAGCTGTTGAACAGATTCACGTGAAAATTAGACCTTTTTTTCTCATTACTCTTTAGTACTGGACTTTTCAGCGCTGAAAGAGCCCCACATCTAATTTGTTTTTGTATGAATCAGTAATTCGTTCGTTCTATCAATAAAGTAACAATAGCAAGGGGGGGGGGGGGAAGACCAATAGAAGATCGCAGGGAAGAGACTCGCACAGACCAGCACCCTAATTGCGTATATCAATCACAATCTGAATTATTTTGACGGATATTGCTAATCCATTGCTTCTTATGTTCGAAAAATTTGTTTGATCAACAACGTAAATCACGCAATGAATGTTGTTGTACTGTCAAAATTAAAGCCATTCCTACTGTTAGTGAGTTACGGTATTACTGCACAGGTGAGAGGGCGACCAACAGAAGATCCCGGGAAAGACCTGGATGGATTCGCACAGACCAGAGAGGAATGGCACAAAAGGGAGAAGGCATAATTATACTTAGCAGTGGGTGGCAAGAATGCTGCCAACGATGAAGAACAAAGTCTAAGGCAAAAGCTAACTCACAAAATGTAATAAAATAATAATTAACAATTTAATATCCTTAATGCATGAGGTATTTTGTTTACAATTGAAGAGGGTTAAAGCAAACAAAACTAAGGAACCTCTTGAAGAGAGCAATATAAATTAAAATATTCTTAGAAATTTAATTATGAAGGAATATCTGAGAGGAATGTCTTAGTTATGAGACAGAAATAGAGTATGTATACTGAATTCTAATATCATAACATTATGACTGTATTTCACTGAAGGGGTAGTCAGTGATGTAGATACATATAAAGGTATGATATTTTATCTTTATATTAACATTTAGGCTGGCTGCACAGCTATCCAGGAGACCCGTACGGGCTGTCAGTACGGGCGCCCGGAGCGGGAGCACATGTTAGGCGCTAGAACATCGTTTCACAGCGACGCGGCTTGATCCGTACACGACCCGCTCCGGGTTGAGCCCGTACAGCGCATCTGTCTCCTGCTAGCAACCGTATCGTACTGAATCATCGTTTCAGAGCACTGCAGGTACTACCCGTACGGGTCTCCCGTGTACGGTTGGCCCGTACGGGTCTCCCGGACAGCTGTGAAACCAGCCTTAGAGACATTTGCTTGGAGTTTCCCTACATGATTGAATCAGAAATAAAAGATCCGCAGAAGAAACAAGGTAATCGACATAGCCCCAAGAATTTCCAAACTTAAGTGGCAGTGGGCAGGGCACATTGCTCGCAGAACAGATGGCCGATGGGGCCGAAAGGTTCTGGAATGACGACCGCGTACCGAAAGACGTAGCGTTGGAAGGCCTCCCACAAGGTGGACCGATGACCTTGTGAAGGCCACAGGAATCTATTGGACGCGGGAAGCACAGAACCGGTCAAAGTGGAGGTGCTTGGGGGAGACCTACTGTTACATATGTCCTGCAATGGACGTCTTTCGGCTGAAATGATGATGATAATGGAACATTTAGAACTAGGTTTTGTGTATTTATTTTATTGCTTATTGTGTTATTTATTTCTCATCGTATACTGAACCGATTTGACGTCATCACATCAACTCTAATCTCGATCTTAAGACCTATACTTTAAGATCGAGATTGATGTAGGAAGGCGCCGAACAATGAAGGGAAAGGCGTTCAACATGGCTATTGCTAAACTAGTTTACAGTTTATCAGAAATTAGGTATTGTGATACTCTACAGTGCGGTTATTACATTACACATGCATCAACATCCTTATTGGCTTAGATAACTGATACATTGCAGTATGACAATTATTTAAAGGTTTGGCGATCCATAAACTAATCACATCACACTTTTATTTCTAACTAAGTAGCTTCTGGCCGCGTGGGGTTTTAATTTTTGTTTTCAATAAATTAAATAAATTTTAAAAAGTATGCATAAATTACTCCTTATAACATCAGCTATCTGCCAGTGGAAGTTTTGTCAAAATCGCTCCAGCCGTTTCGGAGATTAGCCGGAACAAACAGATAGACATTTTTGAAGTGAAAACTTCTTTAGGCGCGTTGGGCATTTTTTGAGATGGGAATAATTTGACAATGACATTGAATTCGCGCCACTGTTACCGTAACCCACACCGCTTTGTATGTGTTCAGCTGTCCTCGGGATATACTCGGCCTGCGTGGTGCGCACTGGGCCTGCGTGGTGGAAAAGGCCTGTGTCCCATCAGTGGGAACATTATAGGCTGATTATGATGATGATGATGAGCACAAAAGTTACAAATTGTTACTCTTTTTCATAATTTTCAAGACAAAAGAAAAATGTAAAGCTTACTTACAGTATGACTTTGTGAGCTAAGATCTCTTTTGAAAAGAAACCTTAGAAGCTTGGACGCCGCTGTCAGTGCCTGGTAATCTTGAACCAGGAGGTGGAGACTGTACAGCACTCCTACCAGCAACGCCAACAGGATTATCAACCTGGAAAATACAAAATGGCGGTCTTAGAAAAATGTTTAAAAACATCCGAATCGACTGTAATAAAATCTGGAAACAAATAGTCCCATCGCCACAAGTGCTACTGCTGAGCATAAAGTCCCAGGTTCGATTCCTAGTTCGAACATATTGTTATTTGGTTTTGTGGAATGTCTCAGAAACAGCCCGGATTCTTGATTCGTGCCCAGTTGGCAATAATAATAATACTTTAATTAAACAAGTAACATTATGACTCATTTGTGTTAGTAACAATATTCCTTACCCCTATGTTAGTATTCCTATTCTTATCACTTGGCCTAATAAAACCATGAATATATTATTATGTGCATTACTGCCACACGCCTAACACCGAGGTGGACAGCTTGCAGCAGCGTCTCACATATACACAATCGAGTCTGCTCGCCACACAGCGCAGAATAAGGTAGGGGCTAGCCCGCACGCGGCGCACCAGGGAAGCGCATCGTTTTCTCATCGTTGTATAAAAACAGTCTACTCGAGATTCAGCAAACATCCCTGATCCACTGTATTAATGCTAATTTATGCTAATGATGCGCACACTGACGATTGCTTTGCGATAATGCGGAAGAATGTCGCCTCAGTAATATCCTGAGTGAGGGGAGCAGCAACAGCATTCAGAAGGTGTTTGCAGAGAGGCTGGATGGGCCCAAAATAGGGAGGTTTACCAAGCTACATATTGGCAACCAAGCTTGTTAAACCTTATTTTTAGTTTTCCTGCATGATACTAATATTACAGTTTTTAAGTAAGATGTAGTACTAACACCCTAAGGCAATGTCTGACAATATTTTTTTTATTGAAGTGAAACTTCTTTACGCACGCTTGACTTGGGGAGTAAGCTGGCGAACGCGTGACGTAAGCGTTACGAAAAGTGTGATCGGGCGAGGCGAACGGGAGTTGAGTGGGGGATATAAGCAAGAGAAAGCAGTGCGCGCGCACATTTTCTTTCTCTCTTTCTCGAAGTTTCACTTCAGTCGTGTGGTCATAAGCACACTCAGTTTTTTTTTTATTAAGCTTGTCCCTATTTTATGGGACAAACATAACTGGCGAAATGATGCACATCTTAATATACCAGATCTTTTTTTTATACCGGTTCCAAATTTTTACAGGATGTTCTACCCATGAATATGAACTATGGGACCAACATTGAAATCGCGAAAAAAAAAATCAGCTGTTTAATACACAAGTTCAATAGCTACTTGACCAAAATGTATGAAACAGCTGTTTTTTTTTTTTGAAGCCTACCTCGACTTAGTTAGGAAAAGGTTAGGCAACCTTTTCCCAACTATGTCAGGGTTGGCTTCCAGTATATCTGGATGCAATTGAATACCAGCACTTTACAAGAAGTGACTGCCTATCTGACCTCCACAACCCAGTTCCTGGGTACCACAATACCCCTTGTTAAGACTTTCGAGCTTCTGACGACCCTTACGTAACGAATGTCAAAGATGCATGAATGGCAGTCGGGACCAACGACTTAACGTGCTTTCCGAGGCATAGAGGGGTCTTGGTATGTAAAGCTGGTCACCCATCCACGGACCGACCGCGGCAAGCGTAGCTTAACTGGATCGATCAACCCATGCGGCTGTTATTACTTAGCCACGAGCTTCTCCAGAGAGCCAGCTTTCAAAATCTTATCGTAACAACTTAGATGCACTATTCTCTAAGTACTTTAGTGAGTGAGTTACTTCAATCTCACTTCACTTTAGTTCTCACGGCACGATTTAAAAAAAATAGATCAGCAGCTGACGTTAACTGATCGTATAATGACAAAATATTAATGTTTGGTAAATCATTTATTATCACTAACGACTATCAAAGCAATCAATTTCTATTGTTTTTCCTCAAATACTCTTCTGACTTAATATCTTGAGCATAAAATCATAAATATAGGTACCCAGGAGAGTTTGCAGGAAAACTGCTAATAGCTTTATGAATAATTTATATTATTTTGTACGAAAAACAATAAAAATAATATGTCTAAAGCAATATCTTCGGTTCCCGCAAAAAATCCATTGGCGAGGTGCCAGTGCAAAGGATTTCAAGAAATATGTAAGTACTTCAATGACTTACCGAAAGAAATTATGTGAAAAATGGCCGTTTGTTCTTGGAAAAGATTGCTTTTTTTCTAATAGGATTGTACTGGAACGTCTTTTATATAATATTAATTGTATTTTTATATAAATCTCTTTAAAATATGACCTACCTAAGAATATAATTTCAAAAGTTGTATAACTTCGTGAACACAAAGATATTTTGGGATAAAAAATATTAAGAAAGTAATTACCTACCAGTAATTGAACTGAAACAGTTTAATTGGCTTACTGAACTTATGACGTCATGCGCAGACAAATGGCCGGTTACTATAATTTACGAACCATTATTGGTTAAAATTAAGACTCTTGTATCTTTACCAATAAAAAAGCAAAGACCTCATAACTTTGCATAGTAGACCCTCCCAGATGGAAGTAGCTATCACAAAATAAAATATATAAAAAAATTGCTTACGAGTCAAAAAAAAGTATGCCCAGCTTGGCAATGTTAAATGCTACCATTGGTAAGCAAAACAATTCATTTTCGTTCATAGGAACCGACCATTAGGCTGCGTTTCCACTAGAGATGAGCGAGAATGCGTAGCGAGGAATGTGTATAAAACTAACCAATAACATCGCTAAATTAGTTCAAACTATGAAATTGAAGCGATGATATTGGTTTGTTTCACACATATCCCTCGCTACGCATCCTCGCACATCTCTGGTGGAAACGCAGCCTAAGTCACCCGCCTATGAAAAATCTGATGGTGCGCGCTATAACAAAAATCTTTTATCCCTATATTAAAAGTACAATATGGAGGTAGTGTTGGTCCCAAACTAGGCACAGCCTGTACTTTAGGCACCGTTTTTGTAGCGGTATCCACAACGCCACGTGGCAACTACGCGTCATACTGACGTCACGCAAAATCCTGCATCGCGCAAGGTAAACATTTGGGTTTTTCTTTTAAGTCGAAATAGGTGATAGTTAGCTTAATCGAGACTGCAAAGCTAAAATTACAAAAATAAAACGAATTAAGGGAAGATCTCTAAAATTATTTAATTTAAACTGTGCATATATTAACGATACAATAAACTGTTTTGACGAAGTCTACACAGCTTAATAATTACACCTTTTCTCTAGGAAAACAAAATAGAATATACCAAGAAATAAATAGAAAATTATAGCAAAATATTTAACGTCTAGAACAAACAACCAAGTCAGCTTACTTAATTAATTCGGCGTCCATAATTCAGCGCAAGATTCATTTCGACGGAACATTTTGAATTTCGAAAAGAATCGTCCGTGTTCCTGCGTTTTCTACCAAGCTCTGTTTACAGACCATTCCGGAAATTAATTGGCTTCCAGTTTAAGTTATTTACTGTTTAATTGTGTTATTAGCCGAAGGCGAGGCCGGAATTTGGCTGTATATTCTCCCAGTATCTTGTATCTTTTACTTTATCTTCAAAGTTTTAGAGGATCTAAATCGCGAGTACCTTTTCTCTAAATTTTTCCTCCTTGTCCTTTTTTGCAACACCTGCCTTCGACGCTAATGGCTGAAGACCGAGAATTTGTAAAAGTTCTCAACTTCATGAATAGTGTACTTGAACTGGCCTTTGTTTTTTTCTTCAGGTCTTAAGATTGATTGAGGCAAAAACTTGAGTAACTAATGAAACTTTAAAAGAAAGAAAGAAATAAAAATATTTTATTTAATTTGAAACACGCGCAGGAAATACAAATAGTAAAGAAAAGCAGTATTTAAAACTAACAAAGTTACATCAAAAACAATAAAAAAAATAAGTCAAAACAAAAGGTCTGTCCGAGGCCAAAAAGGCTTTATTTAAGAAGGTTTCATAAATTCAAACACTAGATAAAAAGTAGTGCTGTGAAGTATATCGAAGTTTGAAACAATATTTTAATGTGGGAGCATTAAAAATAAACTACAGCTAAATTGCCTTAACAACGGTAACTTAACCTAACTTTACGCACCGAGTTTTTGTTCGAAGAAAGTTTTATTTTATAACAGCAATTTAGAGCGAGAAAAATATTAACAAAGATAAGAAATACGAAAATATTTTTTATAGAAATAGCACCACCAAAAAGTTTCATTTTTTTTTTGGAAATGCTGCCATTGAAAAAAATCACAAAAAATCGTCTTACTTGATCCCCATTTTAAAACACACACACGACTAATAACACACACAGAATTCAATGAAATACCTGGGCATTCCTTCCCGCGCTGATTAAATTCGAAAATGCCATTTCTCCGCTTAGCCGTGGTACTTACTGCGTCTTTGCTATAACACTACCATGTTTGGGAGGATGCTATGTCGTACAGACTGTAGTAACAGTTAGGCCCTCCTAAATTGGAGCGTGCTATGTGAGCAGTTTGCGGCTGGAGGAAAGTGGTCGCGGTGCACTGCCTCAACGAGTTTGCTGTTTAATTTCCTCTAAAGATTATATATTCGCAGACGGTTTGATCCTGTTTACAAAATCGGTTTAGTGCCAAATGGTTCAAGTTGTTTATGTATTTTAGATATTTCTTGGAGAAAAGACTTTCTTTTAACCGGTCAAGCGGCGCGCGTCGCCCATTGGCGACGAAACTATAGAAAATCAATTGTGTCTCATTAGCGGAGCTTGACAGATTAACAACAGGCAAACAGACTGACAGTCACCGAAATTATGTAAAATTACAAAAAATAAATAATAGAATTACAAAAAAAAAATTGAATTACAAAAAAAATTACAATGAAAGTTCGTGTAGGTAGGTGGTACTCGGGATCAGTAAAGTTGATTTTAACACCGTCTGCTTCAAAGTACTATTAAACAATTTTTCAAAAAGTATCCCAGGCATCCGGCGCTCCTCGACACGGCAATTCCAACATTGCTGATCCCAACTTCGCCAATGTCGGCGTAATAGCTGTTTGTTTGAAAAATTTTGGTTTTTTTACTTCCCACAGTATCCGCAAAACTAAATATCAAAAACGGACAGAATGCAAAAATAATAAAGCCCAAATTCGCTCAGCAGAAAGTAGCACGGAAAGTTCTTTTTTAAACTAACTTACTGTTCAGTATCGGAAATAAAAAGTTTTTCAATCTGTTCGCTGAAGTTACTTGACCGAGGCGGTTCGCCCACAATTTGATATAACCAATAAATCAGCTTCTTGAAGTAGGTAAATTGTTATTACTGGCTGAAAACGTTTTATTATAATTTGGTAGCATTTCGAACTTTTTAGACGAGCCACAGAACGTTATGTACAGTCAACAAAAAAGATAAGTATGCAGGATCGTCGGATATAGTTGAAGTTTAGTAAGAAACCGATGGATGTTGTCGACTGAAATTTAATTTGATAAATGAGCTGCGTGCTTTCTAAATAAAATTAAATTTTATTCAAAGACATCCATCGGTTTCTTATTAAACTTCAACTATATCCGACGAACCTGGATACTTATCTCTTTGAGTTTGAGTTTTTTTATTAAACTTCAACTATATCCGACGAACCTGCATATTTATCTCTTTTGTTGACTGTACCTATCTCGGATACACTGCAACAGTCCGTTCACAGTATTTTACCTCTAACAGCAGCAACCGCATAGCAACCTTACAGCAACAAAAATAAAGATCTTTGTGATTTTGACAGACTTGGCAGTGGCAGCAACCCATTATCAACTTTATTGCCAAAACAATAAAGTTCACTGTGATTTTGACAGTGATGCAAAATCAGAGGTAAAATAACTGTGAACGGACTGTACAGACGGCAGCACTTCAAGCTACCCGAAACTACCAAATTTTCGCAAACAACTTTGAACCTTATGATCTGGCGATAAAGTTCAAAATCTATTAAAGAAATTTGACAGATTGATGTGCTGGCGTTTGTACAATGATATTTTGGGGTTTGAATGACGTTGACAAATGGCGTAGTCGAATAGCGCTGTTGGTAAACATATTTTGTGAAATTGTTTTGTGAAATGTGTTGAAAACAAGATGGCGGCGTTACTTCCAATTTTGGCCACAAAGAAAAAGAATTGCGCTTATACCTTTAAATTATGGTTTTAATACATTTTAATATTTTTTTATAAAAATTAAAAATTGATATAATGATAAAATTAGTATATAAAAAAAATATTTTTAATTAAATTAATTAAAAGGAATTCGGTGTTATCAGAATCAACAACTGAACTGTTTTACCTACCCAAGAAGAAAAGAGTATGGTGTCACAAAGAAATTCTTCGTCCTCAAAAGATAAACCTAGTGCTGAAGCGACAAAAAAATCCTTTGTTAGATTTTAAAGTATACAGAGGTATTCGTAAGCAGGACTTGGATGTTGAAAACGGAAATAAATCTAAAGTTGATCCAAAAACATTTCAACAGCACAAAGATGAGGTAAGGAGATAAAGTCATAGGTTTTGCAGACCTTATTTTAAAGTTGTTAAAATATAACGAGTGCACCCAAACTCAGGTTATGAACCCTTAAATGTATGTAGGTCTACACACGGGGTCAAAATTACCCTTTCTCTTTGGCCGTTTACGACCTGTTTGTTAATAAAAGCTTGATTATTACTTTTACCCTTTTTATTCAGTGTTTTTAATTAGGCATTTAATTTGGGATGTTGAGTCGAGATGTTTATTAGTGGTAAAGAGACGTTATTTACTTCGTATTTTGAGTTATTAATAGAAACTTGAAAATATCAGAATAAAGATAGTCAATGTAAAACCCAAAGGCGATTTGTATCTCTGCCTAAAGACCATCTCGTGCATAATAAACGTCAAATTACTCAATCAATCTGCCTTTTTTCCCAACTATGTTGGGGTCGGCTTCCAGTCTAACCAGATGCAGCTGATTAGCAGTATTTTACATGGAGTGACTGCCTATTCGTCCTCCACAACCCAGTTTTTGGGTAATTTCGTGCTTCTGACGACGAATGACAGCCGGGACCAACGGCTTAACGCGCTTTCCGAGGAACGGCAAGGGGTCGTTGTTATGTAAATATGGTTACCTATCCACGAACCGACCGCGGCAAGCGTAGCTTAACCTGATCAATCGACCCGTGTGGCTGATATTACTTAGCCACGAGCCCCCCATAAAGGTCAAATCATCATCATCAAATTCTCCAAATACTCATCTCAGCGACAAAAATTTAGATAAATAAATTAGAGGTATTTCTGTCAGATTCCTATAAGTACGGGCATTGTCCCTTTAATATTTTCAAGAATATTTGTCATTCATATTTCCGTCCAAAGTCGTATAACGTAATATCAGAGAATTCAGAGACAAAACTCAGATTATAATATTCCCAGCTTTATTCATTGTTAACATTCCACGTCTTCCCTTTGTCACTATGATAATAGTGTGACACAGGGAAGGAGTCTTCCCGTAAATCTTCTTCAACGTTATGTGTGGAAGCGAAAACCGCATCAAAGTATACATATCTTATTGTTCTTCAGATTAACTTGGGCACGGAAGTAAATACCGTCGGGGGATTTTCTTTGTATATTTTTTACTGTATGGTGTTTTCGAACAAAACTTTGGAAGGCTATGGAACTGCAATAATCAAGCGAAAATTTAGGCTTAGAGTTTTATTCTTAGGTAGGGTGTAATCAGGCTGTAACGGTCCCTTTGCTGGGTCCTAGGCTTCCTTTCTTCGAGAGGGAGTGGGCTGTTATCCACCACGCGGGCCCACTGCGAATTAGTAAATGTCACATGTCTTCTAATTTTTCGTTCTAGGACTTGTCGGTTTCTTCACGATGCTTGCCTTCACCGTTTTGAGAGCAGTGGTGATGAAATTATTTACACAAAATGAAGCGCCTGGCTGAGTTCGGAATTCCGACTTATTTTAATCGACGAATATTGCGTCGGTTTATGCCAACAGAAAATAAATACCTCATAACTTATTTCTCTAAAGGCTTCATATTTTCTGAGCTAAACTAATTTTAAACTCAATATTATCAAGTATCGACGGTACCAGGACCGCAAAAAAGAACAAGAGTTTAACTTAAAACGCAACTGGCAACGGAAGCAGGAACTGCTACTGGTTACTCAATTTACATGTCTACCTAGTAAGTACCTAGATATTGTATGGTATCTATGTATATAGTACCTAAGACTAATCTCTGAGGAGCTTCGCATAGTAAACAAGGAAGCACTGCGGCATCGAGAAGGAGAATTGCTTAGGGAACTACATTCAAGCACCGTAGGTAGGTACCTATTATACGATCTATATTGCGGTGCATGTAGGTGCGACCTCGAATTCCGTCGAGTATGCGAAGTTTCCAAAGTTCGGCAATAAACTTCGTGCAATTTCCCGTTTGATGGAAGAATGAAGGTATTCAGCCTATGTACGAGTATGTTGTTAGTGAACGATATATTAGTGGGGAGGTTTATACAATCACGTTTTAACAGTTACATCGAACTGGAAAGTTTTTGATAGACGTTTCAAAAGTTTCCAATTTAAAGGGAACATTTCGAGACGAGGAATACCTATACGAATACCAATTGCAGTTCATAAACGAGTGTGCCATTTGTTTAAAATTTTATTTGTAATTGTTTGTACCTTTAGTTTTGTGCTTTATTCAGTGCAATTTAAGCTATATTTTTGTATTTAATCATTTACGTTTTAAGTTTTACTTTCATTTTGATCATTTCTTTTTCTTTGATTTTTCTTGCATAAACTCCAGTGGTAAATATCATTATGTATGACAACTTTAGTCCCCAAGATACAGGCGCCGCCTAGTTTGGGGTCCGCCGTAAAGATGCAAATGATGATCGCTAACAGTTACAGACCGACGTTAAGTTAATTATAAGGTAATAATATTGTAACATTGATTCAATAAATTATATTTGTCCTCGACAATATTTTTGTTGTTCTACTTTCTGCCTACGTCCACTTCTCCACTCTTTAGTATTTGCCAAGTAAGTTTGAATCGTACAAGTACAATTGCATAATGTTCCTTATCGCGCAAAGATGTATCGTACTAGGAATGTGACCACTTACGTCGCGAACGGGTAAGCAGAGTTTAGCATAATTTGTTTACAACGACATGTCTAACTGCTTAAAAGAGTGATATTTATGCTAATAAGCACGTAATGTTTAATCTTTCTGGAGCCAAAGGTTTTTCCTAGAAATTAATTTGAAGTGTCGCGTAGTCAATGTCTGTTGACGCTTTGAAAATGTATAAGTAAGTGAATTCTTTCCTATACTACTACAGCTACTCAGTAAAATAAGACGTGAATGTCTATTAGTCTTTACTTCACATAGATACTGATAACTATTGGGGAAGCTGTGCCAACCTCTAAAGTGCACAGGCAAAGTTTATTACCTATCTGAACAAAACGAGGTTTACTTGAGTATTTACAGTCTATTTTTAACTTCGAATCGATGAGCCAAGGATTGAGGTCGGTAATCGGTCGAAACCGATATATATACCTACCTACATAGGTACGTAAGTAATATCATTCTAATCTGTCCTCAGACTGCGCCCGTATTCGTCACAATAGTCGAAACGGGTTGGTAAAGCAAGCCACTCTCTCGCACCGGTTTAGAAGTCTAGTTGCACGATTATCCCGTTCATGATGCGTGTGACGTCAGAGCCTCGTACGGTCAGTGCCAAGGCGCATAAAATTGTCCTGAGGGGATTCCATAATATTACGTTGCGCTGTATCTTAATTTTCTTTTCATTTTCAATGATTGTATCATCATCATCATTTCAGCCGAAAGACGTCCACTGCTGGACATAGGCCTCCCCCAAGCACCTCCACTTCGACCGGTTTTGTGCTTCTCGCATCCAACGAGTTCCTGCGGCCTTCACAAGGTCGTCGGTCCACCTTGTGGGAGGCCTTCCAACGCTACGCCTTCCGGTACGCGGTCGCCACTCCAGAACCTTTCGGCCCCATCGGCCATCTGTTCTGCGAGCAATGTGCCCTGCCCACTGCCACTTAAGTTTGGCAATTCTTCGGGCTATGTCGGTTACCTTGGTTCTCCTGCGGATCTCTTCATTTATGATTAAATAAAATAGGAAGACTGACCGTTTTTCTATCTATGGCAGCCAGCTGTGATCATCGATCCGGGCATTTCTATTTTGTGAGTGTGAGTGATGTCTATGCTAAATTATAAAGAGGCAAAATTTTATGACTTTGCCTGAAGGGGTTTACCTTTGGAACTACTGATCCAATTCTGAAAACTCTTTCACACATAGAAAGCTACAGTATTGCCAAGTATCATTGGATACTTTATATTAAAATAAAAACAATAAATTGCACGCGGACGAAGTCGCGGGCAGAAGCTAGTTAGTTATAATGCAGTCACTGCCTTAGCACTTAGGGTCAGTTCACACCGCGACGCGACGCGGCGCGCAGTTTTCAAGATAGCAATACAATTATAGACCTTATCTACTACACAAAAAGGTACACATCAGTGAGGAGGGCCGCGCGGCGCCGCGCCGCGCCGCGCGGCGTAGCTCGACGTAGTAGGCACACAGAATTGTGTACCTTTTTGTGTAGAAGGTAAGGTCTATAATTGTATTGCTATCTTGAAAACTGCGCGCCGCGTCGCGTCGCGGTGTGAACTGACCCTTACTGTAGCTCAGGTATGACTCATTTAGATTGAACCTGTGTATTTCCTTTGAAAGTGTAAGTACGTTTGTACTTTTCCTCTAGGTCTTGAGAAAGTTAACGTTTGCTCATATTTTATACGTTACGCAAAAAGAGCCCCGGTACCGCTTCTTCAATTTACATAAGAGGAAAATTATGTGGGTTTCATAAACGCGATCTTATTTATATATTCATGATTCTGAAATTTTGTTGAGTTGTTTATGACGCCAAATGAAGTACCTAAATGGAGATACAATTCTGTAATTTTAGACTTTGATGTAATGTAACATAATATATTTTGTAGTGTTCATGATCAATTAATCAATTGGAAAAGCCTTTTCCCAACTATGTTAGGGTCGGCTTCCAGTCTAACCAGATACAGTTGAATACCAGTTTTTTGCATTTAGCGACTGCCTGTCTGACCTCCACAACTCAGTTACTGGGTAATACGATACCCCTTGGGTAAGACTGCAGGTTGTTAGACTTTTGGGCTTCTGACTACCCGTAACGACTGTCAGTGTCAGATTGTATGTTGATTAAAATCTGATTCACGATCGTAAAAAATATGACTTTATAGAATTATAATCATTAAAATCACCAATGGGAAATCATCAAATAACTTCTCCCTATTGATTATTATTTCACATAAAATATTTTAGTTTTGTTCAACATACCTACAACCTGCCATTGACCTGCAAATTGCAAAAAAAACGTAGGAATATTTTAATTTCGCGGGCTACCCTGATAAGATCGACAATATAATTAGGTAAGTAGTGTAGAAACCTTCTAGAAACTAATGAATAATTACCTGAGGCTTATTCTAAGATTTAGAGTGTTAGTGAAACTATGAGGTTCCCCGATAATTAATAATTATTAATATTAAGTACCTGGAAAGCTTCCATTATGATAATGGAGTAGTTGTGGTATCATTTGGGTGATAGCGTGAAATTAATACCTTTAATACAAACAAAATGCATTCAATTCTATAAAAGATATCGCCAAAAAAGTAAGGTATCCATGCGTCATGTTCGTGAACGGGCGCCGTCAATTGGGACTGGTCATCACTCGGCTGCCTCGGCTTATTTTTCATTATTTTATTTTTAGATTCTTTGTTTGTTACTATTAGCTGTACTCTGGACGCTTTTAACGTTTACGTATTGTTTTACATCGTTCTCACATATAATCACCCAATTGACGGATGCATGCACGTGACTACGAGTAAACCTGTATAACAACACAGCATAGATTATATCTCCTTCCTTCAGGAAAGTGTTTAGCGGGGCTGACTGGCCACGGTACGCCAGACGTACTTAAGTGTACTCTTAGCGGCTCTTTTAATGCACCCTAAAAACTCCTTTCATGTCGCGAATATTGTACAGACTAAGGCAGGTGGGTGAACTTGGCCAAAGAAAATGAAAATATGGAAATAAGTTTAGATTGAAAAACGAGATATAGATCAGTAAGGATATTGTTACCATCGCGGGTAGAACCTAGATGAGGCTGCCACATGATCGTGGGGATTGGCACATGAAAAGAAAGGCCTATGCCCAGCAGTGGGGTGAAGTCACGCTGCCATAATTTAGTATTATGTTTTCAAGATTGTTGGTAAGTAATAACAGCTGCACGGGTCGCTCGATCAGGTTATGCTTCGGTTGGTCCTTGGATGGGTGACCAGCTTCACATACAAAGGTCTTCCGTGCCTTTGGTCGCGGCTGTCGTTCGTGGATCTTTGACAGTCGCTACGGGTCGTCAGAAGCCCGAAAGTCTGAAAACCAGTCTTATCAAGGGGTATCGTATTACCCAGTAAGTTGATTGTGGAAGTCAGATAGGCAGTCGCTCCATGTAAAATACTGGTATTCAACTGCATCTTGTTAGACTGGAAGCCGACCCCAACATAGTTGGGAAAAAGCTAGGCAGATGATGATGTTTTCAAGATAAATAAAATAAATAAAGAAAAGAAAGGAAGAAAGTTATTTGGACACAATTTTAGGGTTGTTTTTAGTTGGAGGTTGGGTTTTGGGTTGGCATTTTTCTACGCAAGTTTAGTGTCACCCTGTAGGTGACTAGGGTTGTGGCAGTCAGTGAGCAGGCGCTTCATGTAAAATACTGGTGCATCCAGTTTAACTGGAAGTCGACCCTAACATAGTTGGTAAAATGCTATGAAGATTATGATACTTTTCTAATCATGGGTGCTATAAAAAACCGGCCAAGTACGAGTCGGACTCGCCCATGAAGGGTTCCGTAGCAGCAAGTAACATAATATAAAAGTTCTTGTAGTTCGTTGTAACTTTGTGAAAGGTAAATTGCGGTTTTCGATTTATGACGTATTAAAAAAAAAAACTACTTACTAGATCTCGTTCAAACCAATTTTCGGTGGAAGTTTACATGGTAATGTACATTACATATTTTTTTTTAATTTTATCATTCTCTTATTTTAGAAGTTAGAGGGAAGGGGACACACATTTTACCACTTTGGAAGTGTCTCTCGCGCAAACTATTCAGTTCAGAAAAAAATGATATTAGAAACCTCAATATCATTTTTGGAGACCTATCCATAGATACCCCACACGTACAGGTTTAATGAAAAAAATTTTTTGTAGTTTCAGTTGTAAGTATGGGGAACCCCAAAATTTATTGTTTTTTTTCTATTTTTGTGTGAAAATCTTACTGCGGTTCACAGAATACATCTACTTACCAAGTTTCAGCAGTATAGTTTTTATAGTTTCGGAAAAAAGTGACTGTGACATACGGACGGACGGACAGACAGACATGACGAATCCATAAGGGTTCCGTTTTTTGCCATTTGGCTACGGAACCCTAAAAACCACTTAATAAGGATTATTTTAAGATCAGCACAGCAGTGTGTGTATGATTTGTTTGCTTTAAACAACAAGTACCTAATCACCAATTACCCTACCAAACATGGCGGTTATAGCAACATGCTCTTTACAGATTAGCTAACATTGTTCAGTAGTTGACGTTTACGAACGGATACATAGATGAGACAGATTGGCTGTCTCCCAAACTATCTTGCAGGCAATGCTGCAACAAAATAGTGAAAAAGTTTGATAGCTTTTATGCCGCTTTCAGTCAGTGATTGACCCTTTGACGTTCATTGGCAACGCTAATATTTTTGGTAAATGGCTGTCCGAAATCCAGCTTAGGAAATAGGTAATGCACGCGCATTGATACCAGAGGACACCAGCCCATATTACCAATAATAACCGTATGCAAAATGCGTATTTTGCGTACGGTTGGGAAAATAGATTATTCGATCCACCCCAGCTCCTCAAGGAAGTTCAGCGCTTCCATCTATTACTGCATTGGCTCCTGTAACATAGCGGGGTAATTGCGAAACACACTAATACAGTAGCAATGGCTTCCAAAATTTCATAAAATTTTGACAGTTCAACAACATTCATTGCGTTATTCACATTGTTGAGCAGATAATGTTTTGGCAATAGATTAGCAATCTCCTTCAAAATTTTTTCAGATTGTGATTGATTGTGTTTTTCGCAATTAGGGTACAGGTATTTTTATCTAACGCAAGAGTCAGGGTTTCACTATGCTTAGTAATTTATTTGGAATATTCCCATTTGAGCAGCTATTTTCAGGGCACCTTTTTTTTAGAGCACCAAAGGTATTCCTATTAGAGCACCAATCAATATTTTACCGTGGTGCTCAAAGGGGAACAATAAAAATATTCAACTTTATTCTCTTTTGAGCACCTACGGTAGCTTCTAGTGATGTGGTGTAAAATAAAACATATCGATAATTAGAAGTCGGTTAAAAATTGGCAGTTTCATTGCAGCACCATTGGTGGATGCTACGCCTACGATCCATGTACAGACGCCAGCACATCAACCTACTACAATCTGTCAAATTTCTTTAATAGATTTTCATTTTATCACTAAAGCAAAAGGTTCAAAGTTGATTGGGAAAATGTGACAGTTTCGGGTAGGTTGATGTGCTGGCATCTGTACAATGTGCTGCATTAGGCCCCGTTGTCATCATTTGAGTATACTCGCTTTATGTTTGTAAGTAAGCTAGTAAAATTAGACAGTGATCCAATTCCACTGTCACGTAATGCCCTCGTTCAAGTGCGCTCGGATTACCATTTGTAGTAGCTACAAGTGTCTCGCTCGAGTGTTCTGGGTTCGTGTCATCGGGGTTCAATCGGTAAGTGATACGTATCAATGATTGTTTTGTCTTCATAGTAATTAGTCCCAAATATAACTTTACGAAAAGGCATTAATTTGAAGTTCCATTAAATTTACCATAATTCGTAGTTAATTTGATGTTTACAGCGTAATTGATATTAACATAAATAGTTACTGCCGGGCGTTGAGCATGTCATTACGTAAATTACTTTTTAATGGCTTGACAAGTGCTTTAATAAGCTAAATGGTTTGAATTGATCCGGGTATAGCTGTAAAAAGAGTTTAAATAAACCATCCTGTTTACTAGAAGTGTACATCTTTTCTGAGTTAGTGTGAACTGAAAATCCGCGCGTAGGTGCTTGAAGGCTCCCAGGGACGTGCCTTACAGGCGTTGCATGCGGGGGGGGGGTTCCGGAATAGGTCTTTTAAGAGGAACCGGGACCACCCCTATGTGCTGATGGCGATCACCGGGGTGGTTTTAGTGAGGTAAAAATCCCACACTCTACGACCCTCCCCGGAGGTCGGGTGCCCCTTTTGAAGGTTTCCCTGGAAAAAAAAGAAGTTGCTTGAAGGCTTTAACCCACACACGCGTTATTAACGGTCGATAATATCGGATACGTTATTGCCATAATGCGTCCAGATTCTTTACCACACAGCTACGTTTTTATCTTCCGATATTTCAAACATGTGCGTGTAACCTACACTGCAGGCCCCCCGCCCGCACTACACGCTACTACGTTATTAACACAGCAGGTGTGTGTGATCGTATGCGTCCTAATACATAATGTTCCATGAACTCATATCGTAATATCGCAGGACGGAGAAACGCAAGCGTCCTACTTCAGCAGGGTGTAAATTCGTCCGTCCTAATACAAAATGGACTGAAAACAGATGTAATAACGCGGCTGTGGGAGAGAACCTTTGATCTGATTGGTTGAAATACTATCCAAGCCATCTGAAGTGCAAACTGTCACCCCACACAAAAAATCTTCTTTGGTTTTTCATTTATTGTCGTAACATATTGAAAGGTCCTATGAATAAAATTAGAATGTAATGTGTGCCCACAAACTTTGTTGTGTAGTTATGGACATGCCATAATGGAGCATAATATTTTACAGCCGCTTTTGTGGCTTGTTGTACATGATATTAAATCAAAAACAATGGCTGGCCTGAAGCCATTTTTGATAACCTAAATATTCATAGCGCATATGTTGTTCAAATTAATTTTAGTATAATTGTATAATAAAACCAGTATGTTACTGTCCCATTGCCTGCCAAATAAATTTTCTCATACAACGAAGGCATGAGCATTTGATCATCACGCTTGCTCAAGACGGGTTGGCAATTTCAGACTTATTTTAACCATAATTCCAGGTTTCCTCACAATGTTTGCCTTCACCGATGTGAGTGATGTCCAAGATGAACTTAGAAAATACATAGAAATTGAAAAAGTCACATTTGTACCTTCTTGCCAGGATTTGAACCCTATTTAGTCTAATTAACATGAACCGTGACCCATAGGCTGGCTTTTACTAAATGGTAATGCCGCCAGTCTCTTGGGTACATTACCAGTCAACAGCCATGCGGAAGAATTTTTCGACGCTATATTTTAGTTTGTGTATAGTTTTAGTTAAGTCCGGATTTAATTTTGTTATTTTTATTAATTAACATTTAAAAGATTAACGAGGTTAATATCTCTCTCTGTCATCTTCAAATGATTGACAGAAATAGAAAATTATGTTTTAAATACGTTTTACGCGAAACGAATTTATTTATTTGTGGTGTAAATTGGCCTTAGAAACCAAATGAACAGGTGAAGATAAAGTCAATCTAATCATTTTCCTAGTATGCAAACATCTCAACTTTTCTGTATAAACCGTTGTAAAGAAACCTTACCATCTTACCCAAGCGACCAAGACTTTGTAAAAAAAATACCTCAATTAACTTTTTAATAGGACAGTCGAGTAAAGATAAAAATTCTGTACTGCTCAGAAATTCAAATAAGTTTATGGGTCCCATTAAACGGAATTTATCTTCCAGTTTGAGGTCATTTTTTATAATTATTTTGAAAAAAAAAAAAAAACTTTTATCTTGATGAATTTTAATACATTTTCTAGTTAGGTTTACAAATAACACCTATCTAAAGTTATGAACATCGTAAAGTTGAAAATTATGATCGTTGTTTTGTTTTCATTTTCATGCAAATGAGGACTGATCCAATCCAGATTCTTTCTGGTATTTATGTGCAAGAATCGCCTTGTAATTTATGTCTGCGTTATCGTAATGGATCTCGTAAAAAATCTTGAACCACTTGCGGACCAGAATAGGCGACGAGCTGCAAGGAAATTCAATGTACGTTTATTCTAAGTTGCCAACCCTAGTGGGACAGAATCCAACAAGATTTTACTGCAAATTTTAGACATGCCGATTGCCGATGGGTCAAAGTGGAATAATTCAGAATAAGGATTGGGTGGTAAAAAGCAGGCTCATTCAGGCAAATTAAAAAGGAAATAATATTCTAAAGGTTTTCGTACTCATGCAAATTCGAAATCAAACAACATTATGATTTCTCTACGTTTATTCCAAGCGAATATCTTTACTTACATCACTCTATAATTCATTTTCCCTGGTTTCCAAACAAAAACCTAATAAAAAAAATAAAGCTCATTCTAAGCTCGCTTGATTTTTCGCATGCAACCAGAGTTATTTTAATGCCAGCCTGTACCTACTACGGAAGGTTGACTTTAGCAGACAACCTTAACAGTACCTACGCATCAGTTAACGGAAAAAAAATCAACTAAGAAACAATGTAACTTTTACGGTATCATTTCACAGTTAAAAGTTAAACTTAAACTTTTTGGTCTAATTGTCTATGTGCCTTGAGAAAAACTGCAATGCTCGTTCCTCATTGCTTTCATTGTTGTTTTTTTTTTTAATGCCTGTATTGTGGCTTTTGTTGCATTAAATAAACGTTTTAAAAATCTACCTAAATTGCTAGTCGATAGCGAAATATTGTTGTTCATCTACTCCTTTCACATCTGCCTAGCCTTTTCCCAACTATGTTCTGGTCGGCTGCCAGTCTAACCGGATACAGCTGAATACCAGGTTTTTACATGGAGCAACTGCCTATCTGACCTCCACAACCCAGTTACTGGATAATACGATACCCCTTGTAAGACTGGTTACAAGACTTTCGGGCTTCTGACTACACAGACGGACATTGATAGCCGGGACCAATGGTTTAACGTGCTTTCTGAGGCAGTGTCTAGATATTATTATTATGTTATCGATGGTCATTCATCCACCGCCCGACCGTGGCAAGCATAGCTTAAGACCTGTGCTGTTATTATTTATGTACGAGCCCATGCAAACGAAAAATAACCCCCTAACCCTATAACGATCCTGCATGGAGTATTGCAGCCACCTTTGGGATGTCTCAGCGAAATACCAACTTGCCGCGCTTGACTCGGTGGAACGCAGAGTTAAGAGGCTCATTGGCGACGTAAAATTCGTGGATGCCAAGCTTAACAGCTTGGCTCATCGCCGCAAGGTTGCCTGCTTGTTGATCTTCTACAGACTGTACTTCGGTGAGTGTGCCCAAGAACTCCACGACCTCATTCTACCAGCCCCCTTCTACCTTCGGACATCCAGACGCAGTGCAAGTTACTATCCCTACCTAGTTGCTATTCCACCAATTCGCACTGAGCGTTTCCAAATGTCCTTTCTAATGTGCACAGCAAAAAAGTGGAACTCTCTACCTGCGTCTGTGTTTCCGAGCGCATATAACCCAAATCTCTTCAAAGTGAGAGTGAACAGGCTTCTTCTGGGCAAGCTCGCTCCATCGTCGACTTTGTCTCTGTCACCTCTGACCTAGACTAATGTCAAGAGCAAATAAAATTCAAATAAAAAAAAAAGTACTTCTTTGCAAAAGATAAATTAAAAAACGATCTCTTGACTATTTTTAGGAAAGTAGGTTGCGGTTGGATGGAGTTCCATGATTCTGATATGTGTGTAGGAAGGAAGGATACAGGCAAAAAGATGGAAAGATTCGCATTGCGGGTAAAAACTCATGGATATTTTTTACTTCACAACCCGGTTGAACGGGAAACTAGCGTGTATGTAACGGTTTTTTTTTGTGAATCGTTTTTCGCTCTGAATATGATGAACTGAGTTAAATTGCCTTAAGCTATTTACGGTTTAGTATCGAATGTTGGAAGTCAACATTGATGGGTTGTTGAAAATATTCGTACTGAAACTGAAACATCTGTATTGGATAAAAAATGAAAACAAACTGATTGATTTATACAGAGTCAAATTCACTAGCTAATTTAATTTGACTCTGACTCTGAAGTTTCATTAGCTAATTTATTTATTTGGGACAAACAAACAGTAACACATATCTGCGCAAATAATATAAACAAAGATATAATACAAATGTGAAACTCACACCGTTATCCACAGCATATACAATTCATATAGCTAATTTAATTTGACTCTTTCCACAAACGTGGTCGGTATCGATATTTTTATTTTGTTTTTATCGTGTTTAGATGTTGATATCCACCACCTTTGTGAAGGTTGTTTAAAATAATTATTATAATAAAATACCTCCCCGCATTCTTCAACTGAATGAAACAAAATTCAAGTCTTGTATAAAACGCACACTATGCAAGCAGGCATATTATAACATAGGGCATAACATCGCTGATAAAATGCCTGGCTCAATGCTGGTCCTGCTCCACAACCAAAACTAATTATAAATTCAACATTAATGATGTAACTAATATTTTTGTAGAAATATAATTTAAAAGAGTGTCCATAGAGTTTCTTGCCCGTTCTTCTCCATAGGTACCTACCTACGCTTTGGAATGAGCAACTGGGTTCACATTTGACTGACCGACTTATTTACAATTCAAAAGTGCCTGTAAATGGTTTAATTGAAATAAATGCTTTGAGTTTGAGTTTGACACAAAAAAATTGATTGATATTTCATGTAAATACTACCTGCGGTTGTTGACCCCAAAAAAATCATCAAATCTTTTTTTTATATATCGATATCTATCATGTCTGTAGAGGTTCCCTAGATAATTTAATCTGATCCGGTATAAAAGTTATACAAAAATCTGGTAAAATTTGTATTAATAAAAAAAGTCTGGGTTAGAAGAAGACAACAATTGTAAGGTTTTTTCTTTTTTCTAACACGGCTGTAGCCATTTACTTCAAACTTTTTACATTACAGTTTCAAACATTTTCCGGGAAAATTCAGAAAAGGATAGCAACATAAAACTGTAGGAAGGTACTGCACAATCTTATGTTAAAATACAAGCTAACCAAATAATATAAGCAATTTTTTAACCTAAGCAATTCCAGCGGGGCAATTGCGTAACACATTATCAATCGGAATCAGTTTCATTTTGACAGTTCAACAACATTCATTGCGTTATTTACGTGTTGATCAGACGGATTTTTCGAACTTATGAAGCAATGAATTAGCTATTGACTTTAAAATAATTCAGATTCCGATTGATAGTGTGTTACGCAATTAGGGTGCAGGACCAAAAACTAGAGTTTAAAAGGGAACATCGGAAAGAGGAGTGACGAGCTCAATTCTGAAGAAAACTAAATCAACCAATTTCGATCCCCGACTAAACTAGCTTCCTTTTCAAAATCCGAAAACTTCGTTTGGTTTTGCTTATCTCCTTTTTTCTGCTATACGATTTTCGCCCTGCAATCTCATCTCAAAATCTAATTTAGAATAGAAACAAGCGGCGAGTGCTAGTCCATCCTAAAGTTAACAAAATATTTTCATTTAGATAATGAAATGAAAACTTGGAGTATACTGAGACTTTGTTATCGAGTTTTTTTTTGTCTCCTCTGTCACGCATATAGTATCTTATTCTCGCGAAGCGACGCGTGCTTTACTTGTGGTTAACATGTGTACAAACATACTTTTGGTTAACACAAGAAAAACACGCGTCGTTTGGTGAGATAAAAATACTGTACATAAGTATTTGACAGTCTGCTTCTAAAGCTAAGTGCACATTGTGGGCGCCACGGGTCTCGTTGCAAAAATGCACATGAGACACGGCGAGCCGCACCGCAACGCGGTAATTATTTCAAACAGATACCGAATTTGAACTGTTTCCACTCCAGTGCAATGACCCTCGTGAATATTTGGCGGGCCGCGACGCAACGCAATGCATTGCAAATCTTTCTCGATTAATTTCGTACATTGTGTATGACCCATCGCACACTGCAAGCGGGTCGCATCGCAACGTGAAACAGTAGCCGCAAAAATACGCCTGGCGAGCGATCCGCCAGCGTGTTGCGTTGCGAGCCTTAAAACTCGATGTGCCATACGCACGCTCGTGTATTGTAGGTGCATTCGGCGTCCGTGCTACGTATTAATTCGGGTCGGCATGATTCGGCATAGCCGGGCGGCATATTCTCTGCTGGAGTGTGTTGCGCTACTTCTGCCCAGCTAAAGCACTAGGGCGGGTGTTTTGGGAGACTATCTCATGTAATTGTGACGTTCAAAAAGTGCTGATTCTCAACCTAGTTAGGTTTTTTATTATGATTCGATTTTGTCGATCCAAAGCATGTAGCACCCCTTACATATCTACTTTGCAAATGAATCATATTACATAACTACCCACCCTATAAGGAATAGGACCTCACCATCTGACCCACAAATAAATTAATCATTCTACAAAGTACCGACATCCTACAAGTTCCTTATCACTAAAGGTACACGTACACCGAATCCGTCATCGGCCGAACTATGCTCGAATGTCGTCGGCCGAATTCGGTTGATCGAACCAAACATAATTTAAAAGAAAGTGAGTGCGCACACCTACTTATCGGACGTCATCTGACAATGTACTGACATTGACATCGAATGAACTGAATTTTAACTGCCGCTTTGGTCTTGTGGTCACAAGCGCGACTGCTGGCCGGACTTGGGTTCGATTCCCGGGTCGGGCAAAGTGTTAATGGGTTTTTCCATTTGGAATTTCTTAGTAACAGTCCGGAGTTTGGAACTTGGCGGTGTGATACCTCCGTACCGCGGAAAGCACGTTAAGCCTTTGGCCCTGCGCCTGATCTCTCTCCAGTCGTGTCGGATTGCAGTCCCATCGGACTATGAGAGTGAGGGAAGAGAGAGTGCACCTGTGTCTACGCACACACTTATGAACTACTAGCTGCGCCCCGCGGTTTCACCCGCGCAAGTCTCGATCCCGTGGGAATATCGGGATAAAAAGTATCCTATGTCCTTTCCCGGGACTCAAACTATCTCTATACCAAATTTCATCTAAATCAGTTCAGCGGTTTAGGCGTGAAGAAAAGACAGACAGACAGACAGAGTTACTTTCGCATTTATAATATTAATAAAAAAAAAAATAATATAAAAATATAATATTAATATAATATAATATATAAATATATATATATATATATATTTGGATAATATCTCCTGCGCGCAAGGCCGGTCTCCGCTGAAGTTGGTCGCCATGGCCGAAATTCGGTCTGAAGGATTTTTTTTTTAGTAGTGAACGCTCTCACTTTTTTTACATCAAGCTAGTTCGACCGATGACAGATTAGGTGTACGTCTTGCGTAGTAGTGTTGACTCGTCCGTTCGCAACAAGATTGTGTTTACATAATTTTATCTGATGCACGCTTAACGATTACGACTGTCCTTTGACATGATACTCATCTGCTCGGTACATACTGTAACCCGTTTGTTTTCTCTCCTATCGGGTTAATGTAACGTGTTTCTTGATTAATAAAACTGTGTGAATTTTATTACATTTGGTGTTATATAAACGCTTGTTTGTGGTTGTTGTTTTGTGGTGAAACACGTAGTTACTGTTATGTAAATTGGACTGGACATATTATCTGTGGTGTGTCACAGGAACAATGGTACAGACGCCAGCACATCAAGCTACTACAATCCGTCAAATTTCTTTAATAGATTTTCGACTTTAATATATGATCAAACGAACTTCCAAGTGAAGTTCGATCATTATTATGATGAGTTGCTTCATTTGAAGATATGATTATAACAACGTAGTTTCCCTACTTACTTGGTAACTTCGCACATATTTTAAAGATTTTTAAAACTATTAGGTAGGTGACGTAATTCCGGTCTGACTGCCCCTCTGTTGACACTATGACGTTTAGCTCATTTTTTAGAGTCAAGTAGTATGATATAAAACTTTCTCTATATCTGGGAATCTTCAAGTGTCAGGGAGGGAGGGTGATCATATCTTCAAATGAAGCAACTCATCATAATAATGATCGAACTTCACTTGGAAGTTCGTTTGATCATATATTATAATTCGTTGCTTCATTTTTCAGATATGATTATAACAACGTAGATGTTAAGAGTCAGAAAGTTTTGGAATAGAAAATAAACAATAAGGTTTTAAACATTATGGTTTTATTTATAGACAAATCAGCCTTATAGTAATACTTATGTTTCCGTAATGGTATACATTTACTCATTTCAAATTAATTTCAACGAACTAAACATAAATATCTTATCGATAACATGAACTTACCATAAGTAAGCATTTCTTATAATATAGTTAATTAGGAATTAATAATCAGTCTGGATGTCTGAGCGTAAGCAAACAGACATGGCAAATTCGCCTTCGTTTATAACGCATCTATTATAAAAACGAGCAAATGAGTTAGATGAACTAGTCCACCCTGCGGTTTTGCGAATGGTTTCTATATTAACTCCTGCTAAGCTCGCGGCCGAGGTTGACGCGTGCCGTGTACTGTGCGCGGCGAATACACTGGTATCAATGCCGCTTTCTGACAAGACTTGTTTGATCCATCTACTGATGGTTTGCGTGGTAGCAGGTTTGTGTGGCCGTTTGTATGTCAACAACAGATTGCTTGTACTCTCAGGTCTTATGTTTTTAGTTATAGAAATATAGTCTGAGAGCACCGTAGCTGGACATATACGCGTATTTTCCCTGAAGTATGGCAGGAACAATATTGGCTGGTCTCTGCCAGGTGCGGATGTCTTTATGATGTCTGTTATGACAATTTTAATGCCGCTATCAGAGAAAAGTATGTTCTCGAGTTTAATTAAAGACAGCGTCTGTACCCTGTGAGCTGTACAAATTGCAAGTAGGATCACCAGCTTTTTTGTAATTTTTTCGGGTGAGAGCTCACTATTAGGGAACCATGTTGAAACATGGTTTAAAACCAATTGGGGATTCCAGGTGGTGGAATACTTGGGTTTTATAGGTCTTAATTTATACGCCCCTTTAAGGAGACGTTTTATCGATTCGTCTGAACCAATATTATTGCCTACAAAGGTTGACAAGGCAGAACGATGGGAGTTTAGACTGCCATACGCACACCCGCTATTAAATTGTGACGTTAAGAATGAGATTAAAGCAGATTTCGAAGGGTCAAACACATTGATGTTGTTGATCGTACAATATTGCCACCAAAGCTTAAGTGAGGTATTGTACTGCTGAATCGTGCTGTTAGACAGGGATGATAGCATTAGTGTAGCCGGCTCTGCACAGGCACCTCGACGCCTGAAAGCCTGCCGGAGAGCCTCGCGACACCCAGGGTAAGGTTCTTGTGCAAAGGGTGGTACTCCCTGAAATGAGATTGCAAGAGGTTTTTATTGGGGTTTAAATAAACAATGTCGGAAACTATAAGGTTTTGCAATAGTGGAAACCATGGCTGTGATGGCCAGTTGGGATAAACTAATATGCCGTGTGCATTGTCATCGATAATTTTTCTAAGGCATTTTAATACCAGGGAAAATGGTGGAAAAGCGTAGAAGAAATATCCTTGCCAGTCTACCGTAAATGCGTCTACGGATGCTGCATCAGGGTCTTGTTTCCATGAGATGAATGTGGTACACTTCGCATTATCGCGAGACGCGAATAAGTCTATTTCAGGTTGACCAAAATATTTTATAATGGTTTGGAATGCTTCATCGGAAAGTGACCATTCAGTATCTGGATTGACTACCCTAGACGCGGCGTCTGCACGGTTTTCCTTGGTATTTACGTATGATGCATAAACCCAAAGGTTGCGGTGTTCACACCATTTCCAAAGGGACCTAGCCAAGTCGTTTAAGTGGGGGTATTGAATACCCCCCATACGATTTACATAACTGATCGCAGTGGTGTTGTCCATGCGCAGTAATATTGCGCAGTTGGTTGCATCACAGGCGAAGGACTTCAAACCCAAAAAAGCTGCCATCAGCTCTAAGTAATTGATATGACAATCATTTTCTGAAGACTTCCACTTGCCATGTACTTGAGCGTTGTTGCAAACAGAACCCCAGCCTGACCTCGACGCATCGGTATAGATCTCGATATCAAAATTTGGCTGTCGCATGAAGTTGTGTGCTGTACTAACGGTTGATAGCCACCAGTTCAGATCCTCTAATATAATATTAGGTAGGTTAATTTTTGCTTCGTAATTATTATTATGCTTAAGTAACGCTAGGAACTTCTGACGTTCTAAAATCTTAGTATATACCCAAGCGTACTTAACGGCTGGGCTAGCGGCGACTAAAATACCGATAAAGCGAGCTAATTCGCGGATGGAACATGACTGTAATTTAGTGAATTTTATAACTAATTCGACAATGATACGTCGCTTATCGGATGGCAATTCTATACTGAGATTCCTGGTATCGTAACAAAATCCTAAATACTTGCAGAATTGTCGCGGTTTTAACATACTTTTTTCGTAATTGACAACAAACCCAAGAAACTCGAGTAGTTTCAAAGTTTCATTTACGTTATTAAGACAATTCTCGTACGTATTTCCAATACATAAAATATCATCTAAATAACAAACTGACTGATAACCGCGATGTCTGAGGTAAGTCATGACTTCCTTCATAACCTTAGTGAATACCCGTGGCGCAACGGATAAGCCGAACGGCATGCAATTAAAGCCGTATGTGTGAGTTTTTTGCGAATTATTCGGCTGAAATTGAAATTTTAAATATTTACGGTCGGAATGCCTAATGGCTAAGAGGAAATACGCATCTTTTAAGTCGATGGTGGCAAGGTATCCATCGCGTGGTATCAATTTGCATGCTGTTCGGTAATCCTCCATTTTAAAATGTTCGCTCTTAATTAGCTTGTTTAAGGTTTTTAGGTTTAATATAAAGCGTTTACCGCCATTAGGTTTTGGTGTGAGGAATATTTTAGAAATAAATTGATCTTTCGTCACATTGCACTCTGAGATAGCCCCTAAAGATTTGAGTTTCATAATGGCTTTCATCATATCTGATTTTTCAGTATTTGATAGGTTGTTTTTAGGTATTATTGATTGTTTTACATGTGTATGAAAAGGTATTGGATAACCATTTTTTAACCAATCAAGAACAACATTGTTATTTGTTATTTTTAGCCATCGGTCATAAAAGTGGGTAAGTCTACCCGCATGTACCTGCGTTAACGGTAACTCTGAGCGGGAGCCCGAGGTTTGTCCTGCGAGGCAGGGCGTTGTGGCGGCTGCGCTGACGTCGTGTACGGACGGCGATTCCCCGCCGTAGTCGGCCTTCTGTATGCACCCCGCCCCCCCCTGTTCGCCGGGTATCGAGGAGGCGGGTTCCAGTTTCCCTGGTAGGACTGGCGAGTACTAGGAAGTTGAGGCGGTTTCGAAACTTTTGCGGTCTTTTTTATGGACAGACCTTGCTTTTCGATGGCCTTGGCGGCTTTAATTTTTTCTGATAAGGACGAGCCAAACAGTGATTCATCCCGTTCGGACTCGTTGATGATATTTATGAATGCCTTGTCCAGGCTAGGAGTAATTAGTTTCACTCGAGCCTGCGTTGCCAAGTAGTGCGAGTCGCAAAGTAAACGGCAACCATTGCTCAAGTGTTTCATAGCTTGAACCTTGTTATCACTTTTTAGAAGTAAATCCATGCCTCTGTTGATGGCGGTGATTCCCGTACCTAGTTGTTGTTGAGACGCTGTAAGTGTCTTGTCGCGGTTGCGAACCATGTCCGGTACCGCCGCCGAGATTTCAACGTTCAACTTGGGCGCTTGAAGGAGTCTACAATTGTCTGGTACAAGGTATTCTTTCAGTACCTTGTCCTTGTTTTCTGTAGGCATTCCTTTCCTTAGCAAGGGAAGCCACAACTGCGATAGATTGTCGTGAATGTTATCGCCGTAGTCAGGCGAGTCCGACGTGGATTCACCGAGTGCCGACAATAGATCAGGGTCTAACTCAGGTTCCATGCTGCCAGTGGTTTCCTCAGGGGGGCAGGGTTCCGCCTGGCCATAGTGTTGGTCGGGATTGTCGCCGGATTCCGATTCCACGTCTTGTGGTACGTCGGGTGGCACGGGTACTGGCTCCATAATAACTTCATTATCATTGCCTGGGACCACCACAGGATCTTCGTTACCTAAAATTACAATTTGTAATTAAGGTTGTGAAGATAAAAATTTTGAGGGTAGCGTAAAAATAAAATTAATTAATTTTGCACGTTAACGTTACATCTGTTTTAGATTGTACGTATTTTCTGTGCTTGTTTGTCATCGTTAAAGACTCGCAGTCAATCCCGATGCAATATTAAACTTTAAATTTTTTAATTTAGTTTTGAATAATGTCAAAGTTATTGACTCGCAGTCAATCCCAGAGCATTTACAAAACTGATATTTTCACTATTCACTTCTAGATCACCAACGAATTAAATATACTTTTGCTTACCTTCATCATCTGATGACGATTGTAACGGTCTTATTATTCGTCTTCGTCTTTCTTTCTCTTCAATTTTTCTAATTTTTCTGGCGTAGTGATCAATTTTTGATTGCGCGCTTCTTTTTGGCATGTTGCTTAAAGGGCGCGTGCGATAGTTACCGCGCACGAAAAAGGAATGAGCTAAACGTCATAGTGTCAACAGAGGGGCAGTCAGACCGGAATTACGTCACCTACCTAATAGTTTTAAAAATCTTTAAAATATGTGCGAAGTTACCAAGTAAGTAGGGAAACTACGTTGTTATAATCATATCTGAAAAATGAAGCAACGAATTATAATGCCAGATTATAAGGTTAAAGGTTGATTGGGAAAATTTGACAGTTTCGGGTAGCTTAATGAGCGTATGACCCTATTATAGGAAATGATTTTAACTTGCAGTATCGTATGGAGATGGTGGTATGAATATGAAAAAATAATAGTATTAGGTAGCAGCCGGTCGATTCTGTAAAAATCTCACCGTGAAAACTTGCGTGAAGTGAGCTGTCAGTGTCATCCCACTGATGCTAGGGATTGACCAAGCAAACATTTACAATCATAATCGAGATTTTAATAATAGATTTTATGCTAATTCTATTGATCATTTTATATAATTTCAAAGCTAGTATTTTAGTGGTCAAAACATTAATATTATTATTATTTATTTATTTATAAATACTTTATTGTACACCACAAAAATAATAATAATAATTACAATCATTAATCATCATTAATCTACATCTTTTTAAGTTAGATTTCTATCGTTAAGAACAAATCTCATATGGAAAAGTGTTTATGGTAGAAATCTAACATAAGGAGATATATTAATAATTCTAATGACTATGATTCTGTAAATACATGTCTATTATAGTCGCAAATCACATTTTGATCAAGATACAACCTGACACTGATCTGCAAATTGCAAAAAACGTAAGAAAATTTAAATTTCGCGGTCTGCCATGTCACATTCACCTTAAGGTGAATGCGTAGTTGTAGCCCGCGAAATTCAATTTTTCTTACGTTTTTTGCAATTTTCAGGTCAGTGTCAGGTTGTATCTTGATCAAAATATGATTCGCGACAATAACAGGTACGTATTTACAGAATTATAATAATTAGAATCATTAATACATCTTCCTAAGTTAGATTTCTACCGTTAAGAACAAATCTCGTATGGAAAAGTGTTGGTGGTAGAAATCTAACTTAAACAGATGTATTAATGATTCTGATGATTATAATTCTGTGAATACGTACCTGTTATAGTCGCGAATCAAATTTTCATCAAGATACAACCTGACACTGACCTGAAAATTGCAAAAAACGTAAGAAAAATTGAATTTCGCGGGCTACAACTACCCATTCGCCTTAACCGGTCAAGCGGCGCGCGTCGCCCATGATTGGCGAGTGGCGACGAAACCGTAGCCAATGAGCGACGCGCGCGAAGTGATGTTGCCATGGTTACCGTGGAGTGAAATATGGAACATTCCGAATCGCACTGTAATCGATTACAACGTGCTTACACTTTGACCCCAATTATTCTGTATGGTATAAATTACCTATTATTCCCCGCATAATCTTACCATGCCGTACGGTTGTCAAGAGTGGTATTTTGACAGTTCAAACCGGTTTCGTTAAACTAACGTGGCATTTTCGAAATTGTGCTTCCGGCTACAGTCGCCACCTTACCAAAGGATAAGAAATTCGTGGTGTAAAAAAAACAAACAAATAAATACTATAATCTAACCGTGAATAAATAATCAAGTGAAATAGTTTTGACTCTCAGCTGCCATAGTGGTGATTTATCTAAATGGGAACGCAAATTATTTATGTGAGAGTTGTGGGCGATGATGGCCTAATTCGGAATGATCCATATTTCACGCAGCGCACTGCGCATGCGTGTCGTCGTAGTCGTTTCGTTAGTATCAAGTGAACTTTTTTTTTGCTTTCATGCCATTGACGACCATGTACAACTCGTTTATAGAGAGTAGTATATTCCTTGGTGTAGAATGTACATAAGCCTGTACGTATTCGAGTACAGTGACAATAATTAGTTCCTAATTATTTAATGCTGTTAGAGATTTTAATGTCTAAATCCAACTGTTTTTGTACATCGAAAAAGTCAATTTAGTCAGCCTACATTTCAGACAATATAATATAATATAAGAAATCGTGCTAAGCAAGTATTCAGTGATTGGTGTAATGTTCGTTTTCATAAGTACATAATACGTAAAAACACATATAGGTTTTTTTTTATATCATCTCTAGATAAACTACACGTACAATATACAAACCTTATACCATAATATTTAGGCATATTATTAATCTAGTGACGATTGCTGTTAGGACACACAAATTGCATTATTCATGTATACGCATGTTTTGGGCTGTCTAATTTTAGTTTTGCTGTATACTGTTTACACACTGTGTCTACGTTTCTCAGCCAACTCTCCTGTCGCAGATCTGCTGAAAGAAATTAATAAGTGAATGATGAAAGCAGTTCCTCTATCTTTATGTAGTTTACTTTATTATGTATTTACTGTGTATATAAATAAATATATTACATTTTTTAATTAGTATCACATTAAAAAAAATTGCTAATACATTTTTTCTACTGAGTCGGCTGCTTCCTGAGATGCAACTTCTTAATGCCGGGAACGGAGGGACATTGGATGTGTGTCGGCTGCACCCCCACTGCAAAAAGCTGGAAATAATGGTAATAATTTGTTACTAAGTATTTGATTTATTTAATTCCTACACATCAGCACATCTGCAGCTAATGTATTTACTTTCAATAAGAATAGCGGTATGATTTATTAAGAACAGCGTCTGATCAAATAAAATCAATTGAATGGGCCAATATTATTACTATATATTTAGAGCACAACGAGTTTCTACATTTCTTAATTCCATGCTCCGTGCCTGTCTGTGTCCCAATTTATTTGTTCCCTATTGTGTTTATCAAAAATAGTGTGTGAAATAATGAATACTTGCCTCAGACCGCCACGCATGACACAGCCGGGAGCGATGTGATCAAATCAAATAGAGGCAGTGTTCTTTTATTGTCTTCTGTCCCTTTAATGACTTAGCAACTGCAGGGTCGATAAGGCTCATCTGCTGAAAGGTAGAATATATCAGATTAATAAAATTCACTTGCTTTTGTGTGCCTATACTTTTGTGTTTTTATTTTAAGTTATCATATGTTGTCCCACAGCTGGGCACGGTCTCCCCCATACTTTTCCAGTTTTCCTTATGTTGTGCCTTCTTCGGCCAATTGGTCAGGAACGTGTCAGTGACGACGCCCGCCTTGTCTTCAGGCAACCTTTGTCATATTGAGTTGTTTCTAATTAAAAACGTGTTACTAGGATACTACATAAACCTTTATTGACTGATAACTACCTATATCTTGTAAAAATATACCACTATAATTGTAAAATCATAAGGTTTTCTTGAAGTACTTACGTAAAATTTTGTTTGACCAAAAAAAAAGGTTTATCGATTGATTGTGATGTTATTTCGTGCAAATATTATCTACAAGGACGTATAATATGTTATAAACGAATATTCATCCACTTAACGTCGATTTTACACAAAAACTATTAAAATAAACAACGTAGCATCATAAAATCTTAACAAAACAGCACGCACTGCAGCTGCCATTAAGAATCGTAAAGTCTATTTTTAACTTTTTTTTTCCAATATTGCCAACCCATATTTTTCGTTTTGAATCATTTAGTCGATTAGTTTATCTACCGGACCATAGACTCAAACTGTTGCACAGGATATTAGACCTTAATTTTCAGTAATAATAGAGGTTGAAGCCGCGTGAATCGGGTGTCACCGATCGGTGACCGTGGGGCCTGACGGGTGCGCGCCGGTCGTCACCGATCGGTGACCGCGTAAATCTAGCGGTTTGTAATGTAATGATGCAAGCATTTTATTTTTCAACACTTGTTTAAAAAAAAACGCCATAAGACATTAAAAGAATTACCCTCTTTCAGCCTATAAAGCTCAGAAAGCTGTTTAAATTTTCAATTATTTTAGTACCAAGCCCCATACATCTATTGAACGTCTCTTTTATCAAAAAATTTTTGACAACACCGTTGGTTCTTTGTTTGAATTTAGTACTTAGGTCAGTGGGTCGTCATACTTTGAATTTTAAGTATTCTGTGATTAAAGTTTGTCAGTGACTTTTCTATTTATCGATAGAAAAAAATGACTAACTAATATTCATCATCTGTGGTGAACATGTGCTGTCTACTGCTGTCTATGGGGCTTTCCGATACAAAATAAACTTTTTGTCTGCAGTTTCAAAATAAATAATTGTAAATAAACAAATGAAAGTTTTATCTTAGTACCTACTTTGAATTAGTTTTTCAGTGACAATGGCTAGCACGATATTATAATGGTGAATGTGATAGTAATATGACATAATGTTGGCATGTACCTATTGGTGAAAGTTTTTCTAATTTAAAAATGAATTCCTCTACCTACTCCACAGTTCCTGTGTTACTGTTCATAATTAGATTCACCACCGATCGGTGACGACCGGCGCGCACCCGTCAGGCCCCACGGTCACCGATCGGTGACACCCGATTCACGCGGCTTCAACCTCTATTATTACTGTAAATTAAGGTCTAATATCCTGTGCAACAGTTTGAGTCTATGGTCCGGTAGATAAACTAATCGACTAAATGATTCAAAACGAAAAATATGGGTTGGCAATATTGGAAAAAAAAAGTTAAAAATAGACTTTACGATTCTTAATGGCAGCTGCAGTGCGTGCTGTTTTGTTATGATTTTATGATGCTACGTTGTTTATTTTAATAGTTTTTGTGTAAAATCGACGTTAAGTGGATGAATATTCGTTTATAACATATTATACGTCCTTGTAGATAATATTTGCACGAAATAACATCACAATCAATCGATAAACCTTTTTTTTTGGTCAAACAAAATTTTACGTAAGTACTTCAAGAAAACCTTATGATTTTACAATTATAGTGGTATATTTTTACAAGATATAGGTAGTTATCAGTCAATAAAGGTTTATGTAGTATCCTAGTAACACGTTTTTAATTAGAAACAACTCAATATGACAAAGGTTGCCTGAAGACAAGGCGGGCGTCGTCACTGACACGTTCCTGACCAATTGGCCGAAGAAGGCACAACATAAGGAAAACTGGAAAAGTATGGGGGAGACCGTGCCCAGCTGTGGGACAACATATGATAACTTAAAATAAAAACACAAAAGTATAGGCACACAAAAGCAAGTGAATTTTATTAATCTGATATATTCTACCTTTCAGCAGATGAGCCTTATCGACCCTGCAGTTGCTAAGTCATTAAAGGGACAGAAGACAATAAAAGAACACTGCCTCTATTTGATTTGATCACATCGCTCCCGGCTGTGTCATGCGTGGCGGTCTGAGGCAAGTATTCATTATTTCACACACTATTTTTGATAAACACAATAGGGAACAAATAAATTGGGACACAGACAGGCACGGAGCATGGAATTAAGAAATGTAGAAACTCGTTGTGCTCTAAATATATAGTAATAATATTGGCCCATTCAATTGATTTTATTTGATCAGACGCTGTTCTTAATAAATCATACCGCTATTCTTATTGAAAGTAAATACATTAGCTGCAGATGTGCTGATGTGTAGGAATTAAATAAATCAAATACTTAGTAACAAATTATTACCATTATTTCCAGCTTTTTGCAGTGAGGGTGCAGCCGACACACATCCAATGTCCCTCCGTTCCCGGCATTAAGAAGTTGCATCTCAGGAAGCAGCCGACTCAGTAGAAAAAATGTATTAGCAATTTTTTTTAATGTGATACTAATTAAAAAATGTAATATATTTATTTATATACACAGTAAATACATAATAAAGTAAACTACATAAAGATAGAGGAACTGGTTTCATCATTTACTTAGTAATTTCTTTCAGCAGATCTGCGACAGGAGAGTTGGCTGAGAAACGTAGACACAGTGTGTAAACAGTATACAGCAAAACTAAAATTAGACAGCCCAAAACATGCATACATAAATAATGCAATTTGTGTGTCCTAACAGCAATCGTCACTAGATTAATAATATGCCTAAATATTTATGGCATTTATGGTATTTACCTAGAGATGATATAAAAAAAACCTATATGTGCTTTTACGTATTATGTACTTATGTATACGAACATTACACCAATCACTGAATAGGTACCTACTTGCTTAGCACAATTTCTCATGTTATATCTTAAATGTAGGCTGACTAAATTTACTTTTTCGATGTACAAAAACAGTTGGATTTATGGTCGGTTTCTGAGGTTTTTAAACGGAGTTTATCCATTCGATAGTGATTATTGGTTCGATATCGTGTTTCTGAACACGTCATTAAGGAAGAATTTAGCTTAAAAGTCGAGTGAATTATTATCGAGGGTTTATCTGAGAACCTCAAAAACCGAGCATAAGGAAGGAATTCGCTTAAATAGATAATTATGTCGAATCAACAACTATTGATTAAGAATTCTTCAGAAACCGGGCATTAGACATTAAAATCTCTAACAGCATTAAATAATTAGGAACTAATTATTGTCACTGTACTCGAATACGTACAGGCTTATGTACATTCTACATCAAGGAATATACTACTCTCTATAAACGAGTTGTACATGGTCGTCAATGGCATGAAAGCAAAAAAAAAGTTCACTTGATACTAACAACTACGACGCTTGACACGCATGCACGCATGCGCAGTGCGCTGCGTGATATATGGATCATTCCGAATTAGGCCATCATCGCCCACAACTCTCACATAAATAAATTGCGTTCCCATTTAGATAAATCACCACTATGGCAGCTGAGAGTCAAAACTATTTCACTTGATTATTTACTCACGGTTAGATTATAGTATTTATTTGTTTGTTTTTTTACACCACGAATTTCTTATCCTTTGGTAAGGTGGCGACTGTAGCCGGAAACACAATTTCGAAAATGCCATGTTAGTTTAACGAAACCGGTTTGAACTGTCAAAATACCACTCTTGACAACCGTACGGCATGGTAAGATTATGCGGGGAATAATAGGTAATTTATACCATACAGAATAATTGGGGTCAAAGTGTAAGCACGTTGTAATCGATTACAGTGCGATTCGGAATGTTCCATATTTCACTCCACGGTAACCATGGCAACATCACTTCGCGCGCGTCGCTCATTGGCTACGGTTTCGTCGCCACTCGCCAATCATGGGCGACGCGCGCCGCTTGACCGTGCATGAAAAATACGGATCTTAGTTATTTAGTATCTATCTACAATAATGTTATATTTGCACGCGTTACAGGTTAAATAAGTAGTCTGTAACTAGTTAATACAAAATCTGGTTAATTGTTGAAAACAAAATGCACACAACTGACTTTTTAAATGTACAAACACGGTTGGATTTAGACATAATATCTAAAAGCGTTGAAATAAATAGGAACTAATTTCTGAACTCGATTACGAACAGGCTTACGACCATGGTCGTCAATTATAGAAATAAATAAATAAAAACTGAATTTAATATTAATGACAGCGCCTAACGCGCAAGCACTTCACGCAATCCACATCAAAATAATCTACAATGTGATAATGACAGTGACCAACGCGCAAGCGCGGCGTGAAGTGTTCACTTCACTCGATTCACGACATTAAATGTCGTGAATCGAGTGAAGTGAACACTTCACGCAATCCACATCAAAATAATCTTCTATGTGATAATGACAGTGACTAACGCGCAAGCGCGGCGTGAAGTGTTCACTTCACCCGATTCTCGACATTTAATGTCGTGATTCGGGTGAAGTGAACACTTGCGTGACGCGCTCGCGCCTCAGGCTGTATTGACTAGTCAGTCTAGGAAAAAAAGAAAAAAAAAACAACATTGAGTTTCTGGCTAAGTTTCTGTTTTGGTATTTTATTGTAAAACCCCACGAAATATTAATGTTTTGACCACTAAAATACTAGCTTTGAAAATATATAAAATGATCAATAGACTTAGCATAAAATCTATTATTAAAATCTCGATTATGATTGTAAATGTATGCTTGGTCAATCCCTAGTATCAGGTGGGATGACACTGATAGCTCACTCCACGCTCACTTCGCCTAACTTTTCACGGTGAGACGGTTACAGAATCGCACGGCTGAGTGGGTATGGCAAGGGGAAGTGAAAGGAGAGTAGGCAAACTCGTCACGCTTTAAATTCGAACAAAACAAATGTTGGCTAAAGAATCAGCATCGCCATACAACATGGCAATGCTGCCAGCCATTTGGGCACTTTTCCTGTTGATAGCCAACAAATTTTTGGAATGCCTTAGATTTCTTTCTTTTCCTTCTTTTTTATATACATGTACGTATTGTGCATTTTTTTGTTTATGTTTAGCTTATATATTTTGTAATTACAATGTAATAAAAGCTAAAACAACTTAAAAAAAAAAACAAATACCTAAACATAAATTATCAAAAATATTATTAGTTTCTTTAGGTAACTTGTGTGTTGTGATTGTTTGTACTATGTACTTAATTGGGGCCAATTAAGTACATAGTACAAACAATCACAACACACAAGTTGCTTTCAGAAGGGAGATATCTTTAAAAAAAAAAAAATTTTTAAAATTTAAATCTATTTATTTCAAACAACTTGTCATGGAACATTTTACATCACATAGCGCTCAATCTTGGAATACAAAATAAGATTATGTGCGCTATTAACTAATTTTAGAGTTAGCTCACTTAAATGACGTTAAACTCGAAGCATTTATATCAATTAAACCATGTACAGGCACTTTTGAATTGTTAAAATTAAATAGTCGGTCATTTAATCATAAAGTTGAAGCTAGTTGCCCATTCCAAAACGTAGCTCTCTATGGAGAAGAGCGGGCAAGAAACTTCAACTTCATGGACACTCTTTTAAATCAAGATATTACAAAAATCCTGGGTACATTAATCTTGTTGCTTCTATAATAATATGTGAGAACATTAAAGGCTAAAAAAAAAAAAAAAAGAAAAAAGAAAAAAAAAAAGAAAAAAAAAACCTACACGCAGACCTTCTCCATTCCAAACTTCCCCACGGTAAAGTAGGCTTTTAAGATGTTTTTAATTTGTTGCACTTTTTTGTTTTCTAATTTATTTATCTCCCTTCTGAAAGCAACTTGCCCAGAAAAGTTGGGTTCAGTATGGAGATGTCTAAGTTGTACATATCCATCGGACGAGTTGGGAATGAGTCGAAATACAGCATGAGACGAGTTAAGAAACTGACCAGATGCACAAGGTGACGTATTAGTGAAAGTGACCTATTAGGGATAGCGACGAAATGGCCAATGTGACGACATAGCCGCCAAACCTTAATTTCATCCTTCAAAAATTTGTTAAAGGATTTGACATTAAGAATGACATAAGTGCCATCTACAGGCATTTTCCTGCGCTGTGTTACTCCAGCCTTAGTCATTCGCCATGCGCCATCTATTGACCAATAAAATAGAGTGTGTATTCCACGAAGTGGTTTCAGTTACAGGGAGTTCCACAACCCTTATCTAGATGGCGTTTAAAATATAACTGTTGGTATTTTTTTTTATAACTTTTTGTTGTTTGTTTGATTAATAAAATGTGTCATATTTTTTATCTTTTACTTAGTATAGCAGTAGTAATTAACAAAAAAAACTTAATATTTTCACCGTACTTTGTTTCACACATTTGTAAACAGTTATTTTGGCATTATTTTTAGTAGCGGGTGGCATTCTGTGGTTTCTGCTTACCCTCATAAGAAAAAAGGCGTGAGTTTATGTGTGTGTGTGTTTATTTTAATTACACGAAAAAGAAATCTAGAAGGAGTCTAGATTTATAAAGTGTACATAATAAAGAGTATTCTATTCTATCTTACGCGTCTCAGCGGTAAGTATCCATCCAAGGGTTGTCCTTAACCTTTTAACCGCCCGACTTTATATCAGTTGTCGTGCCCCCAGCGCCCGAACAAAAAAAAAACGAAAAATAAATACCGATGAAACGAGCTGTGATGATGTAATAATAATACAGATTAAACGAGCTGTGTTATTTGGTCATATATATGTTACCGGCCAAACCCGATTTCAGGACAAACCGTCGACATAGGATGCAAGGGCGAACGAAGGGCACCCCGAGGTTCGGTTTGGTTAGGTTACTTTAAACCCTTTACACAGAAATAGAGGCCCCGCGAAGCGGGGCTCCGTCGACATAAGATCCAAGGGCGAGCGAAGGGCACCCCCTATCGCGTATAGGAAGAACTAGTTTAGCCTAGGCTAAACTAGTTTGTCCTGAAATCGGGTTTGGCCGGTAACATATATACGACTCTGGCGGAATGGACACGAAAATATTTGTCGGATTAATCCGACGTAAGCGGTTAAAAGGTTAAAAGATCGCTCTTAGCGATAAGACCACCCATTGGTCACCCTTTGTAAAATTTCTACAATTATATATATATCTATATGTAATTTATATGATGTTCACAATAATAATTCAATAAAATATAATTCAATACTACAGCTACACTCCAACAACAAGAACAATAGAATCGATTTCCATAACAATGGTACCCAGAATGTCAACCCAGTTTACTTCAAAGAGTTCCAAAAGTTCGTCCTGATTTTATTCTCACTGTTCCATAGGTATTACCTACAGGCTTTAGACCTGCGAATAGTTATTTCATTATTCATTTTAGTCTATTCAGCGGGAATTTGTTGCCAAAACGCCAGCTCATTATTACGATAGCTTTAATGTTGCCGTCGCTCACAATATTTCTTTGAAGTTTAATTTCTTTGGTTAAAAGGGAAATGCTATGCATTGTTCAAATAAGCTTTCGTTGTATATTATTTGTGGTTTATGATTTTAAGGGCCTGATTTTATATTATACTAGCCTCTTCCAGCGACGTCGTCCGCGTAAACTTTCTTGTTTTAAGGGTACAACATGTCCTAATGCGCGGTTATATTCGGACTGCATAAAAAAGAAAGAGAACCGCGATGACACAGCCCTGGTAATTTATTGCAAAATATGAAGCAATTATCAATTTTTTTTTCGTGATTTCCGAGACCCCTGTATCGGAAAGCACGAAAAAAAAAAACGTTAAGCTGTTGGTCTTGGCTGTCATTCGTAGACCTTTGACAGTTGTTACGGGTAGTGGGAAGGCCAAAATTGTGACAGCCAGTATTACCATGAGGTATGGTGTTACCCAGTAACTGGGTAGTAGAGGTCAGATAGGCAGTCGCTCCATGAAAAATACCGGTATTCAGCTGCATCCGGTTAGACTGGAAGCCGACCCTAGAATAGTAGGGGAAAAGGCTAGGTTTATTCTAGAACAGTCACATTAAAATGTAATGTAAGTAAAGCCAAGTGTTCCTTGAGGATTTATACTGTAATAAAAAGCGGCATCTATGCGATTCAGAATGTACAGACACCAGCACATCAAGCTATCCGAAACTGTCAAATTTTCCCAATCAACATTGAACCTTATGTTATAGCGATAAAGTTGCAAATCTATTAAAGAAATTTGACAGATTTTAGTAGCTTGATGAGCTGGCGTCGGTATTTATTGTTATGGTTAAGCGCTAGGATATTTCCTAACTGACTCTCATCTGAGAAACAACATTCAAATCCATTCATTCATACTATATACCCTAGTAAACCTATATACCGTAGTGCCTTTTTACACGTACGGGTTGCCGGGTAGCCGATGACGACAATCCGGTAACACTAGCCAGGCAAACTACGCCGGTAAGTGTAAAAGCTATCGTACCTACACACTTCGCCGCCGGGTACCTGGCACTTTACTCGGCAATCGGGACGTGTGAAAAACGTACCTTTTTACACGTACACGTATTTTGCATCACTATCAAAAGCATAGCCTTTGACAATTCTGTCAAAATTACAGTAATCTTTATTAGGTATCATGGGTTGCTATTGGGTTGCCGCTGTCAGAGGTAAAATAACTGAAAGGACTGTAGTCTGACTAACACACTACCCTATATTTTTATGTATAGTGTAATAAAAAAAATAATATGTCAATGTCGGACATTGTAATATCATCTTTCACTGCCATCTAACGGCGAAAACTTGAACTATTTGAGTTTCCATTTAGAAAGGAAAACCACAGAGTACACTCTATGCGAGGGTTGTTCTTATTTTAACGTACTCTTACTAGATGGCAGCACTGGTTTCAAATTCAAGGAGGTAATAGTAGGTAGGTGTGTAGCAAATGGTTTTTAGACAAAGGTGAACTGGTAAAGTGATACCACCAACCTTTTTTCTTCCGTATGCACGTTCTCTGTGACGACCCAAAGCGTATCTTGTTACATATCTCATCTCGGTCATGTTAAAGTCAAATGGCTCAGGCAACTTGAAAATCGTTGCTAAGGTAAACTGGATAGGGAAACCAGCAACACATTGTAGTGTTGTAGCAATATTGAGTTCTGGCCTTTTATTTTTGTCTGCAAGTGTATGACACTTGACTTATTTTAGGGCTGATTTTTCAATAGTCAAATAACTTATTTCTGAGAAATAATGTTGATAGTTTTGTATAGAATATATCGCTCATTTGGAGAAACATCGACGTAACTGCTACTTTTTTTTAAGTCTTTCCTTTCCTAACGTAAATACGCTTTCTAAGTGCTTTTGGCATATTTAACTCATTTTTGGGAAAAAATACATTTACTTCGATGTTTCTCTAAATGAGCGATATGTCAAGCTGTCATAATATTTGTTCTTCGGATAAAAGATATAGGACTGCTAAAAAATCTGCCGTTTTATTTATGTATAAAAATTATGTAATTACGTAGAAACTGTTTGTTACTTCCCGTCACTTGTCTCTAAAGGTTCATTAGAAAACTAACGTCAGACAGCATCTGTCTGTATATTGAAATTAACTTTTTTGGCGAAGCCGTAAGGCACACACTATTTTTGTTCAAACATTTTTTAACTACTAATTTTATTTTTTAATTATATTTTGTGTTTCACAAACTGTTTCTAAATAAACCACATGTTTTATTTCTTTCTGTGAAACGTTCCAGTCACTTTCGCTCTTGAATAAAGTAATTATTACCAACATGATTAGTAATTATTACCCGAAACTGTCAAATTTTCGCAATCAACTTTGAACCTTATGTTTTAGCGATAAAGTTGAAATCTATTAAAGAGTTACTAACAAATTGGATTCTATGATCTGGATAAATAAATGATTATAATTTATTATAAAGACGAGACCATATTTATTGTGTTCGCAAAATATTCCACCTCGATTGTACCCTTTCGATTATTCAACTACAGTGTTTAAACTATAGATCTGACATCAATCCAGACCAAAATCGGATGAAATAATATGTGCCTTAATAATTAAGTGGTTTACTAAATTGCGGTTAGTATTGTTAACCTAAGGTAAGGTAATGAAATTTTGAACAAGCAGGTGTCGTTACGCCGGCAGCGTCTCGGGAGATTAAAGTGGACGATGTCACCAAATAACACGGGTTATGATCATAGAGTATAATCAAAATGGAGTACTAAGACTCACAAATTATGTTTGTGAGTCATAAAATTGTCTCTATTATAAGAACAAGATTAAAGTGGACGATGTCACCGAATAACAAGAATTATGGTCATAGAGTTAACTCTATGACCACAGTTCACAAACAAAATAACTAATTAAGTTTAAACTTATGTAGTTATTTAGTTTGTAAACTTAGTTTCGTAGTCTAGACAAGGCTAACTAGGTCAGCTGTAGCCAATTTCAACTTCTATATTATTTTATTTAAAAATAATATCATATTATACCTATTCAATGGTGTAGGTATAAACGGAAATCATACCAATTGTTATTTTATATTCTAAATATCAATTTTTATTTTATTATTTGATGATCTCAGCTTTCCTCTAATTTCTTATTTTTTTATTGTTTATTAATTAAAACAAGAACAGTTTAAAAATATTTGTTGAACAATTAAACATACGACCCAAACTATCGCGGGTTTAACAGCGGTATGGCCAGACACGGCAACTCGGTGCCACTACATATTAATTAATGAAGAATTACTCTATTTGTTTGTACATTTAGTCTTGTAGTCTCGAGAAAGCTAACTAGCGTAACTGTAGCCAACCTCAACTTTAAGTATACCTACTTATTTTGTCTAAAATTATCAAAATATTGTAGCTATGTAATGGTGCCCTAGACACAAGCTGTGCCTAGTTTGGGACCAATGATACCTTCATTTTTATGTAATTTTGAATTATGAAACAAACGATTTATTACTTTTTTTTAGAATTCAATCAAACTGCAGTGCTAAGACAACAATTAAGTCAGTGAGGTCGAAATTGCAAATAAACGGCTATTTTATCGGCAGAATGCCCCGATATTCATTCATTCAATGGGGAACTCTTATCGAAAACTGTAACCATGGATTCTGTCAGTACATAGTACAGAATACCATAAGCTGCCCTGCGTTGTTTTTTTTCGGTTGTTAAAAAAACTCTATACTCGTGTGCTGAATTTATGGTTACAGTTTGCGCGTCAATGTCCCTGCTACCGTGTATTCAGAATCAGAATATTTATTTGTGAAACATACATATTTACATAAAGGTCTTTGGTTAATAACATGGGCGTTATGTTTTGCCGTGAAGGCGTACAAATATTGAAGAAAATAAAAGTAAACAATAAAACAAAAAACAAAAATAAAACTATCAGAAAAAAACAAAATTAAATAGGTACATACGTAATTTAATAGGTACAAAATTAAACAGGTATTGTACCTAAATCAGTATTAACCAAGACAAATTGTACAGATTGAAGTAAATTAATCTGTCAAGCTCCGCTAATGAGACAAAATTGATTTTCTATTGTTTCGTCGCCGATTATCTCCATCTTATTTTAGAGTAGGTATAACAGTTAAATATAGAGTACCTACTCTTTAAATGCTACAGAATAACACCTGTCAGAAGGTGTAAATGCGCGACGGGCGGTGCGGAAAATTACAACCTGCTAAGAAGAAGTTTGCTTTTGTTTACTGGCGTGTTGTCTTTCCATGTCTTCTTGCTCTGTGGCTGAAACCTTTAATGGAGGCCAGTTTCTAATTATGAGCCGTCGATGAACGTTTTATCGAAACTAATATTAAGAAGAGAAAATATTTAATTTTTGTATCATCATCATCATTCCAGCCATAGACATAGGCCTTCCCCTTTTTTTTGATGTATGGGAAATCATCAAATGATCCCTCCCGCTCTGGGTGGAGCGGAAGGGAGTGTCAGACTCCTAAAACCCATCCGTGTTCCTTCCTTAGCCCTTTATGTTCCGGGGTAGCGGTAACCCTTTCGGACAATCCCGCACCCCCGGCAGGCTTCGGCCCTGGCAGGCCCCTTCCTTTTTGCTGACATCTCTTTGAGGCGCGTGTGGAACACGTACGCGCCGTCCGGCACGGGCCTGAGCTCGGACGGATCGGATCGGACGGTGAGCTACCCATTACTCCCCGTCCGCAGGACCGTGCCTACGGTCCTCCCCCTAGGCTAGGATTTTGTATGTTTGTTTGTATTGATAAAAAAATGGTAATCTCAAAAAATACTAAACAGATTTTAAAAATTCGTTCACTAAAGTACTAAAGAAAGCTACCATTATCAGCGAGTAACAACACAATTTTATTTTTTTTAGTATATTACATTGGTGTCTTAGGGCCTTCACGCGAACGAAGTCGCGGGCGGAACCTATCCATACTAACATTATAAATTCGAAAGTAACTCTGTCTGTCTGTCTGTATGTTACCTTTTCACGCCTAAACCACTGAACCGATTTAGATGAAATTTGGTATAGCGATAGTTTGAGTCCCGAGACAGTACATAGGATAGTTTTTATACCGATATTCCCACGAGATCGAAACGTATGCGGGTGAAACCGCGGGGCGCAGCTAGTTCTAATATAAAGCAAGTGTTTTGTGATATACAGTCAAGTACCTAGTTATGAAGAAACTTTAGTAAGCATAATTACGTTTACAAAAGATCGATAACTAACATGGAAACGTTTTAATGTAATCAATTCTTCTATTTCAAATCTATGTGGCAACCAGTTGTATTTCCGTATAGTGCAGATTTATCAACCACAGACGGTACATAAATTAAATGTTCCAGAAGTTTAAATATTTAATATTTACGATAGAACTAATATTGTTAAATGGACAAAAACATTTACCCCCTTACTAATAAACGTATTACATCAGATGAGTAGTTACACACCGATTTCTCTCTTTCAGTCGTCAGTAATTTGACTTTCGAAAGAAGAAAACAAAGCGTTGTGTAACTATACAGACGCTATACAACGTTTATTAGTAAGGGGGTTAGTTTAAAACATTAAGCAATTAAACACAAAATTTATATCGGATTTAAAATTGCAAGCACAAAACCATTGGTTTAAATGCTCTCACATTTTTCGCTACAGCGGTATTACTACCTATTTTATCTACTTTATTCAAGCCTACTTCTTTAACTTAAAACCTAAAGAATTACGGTCCAGCCGTCGAGAAAATGCGTTCTTGACACCTTTCAGTTCCGTACAAACGAATACGTTCGAATTTGATCTTTATTAGTTAGTGTGTAAGTAATAACAACTACACGGTTTGATTGATCAGGTTAAGTTACGGTTGGCGCGGTTGGGTCCGTGGATGCGTGACTATCTTTCAACATACCAAAGCCACTCCGTGCCTCGGAAAGCACGTTGAACCGTTGTGCCCGGCTGTCATTCGAATCTTTGACAGTCGAACCAGTCGTAACAAGGGGTATCTTATTACCCAGTCACTGGGCAATAGCTCCATGTAAAATACTGGTGTTCAGCTGGATTCGGTTAGACTGGAAGCCGTCCCTAACATAGTTAGGAAAAGGCTAGGCAGATGATGATGAGTTAATATAAATATCGCACTGACAAGTGTCAGGAACGCATTCAGCAGTGCTATTCTGTAAAAATCTAACTTTGATAATTTGGGTGAAGTGAGGTTAAAGTGAGCTGTCATTAGTGTCAATCTCTAGCACCAGATGAATAGACAGCTCACTTCACCTAACTTCTCACGGTGAGATTCTAACAGAATCGACCGGCGGTAGAGAGCGATTTACGAAGAAAAAAAAAAATGTGTGTGCTTATGACCACACGACTGAAGTGAAACTTCAAACGTATTTGGCTATGAGAGGAAGAGAGAAAGAAAATGATCGCGCGCACTGCTTTCTCTTGCTTTCGCCCGATCACACTTTTCGTAACGCGTTCGCCAGCTTGAGTAAGCTGGCGAACTTCTTTACGCACGCTTGACTTGGGGAGTCCCAAGTCAAGCGTGCGTAAAGAAGTTTCACTTCAAAAAATAAGAAAATCACACCTACCTCTAATCCTCCTACAAAACCTAATACTAATACCTCCTTACAAAAGGTGTAAAACAGTCAGTCATTTAACTATTTAAGGTAGCTTAAGCACGCCGAGTGGTGACGTTGACATTTTAAGACAGCCTAAATTACCATAAGCTCTTTTAGCTACTCAAACCAGAACAGGGGTAGATACCCTACTTGCCATAGCTATGTACCGTCTCAGATGCGGGTAGGGCTGCCGATATCAAGTTTTGAGGAAGTTGGCCGAAGAAAATTTATTTTTAATTTTGAAGCTGGGTTTGGTTTCATTTTAGTCTAAAGTTGAAAATCTATTGAAGAAATTTGACAGATTTTAGTAGGTTGATGTGCTGGCGGCGTCTGTACCTCACTTTTTGAAATTATTAAATGCTAGCTGCGCCCCGCGGTTTCACCCGCATAAGTTTCGGTCCCGTAGGAATATCGGGATGAAAAGTAGCTTATAAATGTTAACTCAGGGTGTCAGCTACCTCCATACAAAATTTTATCAAAATTGGTCCAGCCGTTTGAGCGTGAAGAAGTAACAAACATATAAACATACAGTCACACACTCACAAACTTTCGCCTATATAATATTAGTGTGAAGTGTGATTATAAACAGATCACTTATTTGGCCCAAAATAGCGTAAGATGAAAAGCAATTTAAATTATCAACAGCCCTGAAAGAGGAATTAAATACCTAATAAGTGGTACTTGAACACCGAACAAACTTGAAAAGGGAGATTTCATTAGGAACAATTATCTGTCCTTTGCTGAATAACCTGGGTTCTCAATTACCTAATCAATATATTGTACAGACGCCAGCAAATCAAGCTACCCGTAGCTGTCAAATTTTTCCAATCAACATTGAGCCTTATTCTTTAGCGATAAAGTTGAAAATCTTTTAAAGAAATTTGACAGATTGTAGTAGCTTGATGTGCTGGCATCTGTACGACTAGCTTCTACCCGCAATTTTGTTCGCGTGAAATTTTTCGCGTTGTTTTAACACTCGTTATGACACTTGGCAATACTGCAGCTTCCCATTCATAATCATCATTATCATTTCAGCCGAAAGACGTCCTCTGCTGGACACAGGCCATAGAACCGTTCGAAATGGCGGTGCTTTGGGGAGCCCAAGCAGTGCTGTTTCGGCTGTTGCCGCTGTGTTATGCTTCGAAATAATGGACGGTACTGGTTTATATCTGTTGTCATAATCATATATTATAATCAGCCTTTATTATTCCCACTGCTGGGACACAGGCCTCCTCTCTTCGAGAGGGAGTGGGCTATAATCTACCACGCGGGCCCAGTGCGGGTTGGTAAATGACACATGTCTTCGAATTTTTGGTTCTAGGCCTGATTTTGCTTTACTTAGACAATATCATAGTGATCTTTAATGTCCTGGCAATAAGGCTGCTATTGCGTTGTTTATTTTCGTTGAAATAAGGTCACCCCCTTTCTAACCATATCATCATTCTTAAAATCCTTCAAAGATATTATAATGAAATTGTCGGGAGATTTAGAAGGTTATAACCCTAAGCAAAAGCTTGGAACATGCCTGATAACACGGAGAAATAGAGTGAGAAGCCAGAAGAGCGCAGCCTCCGACCTGATGTGAAAACGATGTTCCTCAAACACATTTTCTTTATTGCAAGCATCTGCGTGATGTTCCGTTGTATTTTATAAGTTAGGCTTACTTATAGTTCGGTTTGCAATTAGAAAGATTTTATTGTTTTTTGACGGTTCAATGGTAAACAGTAATTAGTCCCTGGTCCCAGTTTCGAAGTGGACGAGTTGCTCCCTAACCCGTTATTTAGACGCTTACTAACTTTCCTAAGTACCTACCCATAATGGATGTGTTTAGCTTTTGCAAAGGAACTACTGATCCAAAAATTCTCAGTAGTTCCTTCAAAGGAACTACTAAAGGAACTAGTGAACACAAAGGGTGTTTTTGACCACATACTAATTATATTTATTTATTTAACAAGGCTTACCAACTAAACACATATACAGCATTAACCCAGAGTCGTTGACATAATAGTGATCTCGCATGTATTTAAATTATAAGAAAGCACGGCACTATCAATTAGCGTACTAGTACATTATTTTCTGTGTTTAGGTGTTCCGTACCCAAAGAGTGCCAACGGAACCCTATTAATAAAGCTGTACGACTGTCTGTTCGTCTGTCACAGGGCTGTATCATTTGAACCGTAATAGGGAGACAGATGAAATTTAACAGTGTGTATAGTCAACAGCAAAAGTAGATGATGAAAATCAGAAATTCAATACTATAATGAACGGAGTTCGTGTCAAAACTGTGTGGCGTCGAAGTGATTCAAAAGTATGTGATTGTAAATTATTACCAAACATTTACTACTAGTACAGCTGCCATATATTCGTGATCAGTTTTGACTCCAAAAGTTATAAACTCAATCATCATCTGCTTTTGCTGTTGACTGTACAACTGACCGCTATAACAAAAACCCAATAAATAAAAATAAAGTAAAAAATTACAAGGGGTCCTCATACAAGAAATGTTTTTGTTTTTTAATAAATATTAAAAAGAAAAACGTATTGTTAAATACAGTACCTACTTACCGCTTTTTTTTTTACATGTATTATATTTATTTATTTAATACTTCAAGTATCTACATAAATGTACAGAGGCGGACTTAATGCCATATGCATTTTCTACCAGTCAACCTTTGGGTGATGCAGAGACAAACAGTGGTAGGTGCAATCATGAAAATTAAGGAATAATTATTATACTTGTATATAACTTGACAGATTTAAATAGCATGTCTTTTTATGGATAAGAAGACCATTTTTCTATTGCTATGTTCTGTGAATTTTGGTTTTAATTAGGTTTATATTATTCACAGTATTACGTAGATTATTTATAACAGCTCAAATATACATCATATACATCTCTGCATACCCTCTAAGAATTGCAGAGTATAGGTACCTAAAGACCAAATTGCAAAAATCCCACGCTATATTCACAATGCACCGTTAAAATCACTTCAAACCACCCATGTAAATTCGTTGACCCCGTTCCTAGCAAACCAGGTCTTTAAACTCAGTCTGCATACTCGATCATCCAATCAAGAATCCATTTATCCTAGAGCTGTAAGCCAAATCCTCGCATTCGGAAGTCTCCCAAAAGTCGCCCCCGCCACAGATGGCTTTTAAAGCTTGAAAACAATCGTTAAGATGTAAGGATTAATGGGGGCGAATTCGAGTTTGGGCGTTTGGGCTTCAATCCTGACCCACTTGTTAACAGTTCCCGAGCTTATTTTAGAAGTCATTTCTAGTCTATTCGAGTTTGCTCTGAACTAACAGGAAACTAATTTATGTCTAACTTCGGATGCGATTGCTGCATCTAGCCGGCCTTCTCCAACCGATAGGTTTTATTTGTTTCCTTTATAAAATGGAGGAAAATTCCGTTGGCTTTTATGCCGAACAGAATCTGCTAGCGGAACGTACTAATTACGAATTCAATGTCCGATGGGTTGGTTGGTAAATATTTAATGATGTTAGTTGGTGTTAGATCAATTAGATTCCATTTATTTTTCAAATAGTTTTGCTCGTTTCGTCGTATTCAAGTTTTAAATGGAGCAGCGGTTTATTTCAGTTGTTAACTTAACTTTAAACGTTCCACTTTACGAAAACAAATTCATTTACAGAAAGACTAAAGGCTCTCGCAGACAGGCGCGATGCGACGGGGTGGCGCGATTCTGGTAGAAAATTTTCCTTGAAGTTTTCATAGAAATTTTTCTTCTGGAGTCGCGTTGCGCCTATCTGCAGGAGACTTTAAACGCGTATAATTAGGATAATGGGGGATTTGTTTTTTTCGTCTTATTACTGCACACTAGTATCTACCGAATCAAATCAGCCGTTAGCCAATCACATCGGATGATAGCTGCCCATAATAATCAAACTATTCAACCCCTTGACCCCCACTAATGTCACAAATAAGTAATCCAATCAACGTGGTTTTACGGGAGGACCCGAAATTAGGTAACCGGAAAATAATAATCGGTTTAAGCCCCCATCCGTGGTAAAACCCGCCCGAGCCGACTTTGTACTAAAAACGACATTGACTTTCGTTTGTTTACTTGGAATAATTTGAATAATTTTGTGTTTTATTCATTCGGAAGTTTGGTAATCGACAATCCGTTGATTTATCGTTTCTGGTTCATGATTTGTTAAGGGTTATAAGTGTGGCAACAGGGAATAAGGAAAGAAGACAGGATGTAACGTTTGAAATAAGTATAGGCGTAAATTTTTAAATAACATGAGGGGCTTATGGCTTAGTAATGATAGCCGCATGGGTCGATCGATCAGGTTAAGCTACACTTGCCGCGGTTGGTCCGTGGATGGGTGACCATCTTTACATACAAAGACCCCTCCGTGCCTCGGAAAGCACGTTAAGCCGAAGGTCCCGGCTGTCATTCGTGGATCTTTAACAGTCGTTACAGGTTGTCAGAAGCCCGAAACTCTGACAACCAGTCTTACCAAGGGGTATCGTATTACCCAAGTAACTAGGTTGTGGTGGTCAGATAGGCAGTCGCTTTATGTAAAATACTGGTTTTCAGCTGCATCCGGTAAGACTGGAAGCCGACCCCAACATAGTTGGGAAAAGGCTAGGCAGATGAGGTGTAAATAACATGTAAGCTTAGACCTGTTAGGTTTGCTCAAATGCTACTGCTAAGCATAAGGTCTTGGGTTCAATTAAAAAAAAAACTAGCTTTAACTTTCTGACTAACTGACCGCCTACTTAATTTTGACAATTCAAAAGTGCCTGTAATGGTTTAATTGAAATAAATGCTTTGAGTTTGAGTTTGAATTCCCAGATCGGGCAAAGTGTTGTTGGGTTTTTCTATCCGGAATTTCTCAATAGCAGCCCGGAGTCTAGATTTGTGTCCGTTTGATGGCAATAGGATCGCCTCCTATAACATGGAACGTAAACTTATCTGGCAAAATGTGAGTACACCCCTGCCCAACCTAATATGTTAGGCGATTTGAAGCGCGGGGCTTCGGGCGGTTTTGTTTGCCAAAGGAGTGGATGCTTATTAAAAATTACGATGGAAAATTTTATAACAAAAATCCTTTGCTTCTTAAGATAAGCATCAATTATTAATCCTCATTCAACCGAAGAAATCATAAACAAGAAGTACCTACGTAAGCTGTTGAAGTATCACTGTAGAAAAATGAAGAGGAATTCTGTTACAATTCTATTGTAGTGCAACAGAATTCCCCTTTGTTTCTGTAATAATTATTCAAGAATCTTTCATTGGAAGCGCTTGAGAAAATTGGTTTATTGTAATTCTCTGTGAATCTATACATCTGTAATATGTCGGATTTTTCATGAGTTGAGATTAACTTAATGGATCACTCATTTAAGGATGGTAGCAGGTGGCGTTCTGCGGTTTCTGGTTACCGCTATGGAAAGAAGGCATGGGAGTTTATGTGTTCGCCTTTGTTTAGCATTGGGCGGAGTCTAGGAGTATGTATGGTGTCCTATACGTGGGGTAATTGCGTAACACACTATTAGTAGATAGCAATGGCTCTCATTTTGACAGTTCAACAACATTCATTGCATTATTTACGTTGTTGAGCAGACTTTTTCGAACATATAAAGTAATGGATTAGCAATATACTTCAAAATGATTCAGATTTTGGTAAATAGTGTGTTACGAAATTAGGGTCAAGTCACACCGAGATGGCAGCGAAGCGGCGAGCAGTTTCAGTGTCATATAATTTTAAACTTTATCTTCATTACTATATTACATAGTATCGCTTGAGAAACTTTAGTCGTCGGAGTGCTCGCGGCGCCGCGGGCAGCCGCGTGCGGCCGCGCAACCTTTTCAAGTTTCTCAAACAAATTAAGTTATGTCAAACAAATTTTTGAGCTTGAAACGATGAGGACCTTTTTTATAGAGCTTCTTTTAAATTTTTGGTCGTTTTAAAAACTATCTGAACTTTTAAAGTTGGTCAGCGGAAATTCCTATTGTATTGTTTTTATTACGCGGTGTTATTAATATAATAGATCTTTCTGATTTTCTATTGACCTTTTATTACCGCTACTGTCACATGGGCGTAAGGTGAAAAATTTATTCATCGTTCATTACTTTTCTGTTATACAATAGTTCTTGTAGTAACGAAACGGCCAAGCCTCATTTTGACTAAGGTGCAGGGTTTGCGAAGTTGGGGCTTGTATAGTTAGGGCGTGTAGAGTTAGAAGCTTAGTTCTACATGAAATTGTGAGCCAATTATGGTCTCGTGTTGGCAACATTTTACATGATAATGTTTTTGGTGGGATATACAGGGTGAAATTAAATTCATGGGCATCCTTTTAAGGGATCATTGTACTCATCATTATGAACAACTTATACTATGGGACTAAACCTAAACTTGCGAAAAAAAATCAGCTGTTCCTTGCATTTATGTTCACATAACTCGTCAAAATGTAGGGAAGAGCTGATTTTTTTTTCGCGATTTCAGGTTTAGTCCCATAGTAAAAGTTGTCCATAATGATGATTATAATGACCCCTTAAAAGGATGCCCATGAATTCAATTTCACCCTTTCACCCAAAACCTAGTTCTCATCATCATCATTCTCCTGCCTTATTCCAATGTATTGGGGTTTGGTGCAACATGTCTTTTTCTTCCATTATTCTCTATTAATTATTCTTTATTTTGATTTTAATTTTAGAGCTGATTTTTGATTTTAATTTAAATAATGATTTTGATTTTATTTATTACATATTTTGATTTTAGTTTTGATTTTAATTGTATTTTGATTTTTACTTTGATCTCGATTGCATGTGATTTTAATTATGATTTTAATTTTAATTTAGAATTTGTTTGAAAACATAATTATGTTCGGTGAGTATAAGAACTCATCTAATTTTAATTAGGCACTCAATATCAATCGACAATTTAGTAATGCATGATGTGCTTACCTGTAAGAAATTGGTACACTAGTCTATAAGTCTATTGTTTGTATCTCATATCTTTGTATCAGTGTATCCAATTGTTGGTGAGCCAAATAAATAAATAAATATTACATACTCGTCATCTCGGTAAAGAAAGGGGAAAAGAAGAAAGGCGGTGACCCTTCCTAGCCATATTATCTTTCACACAGTTCCAAAACCTAGTTCTATTTACGTAAAATATCCTTCTTTGTTAGGTACAAGATAAAGAGATCACAGCGGTTCCTAAATATAACACAATATTGGCCATTCGATGCGGGGAAAATATTAGTTTTATCTCGCGAGGGCTATCCGTGGAGCCGAGACAAAGACTCCGATGGGTCCTTTTGTTATTCACATAGGTACTATTTTGGGTAGATTTTGTGTAGGTAATAATGGTATGATATAATGTTGTATGAATGGCCTAAACGGTCTTACGGGTTGTGATTATGATGGATTGTGGAATCGGTTGTCTTTAGAGAGGTTGATCAAGAATTATGAGTAACCATTCAATTGCCAAAAATAAATGTTTGCCAAGCGGCGGGTTTATTTATCTTAGTAGCAAAAGCATAGCATAGCTACTGGCCAATTTTTCATGAGAACTAAAGTAAAAAAGTATAAGTTTGTTATTTTGGAATAAAAACAAATTGACATAATTATTACAATGGAAACGATGATAGCTACGAAAATTAAAAACTGTGTTGCATTTATCAGTGCCCGTCTAAACATAAGAAACACATTGTTACAGACTTAACTATTTTAAATGTTAGCTTATAATATATTATGTAAATATTACCATGATATAAATAAAAATTATGACATGGGTACGATATACGAGTAGCTAAAATTAAGATCGTAAACCTGCAAAAATAAAATAAAAAAAAACAATAAAAATAAACATGCAATGAAATGAGATGTGGTGCAGTATGGAGGGGTAGTGTGAGTTATGATGTGTGTGAGTAAGGGTGTGTGTGAGTGCTTGAACTGAAGGTAGAACTGACCATTTGTATCACTACACGGTGGAGTTTCTTGCCCATTCTTCTCCATACGAATACTACCTTTTGGAAGGGGCGACTAGAATCAACTCTATTTTTAGGTAATTTTTGACTTTCAAAAGTGCCTTTTATGTGCCTATTTGAAATAAATGCTTTAACTTTGACACTAAATTTGGTGGTAGACGTTACAGGAACTGATGGGTGCTGGTGACGGCGCCAAACAAGTAGTCGAATAAGTAGGTACTGGGCCGAGTCCATTTAGATTGCTATCAACACTCTAAGAAAAAGACTAAAGGTGGTACAAATGGAAACCCATAGATTTTATTTACAACTCTCACAGAAGTCTCATTAGATGAGCCGTTGTAATTTGTTTTATAATTTTCCCAGATGTTTGGCCAAGGGCTAAGCCGACTGGCTCATTAATTGTATTGTGCACAGCCTGACATTCCAAGAATTATCTACTAATTACCCAACACTCAAACTTCCCAGCGAAAAAGAGGTCGAAAAATAGTCCTTTTTCCCAAAGAATCTAAACTTTGCCCTTTTACTCAGAGACATCATGAAGGTAATCTTCCTATGTCCGGCCAGATTTCCTTGCAAGGATATGGGCAAGTAATGCGAGTCTATGACTGTTCTGCAAAGCTCACACGCTGAGATTAGGGTAGGGCAGGTCTTATGTAGGTCCGTTTGGGTTAAGTTAGTTATATGTATAACAGTGGGGACTATTTTCACGAACGCAACCTTGGTTTATAATTCGAGTACCCAAAACCAATTTACGCTAACACATGTTGGTCCGTTTTATTGAGGTTTTAGAAATCGAACGTCAAAAACAAATGTACTGACGTGATAATAATCCATACTATTATTATTAATGCGAAAGGGACTTTGTCTGTCTGTGACCGGATTTCGATGTTGGCATACAGATAGACGATAACCTGGGACATAGGATACTTTTTATCCCTCGTCCCCGTGGTATAATTTCCGATCTTCACACGGGTGAAGCCGCGAAAAAAGCTAGTAGCACATAAATAAAGTGTGTTCAGTCATAAATGTCATGACGTCATTATAATTAATAATGACTGGCTGTGGTTTTACCCGCCTCGTTCGGATAAGGGTCGTAGCGTGACCTTCCTCAAGAATTGGGCTATCAAATGAAAAAGTTTTTTTTTTTTTGACTGGTAGTTCCAGAGATTCGTTTGAAAAAACAAACTCTTCAGCCTAATTATATTACTTGACACAATAGTGTCTACTATAGTATATAACTGTCTATTCAGTATTATTATATTGTTATTTAATATATTTATGATTCAGTGTTATTTTATTCAAACTTATTTCTGATTTTTTGTTAACAGATCCGCAAAAACGAGCTCGTCCGATCTCTAGAAACTGCAATAGAATACGCAGAGAAATGTGCGTCAGTGATCCAGCAACTGGACCTGAACAAGATGCGCACGCGCACGCGGCACCGCACCACGATCCCAAGTACCGTCTCACTATACACGAGCTCATGCTGTTTGCCGCTGAGATCGATGGACTCGCCTGTGTGTTTCCTGAGGGTAAGTGATATAAAACTACAGCAATAATAAACTCGTCATTTTCTTAGACTTTTTTTTGTGGATGGGAAATCATCAAATGACTCCTCCCGCTCTGAGTGGAGTGGAAGGGAGTGTCAGACTCTTACTGACTAAAACGCACCCGTGTTCCTTCCTTAGCCCTTTATGTTCCGGGGTAGCGGTAACCCTTTCGGACAATCCCGCTACCCCGGCAGGGCTTATGCTGACAGTCTTATGCTGACATCTCTTTGAGGCGCGCGCGGAACACATACGCGCCGTCCGGCATGGGCCTGTTTCTGATCGGACGGTGAGCTACCCATTACTCTTCGTCCGCAGGCCCGCGCCTACGGTGGCCGGGAGTCATCACGGGGCTCCCAACGCCCGGTGCGTCTCCCGCGACGGCTGGGACGTGAGGCTTTTCTAAGCCTTAAGTGACACTATAGTATAAAGCCAAAGAATAACAACAAATCACTACACTTGGCACCGAGCAGGAGATAACTCGTAAAAACACTTCGCGAACGACAAAGAAGATCTACTTCCATTGGGTGAGTAGCAAATTTTACAGTATTGGGTAGGTAAGGCAAAGTTGTTGGAAATTGCAACAAGTTGCGACTGGGGCGAGCGCGAAGCTTAATGCTAATGGGGCAAACTTGGCACCAGCTCTGTACGAATAAGGACTCTTGCACACTGGGCGACAAGTTGGGCGAAGTTAGCGGATGAGACATGATGCATGTGTTCCTAGTGAGTTTTACCTTAGTTTAAATGTATGTTCAGGCACGTGTAGATTCTTGAATAGGTTTTAGTTTTTCGTCGCTTAGAACTGTTTTGTTAAATTAGATTTGTTACGTAGTTGTTCCAATGTACATTGTGATAATGTGTTTGGAAAGAGCAACTATATCAGTTATTTGTTGTTCTGTATGGGCAAAATTTTTGACATATAATGTATAATTGAGGCATTTGCCCAGCAATGGGACAGTATAGGATAAATAAAAAAAAGTATAATAATTGTAATTATATCGGAAAAATCCTTGCAGTCACACTCCGTTCAACTTAGTGTTCATACACGGGCGGCAGCAGTCACCAAGAGAAAATGCGGGTGCACTTTTCTCCATAGAAACGCTCTCGCCTGTTTTCTTTCTGGTTAATGACCAGGTTAGTTACACCCTTATTTCATTTAAAACTCAAGAACGACTGGACCGATTTATATGATCTTAGATTTGTTGGATTTGTCTCCGCCCCGAATAGCAGAATAACTATTGAAACATGGTAAAAATTCACGAAAAAAATTATGAAGATAATTATTTTCTCATACATTCGTTCTTATTGATTCTGAGCCGGTACGAAGTTCGCCAGGCCAGCTAGTTTTAAATAAATGACTTGACTACTTATGATAAAAATAAATTGCTACGCCAGCATTCCCTATATCACGGCGCGGCATCGTCAACGCTTTCATAAAAACTTGGTGAGATATATCTCTGTCATTTTTGTGTAAGAGGACATTATTTGCATACATCCACTTGAACGAAAAGTTCTTCAGTAAATTACCATAGTCTTTGTTACGTTACTTTTTGTAAAGAGACCTGTCGACCTGTTCTGTAAAAATCTCAGCAGAAAACTTAGGTTTTGCTTAAATTTATTTGCTTGGATACGGGTAAAGAAAAGAGAAAATACATTTATTTAGCACAGATTATAAGACAATATACCAGATACATACTTCAGAGGGGCAATCTCGTAATTTTAAGAACGTTCACAGTCTGATCTCAGTCTCAATCTGTAAAAAATACCTCTAATTTCCCCTACGTTTTGACAAGTTTTTGGTTTGTCGCCGAGATGAGATTGCGACTAGATTTTGAACGTTTTAAATTACGAGAATTGGCCTTCTGATAAAAGATCAAATAAAAAGTGTAAAGTCTGATGTCGGAAATTAGCAGGAAAGTGTGTCTTACGGCTGCGCCAAAAAGGCCCAGTTCAGCAAGAAATGCCAGACAACTAGTGCCTGACGCTGGTTTTCAACTGAACCTGATGTGTGAGGTGACGGATGTAAATGTAACTACTAGGTAGGTAGATGAGGTGATACATAATTACAACAAATTTTTTCTAAACCGTATCCTATCTTAATAGGTGTGCAAATATCTATCAATTTTTTTTTTTATTTCAGGAATACACCCAATATAGAATTTAGAATTTACATCAGCACCCTAATTGCGTAACACACTATCAATTGGAATCTAAATCATTTTGTCATCATCAATTTCAATCACCCATTGCTTCATAAGTTCGAAAAATTTGTCTGCTCAACACGTAAATAACGCAATGAATGTTGTTGAACTGTCAAAATGAAACCGATTCCGATTGATAATGTGTTACGCAACTGCCCCGCAGATTACAAATTATTCATTAATTATAAATTATTACAATTTATTATAAATTTGTCAATATTGCATTACAATAAAGCAATTGATAAGTATTATTTTAGTTGGAATATCAATTGCCATATGCGAAGAAATAATTTACCTCCTATATGGCCCCGAATATTTATTATTGTCAGAGTATTCGGTTCATAACGGAGGCCTGCGACTTCCTCGAGTGACTGCGTAAAAGTCATCTACCCTGCTTTCGGCAACTAGACTATAACAAAAATATATATGTCGCAGATTTATGATGAAATCAGGGTTTTCATCAAAAACCTAGGATTTTGATCAAGAACCGGAAGAAGACAAAATTATTACTTTATATTATCATAAACCTAAGAAAATCCAGTTTTTTTTTATCAAAAACCTGAACTTGTTAAGGTTTATGATAAAATTTAAGCTCTTGACGCGATCGAATGGAAGATTTCGATTAACAGGATTTACCGCGGGCCCCGCCGCGCTTTACCTGTACTTGCGTGCACCTCAGTTCCTCCTGTCTCAAATCACTACGCAAAGGGGCAACCCGTGAAATGTATGTACAATGATTAGATAACAGTTTTCTTTTATTTCAAATGATTTTTAACATTTCTTGATGCAACCTTAATTAGTGGAGAACCAATATGGATTACGTGCTTTTTTTTTTTTTTTGGTTGGGAAATCATCAAATAACTTCTCCCGCTCTGGGCGGAGCGAGAGGGCGTGTCAGACTTTTACTGACTAAAACCCACCCGTGTTCCTTCAGTTGCCTGTGCCAGGGGCCACGGTATCTCTTTCGAACAACCCGCGACCCCGGCAGGCTTCGGTCCTGGTAGACCCCGTCAGTTAGTGCTGACATCTCTTTGAGGCGCGCGTGGAACACAACGCGCCGTCGACCCGGGCCTGGTCCTTACCGGACGGCGAGCTGCCCATTGCTCGCCGTCCGCAAGCCCGCGCCTACGGTGGCCGGGAATCGGCTATCGATTCCCGACGCCCAGGGCGTCCCCTGCGGCGACTAGGGGCGCGAGGGCGCCAAGATTGCCTCTCCCTTACGCGCTCCGCCTCCTCCTTCGCGAGCATTACTGCTTCGCAGAAGGAGGCAACGGCTTCCCATGTACTCTCGCTCCGTACCATGGCCTGGATCAGGGCCGGACGCGAGAGATCGCCGCCGCCGATCGCCGCCGTGAGGACGCGGCGGTGCTCTGCCCAAGCTGGACAGACCTCCACCGTATGCTCCACCGTGTCCTCCGGGCGATCCACACAATGGTGACACCCGGGCGTTTCCTCCCGCCTTATCCGAAACAGGAACCTCCCGAAGCAGCCATGTCCGGTGAGGACCTGCGTCAGGCGGAAGGTGAGGACGCCGTGACGCCTCTCCAGCCACTCCTCAAAGAGGGGACTTATCGCCGCAATTGTGGCGTGCCCAGCACTGGGTTGCGACAGTCGTACTCTCCATGTCGCCATGAGATCTCGCCGGAGCTCTGTCCGCTGTGCCGCGATTTCTCGCGGCAGCGGAGTTATGCCCCAGCGTTTTGCCTCCTCTCGCCACTCCTATATGTGGGCGAGGACTTTAGCCTCCAGATCCCATGGCGGCAATCCGGCAAGGAGGCTCGCCGCCTCCCCGGAGACCGTGCGGTATCCCCGGACAAGCCGGACGGCCATGACCCTCTGAGACGCGTTCAGCCGCCGGGCTGGTCGCCGCCTCAATGAACGCGCCCACACCGGAGCTCCGTAAAGGGCCATGGACTGCACGACCCCCGCGTAGAGCCTCCGGCAGGAGGCGTTTGGACCCCCTAGATTGGGCAGGAGCCGCTTCAAGGCAGCCCCGGCCCGCTCCAGTCTGGGAGCCAAACGTCGCAAATGCTCCACGAAGTTCCACCGGCTGTCGAGGACAAGTCCCAGATATTTCATCGTCGACTCGACGCCAATATGAACCCCTCCTACCGTTATTTGGGAACCCGACGGTGGCGCGTTCCGAGGGCCCAGTCCCAGTTGCCGGATCCTTTCAACGACTATCGCAACCCCGCGTGTCGCTAATTCAGCCGCCGCCCGGTGCGACCTCCCTTGGGCCAGGACCAGCGTGTCGTCAGCGTAGCAAACTACGCTGACGCCGGTAGGGAGGTCGATGGATTACGTGCTAAATGTCAAATCAAATCATTTATTTTAGCCAACATGGATAGGAGTATAGATGTTATGTAACATGTTTTGATAATTTTCTCCATGCTCTGTCATCACTCGGGCATGCAACACATAAATTACAACCAAAATACCATGCTGAATAACAACAAATACTTATTATAAAATTATTAAATTGGAAAATCTTTTTAACCATTTTTTTTTCACTTAGCACACACACATCACACATTTTTTTTTATTGTATTTAAAATTATAAAAAATAAATAATTGTTTTTTGTCTCTTTATTTTATTGTTAATTACTTAATTTTATTGTTTTATTTATCTAAAGAAATAGCAACCGACATTTTTTTATCATAAAACTAATCCAGTCTAGGTTTTTGATCAAAAAACTAGATTTTCTCAGGTTTATGATAACATAAAGTAATAATTTTGTCTTCTCCCGGTTCTTGATCAAAAGCCTAGTTTTTTGATCAAAAACCTGATTTTGTCATAAACCTGCGACATATACATATTATAATCTCAATATTCCTCCCATGGTGCAAGGCAAAAACTACAGAAGGCCACCTGCCCCGCTTACGCTCACATATCAGAGGGCCAATTCTCGTAATTTTAAGAACGTTCACGTCTGATCTCAGTCTCAATCTGTCAAAAATGCCTCTAATTTCCCTACATTTTGACAAATTTTTGACATTTGTTTGTCGCTGAGATGAGACTGCGACTAGATTTTAAAAATTTTAAATTACTAGAATTGGCCTTAAGCCGGTTGCGAGAAAATGAGTTGTCAATTGTCTAAATCCTTACCCCCTTACTAATAAACGTATTATATTAGACTAGCTGCGCCCCGCGGTTTCACCCGCGTAAGTTTCGATCCCGTGGGAATATCGGGATAAAAACTATCCTATGTCCTTTCCCGGGACTCAAACTATCTCTATACCAAATTTCATTGAATTCGGTTCTGTAGTTTAGGCGTGAAGAAAAGACAGACAGACAGACAGAGTTACTTTCGCATTTATAATATTAGTTTGGATGAATAGTTATATACCAATTTCTCTCTTTCAGCCGTCAGTAATTTGACTTTCGAAAGAAGAAGACATAGCTTTGTGTAACTATAGACGCTATACAAGGTTTATTAGTAAGGGGGTTAGTATCAGGTGGAATGATAGGACACTTCAAGCATACTTCTCATAAGTTTTCACGGAGAGATTTTTTACAAAACAAACCGTTTGGTTTAGCCACAGATTTCTGACCATACCGTCCATAATATAAGTAAGTATATTAAATATGACTAGCTTCTGCCCGCGACTTCGTCCGCGTGAAATTTCACCTTCCCCCATTCACCCTCTTAGGGGTGGAATTTCGAAAAACCCTTTTTTAGTGGATACCTACTCTTCACAAAGAAATTTTCTTCCCTCCAAATTTCATATCTCTAGGACCAGCGGTCAGTCAGTCAGTCAGGACTTTGAATTTTATATATACCTATAGATAGCAGCAGAACCATAACAGAACAGTACATTCTAAGAAACAAGGTTTTTATAAAGTAGATTACCCGCTTGGTCTTTTTCCAACTAAGTTAGTGTCGGCTTTCAGTCCAATTAGATGCGGCTCAATATCAGTATTTTACACAGGGCGACTGCCATCTGACTTCAATCCAATTACTGAGCAATTATGACGTACCCTAATGATTCTTCAATGCAACTCTGTCTAGAAGCCTTCTCGGGAGATTTCCATAAGTCCCCTCTGGTGTTAAGCTGTCCTCAATCAAGCTTATATTGTTTTAAATGACTCATAAAGACTGTCATTATGAGCCATTATCAAACATGTCAGCTATCCTTATTATTCTTAACAAAGGGTTATCCGAATTTGCCTGATTTAGAATCCATTTTAAATGGTCAAATTACAATATTTAGTTCCAGAAAAAATATATAGTAGCTTTGTTTTAGTGAAATTAACGGTCCAATTCACTATAAATTGTAATTTGGTCGATGAAAAAAATCTGAAACAGGGTCGATTTCAAAACCATTTTTCGTTTTATTTCCTAATAACCGCACATAATAATATAAAATTGCATGTACATACCACGAACCTGGCGGAGACCACAGGATCCCGCTGGAGAAACACAGAACCAGTCGTAGTGGCGGTGCTTGGGGGATGCCTATGTCCAGAAGTGGACGTCTTTCGACTGAAATGATGATGATGATGTCCCATGAGTTTATATTCTATTTGAGTAAATTCAAGGGGTGGTTTTTTTAAATGAATATATTTAAACAAATAAATCACACGTTGTTAATCGGGCTAAAAAAATATAAATCGGCCACCTTAAGACCCGAATAACCCCGCCTTAACACAACAACATTAAAATCTAATCAAAACCAGAATGTCTCCACAATATTCAAACACAAACTCAAACACAAGACTTATTACTGTAGGTACAGCTGCATGTTAAATTGACACGACAGCATTCTGACGAGAATAATTCCCAGTTGCAATTTGAATTTGAATGTCTCGAATGGCTTAAGGGGGATTATAATTACATACCTTTTCGCCCGGCGAACTCTTTAATTAGAGGTCTCCCGTAAGACAATATGGCTGGCTCTAATTTTTTTTACGGAATTTTTTTAAATGTATAGAAGTTGAGAATGTAATGAATGGTAGAAGAAAAAATTGAACATTATTTTTGGGTGTTTTAATGGTAAACCGAATTAATGTTTAGATTATTTGTTATTTGATGGTATAAATGACTAAGTTATTGTTTCATTTTTTAAGCAACTTGGATAAGAAGGTTCAGAAACGTGCTTACTTTATACTAGCAGCGCCCCGCGGTTTCACCCGCATAAGTCTCGATCCCGTGGAAATATCGGGATAAAAAGTAGTCCTTTAGTCCTTTCCCGGGACTCAAACTATCTCTATACCAAACTTCATCTAAATCGGTTTAGCGGTTTAAGCGTGAAGAGGTAACAGACAGACAGACACATGTTCGCATTTATAATAAGTATGTATTGGCCATAAGATTGTGATTTGAATAATAAGGATCGCGTAAAAAGTCCTGAATATCCAAGGACATTATGCATACAAAAATAAGTACCTGTACTTACCAGAAAAAGTTTGATAAACAACATTCCGTAGTAAAACGGCAAATTAATTGAAAGAAAAAGCGTTTACAAACAATTTATTACAATACAAACAAGAAGTCTATCAGATTTAAACTCAATCCGTTCATACCGGAAAAAATAAAAGTAACAGACACAAAAATCCCATTCACCACAATAGCATGAATTATTCCATCCAACTACGAATAAAAACTGTAGAGAGAAAACAAGAATGATCGCCAAGTATAGGCGTGATACCAGCTTACTCTAATATTGATATTCAAAGGGTATTTTCTTGCATTACAAAGGGTTTCAATTTTATTTGCAAGCCCCTAGAGACCTCACATAAAATCTGTCGGGATTTGAAGCAGCGCTGACTGGATGAAAATAGAGGTATAAGTATTTTGCGCCGACATTGTCTGTGTTATACCATCGTGTGTAGCGACCCGAATAAATTCAAATTTAGAAAAAATGCTGTTCTGATTCACACGTTATGGCGTTCGAAAATCTAATTTCAAAAATGAATGCTAGCGCTTTTTTTTCTTCTTTTTTTAAACCAGCGTACGGAATTGGGTTTGGAGCATACTCCTCTAATTAAAATTTGCTAATCGAGTTGCCTAAAAACAATGGACGAGCGGTGACATTAAACAATGAGGGGTACTAAGAACAAATCCAAACCCTTTCGGGCGGTCGGTGCACGAAAACAATTAATATGATTTATGAGAGAAATAAAAACCCTTGAGGCCATTTAGCAGCATTTTTGCTTTAGCAATAGTCGACTTTCGTAATAAAATTTGATTTATAATATATTAAAATTTCACAAAGAAAGCGGGAGAAAATTGTATTAGCAAAATTGTCGGTAAAAATTCGTAAGTATAGGAATAATATACTTACTTTATAAACAAGGCTTCTACTTCCCTTTACCTGCGTGGGTTATATTTTCTTGGCATTTTGAAGCCTCACCGGTTCCCTTCAAAGGAAGTGGGCAATTTATATATTTACAAGTAAAATAAGCAGAGGTGTAGTGTAGGTATATACTCAAGATTTTTTTTCGTACAACGTAGGTATATTTTGTACGTAAAGATGTCGGCATTTTTTTCTGTCTAGACAGACATAGTGCCTTCGTAAAATATTTATTTTAGTTTGGCAATATTATGCCCGTTTTATTTATGATGATAGGTATCGGAAAATACTGGTGCTAGATTGAAAACGGAGCCGTATATAGTTGGGAAAGTGCTAGACGCATAATTTTACAATATTTATGTTATTACTAGCTAGTACCTTTGTTCACGTGGATGTCAGAAAACAATAATGTGTCTTTTTTATATTGTTTTTTTTTTTATTTTTAATTCAAAGTTACTCCTTATATAAGTCAGCTATCTGCCAACGACAGTCCTGTGAAAATCAGTCCAGCCGTTTTGGAGATTAGCCGGAACAAACAAAACGACAGACAAAAAACATAAGAATTGTTTACCCACACATAAGTCTTTTTCTGTGACTTAAGTAGAAAGTATTTGCAGGGCCGCTTTAATTTTTTTTTGTTTAGGATTTATTGTTTTACATGTACCTAGGTAATATAATAAACTTATACATATTGACTTGACACTTGATTTGAGTGTTAGGCTCAAATCTGAGGCGTGATTTTATAGAAATTATACCTAATTATCGGGTGTATGCAAGCAAAGCCATGAGCAACAGCTAACAATATATATATATTTGAAATGTGCTAATTAAGCCCTTTCATTTGATACCCAACAAAGCATGATTAAAAAATTTCAGGTCATGACTATTATATCCGCTAGAGGGCGCCATATTCAATTTAATGTGACGTCACATAGCCTATAACCAGCAGACAATCAAAACGCTTCCAACGATGCCTCATTTGTCAAATGATAAGTAGTTTAGAAGTTATGAGGGAACAGATGAACATACATACTTATCGGTCAAAATCATAACCCTCCTTTTTGCTTCGTCGTAATCGGGTAAAAAAATATACGTCAGTTCTCTATACCGCTGGTCATGTAGTGTCATATTACGGCACCTCGACTTGTTTTTTTACGGCAGTATTTTGAATGAATTTTTTTTTGTGCCATTTTCAGAATGTCAACTTCATCTAGTTGTCCGTGAAAGTATTAAAACTTGCCTATCACTTTACTTAAACTATAAAACGTCCAACCACCTCGAGAATTACTAAATAAAACCTACAGTCCGCCCACTGCAGGTAGCTAGAGGTGATCTGTCGTGCAAAGGTCACGTGCCACATAAACACCTCAGTGACCTTTCTTAGCGCAGCGGCTCGAACGAGCCTTATTTATAACCTACTGAGCTAATGGGTGGTGACATTTGAAAACGTGCTTCTCTAAGAAGGTTAGTTCTAGTTCAGTCAGCTTTGGTTCTGGACTGGTTTAGATACGAATCTCTCTTGATTTAAAAGAGTATCCAACTATCCATGGAGTTTCCTGCCCTTTCTTCTCCATAGGGACTTGCTATGTTAAGGAATGGGCAACTAGCTTCATATTTCTGACTCCTTGATAATTTAAAAGTGCCCATAAATGGTTTAATTGAAATAAATGCTTTGACCTATTGAGTCATGTGCGTAGTACCTACTCGAAACCAGTGTGCGTGTATGACCAGATGTATGAACTTAAACGAGGCAAAGAGAAGGATAGGATCGAGGTAAGGATCGTAGGCTCTGTAGTTTCCCAAGGGAATGAGGCGTAAGTTTATTTGTTATGTTTACATAATCAGCCTATAATGTTGGGAACATTTTTGAACTTTTTTTACAAATAAGCATAGCATAATCAGCTTATAATGTTCCCACCGCTGTGATACAGGCTTCCTCTCTATGAGAGGGAGTGGGCCGTAATCCACCACGCGGGCCCAGTGCGGGTTGGCAGATGTCACATGTCTTCGAATTTTTGGTTCTAGGACATGCCGGTTTCCTCACGATGTTTTCCTTCACCGTTTTGAGAGCAGTGGTGATTTGTTATGTTTAAATGCTTTGAATTTGAGTTTGACTGAGGAATCAGTTCTTTGGGGGTGATCTGGTTATCCTAAACGCAATCCCTTGTAGTTAGAATAATTCAGACGAAAGGCTTTACCCAGCTAAAAAAGAAAAGAAAAAAAATGGGACACACCCGGGAAATGCAAACAATGAAAAAGCGATATTAAGGGCTGATTTTTCCATCGCCTAACAGATAACTTTTATTCGAGGAATAAAATTGACGTTTGACAGTTTTTGTATGAAGTAAATATTATGTCAAAATTTCAAAATGATTAAACTAAGTATTAATAAAGTTATTAGAGGGGCAGTTCTCGTAATTTTAAGAACGTTCACAGTCTGTTCTCAGTCTCAATGTGTCAAAAATACCTCTGATTTCCCTACATTTTTGACATTGATTGTCCTTGAGATGAGTTTGGTATTAGATTTTGAACGATTATAATTACGAGAATTGGCCATCCGATGAATGAAAAATCAGCTCTAAAAATAACAAAATCATGAAAACAAAAAAAGAAAGACCTGTGCGTGGCCAAAAAAGTAGCAGTGGAATTGGTAACGGAAATAAACCATGAACTTTTTGTTTTTATTTGCTAACCTTTTAATAATCACGCAGCAGTACCTAACTCACCAAGAGGACGGTCATCACAACAATATAATATAAGGTAAAGCTCCTCAAGAGACAAATAAAACCGGGGGTTATGTCTCATAACATAACCGCAACTACCGTTTAAAACTTCATAGGGCGACAATGTTGCATTTAAAGATCGCGGGGTGACAGTTCCATACGTTAACTTTGAGTTAGAACGTAATAAAAACTGGAGATGCTTAGTTGTAACTGAAGTAATAAGGTGCTGGGTGGTTATAGTGTTTAGTCTTCTTTTGTTTTTGGGCTAATTTGCGTTTTCATAATATTGTCATAAAGGGTTGATGACTAAGAGCTTGTCCAGAATGGGCGAATTCGCCGCGATTCTCTCGAGCGTACCAACGCCCGAGCATTTGGATTCGAATTTCATTTGTCAGTAGAAAACAACGCTCTGGAATTCGCGCGTCGACTGGACGCAACAAGGAGTCTCTAATATTTCGACCCGCGCGCAATACGCGCGAGTCGGGAGTCTGGTGAACTGCACGTGGTTTACGCGCGTATATTTTGAAATCGCGCGATGCTTGTGGACGCGAATGAATTCACGTGAAACGTTTCGCGGCGAATTCGCCCCTTCTCGTAAGAGTCGATTAAAAGTTAAGTTACGCTTGCCGATGTCGGTCCGTGGATTGGTGTCGTGGTGATTATGAAGTTAATACAGAGAGAACTCTGTTCCAGTCGGTCAGTGACGGTGAATCGCGTGTCATCGACTCTAGTCACTTCTATCGTGTAGCACACACCCTCTTTTTTAACAAATAAGCATAACATAATCAGTCTATAATTTTCCCACCGCTGGGACAGGCCTCCTCTCGGTGAGAGGGAGTGGACTGTAATCAACCACGCGGGTGCGGGTTGGTAGATATCACATATCTTCTAATTTTTGGTTCTAGGATATGCCAATTTCCTCACGGCTTTTTCCTGTCTGTCGAAGGACTGATTGCCGGTGGAGCAGACGAGTTCTGGAGTGGAGACCGCGTATCGGCAAGCGTAGTATGGGACGCCCCCCACCTAGATGGACAGAAGACCTATTGAAGGTGGCTGGGGTAGACTGGATGAGGAAGGCGGAGGGCAGGGTGTTGTGGCGCAGTCTGGCGGAGGCCTATGTCCAGCAGTGGACTGCGATAGGCTGACTTGAGTTGATGAAAGCGCCTGTCTGGGAACTACAACTCGTAAGTTGCGGTCATTACCACTGGGCCACTACTGCTCTCTTTTTTACAAATCTGGTTCCTAATACCACACAGCTTTACCCATCATTTCAGCCTAAAGACGTCCACGGACATAGGCCTCCCCCAAGCACCCACTTCGACCGATTCTGGCATGTGCTTCTGGCATCCACACGGGTTCCTGCGGCCTTCACAAGGTCGAGCTATGTGATGTCGGACTTAAAGAATACCACTACCCCCTACTTCCCGTGGGTGTCGTAAGGGTCGTACCGGAGAATGGGCAGCAGCGTTCCCTATGCATTTCACCACCATACTGCGATCGCCAACCCGCCTGCCAAGCGTGGCGAATATGGCAACCCCCCCCCCGTCCTTCCCCCAAGAATGACAAGCTTTACCCAGTTACGATGGAATCTGAACACGCCTATGTTAACCGGATAGCTATACTGAATCACGTAGTAACAAACAGCAATGCCGTATGCAAATATTAAGCTTGCAGCCAGTGCCCGTGTTGACGATTGATTGAAATACATCGGACAGGCACGAATAGGCATTTAAATATAGATTTGAGACTATTTCTACTTTAAAGATTATTTTTCTCATTAACATTATGTCGTTTATTTATCTATTTACACATAAATTATATTTTTAAATATTAGAATATAAAAGAAATATAAAAACATTTAAAAATATAAAAAATAGCCCACCGGTATCGGGAACAGGGTCCAAGCTACCGGCGGTCAGCGCTCCAGAGAGAGGAACCTCTTGACTATGCGAGCCGTGTCCAGAAGTACTGCTTTCTGAATCAAGCTTTTGATCCAGCTGCCCAACGAGAGCCTCCTCAGGTGTTGGTTGAGGCTCTTGGCTATCAATCCATTGGCTGTAACGACATTAGCATTATTATTGTTTTAGGAAGACATGGCGCACTACCAAATTTTTTAAGATCTAACCTATGTTTTACAAATTTTTTAAATTATTCTATTCTACGGAAAGAGAATACCAATAATACAATATAGTCCAAAACGCCACATACAGCTCGAAACAGCAGAATAAATCCTTCTACGCGCGTAAAAAATGTTAGAAAACTGAACTGAAAATTCATTTTCATAGAATGTTAGACTTCGTAGTGAACGAGCGTTCCGACTGCTAAAAATACAATAACATAGATTGGAATCTAACTGTTCGTCGGTGAATTTCTCGTATGTTCATCAATAGTTCGAATGCGAAAGTTGTTTGTATGCTCTAGGTATCTGTTTGTGTTTAGTGATGTGAATTTTGTGGGAATTACCCAAAGAGTGAACCCTTACTTTTTGTAAACTATTGACAGTAATATTTTACACAAAAAATTTTTTTGCCTTCTTTCTGCAACTGTTTCTATTGTTATACTCCTGCTGTACACAGAATCTACTTAATTTATATACCATTGTATAGATAATTTAATGGAGATTAATTCTGTACTTTAAAAAAAAATATTTAATGCAGTAGAAATGAAAAATAAAACATCAACATATAAAAAAATAATCCCGTCGATCAAGTGTGAAACCTGAAAACACTGTAGCTTGCGAAAAAGGTCAATTTTTCGTCACCCATAGGAGGAACCCTATTGAAAATGGCTCTTTTATTCAAAGAGTTTTTTTTTTTTATATATGATCAAATGAGCATTATGAGTCCAGCACTTTTGGATTTTCCAAATTTTTATTTTTTGCTGACGGTTGGGTGGGATGGGAAGAACTAGGCATGCAGAGTCGGCCTAAACTGAATCGGGATAAGGGCAGGAAATGATAATGTTATTTACGGTAGATAATTATGATTTACGACTCGAGCAATTTTGAACTCAACGAAGTCCTCGTTTTCGAGCTCGTTTCGAGGTCGACCCATAAATGACATCTAATGATAAAATATGATAAATGATATTTATTTGTATAAATTGGTTTAAAAAAACCACTTAAACGTCAAAAATAACTCATGTTTTAAAAACTAGATAAGTTGGATGTTTTCCTATCTGACTACTACGTACGATCTGTTCTACACGGGTTACAGTACTTTCAGAAGCGAAAAAAAAAAAAAAAAATAAAAGGCTTTACATATATCTTTTAAAACCCAACCTGTTAACGGTAATCGTGATTCAGGCGGCGTTCATCGCATGCGGCTGTGAATCGATACAACCGTGTCCGGCTTCCGGCTGTCAGTCGCGCCGGACAGGCCGTCCGTAATTGCACGTGTCAGTGCGAACGATACCAATTTATTCTGTCACCTGCTAATAGGACGGTTAATAATACTTTTTGAGGTTATTTTGAGTGTTGACCTGTCTAAATTGGTTAGTAGCGAAGGTTAAATAAACCTAAATGATCGTATCCGATTTATGTGGATTTCACACTTTGCATAAACGGGTAACAAACACTCTTGACAGTTTGTCATCAGGGATGGTTACCGTTGTTATTGTGCTAAAAAATGAGCGGATGGCACTATACGTCTATCTCTTTCTCGCACTGGAATAATCATGACTACAGTCAAGCCCTCATCGAGAGAATGCGTTCCTGTCAACCTGTCAGTGTGACAGTTCTAGTCGATAATAAAGATCAATTTCGCAAAACGTATTCGTAATCGGGTATTCGTTTGTATGAAACTGACAGGTGTCAAGAACGCATTCTCTCATCGGTCGCACTGTAAAAGATATCCCTACGCGATCGTATCTCTAGTAAATTCAAATCATCTGCATGGTAAACAGTATATCGCACAACTAGATCTAAACAGCGATTAACTCAAAAAAAAAAAGACGGGTTGCACTCCGGGAGTGCCGGCAGAAGTGAAAACTTGAATATTAACGTTAAATAAATCAATTATTAATTGAATTAATATACTTAACTCATTTTTTTTCACTATTTCTGCGTCCCTTTTTTCATTAATAGATGCACTTTGTTCAATTTCCATATTTTAAACACTTTATATACACGAATGTTACGAACACACAGCAGTGTGTCCACGTCCACTTCCACTTTGACTTTGACTTTGACTTTGACTTTGACTTTGACTTTGACTTTGACTTTGACTTTGACTTTGACTTTGACTTTGACTTTGACTTTGACTTTGACTTTGACTTTGACTTTGACTTTGACTTTGACTTTGACTTTGACTTCGACTTCGACTTTGACTTTGACTTTGACTTTGACTTCGACTTTGACTTCGACTTTGACTTTGACTTCGACTTTGACTTTGACTTCGACTTCGACCCCGACTTCGACTTCGACTTCGACTTCCACTTCCACTTCCACTTCCACTTCCGCTTCCACTTCCGCTTCCACTTCCGCTTCCACTTCCGCTTCCACTTCCGCTTCCACTTCCACTCCATCCATCCATCCATCCATCCATTGTCGTGTGTCACTAAACTTGGTTCACTTCGGTTGGCGCCGCCGTAGAAAGAGAGGGGGGGGGGGGAAATCTCTCCTGACGGTCACGTGTCCTGACGCGATGCCCTGACGCGAATTTAACATTTTTTACCCATTACAAAAAGTGTTCAACGCCGCTAAAGAAGTTTTCACTTCAAAAACACTTTTTTCAGAAAAGTTGAAAAACTGATTACCACAGATATAGATACACCTAGATAACGCAAGAGCACCTACTTCGCGTGCCAAAAATCGCACCAGTTTGCGAACGAAAATCATAAGCCGCCACTTTCGCGCTCAGTCCTGCGTACTGCTGGCTGGGTAAGCGTGAGCGAGAGAGCGCGAGCTTGTGACGTCATAGTAGGTAGTCAAAAAGTGGCACGCTTAGTTTTCATACAGTTCGTGATACTTGCGTTATCTAGATATGTATATCTGTGCTGATTACCATCTCCCTGTGCACTACAGGAGTTTGCTGTATTGATCAATACTTTTTAAATGCAGATAGAACAATGATGTTATAAGTTTTTGCATCTGTTTTGTTGGTCGCTAGGTAGTGAGTTAAGGAATTCGGTGGTATGCATACCTCAAATATTTAGATTTTAGAGTTAGCTCTCTTTAGATCTAGGTGTGCGATATATGAGTTGTCAAAGGCACAAAAGGAAAGATGCTTATATTCAACATAGGGTAGAACTCCCGGCCACCGTAGGCGCGGGCCTGCGGACGGAGAGTAATGGGTAGCTCACCGTCCGATCAGGACCAGGCCCGTGCCGGACGGCGCGTACGTGTTCCACGCGCGCCTCAATGAGATGTCAGCAAAAAGGAAGGGGCCTGCCAGGGCCGAAGCCTGCCGGGGGTGCGGGATTGTCCGAAAGGGTTACCGCTACCCCGGAACATAAAGGGCTAAGGAAGGAACATGGATGGGTTTTAGTCAGTAAGAGTCTGAGATTCCCTTCCACTCCACCCAGAGCGGGACGGGTCATTTGACGATTTCTCATCCATAAAAAAAAGCTCTCTTTATCTAGGTGATATATGAGTTGTCAAAGGCACAAAAGGAAAGATGTTTATATTCAACATAGGGTAGAACAAGGGTGTCAGCTATGACGATAAGCTGGTTTTTAGACAGGTCCTAAAAACCAGACACGTTCTACCAAACGAAGACGAATCAGGATATCATTTTACAGCATTCCCTTAATATTCCTCATCGCTTCTACGAACCACCTTTTACCTCAATATAACCGTAAAATTACATGTGAATACAAATTGAATAATGCCCGGCGATAGTGACCATAGCTGCGGCATCTGGACAATACACTACGGTATGCGGACAGGCGGTTTACGAGCGGCCCAGTTTAAAACACTCCGCCCCTAGTTATGTGAATGAACAATGAAAATTTCAATCATTCTACTGTAATTGCTTTAGTGTTGGTGTTGCCGCTTTTTGGTCGGAAAAAGGGAAATTATAGCTACATTATTGCAGTAAAAATACCTATTGTAGGATTGTTAATGAACTTTTGGCCGCAGGAATCCGCTGGATGCGAGAAATACAGAACCGGTTGAAATGGCGACGCGACGCTTGGTCCAAGCTTATCAAACTCAAACTATTTACTTATTTCAAATAAACCAACTTTTATTGTCAAGGGGTCTGTCAGCCAGAAAGCTGAAGCTAGTTTCCTATTCTAAAGCGAAGTAGGTACCCATGCAGAAGAACGGGGAAAAACTCCTATGTCTAGCAGTGGACGTCTTTCGGCTAAAATGATGGTGATGACGATGAGATGAACTTTTCGGCGATAGGATATTAACATCTGAAGGCTAATTCTCGTAATTAAAAACGTTCAAAATCTAGTCACAGAGTCTCATCTCGGCGACAAACAAATGTCAAAAACTTGTCAAAATGTAGGGAAATTAGAGGAATTTTTGACAGATTGAGACTGAGATCAGACTGTGAACGTTCTTAAAATTACGAGAATTGCCCCTCTGCATCTGGTATAAGCATGCTTACGAAAAGGTAGGTAAACTGTTTTTTATAATTTGCTTAACTAAAATGACAGCTGCGATCGACCTTTTTTGGTTAACATGTCATTTTTTAGTACTCCTAAATTAGCTGTCATTTTGGTTTATCAAATTACAAATCGGACTCCTCAGGTGATGATGTAATCACCAACATCTTTCTCTTCTACGCACGTTCACAACAGTATGGTTCTTCAGTCAACTCAACATCGAAAACCAAAATAACTTTTAGGAAATGTCTTTACCATGACATTTTTGTAAAATTAGCTCAAGAAAAACCACGCCAGCTTCAGTTTCCTCTTTTCTTTATAATGCAAATGAGATAAAACTGAGGTAGAACTTCTTACAGTAAGAAAAGTACGAAGTGTTCAAAAGACTTTTACTTCTGATTCCATACACATAATAATAAGTGATCATATCCAGCGAGATATTTGTGTAACACGATAACAGTATCAATGGCTTTTATTTTGACAGTTCAACAACATTCATTGCGATATTTACGTTGTTGAGCAGACAGTTGTTTTGAACATATGAAGCAATGGATTAGAAATATTCTTCAAAATGATTCAGATTGTGATTGACAGTTTGTTACGCAATTAGGATGCAGCTAGTTCAGTATCAATGTAACTATCAACATTTTCATCATCACATTATGCTATAAGGACTGCCTGTGTTATGCCGTAGTGTGTAGCGACCCGAATAAATTCAAATTTAGAAGAAAAAAAAAGCTGCTCTAATTCACACGTTATGGCGTTCGAAAATCTAATTTTAAAACGACTTCAAACTTTTTTTTTTAAACAAGCGTACGGATTTGGATTTGGAGTATACACCTCTAATAAAAATTCGCTAATCGAGTTGCCTAAAAACGTTGGACGAGCGGTGACATAAATAATTTAATTTTTTAGGGACACGCATAGGAAATACATAGCAAAGCAACATTAAAAAAGCTACATTAAAAACAACAAAAATAAGAAAACTGTGCGAGGTCAAAAAGACTATTATCTCAGCATAATACTGCGATATTTAAAAAATAAATTCCGGAGCGCTGGTATTCTAATAGGGCCCGAAGGGCTGTTCGGTAGCAAGAACAAATCCAAACACCTCCAGGCGGTCGGTGCACAAAATAATAGGTGATCATATCAAATCGTCTTGTCCAGTAGTAATGTGACTATTGTCATTGTCATCATCACAATGTGCTTTGATTGAGCCATTTGTAATGGAGCTGCGAGGGTTCATTATAAAGTTCAAAGCGTCTCAATGGTCATAGATAAGTTAGGTAGACATAGTATAAGAGTTTATTGCAGCCAATGTTAAACATATGTAAGATGTTTAACTTTAATGGCATTTATTGTCAGAATTACAGATGATGGTTTAAATCTCACTTTTGTAAATAAGGTAGACCTACCTAAAAATGAGGACTGTCTGAATTATATATCTCATATATAACTTGTAGCTTTTAAAACAGCCAGTAGGTATCATTTCTTGAACCATTTTGATTTTATGATAAATTTTATTTTGCGTTCGCGAACTGTGTCCAAATAAAGGTAATCCTTTTATTATATACCTAATAATAAAATTATGTAATCTCCCTGCCACCCCGTAATCGTCTAAAACCTCAAACTATACAAATTCACCGATAAACTATAGCTTAAATACTGGCAACACATTATTAATCTAATATCGAAGCACATCAACAAATTATTCTCGAGCACTTACCTATATCGTTCAGCAAATCTGTTTGTAGACCACAGATAATTTTAATTGTCAGTACTAATAATGAAACACAGTCATTATGCATATCACACGCTCCACTAGGCTTATCGAATGATCGGAAACCATTAGCAAATAGTCTGCCGGTGTAAAGTACCTAATTGGCCTTTCAAACAAGAATCCAATCAATATGATTCTGCCTCGTTGGTTCAATGTTTAGACTTGGAATTTTGAAATAAGTTTTTTTTTTTCTATAAGCCTTGGACTTCTTCTTAGCGTGTCGATGGCAAAAATAAGACGAAAAAAAAAAGATATATAGCTTTTTAAATTCTGTTGGCCCAAAATTTAGCAACGCGGATACCGTTTGCTGATACAGTCATTACTCACGTCACATCAGTTCACGTGTACAGATGACAGGGCATGCGGTGCAAGATTGGAGGTGAGCGATTGTCTGTGGAGAGACGCCGCATATACGCCGGAGGTCTGAGCCGTCCTTGAGGCGAGTGGCACACTGCTGCGTTTCACGCAGCGGTGTGCGGGAAACGGAGCCAAATTCCACGCGCGTGAGTGCGTTTTTATTGAATTTGTATGTAAAAAATCACGCGCGTGGGTGCGTTATCTGCATCCCGCTGCATCATGCGGGGCAGTGTGAGAATCGCCTGAACCCGTACTTGTGGAGGTTGTCCTTGCCTGCTTGGGTACAAAGTCTATTTAAGATTTTCCAAGTAGGCCACAGTAACTTGTGCCCGGATGGCTCTCTGATAGTTCAATGAAGAAATTTAGGAGGTTTAAGCAGTTCTTGCCAAAGATCACATCTCGTGTAGGGGTTAACATCGGCTAGACTCACGCACTCATCAGGAATTCAATTGCAAATACTTGACGAATAAAATTGGTTTACTTTAAAGCCCTCCTTTCTAAGCATTTGACATTTCTTAGTCACTAGTAGATTACGGCCATCAACATGCTATACAGATACTTACCATTTATTAATATAAACTTTTATCAATTATTAAACAATTTTTATTTTTCATTTTTGGATTCTGAAAATCATATTGCCTTTAATGATTATATTATTGTATTGTATCGAATTATTATGTTATTTATCTATAAATTAATGTTAACATCTGTACATAATAATATTTTTCACAAATCTATCATATTTTTTAAATTTAGATGAGGTCGGCGTTTCCTATCTGATGACTCTGAGAAGAAAGGCTGAAACAAACTCAGAGGGCACCGTAACACTTATAGCCCAGACATAATCTTGGTCAGATCATGTGAAGACCTGAAATTGGTGTCTGAAATGGCCTTTTCAGGAAAGAACCACACAGATTGAGTGGGCCTGTCCAGTCAGTGCACGTACTTGTCATTGATATAAGTTAGGTGTATAAACAATTAAAATAAATGGCTTATATTCTGTCACTGAGAATTCCAGAATAAAAACAGTCAACAGTAATTTAATCATCTAGATGCAAAGCAGTACAAAGTTTAGTTCTCTTTGTGTCTACATACTGCATTTAAATTCATATTTCCTACAAAGAAAACTTTAGGAGGTGAATAATAATGCAGCTAAGAGCGGTCTCGCATGCTGCTACTTTTTAGAAGCTAAAACCAAAATTATGAGAATTTTAATGTTGATGAAATATTAGCTAAGTGAATGAAGGCGCAGTGAGATTTTTGGTAACTATACAATAAAATATTTTATATGTGATTTTGGACTGTGTTTTTGTGTATAAAAAAAAAACTGTTGTTGTCGCTTTCATCATCATCATTGGCTGCATTGTTGCCACCCACTGCAGAGTGTCTCCTCCCTTTTCATCTGTCTCCTTTTCGCATGTCTCCTCATCCAGGTCTGCCCCACGATTTTCTGTAGGTCGTCCACCCATCTGGCTATTGGTCTGCCAAAGCGCCTTCTATCGCTTTTCGTTTCACTTTTAAGTTATTTAGACCCACTCGCACTACAAACCATTAAATGCGTTTAGTGCTAAACATATTTAAAACGTCTCTCTATCTCTTCTTTATTCTCTGACAGAAATAGATGTTAAGCGCTAAACGAAACTGATTTGTGATGCAAGCGGGCCTTATAAAATTTTTGAACATTTCCTTCCTATTGAGCACCGTAAATGAATTGTAAAAAGCATTTCAAACGCTTGTATTTTATAATTTAACAAGCGACCCGCCCCTGTTTCGCACGGAGCGCCACCTATCGGGTCCAAAACTATCCTATCTTTCAAACTGGAACCAACCATACACATTCACAAAACATTGAAATCTGTTGGGTAGTCACTGCTGGCCCTAATTATAAGAATGATATTTCCAATGACACCCTAAAAATTAAAATCGCCCAGTGCAAAGCAAGCCTGTCACAAAGAACAATTCTGCAATTTGCATTTCACATTGCTCAGTGTAAGTTAAATTTGCACAGATATGAAAAACGTCGCCGCCTTGCAATTCCGCTGTTATGACTTGTCTGAGATAATGCCAAATGAGGGATGCAACTATTTAATGTTGGAGTGTTAGTTGGGACTTTGAGGGCAGACTTGCTCGTGAAGTACTGTATATACAGTGGATTGTTATAATTGGCTTTCGTGTGATAGGGTTTTTATTGCCTCTAATAAAAGACGAGTCATACATAACTGTGTTCTTCAAATATTTACGTACTAGCTGCTGCCCGCGACGTCGTCTGCCTGAAGGCTCTACAGCACCAAAAATACCTAAGATGCCAGTGTCGCTATAGCATTATAAGTAAACAACTTTTCAAATAGCATTAAAATATAAGTTTTTTTTGCAAGCGAAGCAAGTGAAGAGAGTTATATGGGAGTCCTGCTGAGTTCAGTGTGGTGTGGGGGATGTGACTGAAGGAAATAGAGAAAACCATGCAGGAATACATTCCAGGACACAAAAGGGTAAAAATACGTACAAAGGCATCATACCTTAAAACACTTCCCTATAAACAACGTTGGTAGTTATGCTGCCAGGAGCCAAAATGTAAAGAGAGTCAGGACTGGTGACGCGGGAGCAAGCGACGTGCAGTTGTCCGTGTGAGAAGCAACTCGTCCTGAGGTCGACACCCGCTGCCCTCAGTGTCTGCCTCTATTGATGGTTATCGCGAAGCAAACACTCACGGGGAACTGTACGCGCTTGAACTGGAACGGGAAGATATGAGGTATGAGGGGAATGCGTGATATAAATACTGCCCCGCCAACGCCACAACCCGTAAGAATTTCCGCCTCAATGGTGTGTCTGTAGAGCGAAATGACTTTAGGGTGGGTCCCGTTACACAACTTCAGAGGAGATAGGTTCCGAAGAAGCATAATCGGGACACCGACCTTCAGCTTGATGGTATGCGCTGGAAGTCCACTTGCTGACAGGGAGTTCAGAAATTCCACGGGATAATGTGTGGCGTCATCTTGCTCGACAACAGTGTTTATCGAGGTGTAGACCACTTCATTCCCCTCAATTTCCGAGGGAATGCATTCGTTAATTGCTGCAGCCTGATCATTTTTGGACGTCTAAATGGCCGGCTCACACACCCAAGAATTCTGCAGGTGCAGTATACGACTGATGTCCACGTACACACAGCAAATGAGTTCTTCTAAGCTGGATACCACTCTACCGAGAGACTCTGGAAGCACCACCTGTCCACCTCTCTCTTCTGGTAGAGTGCCTTCGCCAAGACTTAGAAGGACATTGGAGAATTCTTGAGCACGTGCATTGCCGCCGAGCCGAGCTCTCATATTAATGGTCAAGCGCAGCGTACGAACTCGTGACCACAACGAAGATAGTTTCAACGAAGCATTCACCTCGTCAGCCCTCGATCCCCGTGTCACCACGGTAAGCGTTTGCCGGAAATCGCCACTGAACAGAACAGCTGTGATACGACGCATCAAATGTTCGTTCCTGCGGATGTCCTGCAGGGTTCCGTCCACGGCCTCAGCTGCCTTACTATTGGCCATCGTACACTCATCCCATACGATCAAAGAGCAATCCTTGAGCACGTGTCCCTTATCGCTGTTACGTGACACACCACAAACAGGCGTTTCGGCGCTCTCTAAATCGATAGGAATTTTAAACATGGCATGTGCTGTCTTGCCACTCGGAAGCAGTGTGGCAGCGATTCCCGACGACGCTACAGCAATAGCAATTTTGCCTTGCCTGCTGACCTCTGCAAGTATGCAAGTGGTAACAAATGTTTTTCCTGTTCCACCAGACGCATTCCAAGAAAAACATTTGACCCTGGTTTTTTCCCAACGCTTTCAAGGACGGTGTCATAAATTTGTTTTTGCTCTGAAGAGAACAAAGCGACATGGTCATTTCGCCCGGATCGTAATTTGTCTCAGCGTTATACTCCCGATTTACACGGTCTTGATGCGGTGATGATTGGGGAGCTGGTAACCCACATTCGATCAGTGGATTGCCGCCGATAGAAATGACCACATCTTGAAGTGAACTGAGACAGGTGTTCAGCACGCGTTCATCAGTTACTCCGACTTCGTCTCCAGTAGAAACATAACTTTTTTGTAATACTTAACACCGAATTTTTTTTTAATTGTCGTCCTCAACTCTGCTCAAGATTTTAAGGGTTTTGTTGGAACTTGAATTTGAACTTCAAAACGAACTATACGATACAACTTTTATGAAGAAAATGCACATTGCCATCTATGAATTTTAAGAATAACTAACTACTAACCTCGCCAACATGATCAAATTTAAATTATTAATTTCCAAAAAGTGTCAACATGTAACTTGATTTGATTTTTATGAAATCTCATAGATGGCGCTGCTTCAAAATTTTCTTTATACTACTAAAATTCATTAAACTATGTTTTTTCTGCCCAAGTTACTTAAATGGCGTAGTTTTTATAGTGTAAAGCTAGATAATAGCATGGCTTACTGAAAAACAACATTTAAATATGCGTCGTTAGATTACACGCTGTCACAGAATGCGTAAGAAAAATAAAGATTCACAGCTCTTCCCCCATAGGTGATAGCGTGATAATATGTAGCCTATATGTTGACCCGACCCCTTAGTAATATTCATGCAAAATTTGAAGTAAATCCATGCAGTACTTTTTGAGTTTATCCCGGACATACATACAGACAAACAGACAAACAGAAAAACAGACAAAAATTCTAAAAACTATATTTTTGGCTTCGATATCGATTGTAGATCACGCCCCAAGTATTCTTTTAAAAAAATATTCAATGTACCGTTTTGACTTTCCTACGATTTTATTATATGTATAGATGTAGTTTAACACGGTAAAATTTGGCAGTTCGCAAGACAATAGAAAGTTCACATGAAGTTTTACAGGTTTCGTGATAAAAATTTTAACGTTGTCCCACTTTTTTCTCTATTGTGATACTTGTACTGATACTTTATTGAAATAGTGTCATATTGAGCCTCCATTTTTTAAAGCGAACTCCATTTTTTGAAGCGACTCTTATCATTTTCCAAATCACTTGAAATTACCAAATAATTTGACTGGTTTTTGTTATTTTTAACAGCGAAATACACGATAATTGTACCCTATGTTCACAAAATGAATAAATGAATTTGAGTAAAATCCAAGATAAACTCAGCAAATCGCCACTCAACTAATGCAAATGTTAATCAGCCGTTAGACCCAGTAAGATGTTTCAGCATTGAATTAATAATCGCATTACCTACCTACCTACTTTGAAACAATATTAATTGATGGTAGCAATAATCTACGAGATGCTTACCGAAATCCTGTATTATGTCTGCTTGAATACGATACATAATACGGTTTGATCACATAATCGCCTCTGATGATATCCCATTGTGTTGTATTCAACGGGGAATGCGATGTACGAATCAGTACATCAGTAGTTTCGAAACTGCCCACGTATTGTTCTAGTTTGTTGGGAGATACCGTTTGACAAATTAATTACTTGTGCTGACGAATACTTCGACGCCTAAGTGTCCTTTGTTTTATTTTTATATATTTGTATTGTAAGTTAGTTAGTCATTTATTTTAGTATCTAGTGTATATAGTTAGTTAACCTTTTGAACGCCAGAGTATAAACGTATCGCCGTACCCCTGACGCCAGGCCCCTTTAACAAAACAACACACACACACACTTAAATATTGGTGGTTTATTTATATTAGTTTCATGCAATACAATATAGACGGAAGCTTAAACTTGTAATAAATAAAAACACACAAAAGTAAATGATTAAATTGTTTATTTCATAATATGGTGCGACCCGTGCGACGTGTATTTTGTCATATATTTGTGACGTTGGCGTTCAGGGTAAGATTTCGTTTGTCACATATATGTGACAATGGCGTTCAAAAGGTTAAAAAAGGAATTAAAGTTATTTTGTGCGTTTGTTTTTCAAAATCATTACTCGTGTAATAAAACTGCCTAACTTGAGTATAGGTATTTATTGTTTTGGTTCTACAATATGACAACTCTGATGACTTATATGCAGATGGAGACCAACAATGTAAAAGACTCATTGTGCGTCCGACCTCGACGCGACAACCGTACAAGAAAAAGTTTTTCCAAAGCAATCTCCCACCATTAATTTTTACTGAAAACCTCTCTACAGAGAATTACACAAATTCAATAGTTTCGGTGTTGTCATCACAATGAATCGATTACAAAATAATCGAATACTTATAAATTAATAAAAAAAAACTAGATGACAACAAATTGCGTCAAAAATAGTCTAAAAAACATAACAAAACCTAAAACTTGTTTGTCTGTTTTGATTTGAACAAGATAATGTCCGGACTTAAAAATAGACTGTGACCTCTGAGTTTGTTTCGGTGTTTCGTCTCAGATTAAGACAGGAAAACGTATCTTATCTAGTTTTTTTAAATATTTTTTGACGTGTAAACGTGTTTGTTAATACCGTTGTTGTTGATCGAATTATGATTGATTCTGAAGGTGTGATGACTAGAGGCATAAATCCAAGTTCCAAATCATTTCGATGTGGTTTGCTTGCGGTTTCACTATATTTTAAGAATATTAAATATCTACAAGCCTATGGACCTTATTAGAAGGCTGAAAGTCACCCAAAAGGCAATGGGGAGGGCTATGATTGGAGTTTCCCTGCGTGATCGAATCAGCAATGAAGAGATCCGCAGGAGAACCAAGGTAACTGACATTGCTCGAAGAATTGCCAAACTTAAGTGGCAGTGGGCAGGGCACATTGATCGCAGAACAGATGGCCGATGGGGCCGAAAGGTTCTGTAGTGGCGACAGCGTACCGGAAGACGCAGCGTTGGAAGGCTTCCCACAAGATGGACCGACGACCACCTTGTGAAGGTCGCAGGAACTCGTTGGATGCGAGAAGCACAAAACCGGTCGAAGTGGAGGTGCTTGGGGGAGACCTATGTCCAGCTGTGGACGTCTTTCGGCTGAAATGATGATGATGATGAAGTACCTACAAGAGGAACATCACACTCAGTATTTTTCAGACCTAACTTGTAGCAGGTTAGACATGAAAGCTAAGATAATAGGTGGATTTCTATTATCATAAACATTCTTACCTTAGTCCTAAAGCTATAGAAGTCGCTACTGTCTAAATGTATCGAAACCTCATAAGAGTGGAAACGACACGGCTTACAAAACAAGATAAATCTTTCTTTGGAATGCGCTCCCTCTAAACATCAAAATGGCAAACTGTCGGTTATCTTTTAAAGTGAAAGCACGTGAACATATTCGAATTATCCCAACGCTGAATTGCTGGATTTGTGTTCTCCTCTAGCCATCGTTATTTTTTCTGACAATGTTTATTTTCGTTATAATAATGTACTCGTATGTATAATATATGTATTAGTATTTATTCCTTTTTGAGCCATCTATCCCTTATGTTGCAGTTGCCATGTTTTGTATCTGCATCATAGACTGTTATAAAAATGTTTCAGCCATTAGATCCGTCTTTTTTTGCAGTATTTTTTTCTTGTATGAACTTAAAGTTTTAATAAATAAATAAAATATCTCTGTTTCTTTTGTAAAAAAAACACTAAGTTAAGTGTAAAATGCCATTCACGCCTACTACCTCTCAAGTTGTTTTATTGAAAGCCTAAAACAACTGTCGAATGTCAGATAGTTCCAGCCGGCTTAGGTGAAGACGGCGCGTCATGAATTCTTTAGCAGTACTGAAATATAATATTAATATAGACGGTAAAAAGGCTATTTCAGTACAACCAATCATAAAAACTTGAGGTAAAGGCCAGGGTTTTATTCATAGCAATAATAAATCATTTTCTAGGAATTAATTCAGCCAATATTTGATAAAAATAAAATAATGAGAACCCTGCGATGGTCATTCGTATTACAATAAAATAAGTTGTACAGTAGGTCGCGATTCAGCGGTAATACTTAAAAAAAGAAAAACAATTGCTTAATGGGCCCGCTCTTGACCTCGATCATGCCTGACGGAAAGCGATGGATGAGGTCTATCATGGGACGAGCGTGCCCAGAAGATGCCTAGGCACTAAAAATCCCACGCATCGACGAAACACAGCAGGCTGCTTGATCCGGTGGGAGGGTGGTCGCAAACCAGGCGGACGTTACCCCTACCACCGCAAGGGAAGAATTGGCCAGTCAAATAAGGTGCTGGATGTGACTGTCCAGGATGCGCCGATCGTTCGGTTCAGTTGAGTAACTGGCGGAACAAACTGCGCTACGCGAGGAGGCTTCTTCATGCATCAGAAATATCAGGATAAAAAGTATCCTTTCCCGGGACTCAAACTATCTCTATACCAAATATCATCTAAATTGGTTCAAGCGTGAAGAGGTAACAGACAGACAGACACACTTTCGCATTTATAATATTAGCACTTTCGCGGACAGTCTCAATTTCAATCGTGTTCTAGAATGACACAACAAATTGCCATACAAATATATTTGACGTATAAATACGTTGTGTTGTATGATATTACATGTTTAAAAGACAATATGACAAAAACGTCTTATCACGTCATCGTTTGAATGTACTTTAGCAGAGGTTTTTGACGATTTCTGGCAGTAACAAATACGAGAACACCAGCAGATGGATACATCTGGTAGAGACGGAGATATCCTTGAGGGTCAAAATCTTAGTCATGTCCAAAGTAGCCATCACGATTAAAAAAAAATCAAAATCATAAGTCATTTATTCAAATTAGGCTGAGAATCAGCACTTTTCGAATGTCAAAATTACATAAGACAGTCCCCCAAAACGCCGCCCTTAACCACTGTCTAGTGCTTTCGCTGGGAAGAAAAAGTGGCGCAACAAACTCCTCAGCAGATCCTGGAATGGGTCCACCTCGGTAGAGTCATCGGAATCCTCAAAAATTCTCATTAGATTTCTCTTGCGCTTATCCATCTAAAACAAACAAAATAACTCATGAAATACAATTTTCATACAATATAGTTATAATTGAATTAGTTTACAACCTAATAATAATAAGATAATAGCATAATCTAATTACTTACGATGTTTATTTGTCTGCAAATATTATGATTCACCACTCCCGCGCTGACGGAACGCGCGCACCTCGCTACCGTGACACTGCCGCACTGAATGTAGGGAAGCGTGAGGCGCGGGGGACGTATAATCACGTTGTGCGTATGTGTGTAGTGTCGCCGCACATTGTCAACAGTACATTTTTGAAGCGGTTAAAAACAAAGTTCGGGTGACAGTAGAATTTTGAGTTTTTGATATGTTGTGACACAAGGTACAATATAACGAACTTTTGCTTTAAAATTCAACGAACATCAACGTCCTGCCGTAAATAATATTCTGTTTCTGAACGTCATCATACGTTCTGCCGTATCAAAATCTCAAGTGATGACGTACAATTACGTTCTGTCCGCGAAAGTGTTAGTATGGATTCGAAAGTAACTCTGTCTGTAATTACCTTTTCAAGCCTAAACCACTGAACGGGCTTCGATAAAATTTCATGCAAGGAGATAGATGGCATCCTGGGGAAGGACATAGGCTACTTTTTGTCCCGGTAGCACATGGGCGAAGCCGGTAGCCAAAGCTAGTAGGTATATAAAATACAAAATAATAATTTAATAACATTTAAAATTCCCCCTTCATTTTCAAGTAAGAGGCCGGTCACCACAGTTATTAAATAAAATTATTCAGATTTTCGTGGAAAATGCCTTCGCACAATCTTAGGAAAATTTGGCAAAAATGCTTTCTTATTGGCTTCTCAGATATACTTTGAAAGGAAAATGTCTTCCAATTTTGGTCAAGGTTTTTGAAGAATGCTGATGAGATCCTCAATTACTTCCCTATCCATAATTTAATTTTATCCAATAAATAAAAAACCGGTGTTTTTATACTTACCTACTGTAAATTATACTATAATTATTTTATATATTTATACATATATACAGCGTGCCGCTTTTATGGCGATATTAATTTAACACACATACGGTTTCGCGTTTTCGTTTTATGAACATACTAGCTGCGCCCCGCGGTTTCACCCGCGTAAATGTCGATCCCGTGGGAATATCGGGATAAAAACTATCCTATGTCCTTTTCCGGAACTCAAACTATCTCTATACCAAATTTCATCTAAATCGGTTTAGTGGTTTAGGCGTGAAGAAGTACCTAACAAACATATAAACACACACACACACACACACACAAACTTTCGCCTTTATAATATTAGTGTGATTTTCATTTTATTTAACGTTATTATTTAGTTGTTTATATATTTAGCATTATGTATTTATTTAAGTAAACTTATTTTTTTTTGCATTGTAGTGAAGGTTTAATTAATATTTTTGTTTAAGACGTCACAAATCATATTGTTTTCTTCTTGTTCTCACATATAGTTGTCTACATTTCTTTTTCATTTCTCCTTTTGCTGAAAGAAATTTATTAAGAAATAAGCAGTATCTTTGTTGTTCGTCTGTTTTACTGTATGTACATTAAAAAAAATAAAAGCAGTAGAAGCATACAAAATCAAACCGTTGAATAGATAAATAACTGAATTATCTATCAATTTTTTAAAGAGTTTTTTATATAGAACAGAACCTGTCAGTTTTTTTAACTTACCAACAAAAGGAATATATCCTTTTTTATAATAGGATTAGGTATTTATTCATTGTGTGAATGTCATAGTGAACAAAACTAAACTTAAGTTATTTTAAAGCTACAATAGGAACGTCAACAACTATTTCTATTTTAAATTCTGGTCCTTCACTAGACCCGCATTTAACCCTTTTTATTCTATTGTCAGACTCAACATTTAAGTCTAAAACTAACAACAAGAAACTTACTATTCGCAACTTACAACAATGAATATCTTTGAAACTTAACAAACGTATCCTAAACAATTATACAGATATTATTTTAGTGCACTTATATATTTCAAGTTTAATTTACTTTATACCTACATTCTACATGTAATCCGAGAATAACACAAGCAATTATGACCCTTAGTTACTTGTAACAAGGCTTAAACTAGATTGTAGATTTTTAACCATCGCATTGATTGTGTGGAAGTCTATATCTCTACGAGGCAGAAGTTCTTAGGAAGAGTCAAACTTGGAATCGATTTGTCGAGCTACTTTATAGTTTTGTGATATAAAATGATACCAGACTATTTTGTAGCATTTTGTAGATAGTATTTATTAGTCTGTGGCCTGAGGCTAGTTTATTTTCAATTTCAATTTTAAAAGCTGGGATTTTAGTTGAAGATATCTGACTTGGTTTGTAATTTGAACAAAAAATTACGATATAATCTTACTACGCTACCAAGATGACATCTAATAGAGAAGTATAGAAGAAAAAGACATGTTGCGCCGACCCCAAATAAATTGGGATACCTAAGGGCAGGTGGATGATGATGATAATCTTACTAAGGTTCCGCTGTCCATCGGTATGTCATAAGCCTGTATGTTCCTCCGTCTGCGAAGCAGTCATGCTAGCGAAGGAGGTGGCGGGATGGTTGAGGGACAGAGCTCAGGACCAGGCCCGTGCCGGACGGTACGTATGTGTTCCACGCGCGCCTCAAAGAGATGTCAGCACCAGGGAAGGGGCCCGTCAGGGCCGAAGCCTGCCGGGTCAGCGGGATTGTCCGAAAGGATTACCGCTACCCCGGAACATAAATGGCTAAGGAAGGAACACGGCTGGGTTTTAGTCAGTAAGAGTCTGACACTCCTTTCCGCTCCACCCAAAGCGGGAGGAGACATTTGATGATTTCCCATCCACAAAAAAAAAAGGCTCTATCTTTTGAACAATAATAGGTAGACAATAGATACATGAAATTTTACTACTATGACCGCTATAACATCAATCAATAGAAATAAAATTAAGTTAAAAACAAAAGGGGTTCCCTATACAAGAAACTTGTTTTTTTTTTTAATATTTAGTGTTATATACCGTCCGGTGGTATGGAACCATTTGTGTTGGCTGGTTTTTTCAACAGATTTCTACAGACCAACGATTTAGTCTCAAATAAAAATATAATTAGGAAAGTTTCATGATATAATCAGTTCGCATTTGTAACATTAAACCTCCCCTTTATCAAAATGACAGCTGTCACTCGTAATTATTTCTCGCAGTGCCCACACAGTGAGATATATATTACATATATAGGGCACATATGTGAGAATATAATTCAATGACACGATCTCACTATGTGCCCGAGCAACACAGTATTACATTGTGCAGAGCTACAGTCAAATTCATTAAGTTTTAGTTCAAGTTGACGTGTTACTGGGTCCAGCCCGGGGTCGGGGCTTTGTCTTAACATAAACATAACTGGCTACTCTGGACTACCCCTTCGGAGAATACAAGCGTAGTGCTTTGTTCTGTAAGAATTTTAGAAATGATTATCACACTAATCACACTATCACACTAATCATTATTATGAAGGCGAAAGTTTGTGAGTGTGTGTGTATATTTATATGTTTGTTTCTTCTTCACGCTCAAACGGCTAGACCAATTTTGATAAAATTTTGTATGGAGGTAGCTGACAACCTGGATTAACATATAGGCTACTTTTTATCCCAATATTCCCACGAGATCAACATTTACGCGGGTGAAACCGCGAGGTGCAGCTAGTGTTTAATAAATCTGCCGCGGCACCGCTCGCTTTGCTCGCTCGCTCGACTCGCGCGTTGATGGTCACAGTTCTAACCTAACCATTTTTTTTAATGTGCATCATTATAAGCCCAAAAAGTTTTCAAGGTTCATTAATTTAAAAAAAGCGTAAGTACCTACATCATTAGACGGTCAATAAGTTTTAAGAGGATCAGTAAACTATTTCATATATTTTTTTAAGTCGACACGAAAGCGATTGTCTATCAGCACAACTTCTGTAATAGCAGAAAATCGATTGGTACTCTAACCCGTCAGTGGTAATCAAAGAAATGTAAAAAGCAGATCGTAATCATAGAAATGTAAATCTTAGATCTATGGTCGTAATGTATATCTGTGTTTTATCACGCACTCCGCAGTCATGGGAGGCACCCTAATGATTTATGTAAAACGGTACGCGGTACGATGGTACGACGGTACGCTCAAACACGAGATAAATCGCGTAACGTTACCGTGCACCTAATGTTATGAGAACGCTTGATAATTACATGTAGGTAAGTCTCAAAGACAACGCTTGATTAAATATATAGCTATGTACGTATTTACTAGACGTAGATATGTTGGTTAATAAACTTGTATGTTCAATTAATTTTGTTAGTTAACACTGCGTGACACTTGACGCCTCTCGACGTAATAACAATAAAAATTATATTGGGTCTCGTTCAGTGTCGCTATTAGGTACTCGTATTAGGAAATTTTATTATTTTATTCGTGTTTAATCAATCAAAAACATTATAAAATAAGCAAAATTTTTATTAATGACGTGTAAATAAATTGGATTAATATTAGGATGTTAACACCAAAGACGACTTACCATAAATATTACAGATATAGGTAAATGTAGGAATATTACAAGGGGTCACACAATAGGCGATCTTATCGCTAAAAGCGATATTTTAAAGACAACCTTAGACTATATTGACTAACTTGGAATTGTATAACTAAACTATTCTTTTGGAATTTCGATGTTCGATATTTTCAGTAAGATTTCAGAGCCTCATTCAAACACCTAATGATAACAAAATTGCTATCTTTAAAGCTCAAAAGATTTAATTTCAACCACAAGATTGAACATTTCAACAAAAATACCAGTAGATATTGTAATATTGCTAATATTTTTTCAAGTATAAAGTTTATCTAACTATTTAAAGCTAAAATCTTGTTATACAAAATGTCAAGTATCAACATGAGTTCTGCATATAAATAACGTCATACGCTAGCAAATCTCATTTATCCGATGCAGCATGCTAATCAAAGAAAATAACTCAAGTATCAAGTTTTGCATAATATTACTTGCATCTTTGTACACTACTTTTACACTGTACAGACGCCAGCACATCAAGCTACCCGAAAATGTTAAATTTTCCCAATCAAATTTGAACCTTATGCTTTAGCGATAAGTTGAAAATCTATCAAAGACTTCATGTCACGGTTTTAGGGTTGGTAACCGAGTAAAGTTTTGAAAGTAGGCCAAATTCATCATCGTCCTCTTCCTGCCCTTGTCCTATGTTACTCGTTTTCTTCTTCCATCCTCCCCTGTCAACCATCACGCTATCGAATGATAGCGAATAAGGGAGCGTACAGCCACAGAATACTTAAAGTACTACGTACAGAAAGGCCACTCCCTTCCCCGCACTAACATCAGTTACCGCACCTCACCCCGCACTTCGGCGTATTCGTCGCAGTTCTTTAACAAGAGCGCTCGCAAACACAAGTACCTCACGCACACATTCATACGTATACAAACGTCATTTTTTAATGTAGTAGTAGTAGGTAATTATTTTGCGAGCGTTGTATGGAGTGTCCGGGGTGTGGTACAGCGTAAGGGAGCGTACCTACAGCGTAAGGGAGCGTACAGCGTAAGGGAGTAAATACTCCCTTCTCTTTCATATCCTGCCAGGCCAAGAAAGCCAAAGGTAGTAGACTAAATTAGTGACAAATTTATTAAGTTAAATAAACGAAAAAAGTGAACTATCCTAACTTCCTAACTAATATTATAAATGCGAAAATAAGTTTGTTTATTTGTTACGTTTTCACGCCTAATCCCCCGAAACCGACCATCATGAAATTTTACACATACGTTGTCAGTGGTATAGAAAAGGACATAGGCCCTTGGACCTTTCATCCAGAAAAACAATACTGTTCCCGAAGAAAAGGACAATAACTTTCGACGCTCACAATTGCTCGCTACATGGAGCTACGTGTCTCGAATCATGATTGAAATATGAGCCGACTTTCTGAGCAGTATTCTTACAAAAAGTACTAGGCTTGCATGAATTCACGATAGTATTTCAATCATTAGTATTATGCTTTTAATAGGATTTGGATGAAATTTGGCACACAGATAGTTTACTATAACCTGGATTAATAATAATAATAAAACGTTTATTTCAGGTGAAACCCATAAAGCATAATAATTCATAGTAATAAGGTAGTCAGCGTACAAATACAAATGTTAACAAAATAAAATAATTGAATAAAAAACAGATACAATAGAAATTAAGATACATGATAATTATGTAGAGTAAAGTGTCAATATTAGACAACAAACAAACAAATAGGATACTTTTTATCCCGGTAATACTTTTCCGTGGGATATTGTCCGACCTCCACGCGTGCGAAGCTGCGGGCAAAAGCTAGTAATCTATAATATACACCCCTGTCTTACCCCCTCTTCTGGCTAAATAGGTCCTGAGATGGCATCATTAACCCCAACACCCGCGCGATGAACTATACGGTGTTGTCTCCTATCTATTAATTATGAATTAAAGTCACTTTTCGTGTGTGTCTGTGTGACCACGTTGTTCTTAACTACACAACGTATTTTGATCGGGTTTTCATTATCATTTAGATAATTTTAATTTAATTTACTCCGAAAGGTTTATGTGTATAGGTTAAATATTAATTTAAGGTAGCATATAATAAAGCTAAACACAGTAGGAGCCAGCAGTTAGTATTTTGTTATTAGCCAACAGGAGGACGCTGCTGACTTTTTTTTTGACATAACCCTCGTCGCCTTATTTTAAGCTCAGGTTAACACGGGTGTTTTTCCCGCGGCGATTTTTTTTCGCGCACTGTATTTTCATCTCACTGCTAAGCGCCAAGAGTTCAAAATCCTACAGTGTGTTTTTGACGCGCTGGAGAGGCGCTCTATGGGATTATCAATTGAGAATCCCATGAATTAATTAATGCTCGCATTAATGCACTAATCTTCGGCTCAACAACGAAAGTTGAAAATCCAGTGCGCGATATAAATATCCCGCCGCGATATTTTTAGTGTTTGGCCAGACTGGCAGCGCAGGCGCGGGGCGGGCGCGGGTGCGGAAACGCGCACGAACTTCCTTTCCGCAGCCGCGCTCGACTTTTGACAAACATTGGACACGACTCGTGTCCAATGTTTGTCAAAATATAATATGGATGAAGAAGACTTATTTTTACTAGAAAAAAGCTTGAATTAGTTTGAGAACCTCAGTCCCCGCGCGGGCTGCCCGCGCACCCACTGCGGCCACTTGTATGAACAAGCTATGGCGTGATTTGCCTGCACGCCGAGCAGCCTGTGCCGCTCACCGCGCCCGCGTGCCTACTATGGACACTCAAATGAAGGTCTTATGTTTGAGTACGCCACACCGCGCCCGCTCTGCGCCCGCGCTGCCAGTCTGGCCAAGCACCATCCGTGCGAACGTGGGCTAAGAAGGGCCTTTTCTTTATCATATCATACGGAATAGTTACATTATAAGTTAGCTCTTACATAACATCATTCCTAATTAACAATTCAGGTGTGTAAATAACCTTTTCACTTCTCATGCTCTAAAAGTTCGTCTTTATGTTGTGCTTAGGCGACATAAAATCGCTTTTTATGTTCTAGTGCATAAAGTAAATTTTTTTTCTGAGACTAAGGTAATCAGGCCCAACAGCCACACGCACAATAAAACTTCGCAGATTAAAGTCGTGATTTATTTCATTTTCTTTAATGTATACCACTTCCGTGTTTTCTATAACGATAGAACGATAGAATTTAATAAAATCAGGTAAAATAGTTGTCATTTATTATTTAAAAACGCAAAGAAACGTTTTATGACTTGGCAGTATGAAGTACCCAAGTCGAATGACAAATGTTGAAATTAAAAAAAAAAAACAACTTTTAAAAAGTTTCGTGGCGGTATTATCTGTGGTGGCGGGAATTAGCTATGCTTTGCAACATTTTTGATTAATTATGTACTGTATACTTTATGAATGTTTAATTTTCTCGCAATCGAAGTGAAAAGCAGAGTGTATAACTCAGGCATAAACGAGCCATTTTACCCCTCGACTCAACTATCCACCCTCGCCTGCGGCTCGCGTGGATATAAACGTCTCGGGGTAAAATAGCTTCTTTTATGCCTTTGTTGTACAATCTACTATTTCACTTCTCATGCTCTAAAAGTTCGTCTTTATGTTGTGCTTAGGCGACATAAAATCGCTTTTTATGTTCTAGTGCATGAAGTAATTTTTTTTTCTAAGACTAAGGTAATCAGGCCCAACAGCCACACGCACAATAAAACTTCGCAGATTAAAGTCGTGATTTATTTCATTTTCTTTAATTTATACCACATCCGTGTTTTCTATTGTTAATTTAATCAAATCAGGTAAAATAGTTGTTATTATTTATTTAAAAACGCAAAGAAACGTGTTTATGACTTGGCAGTATGAAGTACCCAAGTCGAATGACAAATGATGAAAAAAAAAATTAAAAAGTTTTTTGGCGGTGCTATCTGTGGTGGCGGGAATTAGCTATGCTTTGCAACATTTTTATTAATTATGTACTGTATACTTTATGCCTATTTCATTTTCTCGCAATCGAAGTGAAAAGCAGAGTGTACAACTCAGGCATAAACAAGCCATTTTACCCCTCGACTTAACTATCCACCCTCGCCTGCGGCTCGGGTGGATATAAACGTCTTGGGGTGAAATAGCTTCTTTTATGCTTTAGTTGTACAATCTACTATTTCGTCCGTGCCTTACATAATAGTGAATTAAATCACGTACCTATGAGTACATTAGTTTAATTTAGGCGAACTCGGGCTTAGTATAATTAAAAACTTTATATTAGCTATTCAAATGTGGAGAGAGCTCGCGAATTTAATTGTGTTCATTTTTTTCATTGAATTTTTGGTTCAAACGCTATGCAGTGTGCATGTAATTTTTTAAGAATGTTACGTTCTTTTGTTTTTCAAACTATGGAACTTTTTGTATTCAACTTTTAGAAGAGAGATTTTTATGTTACAGGTTCGCTTTTAAAAATGTAATTAGAGCTTCAATATTGCTTTTACAAGGACAGCGTGATATGCCAAGCTGGCAAGACACCTGAAGGCCTTATCTCGTAATTGAAAACGTTCAAAATCTAGTCGCAGTCTCATCTCGGCGACAAACAAACGTCAAAAACTTGTCAAAATGTAGGGAAATTACAGGTATTTTTGACAGATTGAGACTGAGATCAGACTGTGAACGTTCTTAAAATTACGAGAATTGCCCCTCTGTTCCTTGCAAACGTTACTAAACATAGGTAGGTACCTACTCAAGCATTGGCAAACAGAACATAAAAGTTCTTCAATCCAATTATACCTACCTATGACCTGAAAAGTAAGCAGCAAGAGTGGCCTGTAAGACCTTACTACGTAGATACTACTGGAAGTTTTTTGCCAAAAATAAAACAAAACTCGTAAGTATTACATTCTTTTATTTTTCTAAAAGTCCTTCATACATACAACCTTACTATACAGAGACAAATGTTCATCCATATAAAACGAAATCCGGCACGGTAACGGCTCAGGTGCTCTGCCGGAAGGCAAGCCCACGTCACTGAAATTATGACGTCACTGATTTACAACTCACTTTTGTTTTGTTCAGCCAAAAGCGTACTAAAATGTGTTGGATTCATAGCGCAGAATTGTATTTTAGTAAAATGTTTGTTGTTTAAATTGTGAGGAATTCAAGCGAATTGCTCATTTTGGAGAGATCTTTTTAGGCTAGGCATACAATGCGATTTAGTTTTGCTTTTACATAAACGCTACATTAAGGTGCCCATAGACAAAAAGAAATAGCATACTTAGTTCAATTGAAGTACGAAGTTACAAGATGGAGATGGCACGCACAGACGACGTGTTTGCATTTGCTATAAAATGGACATTACCTATTACAAGTGAATATCTAGACTGATTTTTAATTTTCTACACTAAAACGACCACTGCTGTCAACCTTTTTTGTCAACATTACATTAATGTATTGATCACAACTGATATTTTGGTCTAGCAAATAAAAATCAGTTTGTTTCGAAACGAAAAAAAAAAGCCAAGTATTATGAATGGTTCGACAGATCCATCAAAAAGTCATAAAATTAACTTCGACCAACTTCAAGGTAAATTCACTAAGGCAAAGTTATTTAAAAAAAGGTCTCCAAGCAAAGGACAAAATAATAACTTATCCCAAAAAAGAAAATTGCTACCCCAGAGTATATAGGTGTAGGTAATTACTTACGTAAATTTTGCTTTTCTGGAACTCCTGAAATCAAGTTTAGACTTCTGAACAAGGTAATTTAATAATAAGCTTTAACTTGTTACTTGGAATTGGTCAAAGGCAAATAAATATAAGCTTGTTAGTCTCTGGTAATTATACTACTATGGTTGGTGAAATTGTATAATACTGTTTAATTTATTCGCATCTGTATTTGCTTTGCTATGTTTCCAGCTAGTAACACTGAGGGTTCTAACGTAAATAAGAAAGGTTTAGATAGATGTGAATCTTAAAAGGATAACAAAAAAGTTTATGTACAGACGCCAGCACATCAAGCTATTTGAAACTGCCCCAATCAACCTGGAACCTAATGCTTAAGTGATAAAGTTGAAAATCTATTAAAGAAATTTGACAGAATGTAGAAGCCTGATGTGCTGGCGTCTGTACAAAAAGGCTTTGAAGGGCCGCGGCATACCTACTGTCCGCCTCCGTATTGTTTTTTTTTTTTTTCAAAATGGTGTCCACGCTGAAACCTATATTTAAATCGATAGCTGACATCAATACAAACAGAAAACTTATAAAGTTAGTTACGTCGTTCGCCGGAATATTGCGGACGCTATGTAGCGGCCACCGCACTCTTATGGAACCTTAAGACAGCTCTGTTGTAAACAAGGAGAGGCGGAGACAGCTCTTTTGTAAACAATGAGAAGCGTTTTTTCGTCGAGAATAAATAATTTATTTTTAAATTACTGCGATACGTATCATAAATATTTTCGAAAAGATGACTAATGAATACAGCCGTCCATACTGAAGAAAGAATTTTGTAACAGGAAAAAAATATTCCTAAATAAATAAAATTATTTAGGCATCTATTTTTATTTTTATCAAATTATAACTTACCTCATTAATTTTATTTTTACCTACTAATGTCATGTCAAATAATAATCTTGTATCAATTTAGCCAGAAAACAACTTTTTTACGTTGAAGCTACACTGTATTCAAAAAACATATTTTTCCTTTTCGAATTAATATTAACTTCTTTCAGATGTATTACGGATTTTCGTTTTTCCTCCTTGATATTTATTGACTCTGAGAGCAGTGGTGGGGTGGCCCAGTAATAACGCCCGCGACTTGCCAAGTTTTAGGTCATAGAACCCAAGCAGTAAGTACTTTGTGTAAATGAATAATTGACAACATTTCAAACCTGACACGACCTTAAAACAAAAATACTATTTCTTTATTTTCGTATCCTGAGTTCAAATATTTTTTTATTTCTAAATAAAAATATTAAAATCAAAAAACATGTGATGACGTCACATAAATGGCGGAATGAGGTAGTTACCTTTGCGCATTCCAATGTCTTTGATTGAAAACATTACATCAAACAAGACATGTCAATGTCACCTAAGAGGTGTAACTAGAAAACCACTAAAAACCAGAATTAAATTCAACAATATTTTTCCTATCAACTCGACACGCTGCTTACTGTGAAGATTATCAATTTTTGATTGATATTTCGCCAATAAAATGGATCCCAATGAAAAATATACGCCAATGAAGGAACCAAAACAACGACTGAGACAAGTGACAACTAACAGTTTTTTTGACGAGTCACAGTAAAGCAAAGGTAATATCACCATTCTACCGTAAGCATGACGTCATCTGGCGCTTACGTCTTTTTAGAATACACCGAATTTCAAAGTTGAAATTATGAATGAAAAGTACATAATTTCGAAAAACGAAAAAATATGGGTGCCCTAGATTTGAATTTACTTTTATATAACGTAATAATACATGCAGGTTAAAAATATGAAATGTTATCAATTAAGATTGATACAAAAACCTCTTTAAAAAATGTACCATGCTGCTTGCCAAATCCTCTCTAATCTCTAGTCTGCCCCACAATTATCTCTGATGGCCTTACCACCTCCGCCAAATTGACTTCGACGACGATTAATGAATTTGTAAGAATAAAAATAAAATATGAGAGCAGTGGCAACGTAAACTGCCGTGATTTACGAGTTTTAGGTCGTAGGTTCGAACCCAGACAGGCGCTTCACTTTATGCAAATTAATTCATCACCCCTGTTCTCAAAACGGTGAAGGAAAGCATCGTGAGAAAACCGGCATGTCCTAGAACCAAAAATATTCGAAGGAATGGGGCTTCCACCAACCCGCACTGGGCCCGCGTGGTGAATTACGGACCACTCCCTCTCACTAAGAGAAGGCTGGTGTCCCAGCAGTGGGAACATTATAGGCTACCAACATTATAAGCTAAAACCATAAATTCCTAACTCAATTAACTTCAAGAAGTGAATCAAGTCAGCAACAGCTAAATAGATTCCGAACAGTTTTTTCGTCGGCCTCTAAAAGAGAAAAGAAATAAAATTCAAAAGGCAGGCTTTACTTTAACTCAGCATTCCCTCACTTTAAGCAGTTCATCCTCCTTAGTTTGACGTAATAAGGAAAAATAATATTGACTTACATGGTTCCTCGTTATTTTTAATGGGCTATACTCAGTATTGAATTATTTATTACAACTTAGGAGATGAGAGGCTTAGAATGTTATTCAACTTAAATATGTTATGCTGCGATTTTTTTTGTACTGCTTCTTTGGTCTGTGGTCGCAAGTCTTTGGTGTGGTGTGTATTCAGCTACCAGAGGGTGAGAGTGGGAGGCAGTCACCTCCTTCTGCGAAGCAGTCATGCTAGCGAAGGAGGTGGCGGGACGGCTGAGGGAGAGAGCCTCACGTCCCAGCCGCCGCGGGAGACGCTCCGGGCGTCGGGAGCCGCGTGACAACTCCCGGCCGCCGCGGTAGGCGCGGGCCTGCGGACGGAGAGTAATGGGTAGCTCACCGTCCAATCAGGACCAGGCCCGTGACGGACGGCGCGTGCGTGTTTCACGCGCGCCTGAAAGAGATGTCAGCAAAAAGGAAGAGGCCTACCAGGGCCGAAGCCTGCCGGAGGTGCGGAATTGTCCGAAAAGGTTACCGCTACCCCGGAACATAAAGGGCTAAGGAAGGAATACGGATGGGTTTAGTCAGTAAGAGTCTGACACTCTCTTCCGCTCCACCCAGAGCGGGAGGAGTCATTTGATGATTTCCCATTCATGAAAAAGGGGGTGTCCTGTTAGCTACAGGCCACTTCCTGCTTTAAACAAAGAGCAGTAGGTATGTAATCATCCGGAGTAGGTACCCAATTTATTTTACGACCAAACCAGGAAGTGGGAGCAAGTTAGAGTGCTTGCGACCGTTCTAGCCACATTGTTGCGTTGCGAACCTATTTTCCAAAACGTAGTAGCAACAAAATATTCGTGCAACATGTTTGCGTTGAACTAAGGCTCAGCGTAGACCGACGGAGTGGCGGCGAAGTGCAGTTTATCGGCCGCAAGGTATACCGTCGCCGTATACCGAGTACCGGCAAGCGTAGTGTGGGACGCCCCCCAGCTAGATGGACGGACGACCTAAAGAAGGTGGCTGGGGTAGACTGGATGCGGAAGGCGGAGGACAGGGTGCTGTGGCGCAGTCTGGGAGAGGCCTATGTCCAGCAGTGGACTGCGATAGGCTGAGTTGAAGGTATACCGTGCCATAGTAAACAAAATAGCTCAGTCGTTGTATTACAGCGTTTATTTAAATTAAACCAAATACTAGAACTATTGAACTGTCAAAGGGTCGGTCAGTCAAAAAGGAAGCTTCTTGCCCAGTCCAAAGCGTAGTAGGTTCCTATGGACAAGAACGGGAAAGGAACTCGACGGACTCTTCGTCAAAGTTTTCTGTTGGTCTGCACTCACCCGTAAATAACATTGGACCAAAGTCACACTTCGTAGTTTTGGAGTAAACACACACATGAAAACTTCTAATGATGTTTTAACAGGCCCACATTGTGACTTTCGAACATGTTCTGGTTGTATTATTTATTCTAGAGACCTCCGACTAGTTTTCGCTGCATTGGATACAAAGTTCCGGATCGATGTGACACGTGTCAAAAACTTTATGGTATTCTAAGCTTTAATCGCAGAGCGTATTCTGAGTAAGCTGAACGAAAATACTAATAAATTCTTGTCATTTGTGTAACACATTGTGTTATTTTTGATGAAATAAATAAATTATTATAAAAGTAAATATAAAGTAAGTAAATTACAAATTATTTGTAGCAAATTCGAATTACGCGGAATTTCGAAACAAAGAAATTACCTTTGGGTCAAAATTCCGCGTAATTCCAATTAGTTTCGATCTAAAGACTAATAATTCCATATTCGTCGAATTTCCTTGGACAACCTTATTTTATTGATATGATTGTGCCGACCCTGCTCCAGCATAATTCTTAGAAAATTGATATTACACACTCAATTCAATTCTCAATTCTTTATTGTGTACCATAATGTGTATAGTGTGTGTGTGTGTCACTGTTCTAGTGATTCAGAAAAAAAAATCGCAGAAGTTTTGATCAAATAGAATCTTTTTTTGAGAAGCAGACTTCGAATTAGATAGCACCGATGTTTTTCATCCAACACCCTAATTGCGTAAAACACTAACCCCCTTATTCATAATCCTATTTTATCTCTATTTTAGCTAAAATAGGTTTATAGAACGTTTGTCTTTATCTGTCACGTTGACATTTCTGTGTGTAAGAAAGAGACAAACCCCATTTTAACTAAAATAGGTTTGATAAGTTTTATGAATAAGGGGGTTAGTATCAATCAATCTGAATCATTTTGAAGGATATTGCTAATCCATTGTTTCATATGTTCGAAAAATGTGTCTACTCAACAACGTAAATAACGCAATGAATGTTGTTGAACTGTCAAAATAAAAACCATTGCTACTGATAGTGTGTCACGCAATTACTACACAATTAAGGGACTTGTGACTACGTAATAACAGTCGCACGGGTCGATCGATCAGGTTAAGCTACGCTTGCTGCGGTTGGTCCGTGGATGGGTGACCATCTTTACATATCAAGACCCCACCGTGTCTCGGAAAGCACGTTAAGCCGTTGGGCCCGGCTATCATTCGTGGATCTTTGACAGTCGTTACGGGTTGTCAGAAGCCCGAAAATGTGTCAACCAGTCTTACCAAGGGGTATCGTATTACCCAATAACTGGGTTGTGCAGGTCAGATAGGCAGTCGCTCCATGTAAAATACTGGTATTCAGCTGCATCCGGTTAGATTGGAAGCCGACCCCAATATAGTTGGGAAAAGGCTAGGCAGATGATGAGTGCATGACGCAATTACCCTGCTGGTCATCATTTAAAGCTAGACTTTGCCAACGGTATAGACCTCTCCTCTTAGCTGGATCTGATCTCTACACTGGTGTGCTAGTCTCAAGGGCCAATCTGCAATGGCAATCACTTATAACGAAGAAGATATTAATTTAAAAGAAAGAAAAGGTGTTCAGGTATCAAGAAGAAAGAAAAGAAAGCTTAGTACGAAAAAACCATTCGCAAATTATCACATAGTTATCATAAATACACTACGATAAAATTTTAAGAGCCAATGTTTCAGGTTTACGTGGTGACCTGTTGAACTACTGACGTGTCGGCTTTGCTCGTTGGCGCTCGGCCAACCTCGGCTCTTTTACATAATTCTCCGAATCCATGATAGCACACGTTTTAAAGCTATTACGCGATTGATGACCCTTTTCGCGTTCGCAATTAAGGTAGATCGACGAACGAAGATCAATGTCGTGTTACGTCACTAAATACCTAAAATGGAACGGCTTTAAAAGGAGGACGTAAATCATGACTGAAACGAATCTCATTATGCCTTGTTTTAGAAATGTTAGTAAGAATGTATTTTTGCGACTGTGTTGTTGTTTATAACGAACCTACATCACTGTTGTCAGTTGAAAACATTGTTTTGGTTAGACTACTGTTTACTATTTATATTATATTCATCCGTCACATGCACTTTTGATGTTTGCATGTCTAATTTAACCGGTCAAGCGGCGCGCACAACAATAGAAAATCAATTGTGTCTCATTAGTGGAGCTTGACAGATTAAGGTAGATTAGCTTCTGCCTGTGTGGATGTTAGAAATTATATGACAAAAAGTAGCCAATGTCCTTCCCCAGGATGCCATCTATCTCCTAGCCAAATTTTATCGAAATCCATTCAGTGGTTTAGGCGTGAAATGGTGTGATTGGATTTCGTGGGTTTTAATTTTTAAAAGTAGCCTAAAGAGTCTCCTTATAACATCAGCTGCCAGTGAAAGGCCCGTCATCAAGCTAGCCGAAACTGTAAAATTTTCCCCATCAACTTTGAACCTTATGCTGTAGCGATAAAGTTGAAAATCTATTAAAGTCTATTATTTGACAGATCATTGTAGCTTGATGTGCTGGCGTCTGTGCCTACACGCATTTTTTATAGGCACGGAGATCAGTGTTGTATGGATCTCTACGGATTTTTGCTGACAGACACGGTGGCACTACGGCACGGCATCGCTCCTGTATGTGCCGGTGCCGTGTCTGTCAACAAACTTCCATGCCCAATTTTCGATCAAGGTACCTTTTAATGACCTACCCTATTTCAAGTGTCAAGCTGACAGTCCTTCCCGCAGTTTATTTAAGCCCGAAAAGACCCAAACCACCAAAAAGCCCCATAAGTACGAATATATATAGGTCTACTACAATAACAAACGTTTAAAAAACTTTAATTTCCGAGAATTTTTAACCGATACGTGCAGGATTACAGTTGTAAGCGATAATTTAAAAGCTGTCGCATGTTGTCAGGAAATGGCCACAAATTATCAGGTTGTTTTACTTAACTAGCTGTGATTACTGCTCCCTGCTATTGTAGTAATAAAATATTTGTTGCATAATTATATACGTGCACGTTGACATTTTGTTTCGTTTGTTGTTTTTTTTTTTTTATTATGATTATTTCTAAGGTCGAAGTCCAAGTTGAAGAAATAGATCGAAGGTAACGGATATAAATATCTTTGGGTTTTAACCTTTTAACCTTCTTATTTTAAAATAAATTAAAATTCATTGGAAATTAATGATACAATTTTTTTTTATCAATGTACAGTCAGCATCAAAAGTCGATTAACACTATCATTTTTACATGTTATTAAATTGACAACAACTTTTTTCAATAAACTGATTTTTAGCTTTTCACATAATAGACAAGAGTATATATTCTAAAAAAAATTCTTATGCTGCAATTTTGAACAAATATTTTGCTCAATAACTAAGATTAAAAAAACTGAAGTGTTAATCAACTTTTGATGCTGACCGTACTTTTATAGGTACTCTATTTATAATTTATACTTTTATACATCATAAAAAATACAAAAGTGCGTAAAGTAAAAACATTTTAAATGTTTTTACTTTACGCTTTAAGGTTTGTTCGTTTAATTTTTATTATTTTTTATTAGTTTGAAATCCCATTTTTACTACCCAAAAGCCATTAAAACTTCTAAACAACTTCAGAAATTACAAAACAATTAAAAACAAACCTAGCAATGCAACAGAAAGCCAAAGCCTGCCAATAGTAAAAGTTGCGCCGGCCATTGCGCGCGCGTAGTCGTGTATTGTCGCTCAGCTGACATGCGACATTCAATTTCCTTTTGTCAACTATTGCAAACTGCGGCGGCGAGGCGGCAGCCATGATGTATTTCCTGTCGCGTTTAAAAATATTAAAATGTTGTTACTTTTATGTGATTTCACGGTTTTGGCTTGTAGTTGAGAGTACTGGCAGGTAGTTGGCAGTTGTTTTTGGTTGTAGTTTTTGGTAATTACGTAACCCGGGTGACGTGATGGATACTATGTTTGGAGAGATTTCTACTTTCGTTTTTGATTAGGAGTTTAAGGAAGTTGAGTATCAGCATTTTTCTTTGAAGTGAAAACTTCTTTAGGTGCGTTGAGCATTTTTTGAGTTGGGAAACAACCATTGAATTCGCGCCACTGTTACCTTAACCGACACCGCTTCTGATGTGTTCGGCTGTCCTCGGGATGTATTTCTGATATGTCAGCGAGTGATGGCAAAGTGTTCTGTTTGTGTTTTGTTTATATGAGGATTCAAAAAATACACACGTAATTGTTCAAGTTTTCACTTCTGTCGGCACTCCCGGAGTGCCACTTTTTTTTAAGATTATGTTTATCGATTGTTCCTTATAGAAATAACAAATCCATTTAGGTTGGGGTCTCATATTAGATACTAACATCAATAAATAAAAATCAAAAGTAATTTATTCTAATTAGGCTGAAAATTAGCACTTTTCAAACGTCATAATTATAAAAAACAATCCCCTAAAACGCCCGCCCTTCACTATCGATGAAATCCCGCCTCAGCGTAATCTTTACACAATACATTCTCACAGCGTCAAGATGTATGCGGTGTTATGACTTTACCTAATTATTAACTAAACTTCATAATTTAAAGTTACTAAAGGCGCTATTTACTTCTTACGTGTCGAATGCACAGACTTGAAAAGTATCGTGGAAGAAAATCCAACAATAAATTAAAGTAAAAACGATACTTAAGAGGACTACACGACCTAAAGCACGGTCACTTTCCGACTGCATAGAAAAGAAAGACAAGCGCGATGGCACAACTCTGGTAATTTATTGCAAAATATGAAGCAATTAATATGTAATTACAAAACATCTATTGTTTGGATTAAAAAATTTAAACACTAGTGCTTTAGTATGTTGCTTGTAGAATAATCTGACAAAAATCACAATGATTGTAAGTATATTGTATGGTGTTTATTGTAAAAAGAAAGTTTTTAGAGGTATCTTCATGATTTTTTTCTATCGTATCAAATTAGTTGTATTGTGTTTTCAACATAACTAGCATATATCCTGGAGAATATCATATATTTTTCTGATTTTGTTTAATGTAGTCGAATTTATACTTTTAGGCATTATAAAACTTGCGCTTTTTGCGTTTAGATCCTGTAGTCCCCTTTATTAAAAAGGCAGCTGTTCCAAAATGCCACTTGAATATCAATTCATCGAAGTCATTCCTCAAATAACCTTCCAGGATGTTTAAGTAATACAAGGGCCAGTATTATGAGGTCATCAGTGATGTAATTAAATTAGACAGAGTCCTCTCGTGATGGGGATTTCGGGGAAGCCGTAACAGCCTTACGGTACCGTAATGATGGTTAGGGATCTGATGGTGGGTCATTTATTTTATTTAGTTAATTAACTTTGTCCCATGTCTGTTATGGGATTCGTGTAGTTATGGTTGAACTTGAAATAAAATCTCAATTAAAAGATGCTAATAATGCCGATTCCTGGTCTGATCCCCTGAACCCCCCCTCCCCCCCTTCCCCCCTCCTCGATCCCCTGCTAGTTCGTCTTCTGTTTTAAACTCTGTCTTATCCACTTTATCTAGGTTACTCTTTTTGACAGGTAAGTACAGTCAAGAGAAAATAAACGTTTCATGTTTTACAAATATAGGTCACAGCATGCTGCCAAAAGTTTATGAGAGGTTCCTTTAAAGTAGCACCAATGTATTACATCCTACTAATATTATAAACGCGAAAGTTTGTGAAGATGAATGGATGTTTGTTACTCTTTCACGCAAAATCTACTGCACGGATTTGGCACACAGATTGTTTATAACCAGGATAACACATAGGATACTTTTTATCCCGACTTTCCCACGGGATTGAAACTTGAGCGGGTAAAACCGCGGGGCGCTGTTAATGACTAATAATCTAACAAAAAAACAATATGCTTTAAGAGGGATGCGCTAGATAGCCCGCAAAAATAATATTTTTTTAAGTTTTTTTGCAATTTGCAGGTCAGTGCATGTTGAATGCTGATTAAAATATGATTTGCGACCATAGCAAGTATGTATTTATAGAATTATAATGACGAATGACTCACTTGGGTATTTTGGAGTGGATCCCCTGATCTGATCCCCTTTTAGTTATTCTTTTTTTTAATTTCTGTCAGATCCACACCAGGAGGGGATCCGACCGGCATAAGACATTATGCCAATGGTATAGACGACCTGGTCTTTGCTTTATCACACTTAAGGTCGAATGTCATTTGCCTGTCATAAAACGATAGGGTCTATTTGTCTTCGTGACAGTTAGATAGTTTAAACCTTATTGAAGGGTCAATTAACTGGGAATTGTTTTAAAGCCAAATAGGGATGATAACTTATATTAGAAATGTTCGAACAAACAATGTAATTTCAAAGAAGGTATAGTAAAATGATCGAAACCATCTGTAAATTCGATCGCTTTAAAAGTTTTTGGAGGGGATTATTCCCGTCCTTGTCGCGCGGTACGGACAATGTATGGCGCTAATATGAAGTAACACAGCCGTGACGTCACTTTTATTATAGTTTCGTATTTTTATAGCAGTTATTTTATTTAAAACGTTTATAACTTTGCAATGTTTTAAGCGTTAACACTTTATATAATAATTGACTGCACTAAATTTAATTCAATGCGAATGTCGAGGCCATAAAAAACGGAGTGACATATTGGCGCCGCTGACTCGTATTTAAATAATTATGATATAAAATATGTTTTAGTATTTACAAAAAAAAAAAAAAAAAATTGTCATCATCTCTCCTACGAGGTCGACTATAAAAGTGCATGTAGATAATATTATCTGCTTCGTAAATCTTAGTGAACAGCCATTCATGTATCCACTATTAATCATCAAGTCAGAACCACTTCAGTCACCAACACCATCCACATTTTCTGGGCTTACAAAAGCAACATCTCAATTGATAGCATAAACTTTATCAACATAAGCTTTACCCAAGGGAAAAGAGATAGTAAACAACTAAGTTAATATCCGACTACCCTCCAAAATACCAACTTGAAAAAACAGCTTTGACATCGCCAAACAACTTTAGCTCTCTTTATATCTGTTGAGGAGATAAAACTTCCTTGTTTTTGTTGTTTTCTTGGTAGTTAAGGTTTATTTATCCTTTGTACGGATGGCAATAAAATTCGATTATCATTGCTACTTTTGCACATTTTTCAATTGACACAAAATTTATTATTGTTCGGTACAATATATTTCAACATTTCATCATAATAGCTAGCATTATTATTATATTATTATTATTAATTGTTGGATACTTATATGAATATGTGTGTATTTCATATATACATTAAGATTTTTTTTTATCACCATCTAATTTTTTAAGCACCCTGGCTTACACGAAAAAAAAATCAGCTGTTTAATGCAAAAGTTCAATACATACTTGGCCAAAATGTATGAAACAGCAGATTTTTTTTTCGTGATTTCAGATTTGGTTCCATAGTGAAAGTTGTTCTTATTCATGGGTAGAACACCCTGTAAAAATTTGGATGGCGATAAAAAAAATCTTCCTGTATGTTCTCTATGAAACATCAGATTTTTTTTTTGTTTACCGACGAAAAATTTCCTCGCTACAGGGTCTTGAATCATGTGCCGAATTCATGGTTACAGTTTACGCGTCGATGTCCCTGTCACCCCTTATAATAGCTGACAGTTATTATTCTTTAAATTTTACTTCATCATCATTACAGCCGAAAGACGTCCACTGCTGGACAAAGGCCTCCCCCAAGCACCTCCACTTCGACCGGTTTTGTGCTTCTCGCATCCAACGAGTTCCTGCGGCTTTCACAAGGTCATCAGTCTACCTTGTGGGAGGCCTTCCAACGCTACGTCTTCCGGTACGTGATCGCCACTCCAGAACATTTCTGCCCCATCGGCTATCTGTTCTATGAGCAATGTGCCCTGCGCACTGCCACTTAAGTTTGGCAATTCTTCGGGCTATGTCGGTTTCGCTGGTTCACCTGCGGATCTCTTTTTTTCTGATCACGCAGGGAAACTCCAAGCATAGCCCTCTCACTTGCCGTTGCATTTAGCCTTCTAATAAGGTCCATTGTGAGCGACCACGTTTCAGTGCCATATGTCATCATTGGCAACACGCAAAAAAATATTTAGCAAAAATTCAGATTAATAAAAACTGAAGTGTGAATCGCCTTTGTTGCTGACTCTAGGTCCCTACATCTGTTACCTTTTTGACCCTCTAAATGTCAGTTTGTAATGGAAAATTACAATTAGCGCGGCATTTTTCTGAGTTTTACCCCGGTAAACGCATTGTGTAGGTGTTACTGGGTATGTTATAGCATAAAAAAGGAGATTATGTGTAACTGGGGTGGTAAAGACCTGAAAATGTAACAACTTTGCAGTGTGACTTTTAAGAGGTGGGTTGCTAGCCTAAACTTGTTGCAAACTTATAATTTTGATTCTATATCAAACCGAATAAAAAATCTTGAAACGATCAGTTCTTCCAGAGGGACGATATTATTTACACTGTCCTCCCAAATGAAATTTCAATATAAGGATTTTTTTTTTTAATATATTTCCGGTGTGACGGGACTAAGAGAAGCGTGCAAGACATTATCACGCTGTCTAAGGAGACTGACCCGGACGACGTGCCGACGATTGTGGCGAAGGAGCTGCACAAGTTGCTACCCGTCACCTTCGACCACGTCGATGTAACAAGCCTTCTGAAAGACATTCTCTGTCTGAAGGCTCGCCTCGTGGATGTTCTGGCGAAGTTAGATGCATCCCAAAACACCGTCGTCGATTTGCGCAAAGAATTTAGTGAGTTGCGCAACAGTGTGGCGGTAACTAGGTCATCAGTCGATCAACAACAACAACAACCAACAACAACAACAAACAACTCATCAACTCGTCAATTTCAAGGCATTCGTGGTGCGCGTGCCGAATTGTTATCTGCCCGTCGTCATGGAAGAAGACTTCTGGCCACAGGACGTGGTGTTCCGTCGCTTCCGCGGACAACTACCTACCACAGAACTACACAAGAGTTACCAAGTGAAGTACTGGTATTTATGTATGGGCCTACGTCGCCTGAAATAAATAAATTGTCAAACTATTAAGTAATATTCCTATTCGTCACATAAAAATCCCTTACCGTGTCTTGCCGCCAAGCCTTTATTCGCTAGAACCCTACAGAATCTGTCTTACGTTTTCTCCTGATGTTCTGATTTCAAAGAAACTCTTCGTTAGTTGAATTCATGAATATATTACTTACCTAAACCAGCTCTTATTCTTAATACCCTATTAGGGTTAATGTATTCGTACCTAAGTGATCGATTGGAACCTTTCCTTGAAATCTGGATTTTACTACAAAATTCTCTACCTTTACCTATGAGGGGCCCGTGGCTAAATATCAACAGCCGCACAGGTCCATCGATCAAGTTTAGCTACGCTTGCTGCGGTTGGTCTGTGGATGGGTGGCCATCTTTACACACCGAGACCCCTCCGTCTCTCCTATCGAAAAGCATGTTAAGCCGTTGGTCCCAGTTGTCATTCGAGGATCTTTGACAGTAATTACGGGTAGTCAGAAGCCTGAAAGTCTGACAACTAGTCTTACCAAGTGGTAACGTATTACCCAGTAACTGGGTTGTGGAGGTCAGATAGGCAGTCGCTCCATGTAAAATACTGGTATTCAGCTGTATCCGGTTAGACTGGAAGCCGACCCCAACCTATACCTACACCTGTACCATCCTACGTATCTACGTACCTATACCTTACGTATCTTAACCTTACCTTACCTTACATTTAATACAAAATATCAGCCAATAAAAATTTACGACCTCCATGTTAATGATATTCGAGAAGCGCCTTAATATCGGTTCTCCTTTTATAATCAAAACAACAAACAATGTTGTTTTCAACACCACGGCGCCACGTAAACAAAACATTTTAAGGAGGGTAGTCTTTTATTTGCATTTAATTATGGCAATAAACAAAATTTTCAGTGCTGTTTCATGTTTTCAATGGATCTGTTTTTCGTGATATCTTGATTATTCTTTTAAGGAAGAATAAAGGTATGAAAAAACTGTAAATTGATCATTTTATTTCATCTGCAGGAAGTGAACCTGACACATTCCTACCAAAATCAAAATATTTTATTTCACATTAAACCTACATGGGCACTTATAGAAGAAGCGCATATCGAAACTAGGTGCACGGTTCCGATTGGTCGTTTCATATGGAAAAGAGCCGGCAAGAAACTCCACGGTACCAAAGACAGAATATACCTACGTACGGACGTACTATCTTGATGACTAAAAAACTAAAACCAATGAAAAACAAAAAAGGAAGAAAAGGACGGCTGTTGATAAAAGCATATTCTTTATACTATTTACTCTGAAAATGAAGTCAACACTTCACGTGACCAGAGGGCTGGCTCGGTCTTTGACCAAATAATGGCAGCATTGCCATTCAACGTGGCAATGCTGCCATTCTTCTGGGCACGTTTCCCGATGACAGTGACGTGGACGAGTAGGTACCTACTTTGACGTCTAAGTGACCAAAAAACAAAAGGATTTTTTGTGTTTTTGTGTATATTTGGGTAGTTAGTCGCTCTTATATATCACATTTTCATGTACAGTCAACAAAAGAGATAAGTATGCAGGATCGTTGGATACAGTTGAAGTTTAGTAAGAAACTGACGGATGTTCGCGAATAAAATTTAATTTTATTAATAGAAAACAAACAGCTCATTTATTAAATTAAATTTCAGTCATCAGCATCCATGGGTTTCTCACTAAACTTCAACTATTTCCGACGATCCTGCATACTTATCTCTTTTGCTGACTGTACATAAAGAAAGAAATATTTCTATGATTTTATACCTAACCATGTTATACCTTGTTTTCTTTATATTGAAAGACAAAATAAACAAAATAAATGTAGGTACGCAATCGCAATGACTATTTGTTCACCATTACAAATTCCACGCAATACCGCTCCAAACACCTTTACAAAATAAACAGGGTTTTGATTGCAAGTGCACACTGAAAGGCCTCCAGCACGAGTTATAGCGCACTTTGTATCTTCATTCAAAGAAATATCGCGATAAGCGAACTCATTCAAGCGGCCGTCTTTACAAGACTCAACAGAATTGCTTTTTTCGTTATTATTGAAAACGCCGGCGAAATGCTCGACCGGTGTGGCGTAAACTTCTTTACAATATTTTGTAAATGAAATAGGCTGTACCTAGTAGATAATTATTTTTTAATCTATACATACATACATAAGTAAGTACAAATAAATAAAATTGAAGTGTCTGTAATGTCAGAATAACAGCTTCTTGCTAAATGCTTATGAAAGTATTTTATAAAAAAGTATGCAAAGTATTTTATAATAAGAATGTATGAATGACATCCGTGGTTTGAATAATGGTTACCCACTTATCATTTTTTTTTGTCTGTTTGTTCCAGCTAATCTTGAAACGGCTGGACCAATTTTGATGAAATTTGGTATAGAAATACTTTGAACCCTGGGAAAAGACTTAAGCTTTTTATCATCAAACCACGCGGGTGAAAGCTAATATAATATTAATTTAAGTATAAAATTTTACTAATGTGCAAGTCACTACATTTATTTGCTCCTGCATACTATTCAATGAAGCCAAAAATCATCATCATAGTTACCCTTTTTAGGATTTAGAAGCAACAATTCTTAACTACCTACATATAAGTGATTTGTTTCATTCCTCTATCTATTCAAACCTATAATAGCACACAACTGAGATTACCTCTAACTGTGAAACAGTAGTATTCACTGGTTAAAGCACTGACTGTCTGTTTGCGGAAACTTTTGACGTATTGCTTGAACACAAAGTGGCAAAGTTACCTCTACAACTGATTCTCTGCTTCAGAACATCTATAGAAACATTCCTGAGACCATTCCTTTTTGTTAAGGTAAACAGAACAGTGAATTTACTTATTTATCAACTCATAAGACACCTACAACCAACGCTAATAAAACTAGGAACATTTTACTTTTCCTCAGTTCTCGTATTTCCCGAAAAATGTATTAGTCTTAGGGCTGATTTTACCAAAATCAGATATCTTTTATCCGTAGAATAAATTTTACGTCTGATAGTTCTAGTATGGAAAAACTGTCAAAAATTCAAAATTTATTCACAGGATAAGACATATTCTAGATATAATAGAACACACTGTCTGATACATAGCATTAGCATAATCAGTCTATAATGTTCCCATTGCTGGGACACAGGCCTTCTCTCGTTGAAAGTGAATGGGCCGTTATCCACCACGCGAGCTAATGCGGATTGGTAGATGTTACCATGTCTTCGATTTTTTTTTTGTGTTGTGTGTGATGTTTTCCTTCACCGTTTGAGAGCAGTGGTGATGAAATAATTTACACAAATTAAAGCGCCTGTCTGGTTTCGTTGATCAAGATTCTATGAAATGTTAGGTATGTATATGATAACCGTTTTGTTGGACAACATGGGACAAAACGTCGGCTGAAGTTAGCTGAAGTATTTGTTTTTGTCTTTTGATGCTGCATCACTCATATTAGATGACGTGAGCTTGTCTATAGAATTTGAAAAAGTCGTACAAGTAAACCGTTCAACAAAACAAAATAAAACATTCTGAACTTCACGGAAACATGCCGAATTCAATTTAGAGAATAGTAAAATATTATTAGTGTTTTTCTTGATATAATATATTAATTATCTTTCTGTCATATGTCACAAAAAGAAAACATTACAAATCACACCAAAAATTAGGTTCCAAAATATAAACCACACTGAACTATGCATAATTATTTTCTACTTAACAATTCCCTCCCAAGTTCGGTAATTACCTGTTGGCAAGACGTCTGATTCCAAACCCCCCAATCACGATCTAATCCTAGGTATAATTACTAATAAAGCGAACAATAGCAGGCAAAGTCACGCGGTCAGATAATAACTTTTAAGTAGCAGAGGGCTTCAATTCAAAGTTTTGAAGTGAAGGGCTGATTTATGTAGGTAATCTGTGTATTATGGTGGCCAGCACGGATCTCCGGATCTACGGATCTCCCCCTTATTGAATCCGTGGTGGTTCGATAAGCCCCATAATTGTATCTGTGAACTCAGTATTGTAAACAAACAGTCGGGTGTTTAGATAAGGCAAACGTAACCCGTATGTAATTTGCAAGTAAAGGTAGTTACAAAATAGCAACAACAATACTATATAGGTAGGTTTACAATTTACAAACGACAATACGACAATCAATGAAACTGCTACACTAATGCATAGAAATATTTTTGAACTATAAAATAATTCTTAACATCGAAATTATTAAAGTGTTTTTTTTTCTTCAAACAATCTGAGTAGTAGTCATGGGCCCACTATGGGTTTTGCCAACTTTTGACTGGCTATTAATAGTGACTACAGTATTAATAAGTATGTTTGCATTGTATAAATTCAATCTCCTAGTATTGTATAATTGCATAGCACATGTTGAGTACTATGTACATACTATAAAGCTACCATTTACTGGGTACGTCTTTCATTGACTGAATGTGCCCTGACGGCTGAGAGTATGTCATGCTCACTCAAATGTCTCGCTGATGGCGGCGCATGTGTTGGATCATTTAGCTCCCTTCAAAATGGTTGAGCTGAATGGTGCTAATACATGCGTCATGTTCGTGAACGGGCGCCGTCAGTAGGGACTGGTCATCTCTTTGCTGCCATGGCTCATTTTATTTTAATTTAATATTTGAATTGTTGTTTTTTCTCATCTTTTCATTATGGACGCTTTTAACGTTCTGCATCGTTCTCACATGTATAATTTTTAACGTGAATGATGTAACCAAGACTTTGTAACCATATTATATTGATTTAAAAGAGTGTCCATGGAGTTTCTTGCCCGTTCTTCTCCATAGGTACCTACGCTTTGGAATGGGCAACTAGCTTCATCTTTCTGACTGACCGACCCCTTGACAATTCAAAAGTGCCTGTAATTGGTTTAATTGATATAAATGCTTTGAGTTTGAGTTTGTTAAATATTTGTATTTAGATTGGGAACGTAATTAGATATATTGTCATGCTCCTTTTTTAAATATCTCGCTGATGGTGGCGCGTGTGTTGGATCATTGGGTTCCTACAAAATGGTTGAGCTGGATGGTGCTGATCCACGTGTCATGTTCGTGAACGGGCGCAGTCGGTTTTGAATTATATACCTAAGATTTTGTAATATATTGAATTAAAAGTGTGTCCTTGGAGTTTATTGCCCGTTCTTCTTCATAGAGATCTAAGTTTTGGAATGGGCAACTAACTTCAACTTTCTAACTGACTGACTCTTTGACAATTCAAAACTGCATGAAAATGGTTTAATTGAATTAAATTCTTCGAGTATGGGTTTGAGTTTATACAAAGTTTAAATTGTCATCTCCACATTGTATATCAGTTCCATACCGCAGTTAAAACTAACTGACCAATTACTAAGAAGTGTGTACGTGAAACATTTCTACAATTTATATTATTGTGCTCAATAAAGTTCCTGTAATTAACTTCGTAGAAAGTAGAGTAAGTACTGCAATATATTGGACTTAAATAATAAAATAGTTACGACTTCTGTCAATATTATTGTAGCACAATGTTATTTTCTGAGTAAATAGGTTTATAGAGGTGTGTACTGCATATTCACTTAATTATGTATATATTTTTTTTCAGGATCGTCAAAGTCTAAGCAAATATTATTTTTTAAGTAGGCCATTAGCGTGGATCCACGCGAGACACAATGGCTTCGGTATTCAACCGGTTAAAAAGCACTTCTGAACGACAAAATTTATAAGAAAATAGAATTGTTTCGAGGAGCCCACACCAAAATGTGGTTTCGTGTGGGGAAGGATGTGCCAAAAATTCTACTGTTACACTTTTAAAATGTGTGACGATATTTTGAATAAATTAATTGTTTATATGTATATGAAGCCGATGTATTTATTTATTTAGGTTCAGGGCTCTGAACCGGTTTAAAAAGAGCGGTTAATTTCGATTAAATACCGGTAAATATATCGTTCCTTCATTAACCGGTTAAACAAGTGAACTGTTCTTATGTAACCCAAAAGATAAAGGTTACCGGTTACAAAGCTCAAACGGTTTTGACACCCAAATTAACCGGTTAATTCCGTAATTCGTAATTTTTTTTCGTCTACTTTTTAACGCTTCCAACAAGTTCTAGTGACAATAAGTTGACATCGCAACGTCCAGACCGTGCCCGCGAGAGTGGCGGGGGCCGGGGGGGGGTTCAAACTTGGTTTTAACCGGTTAATTTTCACTATCAAAACCAAAATTCATGAAAAACCGGTTTGTCGCATAAACCGGTAAAAACCGGTAAAGTGCAACCTTTAACCTAAATCGATTTTGGTTTGGGGTCAATGACCATAACCGGTTAAGAATTTCAACCGGTTTCCGAGCCTTGTTTAGGTTAGCCTACAATTGTTTACACCTTACATTTCATTTACAAGTACACGATATACATTTATAAGTGCAACAATCACTTACAGGCTAACACCATATGCACTATTTTATTTATATTATACATATTTTTAATTTTGCAATTACTTAGTTATACATAAATTTTGAATGATAATAAAACAAGGCATAAATCTTACAATTTAACAAACAAATCAATCAATCATGTAACTAGAATAAAATTACTATACTACAATAGGTTGAGAGTATTTATCATTTTGCAATGACTCGTGATTTAAGACGAATCGTTTTTATTTTGTTTTGTTTAGCCTACTTAAACCATATTCAATAAAAATAAAATTTATATATTATATGCACATTAAAAAAAACATTAAACATAACTCTCTAAATGTGGGTAATATAGGTACACTTCTGCCTAACCCTGCGGGGATTGCAGGCTCTGTTATATCATGTAATCGTGTACAACGCCGTCATGTTCAACTAATGTCACAGAAAAAACTAAAATAAACATTTCTCTCCAAGAAAAAAAAAAATTCAATAATAATGAAAAATGACGCATACGTTCAGAACGGGTTTGATCAGAAACTGAACTGTTAATCGGCTTTGTTCCCGTTATTTAATTCTAATGTCTGTACAGACTAGTATTTAAAAGAACATCTAGAATTTTCCGGAAAGTAGATACTCAGTTATAAAAGAAAGAAAAATAAGGGACACCTTTTATCTTAAATTTTCTTCTGCAATATTACGATAGCAGCAATTTCTTGCAGTAAATCCCAGCCCATTTCTTTACGATTTTAATACAGTGAGAGAAGTAAAGATGTTTTTTAACATAATTTTCACAGTGAAAACCTTTAATTAAATCCGCGCTGCATTTTATCTGTACAAAGTATTTGAAAGCGGTTTCATTAAAATAACATTCTTTAGAGGAGAATTCTTAACAATTAGATGGATGTTAAAACTGTCGTTAAGTTGGAGGCATTTCTTGAGACTATCGTACGGTATAGAATGTATCTGTGTCTGTCTGGTGTCTGGTTGTGTCTGTCTGGTGTCTGGTTGTGTCTGGTTGCCATTTTAAACTTTATATTTATACAGGATGTTACAGAAAGGGTATATCAATACAAACGGGTTGAAGAGTGTATCTGGTCTAGAACCTCTGTACAAAATTTCAGCTCAAAAGCATTAACTTTGAAAATGCTTAATATTTTTTTATTTCGACATCACGGCGCTGCACTGGCGCGCGGCGGCGTGATGTGCGTGTACTAGGCGCACAGACATACTACAGATAATAGATAATGACCCTCGTAGTGCGGTGACACGTTTGTTACGATTTTAATTTAATAAACTATCGAAATAAAAAATATTAAGAATTTTCAAAGTTACTGCTTTTGAGCTGAAATTTTGTACAGAGATTCTAGACTAGATACACTCTTCAACCCGTTTGTATTGATATACCCTTTCCGTAACACCCTGTATAAATATTTAGAACTTTTATATTTTGTTATTTGTATTTCATTGTACGCTGCACCGATGGCGTCATCACGTCAACGCCGGCTGAAACCAGAGCTGGGGCTCTGGTCTGGCATAGATTCGCAGCATTATGAAAGAAAGAAAAAGTATTCATTGTGATTCGTACAGGTAGATCACAAACTAAACCAAACAAAGTAAAGAAAAAAAAATATGCGATGTGACGCATATTTTCCTCCAACTTGTTCTTTTCTGTTTGTATCCTTTCTTTGCGTCATGTATACTGCAAATTAACGCATTTTCTTTCTCGCTAGGAATACAGAGCAAAACAACTGCAGTTTTAGACCAAAAGCTCTTGTCCTATGGTACTTGGGCTCAACGCAGAATGATCTTATAGAGGTATGAGGAACAGGGTGTAAAGTTCACTCATACTCTATAGAAATGAGAGAATCCACCGACCGCACGGGTGTTGTATCTGGCGGGCAGCTGCCTGATGATTCATGTCGGGCCGTTGTAGTGGTGTTGTATGTCGGGTCGTTGTAGTTGCGCGGTAAACTCTGCTTGCGAGATGCAGGATTTTGTGTGATGTCAGTATGACGCATAGTTCACATGTGGCGTTTGTAGTTCCAACCGACCCGCTATCATTCACCAATCAGGATTAATCATCAACAATTTAATTTCCCACATTCTAAAAAGCAGTCAACTAACTAATTAACCCTAATCTTCGCATCTTAGAATGAAAACCTCATCTTGAAAGGGTTAAGTATGTGAACGATTTCAAAGGAGATAAGGAGTGTTTCGGACTATTTCTCCCGGGCCCTTATTACTCAAGGGTGGGTTCTAAGGCCCACTCTGCCACAATTAGCCGCGGTACAGTTAACTTTTGGGCCTAATTTAATTACTCGGCCAATTACGGCTCATATCGTGTTACGGGTTATGGTCGGCGCTATAAAAAAGGGCAAGAAATTTATTACTATGTTCATGGTGTGTTTTCAGTGATTTTGGAGATTTGGAAACGGATTTGAATGTAAATTTTATTTTGTTTTGATTTAGGTAGTACCTACAGGGCAATAAGCTCTAACTCTACTGACTTCTACTCCTACTCCTTCACAGTGCACGCGGTGCGGCTTTGTAATACACTACCGCCTGCAATTAGGGACTGCCAAACTATTGCAGTTTTTAAAAGAAGAGTGAAAGAACACTATCTCTCCATCCTATCATAGTTGTGTATGTATTTTTAATTATTTTATTTACATTCTTGTGATATTTGTTTTAGAAGTATGTATGTAAGTATATTCTCGTAATATTTGTTTAATTTTATTAAGTGAATTGTTTTTAGATTTTATGTATTTTTTTGTCTCCTTTACTCTTTAACACGTTGTCTACATTTCTTTATTTCTTGTCCTATCGCAGGTATGCTGGAAGAGATTTCTTATGAAATAAGCGTCACACCTTTGTACCAATTTTTCTGTTCTGGTTTTTTCTTGTCTGTTTATACATAAACACAAACTGTGTGTACATAAATGGTAAAATAAAAGAAATAAGCTTTAGATCCAACTTGTTGACTTAGAAAATATTTTACCACGGCAAAGATATCCTCATTTTATGCCAATACAAGAAAAGCAGTACAGTCACACACGTAATTCGGCAAGGTTTTGGCGTAGAGGGAGTAAGATGGCGCATGTACAGACGCTAGCACATCAAGCTACCCGAAACTGTCAAATTTTCCCAGTCAACTTTGAACTTATGCTTTAGCGATAAAGTTGAAAATCTATTAAAGAAATTTGACAGATTGTAGTAGCTTGATGAGCTAGCGTCTGTACACTTTCCCCCTTATTCATAAAACTTATCAAACCTATTTTAGTTAAAATGGAGGGGTTTGTCTCTTTCTTACACACAGAAATGTCAACGTGACAGATAAAGACAAACGTTCTATAAACCTATTTTAGCTAAAATAGAGATAAAATAGGATTATGAATAAGGGGGTTAGTGTAACAAAAAAGAAATGTCACTTTTATTGCTTGTCATTATTCTACGATCATTGCTATAATACATTTTTTATTTTAACATGTCTGTTTAGAAGTAAACTAAAGAAAGGAAAAACACCTAACGAATATCTATTGTCAAGTTACGTGACACCGACATCTGAAGGCAAATTCTCGTAATTTAAAACCTTCAAAATCTAGTCGCAGGCTCGAAATTTGAGATATTTTTGACAGATTGAGACAGAGATCAGACTGTGAACGTTCTTAAGAATTACGAGAATTGCCTCTCTGGTATGTATTGGTTAATTAACTAAGTACTTATAAAATGTAATTAATGATGTATGAAATGTATAATAAAGAGTATTCTATTCTATTAATGTATAATTATCCTGAACCCATTCTCTTTGACATTAACTACTATTTCAAAACGAACATCTACACTAACGATCGATCCCATCAAAACTTCAATAGTTTCCAAGATTTATCACCGACGACAAAACTGACACGACTGTGTTCACTTGAAGTAACAAAAACGATTATTATAGAGTTATTGTTCCGCTAACATCCGACTTCGGAACTTCTACGTCTAAGTTTAGAGAATTATTTCTCTATAGCGAAACTTTTATTGAAAAATCAAACTTCAGTGACTTTCTCGAAGTAGCGGAGTAGACTGCAGCACTTGCATTTAAAGCTAAGTTCAGACTATGTTTAGATCCGGAGATTGGAACGGAAAATAATTTTGATAAAAGATGGTGGATATAAAGTTTTAGTACTGGATAGAAACTGGTATCATGACTACCTACTGAGATTCTTTTTTACGTCGTGAATACTCTTTTGCATAAAATACGCAGCACGTCTGTGGAAAATCGTAGAACAACTGCTGATTAAAAATGGTTATTGTCAATGTCGCTACTGGCAGGCTTTTTTTATTTTACTCAATAGTTTAAGGACCAAACTAGACTATAATATCAAAAAATTATACATATTATATGACATTATTTTTTTACAACACCACAAACTTTATAGTTTTGACGGACGTCCATGTTAAGCCCGTTCACTTCATCACTTTCAAATTGATTTTATTGATATACGTTACAGGAAAAGGTATAATGTATTATATATTTCTGGAAACCTCGTCTTTTGAAGAATATGAAACAACTAATATGTATTTATTATTATGTTAACGTTTACCTTAAAATAATTTCAAAATAAAATATGGTGAAAAAAAGGTTTTTTTAAAGTTCATCGAGACTTTTGACAGTTGCCCACGTTTACCCCCGCTTTACATTTAATGTTGATTTGTAGCCTAGCTATCCATAAACATAATCAAATAAAAAAAAGCTGCGGATATTTGCGATTTTCGGAGTAATTAGTAAAAATGTGATAAAAGTCAGAAAATGGAAAACCGCTCGCTATCTATTGCGGCTTGAAATGTTGCTGTTTACATCAATAGTTTACATGTTTAAATGTTTACATCAAAGCCAGTACAAACGGAAACTGCCAGAAGAGTCTGAACTAACTGATTCAAATTTATTTATCACTTTTTTGGTGCCTATAAAGTTAAGTAACGAGCTAACAGGTGATGTTGTCTGGCAAAATCCGGTACCTTCATCTGTTCGTTTTTGCAGGCCTATATTAATAGAATTTTGCAAAGAAACTCCCGAGAAAACTAAAGCTGATGTGGATGAAATAAAAGGTCAAATAAATTCTTTGGGTCCATCATTAATTAACAAAGAAGGCGAGGGAGTGCAAGTGAAGCATGATCTATTTCTTACAATGATAGATGGCAAAATATCTCAGGTATTAACAGATACGCCTTCGGGTTCCACATGTACAATGGAGCTACTCCACGTCAAATGAACGATTTGACTAAAGTGACTGCTAGGCCTGAAAATGAAAATTCTTATCTATACGGACTGTCTACTTTGCACGCCTGGATTCGTTGTATGGAAATGATTTTACATATTTCCTATAATCTGTCTTTCTAAACATGGTCAGCCACAAGCGAAGAAAAGAAACGACTAAAGCAAGAGAACAAAACCCTGGTACAAAGGCGATTCCGTGAAGAGCTAGGATTGATCATCGACAAACAAGACAAGTAAGTGGTAATTCTAATGACGGGAATACTGCCAGAAGATTTTTTCAGAATGCAAGATGCTCTGCTGAAATTACAGGATTGGATATAAATTTGATTAAACGACTTTACATAATTCTGCAAGCTCTTTCATTGGGTGTAAAGATTTTAATCACGTTTTTTTTTTTTTAAAAAAAAAAATTTTTTATTATTTAAATTGATTTATATTTTGATGTACTATATGATATTTGGTTTTTGTAAACATTAAAATAATAGTATCCATTGATAAAAAATAAATATTGGACATTTTTGATAATTTTTAATTTGTTTTATTTTTTAATGTATGGTTTTAAATTCAATCATAATAAATTACATTCCAATTGAAGCCATATACACTATTCTATATTTGTGCAAAATTTTAGAACATAATATTCAGAAATAAAAAAGTTATTGATTTTTAATCAGAAACAGACCTTTATTTTCCATAGTGCGTCGTGGTATCAAATCGACGCGCAAACTGAAACCATGAATTCAGCATAATATGATTCTAGACCCCCCCTGGTCCCTCCCTAGCCCCTCCAAGCCCTCCACCCCGCCCCCTTCACCCTAGCCCCCCCCACTACCCCCCCCAGTATAGAAATTTTTCGTCGAATATAAAAAAAGCAGCTGCTCTGTTTCATACAAAAGTCAAAAAGTAAATTAATCAGCGCCTGACACTTACTCCATACAAGCTTAGACGTGATTAAAAACTTGACTACTAAAATTACGTCTATTTACATCAGGCGCTGAGTAATTTGACAAGACTAAACTAAAATTTATCTTCAGTCCTTTTCTTAATGAAATAGAAAGAAAAATATGTACTGAACTTAAATTTCGTTTAGTTTGTGAACAAGGGAATCGGCACCATTACCTACCTTTTTTTTTATTACTAGCTGCGCCCCGCGGTATCACCCGCATAAGTTTTGACACCGTAGGAATATCGGGATAAAAAGTAGCCTATATGTTAATCTAGGGTGTCAGCTACCTCCATACAAAATTTTATCAAAATTAGTCCAGCCGTTTGAGCGAGAAAAAATAGCAAACATATAAGCACACACACTCTCAAACTTTCACCTTTAACATTAGTGTGAAGAATCACACTAATGTTATAAAGGCAAAAGTAAAAGCAACAAATTAATGTATTTTTTTGAGAACAAAAAAAATACATTAATTTGTTGCTTTTAAAATTTTACTCTCCAAACTTTCGACTTTGATGGCGAAAAGCGCCTGTTACGTACACCTAAAAGATAATATTAAGAAAATGTCTGTCATAAAAAATGAAAATGATTAATTACAACAAAAAAAAAGCCGTACCCCAAATCCCAGAAAGGCAAGCTCCTATAACATATTACAGACATAAGGAAAGAATGTAAATTAATCATCAGCGTAACCGCAAAGGAAACATTGTGGGTTATGAGGATATCCGCAACCCTTTAATCATAATACCTAAACGTGTTTAAATGATAAATGAAAAGGGGTAGGCGCCGCTATTTATGTTGTGTATCTATGAGCGAGGAGAGATCGAGTAGGCACATTTCTATGTGGAGGTTATCGTTGCTTTAATGGGTATTTAGTATATTTTTCGTCGGTTATGAAAAAACAAAACGTCTCTTTCATAGAAAAGTGCAATTCCTACGCGATCAAATTGTATGGAGTAGCAATTTTTTTTTTATTAACTGAAAAAGAATTTCAACGCAGGGGTTTCAGAGTCATGTACTGATCATCAGCAAGGTAATTGTGTAACACACTATCAGTAGCAATGACTTTTATTTTGACAGTTCAACAACGTTCATTGCGTTTTTTACGTTGTTAACCAGACATTTTTTTCGAACATATGAAGCAATGGATTAGCAATATGCTTCAAAATGATTCAGATTGAGATCGATAATGTGTTTCGCAATTAAGGTGCTGGGTATAGGTTGCGTGATGCCACACTGTATGTATCAATATTGACGATGGATCCTAAAATATTTTGCTCTGACTTACATAATACTTATCTAAAAGGGGTAGGTACTGCTATTCATGTTGTGTGTATATCTATAACGGATGAGAGAGGGAGTACGCACATTTTACTATGTAGGGGATATTGTTGCGTTTTTTGTTCATTTTGTAGATAATTTCACCGGTCAAGCGGCGCGGTTCGCCGATCGGCGACGAAACAATAGAAAATCAATTGTGTCTCATTAGCGGCGCTTGACAGATTAAAGCAAAGTACCTAAGCAGTATTCTAGGCGTCAAATTGATAGACCATAATTATTTGCAACATCACATTGCGCTCCAAAACACAGATTAGATACTGACGTTGCTCAAAAAGCCGCTAAGCTGAAGTGGGACTGGGCTGGCCACGTCTGCCGTATACCCAATAAGCTGTGGGCCAAAATAACCACCATGTGGAGCCCTGACTCAGGTAAAAGGCGTCACGGCAGACCCCGTAGAAGATGGCGGGACGAGCTCGATAAAACAAACGAGGAGTGGTCCAGTTTAGTCCTGGATCGAAAGAGCTGTAAGTCATGGGGAGAGGCTTTTGCCCAGCAGTGGGATGATGCAAGCTAACAGTAAGTAAATAAATAGACAATCAATCTGCTTCTTGGTCTTAGAGGAGCTTGCACGGGTTTGTTCTAGGCATGATTCTGTACTCTAGAATCTACATAATTGATATCTAGTGATCTACTTGGGGATGGTTACCCCTCAAATTGTCTGGTAACGCGCGGTAAAATGATGAAAAAACTTGGTATTTTATTTTTCTGCATCTTAAAAGTGCAAGGTGACAGGGACATCGATGGCGCGCAACACGTTACCATGAATTTAGTGCATGATTCTGAACGTTGAAATTTTTCTTCGTTTATAACCTACTTTGCAGTAAATATACCTCACTAGCTGCGCCCCGCGGTTTCACCCGCATAAGTTTCGATCCCGTGGGAATATCGGGATGAACACTATCCTATGTCCTTTCCCGGGACTCAAACTATCTCTATACCAAATTTCATCTAAATCGGTTCAGTAGTTTAGGCGTGAAGAAAAGACAGACAGACAGAGTTACTTTCGCATTTATAATATTAGTTTGGATTATCATCTGCCTAGCTTTTTCCCAGCTATGTTGGGATCGGCTTCCAGTCTAACCGGATGCATCTGAATACCAGTACCTATTTATTACCTGACCTTCAAAACCCAGTTACTGGGTAATACGATACCGAGAAAAAATAGATCCATTTTTAGATTTTGATGGTATGGAAAAATGGTCACCCATCCACGAACCAAACGCGGTAAGCGTAGCTTAACCATATCGATCGACCTGTGCGTCTGTTATTATTTAGCCAGGGGCCCTTTACAGTAATAAATATACTCGTAAATATACCTATGTTTATTTATTCAAGTCAAACTGCATGACAGTTTGTCGACAGTTGTTCTCGTCTAACAATAGATTCTGTTTGAGTAATACCTACATTATGTGTCAAAATTCACTATGTATCCTTAAATAATATTGCTTTAACATCTAAAAGGAGTAGGCGCTGTTATTCATGTTGTATAATATCTATAAACGATGTGGAGGTCATGGTTGCTTGAATGTAGGGTCTTTTTGGTTTTAGTAGTTAATGGAAGGCCATTTAGGAGAGTAAATTTAATAGAAGGGTCTTTTGTAGCGATGGAGGATTGAATGGAAGACAAGTCGAGCAATCAAAATGTTTGCCTGATTAAAGTGGTTGTCGGAAATGGCCAGCATACCCGCGCGCGGTTAAATATGTAGGCATTATGGATTCAATCACGTACTTCATTCAAGAACTAACTTTGTAACGAAGCTCCTTTGAGTAACGAAAGTGACCTTTATTTATTTTAAACTTCAATAATATAAGGTATCTAAGAGCAGTGGTGGCCCAGTGGTAGTGGCTGCGACTGACGAGTTGTAGGTCGTAGGTTCGATCTCGGTCAGGCATTTTACTTTGTGTAAATTATTTCATTACCATAACTTTCATTATTTTCTCTCAAAACGGTAAAGGAAACATCGTGTAGAAACCGGCATGTCCTAGAACTAAAAATTTGAAGACATGTGTGTGACATCCACCAAATCGTACTGGGCCCGCGTGGTGGATCGCAGCTCACTCCCTCTCACCGAGAGGAGGCCTGTGTCCCAGCTCTGGGAACATTATAGGCTGATAATGCTAATAAGGTATTTTGTTTTGACATAATTTGAATGAATGATATTTTTATTTGCAAAGATAAAGGTAGCTAGCATAAGTTCTTAAGATCTAAGTATGGGTTTCACTATTATGATCAAAGGTAGGTAAGGAAAAGGCAGGGCATCAAAGGTGGGTAGGTAGGTGGATATGATATTGATTAAGATGTGTTTCTTTTTGAAGTGAAAACTTCTTTAGGTGCGTTGGACATTTTGTTGAGATGGGGAAAAAACTAATGAACTCGCGCCACTGTTACCGTAATCGACTCCGCTTCGGAAGTGTTCGGCTGTGCTCGGGATGTACTTAGTTTTAATGTATATCGGATATGTCAGTGAGTGATGGCAAAGTATTCTGTTTGTGTTTTGTTTTCACTTCTATCGGCACTCCCGGAGTGCCACTGTTTTTTTTGTGTTTTTCTATGGAAGCTATAATTATCTGGGGTTGTTGTTGGTTTTAATTTACTTACTTTCAACTTGTTTGTTAGGTAAACCATTCTACTAAAGGAGAATACACTGACGGATTGCATTCCAACTGTGGTTTGCCGGCAGTCAACTCAATGCTTAAGGCAAGCAAACTACACCACAATGTCTTGACAGCTTAAGAGGTGCGGTTGCAGTCGGGTACTTTACAATTATTGTGAGAACTTTCCTAAAGTCTGTGAATGTAATACACTCGTGAGCATACATGACATATACATTGTATTTACTTTAACCCCTTTACTAATAAACGTTGTATAGCGTCTGTATAGTTACACAACGCTTTGTCTTCTTCTTTCGAAAGTCAAATTATTGACGACTGAAAGAGAGAAATTGGTGTGTAACTATTCATCTGATGCGTTTATTAGTAAGGGGGTAAATACATTTTTGAAACTTTTATCAATTGTTTTTGGAACTTTTAATTTATGTTTATCTCCTGGGGAAAAGACTTGAATGTGTAAGTATTCCTTTTAAGTGAAATACAACATCTCAAGCCGTATATGTAACTAGATACCCAGCCTTGCCACAATTATGTTATGCTTTATGTTTATGTTAAGATTAGCTTGTAGTGAGATCAATATCAACCTTTTACATAGAGAAACTACCATCTGAAATACGCAATCTAATTTCTTGGTGATACTTGCAGAAACCCCCCTCCCCCCTATCAACCCTCCTCGAACCCTTACTCGAGGCTAAGTAATAACAGCCGCACGGGTCGATCGAGCAGGTTAAGCTACGCTTGCCGCGGTTGGTCCGTGGATGGGTGACCATCTTTACACACTATTTTCCGAAAATGTTCTTAACTAATTTTTTAGAACTTTGACACCGACACCGATACTGACACCGACATACCGAAACCCCTCCGTGCCTCGGAAAGCACGTTAAGCCGTTGGTCCCGGCTGTCATTCGTGGATCTTTGACAGTTGTTATAGGTCGTCAGAAGCCCGAAAGTCTGACAACCAGTCTCACCAAGGGGTATCGGGGTTACCCAGTAACTGGGTTGTGGAGGTTAGATACACAGTCGCTCCATGTAAAATACTGGTATTCAGCTGCATCCGGTAAACCTGGAAGCTGACCCAGTTGGGAAAAGGCTACGCAGATAATGAAAATAATGAATAGGTAACAATTAAAATTGTAGCACCTTATTTTTCGTTTGAGTATTTAGCAACATTAACCGGTCAAGCACCGCGCGTCTCCAATTGGAGACGACGCGCTAATAAAAAAAAAAAAAGCTGTGCTTGACCGGTTAAACTGAATTTGTAATTATTTGTTAATAACACCATAAAGTTTATGTTGAATTGTTGACACCATCACCCCGCGTGTGTCTTGTGCGTTTTTATCAAGGGTGCTTTATTTCGTGCCAATTTTAAAGCTATTTATAGTTTTCTATTTCTAGTAAAATTATTTATAGGTATTATTATTTTGAAAAAAAAAAAATCTCCACACAATCAAATGGGTGCCTGAAGATAGAGTCTTTGGTCAACTGGACCCACTCGAACTGGACCCGCGGGTCCAGTTGACCAAATCAGACGGCGCTGCTGAGGCCGACCCAGAAAGAGATAGCGAGATGACCTGGACGCGTACCACTAGGGCTGGTTCGAGGTGGCGCGGGAAAAGAGTTTCTGGAAGGATTTGGGGGAGGCCTTTGCCCAGCAGTGGGACAGTATAGGCTAAAAGAGAAAATAGTTTTTTGACAGACTGATATCGTCGGTTCAAAGGTAGGGTCACACTAAGTGACATTTTGACCCAAAATGAGATTTTACTACTTTTGCTACTAATACAGAGAAAATCTAAGCAAAAGTAGTAAAATCTCATTTTGGGTCAAAATGTCACTTAGTGTATTTTACCCTTAAACCGACGATATCAACTTATAATAACCGCTATACTGTTTAATGTGATAACCTAATCGACACTGTATAAACATTTGTTTAGCTTCAAGCTCTCAAACACTTCATTAACAAACTAACTGGACACTACATTAACAAAACTAATTACTCTCAACGTTCCAATCATAGCCAACACTAATGATCATTATCAAGTGTCATTAACACAAATGTATGTAAAATTCAATTTTCCGTAGTCATCCGTTTTGGCGTCGACATCTGTTCATTGTATGTCGCGGATATGGAGCGCAGGGTTATCACAATATTTCGTTAAATTGATTTCATTTCAGTGTAGGTAACAGCTATTAAATCAAAATCAAACCAGCCGATGTATTCTGTAAAATTCTCACCGTGAATACTTAGGTGAAGTGAGTTTCTAGTGAAATGTCACCCTATCCGATTCTAGGGATTGACACTATTGACAGCTCACTTCACCTAAATTTTCACGGTGAGATGTTTTACAGAATAGCACTTCCTTACATTACCAGTATAGTACTTTGGTAGTGTGTGACGCTGAGATGAGGACGGAGGACCACGAATGGGTTTCATGTTTAAGCACAATGAAACACAAATTAAATCTTTTAGGACTGATTTTTCAATCGTCAGAAATTTTTATTCGAAAATTGACGTCTGACAGATTTTGTATGGAAGAACTGTCAAAAATTTGAAATTATTCTTCGGATAAAATTATCTGGCGTTGGAAAAATCAGCCCTTAGATGCGTAACCATACGAGTAAACTACCAGCCTGTTGCTGTTCCAGTGCAGGTCAAAGACCTCTTCTCATGCTTAGAAGGCTTTGATCACCACGCCTGCTCAAGGCTGGTTGGCGATTTTAGACTTACATCAACTACAACTCCAGGTTTTCTCTCGATGTTTTTCTTTCACCAATGTTAGTAACGTCCAAGATAAACTCAGAAAGTACATATGAATTTAAAAAGTCAAATTAGTTATTGCCCGGAGTCGGAGTCGGAGAGGTAGGGCTAACGCCCGCCTGGTTTGCGACCACCCTTCCACCGGAGTCCGGGGACAAGCAGCCTGCTGTGTTTCGTCGATGGGTGGGAGTTCCAGTGCCTTAGGCATCTTCTGGGCACGCTCATTCCATCTTAAGATATGGAAGTATTCAAAGTATTCAAGGTTTTAATCAAATTCAGTTTAATTAACAGCAGTTGGCTGGAAAGCACAGCTACATAATTATATTCACGTTTCCAGATAAAGCACTATTTCCCAATTCCTCCTGTCACGTTATCCCGGCTCGTGTAAGCACACACTTTTTTTAAAAACCTCATCTACGATATAAAACTACCTCAGTACCTCCGTTACCATCACAATCCCTTACCTGACACCACAGCCTAACAATTCCCCGTAGCTGCACAAAAATCGACGCCACCAGTACAACCACGGCTCCATTTAACACCCTACCCACTGTGAATATTAAATCAACACGTCGGTAGCCCTGTACTCTGTGGCATGGACACATATCTGGGTCGACGTCACGCTCGCGTCCTCCGACACAATAGATCGGAAAATGTGCGTCGTTTCATATAGTCGTCATACGTACCTACATGAGTAAATAGAGGCGTATTCCTCTTTTGTGTTAATCTAACACTGGTAGTGCTATCAATAGAGATGTCGACTCTGTAATTAGGTGTTGCGTAATTATTGCTGTCATCAAAGTATACAATTAAATTTAAAAAAGTTATATATCCATATCTACTGCTATAGAGGTATGAGGACCAGGGTGTAAAGTTCACTCATACTCTATAGAAATGGGAGGATCCTCCGACCAGACGGGTGTTGTGTCTGGCGGGCAACTGCCCGATGATTCATGTCGGGCTGTTGTATCTATGCTAGTTGCGCGGTAAACTCTGCTTGCAAGATGCAGGATTTGCGTGACGTCAGTATGACACGTTGTTCGCTTGTGGCGTTGTAGATACCGCTACACTGCTAATAGATGGACGACTCAGCTGAAGCAAATTTACATAATTATTGACTTCAACGAATGGGGATCAATAATTTTGCCTACTTGCTTAATTGTTGCACTATCAGTCCTGGAAGAAATACACTAAATTATAAGTCATCCTGTATATATGTCGCTGATGGATTGTCGAATCCGCTGTTTTACAAAACCGCTAGTGGTTTTACAAAACAGCTCCGTTAAGTAAAACGACTGAACAACGTTCAGCAGTTTTTCATAATTACTGAAATTGAACACGCGGAATTGCATAAACGTTTTGCATTTATCAATGCAGTGTACAGGTTTATTTTCTCTTTTTTTTTGCTTGAGTTTAATATAAGTTTTATATGCTCCTTTTTTTGCTGTTTGTATTCCAGGGCGTGTACCAAATTATATTTCTTTTTCTATCTTTCTTTACTTTAAATACAAGGAATTCGCCTATTTGTCTCTTTTTTAATCCGTCATGAAAATTAGTAAAGACTAAAAAAACTCAATTCATTTATAAAGGTGAGCGAGAAATGGAGAGATCACAAACGAAAGTTTAATTGGAAAAGTAAACTAATTTATGTTATGAAACGCAAGCAACTCGAAGACACTCAGAGTGAAATACATAAAGGTATAAAATACAATTTAATTACCTTGTCACTTTATTTGATCTAGTATCCACAAATAAATAAAATTGAAGTGTCTGTATGTAATGTCAAAATAACAGCGTTAGCATCTTATAACAAAAAAACTATTTTCTTAATTTTTGTCTGTCTGTCTGTCTGTTCTGGTTAATCTCCGATACAGCTGGACCGATTTTGACAGGACTTTCATAATTTCCGAAAACCACGCAGCGAAGCCGCGGGAAGAAGTTAGGTGGTTATATATCCTAACTAATATTATAAATGTGAAAGTAAGTTTGTTTGTTTATTTGTTACGCTTTCACGCTAAAACGGCTGAACAGATTTGGATAATATTTAGCAAATGGGTAGACAATGACCTGGAGAAGGACATGGGATACTTTTCATCCTGGATCGCAGTCGAATACGCGAGCAACAGCTAGTAAAAATATAAAATAGAGTAATAAGTAGGAAGTTGTAGATGGATTATTTAATGCCAAAAGAATGATCAAATATCACGAAACTGAGTTTTAGGTCTTACAATTATCACAAGAAGTAACTTAATGTAACATGTAAAAAGTGTTTCATTTATTTTATTTTTCCTTTATTGGCCAACCAGCAATAAAATTGTTTACACTGTAAATATTTAAAGTAACTGTACCATAATCGAGGTAACAGTGTAACAATTTCTTACAGGTTAGCACCGCATGCCCCATAAACATATTAGGTGTGCCACAAGCACCGTACTATTAAATTAAAATTAATAACTAAGTAATTAACTGAATTTAACTAAAATTTAAAATTAGCAAGATTAAATTAACATTACGAGATGGAATTTATATAAATCAACAGTAAAATTTAATGAAATGAAACAAACAGCGACACAACAAAAACGAAGGAAATTGAATTGAAATTAAACATTGCTAACAGTTGTTCTGTGAAACTTGGCATATGAGTCAAAATGCACGTCGACAAGATCGCTAAAGCCATGAAAAAATAGCCACTAAGGAATTACAAGATCATCAACATCGTTGTCATCCTTACGGCACAATTTATTATTTATTTATTTTATTTATTAATTAGCACACATACAATTGTTTTTACAGGTAAGACCCAAGCTAACAAAAGTAGTCATGGATTGCTAATTGTCCAGCCCCAAGTAACGGGTCTGGGTAAAAGCACAAGTTACACAGTGGAAAACATCAACATATCATATTTGTGTGATCATCAATCGTCTACCAAGTGCTAACTATCATTCTAGTTTTCAATGACTGTTCTATTTACACAAGCATAGTTGAGGATCCACATGGTGAGACAAGGTTTTCCCTAGCGCCGCCATATTTTCAAACAAGTAAATCCAAACCCATCCCGACCACATAAAGAGATGTGATCGTTTCATATTTAAATTACGAATTATAAGCAACAGCGATCACAGGCGGTGGCGCGGTCGTAATATGTTACCCATATCATCCCGAGGGCATTACTAAATAGATCTAACATTTGCATTCCTATGTTTACATAGGGTAACCAACTGCCTGTTTGTGGGTAAGTACTCGTAGGGATGTGAATTTAGTGAGTACACGAGATAGTAAAATGGGGATTGTCAACGCAGTTAAGGTTTGTAGAAGGTGCTAAATAAATAATTGAGACACATACATATGGAAGTTTGAGAGGCTTGTGGCTAAGTAATAACAGCCTCATGGGTCGATCGAATTAGTTAAGCTACAGTTGCTGAGATGGGTCCATGGATGGGTTACCATCTTTACATACCAAGACCCCTCCGTGCCTCGGAAAACACGTTAAGCCGTTGATCCCGGTAACTTTTATGGATCTTTGACAGTCGTTATGGGTCGTCAGAAGCTCGAAAGTCTGACAACCAGTCTTACCAAGGGGTATCGTATTACCCAGTTACTGGGTTGTAGAGGTCAGATAGGCAATCGCTTCATGTAAAATACTGGTACCCAGCTGAATACTGACTGGACTGAGACTGGAAGCCGACCCCAACAACGTTGGGAAAAGACTAGGCAGATGATGATATAATATCCATGATGTCCATTCCATCGTGTCCATGTGACCACGTCATAGTTTCAAGCCCTTCTCCTTAATGATGTTCCTCCATCTGCTCCTACTTTTAGCAACATGAACGGCTTCCGAGATTTTGATGTTTAGCTGGTATAATAAAAGTCCCATAAATTGAGCAAAGAAATCAATCATTAGCGGTGCCAGAAATAAGTAAGTATTGTAAATACAGGGTATGTGTCCTAATTTTTAAACGGCATATACTAGAACCAAAAATTTGAAGACATGTGACAACTACCAACCCGCACTGAGCCCGCGTGGTGGATTACGGCCCACTCCCTCTCACAGAGAGGAAGCCTGTGTTCCAGCAGCGGGGACGTTATAGACTGATAATGCTAATAATATTCAGTAGGTACAGCTCCCCAAAGTCGAGTTTGTCTCATCGCTAAAATCGTAAAATGTCGGCAGCGAGCCCGCTATCTCTTCGCACTCGCAGTTTTCTTTGTTAGCGTAAAAATATATGAAATATTTATGTCTCATTGGTTTTTTATGGTTTACTCATGTACCAAAACGAGAGAATTACTCTTTTTTACTAAGTTCATGAACGTGGAACGATGTTCTAGAGGTACTGATTATTTTTTATATTTTTTTAGATAGCATTTTTATAAACATTCCTAGTATTAATACAAAGAATATAACATTTACTCATCTGCTTGTTTTTCCCTACTGTGCTGGGGTCGGCTTCCAATCTAACTGGTTGCAGTTACCAATATTTTACATGGAGCAACTGCCTATCTGACCTTTACAACCCCAGTAACTGGGTTACACGATACCCCTTGGTAAGACTGGTTGTCAGAATTTTGGGCTTCTGTCTACCCGTAACGACTGTCAAAGATCTACGAATAACAGTTGGAATCAACGGCTTACCGTACTTGCTAAGGCAAGGAGGGGTTTCAATATGTAAAGGACGGTCACCCATCCAAAAACCGACCTCGGCGAGTGTAGCTTAACCATTGATCGACCCGTGTGCCCGTTGTCATTTAGCCATGAGCCACTAAGAATATTACGTTTACTACCAGCTGCGAAGCCTCCAATATGAACATTTTATGTAATACAGGCACATTCTTGTACACAATCGCTTACTTGAACGTTCCAGTTCTCATAACTTGCTTTTACACGATGCAAATAACTTGAGCACGTAAAGGTTACATGCGCAGAGTACATGCTCCCACGCATTTTTATGTTACATTTGTACACAACGCGCATAACCCGCGGGGTAATTGCGTAACATACTAACAGCAGGAATGGCTTCCATTTTTGACTGTCACAGGAGATTCTCGCCTCGGTGTTCTGAGTTAACACGTGTGTCTAGAATTTTTTGTTGTTATTGTGATATTGTTGATACTTTTGTGACTTGTGTTATTGTTTAAGTGTGTCGTTAGTGTTCGTAAATAGGTTAGTATTGTGATTGTTTTGTTTTAAGTCTCGTTTTATCCAAGATGGATAAGAATAAACCCCCTGATCCTGATCCTCCAGATATTCCAGATCCTTCAACTCCTTTTTCTCCTTTCTCTCCGAATCCACTATCTCAATTCGCGGATGTTGTTTGTAGTGTTACAGAAATGGATGTAACACAATCACAATTAAATTCACGCAAACGCCCTGTTAGCGAAGAAGTTTTGACTCCTACCCCTCCAAGCAAGCAACCAAAAAGCCAAATTGGTCGTACTAAATACTCCGTAATGGATAAGGCTCCCTATATTGTCCACGTTTCTCGTATTGAGAATCAACCAAATGCTGGCACGACCCTACATCCTGTTAATTTTGGTAAATTTCTAATGAATAACAACATTGCGAACATTGTTCGTGGTGGTGTTAACAGAGTCGGTAGAAACCGTGTGTCAGTGGAGTTTACTTCCCCTCAGGACGCTAACTCTTTCTTGGTAAATAGCCTGTTATCCAAATATAGTTATACTGCATCAATCCCTTCATTTAATGTCACAAGGATGGGTGTTGTTACTGGTGTTCCCTCAGATATTACGGAAGAAGAAGCTTTAACATATTTGATTGTGCCCTCAGGCTGCGGGCAAATACTGAAAGTTCGCCGTATTAACAGGAAAACTCAACGAGACGGGGTTAATGAGTGGAAACCCACTGAGACATGTGTTCTGACATTCGATGGGCAAGTTTTACCAAATAGGATTTACTGTTATTACACATCCCTCCCTGTTGAGCAGTACATATACCCGACAATTCAATGCCGTAAGTGTTGCAGATTTGGACATGTGTCGAATCTATGCAGGTCTAAACCACGCTGCAGTAAATGTGGCCACGATCACCCCGGTGATGGTTGCAACATTTCTGAGGGCGAGGCCTTCTGTGTGCTTTGTTCGGGTAATCACTTCGCCAATAGCAAGTCATGCCCCGAATATGGTAGACAAAAGGCTATTAAAACTGTCATGGCTGAGAAATCCATTCCCTATGCCGAGGCTAGTAAGATTATCCCAACAGCTTCCCGCAATTATGCCAACATTGCCAAAACTCCGATTTCACAGTCCTACCGCAAAACTGTGACACTTAAACCCAAAACTCATGCCCCTCTTTCCCCATCTTATGACAAAGTTGCTCATCAGCAGATAGTTAGTTCTCCCCCACCTTCACAGCCTAATGGTTGCTCTCTTAATAACAATAATGTGTCCTCCAATAATACCAGTTCTATTATTGAACTTCTTATAAAGCTCTTACCTATCGTTATTTCTTCTTCTTCTTCTAATATTCAATCACCGTCCAACGTTGCCGACCAACTTATAACTCTTCTTCAAGACATTAGAAATGGCGTCTCGCCAAGTATTCCTTCAGTGGAACGTGAGGAGCGTGTTGCATAAAAAGCACGACCTCATATTCCTTTTAAATAAATACAAGCCATTGGCTTGTTCCATAGCTGAGACTTGGCTTACCCCAAGTCTTAGCTTTCGTATGCCACACTTTAACATTCTCAGATGTGACAGATCTGATGGCTACGGAGGATCGGCTCTCCTCGTCAACAATCGGGTCCCTCTTTTGCCCTTCTCTTTGCCTTCGCTCACAGGTGATATGAGTATTGTAGCAGGAAGGGTGGAAGGCATTACAGTGTTTTCAATTTACATTGCTCATCCTCATCAAGATTTTTTGGCTATTTTAAAAAACATTTTTTCCAATATTCATGGACAAATTTTGGTCATGGGTGATTTTAACTGTCACCATTACAGATGGGGATCGGAACGCTGTGATGCCTTTGGTGTAGCTTTGGTTGAGATCTTGGACGATCTGGATCTCTGCATTCTTAATAATGGTTGCCCAACTCGCAGATCTCCTCCTGGTCAACAAAAAAGTTGTGTGGATTTAACTTTTTGTTCGGTTGAGCTGGCAGCTTCGACCCATTGGGAATGTACGACCCTGTCGCATGGTAGTGACCATTACCCTATTATCATATCTTTGGTTAATAAGACTTATTTAGAGAAAACTTCCCCTCCACTTTTGAAATATAACCTGTCCAATCCAGATTGGGCAAAATTTGTATCATTATTGGAGGGCAAAATTGATGTTCTTCCAAATTTAAATTCAAGTTTATTAGATCCTTCTGGTCACTGCCATGCCAAAAGCTGTTATGAGGGATTTGTTACAGCCATTACCTCCAGTGCGGATTCCTGCTTTCCGCTGAAAAACAGTGCCCGTGACAAAATACCTTCTCCCCCGTGGTGGGACCCAGAGTGCACTGCGGCAGTCAGGGATAGAAATGAGGCCGAGCAGTGTTATAATGCAGATATGAGCACTGAAAACCTATTGGCATATTTGCGGATAAATGCCAGATCCAAGCGTCACCTTCGCAAGAAAAAACGTGTGGGTTGGGTTAAATTCTGTACTTCCTTATCTCCCTCTACTCCGGTCTCGTTAGTTTGGAAAAGCATCAACAGGTTTAGACGTGGGTGCTCTCCGTCAGTCTCTTCACCGATCACTAGGGAAACAGCTGACCTTTTTTTTGACAAAATTGCTCCACCATATGTTCCTCACTCTTCTGAATGTTTTAATAGTATGTCACTGCAAAGTGCTTCAGAGGATCCTTTTGATGTGCCATTTACTTTGAATGAATTGAATGTGGTACTCAAGCATGTTCGGGACTCAGCTCCCGGTGTTGACGGTGTGCCATATTCTTTTATCGTTCATTCTGGAGACAAGGCTAAACTATAATTCCTTGAAATCATTAATTTTTGTTACTGTAATGGTTGGGTTCCTGATCAGTGGAAGTTACAAATTATTATTCCCCTATTGAAGCCAGGCAAACATGTAGATGATCCGAACGGCTTTAGACCAATTGCTTTATCCTCAGTCTTGGCCAAACTATTGGAACACCTTATCAAGAACCGACTTGAATGGATAGTCGAATCGAGAGACTTGCTGCCGAATTACCAATTTGGTTTCAGGAAAGGGCTCGGCACTATGGATAGTGTTGGCGTTTTAGTTGCGGATATTCGCTTAGCGTTTTCCAAAAATGAATCCGTTGTTGCCGCCTTCCTAGACATCTCCTCTGCATACGACAACGTTCTTCTTCCCGTTCTCAGGCAGAAACTGCACCAGCTGAGTCTCCCGGGTAAGATGATCGAATGTATCTGTGCTCTTCTCTTGTCTCGTTCCCTGGTTTTGAGGGTTCAGGGGGAGGATTTCGATGAAAGGCAGACTTGGAAGGGACTTCCGCAAGGCTCCGTGCTGAGCCCCCTTCTTTATAACTTATATACAGTAGACATTGGCTCCTGCCTAAATAATAACTGTCACATCCTCCAATATGCCGACGACTTAGTCTTGTATGTGACAGATTCCTCCATTGTAGACGCTGCGTCGTCTCTATGCCTCTCTCTGGACTCTCTGAACCAGTGGCTTTTAAGCCATGGTATGTTGTTATCCGCACCAAAAAGTTCGGCAGTAATTTTCTCTCGCAAAAGATTGATCCCACACATCTCAGTAGACATTTCGGGTTATAATGTTCCGTTAGTTAATAAAGTAAAATTTTTAGGCGTTTTTCTAGATTCAAAATTAAATGGTAAGCATCATATTAATTTATTAATTCAAAAATGTGAAAAAATTGTTTCGATTTTAAAAGCTCTCGCGGGTGTCTGGTGGGGTGCCCATCCTTACACTATGAAATTGGTCTATAACGCTTTAATTCGTAGTGTTTTAGACTATGGTACGTTCCATTTAGTTCCATGCAACAAGGGTGCTTTGGCTGGGCTGGATAGGATTCAGTCAAAATGTCTTCGGATTATCTCTGGTTGTATGAAGTCTTCTCCCATTAATGCATTGCAGGTTGAGTGCGCTGAACCTCCCCTGGCCTTAAGACGGCAGTATCTGGCCTCCCGTTTTCTGGCTAGGTTAATATCTAGATCTTCACATCCCCTTTTAGCAAAACTAAATGAGTTAGATGCCTTATGTAGAAGCTCAAATTTCTGGAAAAACAAAGAAACTCCCTTAGTCATAAAAGCATTTCGTCAAATTCATAATTTAGGATGTCCAATAGAACAGAGTCCACGATTACCCCTTTTTAACTTTCCCTATGAAGTCTTATGTTTCTCCCCAAAAATTCTCTTTGACATCGGTATTTCCAAAAAGTCCCCTTCAGCGAATTCAGCCTTCAATGCGGCGGTGGGAGAACGATGGTCCGGGTTTCAAAGGTTTTTTACAGATGCTTCAAAATTTAATGATCTCAGTAACACTGGCGCTGCGGTTTATTACCAAAGCTCCAGAATTATTTTACAGTTCAAATGCCCTAAAGAGTCTTCCGTGTTCACGGGCGAGTGTGTGGCTTTATTGGAAGCTTGTCTTTTCATAGAGTCACATCACAATATTGACAGAGCCGTTATTTTCACTGACTCTCTTAGCTGTCTGCAGGCCTTAGTACAAAACCCTTTCAAAAGTAAATTGCACAGTTCCCTTGTTTTAAAAATTAAAAATTCTTTATTTTCTTGTGCTAGTAGTCAAAAGGAAGTTCAGTTAGTTTGGATACCTAGTCATTGTGGCATTAAGGGCAATGAATGTGTTGATGCTTTGGCCAAAGATGCTTGCTCTTCAGCAACAGCTGACCTCACCTACAATACTCATCAGGGGTATGACTTACTGAACCTTCCAAAAGCTAAGCTCCAATCCTCATGGCAGGAACAGTGGAATATCACTGGAAGGAAAAAGGGCAGATTTTACCATGCTGTACAACCAATAATAAAATCAAAACCTTGGTTCTATGGCTTCAAAAAAGCCTCCAAAACAATTATTTCTACCCTTTGTAGAATTCGGTTAGGTTTCTGTTGCTCTCCGGTTTTTCTGCAAAAGATTCGTGTTCGAGACTCCTCTCTCTGTGAATGCGGGTTGGAAGAGGGCACTCTGGATCACATCTTCTTTGAATGTTCGAATAATGCGCCACCTTTAGATTTATATAGGCGTCTCCCAAAATTTAAGATCCCTCTTCCGATTAATTTCCCGTCTCTACTAACATACTCCTCTCCAGATCTGCTTGTGGCGCTGATGACCTTCATCCGTCACAATAACATAAAACTATGAATTATTCTGTATGTGTGGGTGTGGTATGCGTGTATTTTATGTTTTAACAATTATAATATTTATTTATTTCTATTTTTTGTTTGTTTCAGTCCCGTACTAATCCAGCGAGATCTACATTGTATCAACTAGATTAATCAAATAATTTTATTCGTTTATAACCATTTTTTTTTTTTTTTTTTTTCTATCATGCACACTTGTTCTTTCTGCTCACTTTAGACATTGGCAGAATAGTCGACATCGGCTTTGCTTGCCATTTATTAAAAATAGAATAGGCTTCCATTTTGACAGTTCAACCTCATTCATTGCGTTGTTTACGTTGTTAAGCGGACATTTTTTCTAACATTTGAAGCATTGGATTAGCAATATCCTTCAAAATTATTCAAATTGTGATTGGTAGTGTGTTACGCAATTAGGGTGGGAGCTAGGCATCAAAATAGTACAAGTTTTAATAGTTATAAACTAAACTTAAAATGTTTTCAGTTAAGTTATAAGAAATTTGTTTTTAAAGAAAAAATTGTACAGTTGCCCGGGAAATTGGAAAACTCAAGAAAACTGAAAGGGCTTTTTCTATGGATTGAAGTTTGGACAGGACTACGTCTGTCGGATTAGCTAGTGTTCCCATACAGGCAGAACTGGGTCTGCCTAAAATAAAGTTACAAAAGAACTTAGGTTGGAGCTATTTTATTCTTCTTTTAAGTGGTAGCTTAACAATTATGAAACTACTAGCTGCGCCCCGCGGTTTCACCCGCATAAGTCTCGTTCCTGTGGGAATATCGGGATAAAAAGTATTCTGTGTCCTTCCCCTGGACTCAAGCTATCTCTATACCAAATTTCATCTAAATCGGTTCAGCGGTTTAGGCGTGAAGAAAAGACAGACAGACAGAGTTACTTTCGCATTTATAATATTAGTTTGGAAGTAAATAGGTTTCAAGAAAAAGTAACAATAAAACATTATAAGACGTTAATTTAGCAGATATTGATGTATACGTACAACACCGTGAGGAAACCGGCATGTCCTAGAACCAAAAAATCGAAGACCTGTGACATCTACGAACCCGCATAAGGCCCGTGTGGTGGATTACGGCCTCTCTCTCACCAAGAGGTGCCCTGTGTCCTAGCACTGGGAACATTATAGGCTGATTATGATTGTTTGTGTGTTTATGTATTTGAGTGTGTGTAAGTAAGTAAAGTCAAACATTGTTTTGCATTGAATTTTATTCTTCACTAGCTGCGCCCCGCGGTTTCACCCGCGTAAATGTCGATCCCGTGGAAATATAGGTATAAAAAGTAGCCTATATGTTAATCCAGGGTGTCAGCTACCTCCATACAAAATTTTATCAAAATTGGTCCAGCCGTTTGAGAGTGAAGAAGTAACATACATATAAACACACAGACACTCACAAACTTTCGCTTTTATAATATTAGTGTGATGTGATGATGATAATGCATTGCTTTTCCACTACATTCTACCACACTAGCCATAAAACTTCCACGCATATTATATCTACATACGTTTTTAAAGTATTAGGGTCAGAATGACGTCAAGCTAGCAAGTTGGCCGAGAGTCGCCGTGCCTTCGCATAACAATTTCAGCTTATGCAACTCTTGAGTAGGTATTGGTTTGACCTATATAAAGCCATAGGTTTTATGTCTTTAGATCTTTGCTTGGCTTGTAAGCTGAAAAGACAAGAATATATATACGATGTTATATCTTCTCTATCTAATATGTTTACATATTCGAGCCGCTTTTCGATTCTATCAGTGTGGCCGCGTTGCTACGGGTTTTGATGCTGTTTTCATAATTAGTTTGAGAATTGATTTAGAAACATAAAAGAAGAAAGTTTATGTGTATAATACATTAATTTTAAAATAAATCGCGATGCTCGAAAATCTAAAATCCTCGAAAACCTACTAAGCGAGCGAAAGTGATGCAATTTTTTTTTGGACGAAGAAGAGTGATGGCTATAATGTGCGTGCGCTCGGAATAAAACGAGGTATGTGCCAAAACGAATTTACTCCTTTTTTAACAAAATAAATGAAATAAATTTAAAATGAGTAAATTTTGATATGATAATTCTCTATGTTTTAAAGTAAATTCCATTAAATAACTCTTAAGCGTCACGCCATGATGTCGAAAAAAGTAAAAAAATAGATATAACTTTGCAATTTTTTTGTATCGAGAAAAATTCATTGAATCGTGAGGTATTCCTTTTACATGATTCTAGACCAAAGTGCGAAGCAATGGCGGGTCGGTAGTTCTGCATATTATGTGGAGGTGTTTAGAAATTAAATGTCAAGCAGCCGTACTCAGCCGTAGGCTTTAGATGGGACTTAAAAATAAATTAAATTATTTGATTCACTTTCACTACATTTTGTCCTATGATTTTAATTTTACTTTGGGTTGACTAGAGATTATCATTCCAAGGTTTATCTTAGGATAACAAGTCGTTTTAAAAGACTACATCTTATACACAGCAGAAAATATTAAACTATATCCTACAACATTTTTACTCGAAATTTCTTACTAACTCGCAAGATATTATTACTAAATTGAATGATCCAATCCTTAGAAATAAACAGAATATTCGTCAAAACTTCGAGACATATTGCTAAACTAATACCAACGAGGTAATAACTCGACGTCGAAGTAATTAAAGTTCGTTGATATGATCAAATATCGTACGCACAACTTTTACGGATTCATTTAGTACTTAATCATATAAAATATTGAAGGAAAATTTGATATAGCTATAATCCTTATTTTCCAGATCATAAACTCCATTTTTTAGTAATTACATAATACGGATATACTGACTGATTAATAAAAATATCAAACAATGAGATCTAATTGCAAGCATCATCATCTTCCTAGCCTTTTCCCAACTATGCTGGGGTCGGCTTCCAGTCTAACTGGATACAGCTGTATACCAGTATTTCACATGGAGCGACTGCCTATCTGACCTCCACAACCCAGTTACTGAGTAAGACTGGTTGTCAGACTTTCGGGCTACTGACGACCCGCAATGACTGTCAATGATCCACGAATAACAGCCGGGACCAACGACTTAACGCGCTTTCCGAGACACGGAGGGGTCTTGTGAAGATGGTCAACCATCCACGGACCAACCGCGGCAAGCGTAGCTTAACGTGATCGATCGACCCGTGCGGCTGTTATTACTTAGCCACAAGCCACATCTAGTTGCAAGCATATTTAACCAAAATAATGGCACTATTTAAAAAAAAAAAAACAAAAAAGCATAAAAATCAAGAATGGACAAGTTTATTATGTTCACATCTACGTATTTATTTTATAATTATAATTAGTGTTTTAAGTAATACATAAAATAAACATATAATAAACTTAAGTGGCAGTGGGCAGAGCACATTGCTCGGAGAACAGATCGTCGATGGGGCCGAAAGATTATGGAGTGGCGACCGCGTACTGGAAGACGTAGCGTTGGAAGGCATCCCACAAGGTGGACCTATGACCTTGTGAAGGCCACAGGAACCCGTTGGATGCGAGAAGCATAGAAGCGGTTGAAGTGGAGGTGCTTGGGGGAGGCCTATGTCCAGCTGTGAAAGTCTTTCGGCTGAAATGATGATGATGATGTTTAAGTAATACCGGCTTTCATATCCTCGGTCCACGGCACTGATAAATTAATCAGGAAAATCTTAGCCTCCACACTGATTAATTCTGATGTGCCGTGTTTCACCGAGGCTATGGATGCCTGGAGACTCGCTTGCCCGAATACAGATCAAACTCAAACTCAAACTCAAACTCAAAGCATTTATTTCAATTAAACCATTTACAGGCACTTTTGAATTGTCAAGAAGTCAGTCAGTCAAAAAAAATGAAGCTAGTTGCCCATTCCAAAGCGTAGGTACCTATGGAGAAGAACGGGCAAGAAACTCCATGGACACTCTTTTAAATCAAAATAATGTGGTTACAAAGTCTTGGTTACATCATTCATGTTAAAAATTATACATGTGAGAACGATGCAGAACGTTAAAAGCGTCCATAATGAAAAGATGAGAAAAAACAACAATTCAAATAATAAATTAAAATAAGCCATGGCAGCAAAGAGATGACCAGTCCCTACTGACGGCGCCCGTTCACGAACATGACGCATGCATCAGCACCATTCAGCTCAACCATTTTGAAGGGAGCTAAATGATCCAACACATGCGCCACCATCAGCGAGACATTTGAGTGAGCATGACATACTCTCAGCCGCCAGAGCACATTCAAGTCAATGAAAGACGTACCCAGTAAATGGTAGCTTTATAGTGTGTACATAGTACTCACACATGTGTTATGCAATTATACAATACTAGGAGATTGAATTTATACAATGCAAAGATAGACTTACAATCTTCAGCAGCTCCAACAGTATTTTCAAGTGTTAATCAATTAGTTGTGGTTGTGGAGCAGGACCAGCATTGAGCCAGGCATTTTTATCCGCGATGTAATCCCCTAACTTATAATATGCCTGCCTGCATAGTGTGCGTTTAATACAAGACTTGAATTTTGTCTCATTCAGTTGAAGAATGTGGGGAGGTATTTTATTATAACATTTTAAACAGTACCCCATAAAAGATGAGTCTACTTTAGCTAGTCTGAAACCTGGTTGAACTAATAAGTCCCTATTTCTAGTACTATAATTATGTCTTTCACCTCTTTTACTAAAAATATGTAAATTTTTCCTTACATACATGATGTTTTCATAGATATATTGACAAGGTACCGTCATGATGTTAATTTCCTTAAACCGTTCCCTTAGAGAATCGCGCCTGCGAAGATTATATATGGCTCTGATGGCTCTTTTCTGCAGAATAAAAATAGAATCGATGTCTGCAGCCCGTCCCCAAAGTAAAATACCGTAAGACATGATACTATGAAAGTAACTAAAATAGACCAGTCTCGCGGTATCTACATCAGTAAACTGACGGATTTTTCTAACAGCATAAGCAGCTGAACTTAGCCGTCCTGCAAGAGATGTTAAATGAGGACCCCATTGTAGCCTTGAGTCGAGCGTGATCCCTAGGAAAACAGTTGTATCGACGAATTCTAGTTTCTCTTGATTCAATATTATCTCGCAATCACTACCTTTGACATTTGGTAAAGAAAATCTTATGCACTTAGTTTTTTTTCCATTTAATACTAAATTATTAGCAGTGAACCAATTTTGGACCTGCAGTAGGGCGTTATTTACGTCGTCAAAATTTATAGCACGTCTATTTACCTTAAAAATTAAAGAAGTGTCATCAGCAAATAACACCATTTGTGGTTGGTTTTTTAATAAATGGAGTAGATCATTAATATACACTAAAAAGAGGAAAGGACCCAAAATCGAGCCTTGTGGCACACCCATTTTTACTGTTAAACCATGTGAATTGACACCATTTATTTGAACTTGCTGTTGTCTATCATTTAAATAAGAACTAACTAAACTGAGCGCAAGTTTTCCAAGTCCGTAATGCTCAAGTTTCAAAAGCAAGGTTTCGTGATCGACGCAATCAAATGCCTTGGAGAGGTCACAAAAGATTCCTATGGCGTCTTGAGCCTCTTCCCACGCGTTAAAAATGTGTTTTAATAAGGTTACACCGGCGTCGGTCGTACAACGTCCTTTGGTAAAACCATACTGTTGATCGTGAAGGATTTTATTCGTGTTAAAATGATTGAGCATCTGATTAAGCATTATCTTTTCAAACACCTTGCTGAAAACCGGCAACACGGATACGGGTCTATAATTATTGGTGTCTTTACTGTCCCCGGATTTGTAAAGTGGTATTACCTTACTATATTTCATTAGATCGGGGAAGACTCCTTGATCTACACAATAATTAAATACTAAGGCTAAGTAAGGCGCAATAGTCTCAATTATGGAGGTACACACTTTAATGGACATCCCCCAAAGATCTTCGGTCAATTTGATCTTAATTTGCTTAAAAACTTTTATTACTACTACAGGGTTAATATGTTTAAATTGAAATTCAACCGGGCAGGCTTGAACGTTCGCTCTTAATAAATCAATTGATACGTCGGGTGAGGAATTTAAGGCTTCCGTCGTTTTTGATGGTATATTAGTAAAGAAATTTACAAATTCTTGAGCTACTTCTAAGTTAGAGCTTATGGCACCACGTGAAGTCTCCAACGTGTAATCAGTGTTTCGTTTTTTATTCCTACTAGTTTCGTTATTTATAATTTTCCAAACCGTTTTTATTCTATTTTCTGCCGTTTCGATTTTGTTGCTAATGTACCGGGCTTTGGCTATTTTGCAAGTATTTCTAAAAATTTTGGAATATGTAGCAACATACTTGCTGAAAGTAACAGTATTAATGTAAGGCTTAAGGCCATACAGCTCGAACAGTCTTTCCCTACTTATCCTAATACCTCTAGTTGCCCAGTCACTAAATATAAAATTAGGGCAAATGTTTTTTGTTTTCTTTTCAAAAGTTTTATTGAATTGAGTCTGAACTATTGAAAAGAAATCCACCCGACAATCCATCTTCCCAGAGACGGTGGGATGAGCCGCTCTGCAGAGTAGTCAGAACAATTTACTTGACTCGTCTGCTACTTCTGCGGAACGTGCGCGCCTGCTGGCTGTGGGTAGATGGGAGTCGGGACTTTGGCTTCATGCACTACCTTCGTCGAACATAGGCACTTTGTTCGACGACACTACTTTTCGCCTCGCTGCTTCCCTGCGACTAGGTACTCCTTGCTGTTCCCCTCATCGCTGTCACTGTGGCGAAGATGTCAACAGCCTCGGACACCACGGCCTGTCTTGCAGCCGAAGTGCGGGTCGCTTAGCGCGCCACGCGAACATTAATGATATCATCCGACGAGCTCTTGTTACCGTCGGCGTTCCAGCTGTATTAGAACCCAATGGCTTGGTACGCGACGATGGCAAGAGACCGGACGGTATGTCTCTATTTCCTTGGAAGGTGGGTAGGCCTTTAGTGTGGGACGCAACTTGTGTCGATACTCTTGCGCCATCCCACCTTCCTGGATCGGCATGCTGTGCTGGCGCTGCTGCTGCGGCTGCGGAAAACCTCAAGCGGCGAAAATATAATAACCTTATCGGAAATTATATTTTCGAGCCGTTTGGGGTTGAAACCTTCGGGCCGTGGGGTCCGAGTGCTCATGGCCTTTTTAAAGAAATTTCAAAACGCCTGGTTGACACTTCCCGTGACCCAAGGGCTGGCTTTTACTTTGGCCAAAGGCTAAGCATTGCCATACAACGTGGCAATGCCGCCAGTCTCTTGGGTACATTACCAGTCGACAGCGATGCGGATGAATTTTTCGACGCTATATTTTAGTTTTTGTATAGTTTTAGTTAAGTTAGGTTTTAATTTTGTTATTTTTGTTAATTTAAAGCTCCGATATAAATGTGTTTTTAATTATCATGGAGCGGATGAAAATGAATGTAATTTGATCTGCAATCGGAGCATTTTAGCCTAGTAATTGGTTGATTTATAAAATATTGCTTTAGCGAAAATACGTATATACACTCGGTACTTTATTCCGTAGGGACTATCAATTTAATTTATTATGTCTGTTTTCTTTATTTATAGCTCTTATCTGAATTCGTGAAACCTGAAGTGAAGATTTTTTTTTTTCACAGATTCTATTTGCAATTGATCGTCGGACCATTACCGAATTCGTTCCATGTCAAATGGCGTTGTGAAGGAGCAGCCAGTGCTGCATCTCCCACTTATAGAAGGAGGTTCCTCATCAGCCTTTTCACCACCTATGTCAGGTGTAACATTTCAGTTAGCTGGTGAGTTTGGATGCAGCAAGCGCAAGACTTTTTAAAATCATGAGTTCAGACATTACCTACCTGTCTCAATAAACCGCTGCCAAACTTAAACAACGAGAATAAGCCTACGAAGGAATTAATTTAAAAAATAAACCACTACGATTACATTCATAAAACTTCAATTAGGTACATTTACGAGTACACGAGCGAGCGACGTTTCGTCTAAATTGCATTTTCAATAAAACATTTGCACAAAGCCGATGAATATCAAAGTACCAGGATTTCATAACATAGACAGGGGCTATATTTCTTTCAGCGTCCCGGCTTCCCTCACATTTGTACCCTTCATTTCCAAAAAGGGCTTTTGTTTGATTTAACGACGACGAGCACGCATTTGGCCCTTGTTCCGGGATCCGGAGTCCTGGACGCCGGAGCCACAGCCGTGATTTTTTGTCTTTTATTTAATGCTTCCATCAAGGCTTGTTGGACACGTGTTCCTCGGAAATCCTCACTTTGCCCTGATGTAATGACATCTTCCTAATCCCAAGTTTAAACAAGTCTACCTTTTGTTTGTATAAAGCTCAATTACGGTCAAACTTACATTTCGCTCAGTGAGTTTGTTTCAGTAGTTAGAAAAAATGCTTAAAACTGTTTTTAAATATTTTTAAGGGTGCTTTTTTTTTTTTGTTTTTGAAGTGAGAACTTCATTAGGCGCGTTCGGCATTTTTGAGATGGGAAAAAACAATTGAACTCGCGACACTGTTACCGTTACCGTAACCGATACCAAATAAATATTTCGAAACCTGACGTTTCAAAAATTACTACACGTAATTTCTATTTTATTTTATAACTTATGTAATTTAACTAACGGTATCATGTACGTATTACTTATTTCACTGCTAGTGCTGTGCACTTCTGGAAGGGACGAATACACGATTCTTAAAACTGTATTTGATTCTTGTTTTTGTATCTACGTCGTAGTAAGTAAGTCATTAAAGTGCCTTGCCATTACACAAATAAATAAATTAGGTGCTATCTGAGTTACAGCAGTTTATTAATCCTTGAAAAACTACTTTGAACCCTATCTATTACAAGAAACACACACACGGACAGTATAAAAGTGATGACGTCAGTAATAATATATATAAGGCAGATCTGTTTTAGATAATTCCGAGTAGGTACAAAGTTGAAGATAACATTTATCTCCAACCCCCAATCCCACGCATTCTACGAAACTATAACTCCAGACAGAAATAAAACAACTTAATTTAGACACACGAGTATTAAATTGCCTGAAGCCCTAATTATAACCGACAGGCAAAGGTCACATATACAGGGTTACTTGTAATTTGATGTATATCCGTCAGGAGCTGATATTTATTATTTATTCTTAAGTCGCTCATCATTTTAATTATTATGTTGAATTAAGTACTTTTAATTATGTTCATAGCTTAATTTGAAGTGCCAACTACAATATAATTTTAATGGTACCCATTCAATAAGTTTTTTTTTTATTTGGATTTATATCGGAAAACCCTTACAATTCAAATATCTTGAAAACTATTGAATTACGGTCATACATATGGGGGTTAAATTTGTTGCATTTTGGCCCCCCTATCAGCTCTTGATAGATATACGTCGAATTAAAAGTAACCCTGTATACATACAGGTTGATTTTTTGGATTAATTGGCAATCTTTTTGGGATTAAAAAGTATTCATGAAAAAAAGCAGCTTTTTATATGATACGAGTATAATTATTATTGTCTAGGTATTTCAGACTACTTTGAAAAATATCTGATGTTTGATTTAAAATGCAATCCTTAAATTAAAATATAGTTTATTTCACATATTTCTGCATATTTCATGATGCATTAATGAAACGTCAAAAGTTATCTAGGTGCACGGTTCCAATTGGTCGTTTCATATGGAGAAGACGCAGTAGGAAACTCCACGGCTACTCTTTTATGATTAATTTACAAATAACCATTTCAATTATAATTACAACAATACAAACTACAACTTACAATTTAGTATACTTTTATGAAAATGCATTATTTTCAGGGTTGACTCTTCAGTAAAAGAGAAAAACAAATCAGAAAGAAGAAAAGATAAGGTTATTCAAAGTTGTATATGCAACTTTCGCCCCTTAAAGATTGCCAATAAAATCAAAGTCAGCCTGTATAATGGCCCCTATTAGTTCATTCAAACCTACGATTTAGATATCAATGAATATTGACAGGCACAAACTAATCAACTATTACAACCAAACGTGATGGGTGTCGATCCCGATCCCGATGAGCCACTGATTCAATTTCAATTGGCTTATTACGAATGATCGAATTGGTATAGTTTTATGGGATTATATATTTATGCGTACAGATTTTTATAATATGATTACCGTCAAACGGGGCGAATAGGGATGCAGGGGTGAATAGGGACGAAACTTTGAAAGCGATTTTAATATTGAAATAATATAGTTTGTTGCCATTTATGGCAACAAACTACCTATATTATATTACAGTACATATTACATATATTATATATTACTGCATTTACTGATTTATTGTGTTTACTGCATTATAATTAACGATTAAGTGCCCTTGTCGGCAAAAAACTATATGATTTCAACGCTAAAATCCATTTTAAAGTTTCGTCCCAATTCACCCCTGCATCCCTATTCATCCCGTTTGTAGGTAGTTATTTCATTTACTTATTTAAACTTTTCGCACACAAAAAAGGTACCGAGGCGGACTTAGGCGGGCTTAGGAATTCTAAACCAGTCTGCCAAGGTTGGTGAAGAGATTAGATGGCAGGTTCTTTGGTTGAGAGGAACAATGATAAAATAATAAATAACTTTGTGGCATCTGACAGTGTTTTGATCACCAATATCCATAAGTAGGTAAGTGAAGATTCGACAATGACATCAACGTTCGTTAGAGAATTGAAATTAAAAAAAAAATACAGGAAGCAGAATTAAAAAGTCACCTTTAGTAGTTTTTCACATTCTTCCAAATAAACCAAAGCGCAGCACAAACACGTAAAATTATACTTTACACATAACGATTACCCCGTTTATTACTCAGAGTGAAATCCAGTTGAAAAGTCGTTGGCACGAGCGAGTGAAAAAGGTAACAAACAGAACATTTCTCTTGTAACATGGCAAAGTGCTTTGACTAAACCAGCCCCCAGCCGGTAGCCTCAGGGATTAGAGACGCTTCTTGAAAAATACGTTCCTGTTTTCAATTTTTTGTTTTTTTATTCCACCAAAAAGTATGAACGCATTTTTATGATTTTTATCGGTAAATTAAAAAGTGATAGAAATTCGAAAAGGGAACACTCGTGTGTTTATTCGTTATTCGAATGATGTTTCACGTTACACCGCCTCGGTTGCTTTTTGTATGCAAAATGAAGAGCTAAAAATATTTTTCCATTCCGATTTCAGCTTAAAAGGAAAACATGGATGAATCAATCATTATTTTAACGAGTTTATATTGAAAGGAGAGTAAACAATGCTTAAACAAACTGTACTGTTGCTGCAGTTTCTGTTGTATTGACAAAGTATCGACATTGTTTTACCGGATACTACCTATACGGAACTTTAGTGAATACTGTGAATAGTCTTTTCATTTCGCCCGGGGAGTTCAGCTTTTGTTTAGGTATTTATCTATTTTATTACTTTCAATTCAATTTCAATTTTATTTCTTTGCAGTGGTGGTCAAGTGGTAATGGTCGCAACTTACAAGTTGTAGGTCGGGTTCGAATCCAGACAGGCGCTTTACTTTGTGTAAATTATTTCATCACCACTGCTCTCAAAACGGTGAAGGAAAACATCGCGAGGAAACCGGCATGTCCTAGAACCAAAAATTCGAAGACATGTGACATATTCTGCCAACCCGCACTGAGCCCGCGTGGTGGATTACGGCCCACTCCCTCTCACTGAGAGAGGTCTGTGTCCCAGCAGTGAGAACATTATAGGCTGATTATGTGATGTTATGTGATTACTTCCAACGGTAATTTAAACCAACAGTAAGTTAATCCTAACAAAGATCTCAAAATCAACTTTTAAAAGCTTTACGACGAAGTAATTTTTAAACATAATATTATTAAGTTTCGTTTTCGGTTTCCCAATTTTCACTCGGAATTTCAGCGGGAAGGCGTGCCGATACATACATTAGCAGCCTCAGCTTGCGACATCGCTAATTTCTCCACGACCAGCCTGTCACCATTAATGATAAACGACTCTTCGAATAGTCAAGGAAAATTGATTTTACATTGAAGACGGCTCTCAAACTGCGCGCGCTTACACGGGCAATTTTTTCGGCAATTATTTTTTTCGAAAATAATTGCTCAAAGTAGTGAAGGTATATTTTTTAAATAACCGAAAATATAATATAGTTCATAAATGATTCTGTAAATATTTACATAACATATAAACTATAATAATATGTACATTTATATGAAAAAATAAACAAAATATTCATAGGGCATCAAAGAATTCGTCCGCATCGCTGTCAACAGGAACAGTGCCCAAAAGGCTGGCAGCATTGCCACGTTGTATGGCAATGCTAATTCTTTGGCCAAGAAATAGGCCAGCCCTCTGGTCACGTGAAGAGTCGACTAACCGCTTGGCGATATCTCGAAAAACCAAGTGGGCACTCGGACCCCATGGCCCTAGTGTTTCAACTCCAAACGGCTCGAACATTATATCAGGCTGCAATATTTTCGCCGTATATGTAAAGTTTTATATAGTTCATTGAATTGAACTTGCTACGGCTAAAGAGCCTATCATTTTTCTATAATCCATACAGTATGACATATTTAACTGCCCTTTTCAAGCAACATATCTTTTTCTTCCATACTTCTCTATTAGTCGTCATATCGATCAATACATATAATATGTATTGGTAAATATTGCCTTGCTTAATGTATTAAGTTTTTCCATATTATTTAATATTCTTCCTTTTATTTGAATTACTTATTTATTTACATATGTACACACAAACTAAAATATATATATACTATTTACAAATAAAAATAAAAAAAAGATGAGCTCATTGGGCATCAAAAAATTCGTCCGCATCGCTGTCAATGGGATAAGTGCCCAAAAGGCTGGCAGCATTACCACGTTGGATGGCAATGCTTATTCTTTGGGCTAAAAATAGGCCAGCCTTCTGGTCATTCTTCTTTAGTATCCACCAATCCGCACTAGGCCCGCGTGGTGGATTACGACCTTCTCCCTCTCACAGAGGAGGCCTGTGTCCCAGCAGTGGGAACATTATAGGCTGATTATGCTATGGTTTCATAATAATATGGTAGTATTTCTATCAACAATTGCTATAATTTTGGAATTACCGTAACGTCATCATAACTCAGAGAGCAGTGTTGGTCCAGTGGTAACGACCCCCTTTACGAGTTGTGCGTCGCAGGTTCGAACTCAGGCACGCGCTTTACTTTGTGTAATTTATTTCATAACCACTGCTCTCAAAAAACGGTGAAGGAAACATTAAAGAAACCAAAAATTGTCCAAGAACCAAAAATTGTAACACATTTGACATGTACCAACCCGCACTAGACCCGCATGGTGGATTACGGCCCATTCCTCCTCATAGAGAAGATGCCTGTGTCCCAGCAGTGGAACGTTATATGATGATTATGCGTTATAACTCAAGAATTGCGCAACATTAGTTGCCCGTGTGCGCAACCTTCATGTAGCTACGTACGCGTCGCGTCGTTGCGAATAAGCGACGGATATGAACTAGGACACGATAGATGTATGTACTTATTTACATAATGTGTTTGTGGAAGTGAATTGTGTAACAAGTTTATCTAGCTGTTTGTGCACATTGAGTTTTGTGAGCCAATGCATAAGTGATAAGTTATTTGTTGGTGGAGCCTGAATAGTGACAATCCTCGTACAGCGCTACAAGGTTAATTTTGCGCGTGGCCAAAATCGGAACTAACGTCGCCATCTTGTTGAAGAAAAAACTTCTTTAGGCGCGTTGGGCATTTTTTGAAATAGGAAAAAAACAATTGAATTCGCGCCACTGTTACCGACTGACACCGTTTCGGATGTGTTCGGCTGTCCTCGGGATGTACTCGGTTTTAATGTATATCCGATATGTCAGTGAGTGATGGCAAAGTATTCTGTTGGTGTTTAGTTTTCACTTCTGTCGGCACTCCCGGAGTGCCACTGTTTTTTTTAATACATTTCAAGTGACATAATTTCACAAAACAATTGCACAATGTTTACTAATAGCGCCCCCCTGTCAACGTCATTTGAGCGCCAAAAGATCCAGGTACGGTCCTTTCAAAGCTATTTTACCTCTGACAAGCTGCAACCCAACAGCAACCTTATTTCACTAAAAATAAAGGTCACTGTGATTTTGACAGACTTGACAGTTGCAGCAAACCAACAGCAACCTTATTGTCTCGAGATTAAAGGTCACTATTGACAGTGATGCAAAATCGGAGCTATAATAATTGTGAATGGACAGTGTATCTTCTGTATAAAAAAAACAAAATATCTTATTTTATTGACGACCTCCAACGAAGCGCTGTTCTATGTTTAGAATAAATTAAGCCTTGGTTTCCAGAGGGAAATAAAAAAGCTAACTAGAACAACGTAAAACATGCCTTTTTACTTAAGCCACGTTTTTCAAGAAGAGCGCTGCCGTTAATTATTATAATGGTCGTCATGAAAATCTATTGTTTTACCAGTATTTGACAATAAGATGTCAAAAACGCTTTGTATTTGGACAGCCGTTTATATGCCGTATTATAATCATTTATAGAATTAGCTATTTTGAGAATTAGTCTATAAAAGACACAGTTGCCATTTTGAGAAGTGGGCATTTTGCTCCTAAATCTTATTATTGTATGACCGTTCACCGCTTTCTTAGGAAACTAAACCTGTCAATAATGCGGTGATTATCTCCCATGTGACAACTAAACTATTAAGCGCACGAGTTTGTCTTCATAGTAAAAAATGTCAGGGATTTTATATTTAATTCACATAAAACATTTTTTTTTTATTTTAACATTTTAGAGTTTTTTGAAGCAAAAATGCATTATCAGCTTTCCCGAATAAAATAAAAATAAATAAATAACATAAAACAGTAATAATTTTAAAGCAATCACTATGATTGACTAACTCAAGAACTATTAAATCTACGTAAAATATTATCGATACGTAATGAAATACATCATTTGAGCTCTCTAATCCATAATAAACCTATCAAATTCAGCATAACAGCTAATGTTAGAGTCAAACAGCAATATGATTGCCATTATCCATTTAACGGTACTTTGGAATGGAGTCTAAATCAGTATTGGTGTAATCAAATTAGTCCGCAAATGTTCACAAATTGATTATTATGGATAATTGGTTTGAACGGTATCATAATGCACAGTTTAGTCGCTTGTTAACTACTGACTACCATCGTATTTAGCATAAGCAGCCTATAATGTTCCCACTGCTGGGTCACTGGCCTTCTCTCAGTGAGAGGGGTGGGCCGTAATCCACCACGCAGGCCCATCCACCAACCCGCGCTTCGCAAAAAAACGTCGGTAAAAGTTGGCATTTCGACCTCCAGTATCTCCGTAACCAGAAGGTTCCCAGGTAAGGTTGCTGTACAAAAAAAAAAATAACAATGACGGGGAGTACAAGTGGCTCTCAGCTTCGTTAAGTGTCTTTTTACACCCGTTATAAATAACACGCGAACGAAAATTCGCTAACAGATACAAAGTTAGACGTCAATTTCGCCGGTACGTGCCTTTTGGACCAGTCCCGTTTTTTTAAAGACACAATTAAGGGGACTATATAATCTACAGCGCGGTCACTGTCGGACTGCATAGAAAAGAAAGAGAAGCGCGATGACACAACGCTGGTAATCTATTGCAAAATATTAAGCAATTATGTATTTACAAAAAATCTATTGTTTGGACTAAAAAATTAAAACACTAGTGCTTTGGGTATGTTGCTTGTAGAACAATATGACAAAAAATCTGAATGATTATAATATTAGTATAGGTTTTATTGTAAAAAGAAAGCTTTTACAGGTATCTTCATGATTTTTTCTGTTGTATCAAATTAGTTGTATTATGTTTTCAACACACTATCTAGCTAGCATATATCCTGAAGAATATCATATATTTTTTTCTGATTTTGTTTACTGTAGTCGATCATATACTTTTAAGGTAAGTATACACGACGACACCCGACATTAGACACTCAGTGTATACATCGACTGTCTATGTGTGTCCACTGCTGCGACACTTAGTTGCAGGTGTAGTGGCGATGTCGCTCAGTGTCCGTGTCGCAGCCGTGGTGACAGAACTTGCGCAGTGTCCGACACAAGTGTCGCGAATTTCGAACTTGTGCGAAATTTATAGCTAGACCAATATGACGTCTCGCGCGCGCGTTTCTCTATCGAAGGTGAAATCTTGTTAGATAAATATAAGTCTTCGTGTTTTATCCGAAGAAAGTTTTTGTAGTATTCTGGATCTTCGTTTTTCAGTTCAGATAACAATTGAATGCTTATATGCCCCCAGCTGTGCTCTTCTTTTAATCTCATCTTAAACCCATATCGATCTGTTTTTACGAAGACGCATTTTAATTGAAACACATAAATCGACAACCGCTGCAGCAGCACGTCATTCATGGCGAGGGAACGTACAACACAGAATTGCAGTCAGTGTAGCATCGATTCGTATAGACAGCCAATACACTTGAACTGAGACACTAGATGTTTACACCAACGTCGACACAAAAAATTGCTTACCGTGTGGACGCAATCGACACTAGTGTCGACATTTGTGTCAAGTGTCAGTGTCGTCGTGTATCCTTACCTTTAGGCATTATAAAACTGGCGTTTTTTGCGTTTAAGTCCTGTAATCCACTTAAGAGCAAAATAATTATGTATTTAACTAGCGACCCGCGCTTCACACGGTTTTTAAGACTTAATAGAACACCGACATTTTTTATCATAAACACATAACATAACATCACGCTATGTTCCCTCGAAGGGTTAGGCAGAGGTGTACCCCACACCACATTTCGCCAGTTGTGGTTAAGTCCCATGTAATAAGGGACGACCCTATTGTTATCATTTGGGAACAAATCTTGACTCCAGGTTGCTACGACTTTAACTTTAATCACACTATCACACTAATATAAAGGCGAAAGTTTGTGAATGTGTGTGTGTGTTTATATGTTTGTTACTTCTTCACGCTCAAACGGCTGGACCAATTTTGATACAATTTTGTATGGAGATTGTCGGCACCCTGAATTAACATATAGGCTACTTTTTATCCCGATATTCCCACGGAATTGACACTTATGCGGGTAAAACCGCGGGGCGCAGCTAGTTTATAATATGTATAGATATTGAAAGCCTACAAAACTACTCATATTTTAAAACCATCTTCCTCTTTCACGTCCCAAATCTTCGCTGTATAACATGGCGATAATATATCGGGTGCTGCCTTTAACAACGTCGTTGGGTGCCATATCTCGACAATATTTGGGCCATCACTCGTAGCTATTACACGTTTGAACTCACGTGAACTTTGTGTGTTGCGCTTTCTTAAAGATGTTTTAATAATATTATGGTGTGATGGAATATTCACCATACCAGCCTAATAGGCCCTTCGCTCACGCCACGATTTCTTTACGTTAGTTTAGCTTACGTACGTTTAGGAAAAACGTATTTTTCAACAAGCTTCCATAGTGATTCATACAACACCGTGCCTACACACCACGGCGAGATCCGGTTAAGCTGCGCGCGTCGCCTATTGGCGACGAAACAATAGAAAATCAATTGTGTCTCATGAGCGGAGCTTGACTGATTAAACCGTAGTTTTTCACGGCAAGAAAAACGTGTGTGTACAGACGCCAGCAGATCAAGCTACTACAATCTGTCTTTAATAGATTTTCAACTTTATCACAAGAGCAGTTAGGTTCAAGGTTGATTGGGAAAATTTTACAGTTTCGGGTAGCTTGATGTGCTGGCGTCTGTACAAAGGGCTTTACTGTCTCACAGCAGGCAAAAGCCTTTCTCATACAAAGAAGGCATGAGCCACCACGCATAAGATACTAACTTGCCTTGCTTTCTGAATTTTCTTTAACTGTAGAGAAGGCTTAATAAAACACATGAATACGGCTATTAGTTTGGATAATTGGGTTTATTCATAAAATAAGATTTCTCATTACATTCCATTTTAATGGAAATAATTATTTACAAAGTTACCTAAATAATGATTAATTATTTGAGTATTAATTTAGGTTTAAATTAAAGGTTTTGAGACTTTCTAAGGATTTACGCGATAATAACATAACGATAATAATTATACATAATAGAGGAAGTTAAGGCGATTCACTATTAAATGTTATAGTTTGATGATACTTTCATCAAATTCTACTAGGTAGGTATAGTGAAGTGTTTTAATTTGTTTTTAATATAATATCCAAGGTAGCTGCTTTTCCTTTCCTAAATATAAACTCTATTAAGAGCCTCTATTGTTATTTTTGTTTTAACGGTTTGGCAAATTTAAATTATAATGAATGGCCATAAAATCCGATGAAAATTACTGTGTGGTTTACGTAATTGAATCTCCGCCTGTAAAACTTTTCTGCTTTTCTGCTAAAAGCTTTTCACAAAGGCAATACTTATTAATATTAAAACCAGTGGTTTTTATCTGAGTAAAATACATTTTACAATTCCTGTAGAAATAAATTTAAAAATAAAATGTCCATGTGCTAAATGTGCATTGTTGAATATACCATTATTATTGTACTTGTGTTAAGCAAATGAATAAATAACATAAGATATTGATTAAGTCAACTTATGACTTAATGTGACATTTAAACCTTATTCAGATCTCACATTAAGTTGCTTATGCGTAAATATTATTTAAGATACAGATTTATCCCATCATCTCCGCAACGCCAGCGTTTTCCGCACTCGGAAAGTCGGAATGTTAGCAGATGTCTTTTATTGCGCCATTGGGCGTGAAACTTATAGTTGTCTGCAGGCCCGACAGAAATGTGAAGGATCTTCCGTATAGAAGGTTACAAGATATTGATTTCAGTTTTGTAGGTCGCGTAGCTGTTACTGAATGCATCAAGGCAGTCTGAAAAGTATTTATGTATGGAGCAACAAGTTACTTTTCAGTTCCAATAGTATACATTGAGTCAGTAATCTATAGGTACCTTTATACTAAACTGTTTGATATATGTTTGAACGCGTTAATCTCTGAAAGCAACGATCAGATTTTAATTTTGATAGCCCAATTATTGAGAAAGGCTATACCTAGGCTCTTTAACATTACCCAAGGACCCTTTGGAGCTGAGCAAAAACTCAGAATGAACGCTAAACGAAAAAAAAGTAACAGCGCGGGCAGACAATGCAATGCGATGCGGCCCAGCCCATAAAAAAAAAAATCATGTTCCCCTGACCCATCAGGGGAACATGAAATTTCACGCAAACGAAGTCGCGGGCAGAAGCTAGTACGTAATAAAAGTGAATTCTTTGTATGATGACTTGAAATCTCTTTTTCGATTCGGTCGAACGTATATACAAAAAAATCTTGCTAAGCATTTTTGAAGCGTAAAATTAAAATATTCGTATGATATTATTCTTAAATCGCTCATCATTTTAATTATATTGTTGAATTAAGTACTTTTAATTATGTTCATAGCCTTATTGAAGTACAGCTACAATATCATCTTTTAATGGTACTCATTAAATATGTAGTTTTTTTATTATTTGGAATTATATCGAAAATCTCTTAAAATTCAAATATCTCGAAAACTTTTGAATTCCGGCGATACATACATACTCGTATGAGGGGATCAATTTGTTGCATTTTGGCCACCCTATAGCTCCTGACGTCGATATACGTCGAATTACAAGTAAGCCTGTATACAACGGCCCGACATGAATCATAGGGCAGTTGCTCGTCAGACACGACACCCGTCTGGTCGGAGGATCGTCCCTTTTCTATGGAGTATGAGTGAACTTTACACCCTGATCCTCATACCTCTATAAAATATTGATAATAAATAAAATAAAAAATTAAACATAAGACAAACAAGGAACATGCTAGTGCTAATATTTTAGGCTATCCCTGTTTGCAATCTCAGTCACCAGTCAACCATTCGTCCTCTGTGAACAAAACTTTCATGTGGATGGTATACAATACCTAATCCATTAGGGAACACTAGGTATATTGATATACAGGTGTGTTGTAATCTGTCCGTACTGTCACAAAGTCAATCGTTTGTAGATCATGATAACAGAATTGTGCTACATCAAAGTCAATGCAATCTGGAATTGATGGGTTCATTTGTATTGGTATTGATTTCTGGTGAAGTACCTTAGCATTACCTAACTGATAATTAAGTAATATGTCGATAGTTATTGGATTATAGCAATTTTTTATCACCACAGTGTAAAATTTAAGTTGAATGAAGTAAAATACTTAAAGGAGATTTATTACGTTAAGTTATATTCAATATTCATAATAATGGGTGACGTGCAAAATATATACGTACAGCGCGTAGTGGGACTTAATTACTTACGATTTTATCTTCGCGGTACTTGATTCATAACTACCTATCCCTTTTTGTAAACATTTATCATCATCATCATCATCATTTCAGCCGAAAGACGTCCACTGGACATGGGCCTCCCCCAAGCACCTTCACTTCGACCAACTATAAATATATATAAAAATTTATAATTATTATATATAGCTGCGCCCCGCGGTTTCACCCGCGTAAATGTCGATCCCGTGGGAATATCGGGATAAAAACTATCCTATGTCCTTTCCCGGGACTCAAACTATCTCTATACCAAATTTCATCGAAATCGGTCCAGCCGTTTTCATGTTATGTCGTGACAACGGAAAACGGGTTTCATTTTTATATATATAGATTACAACGTTAAGAGTCAAATGTTATATATTTCTTGAAGAAATCCTCTTCCAAATGGATAATAAAACTCCTCAATAACTTTATAATGGATACTTTTATGGGATGTTTCTAATGAATACTTTTATGGGAAAATACATGTGTATCTTCGACGGAAGGAATAAAAAAGAATTATGATCTCATCTACCATGTTTATCGCCTCCTTAGGCGATAAACATAGTAGATTTATAAATTTTGCTTTTCCCAATAATAACATTTATCGAAGAATGAGGGATATTATTGTAGGCGCACGTCGAATTATGAGCGATAACAAGTCAGTGCGAGCTGAATGAATAATTCAGCGATTCGTCGATCGATACGTCGCGGGATTCTTGCCTAATCTCGTCTTTCCATAATAATTCTAAAAATTTGATGAAAATCGGGAATTTGGATATTTTTCCTCGGGTTTCGCGGAAAAAGGGTATCATGAAAAATGAAGAATTCAATTAAATTTTCTTTCTTTCAAAAACAAATAAATAAACTTAATAAGTAAGCAATAATCTATTTTCTTTTGTTAAAATATTTAGGTCAAAAGAGCAGGAAACTTGATGGTTAATACCTGGGTGAAATAAGCGAGTTATCAGTCCATTGCTTTTGTATTGAGATGGCTATGCCAAGTAGATCGACAAAAGTCAACCAAAGCAGTGAACCAAACAAAAAACTTCTCTACTAGATAAATATACTTTCATTTCAAAATTTAAAAGATAATTTCATAATTTTATACAATCATCTATAATTTATAATGAATTTACCTCAAAATATTTAAACAAAATTATAATAATCGCAGATATTTGTAGCTCCAACATTTGCGGTGTAATTTTCGATCTATTTTCGATACTAAAATACAATTTGATAACCTTAATTTGTTAAGGGAACTATATTTTCTATCACCAAAATTTATATTTGTCATCAAGTTGTATCACCTAATAAATAGATCTATCGCCACGAAATATTTGTATCACCTAATAAATAGATCTATCGCCACGAAATATTTTCGTTCTCAGATAGCGGGGCTCCGTCGACATAGGATGCAAGAACGAGCGAAGGGCACCCCGAGGTTCGGTTTGGTTAGGTTACTTTAAACCCTTTACACAGAAATAGGGGCCCCGCGAAGCGGGGCTCCGTCGACATAGGATGCAAGAGCGAGCAAAGGGCACCCCGAGGTTCGGTTTGGTTAGGTCACTTGCATTGTTTGGTGACTACATTTTGGTGACAGATCTACTATTTGGAGGACAAACCCTATTATTTAAGAAACACAAAACTAATTAAATTGGTGATAGCTTAAATGATACCCATTTGTTAATCCTACATGATATAGGCCGATACTATTAAAATTAATAAACAAATTTTAGAGATATTTCATTCGAAATTCAATTAATTCAACATGAATTATAGCCCGAAATAATGAAGCACTATAAAATCTGAGATACAAAGGAGATCGAAGATCGTCACTCACTGAACGCCTGAAGGAGGAAATCGCCGTCGAGGAAGACCCTGGCGTTTACAGGGCTAACAAGGCCAGAGATTGCTCAAGACAGGGTTTGGAAGGAAAATAGTTAGTAGTTGGACAATATAGGCTAAAGAAAAAAAAAAAACTGTTCCCAAAGAAAAGCTACAGGTATTTAAGTTCCAAGGAAAAGAAAAGACTAGTCGTCTATCTTAGTAATAAGAACTGGCGCATAATAACATTTAAGTATAGAAGATGTCTACCCGCCTTTGTGCTCTAGAAAGTCTTATGCAGTTGTTCGCATTATAAATGTTGGTAGGTTTTATCTTCGTTCCTTTTAAAGGCTCGCGCTCATTTAGGCAGGCTGCACCGCAACGCAACGCATAGCAAAAATTCTCCTACAGTTCGGACTTCGAGAGAACGCGTTCTTAATACCCGTCAGTTTCATATAAACGAATACGTGTTATGGGAATTTGATCTTTATTAGTTACTAAAATTGTCGCAATGATATGTGTCAGACATTTTGCATGAACCATCACTACAAGTAGGCCGCGAGCCTTATTACACTGGAGTGGAATTAGTTCAAATTAAATTCGAAGCTTGAATCTGTCCGAAAAAATGACTGCATTGCGTTGCGGCCCACCACGTCTCCAAATATATTTTGGTGCATTTTTGCGCTGCGACCCGTCGCGGCTGTAATGTGCGCTTAGCTTGATACAACTTTATAAAATTATTATCAAAAGTCATTTATTCAAACTAGGCTGAGAATCAATCAGCACTTTTCGAACGTCAAAATTACAAAAGGCAGTTCCCCCAAAACGCCCGCCCTTTTCCACTTCCCAGTGCTTTCGCTGGGGAGAAGAAGTGGCGCAACAAACTCCCCAGCAGCACAGCTATCTGTTCAGTTAGAAAATACTTGATTGTATACAATACTAGGTATGCGAAGTAATTAACGTTACAGGACACAGATGCCATAACAACTTTTCTAAAGTTAAGTAAGTAAAATATTGAGCAATTGAATCGAAACTTCTTAAGGAGCCACTTGAGGCCTATTGTCGTGGAGTGGTTTTTGATATAGGAATGTTATTTTTAAATAAATTATACGAAACATTAATTAAAGAAAACAGATATTTTAATATCTATCAGATGCTGCAGAAAAAAGACCACCTAGGGTCATTGACGGCCCCAGTCAGAGGCGCGGCTGTTAACGTACGATTATCTCCTGGGCACCCGACTCATGGTAGTCAAAGATACCGTGGGGAAAACCGTATCCATAAAGTATTTGCAACGAAAAAAAAATTTTTCGATTATATTACATGATCCAGTCAATACGCTTGCTAATGAGTGATGGTAAATTCAGACTTCTTCTCATAAATACATCATGATTTATAATTATAATTCATATTTAGACATTATTTTAATTTATTATTCAATCATTTGCTTCGATTTTTATGTTACCTACTTAAATACATTAATTGGTCGCATGACTAACATAGTTTTAAGATAATGAAATACTAACAAAATATGGACATTTAAATAGTCTGAATTAAACGATTTTATTTTTATAAAGAGGAAGCTTGAGTCAGGCTGATTTCAACGTTTCATTTTTAGAGCCGAAAAATGTGGGACAAAACTTCGGGACGAACGAAGAATAATAAATAAAAATAAATACGTCTCTTCTCTATGACCAAAAGATTAATAAAAACAAAAACGAATTCTTTATAAAACGGCAATATCCAAAGATATCTAGCGACATCACATTCATAGGCGCATTTCGTCAAGTAAATAAATTTAAATTCGGGCCTATCTGCGAAGCTCGTATATGGAGCTGTCAATATACATAATAAGTACATTATGATATACGGGAAGGGAGCAGTTTCTACGAAGGAGCAAATCGAATTCCTCAGCAATTTCCTTTCATAGTTCGTCATCGGATTAGGTTTTCTTTTGACGGGAGACGATGGTAATATATTCAGTCTTTTGTAGAATAACGACCACATTTTGGAGGCTTTTCTGGAAGCGGGTTTGTTCGCGCACAGATTCATATCGCAGCATTTTGACGGAACATGACTTTTCAATCATGTTGCATTGGCCCGGACACGACACGCCTGGATAGGAATATCGTCTTCAGAATACTTATGTACTTGGAGTGGAGACTGGTGGTCTGAAATACAAGCTTCGGCTTAGCTTAGGCACCAGTCTATCATAATATTTTTCTTTGAGCCCATGACTGGACAATATTGTTCTTTGTTACTATTTCATAAAGATATATGTAGTGAGAAAATAAATACTTAAATCATTATTTTTTATTGTAAACTTGACCATATTGAGTACGAGCAATGTGTGCATTATCCAAACTATCCAAACTAATATTATAAATGCGAAAGTAACTCTGTCTGTCTGTCTGTCTTTTCTTCACGCCTAAACCGCTGAACCGATTTAGATGAAATTTGGTGTAGAGATAGTTTGAGACCCGGGGAAGGACATAGGATAGTTTTTATCCCGATATTCCCACGGGATCGACACTTATGCGGGTGAAACCGCGGGGCGCAGCTAGTACTTACATACATATGAATGTTCACAATCCAAATATTTTTGATTTCAAACCAAACAGATTATAGAGGTATGAGGAACAGGGTGTAAAGTTCACTCATACTCTATAGAAAAGGGAGGATCCTCCGACCAGATGGGTGTTGTGTTTGGCGGGCAACTGTCCGATGATTCATGTCGGGCCGTTGTATCTATGCTAGTTGCACGGTAAACTCTGCTTGCGAGATGCAGGATTTGCGTGACGTTAGTATGACGCGTTGTTCGCATGTGTCACCGCTAGAAGCTCATGAGCATATTATCTGGTTTTTTAAGCAGATATCACGAGTGTTCATTCTTGTTTCATTTCACGTTCACACGACAAAATAACATAGAAATGAACGTTCATCTGCTCATTTCATTTTTGGGTAAGCGAGTAAAAGATACCGAATGCCGAAATCCGAGATAGTGATAACTGCTTTACCTATATTAAACTGCGAACACTTGTATTAAAACTCAATTGTATTGTACCAATTGTATTTTGCCTTTACTTACACATAAAACGATTACACTGCTGACAGTGTAAAATTAATGTAGATATTTACATTCATTTCAATTTAGGTTAGGGCTTTCAAAAGATAATAAAAACACAAAAGAGGCTTAAATTAAGCTTTTATTAATCATTCACATTGTACGATCATGTAGGTACATAAAATATTTTAATTTTAAAATGGCCAGAGGACTATAGAAAATTATTAATGGCCGACAATCGCTTCTTGAATGGAAAACAATTAAACAACAACTTGTTGACGACAATGATAATTGGAATACGTACATTTATTAAATAATTAAGTGTGTTTAATACAAAAATGTTTTGTTATAACACTCATACAGAAAACAGAAAAAAAATGTCCAAGTCCAAGGGACAATGGGGTATAAATGGCAAAGAAAAAAGAATTAAATTTTCCTCATAAAAGTTGACAACAGAGCTGATTATTCTAATTCTGAATTGCATTAATGTGTATAAAAAAAAAGAAATGCAACTTTTTATATTGTATTTTTTTATTGCTGAATGGGCGTGTCTTGGTAATGGAATGCGAATCTAGAACATGGATCACCCAAAATCAATTTTCCTAGGATTTTACAGGACACGGTACTCATTTACAGTAATAATACCAGAAGGCCAATTCTCGTAATTTAAAACGTTCAAAATATAGTCGCAGTCTCATCTCGGCGACAAACAAAAATGTCTAAATGTAGGGAAATTAGAAGTATTTTTTGACAGATTGAAACTGAGATCAGACTGTGAACGTGCTTAAAATTACGAGAATTGCCCCTCAGATCTTTTCATTGCAATTTCACAATACTTATAATAATGAGAATCAAACATTTGCAAAACAATTTTCAATAGGCACGTTGTTAAAACAGGTGCGTTTACAATTGAAAATACGAAATATGTTTACAATAAAATTGTTCACCGGAGTCCTAAGCAGGCTTATATTTTGTTATTACGCTTTATTTCTAGACAACACAGGAATCATAATTGTATGATTGATTGTATGATTTTCAAATGAAACATTGTTCTGTTTTACATTCACATACAATAACATTATTTATGTTTACATATTATTACAGGGGCTTGTGGCTAAGTAATAACAGCCGCACGGGTCGATAGATCAGGTTAAGCTACGCTTGCCGCGGTTGGGCCGTGGATGGGTGACCATCTTTACATACCAAGACCCTTCCGTGCCTCGGAAAGCACGTTAAGCCGTTGGTCCCGGCTGTCATTCGTGGATCTTTGACAGCCGTTACGGGACGTCAGAAGTCCGAAAATCTGACAACCAGTCTTACCAAGGGGTATCGTATTATCCAGTAACTAGGTTGTGGAGGTCAGATAGGCAGTCGCTCCATGTAAAATACTGGTATTCAGCTGCATACGGTTAGACTGGATGCCGACCCCAACATAGTTGGGAAAGGGCTAGGCAGATAATAATATTTACATATTAAATAAACGCCATGTTTGAAAATAGTAACACACATTTACAAATATGCTTGTTTGTCCTAGTGGTCGCAAATGCGACTGCTGAGCCTGTTCTGAATTTGATCCTCGAGTTGAGCAGGGTTATTCAGTAATTCCTTTTAAAACCTCTTAATAAAAACTCGGTGTTTAAATTTGTGCCTGATTAATAGCTCTAGACTTGGCCCTATTATAATATGGGACCCTTAGCAGAGCTGGCGAAATTTGCCTTTACTAACCCTGCGTACCTTATAAAACTGCCGCACATTTGGGCAAAAATGGTCTTACATCAATTTCGGATATTTTTTAAATAAAGTTTTTTTTTTTTTTTTTTGTATTTTGTGTTTCTTAGTAACAGCCCGAAGCTTGGAAGTTGGCGGTGTGATACCCCCGTGCCTCGGAAAGCACGTTAAGCCGTTGGTCCTGCGCCTGATCTCTCTCCGGTCACATGGGATTGCTGTCCTATCGGACTATGAGAGTGAGGGAAGAGAGATATAGACTAAAATATCTCCGCGCCGAATGCTGGTCTCCGCTGAGATTGGTCGGTAAGGTCTAAATTCCGTCTGGAGGTCTAATATATTTTGTATGAACCACACAAACACACACACCCCCATAACGCACACACACACAGAGACACACACATTACTGGCGGGCTTCGCCGCGCGTTTTTGTTTCGCGCCGCTGAGCCTAAATAATGACGATCCGATCCAGCCTGACCCTTGCTGCCGTCCCCCAGCGACGCGCTAAGCCGAGGCCCGTACGGTACCCCACAGGGGGTGCCCCTAGCATGTAATTGCTTAATTGAAAAGTTGTATGTCCTGGCTAGAGGCTTATTAAGGCATCTACAGGATAGCCCGGTTAGGCACCTGACTACCTCTTAGGGTGACCAGAGAGGTGCCATACAAAAACAAATGCGGTTGTAATGTGCGCCTGCACTTCAACATACATATAGCCATACCATTGGGGGTCCATAACACAGTGTTCCAGGCCGAATGCATGCTCTAGCCGCTTCTGCCATTATGGCTAGGGAAGTAAAGGAGCACTCAATACGCATACCTACTCTCAGACAGCATGGCTGTTCTGCAAGCACTGAACAGTTATACAGCTGACTCTGGGCTAATATACGAGTGTCACCAGCGCCTCAACCAGGTGGGTAACCTCAATAAAATAACCATTCAATGGATCAAAGGACACAGCGGTTCGCTGGGCAACGATGCAGCCGACTAGCTTGCCAGAAGGGGATCAAGCATGGCACCTGTGGGACCTGAGCCCATAGCGCCACTCCCCTTTGGGTATATACGCACTCTGGTAAGGAAACGCACCAGAGACCAACATGAAAAACTGTGGACGGACCAAGGAGAATGTAGGCAGGCTAGGGAAGCAATTCCCACATTGGATGGCTGCCTCACGAAACAGGTTCTCCGTCTAACCAAACAAAAGCTGCGCATAGTTACTGCAGCTTTAACTGGCCACGGGTCATTTAATAAACACCTCTTTGTCATAGGAGTAACAGACAGTCCGTTGTGCAGGGCCTGCATGGAGGACGACGAGACAGCGGCACATGTGCTTCTAAGCTGCCCGGTGATCGCCACGTACAGGGCAAAGTACTTCGGTAACCCAGGTACCCTACGAGAGACGGTTAGTAACATCAAGGCGTTGCTGGCCTTCCTTGAGGAGCTAGGGTGGATCGAATAATCGATTTTCCCACCCGTACGCAAAATACGCGCATTGACGTGGAGTTGCGGACACCAGCCCGTAGTACAGTCGAGTTCTTTAATATTTGAGCATGTTCATGAATCAAAAATATATAGGCAATGGTAAGTTTCATAAAACTCTAAACAGCTTCGCCGTACAATAAATTGTAAACAATCTGTGACATCATAAATATGTGACTACATTATATCAAAAATATTACTACAGACAAAGACTCTAAAAATTGTGCGCAATCCCTTGTTCATATTATATTGCGCAAAGTTAGGTTCACAAATATCTATGCAATTTTTTTTCTATGAAAAAGATCTTGAAACAAAATCAATTTGAAGTTGTCAGTTATGACATCCTTCAACGGCAATATTGCATTATTACTCGAACTTCTGCTCCGACAAGCAAAAATAAATTTAATGGTAAAGGCCATTTAGTTGAATATTCAAAACTGTATAGATATTTATGAATCCTAGGTTGCAACAAATATGTTGAAATCTAGAATATTTAGATATTTATGTTCCGAAGAGTAGTCAGATATTTTTGACTGCAATAACGTAACATACTTATGAACAGTTTATATGAAAACATTTTATTGATGTCTAAGTTTGTATAGAACTATATGATCATTTTGACGCTTACAATATTTTGAAACATTGTCACTGCCAATATATTAATGAACTCGACTGTACCTATTACCTATTAATGTGCGCCTGCCTTTAGGAGTATCTTTGTAACTACAAGTTGTGTACATACGTAAACAAAATATCACCGTGTCATTTTCGGTTGCACTGAACTTTTACAATTTAACCCGATGAACAAGCCGTGTGCACAATTATTAGAAAACTGTTTGTTGTTCACTCTTGTATTGTAAGTTTTATCGAGCGAACTCGTGTTTTGCTTTTCACTTGTTTTTTTTACTATACCCAATTTTGTTTTGGAATGTGTTAAAGAAAATTTTTGTAAATTAAGGATAATATGCCATATTATTAGTTAAATATTTTCCATTTTAAAACTTAACAATTTGTTTATTTACCATGCCAGTTGCGATATGTTGAAAGTACGTCATGTCATGAGATTTACAAATAAATATGCCAATTTATGAGTTGATCGCATCTGGGATGTGAAAATTACATTAGCTACAAGGTGTTGTTACGCGTATTCAAGTGGTGCTAAAAATAAAAACAGCACAACAAGATCGTAAACATTTTACGTCATAAAAGAAAACATGTGAATAAACAATTTAAAGGGTTTATTATACATACGACTGAAGCGATTGTCAGATACACTTCATGGATTCCTAACACGCCTAAATGTATCTATTTTACAATTATTCATATACTTTCATCTATACAATAGCACATAAATAATTAATCTATTTTTAAAATATATTTCGCTTCAATATACACATTTTTCTTAACTTATCACATCTTTTAGCCTAAGAAATAAACTTTCTACAATAGTCAGTGTAAAGAGCTGCAGGAAGACTTTCAACACCAATTTAGGAGACGGAACCTTGTCACGAAGCCCTTTATTCAATTTGCCCCAAACAGGTTTTGTTATTGGGCTAACGAAATCAAACAATAATATTGGGTTAATTCCTCCCTGAAGTGTAACTCCATTTTCCTCGAATTTACCCGAAGGGGCTAATCGAATTGTTCCGGTAACAAGTCGTCTCCCGCATGGCAATTACGATTAAATACCATAACCTCTGCTTTACAGCGTAACACTAATCATATCGAAAATATTCTGCTGAAATATATTAGACAATAATTTAATTCTCAAAATACGTTCTCACTTTGAAAATCACCTACCAACATGAAATATTCTGGTTACGAACGAGAAAAAACAAAATGAACGTCGTTATATTTTTCAATTAATTCTATAATCTTAGATCTAGAATGAGTTTCAACAAAGAATTCAAATTATAAAGGTAGAGATGAAACAAAAATTACGTAGACGCACATAGGATATTCCCCGGAGAACTTAGTTCTGAATATTTCATGATAACCTTTAATCTAGGGTAAGACAACACTCAAAGCAGCAGCGAGAAGGATTTTATTCCACAATGTTCTTTATTACAATTGTACTTAATTTTATTATTCTGATGGTGCATATCAAAGGGAACATTGGAGAAAATTCAGTTATACAAAGTACTGATTCAATATCTACCTTATTTTAATTATTGTTTTTTATTTTATGATTTATCATTAACATGGTACCTATTCGAATGCAGTTAGATAGATATCCAGAAATAGCCTTTATATGCGATACCGTAATAAAAATAGCGATAGTTTGGTTAATCCTTGGAACCCTGTAGTAACTAGATCAGATAGGTATAATTGACATACAAAAGCTCAGGAAGAAAAAGGACACATTCGAAGAAGTGGTTAAAATATGCAATAATAACATCATCTTAAAATTAATATACACTGTAACAATAAACTCTAGTTATAATATAACATTATTAATGTATGAACACAGTAAAATTATATTTATTTTTCATTTATTTAAAATATGAAGTCTCAAGCAGGATGCTTTTAAGATTGATATCGGAATAGATGCATTTGTAATAAATATAGTAAGGATGTAAAAATGTAAAATATATATTTAGCAAAACAAAGTTTAGGACAACCTTATTCCTTGAAAGTGAGACGGGAAAAGCGTAAAGGTACACAAAATTGTATAGTAGGGTATAAAATAAAGGGTAAGTATCTAAGAAATATTGAAACTACATACTATAAGCCGCTTCGCAGGTAAAATATTTGATCGGGGATAGGCGAGATTCATAAAGTCATTCAATTTAATTGAAGGGTAAATTCACGAAGTATGAGACCGCAGCCGAGGAGCCATAGCGGGTACTTTTGAAGGCAGCTTGAGGTGGCGTTCGCGTGGCTTGTGTCAGAATGTGGCTTCTTCAAACTTAGTTCGTTGACCGCCACTGTAAAGAATTATTAACATGAAACACCGTTGAAGAGTAACTAAGGGGCCATCTCCACGAGCAAGAGAATCGCAGCGATAGTCTCGTCGTGCCACGTATTTCTATACACTCTCTTAGAACGTGTCTCCACACGGCGATATCATCCCGGCGAAAATTTGAAGGCACGGCGAGACTATCGCCGCGATTCTCTCGCTCCTGGAGACGGCCCCTAAGACTGTTGAACGTTCATACTAAACGTTTAGTTTGCCGTTTACTGACTGTCCCCGTTTTCCATAGATACTCATAATCAGCGGCTGACTATCCGTTTACTGTGAACGCGGTCTTAAGATCAAAATCCGTATTTTGGTAAGGTAATCTTTGATCTTTTGCTAAAAATATAGAGTTAAAATTCGAATGTCAAAAAATGGACATGCTAATTTGGTGTTCCTAACAGCACCCTAATTGTGTAACACACTAACAATCTCAATCTGAATCATTTTGAAGGATATTGCTAATCCATTGCTTCATATGTTCGAATAATGTGTCTGCTCCACAACGTAAATCACGTAATGAATGTTGTTGGACTGTCAAAATGAAACCCATTGCTACTGATAGTGTTTTACGCAATTATACCGCTGGATACACAATACCTTCATTTAATAAATCTAAAGTATTTAAACTATGCCATCGCTCTCGATCAGTTCTCGCTTCAATGTAAAGTTGTTGCACAATAATTGTTCAGGTCACTTTAACTAGACCGTTATTATTTCATTCCTTTTGTATTATTCATTATACTTCTTGTTATACAGTTTACTATCCTTTCATTTGGAGTATTCCCGTTTGAGCACCTATTTTCAGAGCAGGTGCTCTAATGGGAATACCTTTGGTGCTCTAAAAAAACCTTTTTATTATTAATTCCCATTAGAGCCCCAATCAATATTTTAGCGTGGTGCAAAGGGGAACAATAAAAAATATTTAGCTTTGTTCCCTTTTGAGCACCTACGATGCGGTAAATACGACCTATCGTTGCGATCAGGAATTGTTTATTCGAAACATTGCATTGAAGAAAAACTCATCGGTATGAGATTAGTTGAAGTGTACTGAAGGCTGTCATACAATCGGAAAGCAGTCTATCTTAGTTTTATATACTTAAAGGGTGTCCCTGGAAGTATGGGTCAAATCGAATAGGGGCGTGGGCAAGGTCATTTCCAAAATTATTGACCCTGAGAATGTTGGTGAATTTTTTTACGGTTCAAAAATTATGATCAATTTTTGTTTTTTTCAATCAAAGAGAAAAATAAAAAAAAAAACTATCAGGGCTATTAATTTTATTTTTTTAGATAGCCCTGATAGTTTTCTCTTTATTTTTTAATAATAACTAGTCGTATTGATCCATACTTCCAGGGACATCCTGTATATATGGAGTATTTAGGAAGACCTACCGAGATTTTCGTAAATGAACACTGATTTAAAATAAATGGTATCCGCCTTACAAGTTACAGTTCGTAAGCCGTAATTTCGTGAACCGCGCTAAGATCAGACTTTTGCTTATTTTGAGCTGAAACTTAACTCACTCGCTAAGTTTCTTGCGGGATCCGCATTAATGTAAATGAAAGTTTGTTTCACAGTTCCTTTTTAAGTTTAGCGAAGTTCTTTCAAACATAATAATAGACAGCATTTAAATTTTCTGGAGGAAGTTGGAAAAAGTAACGTTTTGTGAAGTGGCGGAAAGTAGGAAATCGCTTGGTACAAATTAAGTTTGCTTTAGCATAAAACAAAACCAACTCTTGAATTGTAAGTTTTCATTTCTTGTTAAAACTGTTGTTAGGTTTGCGAAAATTAATATCTATTTACAAATACAATGAGCATTAAGGATGATTTACGCTACACCGTGTTGCGACCGGGCCGTGCCCCGGCCGGGGCCCGGCCGGGGCACGGTCAAACATTATGGTATACTTTTTGTATGAAGTGATTCATGCCTGACCGTGGCTCGGCCGTGCGCTGCCGGGTCTCGGCCGGGGCACGGCGTTGAAATGTCATACTATAATGTTTGACCGTGCCCCGGCCGGGGCACGGCCCGGTCGCAACACGGTGTAGCGTGAATCATCCTTTACATTTATATGAGTGGTTTGCTCTGGGTATGTCTAACGTATGCGTTGACGGCGCGTTGACGCTACATAGACGCTGTGTAAATGCATACGCTGCGCTAACGCATACTTGCGTACGCGCAACGTCTATGCTTTGACAACTAAAATCGACGAACGCTTACGCTTGGTCTAAGACATGTAAGGTACCTTTGCTTAGGCAAGCTATTTTTTAGTATCAATTAGAAACCACCTGAATCCAAAGATTAGACTGAAAACTATATATAAACTCACCAGTAACAGTTTGTTTCTTTATATCAGCGAACTTCTCCCCAGGACCCACTTCGTCAGGTATAGTCGCAGTACATGTCAGTTGAAGTCTGCCGTGCGCGGGCGCCTTAAGCTCTGCTATCGACACCCAAAGTGATATGGGTATCACTGGCGGTACTCGTGGCCTTTCTTGAATCTATTGGAAAAGAAAAGTGATTGGCAATGAAGACAATGGTGAAGATTTATAGAAAGTAGATAAACTAACATAAACATTGTTGATGTTGGAATGTTTAATTTAAAATGCTTGAGACACGTACGACGAGTCAACAAATCAAATCAAAAGTCATTCATTCAAACTATAGTCTTTTCGCCATAAGATGAGTTCCCTGACAGTTCATTTTTTTCCGTGGCACTCATACTACTTTAGACAAATAAAAAATAAACTGGCAAAAAAATTAAAAAAGAAATGATAAAAAAAATATTGCCTTTCGTAAATTACTAAGTAAATTATTGTAGTTATAATTAACTGTTAATAAATTAAGTAAATAAAATAAAAACGTATAAATCTTAAAAATGTCTAATGCGTTGAACGGAACGTCGGCCAATAGAGATTGCCACTACTCAATACACTAATCGACAAAAAAATAGCGGCCATTTTCTAATCGCGATCGCGTCGCGTCAGTACGAGTGCGTCTGCCTTGTATTGTGTTTGTGTTACGTCTGCTCTGAGTGTTTGTTTGTTTTTAATTTTGTTACTGTTTTTGTTAAGTTTTTCGTTTTGTTGTTTTTTAGAGTAAGAAACATCCACATACTAACTTTCACATTTATAATATTAGTAGGAAGTAGGATAACCAGTTTATTAAAAAAATATTTTGAAAATCTAAAATCAATAATCCGATTCCATTTTCTTTGCCAACTGAATCGATATTATAAAAAAATCGATTATGTTTCGGTAGGTCTCGTCACTACAATTGTCAGACAAGAACTGTCAGGGAACTCATCTTATGGCGAAAATACTGTAGGTTGAGAATCAGCACTTTTCGAACGTCAAAATTACTAAAAACAGTCCCTCAAAACGCCAGCCCTTCACCTTTGAGGAGGAGTCTTTGATTAGAATTTCTGCCAAAACATTTACAATAGCTGGGTATCATAAAATTTGCATAACATCACATTCAATGAATTCCGTGAAATCAACATCAAATTATTATTTACTAGCAGCGCCCCGTGGGTTCACCCGCATAAGTGTTGATCCCGTGAAAATATCGGGATAAAAAGTATTCTATTATGTTATTCTGACGTATAAGCTATATTAAGTTCCATCAAAATCCGTTCAGTAGTTTTTGCGTGAAAGAGTAAAAAACATCCTCACAAACTTTCACATTCATAATATTATACAGGGTGTCCTTGGAAGTATGGATCAAATCGAATAGGTACCTACGTGGGCAAGGTCATTTCCAAACGTTTTAGCAAAAAAAAATAACTAAAAAAAAGAGAAGAAAAATCGAATTCGTGAAAACTATCAGGGCTATCAATTTTTTTTTTTTTAGATAGCCCTGATAGTATTTTTTATGATTATTTTCTTTGAGCACTAAGCGAAGTGATTGAAAAAAAAAAAAAATCGGTCATAACTTTTGAACCGTAAAAAAATTCACTGACATTCTCAGGGTTAAAAAGTTTGGAAATGACCTTGCCCACGCCCCTATTCGATTTGATCCATACTTCCAGGGACAACCTGTATATTTTAGTAGGAGTAGGAAGTAGGATAGGATTATTCAACTTATTCCGGTCGGACCCCTGCTGGTGTGGATCTGACAGAAATTAAAACAAGAATAACTAGCAGGCGATCAGATCAAGGGATCTGACCGGAATTCTAAGCAAACTCTTTAGGTAAAGCATACTTAAATAAAGCATATAACTTTTAAAACATTTGTTAAGGTTCTAAAACAATTAAATATTCCTCAAGTGCCTTAACTTGGGTGAAATTATTAACGTAATCTCAGCTCAGCTGCCAAACTTGGCTAATTTTCCGTTCTTACAAGAACGTCACGGATGTCAAAGAATAGGAAATTGGAAATGTATGGACTCGGTAAAAATTCGATTCGAACAAATGACGAAGTCGGGAATTTGATTACGATAAAAGTATTAGAGAAACAGGAAAAGGGAACGAGTTATTGGAAAAAAATAATTTTCTAAAAAGAAATGAATAGTTTGACATGGTTTCGGCGATTGGGTCAATATTATGGAAGATCAATGGAGCAAATAAAAATAATGCCGAAGTTTTGCGAATGCGAATTAAGAAAAATCACTACCGAACAAAATGTATTTACGTGGAATAACTACTATTATTCAAACTTGATAAATAACTAACTAAGGGCCAAAGCACACACGCTACTTTTTGCATCGGCGATCGGCGATTCAGCTGCTTTTTAGAAGCTAAATGCAGCGACCAAGCATTCCACACCGCACACTTAAAAACGCCAAACGCGGCGATTCAGTCGCTTTTCGGAAGCTCGATACAGCGGCTGAACGCTACACTCCGCACACATTCGGATACCGGTCGCAAATATTTGGCATTTGCGCCAGCATCGGAGCAGTCGGTAAAACGCGCGCTTCCGATACCACGTCCGAATCCGAACGCAGAGAGTCGCCAAAACGCGATGCAGCAGCGGAGCAGTCGCTAAAACGCGCGATTCAGATATCGCTTCCGAACGCAGAGAGTCGCCAAAACGCGATGCAGCATCGATACAGCCGCAAAATCGCCGATCGCCGATGCAAAAAGTAGCGTGTGTGCTTTGGCTCTAATGTCACACAAATCAAAAAGCTTATTAGCATAAATCACTATACAAACCACAATTGAATCGAAACTAAGTGGCAAAAATAATAAATGAGAACTCGAACACATTGCTGTTCACAAAAAAAAATTGAACATTAATTTAACAGTACAATAGTGAACATAATACAGTAAAGAGATTTGAAAATGTTACCAGCACAAATAAATATTCTTACGTCAACAAAAGCGTTTGTGCATGAAACGTCCGTGGCCCGACCGTTTTCATTTCGATTGAAGATGGTTGTCAATTTAAACAGGGACGATGAAAAGAGTAATATTTAGATACAGAATCACTTGTACTTGAGCCCAATCGACTTCAGATTGAGATTGTCTTTTGTTATTTATTGTAAGACCCCCGCTTTGATTTGTTCTTTATCTGGTACATTCATTGCGATCTTTCAATTTGTTCTTTTCAATTGCAAGATTAAAAGATGCTCGTGCTATAAATAGTTACGAGAAACGAGATCCGTTTTCTTTGTAAACAATCGGATAATCGTTGTCTTTAATCATTTGTCTTATTTCTTTCAATTTAAGAGCTTTTGATAACAAGACCCAATTAAAAATGTGATTCGCTACCACATTGCTTCATATTGCATAATTAGCCTATAAAGTTCCCACTGCTGGGACACAGGCCTTCTCTCTGTGAGAGGGAGTGGACCGTAATCCACCACGCGGGCCCAGTGCGGGTTGGTAGATGACACATTTCTACGAATTTTGGTTTCTAGAACATGCCGGTTTCCTCACGATGTTTTCCTTCACCGTTTTGAGAGCAGTGGTTATTAAATAATTTACACAATTAAAGTAACTGCCTAGGTTTGAACCCACGACCTATAATGTCCTAAGTCGTGACCGTCACCGCTGGGCTAACACTGCTCTCCACTTGCTTGAAAGTTAATTAATGCAGGAGCGTTGGTATTCTTGTAAATGAATGTTAACGATGAATTGTTTGACCGACCGACGCGACGCTTGACCCTTAAAATTTGATAAATACCAGCTTATCATAATCTTTTCCTTCGATATGAAAATTCAATTCCATTTTTATCCGACTTCTTTTGTTTTATTTTCTGGAGTGATAAGTGGGTAATGGTTTTTTGTTTTTGTTTTTTTGTACTGTAGAGATTATGATCTGCATGGTTTGGGCATGCAACCTTTTTGGTAATTATAAGATAATGGCATAACATCATAAGATAAACACCAATGCTAATTGAGAAAGAAAACAGTAGGCGTCAGATTTGGCTGACAAGAGAAGGAAAAAGATGTAACACACTTAGAACGATTTCTAGGAATAATTAATGAACATATTCGATGAACCGTGGTTTAATTGATTCCTCCCGCTACCCTAAGAGCTCGTAAAGATCTCCTATATTACCTATATATATGTAGGTTGTTTTTACTTTTCAACTATATATAATTTATTTAGAGAAAATGTTACTAACTATTTACACTGGATACTAAATTAAATGACTAACTTACTATACAAATAAATACAAAAACAATGGACATTTAGGCGTCGAAGTACTCGTCCGTATAGCTGTCATCCGGAAACGTGCCCAGAAGACTGGTAGCACTGCTACGTTGAATGGCTATGCTAATTCTTTGGCCAAAGAATGACCCAGCCCAGCCCTCTGGCCACGTGAAGTGTCGACCAGTCGAATTAGAAATTAGGGCACCATCATAGGTCAAACATGATTCTGCTACATTCATAGCAACTTTTAAGAATAAAAAAATAAATATCTTAGACAAACCTTAGCCATTTCCTCGCTCTGCTGATCCTTCAAAGTGCACTTATGATGCTTGGTTGTGTTCACAGGTGGCGCCACAGTGGTTTCGCTGACAAGCGCCCAGTATTTGGCCGTGTAGTTAAATTCTGGTGCGATGTAGCGATGCTGGTGCTTCCTACTGCGGTAACCACCTCCGCCCTTCGTGCGGGTGGAACTTGAAACGCGGTAGGAGAAGTATTTCACTGATTCTTCGTCGACCTAGACACAACAAAACATTTGGTTTATTTAAAGTGACTTTGAATAAAGCTAAGGGTAGGTAGTAACCTTTTTTTGTCGTGGAGAAATGCTCATGCATTCTGCACTACCACGGGGAGACAGTGCAGTTATGTGGGACTCTAACCCACTAAAACCTCACGGTGTCCTCCTCTGCCGCTTACGGCTGGAACAGGGGCACGCGTTAGCACTCATCCGTGAACCCGCCGCGGCTGTCCGTTTTTTTAGTTTAAGGGTCAATCCCCAATTCTCCACTGAAAGAGCAGCGGCCGGCAGCGGCCATTATCCATAGTCATTTGAAGGCAAAGGAGGTGCAGCGCGGCGCCGCGAGGCAGCACGAGCCTTCTAGCGACTAGTCAAAAAAGTAAAGTCGCGCTGCGCGCCGCTGCTCTTTCAGTGGGGATTGACCCTAAATGTTACTATGCTGCCGTCTCCTTACAAAAAATGCAATAACTTGGATTTTGGGCTTTACAAAGTTACATACATATTCGTAATCAGCAAGCGATTTATTGCACTTTTTGTAAGGATGGCAGTATTGTATAGGTAAAGGTGTAGTTAACCACACCATAGGAGCCTAAACTCTGAATGTAGACAGTTACGTACGTGGAAATTGTGTTATCTGTTTGTTAGAACTGAAAGATATTTACTGTTCTTGAAATAAAGTTATTGTCATTTATTTTAAATATAGAATTTAATGGCACAGTAAGTGGCATTTTATTGTTGTATTTCATGCTCTTAATTCCCTAAAACTATAACAACAAAGAAACAATAACCTCACTTACCTTTTCATTGTCTATGTACCACGTGAGCCGCGGCGCAGGCGCAGCGGGCGCGCTCGTGCAGTTGGCACGTAGTAACCCCCCCACCACCACGTCCGGCTTACCAAACGTTATGATTGGCGGGTGCTTTTGAGAATCTGCATGAAATATTACTTATCAATAATATGGAAAAGAAGTAAGTTCTTATAAGTTCAGTGAAGAAAATCAACATGGGAAAACTTGCCGATCTACGAGTCTTCTGTAAAAATATCACCGTGAAAACTTAGGTGAAGTGAGTATAATTTATAGTCAATCTGCATTGAGCCAGCAAAGTGATAAATACTCATGCCTTTTTTGTGTGAGAAATGGATGACATTTATGGTATTGTACGGAAAAAGTTCTTTAAATAAATCAAAATTAAATACTGTTCGTTGGTAAGCGCATCACTTGAGAACGGCTGGAAAGATTTGGTTATTTTTTATTTGAAAATGTTCCTAATAGAACGATTTAGGTTTTTAGAGAAAGAAAAATTTTAAAAGTGACCCGGAAAATATTTAAATTCATATGGGATTTTTGTATGCACTCACGATCAAACATTTGGACAGGTTAACGTCTGTCGAGTCTGCTAGTCTACCTAGTCTGCTAGTTTAATTATGGTTAAATTTTAATATTTAGTAGAAGCTTAGGGGTAGACGTGTACTTAAGCGGATACCAAGAATCGACAAACGTAAGCTAGGACGCCCTCAGGCTAGGTGGAGCGACGGTGTTCACAGGATGGCTGGTAGCAGCTGAATGAGAGTTGCCGAAAATCGAGTTGAATGGCAAGCGATAGGCTTCTGCCTATGTCCAGCAGTGAACTGCTGTAGGCTGATGATGAGTAAAAGCTTTTGAGTAATCTGTGTTTACAGATTTTAAGCGCCTGAGGTTCAAACGCTATGAACTGACATCAATTTTCCAAACGTTTGGTTGGATCAGAAAGCCAATTCTCGTCATTTAAAACGTTCAAAATCTAGTCGCTGTCTCAAAACTCAAACTCAAAGCATTTATTTCAATTAAACCATTTACAGGCACTTTTGAATTGTCAGGCAGACAGAAAATATGAAGCTAGTTGCCCATTGCAAAGCGTAGGTACCTATGGAGAAGAACGGGCAAGAAACTCCATGGACACTCTTTTAAATTATATAATCTCATCTCGGCGACAAAAAAAATGTCAAAAACTTGTCGAAATGTAGAGAAATTAGAGGTATTTTTGACTGATAAAAACTGAGATCAGACTGTGAACGTTCTTAAAATTACGAGAATTGCCGATCTGTTTTTTTTACGTTGGTTCATATTTAGCACTAAAAGTCACAAAAACAAAAATCAAACACTAAGTTAATAACTCAAATAATAATTTTACACATTGCCATGGGGACAAATTAAAAATTTTGGTGGTTACAACATGATTCCATAATAATATTTACAACATTAAAGTTAAGTATAAGCACATAGCGGACAAGCCGATTCATTTAATTTAATTGCTGTTACGTTACCAAATTGTTTGCTCTCAAAGTCTACCTCCACAGCTGAATTTATTTACTGTAATCATTTTAATGTGACATGACATTACAATTAAGTTAATTTACTCGTTGTATATACAGTGGTAGACACTCTCTACCATGCCCCTCTCGACAAGAGAGCTCCCTTTTAAATGGTAATTTAGACTTCATTGAACAAAACGGAAATATGAATCAGAATAATTTATTGCAAAGAATGTGGGTGACAAATAAAGGTGCGGCACCGTTTTTTTACGATATAAACCGCGCCGTAAAAAAACGTGTCTGTCAACAAGCGTCCATAGTGAACCATATAATACCTACACACGGCGAATAAACTATAGTTTTTCACGGCAAGAAAAACGTGTGTGAAAGGGCCTAATGAATCCTGCACATGCTAAAGTATAATATGTAAATTATAAAGTAAAATCATAGATTAATGACAATTTTATGTGAATAATGGTTAGGAATGCAATAAATAATTATTTGTATCAAGAGCATGACTTATATTATCATGTCTAAAGACACAAGGTTTTGTGGCAATATTTTCACATAAAATAATAACAGATAGTATCAGATGAATAGTTACACACCGATTTCTCTCTTTCAGTCGAAAGTAACTTGACTTTCGAAAGAAGAAGGCAAAGAATTGTGTAACTATACAGATGTTATACAACATTTATTAGTAAGGGGGTAATGTTATAAAAAATTAACATAAACATAGTGATTTGAAAATCACTGACAGAATAATAGCACTTTTCGAAAAGAAGTTTCATTAATTTCATATGGACAAAGTGATGTCACATTATTAGTAAAAAATGAAACAACTAAGTAACAATTTCTCACATTATTTGTAACAAAATATGGCTCACAATTTGTACATATAAGCTGCAACAAATCGAAACCAATTACTAATAAGTCTAATAACAATATCCGCAGAAATAACACGGGTATCAAGGGTCCAATAACTCACAAATAATAATAATAATGTTATTAATCGGAGTGCTTTCAGTCAAATAGAATATACCGGCCTATGGGTATCTACCTATTTTGACGTCATCAACCATTATATGAACATCGAATATAATAATAGAGTTAACATTTTCGGGAAGGCCTTTAGTGATAATAGCGATGGGTGGCGAAATGTGAACACAGACAATAGAGAGGATATAATAAGTGTGATTTAATGCGAGGAGGATATATTTAGGATGTGATAAAGAGAGCATTGTGCTATTCTTTATATTACCTTTGGAGCTGTTCTGTAAAACTTTCTTCAAACCTTAGCAAAAGACCCGCAAATATCTGTATATTTGCGGGTGAGGCTCAAGGCTGAAGTTTTGCTGAGTTTTTTAAAGCAAATCTGAGCACAAGACCGATAATAATTAATTAACGAAGTTATAATTTCGAACAGTACTTAATTTTGCTTTAAACATTATTAGTTAACGCACTCATTAACTTTCCATAAGTCCTATTTGCTACAAGACGCCGCGCGTACCGCGCCACGCCGCGAAAAACACATTCTGACAATCTCTAAATAATTAGATATTATTACAAACTCTAATGACAAACCCTTCTTTTATAGTTTTTTCATGTCCTGCATAAACTTCCATAGCCCATAGCAACATCTTTTATACAAAATGCAATTTCATTATAAAATTACATATAAAATGCAATTTCTATCGGAAGGTCGAACGACTCGTTAAATCAACCGAAATGTTATTCTTTTACGTATAACGTAGTTAACTTTTTTGGTAACGGTTTACTGACCAATGAAATTAAGTACCTATTTGACTAACTGTAGATACCCATTATGTATTTGAGTTAAATGCTTAGTTTTTCGTATTCTCAAAAAAAAAACAAGAATCGAACTACCATTAAGCGAAGATAGCATTTTTGAGAAAAAGTCTGATGGCAAACCGACTGCCAAATCATCGTTTTATGTTTCCGCTCGCTTTTTTAAAGGACGAAACCCTAATTACTACAGAATCGCTTCTCGCAAAGAGCTTCATTGATCATGAAGCTCTTTGCTCTTTGCCTAAAAGGTTGAGACACAGGCGTCCTCTCTGTGAGAGGGAATGGGCCGTAATCCACCATGCGGGCCCGGTGCGGGTTGGTAGATGTCATAAGTCTTCAAATTTTTGGTTCTCACGATGTTTTCCTTCACCGTTTTGAGAGCCGTGGTGATGAAATAAATTACACATATAAAGCGCCTGTCTGGGTTCGAACCCACAACCTACTAACTCGTAAGTCAGGGCCATTAACACTACGTCACCACTGCTCTTCGAAAGAGCTTATGGTCAAATTATTAAAACCGTTTTCGTCTTACATGATGCAAAAAAAAATATATAAAAAAAATAACGTTCTACTCGCTACAAGGACCATCAAAATATATATAACCTTCCTAATAACATGTAGTATCTAACATCGCAGAAAATAAATTGCCGTTATTAATGACATTTTCTTATCTCCTGCTTATTTTCTCATCAAATCCCCAACCATTATTCCCTGTCATTTATCTACCGGCAAAGTCTAGGAGCTTCTAACAAAATAACTATTATCATCTGACTGAAGCGTTCAAGATTGAACAATTTATATTCATGACTAGTACTAGTATAGGAGCTATAATCAAAATGGAAGTGTCATTGTATAATGTTGAGCTGTATTGCTAGATACTAAAAAGTTGTATAATCTCATCTAGTCTAATATGAGATATCTCTTATGATTTCTACGTTTTCTAGAACGTTTTCTAGAAGGTTTTCTTTAGAACTGTTTGGTTCGTGATTTGTTTCACATCATCTAGCTACTACTGTTATCATCATCAATTCAGCCAAAAGACGTCCACCGGTGGACATAGGCCTCCCCTAACCAGTACCACTTCGAGCGGTTCTATGCTTCCGCATCCCGCGGATTCCTGCGGCCTTCACAAGGTCATCGGTTTACCTTATGGAAGGCTTTCCAACGCTACGTCTTTTGGCTAACCTTTCGGCCTTAACGGCCATCTGTCGTGAGTGTGCCCTGCCCATTGCGACTTAAGTATGGCAATTATTCGGGCTATGTCGATTACCTTAGTTGTCCTGCGGGTTTCTTCTTTTCTGATTTGATCACGCATGGAAACTCCAAACGTAGCAGTCTCCATTGCTCTTTGATTGACTTTTAGCCTTCTAATAAGGCCCATTACGAGCGATCACGTTTCAGTGCCATAGGTCATCACTGGCAACACGCACTACTACTGTCACAATGACCTACTAAAACAGTTTTGTATTTATTGCGTTTAATGTTATCAACTTTAGGGGCAGTTTAGAGTTCTAAAATTGGACTTGGTAATTCATAAGGCCTACATCTGCGACCTCATGAATCTATCTAACCTCTCAAAGATAACGAACTGGTGTTATGAATGTATTAGAATAAGAATAAGTCTAAGAATAATGTATTGCTCTATTGTCGAACATAATAATATTATAATGCTTACTGTAACTAGAATATTTAATATAGGTATTTGAACAGTGGTCTCTAAACTTGGCAGCACCTGTATCTTGGGGGGCTTATTTGCTTATGAATGTGTTAATTTATGTAATGCATTAATCTCAATTTGCAACAGCTACGGCAAATATTAATAAAGTAAGCAATAAAGTTTAATTAAAATATAGGTACCTACTTAATTTTATTTCGCTCTCAAAACATCGTTACTCTTCAGAACAGTGAAAATATTTATTTATACTTTATTAATGTAAATAATCATGTACTACACATATCAGTAAATTAACAATTACACGTGTGACCAAAAACAACACAGTTATTTACGAATAATTCATTACAATTTCAACAATTCCCACGGGTATTCCAACAGTTCCGAACCGCATAGTATTTACAGTAATAAATTAAACACATAGCCCTGTCTTTGCTGTCACGCAGTGAAATAATAAAGCCATTTTAATATTATATAAATAACTCTCCTGATACTTGAACGGTTAATATACTTATAGCTAAACAGCCTTGACCAACTTTTGAAGAATCTCTCGTTAGGCGGCTGGGTCAAGAACTTGATAGTAATTGATACAAAATGAGACACTTCTGGACAAAACAGTTCGTGTTTTGTTAAGGAGTTTCACTTCTTTTGAAGTCCTGTCTATAATGATAAATGCTCGTAATCACAATCGCTTTTCCTATATACAGAGATGGACTAATATTACCTGAAAATTACTTTAACATAGGATTTATAAAATTTCATCATCATTTCATATGCAATATTTCCTTCACCGTTTTGAGAGTAGTGCTAATGAAATTATTTACCCAAAGTAAAGCCGGCCTGGGTTCAAACCCACGATCTACAACTCGTAAGTAGGAGCCGTTACCACTGGGCCACCACTGCTCTCAAAACGGTGAAGGAAAACATCGTGAGGAAAATGTTCCAGAATCAAAAATTCGATGACGTTTACCAACCCGCACTATACCCACGTGTTGGATTACGGCCCACTCCCTCTCACCGAGAGGAGCCCGGTATACTAGCAGTGGGAACATTATAGGCTGATTATGCTGTACCTACTTGGCTTAGCATTCATAAATTCGTTTATAAGCAATATTTACGTTAAGTTTTGAGTTGAGCTGCACGATTTCTGACAAATGCGTGCACTGACTGGACAGGTCCACTCAATCTGTGTTTCTCAAAAGACCATCTCAGATATCGATCTACATGGTCAACCTAAGGTTGACTGGTAGAAAATGCCTCAGGCATTAGGTCCGGCTTTGTACAATATTTTTAGGGTTCCGTACCCAAAGGGTAAAAACGGGACCCTATTAATAAGACTCCACTGCCCGTCTGTCTGTCTGTCACCAGGCTGTATCTTATGAATCGTGATAGCTAGACATTTGAAATTTTTATAGATGATGTAATTCTGTTGCCGCTATAACAACAATCACTATAAACAGAATAAAATAAATATTTAAGGGGGGCTTCCATACAACAAACGTGATTTTTTTGCCTTCATTTGCTCGATATTAATAACGGCAACAGGTAAACGCTTGAAATATTCACAGAATATTTATTTGTACTTATTCACTTTAAAAATAAATAATTAAATTAAAATAAAATAAATTAAGGGGGGCTCCCATACAGCAAACGTGATTTTTTTTATATAATAATATGTAGTGTTAAATATTTCACGGTGGTACGGAACCCTTCGTGTGCGAGTCCTACTTCCACGTGGCCGGTTTTTTACATATACTAGTTTTAATCAATAAATATATTATTATAATATATTATTATTTGGTTTATATGTATGTATGTATGTATCTATGTATATATTCTTGTATTTTATAGTCATTTCCAAGCTAGTTATTCTGTATGTTGCACCTGCCATGTTTTGTCTCTGCATCACCCTAAGGTTGACTGGTAGAAAATGCCTTTAATGGCATTAAGTCCGCCTTTGTACAGTATTTTTTTTACTTGTGCATAAAGTTTTAATAAATAAATATTACCCTAATTTGCAGTGGTGGCCCAGTGGTATCGGCCGCGACTTACGAGTTGTAGGTCGTAGGTTCGAACCCAGACAGGCGCTTTACTTTGTGTAAATTATTTCATCACCACTGCTCTCAAAACGGTGAAGGAAAACATCGTGAGGAAACCGGCATGTCCTAGAACCAAAAATTCAAAGACATGTGACATCTACCAACCCGCACTGGGCCCGCGTGGTAGATTACGGCCCACTCCCTCTCACAGAGAGGAGGCCTGTGTCCCAGCAGTGGGAACATTATAGGCTGATGATGATGATGATGATGACCCTAATTGCCTCCACCAAAAAATGGCAGCACTTCGGAGTTTTTTCTCTAACCTACAAACATCATAATAAAACACCACCGCACACAATTTTCATTAGACAACATTACACAATTTCCCAACTCATTCTCACCGTGCATAATGCTAAAACAATTGGGTATCTCGGCTAACGCTCGAACATAAAGGAGTTCCACGGTCCTCTGAAATGACTTATTCATTGTAATGTATTTATTCTGTATTCGGAGCACGTGTACGCACGATTAATGTGGCCAGATGTGTCGGGGTTTGTGGGAGATCCCAATTTTCTAGTTTAAGGAAAATGGCAGATTGCTTATACGAAGCCATGGGGAGTTTTATACTCACCCTCGATGCAGTCACGACAGTTATAAAATGACCAGATTATGATTGACTAGACTAGATAATTTTGTATAGTGACTCAAACTCAAACTCAAAGCATTTATTTCAATTAAACCATTTACAGGCACTTTTGAATTGTCAAGAAGTCAGTCAGTCAGAAAAAATGAAGCTAGTTAGTTGCCCATTCCAAAGCGTAGGTACTTATGGAGAAGAACGGGCAAGAAACTCCATGGACACTCTTTTAAATCAAAATAATGTGGTTACAAAGTCTTGGTTACATCATTCATGTTAAAAATTATACATGTGAGAACGATGCCTAGCTTCTACCCGCGACTTTGTCCGCGTGAAATTTCATCCTCTCCCCACTCACCCTCTTAGGGCTGGAATATCGAAAAACCCTTTCTTAGTGGATACCTACTCTTCACAAAGAACACACCCTCCAAATTTCATGTCTCTAGGACCAGTGGTTTAGGCTGTGCGTTGATATATCAGTCAGTCAGGACTTTGAATTTTATAAATATAGATAGATGAGTCCTTTTGGCTCCGCAGGCTGTCCCACCGCTAGCGATTACCAGTAGCAAGTAGAGCTCGCAACTAAAAGCGAGTTGGCGAGCAACGAGCAGCCGGTGCGCGACGGCGACGAGCGATTACTCTTTGATTTGCGTATGTACAGACGCCAGCACATCAAGCTACCCGAAACTGTCAAATTTTCCTAATCAAATTTGAACCTTATAATTTAGCGATAAAGTTGGAAATCTATAAAAGAAATTTGACAGATTGTAGTAGCCTGATGTGCTGGCGTCTGTACCAAGCGAGCGTCGCTGAGTACTCCCTTCAATAGCTCTAGTCGCTGTGAGAAACAAGAACTCGCCGGCGGTGTGAACACTCAACCATCATATTATCTCTTTTACTTACACGGGACCTACAACCTTTTGCACGTTTCTGGAGCGAGAAAATCGTTGATAAAAATTCGCTTTCTCATGCGGCCGTGGACTGATGACTACGGCACCCTGTACCTAACCAACAGTAGTCGACAAGGAATAATTAAATAGAATTTTGCAATCAAAACATGAGTTAAACATGAGTTAAGCTACGCTTGCCATTGTTGGTCTGTGGATGGGTGACCATCTTTACATACCGAGACCCCTCCGTGCCTTGGAAAGCACGTTAAGCCGTTGATCCTGGCTGTCATTCGTTGATCTCAGACAGTCGTTACGGGTAGTCAGAAGCCCGAAAGTCTGACAACCAGTCTTATCAGGGTGTATCGCATTACCCAGTAACTGGGTTGTGAAGGTCAGATAGGCAGTCGCTCCACGTAAAACACCGGTATTCAGCTGCATTCGGTTAGACTGGAGACTGACCCTAACATACTTGGGAAAAGGCTAGGCAGATGACGAATTTTGCAATCAAAATTGCATAACTGTGTTATCTTTCTCAACTATTCACCATTTATCCATCCAACATTACGCCGGAAAAATCATGTACGTTGCTTTCTCAAAAGAAACCATATTTTAAGAGTTATGGTGTCCTTCGTAACAGGCCTTACAGACAGCAATTTCCTAAGCATCAAGATTCAAATACTTGTAATAATAATAATAGTATATTCGTTACTTTTTATAGTATCCAAGTCTACTTACATACGACAGTCAGCTGTCGTGGATTCGAGGCAGCTGTGAAGATGGGCGTCTCTAACGACACCTCGCACCAATAGAGCCCTGAAGCCGATGGGTCCAAATTGTCAATTGTTATTGAATTCTCTGTTGATAGTGTCATCTGTAACAAGGACATTTGAATAAATAATAACGTCAGTATTGCCCGAATAGATGAATGGATTCACACACACACACAATATATTACAACAAATTCACAAACTTACCAAAACACCACTTTTTATTCTTATTTATAATTTTATGTTTATATTGTTTATTAGCTGTAAGCGCTCAATGCTAATGTAATTTATGTCCTTAGTAGAGCTCTCTATAATATATTCGAGATAAGGAGACCCGTAGCACAGGTTTTACTTAGTATGGGCTCCTGTCTCCTATCTTCAGACCTTTATGAAATATGAACTGTGTACATTTTGAAACTTGTGGGAGAAAATAAATAAATTTATTATTATTATTAATGGATAGGCAAAAATAACATACATTTCCCTATTTGTCACTTGTAATAACAGCGAGAGGACCAGCCTAATCAAACGTGCGCTTTAGAGCCAAAGCACACACGCTACTTTTTGCATCGGCGATCGGCGATTTTGCGTCTGTATCGATGCTGCATCGTGTTTTGGCGACTCTCTGCGTTCGGACGCAGTATCGGAATTGCGTGTTTTAGCGACTGCTCCGATGCTGCATCGCGTTTTGGCGATTCACTGCGTTCGGACGTGGTATCGGAATCGCGCGTTTTAGCGACTGAATGAAACTGTGAACGCCGCGGCATCCGAATGTGTGCGGAGTGTAGCGTTCAGCCGCTGTATCGAGCTTCCGAAAAGCGACTGAATCGCCGCGTTTGGCGTTTTTAAGTGTGCGGTGTGGAATGCTTGGTCGCTGCATTTAGCTTCTAAAAAGCAGCTGAATCGCCGATCGCCGATGCAAAAAGTAGCGTGCGTGCTTTGGCCCTTAGACTCCAGTTTGTTACTAGGCAATAACTCATGGTCTAACCCACTAATACTTTGTTAGACCAGAAGATCGAACCCAGGTCACTTTGCTAAGCAGTCACGCTAGCAAAAAATGTACCAACCAATGCATTAGCTCCTTAAAGTTAAGTTTGTTTTTTTTTTGCTAACAAATTACTAACCTAACTTTTTTGAAGTGACCTTCGCGCCACTGTTACCGTAACCGACACCGCTTCGGATGTGTTCCGCTGTCCTCGGGATCTACTCGGTTTTAATGTATATCCGATATGTCAGTGTGTGATGGCAAAGTACCTATTCTGTTTGTGTTTTCTTTATATCATCATCTTCCTGCCCTTATCCCATGTTACTTGGGGTCGGCGCAACACGTTTTCTTCTTCCATTTTCCCCTGTCAACCGTCACGCTATCATTCACTCCCTTCTCTTTCATATCATTCCTCACACAATCCATCCATCTTTTCTTCGGCCTTCCTCTCCCTCTCCATCCATCAACATGTATATTTATAGGATGATTCAAAATAATTGTTCAAGTTTTCACTTCTGTCGACACTCCCGGAGAGCCACTGTTCTTTTTTATTTTTGTGTGTACTACTAACAACCCTACTAACGCCTTCTTTGTAAATATTTTATGAACTGTGTAGGTACCTTAATTAAAGACATGTTAAAATTACATTAAAATAATTATCGTTGTTTTTTTGTAACAGTCCTAGGGCTCATAAAAATAAAATTAACAATTTATCACCTCATCTGTCCTTAAAATCACAAAAGAAATCTCAAACACATTATTTACCTGTCACCTGCACCAGAAACCTCATAAATCCAACACAACAACATTTCAGTCTGTCACAACAGGACTTAAAATACGACAAACATTCCTATTATTATATTGTTTAGGTTATGTACAGGGTGTTACGGAAAGGGTATATCAATACAAACGGGTTGAAGAGTGTATCTGGTCTAGAATCTCTGTACAAAATTTCAGCTCAATAGCATTAAATTTGAAAATGCTATATATTTTTTTAATTCCACATCACGGCGCTGCACTGGCGCGCGGCGGCGTGATGTGCGTGTACTAGGCGCACAGACACACTACAGATAATGGATAATGACCCTCGTAGTGCGGTGACACGTTTGTTATGATTTCTATTTAATAAACTATCGAAATAATAAGCATTTTCAAAGTTGCTGCTTTTGAGCTGAAATTTTGTACAGAGATTCTAGACCAGATACACTCTTCAACCCGTTTGTATTGATATACCCTTTCTGTAACACCCTGTATATGCATCAAACGAATAAAAAGGGTCCCCCAAAACCTACTCCGTACAAACTAGTGCCATTGTTATGGAAAATACAGCCCTAATCAACTGGGTGTCCCGAACGAACGGGGTGTTTGTCTTGAGTATGTTTGAATGTATAGATAGATTTATTATGTGTTGTTTATATAGGTATCTTGGAGTTGAGTTATGTACGCTTTTGCTTAGTGAACTTTTGACTACAGGACCTAAACGCAAAAAACGCAAGTTTTATAATGCCTAAAAGTATATGATCGACTACGGTAAACAAAATCAGAAAAATATGTGATATTCTTCAGGATATATGCTAGTTATATAGTGTGTTGAAAACATAATACAACTAATTTGATACGATAGAAGAAAATCACGAAGATACCTCTAAAAACTTTCTTTTCACAACAAGGTTGCCTGGAAGAGATCGCAGAATGCAATAAGGCCGCCCATTGTATGTTTTGTATTAATAGTCGTATTTTTTTAAATGTTTTTTATGGTGTACAATAAAGTATATATAAATAAATAAATAAAAACCATACTAATATACATACAATCACTCAAATTTTTTAACAAATTATTTTACAAGGAACATACTAAAGCACTAGTGTTTTAATTTTTGAATCCAAACAATAGATTTTTTGTAAATAGATAATTGCTTCATAATTTGCAATAAATTACCGTGCCGTAAGTTCGACAGTGACCGCGCTTTAGGTCATGTAGTCCCTTTAAGATAAATTTTTCGGGGGTTTCTGTTGAAAAAAATTCTAAGTAATATTTTATCCAGGTTTCGTAAACAATTAAAAATTGAAGTTTGATCGGTTCCGGTGCCTACTTCCTTCTGTATAATAATTAGGATGTCATTGTCCTACTTTTGAATTAAAAAAAAAAACCCTTAATGATAACACATAATATAGCATCACGCCAGTAATCTCTAAAGGGTTAGGTAAAGGAGTACATATAGTGTTCTCTCATTTCGCTAGTTATGGTTAACGTTACATTTACTTTTGAATGCATTGTCTAAAACTAAATTTACCTAACAATTTTTTATTATTTCATTTTGTCAACTTTTGCCCAAATGATAGTGATACAGACTTCAAATACTCACATTAACCCTCCCTCCTGGGAAGGTGTAGCTGGTAAAAGGCGGGACCCTCTCCCGCACATACTGGAGCAGCTTTGTCCCGGTCCGTAAGAACTCGACCTTGTACAGCAACTGTGGTGGCACCTGATGCAGGCACCGGAGCGTGGCTGAGCCGCCCCGGGCCACCCACGCGGGCGACACCAGCCGGACATCCACGTCCGTCGCCTGACCGCTTCCTAGGAGAAACATTTTAATTTGTAATTGAATTTTTAAATATGAATGAGGAGGCTGACCTAATTTGAGGTGACTAACACGACGTAACATTTTCGAATAATAGTGTCACAGCTAAATTAGACCAATTTTAATTTTTCCATAGAAACAGAGATTTTCACTTATCTTTTTCAAATAAGACATATTATTACATAGACTTTACTAACTTTTTAGACCTTTGTATCCTGCTTATGCGTATGAAGTTTCATTAAAATCGGTTCATTCATTTCGAAAAACAAGGGCTTGAAAGTTTGTATGAAATGCCGTACGTCGTAAACAAAAGATTAGGTACTGCAGAAAGGTCTCTTTTACGCTAATTTCCGTGATGACAGGTTTACACCCAGTCTTTTTGAGAGCTTCTTCATTATTTACTTCAGGTGACTTTTATAGCCTCTCCGGGAATTAAAAGTTGCCGGTGGAAATTATATTTTAGCGTTTTTCATAGTGAAAAGGATTATAGGTGTCTTGCAAGTAATACGTCTTTTATATACCCTATGTCTCAACACGTTGAGATTCAAAATGTACTCCAGATTATATGCTGAACACGAAAAACTTTCTTTGTCGTCGGTGTAAACAAATTCAGACGAGATTAGAAACAAATAAGGTCATAAATGATTTGTTTATTGAGGGTCTAAATAGACATGATTCGAAAAAAGTAATACAAAATTCTAACTGAAAGGCAATCTGATTTGTACCTGACCCTAACTTCCCGACTCAGAATAAATAAACTGGCTAAAATATGTACAAAAAGAATGACTAAAAAGGCCTTTTTTTTGTAAGTTCTTTATTTAATAACGACACGAAGAGAAACAAATGTTCAAAACAATAAAATCTTTGAAGTTAATGCATTTTGTCACCAGGTCAATTACGTCAATAGTTCCCAAAGGTAACAACTAGACAGAATTGTTTGCAGCAAGACAACGCAGTTAGTTGTTTGCCTGTTTAACTCAAGACCTTTTCGTTTTCCTTATTTCTTGTAGATTTAGGTGGAAATTCAATTCCCTTGGAATATACAAGGCTTGTGTACACAGCAAGGTCCCGCCTCTCCTAATGTTATTAACATACGACTCAAACGTGTCTCGGGCTGTTTGCTCGGCAAACTAAAGAATAAGGGATTCTTTAACAAACTTCATGTTATACGGGATTTCCTTTGGAGATGCAAAATTTGCGGAAAATGTTTCTTTTTTCTTTTTTCCGGTTTGATGATGTAGTCTTGATAAGAAGCAAATTGTTTAAGTAGTCATAAAAATATACCGTGAATATACGTTTTTGTGTTTATGAATGAATGTCGGATTCATTGACATAAATAAAAAAACTGTTTTCTCTACCAATCAAATTCGTTTGAGTTGTTTTTACGAAACAAGAGAGCAGGTGAGTCTCCTAATGAAAACATTACTGTTGTCATCACTCCAAAATTCGCAAACGGTGTTTATTTTTCACAGCAACAAATTAGGTCTTTGTACTTCAGCCATTTGGGTAAAATATAGCTCAGTGCTGTTGGGACAAGGTTCAAAATTGTTTGTCGAGATTAATATTTACGGATTCCCTGTATCATTTCCATGCTGACACACGAACATCCGTGATATCACGACTTGTTATGATACTGCGAATACAGCGATACACTGAGGCTAGATAGCGGCAAATGTCTTGAGAGTTGCAAAGACGTGTATACACTACACAGCCTCCCTGTAGCGGGTGACATCCGGGAACGTGCATCCGCTGTACGCATCACCGACACCGGACAATGAACGTGTCGTGCGAGGTTGCCAGATTGTGCAAATTTGATTACGCCCAACAAACAAATTGGTTATATAAAACATATCTTACGCGACTTTCGGTTATATAACTGTTGAATAGACGTTATTAGACAACTACGACGTTGTGTAACCGTTGTTTCTACAACGATTCAGTCCCTGTAACTAAAAGGTCTTATTAAATAGTTGAGTGAACGTTTTAACGACCACTTTATACAACGTCGTATAATGGTACAAAAAATAGGTTAGGTAAACGTTATTACAACTATATAATGCAACGTCGTATAGTGGTACAAGTGTATAGGTTAGGTAAACGTTTTGATGACTTCTTTATATAACGTCGTATAATTTTGCCAGGGAATAAGTTACGTAAACGTTTTTACGACTGCTTTATACAACGTCGTATACTGTAGGTTGGGTAAACGTATACCCAACTAAATAATACGATGTCATATAACAGTTAGATAAAAGGGTTCATTTAACCAGCGTTGTAGTCTACGTAACCTTAACACGACTTTTATGTAATCAAACCGTCGCCAAAAGTTTATTTTTAGACCTGAATATAACGAAGTATTTTAGTGGTGAATTACGAATCATTATACGACTTAAGCGTTATTTTGTAACCGTTACAGAACTTTAAGCAGACCTTAAAATTATATAAAGGTCCAAAAGGGCCTTTTTTAAAACTAACTTCCATTTTGTCAGCTAAACAAACGTTGTTACAATATTTACAAAAATATGAATCTAGATCAATGGAAAAAGCTTAAACAAAGTGGGGCTTTCAAGCGGAAAGTAAGAAAAACTTTTGAATCACTGAAAACTGGCCCGTCATCTGCGAATTTTGTACCTCATCAAAGCCTCAACAATAAAAATGGTACCGTATAAATTTTATTTTTATTAGAAGTATTTCTATTACTTGTTTTTTATTTATTATTATAATTCTATTATAAATGACATTTTTTAAATATTCCAGATGAAACTTATGAGGCAATATCAAAAATTAAAAGTTCATCTGGTGGCATTGACATACAACAAAAGAATATTGTACCAGAAATAAACAGTAAGTTTATACTTTAAGATAATCACCATTTATTATAACTATTTACAATGTCTCAAGTTGATTTAATTATTTTAGGTGACTCCGTTGATGATTATTTGGAGTATTTAGAGCCCTCTGAAGGACTATCTTCCGATACTTCAAGCTTATCTGCTGACAAAGATATCGAATTTCAGGAAGATATATTAATACTTGGCAAGTATTTAGATGATTGCATCGATGCATTTGAAAAGCCCATGAAATCTTCTCTACTCAACATATTTATATGTAATATCAATAATGTGACCAAAAGAGAGATAACATGTACAGTTTTAGATATTAAATGCAAATGGGTGTGTACAGTGCTTAACGAGCACATGTATTTTGTACCTTTAGTGCATACATTGTTGTAAGTGGTAACTGAAAAATAAAAATACTGAAAAAACTGTTTATATCTTTTTATTTACTAAGTTAAGTCATGCAAAATCACAGTACTTAAGTACAATGTCACAACTGTGACAGTTATAGCAATTGCTTGACAATATAAAATGAGTTCTTCTTCAAGGCCACTTGCGCCTTTTGAGGTTTTTTAAATCATTCCGTGTTATAAATTTATCGACATCCAAAAACACTACCATAATTTATTGATGTCCACTGTCCGCACACACTACTTCACCTGAAAAATGATAAAAAATGTTAATTTTCGGTCATTTTATGGAACGTGGGTCCGGAAGTAATAATTATAATAAAAAAGTCACATTTGTATAATGAATGTGTCATTGATGACTTGTTTATATTATGTATGACCCATGTTCTTTGGTGAATTTTATTTGATATATTGTTAACTATTCATTTAAGATGTAGGTATATGTTGGTATTATATTAGAACTACGAATTATTATGGCCGTGTGGGCCCGCGCGCCCCGTCGTATCCACGCTCGTCACGTGCAGCGTGTGGTGTCAAAAAATTGCGTGCCATATCTCAGGGGTGAATTCAGTGTCAATAAAGGAACTCAAGAAATTAAACAAATAATCACAAGATGCACCTATTTAGTATGTTATGGTACTTATGGTCGAACAGAAAAAGTACAGGACACTGCGCTCAATAATACGTAGGTAATTAATTAGATAACGCGTTTTTTATAAAATATTACACCGTGTATTATTTTGCAAAGTAGGTAAATACAACACAAGCATAGTAATATAATTTTAATTGAGTCATTAAAATCAAGTACATTCAATAAAATTAATGTCATTTGTAATGTGATCATCATTCTGTGTTCATAATCTTTATTATCTCACAAAACTCTAAAATCGTTCATAATGGCCGGCTATCTTGGTCGCAAGAAACCGCATTATTGACCTTTTCATTCTATAATTGTTGTATAGAAGTCACTTTTTAACTTTGACAAGATGGCTGGTATTCAATATAAAAAAAATAAATTAAATAATAATCAACAATAGTTAATTTTTAACGAATTCGAGGGGGGCGCAATGAAATTTCCCAACAACACACCTATATTTCATCATAAAACTAAAGGTCCCATAAGAATTAGGTGCACTCTGTTCGCGTATATCATAAACCTTGTAAAGTAAATGTAAATTTAGTTATGATAATTTATAACTTACCTTTTATATTCCAGCAAATATCAGGAACGAATGAGAATTAATGGAATGGACTGAATGAATACTATAAACGTCGATGTTAAACACTTGTGTGACATTTCAGTCATCTTGTAATGTTTATATAACCCTTATGGGGACTTCAGTGGTCCCATAACAGTCGAGATATAACCATTATCTAACCAAAAAGTCGGTCGGAAACTTTTATTTAACATTTAAGCAACGTTAAAATAGTTCTTCACTAACTTTTATGTAACTTTTAAATAACAATAATGTTGTATAAATTGGGCCTATTTCGCGTTGTATAAACGTCTACAACTACGTTTATACAACCCACCTCATAGAACCAACAGTAAATGAAAAACGTTTACTCAACTATTATACAACGTAAATTTGTTACTTGGGCGGAGCTACATTTGGAAGTAGGTCGTCGGGATCTGAACTATGGAACATCTCTATTGTCTTGATCAGACGTCTTTTGTTTGACAGTCAACCTCGTTATTTTGGGTGTAGCTTTATGGGAATACAACTGAGGTTTGCGTAAACGAAACCTTTTCAGAAATAATAACTGGAGAGGACATAAATTCAGCTTGATTAAATTGAACGCTTAGAAAAGCAAGGCAGACTTTTATTTTAATATCCATCTAACTACATCAAAAATGCATATAATATATTACAGTGCATTTCATTTCACTTTTTTTTAACATTTTTCTCACATATAGAAGAAACAAGAATAATTTACCCAGAAATTTGTAACATTGTGATTTAAAAAAGTGTCCTTGGAGGTTGTTGCCCGTTCTTCTCTATAGAGATTTACGTTTTGGAATTGGGCTTCAACTCTCTGAAAAACTGACCGAATCTTTGACAATTTAATTTTTACCCGTAAATGATTTAATTGAAATAAATGCTTTAAGCATGAGTTGGAGTTTTCAATACATTTGTCTGCATTTTCACATAACGGCAACAATAACAAGCCCAAATCAGACATAACAATGAAACATGATAATACCTTTACTTCCCCAAATTTCAGAACTTGCGAAGCACAAGCCTTCGTACTGAAAACCCGTGAATTAAATATATAAGAAGCATCCATTGGCCGTGCGAGAAACCCCGGTCACACGTGCGTGAGGTTCGGGATAAGACCCACACTCGAGCTTAATGGATTTTTAAGTGTTTAAAGGATTTTAGTACGCCACAGTCCGTTTTTACGTTATTCACCTGTAAGTGTTTATTCATGTTTCATGCGATGGTTCGGTAAGGAAGTTTGGGAAAATGGTGAGATAACTTTGTGGAGAAATGTTTTAACTGAGTTTTTTAAGGGTTTACCTATTTTTAATACTTATACCTAGATAATCAATAAAAATCAATCTGCCTAGCCTTTTCCCAATTATGTTGGGGTCGGCTTGCAGTCTCAGCGGACGCAGCTGAATACCAGTATATTACAAGCAGCGACAGCCTATCTGACCTCCACAAACCAGTTATTGGGATATACAATACCCCATAGTAAGACAGGTTTTATCAGTAATCATTAATTATACTTAGCATATTACGAAGTGAGGCCCAATCATTAAAAAAACTTTCTTTTCCATGATTCTAGGTCACAAGAAAGTACCTAGAAATAGACTGTAGCTTCGACAAAAAAAAAACTTTAAAAAAATAATCTGCCGCTTCATATTCTCTGAATAGAAATCTTTTTTCGGAAGCCAGAACCTATTTAAAATTTATGAAGACCCTTTTTTGAGCTAGCTCATATATTTTTTCGAGTAAACCCTGAATGCGTAATCTCGGAAACCGTTGAAAGTCACATAAATAGATTTCCACAGTGGACATCACGAAAAAGCGGCCAAATGTGTATCGGCATCCCGCACTGAGGTCCGTAAAAAAGACAGAAAATATATTTATTTAGCATAGACTTAACGGCACAAAACATAAAAATCAAATCACAATATCACACTAATATTATAAAGGCGAAAGTTTGTGAGTGAGAGGGTGTGTGTGAGTGTTTATATTTTTGTTACTTCTTCACGCTCAAACGGCTAGACCAATTTTGATAAAATTTTGTATGGAGGTAGCTGACACCCTGGATTAACATATAGGCTACTTTTTATCCCGATATTACTACGGGATCGACACTTATGCGGGTAAAACCGCGGGGCGCAGCTAGTAAGTAAATAAAAATTAATTAGTAAATATCTGATGTACTCGTATGTATTTGGTGTATTATTCTTTCTATATAAGTACTCCATTTATTGATTATGTGTGTATTTATTGTTGTATGTATAATACATATACTGTTACACCACCTACACTTGTCCAAATCATAGAACACTTACATCATAGTTACAACCTCATTAGCATGATCAAAGCAACAACCACCTGCTGCAGGGCTAACAAGATTATTACATGCTCATACGCTGGCTACACGGTGTAGTCTCCTGAGGATCGCTACGCACTCGACATGCTTCATGCATCAGGTAATCCCGGGAGGGAAATAAGTTTACCTGGCGTGGAGGGCCGGGAAACAAGCGATAGGGTTGGAAACTGTACGTGTTATTAGTGTAGCTAAGTCGTGTGCAAGTGATATTTTGAAGTTTGTGGTGATATTTTGAAGGCTGTAAAAAGTTCTGTATTCAATTTTTAAGGTCATAGCACACGTAACAAATCGGAAAGGGATCGGCACCGTATCGCCTTTCGCCTCGTCGTCATACAGGCGTCAACCTAACGTAAGCACGTAACCAAAGCGGATCAGAAGCTCCGATACGTCGGCTCGCCGACCGCTCTGGTTGATGGTGCAGCACGCAGGCCGGAGGGGTAAGAGGATCAAGGATAGACGAAGAGACGTAAGCGCGGGGACGCTGAGCCGTAACGCTCCGCACCGCGGTTCGTGAGCTTGTCCCGAGCCGAGGCGATTACGTTACGATTCCGATTAGTGTGCGTTGCGGTAGGGAGTTTCATACAAAGAATACTGAACGGCTCAAGTTGATGCGGTGCCGATCCCTTTCCGGTTTGATACGTATGCTACGACCTTTATAAGTGTAAAGTTAAAGTTATTTCAAAACTAAGGACTTGTAATGCCAATTACAGTCATTTCCTCTAATTTGGCATCACTGTCCAAATGGTCACTGTCAAAATTTTTGGGATGCATGAAGAAGCCTCCTCGTGTAGCGCAGTTTGTTCCGCCAGTTACTCAACTGAACCGAGCGCTCGGCGCATCCTGGACAGTAACACCCCACACTGTATTTGACTGGGCAATTCTTCCCTTGCGGTAGTAGAGCTAACGCCCGCCTGGTTTGCGACCCTCCCACCGGAGTCCGGCGTCAAGCAGCCTGCTGTGTTTCGTCGGTGCGTGGGATTTCCAATGCCTTAGGCATCTTCTGGGCACGCTCGTTCCATCATATACCTCATCCATCGCTTTCCATCAGGCGTGATCGAGGTCAAGAGCGGGCCCATTCAGCAATAAAAAAAAGAAATGACAGTAATGCTGTTGCTGTTCGGTTGCTGCCAATGACAGGTCTGTCAAGATTATTGTGACCTGTATTCTCGTCACAATAAGGTCACTGTTGGGTTGCTGCTGTCAGAGGTAAAATAACTGTGAATAGACTGTGCTACTGTCATGGTTTGTTAAATAAAGAAGTTTTGTTCTCTGTGCAATGATAAAACCAACAGTTTTATTGAATTTATGGATAAGTATTAAAAGTCCACATGAGTACGGAATTAACCTCTTCAATAGTCATTAAAACTATGTCACTGGTCTACACCTGGTGCAAATTTTACTAGTCAGCAAATATTGGTCATTGGTTGAAGCAGATCTAACTTCCCAGGGTACTATAATGTAACCTGAATCTTAATAGAACTGAACTTACAAAACAAAAAACATGCAAGTCAACAAAAGTTCAAGGTACAGTCAGCAACAAAAGTCGATTAACACTTCAGTTTTTTAAATCTTAGTTATATAGCAAAATATTTGTTCAAAATTGCAGCAGAAGTACAATTTTTAGAATATAAAACTCTGCTATTATGTGAAAAGATAAAAAGCAGTTTATTGAAAAGAAAATGTTGTCAATTTAATAACATGTAAAAATGACAGTGTTAATGGACTTTTGTTGCTGACCGTACCACCACTAATTTTAACACGGTATCGGTTCGAAATCGCTTGTTTCATAGCCTCAATATAAGATTTCCCAATAATAAGGAGTAATAAACGGAATAGTTCCCAACTTAATAAAGTCGTGTGCTCGTGAACAATAAATGCCAATAAGTTTTTATTCGAAGTTATACCCTTACCTTCCAAACTTCGAAGTAGAATTTGTTAAGTATAAAAGCAAAATCTTTCGCTTGTTTTATAATTAAGCTTAGGCTAAACTGGGGCTTCAGTGACATAGGAAACGTCAGCGACGTCTATCCTTTGACGATGATTTATTACCGTTGGATCCCGTTTTTGAATCCCATTTTAATATTTTTGGCGTTGGATCCCGCAAAACATTATTATGTATTTCCGTTGGATCCCGAATTTAAAAAATGCAAGATAATTAAGTTTTATTGTCGTTGAATCCCGAAAAGTATTTCCGTTGGATCCCGAATGCTTAAAAAAATATGAATGCGGGTACTTTCAACAACAAAATTGTTTATAATAAAATGAGGGGTTCACTAATGTTTCACCAAAACTCCATTGACAAATTTTTAGTTTACAACCAACGTTTCGTATACTATTTATTTCACAAACAAGTCATTTTCTATATAATCTAGTCGTTTCTGGCACTCGCCGGCCGCTGCCGCGGCACCGCTCGCTTCGCTCGCTCGGCTCGTGCGTAGGGGTCACAGTTTTAACCTAACCTAACCTAACATTGTTTTTTTTTTTAATAATTAACCTAATCTAACTAGTTCGGTTCCGGGTAACCCACTAAAAATAGTCTATTTTTAGTGTTTGATAAAGGTAAATCACTTTTCTTCTGAAATGTACACATGTTGTTATAATATGGGATTCAACGGAAATAGCAAACGGGATCCATCGGTAATACCTAAAAAACGGGATCAAAAAACGGGATCCAACGGTAATAAACGTAGACGACTACGGCCCTCCCCATTTGGTGAAGCTGTCATGGAGTGTCGAAAAAGTGCATGTATGTATGACCTTAAAATAAATAAATTATTTGGCACATCATATTTTAGTAAACGAACTGACTGATTTGGGGCCGGCCTTTGCTTAGCAGTAGGACAGAGAAAACTAATGTTTTAGTCGTCTCCGTCACTCATACAGTTGTAGAAGGATCCCCGCCATCTTGTTTCTTCAATACAATTTTACAACAATGACGACTTCCTTGTTAATTTCATTCGATCTTGTAGTACTGTATCTGTGTGACAGATTGTTTTTAAAGCTGGCTCGAAGTGTCATTTCGAGGCCGGGTACCGTAAAAAGAGGGCGTGTGCCTTCGCAGTCGCTTTGGTCGCGTAAGTATGGCCGAAGCTTTATAGTGGAAAGCGTGTTCTTACGATAAAACGACCTAGTTTTAACTAGCATTCGCGTAACGTACAATGGGGCTATTAAGACCTAGGAGGCTAATTGGAAATATTATTTATTGCAGCTCTTGTGTAGATAAAATTGTTTACGGGTCGTATTTTACATAACTTTGAACGAACAAGTAGATTAAATGCTAAGACGTTTTAATAAATGGTTGAAGCTTTGTGGCTTTATTGGTAATGCCTTACTATTATTTGTTTTACAAAATGTACCTTCGAAAGTGTGCGTGTGTTTCATGTATGTCACCGTACGAGAAACAAATGTTTATGTCGGGAGCCCTGACAGCAGCTGTATTTATCATCATTTTCAATGCAACATTTTAAAGATATACTAACATTTTATTCTTTACTAGCTTCTGCCCGCGACTTCGTCCGCGTGAAATTTCATATTTCCCGATCAACCCCGTCGCATCGCATCGGCTGCCCGCGCTATTACTTCGTTTTTACTTAGCGTTATTTCTGATTTTTTTATCCCGTTTTGCTCGGTTTCTAAGGTTCCTTGTTTTTGTTTTCAGGGGAAAACCTTCAAAAGGCAAGGGGAGTACCCCAACCTGCGAGCCCCTCAGCTGCCGCCGTCGCCCGATGTTGATGTCGCAGCCCGAGCGCCCTCTCAGCCACCGCGCGCCTCCAACCAGTCGTAAGCATGCCATGCATAGACACTAAAACTAACCCGGTAATCACCATCAACACATAGGGCTGGTCCTGTATCCTAGCGCGATGTTAATAAGCCTATAGTCTTCCTTCAACAATTGGCTCTCAAATGCTAAAATATATTTTTTAATCCAACTGGTAGTTCCGAAGATAAGCGCAATGAAACAAACAAATTTTTCAGCTTTATTATCATAGATTAGTAATGTACAGACGCCAGCACATCGACCTACCCGAAACTGTCACATTTTCCCAATCAACTTTGAACCTTATGTTTTAGTGATACCGCTACCCCGGAACATAAAGGGCTAAGGAAGGAACACGGATGGGTTTTAGTCAGTAAGAGTCTGACACTCCCTTCGCTCCACCCAGAGCGGGAGGGGTCATTTGATGATTTCCCATCCATAAAAAAAAAAAAGGTCGATCGATCAGGTTAAGCTACGCTAGCCACGGTTGGTCTGTAGATAGGTGACCATCTTTACATACCGAGACCCCTCCGTGCCTCGGAAAGCACGTTAAGCCGTTGGTCCCGGCTATCATTCGAGGATTTTTGACAGTCGTTACGGGTAGTCAGAAGCCCGAAAGTTTGACAACCAGTGTTACCAATCGTATTACCCAATAACTAGGTTGTGGAGGTCAGATAGGCAATCGCTCCATGTAAAATACTGGTATTCAGCTGCATCCGGTTAGACTGGAAGCCGACCAAAACATAGTTGGAAAAAGGCTAGGCAGATGATGATTAATAATGTACCTAGAGGTTTCAAATGTTATTACTGGAGTTCTCAATGTTCCCATAATTATTTTTTTTAAATAATTATGGGAATATTGAGAACTGAGATTTTTCATGAATTTTACAGAAAAGATTATTTTTCTCTTCAACGTGACCTTTTACTTGATATGATAAAATACCAGTCAAATCACTGAAGGTATCGCCAATAGCCGTTAAAAGTTTTACGGAAAAGCGTGACTATCCTTGAAAAAGTTGTATTATGAGACCAAGGAACCTTAATCTTCGTAGTAAGTTTTATCGAAAATCTTGAAAACAAGATAATCTTGACTTAATTCTCCAGCCAAGTTTGTAAGTCTTGTTTAGATGAGACACACTTTTTTTGGATTTCAAAAATTGATTTAATTTTAAAGCTAGCTGCACCCCGCGGTTTCACCCGCGTAATTGACGATCCTGTGCGAATATTGGGATAAAAAGTAGCCAATATGTTAGTCCAGCTATCTCTATACAAAATTTTATCAAAATTGGTCCAGCCGTTTGATCGTGTAGAAGTAACAAACATATATTTTAAACACACACACACAAACTTTTGCCTTTATAATATTAGTGTGATTTTTGCAACCGCCATCTTGGATTTTCATTTTGAGATCACTATCGGGTTTAGTACCCCCAAAAACCATGAAAACGAAGTCGCATGGAGCATGGGCCCTTTTTTGTTACGTGATGATTTCTACCAGTTTACTCCTATCACAAGCCAGGTTAAGGTGATATATTGAAAAAAATGTGGTTTTTAGGGTTCCGTACCCAAAGGGTAAAAACGGGACCCTATTACTAAGACTTCGCTGTCTGTCCGTCCGTCCGTCTGTCTGTCACCAGGCTGTATCTCATGAACCACGATAGCTAGACAGTTGGAATGTTCACAGATGATCTATTTCTGTTGCCGCTATAACAACAAATACTAAAAACAGAATTAAATAAATATTTAAGAGGGGGCTCACATACAACAAACGTAATTTTTTTGCCGTTATTTGCTCGATATTAATAATGGCAACAGATAGGACTCTTGAAATATTCACAGAATATTTATTTATTTAATACTTCAAGCACATAAATGTACAGAGGCGGACGTAATGCCATGGGCATTTTCTACCAGTCAACCTTTGGGTGATGCAGAGACAAACAGCGGTAGGTGCAATCATGAAAATTAAGGAATAAATATTTTAAATATAATGATACGCATAAACCTATTAAAACTATGAATATAATATATAACTAATTATATATAAATATAAGCACAAATAAATATACTTAAATACATGACTATACTTACTAACTAACTAAAAAAAAATATAACAAGCAATGAGAAAATATTACCGTTGTGATGATACTGCCAGCTTCTTGCGAATGTGCTCGCGAACCTTAACTTTGAAGGATAATCGGTTGGTTGCCATCCTGATTTCCAGGGGGAGCGCATTCCACAGAAAGATAGACTGAACGAAGAAGGAAGAGTGAATGAAGTCTGTGCGGTGAGTGGGACATTGAAGAAGACGATTGTGTGATGAACGAAGATTTCTATTGTGGTTGGCGCAAATGTACTGAAAATGGGGGGCTAGATAAGACGGAGAATCAAGAAATGAGAACAAGGTGGTCAGCGCCCTTAGTTCTCTACGTTGGCGTATGGGCAACCACTTTAGAAGCGACCGATGCGCAGAAACATGATCATATTTACGCAGATTGAAAACGAATCGAATGCAGTTATTGAGAAGACGGTCAAGTTTGTTGAGGAGATCTGCATTCAGGTCATAGTAGCACACATCACCATAATCGATGATAGGGAAAATAAGGGACTGCACAAGCATTGTCTTCGTACTTGATGGTAATAAATTTTTCAAACGCTACAGAGCCCGCAGCGTTCCAGTAACCTTCTGGCTCACCCTAGCAACTTGAGTCCGCCAGTTCAGGGTACAATCAATGTGCAAGCCTAGGTCCTTCACGTCAGTACCAAAAGGAACGATCGTACCATTGAAGAGAACTGGTGGCAAGGTTCTACCATCTACTTTGCTAATACTACGAGAACTGCCAATGATGATCGCCTGACACTTCGTAGGGTTTACAGCTAAGCCAAATCTATCAGACCAGGATTTTATGGCTATCAAGTCCTTATTTAGTTTATCGATAGCGTCAGGTAATTCATCAACCTTCGCTTGACAGTACAACTGCAAGTCATCTGCATACAGATGATACGCACACTGAAGTTCGGAAGTTATTAGATTAATAAAAATAGAAAACAGAAGAGGAGAAAGTATACCGCCTTGAGGAACGCCAGTTTCCAAATCACACCAGCTAGAAGAAGAATCCCCAACATGAACGGACTGCTGACGTTCCTGAAGATAAGAGGAGAACCATTCCAGTGCTTCGGGAGAGACCATTATATAGGACAGAATGGCTAACAGGATGTCGTGACTGACGGTATTGAAGGCATTCGAGAAATCAACCAACACTAGAACAGTAACTTTGGTGTCTTCCAGTCCTGGCCTTATATCGCCAGTCACTTTAAGGAGTGCGGAAACAGTGCTGTGCCCAGGCCTGAACCCAGATTGGAGAGGACTTATAATTGAATTATAATGAACAAAGTCGGAGAATTGTTTGTGGACACAGGCCTCGAGCACTTTGGATAGGAAGGGAAGGATAGAAATTGGACGGAAGTCGGTAGGAAGAGAGGGATTGGAAACCTTAGGTAGTGGACGAACATAGGCTTTGCGCCACAGGGAAGGGAATACTCCAGAGTACAAAGAAAAATTTATAATGTGGGAAATCGCGGGTAGGAGATGATCCAGAATGGTAACGATCATACCACGGGTGATATTGTCACATCCCACCGCTTTCGATTTGATGGAGAGAATGATCTTTCTGATCTCTCCCGGTTCAACTGGAATGAAACTGAAAGAATTAGTATGAGAACGCGATAGACCAGAAATTAGAGACAGAGTTTGTTGCTTGGTTAGACGATCCATGGTAGAAACAGTGGAGAAATGCCGGTTGAGAACGTCAATTGAACTAGGAAGATCTAAATGTCGCGATTTGCCGATACCAAGAGTTCCAAGAAATTTCCAAATGTCGGCAGAAGAGGAAGAATTGATAGTATCAAGAATATGGCGGCGTTTAGCATTGCGTATCATCTGATTACATCTATTTCTTGCAGCCTTAAATGATAAGCATTATAAAAATATTAAGCATTTTCAAAGTTAATGCTTTTGAGCTGAAATTTTGTACAGAGATTCTAGACTAGATACACTCTTCAACCCGTTTGTATTGATATACCCTTTCTGTAACACCCTGTATATTCCCAAGGATAAATAATCTCATCGAATTACTAAGTTAGTACTTACATACCAGATTTGAATATTATCATCAACAACAACAAACAAATGAAGGCCCACAAATACTACTTAAGTAATAATAGAATTGTCGTTACTTCCCCGATAGTGATTGAAACCTAGCCACAGCTAATATCTTGACCGTAATTCAATTTGTTTGAAAGCAAATCCGTGTTGCCATTTAAATAATTCATTACCTGCTTCCATTCTATGTTTACTGGCAACAAATATTTTTGGAGAAGAATAGTGATTATGGATAGGTAATCTGATAAAATTAATGGAATGCATTGTTTGTGTAGAATTCTATTATTGGTAATGGATCATGTATTATACATAACTTCGAATCTGATGTACAGAAGCCAGCACGTCTAGCCGAAACTGTCTCCCCAATCAACTTTGGACCTAATGCTTTAGCGATAAAGTTGAAAATCTATTATAGTTTGACAGATTTTGGTAGCTTGATGTGCTGACGTCTGTACCTACGAGTTAGCGAAGATATTTCATTTACGTTCAAGTAGGTTTTTCAGACCAGTCGGTTTTTTATTTAGGTTTGGTTTCAGACTGGATGCGGGAGGTGGAGGACAGGGTGTTGTGGCGCAGCCTGGGAGAGGCTGAGTTGAGGTTTCGTGTTGCTATCTTAACCGGTCAAGCCCCGCGCGTTACCGATCGGTGACGAAACAATAGAAAATCAATTGTGTCTCATTAGCGGAGCATGACAGATTAATCCACTAATAATATTTACCTTTTAAAAAAGTGTGCCTACGTACCTATTTGTTTACTAATGAACGAATCAAACTCTTATTAGGATCGAATCGACAACAAAGAGCGTAATTTGAACAAAAAAAAATGAACGAACAGAAAGTTCTTGTACAATTTTCAAAAGCCGACTCGAGAGAATTTATTATGAGATAGGCTGCTTATTAGTAGGTCTGGCACACGGAGGAGGTCTTTCTTCTCCGCGCAGGTCTGGCGTTAGTCAGTAAATTTTTCTACATTTTAAAATATCAGTTCAAGACTAGGTATACAGAACCGGCGAAAGTGTATGGTACTTATCATGGTACGTCTGGCATCTGACCTTCGTCAGCCAATTAATTTTAGATCCCAATATTCCAATTCTTGTGACCCAACTTCATACAATCAACCTTTTCTCACACAAAAACCGAACTAATATATAAACGCACGATAGCCAATCAATTGTCCGGATTAGACAGGGACTCCCACAAACAAATCGTAGACATTAACCCCTGTACTTGAAATTGTGTAGGTATCGAGTTTTTAAATTGTATAGTGCAGCCCTTTGAAAACTACTCCAAGGTTTGTGCGGTTAAACATGCTATTACCAAACGTGCATTCACAAGAAATATTATCTACTCAAATTGATGCATCCAAGTAAACGGATAAGCATAATGTTTATAATATTCCTATTCGTTTAATCCATACTAATATTATAATCCATATACTATTATAAAATCGAAAGTAACTCTGTCCGTCTGTATGTTACCTTTCCACGCCTAAACCACTAAATGGATTTAGATGAAATTTGGCAGAAAGATAGATTGCATTCTGGGGAAGGACATAGGATAGTTTTTATCCCAGAAATCATCCTTTAAGAGGGTGAAAATTTGTATGGGAAAGTGGTGGAAGTTTGTATGGGAAATCAATAACCGCTAAACCGATTTAGATGAAATTTGGTATGGAGATAGTTTGAGTTGTGGGGAAGGATATAGTATAGTTTTTAATCCCCGAAATTATCCCTTAAGGCTGTAAAAAGGGGGGTGGAGATTTGTAAAGGGAATCAATAAAAAAGACTATAATACTTTTAGCGCGGGTGAAACCGCGGGGCACAGTTAGTATATAATAATATCAGATGCAGTGACATTATTTGAACGGATAGACTGTAACTGGTGAATCGAGTAGCTGGCAGTGTAATATATTTTTTTCCGCCGAGCTCGATTTGGGTCGGGTGATATGGCTCGCGGTTTGGTTGTTCGCTGCAACTGACACGCAACTTACTGTATCGGGGATTCGGGAACCTTCTGCTAGGTTTAGTGCGACGGTACATTAGGCGCAGACTAATGTGTGGTCGGATAAATCATTCTGGATTCGTAAAAGCTAGTTTGTAGGAATTCTGCTGTAATTTTCCAAATGAACTACTTATAATGAGGAGGTACTTTTTTTGATTATGACGGCACGTAAGTTACATCTCACGATACGTTAATACGCAATATGAAACTGGACCAATTTAATCTATACGTGAAAATGAAAATATTAACGAATTTAAAACTGTACATTGAATATTTTGGAAAAGAAGTTATTGCTACGAGGTGTGCAATAACTTCTTTTGTCTGATACCGAAAATATAGTTTTTAGAACTTTTGTCCTTTTGTCTGTTTGTCTGGATGTCTGTCTGTTTGTCTGGATGTATGTTCCGGATTGACTCTAAAAGAAAAAAAAAACGGATTTGGATGATATTTGTGGCACACACATAGTTTATAACATAGATTAACACGTGGGGTAGGTACTTTTAATTTGGGTAGTATGTTAAAACATAGGGTAATTTTAATTTCGGTAATATATTATTCAACATCAACGTGGGCGAAGCCACTGGCTAAAACTGGTATTAAATATGAAGTCAAAATAGCACATTGTATTATGTTCAAACTGCCTGAAAAAAAAAAAAAAAAAATGTGGCTTCCGAGTTTCCTTTTTCCAAAACGTACAATTCATAAAGCTACATGAAAATAAACAGACACAATTTCGATATCGAAAAGGAAACAATTCCTGGCCAGATAAGGCATAATGTGTAGCGAACCATGGTTCGAGGGTAAGTATCGAGAATTTATATGTATTCTGAGTCGTCATGGGAATTTCCTTTGCGTGAGCAAGAATTTTCAATATCTTTCCTTCTTATCGATTTGTGTAAAAGTTGCAGCGTCATTGTTTATTGAAAGAGGGATACGTTACATTTCAAAAAGTCACGTTACAAAATAAGGTAGATAAGTGGTACCAAATAAAATCCCTTTCAAACCCTATTTCTGTTAAAGTCAAGGGCAGAAACATTTTCACTCCACCTACTGCGTTCTGTCATAGTCATCGCTTAACCTCACTCTACCAGAGACCAAATTAGAATCCTAAAGCCCCTGAATATTTCACAAGGCCAAGCCCTAAGGGTCATTCCAACCCGTGCGCAATCCACGCACAAAAATAAAAACAATTTACCGTCAATTTGATTTTGGGCCCCTTAAATCAAAATGTGAATCTGTGTCGCTCGGTAAATGGACGTCACCAATTTAAGTCTAGGGACCGTCAATTACTGGGGTTTGGGACTGACCTACTGTGAGTTAATTGTTTTCGTCTTCACATTCCAACAGCGTCAATGGAACTTAATTTACTCGCAGAGATTGTCCTAAGTTCCATTTTAGTACTGGGACAACACTAATGCAAGTTCGTTGCCAAACGCTTGAGATAAGTCCTCACTCGGGGGAAATTGTATCTAAGTTGTTGAACGTATCAAAATTGCACGTACCGTGGTGACATCGGAAAAATTGAGAAATAGGATTACTTTCATATTTTTGTGGCGTTTAACGTTTATTTTAAATTCGACAAGATGCTTGAATTGGCATAAGCCAATTTTATTTCAATTTGTGCAAAATTTTGTCTAGGATAGATAATTAATTTGAAATAAATTATGATTGTTTAACCTAATTGCAGCCTTTCATTGACTCATTAAAAGCCTCTTGTTGCAGAGAGTTTAATAATATTTTAGGTACTTACTTTATTTTTAACTAAGTTAGTTCTGAATTAATGTTAAAAGTACACAGTGCCTGCAGTTTGCAATGCAAATCAGTTGGATGATACGGTAGTTAATTTGAATTTATAATGAATCTAATGAATTCACTATCAACAGAACTCGGTTACTTAGGTATGCTAATAACTATATTGTATGAAGGTATGCCGGCCGACTTTCACAAGTTTTCTTGACTAAAGAATCTGAATCTTAAAAATGAAATATATATGTATTATATTTCATTTTTAAGATTCAGAGTCTTTGTAAAATTCAAATTTTATATATCTCAGATCTCATATGAACGAAAAACGTTGAGAAGCTAAGAATTGAATTTTAGTCTGTGTCATAGTAAATTAATTCCACAATTTTATGAGGGTTACTCTAGAATACAGTCTCCATACGTTGGCTCATCAAGTTGCCTCACCTACATTCATCATCATCTGCCTAGCCTTTTCCCAACTATGTTAGGGTTGGCTTCCAGTCTAACCAGATACAGCTGAATACCAGTATTTTACATGAAGTGATTGCCTATCTGACCTCCACAACCCAGTTATTGGGTTATACGATACCCTTTGGTAAGACTGGTTGTCAGACTTTCGAGCTTCTGACTACCCGTAACGACTGCCAAATATCCACGAAAGACAGCCAGGACCAACGGCTTAACGTGCTTTCCGAAGCACGGAGGGGTCTTGGTATGTAAAGAGGGTCACCCATCCACGGACCAACCGCGGCAAGCGTAGCTTAACCTTATCGATTGATCCGTGCGGCTGTTACTACTTAGCCACAAGCCCCTCACCTACATTCATATAGGTATAATAATAGAAGTTGGTATTTATCACAAACTAAAGTATTATATACCATTTTTTAAGATTCTACGAGTACATCTCGGATTTTATAAGGGTGGAAAACGTTGAGAAGCCAAAAATTTTTAATATTAGGTTTTTCGTGGTTATATACAGGCTATTTTATTCCAATTTCCACGCGGGCGAAGCCGAAAACACTCTAAACTCTGATTTTTAATTTTCTAGACTACAATTACTGTTTTTCTGTCACCATGACATTATTTAGTATATATTAGCTGTCATTTTGGTCTAGCCTATAAAAAATCAGAATAGAGTGTCTTTCACGTCTATATATTGCCAAATCACCACACTTCAGTTAATAAAGTACTCAAAAACCAACTCACCTAGTTTTAAACAGCAAAACAGGAGTAGAATTGAAAACCATGACGTCACCAAAGACCGCACCATCGCCCAAACGGTCCTTATCACATCACTTAAACCATCACTCAAGTTCTATGTTATCACTTATTAGCACTATTTTATCACAATTTCATTTTTAATAATATATTTAAAGTACTTTCACGTTCACTGGTTTATTGTCATGGCGGGCACTGAAAAGGAAAATAAATATTTAAAGATAAAAGCAGTTTTGTAACTGACAGCCTGTGACAGACGAACCGACATACAGGTAGAAACATTAAAGGAAGATATTATTCCTGAGAGGGTGAACAGTAGATCGAGATCGAAACCCAACCCTAGAGCGGAACGGCATCTGAACAAAGTCGCGGATTGTCAGTTCAATATAATACAGAAAAGTTAACCAAGTAAAAATTAAGGTATAAGGAAAACAATAAATTCAAACGCTTTATGTTCATTACGGTTGATAAATTATTTTTTTTCTGTAAATGTCGAGCCGTTTTCATTTAATGAACCGTAAGTAAAATGTTTGTTATAATTTTTAATTTCTCACAAGTGCGGTGGTAATTCTAATGTTTAATAACTAATTAAGTTAAATTATAAATTATTACGCGTTCAAATACTTAGAATATCTACATCTGTACAATAAAATGCTGGTTGATTTTAAGCAATAGAACTGTATATTTCCAGAATAGGTTATTTAATAAGTACAAGAGCACAAAACGTTCATGGAGCATAGGAAAAAAAAATGCTGCCAGCATACAAAAACCAGTAATAAAATGAAATTAAAATGTTACCAATGCAACGAAACCTTTATGTTTGGATATTCTCAAACAACATCTGTACTAGTAATAAAGCTGAAGAGTTTGTTTGATTGTTTGAACACGCTAATCTCCGGAACCACTAGTCTGATTTGAAAGTCATTTGATTTAGTAGCATTATTGCATTTGATAGCCTAATACTTGAGGCAGGCTATCATCACGCTAGGTTCCTTAGGGTCAATTCCCACTGAAAGAGCAGTCCACCGTGTGTCATCAACTCAGCCTATCGCAGTCCACTGCTGGACATAGGCCTCTCCAAGACTGCGACACAGCACCCTGTCCTCCGCCTTCCGCATCCAGTCTACCCCAGCCACCTTCTTTAGGTCGTCCGTACATCTAGCTGGGGGGCGTCCCACACTACGCTTGCCGGTACGTGGTCTCCACTCCAGGACTCGTCTGCTCCACCGGCCATCAGTCCTTCGACAGACATGGCCAGCCCACTGCCACTTCAGTTTGCTTACTCTGCAACCTATGTCGGTAACTCCGGTTCTTTTCCGGATAATTTCATTCCTGATTTTATCCTTCAAAGAGACTCCGAGCATAGCTCCATAGCGTGCTGAGCGACCTTGAATTTGTGTGTATCCACAGTCATTTGAAGGCAAAGGAGGGGCAGCGCGGCGCCGCGAGGCTGCACGAGTCTTCTAGCGACTAGTCAAAAGAGGAAAGTCACTTGCTCTTACGGCCGCTGTGCGCCGCTACTCTTTCAGTGGGGATTGACCCTTAAGAGCCGAGCAATAAGAAAAGAAGTCAGGAAGAACCACAGATATAGATACACCTAGATAACGCAAGAGCATCTACTTCGCGTGCCAAAAATCGCACCAGTTTACGATCGAAAATCATAAGCCGCCACTTTCGCGCTCAGTCCTGCGTACTGCTGGCTGCGTGAGCGTGAGCGAGAGAGCGCGAGCTTGTGACGTCATAGTAGGTAGTCAAAAAATGGCACGCTTAGTTTTCATACAGTTCGTGACACTTGCGTTATCTAGTTATATCTATATATGTGAGAAGAACGCTAAGCGAAACGAAGTAATAGCGCGGGTAGATGATGCGATGCGACAGAGCAGGTAGACGGAACCTGAAATTTCACACGGAGAAAGTCACGGACAGAAGCTAGTGTATTATATGCTTTAATTAAGTTTCAATATACTTAAAGACTGGATAGCTACGTTTACTTTGCCGTGAGATCGGCGCAAAGATAATACAAAGAAAACAAATTAATTATGTTCAACAACATTATCTTTTATCAATATTTAAGTTGTCAGAGAGCAGCGGTGCCCCAGTGGTAACGGCCGTGACTTACGAGTTGTAGGTCGTAGGTTCGAACCTTACTTTGTGTAAATTATTTCATCACCACTACGCTCAAAACGGTGAAGCAAAACATCGTAAGGAAACTGGCATGTCCTAGAACCAAAAATTCAAGGACATGTGACATCTACCAATCCGCACTGTGCCCGCGTGGTAGATTATAGCCCACTCCCTCTCGAAGAGAGGAGGCCTGTGTCCCAGCAGTGGGAACAATATAGGCTGATTGTGAAGTGGTCATTATAGCCATGAAATATATCAAACATATTATTATTTAACCATTTAAAAATGCTTTCATGAAATACTTGCATGAAATTGCAAATATGCGTATTGGTAAATGGGCCGAACCACGCAAAACAATGATGGTGAGAATTACATTAAACCTAGGGCAATTTAATTTTAATTTCAAAGTAGGTAGAACATTACAGCGCAGTGGTGGCTCAGTGTTAACGGCTACAACTTACGAGATGTAGGTTGGGGGAGTGAACCCAGGCAGGCACTTTACTTTGTGTAAATTATTTCATCACCACACCACATCGTGAGGAAACTGGCACGTCCTAGAACCAAAAAATCGAAGCCATGTTAAGTACATCTACCAACCCGCCCCATGGTGGATTATAGCCCACTCCCTCTCACCGAGAGGAGGCCTATGTTTCGGCAGAGGGAACATTATAGGCTGATTATGATGCTGATTATGATGATGATGATAAGAATATTACAGTAGGTACTGTAAAGATTATAACCTATTTGGTGCTTACATGCAAGCTCCGCGAGTCCTTAAAAGGTTATTTGGCAACAAATACGAGGCAAATATTAAGATTAAAACATAAAACAAGTAGGGTGTCAGATTAGCTGACAAACGAAGTGCGAAGAAGAAAAATATAACCGTAAATTCAGTCTAGAAATAATTATGGACGTTATAAAACGGGCGGACGGTGTTTATGTTCTTTTTTGCGTCATTTTTACCGTAAATATACGTATTTTCTTTCTTTTTTTCTTTAGTACAACAATCTGTCCAATCATCACGAAATACAGCAAGGCGTGTGTAGTATCAACAAAGCGTTTGCTCAAAACTTGTCACGACGGCACAAACACCTAGGTATTTGTCTAATACTTGGAGAGGGTCGCTTTATCGTCCGACATCAGTCCGTACACGATAATAAAGGGTTCGACCGAGGAATCCCCTGCTGGCCAACATTTTATTCAATGAACCTTCAATATATCTCCGCGTCTGCGTTGGGTTTCACTAAAATATTTATTGTTCAGTCCGCTTGAAGGATTTGATTCAGTTTGGGATGGTGCTTGTTATCAAAGATACAAATGCGTGTAAATCAAAAGGATGCTGTTGGTGTTTCTTGAGTATTGTTTGGAGGAATATGTTTTTTAGGAAAAAGTGGTAGAAAATATAAGAAATGAAAGGCGGTAACATACTGAACAAATATGTATGAACTAGCTTATGCCCGCGACTTCGTACGCGGATCCTGTAGCTTATGCCAGCGACAACGGGGCGTCAAAATCGAAGATCTGAAACGTCTGATGTCGAATTCTAAGAGCCCGGGGACTGGAAAACAACGGGATGTGCGAGACGATTCGAGAGGTTCCAGATCTTTTATTTTTGTAAGTCAACAGGAAATGCCCATTAGACTAAACAACTTTTGCTAAGACGTGGGTCATTTTCAGGCAATAATGAACCAATAAGGTGGTAAACTTGGCCTTGCACTTTGAATGTTGGCATAAATGGGCCTCCTGAAATCGGTTTCGCACCAAAAGATGTCATTTGAAAGGTTTTATTGTACGAACGGATGTTGTCCAAGAAATGTTTTGACTGTGGATGGTCACCGATTAGCAGTGATCTTAATATTTCTGGAGGATTTTGTAATATTTCAATTTGTACTTTCCCACCTGAGCACCACATACCGTTTGTTTCTTTTTGCCATTTAACAGCTTCACAAAAAGTAATATTGAACCATACCTCCGATGGCGGAATATGTGGCGTAGTCAATCATAGGAGTATACGTAAATGCACTCTGTTCCTTATCAACCCAAAGAAAGTCGCCATGCCCTACGGATATATCTTGAGATACATCCGATTCTTCTGATGATATCGACATTCTGTTCAGAGAATGTCGAAGTCGATCAGAATTCAAACGTTCGTTGCGCTCTTTTTCTGTCTCTTCATGCCGTACTCCAGCAATTATTTTTCTCTCTTACTTTCTAAGTGATTATGAATATTTTGTTGTGTGCGTGTTCGGGACAATGTATGATAATCTCGATCAGCAGTTAGTCGCGCATCACGTTCATAACTCGTTTCAAAAGACCTGTTAGTAGATGTGCGAATACGCTGAGAACTCAAGCGTGATTCTGTATCGGTAAACGTTTCCAATTCGCGAGACAATGCATGTCGCTCACGATCAGCGGACAGTCACGCATCACGTTCCCCACTTGTCTCTAGGAGACCTAGAAGTCGATGCTTAGATACGCTTGGAACTCAAGCGCAAGTCTCTATCCGTGAACGTCTCCGACTCGCGAGACAATGCATGACGTTCACGATCAGCGGTTAGTCGCGCATCATATTCTTCACTGGTCCCTAGAGACCTGGATATAGATGCGTAAATACGCTGAGAACGCAGGCGTGCTTCGCGATCCGAAGAGGTTTCCACGCAGCGAGTTGCAGCCTGATGTTCTCGAACAGCATCAAGTGCTCTCCTGACGCTCTTCGGTAGATTCTTGCGATCTTATGATGCTCAGTCTTTTAGCTCATTTGGAACATCGGGAAAGATTTGACCTCTTTCTAGGCATGGTTATAGTTTTATTGTGAAGATACCTGATCAATTAAAATCTAAGTGACTGCTCCCCTGCGTTACCGGGTAGGCTACCGTGTCACGAAGATAAATGGAAAATGAAATTAAACACTCAAATAACATAAGCCCGAAGGCATATTTATTCGATAAAATAAAAACTTTTTAACAAAAAATTAAACCTCCGAAAAAACTGAAAAGCAAAAAATAATAAACTTTTTTTATTTAACCTTAATAAATAAGTTCTTAAACTAACGCAAGTATACCTAAGTAATTTAGAGTCGGCGCCAAACAAGCAAATTAATATCGTTGCGAGTGGTCGTGCGGAGAGCGCATTTTTTGTTTGAAATGTTAATGTTAATGTTTATCGCTATAGATTTCACGTTGCTTATTTCTTTAAATTTAAGGTAATTTAGTAATCTTTGTTCATTGATTGTTTGGCGCCGACTCAAAATTACTTAGGTATACTTGCGTTAGTTTAAGAACTTATTTATTAAGGTTAAATAAAAAAAGTTTATTATTTTTTGCTTTTCAGTTTTTTCGGAGGTTTAATTTTTTGTTAAAAAGTTTTTATTTTATAATTTATTGAGGCTATAATTTACTAATTACTACATGCTTAATGTTTGATTACTTTTAAATTACCTACCTTACTTTAGACATTAACTGTTATAATCCTACTTTAACTATTATTTTTTGTGTAATATAATACTAAATAATATAATGTAATACTTAAAAAAAACAGGCTTTATATACCAACATAGATAGGCCTTTTATTATTTTAATTGTAATACACAGCTCAGCATTAAAATCTGTGAATGAACAATAAATCACCCCTATTTTCCCACCCTTAGGGTAGGATTTTTTTTTCCAAATTTACATGAGATCAACTTCGAAGTATGTCCTATCCAACAAAAGAAGAATTATCAAAATCGGACTACTCTGTAAAAAGTTAAGCATGGTCATACATTACAATCAGTGAGTGAACAATCAATCATCCCCTGTTTTCTAACCCTTAGGGTTGGAATTTTTTTTCCAAATTTATATGGGACCAACTTCAGGGTATACCCTTTCTAATAAAAAAAGAATTATCAAAATCGGACTGCTTTGTAAAAAGTTATGCGTGATCATACATAAAAAAAAAAAAAAAAAAAAAAAAAATATACGCGTCGAATTGAGAACCTCCTCCGTTTTTTTTTCGTCGGTTAAAAAAAATAAATGGGAGTTTGGCCAGTAGAGTCAAATTTTCAATGATATACCATAGTCATCGAAAATCAGCCCTAAACTACTACCGCCTTCACCGCGTGGTGGTACTCCCAGCTTATGTTATTTTATAATTATACAGTGAAATTAGTGATAGCTTTGATTTCCACATCAGATGTTTCTGATCTTCGATTTTTATAAGTCAACAGGAAATGCCCATCAGACCGAACAACTTTTGCTAAAACGTCATTCCTATATGTGTTATGGTGTAGCTGGGCTCTTGAAGTTTCACATCAGGTGTTCCAGATCTTCAAATTTATTCTCTCAGCAGAAAATGCTCATCACGTGGAACATTTTTGCTATGGTTCCATTTTTGTATCTCTTATAGTTTAGTTGGTCTGTTGCGGTTCTGCATCAGGTGTTCAAGTTTCCAAGATAAATTATAGCCTATATGTTGCCCAGACATAATAATTATACAACAAAAAAAAATCATTCACATCAGTCCAGTAGTTCCGTAGATTAGCGTGTACAAACAAACAGACACACAGACAGAATTTTTTTTTTGATTTGTGCCCTGTTACTGTTTCTAAACCCCCCTCAATATTTTTTTTTTAATATATTCAATGTACAGACACAGTTTTGTTACTGTTTTATTATATGTATATAGATAAGGTTATTAGACATTGGATTTTGAAAGAAATAAAGTTATCGACAACTGAACCAAAAGCATATATGTAGTTTATGTATTAAAGTTACGAAATAAAGATGAATTAGGATGGACTAGAAGTCACTATTAAGACTTTATTATACCATAGGCTTTTGTACATTAAATACACACCTCTGTAAGATTATTTAATACCGACTAAAAAGGTCATTCTAATAGTGTCGGAACTGTCTCTCTACCGGTAATATATTCATTTTGAATAAATTCCGAACGCCATTTGTCTAACCCGTCGTTGTCTCCAAATAAAACGTGAAAGGGTTCACCTCCATCTATTCTATTAAACTGTACCGTTCGATTTGTAACTAAGTAACTGTCGATTGTCGACAACAATATTGATGATCCTAGTTTTGGGAAGAAATGAAGATATCAAGTTTATACAGGGTAACTTGTAATTCGACGTATATCCGTCAGGAGCTGATAATGCAACTAATTGAATCCCCCATATGTATGGCCGAAATTCAATAGTTTTCGAGATATTTAAATTTTAAGGGTTTTTCGGTATAATTAACAAATTAAAAGAACAGCATATTGAATGGCCTCCCTATCAGATCCCGACGGTATACGTCGAATTACAAGTCACCCTGTATAAACTTGATATCTTTATTTCTTCCATCCTCTTCATAATTGTATATTCAGGGTGGCAGGTACATCGACGCGCTACCAAGTTACCAGGGAATCCAGGGATACAATACATGATTCTTAACCAAATATTTCGTCGGTTTTCAAAAAGAAAGCTACCGCGACCGCGAAAGCGTAAGTATTGCATTTTTCTATGAAACAGTTGATTTTATTTTTGATAAGCGACCAAAAATTTCTACGCTGAGGGTCTAGAATCCGTTTATGATCACTAGTTCATTTAGTAGTGAATTCATGGTTTCAGTTTACGCGTCACTGACCGTGTCACCCTTTACATATAATCATGGGTAATGCTGTCATTTCATTCATTTTATGTGAATAGGCAATTATCATATGTAGTCTACAGAATCTAAAAAAACTTTTTAAGAAAAAAAAAACCGACTTCCAAAAAAACACTACTAAGTGAAAAATAACTTTATTTCGGAAGTCGGTGTCTTTGGATCTGTATTTTAGTTTTTTGCCACCGACTTCCGAAATAAAGTTATTTTTCACTTTGTAGTGTTTTTTTGGAAGTCGGTTTTTTTTTTTCTTAAAAAGTTTTTATTTCACGCTTTTTAGTGGGTCTGCTTATAATTTATCTAAGTTACAATAGCCTAGTGATCATCGCCTTTTACAAACAAAATATTGCTTTTCCCGATGCAGGGAAGTTAATTGTTGAGGAGTTCTCCAGGTCCACCATCAGCTCCATATCACCATTCACATTGTGACGAGCATAAATTGCTTAGCAACCATATTAAAGTAATCGAATCGCAACCCGTGAAATACTTAGATATTATTGAGTACTTCCGATGGCCATCTGTGGTCTTCATCATCAGTTCCACTTCACCAAATAGTGCTTTCTGAGAGCAAATGCTCGTGCATTTGCTCGTAACTCGTAGTAACTCGTGTTACTATAAAAAATACCCAAATCGCTATAGGTGTGCCTATAATATTTGAAGAGTACCTTCGATTTCTCCAGGATCCCATCATCAAATCTTGACCTGATGCTTTTAGACTAGATGCTGATAATCCTGGCTGCAGCATCAGGCCAGACTTATGTCAACATTACATTGAACTTAAAATTTAGTCCTGTTTAAAATGAGCCCAAACACGACTACGGTGCTGTAATTTCAAGGTTGGTACTTTTTCTGATGCTCCTGGCTTCAGCATCAGGTCTTTATGTACTTTGGTGTTCCTCATTAACAGTACGTTTATCCACACATCGAGCCCTTTTCAATGAGCCTAAACACGATATATCTGCTGTTAGTTGTCGAGGAGTTAGGTACTCTGCAGACTATCCTGACTGCAGAATCAGATCATGACTTGATGATCATGGGACCAAATGTGGCAAATGCCCTATCAAACATCAAAACAATTTACTAAAACAGTCCTTTCCTGTTCGAGTAACTTCTTACTGTTAAGGAGTTGTACCTTCCATCATCAGCCCAGCTACCTGAGATGGTGACTACCATACGCAAATACACAAGATACTTCATAAAACATGCGAAAAACAATAAGTGAGCCTATAAAATTTGAGGGTTGCCCTCGATTTCTCTAAGATCCCATCATCAGATATTGAAATGGTGACAATGGGACCACACGGGAAGCACCAGCTTTCAAATAAAAAAAGAATCATGAAAATCGGTTCACCCAGTCGCAAGTTATGAGGTAACAAACATAAAAAAAAAAAAAAAAATACAGTCGAATTGATAACCTCCTCCTTTTTTTGAAGTCGGTTAAAAACCAATTATTGCTTATTCTGTCTGCGAGGCTGAAGTGGGACTGGGCGGGTCACACTTATAGGATGCATCCAGATAGATGGGTCAAAGTCGTCACACAGTGGGTGCCTGAAGACGGGCGTCGTCGTCACCGAGGCAGGCCTAAGAAACGCTGACGTGACGATTTAGACTTGTTCTTAACCGACTGGATGGAGAAGGCACAGCACAAGGAAATGTAGAAGAAAATGTGGAGGCCTTTGCCCAGCAGTGGGACAGTAAAGGCTAACGGAAAAAAATCTTATTCTGACAAAAAAAAAAAACAATATATGCGATGGCTCAAAGTGGCAAGGCCATTAGGAGTGCACTAGTTAAAACACAGGACTCACAAGTGTTCCATCTCAAACAATATACAGGCCTGGCAATCATGAGAATAGATCACACCAAAATCTGTCATCAAATAACTCCTATTAAAGACTACATTATCAAACTAAAACCATCGAACAACCCAGAATTAATATCAACAACACTTGGATTTACATCAAACCAAACTATGTTTACACGATCATTTTGTCCTAAAACTTGATATTCATAAGTGTCGACACGTCTTGATCGTGGGCCGATCATCCATCAAGTGGTGAACCGCATACAACAGTGATAAATGACGCAAGTTGACCTAAACGCTGTCTTTGCATTTGGTTGCTGACAAGTCGAGGCTTGCATCTCTGGGGACTAACAAGTGTGATAGATGTTGGATTTTGGTTGACACTAACATTTTGGGCATTTTTACCCGACTACGGCGAAGCAAAAAGGAGGGTTATGATTTTGACCGGTATGTATGTATGTTCATCTGTTCCCTCATACCTTTTAAACTACTTGTCATAATTAGACAAATGAGGTATCGTTGGAAGCGTCTTGATCGTTTGCTGGCTATAGGCTATGCGACGTCACATTAAATTGAATACGGCGCCCTCTAGCGAAAATAAAGACATAACCTAATATTTTTTTTTTTTAAATCATTCCTTGTTGGGTATCAAATAAAAGGGCTTAATTAGGAAATTTCCAAAATATAAATATTACTGAAATAAGCCCCAAAATAATTAAATAAAACATAAGTTTAAAAACTAAAACCCGACTACTGAAAAGGATGAAAAAAGAAAGTACCTTCCCGTGGTCGCATGCCGCTGTACTAACATACTAATAAGCTATGGTAGCATGCGACCACAGGAAGGTACTTTCTTGTTTCATCCTTTTCAGTAGTCGGATTTTGGTTGAGACTAAGGCTGGTTTTGGTCTTACGCCGACGGCACGCGCACCGTCAGCGCTGATGGCCAAGATATATGAACTTCTAGCGCGCGGTCAGCGCTGATAGCTACGCGTCATTCAAAAACGCTTCCTAGAAGTTGATATAATATCTCGGCCATCAGCGCTGACGGTGCGCGTGCCGTCGGCGTAAGACTAAAACCAGCCTAACATTCGGGGAATTTTTAGGGTTCTCTAGCCATACAGGATAATTTTTTAACCAGTGTGCAAATTATAACCATGAATTCAGTAAGTGCATGATTCTAGACCCCTTAGGGGTCGTCTCAACGAGCGAGAGAATCGCGGCGATATTATCGTCGAACAATAAATTTTATTGTTCAATAGTGCCTCTATCAGTAGGTTTATCGAGAATTTTCGAAATTGAGAAAATAAAAATGATCATCGGCACACTGAAATCCTGAGCAAATGACTCTTCCAAGTAGCCTGTCCATTAACCTTTTCTAATCATAACCCTACTCATCAGTTCTGTCCAACAAGCTAGTTATTTCTTTAGGTTGTCACTCAACTGGATTAATAACATACACATCTTATTTTTTAAGATGTCGTGAAGATGTAACGCCATCTTGAAAAAGTTAAGAGGTAATTAGTCTGAATATTATATACAAACAGGGAAGGAGCAAAAAAAAATACAAGGAAGGGGCAACGGCTGCACTTGTCTCTCCCCCCCCCGGGCTTCGACCAAACTGAGTCTAAAACTCTAAATTAAACAGTTTTATCATCTGTATTTTTACTTTGTATACCGTATAGATATGTCGTAGTTGTAGATTGAGAAATTCTCTCCCGTCCTCCCAGAGAGACACATTTGCCCCCCTTGAACTAAAACCTTGTATACTCATGCATTTTAAGAAAAACTTTGCACTAAAAACAATATCCAACGTAAACAAAGTACAAGATACTTGGTACATAGTAGCTTAGTACCTTAAGCTCCGCCGCAGCTGTTACTCGTACTAATTAACTTCTGCTAAGCTAAATACTTGAGACTGCCGCGTAATTATTTCTTGAGATAGACTCTCTCACTCTTTAAACAAAAAGCAATAAGGGATGGTTAATTGAACTACAAGTACCCCGTCTCTACCAAACGCGTTTTAAAGCGAACATTGGAGCCGGCAGAGTTAATAAGCCAGGAAGCTATAGTGTTCGTCGAAGAGGTTTTCAGTTAGGTAAGAATTTTTGAAATGTTTGTGCTCGATAAGTTGGGTTTCCTTAGGTTCTTTGATGAGTGATATTTAATTTATAAAGGAATTTAACTGAGCCAAAATTCAGGATTTTTTATATACAGGGTGAAATTGAATTCATGGGCATCCTTTTAAGGGGTCACTGTAATCATCATTATGAACATCTTATACTGTGGGACCAAATCTGATATTGCGAAAAAAAATACATTTTGACGAGTTATGTGAACATGAATGCAAGGAACAGCTGATTTTTTTTCGCGATTTTAGGTTTACTCCCATAGTAAAAGTTGTTCATAATGATGAGTACAATGAACCCTTAAAAGAATGCCCATGAATTTAATTTCACCCTGTATAATTTTCACGGGTTTTTAATGTTTTTCTTTCATAAAATGCGGGCACTTTGTCCGCGCGGTTTTTGCACTTTCTCCTACGAAGTTCTTAAAATAATTTACTTCCTATCCCACCTAACCCTACTAAAATATTATAAACGCGAAAGTTTGTGAGGATGGATGGATGGATGTTTGTTACTCTTTCACGCAAAAACTACTAAACGGATTTGGATGAAATTTTGCTCACAGATAGTTTATAACCATAATTAATACATAGAATACTTTTTATTCCGATATTCTTACGGCATCGAAACTTATGCGGGTGAAACCGTGGGGCTACATAACTCTTCATAATATTTCTACATACGAGTACACACACTTTCAAGCTGTGAAAAATGCAAGTTCTTCTCAGAGATCCCCAATAGCGACAAGGATAATGGTGGTTACGATAAGTTAACGAGGTAAAAAACTCGTGCACTCAAGGTAATAGCTTCTGACGACACTTCCCATTACTCAGCATTATGGCACAAAAGTACCATAAAACTGTGATTGAAAAATGTGGAAGTACTTAAATGTAAAGATCAGTTTACGTGGAAGGAAAGATCACTTTAGGTAAGAGATATAATTTTTCAAACTGTTGTGTTTGCGAAATGAAGATCCTTTGTCGTAAAAAAAGGTTCTAAAAAACAAGGATGCGGTTTCACCCACATAGGTCTCGATCCCGTGGAAATATTGGGATAAAAATGTCCTGTGTCCTAATCTAGGCCATGGTCTACCCATGAGCCAAATTTCAATCAAATCCGTTAACCGGTTTAGCGTGAAAGCGTAACAAACAAAGATACAAAAAATGAAATGTTTTCTCTTTATACTCGTAATATTAGTTTAAATAAATAAGTTATAGGTATGGCCGATACGAAAAGAAGATTAGAAGAAGCAAGCGAAATTAAAAATCGAAATGCTTGGCCAGACTGGCAGCGCGGGGCGAGGAGCGGCGCGGGTGCGGGAATGGGCATGATCTGCCTGTCCGCAGTCGAGCGCGGCTTCGTTGTGAGTGTTGTCGTGTCCAGTGTTTGTCAAAATATAATATGGATGAAGAAGACTTATTTTATTAGAAAAAAGCTCGAACTAGTTTGAGAACCCCGGTCCCCGCGCGAGCCACCCGCGCACTTACTGCGGCCACTTGTATGAACGAGCTATGGCGTGAGTTGCTCGCGCGCTCCCCGCGCCAAGCAGCCCGCAACGCTCACCGCGCCGCGTGCCCACTATGAACGCTCAAACGAAGTTCTTATGTTTGAGAACGCCGCGCCGCGCCCGCCCCACTCCTGCGTTTGCAGTCTAGCCAAGCACAAGCTACATTAAATTGTGTATCTGGATCATAAAATATTCCGTTTCTATAACACAAAACAAATCTTTGTAAGTACTTTTAATGAGTTAAATTAATATTGTTACTATTTTTTTCTTTTTGGATTTGATTGCGAGAACTTCTCGGAAACTCAGAACTCAATTAACGTTAACAGGAGAGTTATGATTTTTTTTTTAAATAATTTTCTTACACAAACTTTAGATCGAATAAAACTTGAAGCAACTGTGAAAATAACCGGAGAGTTTTTTGAATGAATTATCAAGAAGACTCGATCATTTAATATTATTATCATTTTATATTGTTCCTCGTATCAATATGAATCATCGAAAAGTGCTTTCGATAGTCATATAGAATAAGTATACGCCAAATTGGCCCTTAAATATATTGCAAGCTTTTTTATGTCTCTGTTAGAAAATACTAACATTGGAATTGCTTTAGTGGACATAATAAAGAGCTATACAGGGTGAAATTTTTAAGTGGGCGTGGATGGCCGAAACCGAAACTATGAGGAATAGCGAAAAGTATTCAAAGGAGTCACGGGCTCGATTTTGATGAAAACTAAAACTGCATCATTGGATTTTGAAAAATCAATATTTCTAGCCAGGAATCGAACCCGTTGATTTTGAAAAAAAAAACACACAATAAGGATCGAATTCTGGGAAGTAATGACATACGGCTATTCCTCATAGTTTCGGATTTGGCCATCCACGCCCACTTGGAAAATTCACCCAGTACATAGATAGATTTGAAAATGTTACCATCACAAATAAATGTTCTGAGAAAATGAATGTTCTTGAGGGGTCTGTGGGTAAATAATAACAGCCGCACAGGTCGATCGATCAGGTGAAGCTACGCTTGCCGCGGTTGGTCTGTGGATGAGTGACCATCTTTACATACCGAGACCCTCCATGTCTCAGTAAGTACGTTGAGCCATTAGTTCCGGCTGGCATTCGTGGATTTTTGACAGTCGTTACGGGTAATCGGAAGTCCGAAAGTCTGAAAACCAGTCTTACCAAGAGTTGTCGTATTACCCAGTAACTGGGTTGTGGAGGTCGGATAGGCGGTCGGTCTATCTAAAATACTGGTATTCAGTTGCATCCGGTTAGACTGGAAGCCAACCCCAACATAGTTGGGAAAAGGCTAGCCAGATGATAATGTCAAAGTCAATTTAAACAGGAAGAGTAAACTCATCGAATCACAGCCCACTCCCTCTCGGAGAGAGGAGGCCTGCGTCCCAGCAGTGGGAACATTATAAGCTATATACATAAACCTACATTCAAACAAACCATAATGTTGTACACGAGAGCGTGTATTTTCATCCATATCTGCCTGTACAGGTGTACTTATGCCTCGTTTACAACGAACGATCCTGGGGGGATAGTGACTACGCGATTACGTACCTCAGGTACTATCTCAATATCGATTTTTGTTTTACATAAGCTTTCAAGCGGAGTACTTAGTCTTATGACGCAGGTAAGAATCGTTTATAAGTAGACTGCGGTAGGTTGAGGTTTTGTTTAATGTCTCAAATGGTCTATTTTTTGTCTCTAACTGTTCGCGCATTACACGCGCATTATTTTCACGGTAATTGTAGTAAAAGGTGATTTGTAAAGTTTGTGTTGGTTATAGAGTGCACCTATTTATTTCGCGCATGGACCAAATCACCTAATGAAGGTGCAGAAGTGTTGTTGAGGTTTTCAGTCAGCAAAGTTTACTTCCCTGGAGTAATAAACTTTTTCTAAGTCTGGTAACCGCAATTCTATGATTTCGCTTACCTAATACGTTACACTTCCATAAATTGATTTGTCTAGCACAATCAGAATTCCACATAAAGGGACTATATGACCTAAAGCGCGGTCACTGTCGGACTGCATAGAAAAGAAAGAGAAGCGCGATGACACAACGCTGGTAATTTATTGCAAATATGAAGCAGTTATCCATTTACAAAAAATCTATTGTTTGGACTAAAAAATTAAAACACTAGTGCTTTGGGTATGTTGCTTGTAGAACAATCTGACAAAAAATCAGAATGATTGTATGTATATTAGTATCTTCATGATTTTTTTCTATCGTATCAAATTAGTTGTATTATGTTTTCAACACACTATCTACCTAGCATAAATCCTGAAGAATAATATCATATAGGAATTATTTTTCTAATTTTTCTGATTTTTTTTACTGTAGTCGATCATATACTTTTAGGCATTATAAAACTTGCGTTTTTTGTGTTTGGGTCCTGTAGTCCCTCCCCCCTCCCCTCCTTTCCAAGTATCCCATGAACATTCAAACCCAGAAGTAATTAAACAAATTCATGGTAAGATGGGACTCTTAACAGCCCCATAACATTACCTATAGTAATTTCATTTTAGTGTGATTACTAAATTGTGACCCCGGAGTATATTACCAGGCGTATCGTACATCAGGTTATGCCCACACTTGAATTTGATGATGACACGGAATGTTATTAATTAAATTATTATTCTCTATGAAGTGGCTCTTTTATGAGTTCAGTGAATGTGTAAGAGGTTTTATGTTAATTAAATTTGTTATTATTTTAAAATGAGTGGCTTCGGTCATTTCGGTGAATGGTAATGGATATTTTCGTCGCGTAATCAAGATTTTTTTTGTTAGCCTATATTGTGTCCCACTGCTGGGCAAAGGACTTCCCTTTTTCTTTCCAAACCTGTCCCTTTCTTGTGTGATATCCGGCCATTTTATCCCTGCTCACGTTTTCACAACGTTACACTACCTTCTCCGTGGTCTACCTCGACTACCACGTCCTCCCTCAGGCGACCAGTGAGTGACGATCTTTGCCCAGCTCTCCGGGTAAATACCCGGTGGTTATTCCAATTTTAAACGTGTTCTAATCAAAGTACAGCCCGTTATTTTATTTTCCATTAGTCCCTTTTTTGCAATATTCCCCTACGGGATGGCCATGTTCACCCATGAAAATTAACTGACTTGTTATGAAAAAGTTAGACAAAACAAAATCAAGCTTCTTTGATCTGATCTTTTAATAGATCTCTCTTTTATTCATCAGCAATAAATAAACAATGAAAAATGTAACGAAAAACAAAAATAATCTTGTCATCCTAAACCTTAGATCCGTTTTTATATGTCTGATTTATCATTTCTAGCGTGCAGATTTATTTCGGGCGGGTTTCCACGGGCCTACCTTGATGAGTTGTCAAAAGAGGCCAAACAAAGGAGTTTGTTTGTACTCTTGAAAAACAAAATCTACAGGCAAAATGTTTACAAAGACAAACACAATACGGGCCAATTATTATAGGTACATAACGATGTATATAAGTAGAGGCAAACAATGATTTAACATAACAGTGTACATTGTGAGCTTTGGGAGACAAAGAGTGTTGTTATGGAAATAAAAAAGCCTTTAGGAAATTTGAAGACTGTCCATTTAAATATACGCCATAATTTATTACCTACTAGCTGACCCCGCGAACTTACCGCCTCAGATTATGAATTATGTTTTTTTCTTTCGTGAATTTTTTCCGTGTTTTAATTTTCATTCTGCTATTCGAGGTTAAGGCGAATCCAACAAATCAAATATCATAAAACTCGGTTCAGCCGTTCTTGATTTATAAATGGTGCAACTACGCCCCTTCGTACACAAGGTTACTCAAATCTTAGATACTCAACGATTTTAGTCTTCAAGCGACTGCCGCCATACACATCCATTTAAGTTGAAAATGTCGGCGACGCGACTCGTGTAAATCAACCTGTGTACGAAGGGGCTAACCCGTCATTGTTTTTTTTTTTCTTATTTGCAATGGGTTTGCTGTTGGCTCTAGTCTAGGTTTTTTTTTTATAGATGTGTTCATTAGTCATTTTTGTCATAAATGCGGATGTCGCACATCAATATTTTTCTATAAATTCTCGAGTCTAGCTGTGTTGTTTCATAATTCCGTTTGTGAATTCCTAATGGCTGGCCGGAATTTGGAATTGTGCCCAATAATGAGCAACAGGCTTGCCCCATTACGTTAAACAAAGCACCATCAATGACAAATTGTGGCTGTTGGTAGGTACCTAAATTTCCATCTACTCTTATAAAAATATAGGTGTCATGGAGAGTCTAACCAAAAAAGGTTTTTTTCCGACCGAAAAACGAAAACCAAATTCGGTCGGACTTTAGTGTAACGTGACCATGTTATGACGTATGTAGGTAGGTATGTAAATATATTACTCTACATACGATAAATTTATATTTATATTTATTCCTACCTACTTCCTCTGCGGCAATCTTGGATTTATTTCCATCATCTTTTTTACGTCAGTGATCTATTGATGAATGACTTACTCACAGGTGCTGTGTTCGAGTGCCGTGTTACAAGAGGATATTTATAGATTCGCAAACTTTAACATATCGTTCATTTGGAGAAACATCGACGTAACTGTTACTGTTTTTTTTGAAGTGTAAACTTCTTAAGGCGCATTGAGATAAGAAAAAACTATTGAATTCGCGCCACTGTTACCGTAACCGACACCGCTTCGGATGTGTGCGGCTGTCCTCGGGATGTACTCGGTTTTAATGTATTTTTTACGTATATGGTTTCCTAGCGTAAATACGCTTTCTAACTGCTTCTAAATTATACAAAACTATAGATTGCAATTTATTTAAGAGATTAATAAAATTACTACCAAACAGGATAAGGTGTTTTGTATTGAAGTATTAAACAATTAAAACTTGATTGAATAAAATTGAGCTTGTAGATGGCTCTGGCAGCCTTCTTTTGCAGAATGAAGATAGAATCAATATCTGCAACCCGTCCCCACAACAAAATACCGTAAGACATGGTGCTATGAAAGTAACTAAAATAGACCAGTCTCGCGGTATCCACGTCTGTTAATTGGCGGATTTGCCAAACAGCGTAAGCGGCTGGACTTAGCCGCCCTGCAAGTGATGTTAAGTGCGGACCCCACTGTAGCTTTGGGTCAAGCGTGATCCCCAGGAAAACCGTATTTTCGACGAATTCAAGTATCTCTTTATTCAATACAACGTGAAATTCACTACTTCTAACATTCGTTAAAGCGAATCTAATGCATTTAGTTTTTCAAATTATTTACAGTAAACCAATTATGGACCAGAAGCATAGCGCTATTTACGTCGTCAAGCTCCTGTGCATGTCTGCTTACTTTAAAAATCAGAGATGTGTCATCAGCAAATAGCACCATTTGTGATCGGTTTATCAGTTAATGCGGTAAAACATTTATATATACTAAAAATAGGAATGGCCCCAATATTGAGCCCTGCGGTACACCCATTTTGACTTTTAAGCCCGATGAATTCACACCGTTAATTTGAACTTGCTGAAGTCTATCATTTAAACATGATTTTATTAAGCTAAGAGCAAGTTTACCTAGTCCGTAATGCTCAAGTTTCAAGAGCAGTGCATCGTAATTCACGCATTTATTTTACCATTTACGTACACACATATGTACCTATACACACAGACAAGAAAAAAAACAGAACAGAAAAATAGGGACAAAGGTGATGCTTACTTCATAAGAAATCTTTTCCAGCATACCTGCGATGACAGGACAATAGATAGAGAGATGTAGACAGCGTGTGAAAGAGTAAAAGAGACAAAAAAAATACATAACATCATAAACAATTCACTTAACCTTTTAACCGCTTACGTACCCGGATTAATATAACAAATATATTTTCGCGTCCTTTTCGCCAAGGTCGTATATTTACGACCAAGTGCCACAGCTCGTTTAATCTGCTTTTTTATTTAATTAAGCTTTATTCTATCAGGTGTTTATTTTTCGATTCACTGTGCCGGGCGCTGGGGGCACGACACAATATGAAGTCGGAACCTAAACAAATATTATGAGAATATACTTACATACATACAAATAAACATACATAAAAGAACCAAGTAAAGTGCTAGTACTTAAATCATTTATATTGATCGTGTATTACACAATTATGGCGCAGATGTATGAACAGGCAAATGGAGTATGTAAGCATCGTAGCAAGTACCGTTCTGTAAATAGTTTTTGTCTACTCCCATGAGAAGAAAGTATGAGTTTATGTATGTACAGATGACAACACTAAGCTACGACAATCTGTCAAATTTCTTTAATAGATTTTCAACTTTACCGCTTAAGCTTAAGGTTCAAAGTTTATTGGGAAAATTTGACAATTTCGGGTAGCTTGATATACTGGTGTCTGTACGACTATGTATCCCGCGAGCGGCACGTGTGGCCGCTTAACAAGACATTTGCCCTTGAACTTTGAACGCTTTTACTCACTAAGACTGGTTGTACACAGGTAGATCTTCCCACACGTCTTGCTAATTTAATCCTTAGTATCCTCTTACGTCACCCGCACTTAATCAAGGGTGATCTACTTTTAGCCCAGGCGAATTTATCGTCAGAAACTTGGTATGGTATGGAAACTATAAGTAGTTTTTATTTGCACATTTTGTCTACCCTAGGGATAATTTTTTGGGTGTTTTTATGCTGCGTGTAATGTGAAGTGATATCACCATTACTTAATAGTTTTGAAAAATAATCAAAATTCTAACAATCAACTTTCGCCGTTGATTATGCCAGAACTATAGGTATATTTTGTAGGAAAATAATTTCGTGCTTAAGTAAAAAGTGATGCAATCTGCCTACCACATAATTACTTCTTTCAGTGGGGAAGCTTACGGGTAGAATTTTCACATGTAAAAGCTGAAAATTCTGTTTAGACCATAAAAAATTTTTAGGGATCAAGGGAAGATCAAAAGAAGGAAAATAAAATTGATTTTAGTTGGCCCTTCCAAAAGGTAGTTTTGGATGGAGAAGAATGGGCAAGAAACTCCAAAGTTACTCATTTTTTATGTGAAGACGACGTATCTAGAATAAAATTGCTATAAACAAAAGGCAAAAAAATGTATTCACCGTTGGAGAATAAAACATCTAAATTATTCACAAGCACTTTACAATTTCCATTTGAATGAATAGTTCACAATTATTCCAGCCAGCAAAATAACGAGGCGCGTAATACCCTCCTTTTGAGAATCATTCCTCATTTAAACCCTGATTACGCTGCAACGCAAAACAAAAATGGAGCCCCGGGATTATTTCCGCTCATTGCTTTCTTGTTCCTTTGCTTTAAGATGTGGCTATTAGAACAGCGAAAACTATACAATTGGGTTGCCTCTGAAAAAAATAAATAACGCGAAAAAATTATCAATTTTGTCAAAAACTTTAAACAATAAATATTAACATTTTTTCTTAAAGATTCTAAGATCGTTACATTTGGTTTTACGAAGAGTGGACCTGTCCAGTCAGTGCGTTCATTTGTCAGTAACCGTGCAGCTCAAATCAGAAACTGAATGGTCGGAGAATTCGAGGATGGCCCAAGCTCAGATGGTTGAATGGTAAAGATCAAGATTTAAGATCTTAAGAGTAAACTAGTCGCGAGCTCGAACTCACTGGTGGTCACGGCCAAAAAGCACGCTGTCTCCCCTGACTTCGTTTCCGACAGAGCTAGTATTGGTGATGGATGAGCAGTTAGACGCTAGTCTACATGCACAACGTCTAATTCTCACGCACAGAAACACCGTTCCGAACTGAAAGGCGCGTAAAAAAAATCGAAAAGTGCTTTGGAAAATCGAGTTTTAAGAAAAAACCACTGCATAAATCAATTACAAATAAAGTTTATTGAACTTTTCAATAACTGAGCTTTGTCGGTACGGACTTGGTTTTGAAGATATTACAGTTATTTTATTACTTATTTACACCCAATGTTACGTTAAAAATAGTAAGAAAAACGAATCATTGTTTGTTCATAATTTTTTAATGGTTTTCTATTTTACTATTCTGTTTCCGTACAGACAAAATGAATAATAAGTCAAAATGATATCATGTTCAACTTTGGATGCACAATGTCAAACAGTGGAGTGATACTCTCCCGAAATTTGTATGGAAAAAATATCGACTAGTGGCACCTTAATCGCGGTTTTCATAGCCTAAGCTTAAGACAAATATAAAACATTTTCATAACAGTAAGTAAAAGTTGCCGTCCGTATTTTCATCATGACTAGGACAAAAGATAACATTTAAGCGTTTTACATTTCGTTTAAAATGCTATTAATTTTCTAGACATTTCCTTTATCCGATTTTTTTATTTACAAAGAAACCAAATTGGACCATTTGTATGCTTAGTAGGCCATATCAAAAACATTCTGAGAGTACACATAATAATAGCAACATTTGTACAGTGAAAACAGTGTAATTATCAGATAAGCGCACAGTAATTTCGTCTATCAGATACATACAATTATCATAACATTCCTGTAATTAAACGACATTGTTGCGTTACGTCATCAACATAGTTACGACGCCCTGTACCCACGATTGTATCGCAAAATATTCGGACGGTGTCATGCAAAACTAAATGAGCTTTTAATTTCGCTACCCACGCTTTGTGTGATAGTGGAAAATATTCTGGAAAAACATTTCATGTTGCTACGTACGTGTTTCGACTTTTGGTACAGTTTTGTTTTTGTTTGTTACTATAAAAATGTATTGTGCAAATAGACTGCTTTGTTACTTTGTTTTTGTTTCGAAATAGAACAAACAGATTACTCGTTTATGTTTATTTGTAAAGGTAGACAAGATTTTATGTTTATTTTATCGACAAACGTTCTATTGAAATACGCTTCTATGATCACAGCTCCTGTAACTTAGGAGCTCAAATGCCACTAATGAGACACAGTTACTTTTTCTATTGTTACCGAACTTAATAAGCTTGCCTAACAGACGAGGGGATAAGTATAGTAATAGTTCCTGTACCGTTAGGACCAGCTACTGGGGTGGACTGTTTCTATTAGAAATTTTCGTAAGCAAAAAAACATTAGGTACTAGGTATAGGCCGACCGCCTAAATGAGACGTAGCCTGAGGTAAGGGACGCGGTACGGGAGGGGTGTGTGGTGACGTGATGCGAGAGCTCAGTGATTCGTCAACTTGTGACAACGATCACCTCTCCCGCACCGCGCAGTTACCTCAAGCAACGTCTCAGTTAAGCGGTCGGCCTATAGCGTTTTTATATACGTAATCATTAACCAAAAACTCCCGAACTGCACCACTGATAGAGCCGTCGAAAGTACAAAAACATTATTCTTCCCCTCTAACAACGATCCTAAAATGCTCGTCTCTAAGGACCAATTTGAAGTAGATATTGTCTGTGCGGGGACAAAGTTTCAGCACATGAGACACGTCTTGCTAACGAGCGGATGGAGGACGAAAGGAAACAGGACGGAATAAGAGCTTATTTCCACCCGCAACACTTCTTCGCAAAGGAGACGTTCAATAAATGTATGGGGCTTGGTACTAAAATAATTGAAAATTTAAACAGCCTTCTGAGCTTTATGAGCTGAAAGAGGGTAATTATTTTGACGTCTTTGGGTATTTAATTTTTTTTTACAGCCCCCCGTTTTTTTTAAATCAAGTGTTGAAAAATAAAATGCTTGCATCACTAAATACAAACATTATTTATATTTTAGTGTTGGCAGCCCTGTGGCAAATGACGTGACAATGACAATGTCAGTCAGCGCGGCTGTCATTGTCATTTCTTATTGTCAATTATCATAGAAATAAGTGGCTATGTACATACTTATACTTTATAATTAAGAACATTAATACATTTGTTGAAATATTTTTCTACGTATGGACTTGTACCAGTGGTTGTGGTTTTAGTGGTTAGTGGTTATTTTAACGTCATTCTGACATTTACAGATTTGACCTTTTTCGACACGTTTTGATATTGCATTGTCATGATAATCAATATTTTCTGTCTCAATTTCATGGAGCTGCAGCTAAAATTATAATAAAATCTCAAAGTATTTAATAGAAACAGAAACTTTAGCTACATTTAAAATAATTATATTCCATAGAAATGAATAAATAAAGGCTACGTGCGTTTCGTTGTTCTGAAACATTTTTCACTTTTTTACAAAAACGGGCGCCTGAAAAAATCATATTTAACTATAATCGAGTAGCTTAATACATAAGCTTTCTAATAAGGTACATCACATTAGCGTTTAAAAATCTTCGGAATTTAGTACCACTTTTGACCTCTCCTTTGTTGCCGATTCTTCTTCATTTACTTTTATCTTTCTTTAGGTTTATTTTAAGGAAACACGACGAATTTAACTGTAATTCTTGGATCTTTGACAGACGTTACGAGTCGTCAGAAGCCCGAAAGTCTGATAACCAGTCTTACCAAGGGGTATAGTATTACCCAGTAACTGGGTTGTGGAGGTCAGATAGGCAGTCGCTCCATGTGAAATACTGGTGTTCAGCCGCATCCGGTTAGACTGGAAGCCGACCCCAACATAGTTGGGACAAGGCTAGGCTGATGATGAGGATGAATTTAACTAATTTAAAGTTAAAGAAAAACACTGTATTATTTAATTAATATTATAACTATCTCTTGCTTAAGTCTTCTGGAAAAATATACGTGGTGTTGTTATGTTGTTAGTATATCAGACTCTCTAAGACGTCGCATAAAAAACAAGCGCGAGTCGGACTCGTGCACAGAGGGATCCGTATAAATTTGTAGGTATGTTCTATAAATTTACGGTTTTCGGATGTTTCACTTTACTTGTGCTACATAAAATTGCTCCTTGCCAAATTTCATGACTCTAGTTCAACGGTAAGTACCTTATAAGTTTTGATTCCCTTGCGAGTGTCAAAATATGCGGCATAAACGGAGCATAGACGCCCGTATCTTTTGATTGCGTTGACTTATACGTTTGATTTTATCACTGCTTCAAGGGATTGCAGCTTTGAGTAATTGATATTACTTTCAACTTGATAACTCTACGCGTTCTTGAGAAAAAGGGTCTTGACAGACGGACAACGAAGTGATCATATAAGGGTTCCGTTTCTCCTGTTGAGGTATGGAACCCTAAAAAAAAAAAAACAAAAAAATACAGATTGAGTCATAATCTAATATATGATAGTCAATTAAAGTTTTTGATTGATTATTTTTAGGTTACGTCTCAGAGTTTGGCAGTAAAACTCATAAAGTGATCATTTATAAGTATTTTATTGGGTACGTCATGCCTACACCTATTCGTTATAGCTGAAAAGCTAAGGTAGAAATGTAGGTAGTTCTACACACCTGCGTTCTCCCAGAAAGGTATTAAATCCTATATGATAAGGGTGAGAGAATATTCATTTATCATAACGTAACTGCAATCCCTTATTGAGAATTTTATGACAAATGTCCGCGGAATATACTGCCTTGTCGGTTCCGATATATTTTTATGAAAAGACTGATGAGGTAGGTACTCGGTCAAATGGATGCCCAGTTTTAATGATAAATGTTTGATTTATTTATTCAATACTAACTACCCACCCGGCCTCCCTGGTTTTTACAACTTGACAAAACATCGAGACTCCTTCTATATTATAAATATGAAAGTTGAATACTAATCTAAACTATTATTATAAAGAGAAAGATTTGATTTTTTCTATTATTGTTTGTTACGCTTTCACGTTAAAACGGCTGAACGGATTTGGATGAAATTTAGCACATGAGTTAGACCATGACCTGGATTAGGACATAGAATAATTTTTATCCCGATATTATCCCGAGATCGAGATTTACTTTAGCGAAACCGCGGGACACAGCTAGTGTATTATACACAAAAAAACTTACAGAATATATTCTCTAAATGATGGTGAAAGCCATATCGAAATCTGTTGCGTAGTTCAAAAGCACAACGTCACGGTCACACAGAAGAGACTTTTTTATAACATCTATAGGTATGGATATAGAAGTACATAATTTTAATACAACTGAACAATTCAGTTACAATTTAAGACATTTCAAACCAATTTAAAGTCTAGCTATGGTTTAAACAAGATTAAAGATCACTTTTCAACGCTGTAAACAGCCTCCGGTTAAAGGTCAAAGATAACATAATCTTCTGAAGTCTCAGATAAGATAATTGACCACTGACCACCAAACAAGCGATTTAGTTCGAAAATTAAACTGACTATTCACTATGTTCGCACACCAACTGTCGCGTCTGCTTTGTGTTTGTATAAAAACGGCCATCACGGCAAAGGTGATGCGCAGAGCACATCTATATGTAAGAAAACTACTTGGGTTGATAATTAATTCTTTAATTATTCAAATCGGACAATTTTTTAACTGCCCACAATGAGCCAGCTACATTAATTCTAGACACAGCTGCTCTAGTTTATCCAACCCGTAGCTCGCTTCAAAACTAAGAGAACGAAGCGATTGCCGATTCGTGCCTTCCTTGACCACTTGTCAACCGTCACTGCTTGGTGTTGCCAGATAAATAATCGTCCTCAATAATCGATGTGTCAGTTTAGTCGATTTAAAAAATACGAATAAATGAACATAACACATACGGACACCAGCATATCAAGCTACCCGAAAATGTCAAATTTTCCCAATCAACATTGAACTTTATGCTTTAGGTATAAAGTTGAAAATCTATTAAAGAAAGGACATGTCTGGTGGAGCAATGGGCGAATGTCTAGGCAGTCAAAGAAAATGTTCAGTAATGATTGTTATATTATTATAATCGTCTAATTTAATTGTTTATTAATTAATAAGTTTCAGGAGTCAGGATCTTGCGTAAACTGGTCAAAATAAGGATTATACGCTATTATATTGGCATTATCTTTAATTCCGTATTTTGGTTTCTATTTTCAATACCCATAATATTATTTATATGTAGCTACTTGTTGATACTGAATTGGGATTATAATAAATAAAACTTTGTATGTATTTACTGCAAAACAAATTACTTTATTGTAGATACATTCTTAAATAAAATGATAAAAAAATTAAACGTCTTCTAGAGACACCAAAACATTGTCCAAAAATGTAGCTGGTGCTAGCACGTTATATTGATGCCTTGCCCGGTCATGACGTGGCAGACCATTGTATGACCTAGTAATCTCTCATTGTCAGTAGCTTTGGTATTTAATAAATTATAACAATCGTGACACTTGCGTATCCATCTAATGGGAGCTGGAACAATAAGAAATGTTATTGTATTTTTCAAATTATAACACAACTGCTCAATGTACTGCCTTTCCTGCATGGTTTACGCGACTGTCGTAGTGTAGAGGCCTCCCTGATTTGATAACCATCGAGCAAGTCTCACTTGCAGGGATAACGCCAGCCTTGACACGATATGTCTGCGAATCCGCAGCACAGCGATGCACCTCATCATAATATCCAAATCGAAAGGAAAAGCAAAATCCTATAAGTATAGCAATTAGTCATCCTGTCTAGATGATGTCACTCCGTGTAGAATAGCAATGATCGTTTAAAGAAAATATCCATAACAGAAAATAATCGCATAGTAAGCAAGGAACGCATACACGCAACTTGGAACTGCAATGCAAGCAAAGCAACCAAAAAATAACTGGTACAGTCCTACCAACTTATCTGTGAACTGAAAGAGGACGGCACCGTCGATTCAGTGTTGCTAATTAATATAAGGTGCCCAAAATTGAGCAAGTTTTCAAGAAGGAAATTTCACATTACACATAATAGTTTAATAAGAATTACAGTTTTTACAAATTGAAAACAATGATACCTATATAAAAATAATAAAATAAATGAAAAGAATTTGATAATTTACAGTTACGTAGGTACGCTAACAGTTTAGTCTCTCAGCAATAAACAATGGCTTTATCTAAAAAGTAATCCAATTAAGTGGAAATTCAGCAGATAAAATATTTCACGGGGAGGATACAACTTTCATTTAATGCGAAGTTAAGTAGGTACCTACTCTGCAAGAAGTACCTGGAAGTCTATCATTTAGTTATGACCGTACCTTACCCCTAACACCAGATTTGACTAATTATAATTAGCAGTGGTACATAGTGGTAGTGTAGTGTAATAAAAAAAACAAATTGCTTTACAATAATTTATTGAAAACCAGGTTTACAGTAATTGTGATCTTTAGATGAACCTGCATACACAACTTCATCCCGGTTGTGAGGCCATACTTCGCTTATTTCCGTACCACTATTATCATTATCACTATCGCTTTCGGTTTCAGTGTCACTTACCACTTCTATAATAAAAGGTTTATCTAAATACAAATCATGTTTTAAGTATTCTCCTTCTAACCTGCGAACGTGTTTACAATGCTGTGCCCATTCATGAACTGTAATAGCGTCAAAAGCTTCTCTAACTAAGCGAGGAATTTCAGCATTTGTGTGCTCAATATTTACATCAGCAACTTTTCTTTTCATTGTGCTCCATATGAGTTCAATGGGATTGAGATCACAGTGATAAGGTGGTAAATATAAGCATTTGTGTCTATTGTCTTCTAAAATTTTTTCAATCTCATATACAGGTTCAGGCTTGTTTCTCTTAATTATTTCTAAAAGCTGAGGTTTAGTCAAATTCTCTTCGTAATCAATTTTATTTTGGGTCAACCACAATTGAATATCTTTTTTTAAGGAATTCGTATTTGGGACTTTATTCACACAAATGCGGTGATAAGGAGCATTATCCATCACTATTATGGATGGCTCTCGTAAATTAGGCACAAGTTTTTCAATAACCCACTTTTTAAAGTTGGTACTATTCATCTCGTCATGATAATCACCACTTTTTGTGTTTGATTTAAACACAAGTAGTGCATTTGTAACAAATCCAGTATCTCCTCCGGCATGAACAATAATATATCTTTGCCCTTTCGATACAGGCTCCAATACTCCGTCTTCACCCTCTCCTTGCCAACATTTACCCGATGTATGTGAAGAGTGAATATAGGTCTCATCTAAATAAATTATGGGCCGGGGCTGGGGAGATTTATTATTTTTATCCACTGCATGCAAGTACTTAGCTCTCCAAGCTGATATTTCATTACGCTCCATAAGAACCTTCCGATTGGATTGAGATTTTTTAAAACGAAATCCCACCTTGTGAAGCAGCTTTCGCAGACTCTCTCGCTGTCCTGTGTAATTTATTTCTGTCTTTAAGACCTCTAGAAGTTTTTTAACAGTAGGGACCTCTTTTTTAGCAGAATAAAATTCATGTACTTTCCTCCGTATAACTCCCATGTCAAAATCATCAACATGCACAAATCCACTTTTACGTTTTCTCTCCTTGCCTGGTGTCCGAATTTTTGTACCAGTTTCTTCTGCTGCGTGCCCTTCCTTAACTATTTTTGAAATTAATCCTTGACTCACACCTGAAATATAAGATAATAAAATAAATGTTAGGAGAAATTTGAAATCTGGCAGGTTAGTTGGCTCACTCACTTAGCATGTTACCTAATAGATGTACGTTACCGTTACGCTAACCTGCAGCAAGAATAGAAACGAATATTTCGTGGACTTAAATAATTAATTAAGTATCGGGTAATTTATAACAAGAAAGTTGACAACACTAACCTGTCGCTGCCGAAATTCGTTTGTATATTTGATTAAATGGAATAATCGGAGACCCCGCCCGAGCTTCTTCTTCAAAAAAGGTTTTAACCTTTAGAATAATGTTTCGAGCATCACTTTTAATAGCTTTCGGCATATTTAACTTTATAAATTCAGCAATATCACAACAAAACAACCAGAGAACCCGAGTGTAGTAGACACTGACAATCGAATGACATTTCAACATGACGGCCGTAGTTCCAATTTTCGCCATTTCACAGATAAGTTGGTAGGAGTGTAATATGTCAATGTCATGTCAAAAAAGTAATAAATACTTACCTTCATGTTAGGAAATGGGTATTCAAAGAAAAACACGTGTGATGTGTACACAAAAATATTTTAGTAATATTGTTGTATTTTATACGCAAATACGTTAATATATTCCTTTGATCTAAAATAAGCGGCTTATAATTATTGCTCACACTATTTAAAGATAATTACGGGATAAAATGGAACGTCAATAACATTTTTAGTACTTCCCGTTAAAAATGGCAATGCGGAAGCTACGATTGAGTACTGTTTTTTTAAGAATTATGTTACGCAAGTAATACTGAATTAATTAATCCATAGTAATTTAAATCTAAATTTTTAAATCTTACTGAAAAACCTTAAATCATGAACATTTATCTATACCAGAATTACCAGAGGGCAGAAACTGGACATGTCCTTTGACAGTTTGTTTTGTGTGTTTGTTTGTTTTTGATGTGCTGGCGTCTGTACATAAACTCACGCCTTTTTGCCATGGGGGTAGACAGAAACTACTGAACGACACTTGCTGAGGTGCTGTGATCCTTATACGAGTATACTCCTTTTGTTTCGTTTACGTTCATACATCAGAAGGCCGATTCCCGTAATTAAAAACGTTCAAAATGTAGTCGCAATCTCATCTCAGCGACAATCAATGTCAAAAACGTAGGGAAATTAGAGGTATTTTTGGCAGGTTTTAGACTGAGATCAGACTGTGAACTTTCTTAAAATTATGAAAATTGCCCCTCTGGTCATGCAAGTTTGTGCGCAAACATAGTGAATACCTACCTTACCTCCCGTAGAGGGACGTGTGTGAAGCCTTCACTTGCAATTAGTACCTGCACATAGTTTTACTTTAACCCTTACATTATTTTTACGCTTGCATGCGTACGCCACGTAAAACAACGCATATTCATGACTACAACACAAACAGGTTATTTACATAAAGTACTAAATACTATTATCAACATACATATGCGTACTTTCGTATGTAAATTACAGTGAAATGTGTAAAACCGCAACTTTGTTGACGCAAAATTCATGTTATTAAAGGATTATTGTTATAAAAATGTTGTTGGTTGTTTTGTTGGGTGTTAATTGTTTTTTATTGTGTTGTTGTACCATATTTAGATTTTAAATAAATGTGAAGTTTTTAACAAAATAATGTTGGTATTATCGACTATAAAGAAATAAAGAAAATAAAGTTATTTAGCATAGACTAAAAGACTAATATTCATAATCCTATTTTATCTATATTTTAGCTAAAATAGGTTTATAGAACGTTTGTCTTTATCTGTCACGTTGTCATTTCTGTGTGTAAGAAAGAGACAAACCCCATTTTAACTAAAATAGGTTTGATAAGTTTTATGAATAAGGGGGATACAATACATCAGATAAAAACAAATACAAAAAGTGTAAAGTCCGATGTAAGAAATTAGCGGGAAAGTGTCTCACGGCTGCGCCAAAAAGGCCCAGTAACGAAGTAGAAGATTAAAGTACTCTATCTTCTAGGTACCTAAAAGATTACTCAGAATCGAATAATACAGAAAGGAAACGACTTTCATTCGATTTTGAGTATAATAATTATTAACTTAGAAAAATCGAAGTTTGATTTCAGAATAACTTAGAAAAATCCGTAACTACATGCGGATTAGGTATTCCACTTTGCCCCACCAGCCGCCCCACTGGTGGGGCAAAGTGGAATGCCAAAATCTTGCAGTGGAATCTGCAGCTTCTGAAAGAAAAATTAATAAAAGAAAAAATATATAGGCAAGTTCAACTCCATAATAGACCCTCCCGCCATTAAACCTTCTTTCATCCTTATCTGTGGCATAGTAAAATATTCATGAGAGGGTACTTATACATTCAGGGAAAAATTCCAGTATTCATAGCTGCTGGCTTTTAATGAGGTGCTAATAATGATAATTACTGCGAAGAGCTTTTGTCTTTATTTCAGTAGCCAAGTAGGTAGTTTCTGCGAAGCCCCGGTTCTGTTATAATGGTCTTTAAAGTTTATTGTTTATTTTTAAGTACTCTTTTGTTAAATTTACTTTTAATAAACATTCGACGGTGAGCGTCGGTTATTGTGTTTATATCTAGACATCTATAACTGTACAAATAAATAAAATTTAATTTGATCGTCTGACATGCCGCAGATGTGTCCAGCCCAATTCCATTTAAGCGTGGCAGCTTTCCGAGGGTCTTTCCAGTAGGTACCGCTTAATGGCAAACGACATGATTTGACAATGTTTGTAATGTCAAAATAACACTATTTTGGCGGTTTGCTATTTTGACGGTTTGCTATTTTGACGGTTTGCTATTTTGACGGTTTGCTATTTTGACGGTTTGCTATTTTGACGGTTTGCTATTTTGACGGTTTGCTATTTGGACGGTTTGCTATTTGGACGGTTTGCTATTTTGTCGGATTGCAATTTTCATGAATTTGACCGATTGCAAATTTGACCATCCGCGACGAATCAGAAAGTATATACGGAAATTATATATTTTTTTTATTTTCGACTTTGTCTGTCTCTCTGTCTCTCCGTCTGTACAGACCAGCTAATCTCCGAAACGGCCGGACCGATTTTGATGAAATTTAGTATAGGGATACTTTGAACCCTGTAGAAGGACATGAGCTACATCGACATACTACACGCTAGTTAAAAAAAAAACAAACAGTCGAATTGAGAACCTCCTCCGGTTCTCAATTCGACTGTTTGTTTTTTTTTTCTCTATGATTGTTGCGCGTTATCTCCGGCAATTTTATATCGATTTCAAAAATTTTTTTTAATGGATAGGGTATGCCTCAGGGGTGGTCCCATATAAATTTTATTAACTTTTCATCCGTACTTCTCTATTATTATAAAAGGACAAACATATTTTAAACCATTATTCATCATATATTCTTTTGCTACTTACAATAGAACTGTGTCAAAACATATTATTATTCATATCTGTACCTACTTTACCTTTTAAATTCTTTACCCAAACATATCCACCTCAAAAACTGTTAGTTTTCGCCGTACAGTACCGTTCCCTGAATTTTCCAACATACAGCCTGAATGTTCAGGAGTTTTCACGAAAATTCTTTTTTTATCTGTGTAAAATTTAAAAGGTGAGGGCACTGAGACTAGATGACGCTACCATACATCGTGCACCGCAGAAAAATGTGAGGCTATCTAGATTCATCGCAGGCAGCTACGGTGGGAGCGAAAAAACCTAAGCTAGCTCATTTCTCGCTTAGTTGGCCTCGATTGTAGTTGGTGGGAAGCGTAGCGGGGAAAGGCTTATTTCAGGTTTTTTATTTTTGTCTCTTGCCCTTAGACACTAAATATTAATGAGAGTTTTCGTGAGATCCCAATACTTAAAAAAAAAAATGTGTTTTTAATAACCTATTTACAAATAAATAACACGATATATATTATTTCTGATAAAACAAGTAGGTACAGAATTACAGACTGGAGCACATCAAGCTACTACAATCTGTCAAATTTTTTAAATAGATTTTCAACTTTATCGCTAAAGCTGATTGGGAAAATTTTAGTTCCGGGTAGCTTGATGTGCTGGCGTCTGTATCTATAGATATAAAACACTCCGACTTGAAAATAAATATTATTAAAATCACTTTCTTTTGCAAAGACATTTACCTATAAAGTGGGTCATTATCAGGAGACTCATTATTTGGTTGACTTCGGTGACAATTTTTTTTTTTTTATTTGTGACATATTATCATGAAATATCAAATCTAGAGTTAATTTAAAACATATTAGTAGTAGAGGGAATCGTATAGACCGAACGGATATGAAGGGATTTAATTTTTAAAAAATGGTGTCCACCGAAATCAATATTCTTATCACCGAAATCAAATATATCAAATAATTTATATTTCAAATACTGTTGTTTTATAAATATTATATTAATTGCCTAAGTTTTACTATGAAAATATGGTCTGTAAGAAATTGCAGGTAAATTTTACAATAAAACATTTTATTTTATCAAGACATGTCCCATTTATTAAGTTATAGGAAAATGCAGTTCGAAGTGGTCCTGATCGTTTTGGTTGTGATCGTGAAGTCACCAAAGGATCGTCAGTTTTGTCGTTTACTTCTGGTAATATTATTAAATCCTCTTCAAGACACCTCATCTCTTTGCGCCTTTTTTTCAAATTGTGTTTGTTGGAAGACATTCTACTTCTCTCCCTAAAAATTCGTTGTTGGCGAGGATCTAATTCACTTACAGGCTTTATCTTTCCTTAAGGACCGGGGCCGCCTTTAAGCAGCTCTTGCCCAACCTGAGGGGGCCAAACGCCTCCTGCCGGAGGCTTTACGCAGGGGTCGTGCGGTCCATGGCCCTATACCGGGCCCCGGTGTGGGCGCGTTCTTTGCGGCGGCGAGCCGCCCACTATCTGAACGCGCCCCAAAAGGTGGTAGCCGTAAGGCTGATCCGGGGGTAACGCACGATCTCGGGCGAGGCGGCAAGCCTCCTTGCCGGACTGCCGCCATGGGATCTGGAGGCGATAGTCCTCGCGCGCCTGTATGAGTGGCGCGCGGAGACACTACGCCGGGGGGAAACTCCGCTTCCGCGGCAAGTCGCGGCGGAGCGGACAGACCTCCGGTGCGATCTCATGGTGGCATGGAAGGAGCGACTTTCGCAACCCAGCGCAGGGCACGCCACGACAGTGGCGATAAGACCCCTCTTTGAGGAGTGGCTAGAGAGGCGTCACGGCGTCCTCACCTATCGCCTGATGCAGCTCCTCACCGGACACGGATGTTTTGGAAGGTTCCTGCACATCATCAGGCGGGAGGAGACGCCCGGGTGTCACCATTGCGAGGATCGCCCAGAGGACACGGTGAAGCATACGGTCCACGGTATGCTCCACCGTGTCCTCTGGGCGATCCTCACGGCGGTGCTCCGCCCATGCGGGGCAGACCTCCAGGTCTGCCCCGCATGGGCGGAGCACCGCCGTGCCGTCGTAGAGGCGATTGGCAGCGGCGGCGACCTCTCGCGTCCGGCCCTGGTTCAAGCCATGGTCCGGGGCGAAAGGGAGTGGGAGGCAGTCACCTCCTTCTGCGAAGCAGTCATGCTAGCGAAGGAGGTGGCGGAACGGCTGAGGGAGAGAGCCACACGTCCCAGCCGCCGCGGGAGACGCTCCGGGCGTCGGGAGCCGCGTGACGACTCCCGGCCACCGTAGGCGCGGGCCTGCGGACGGAGAGTAATGGGTAGCTCACCGTCCGATCAGGACCAGGCCCGTGCCGGACGGCGCGTACCTGTTCCACGCGCGCCTCAAAGAGATGTCAGCAAAAAGGAAGGGGCCTGCCAGGGCCAAAGCCTGCCGGGGGTGCGGGATTGTCCGAAAGGGTTACCGCTACCCCGGAACATAAAGGGCTAAGGAAGGAACACGGATGGGTTTTAGTCAGTAAGAGTCTGACACTCCCTTCCGCTCCACCCAGAGCGGGAGGGGTCATTTGATGATTTCCCATCCATAAAAAAGGCTTTATCTTTCCTTGATTCTTCCTTTTATAATAGCGTTGCCTATCTTTCTCCTTGTGCACTGCAAAAAGCTCTGGATCACTCTTGATGCGAGCTTTCCGACGTCGTTCAGCCAATCTCTTTTTAACCAACTGATCTTCTTTTGAATCTGCCATAATCACAGTTCTGAAACAAGATGAGAGGTGATGAGGAAGCTAAATAAACGATCTTAAAATGTAAATAAATAGCTATTGATTGATTTCGGTGGTTTTAAATTGATTTCGGTGCACCTATTTCCACCGAAAACACCGAAATCAATGCCACTGAAATCAAATTAATTGGCAAAATCCTAGATATTTTCAAAAGTAACCCGAATTTTTAATATTAATCTCTTTTATTGAAATCGAATACATAAAGGACATGCTTTTATTATAATTAAAAAATATTCATTCAAATAGTTGTGGATAAAAGGGATTCACCGAAATCAATTTTAAAGGTATACCAAGCCACCGAAAACGATTACGTACCTTAATAAAAGAGTGGCACGGAGACGCACAGACGTGTTATCCTTACCACCAATGCGGCGCGACTGACAGTTTGTATTACTCGAACAAATATTCTCACAGTCACTAGAATACAGGTTATATGAACCGATCAGTGCGCGCCACTGATATCAACTCTAAACGTCGGACGTGAAGACAACCAGTTGTAACTTGTGTACTAAGGCCTATTATGGCGTAGAAATATTATAAATTGAGTCAATATTTATCTAGTTGTTTATGAACACATGAAAAATAGCGACATGTATTGCAGAAAAAAAGATAAAAATTAATTTCCGCCGCAATACGGGGCCGGACGCGGCACCGAGGTCAATATTTTGGAGGTTTTTATTATTTTAAACTAACTTATATTTCATTTATTTAAAAAACAACACAGGCCCCTCCTAATATTTTGATCTTACCTATTATAGAAAAAAATATGAAGTTGTTAGTTATCCATTTTATACTGGATTTCGACCCGGACACGCGTATTTGTGCCTTCTGAGAATGACCGAAGTACCTACGAATTATTTCCAAAATCTATGTTCTAGTGGGATACGATGCCATTCTTCTAAAGGTAGCTTCGCTCATTCCTCGCACATCTCCGCTCAGTGTTACCAAAGGCTCACTCATTTGTCCAGCCTCTAGCTATTAAACACGGTTAGGTGGACGTTTGCGAAAGTACACTTCCAGCAGGATGACGCTAAACTTTCTCGTTTGTTTACTTTTTTCCTTTTTTGTTGGGAAATTTTGAGCGCGTTTTTAATTCGGACTTTTACAGTGTTGCTAAAATTGAATAGTTGAACTACTGGACAGGGTGAGGGGATAACTACATATATTTAGGAACATTTTGCTTTAATTAATTTGTTTAATCTGTCAAGCTCCGTTAATGAGACACAATTGATTTTCTATTGTTTCGTCGCTGATCGGCGAACCACGCCTCTTGAACGGTTAAACTACATTTGTAAATTACTTTTATTGTTTACTACATAAAGACAGTTAGGTTTTTAGGAAATATTGTTATTTTATTTCAGTAATTCTTAGCAATAAATCTTTAATACAAATCTGATATCGCCAACCTGTCTTGAACAACGTGGTGATCAGTGAAAGTGTCTTTCATTGATCGCCACGTTGTTCAAGACAGGTTTGTATTAGAATTATTGCTATGAATGAGAGACAATAATAGGCTGGTATTATTTTTATTTATTTATTTAAGTTGGCAATCGTAGATCGTGTGCTAAGCTTTAAAAAAATGCATCAAAGTTAGAATTGTTGAACTAATATCTAAATAACAATAAAAAAAACTGGCTTAACTAATTACTGTTTACTTTTGACAGCACTAAATTAAAAAAAAAATAAGTTTAAAAACTAAAACCCGACTACTGAAAAGGATGAAACAAGAAATTACCTTCCCGTGGTCGCATGCTACCATAGTTTATAAGTATGTTAGTACAGCTACATGCGACCTATAGACCGTATTTTTATTTAATTATTTTTGGGCTTATTTCAGTAGTATTTATATTTTTGAAATGTGCTAATTAAGTCCTTTCGTTTGATAACCAACACGGAATGAATATTTTTTTTTTTATATCGTTGCTTTAAGCCCGCTAGAGGGCGCCATATTGAATTTAATGTGACGTCACATAGCCTATAACCAGCGGACAATCAAGACGCTTCCAATGATACCTCATTTGTCTAATTATGACAAGCAGTTTAGAAGTTATGAGGGAACAGATGAACTTACATACATACACACCGGTCAAAATCATAACCCTCCTTTTTGCTTCACCGTAATTGGATGAAAATAGAAACAACGTTCCGGAAAATGACTTTGTGCGCCATTATGGAAAATAAATCAGTATCCGTCAGATGCATAAAATATAACTTATTTGCTCGAGATTATTCCAGCAACATTTTATTAAGACATTATTTTCCTCTTTTATTTGTATTAAATATTCAATATTATCTCTCCAGAGTCTTCTTTCATATTTGTATGCGCCACCTGAGATTATGTTCCCGCTTTGTCAAATTATCTCGGTTTAAAAGAGGTTTTATTTATTCATGAGATATTTTAACATACCCTGACCTCTGGGAAAAGGACGCAACCGCGGTTTTTATATGTTTAAGGGACGTTTGAAATTAGTTTTTTTTTTTCTTTTGTTCTTTATTACGCCGAAATTGTCATCAACGAGCACTCAGAAGGGAGCGTTTTCATTAAAGTATTCATTCATTTCGAGGGTTATTTTATTCGTATTGTTGTATAATTTCCTTCAAGCATAGCATTCATGATAAGCTTATATCAAACAATGCAATTTCTAAAATATACAAAAGATTGAAAATCACTGGAAAATTGGTATCAGGTAACTGGTTTTGGAATCAATGGCTGGTATTTAGCTGCATCCAGTTAGACTGCAAACCGAATCCTACATAGTTGGGAAAAGGCTAGGCATATGATAAAGATGAGGTTCTATAATCACAAAACCAGCCAATCACTGCTAATAAGCCATAACTTCAAAATTCGTAAATAACACCCTAAAGCGCTTGATAAGCCGAACATCCCAAGTTAAATAACAGAATAGGACCTTAAACAAATACAAAATCCCATCGTATCAAAACGATATAGTAACGGGACAGTATGTAACAATAGACGAGCCCATTCTCGAGATTATGGGATTAAAACAATGCAAGAGTGTGGCACAATAAGAGTGGACAAGTGCAGAAGGTCCACTTCACACACATAGCATAGTATAATCAGTCTATAATGCTCCTGCTACTGAGACACAGGCTTCCTCTCTCTGTGAGTGGGTCGTAATCCACCACGCGAGCCCAGTGCGGGTTGATAGATGTCACATGTCTTGGAATTTAGGTTCTAGAACATGTTTCCGCACGATGTTTTCCTTCACCGTTTTGATAGCAGTGGTGATGAATTAATTTACACAAAGTAAAGCGCTTATCAGGGTTCGAACCTACGACCTACAATTCGTAACTCGCGGCTGTTTTCACTGGGCCAGTACTTCACACACATCGACGTGGAAAATAACATTGCCACTATCTAAGCAGAAGCGGATCCATCTATAGAATTATGAGGAACAGGGTGGAAAGTTTTTCATCGTCCATGGAAAAAGGGAGGATGCTCTGACTGGAACGACTTTGTGTTTGGTGTCCGGATGTTGGATGAATTCCTTGAATTGTTGCGTGAAGTCATTTTAATGCGTAGTTTCGTTCGTTTTGAGAAAAAAACTGATGACATTGAATGTTGAAAGCATGAAAGCTCTTAACATTGAATGCGCGGGCGGCCCGCGCCCCCACCGGGGTTCGAACTTTTTTCTAGTAAAAATAAGTCTTCTTCATCAATATTATATTTTGACAAACACTGGACACGACAACACACAGAACGCAGCCGCGCTCCACTGCGGACAGGCAGATCGCGCGCGTTCCTGCACCCGCACCCGCCCACACCCACGCTGCCAGTCTGGCCAAGCACTTAGATTGTTTCAGTTTTGACAAATCGTTCAAGTATGACTTTCTACACAAAAGGGCATTCTGCTATTTTCTACCTCGTGTACGGGGAGTGAATGGTTCCACACGCCCGTTCTTACAGCTGAAGCTGATATAATTTAATACGTCGCTAGCGAAGGGGTCCTTTGTTATAGCGTTAAAGGTTCTTTAGTTTCATGGGAGTTTTATGGGAATAGGAGGGGAAACTTATGACAAGCGACTTGACATATTTTCTTATTTTGTTGACATAAGTTTGTGCATTGTTAAGTATTATTAAAGCATGCGTGAGTGACTGTGCAGCGTTTAGGAAGCTTTGTCAAGTCTTCTCGTCACGTATTCCACAGAGCCTAAAGACAAAGGTCTTCAATCAGTGCGTCCTGCCAGTTATGACTTACGGAGCCAAAACGCGGACACTCACGGTACGACTGGTCCATAAAATCAAGGTCGCTCAGCGAGCTATGGTACGGGCTATGCTTGGAATCTCTCTGAGGGATCAAATCCGCAACGAGGTGATCCGGCAGAGAACCAAAGTTGTCGACATAGCTCACAGAATAAGCAAGCTGAAGTGGCAATGGGCCGGCCATTTTAGCCGTAGAACCGATGACCGTTGGGGTAGACGTGTTCTTGAGTGGAGACTGCGAATCGATGAACGTAAGGTGGGACGCCCTCGGGCTAGGTGGAGCGACGATCTTCGCAGGATGGCCGGTAGCAGCTGGATGAGAGTTGCCGAAAATCGAGTTGAATGGCGTGCAATAGGAGAGGCCTATGTCCAGCAGTGGACTGCTATAGGCTGATGATGAGTGTGTTATCGGTGAAGAAAGACAAGGCGAGAATACCTGGACTAATATTACAAAGAGAAAAGATTAGATTTTTGTATGGTTTGTTTGTAACGCATTCACGCTAAAACGGCAGAACCGATTTGGATGAAATTTGGCTCATAGCTAGACCATTGCCTGGATTAGGACAGAAAATGGTGCCCTGTCAGTTCACCAAAAATTAATTTACAAACTTTTACTTGACAAACAACGATTGGCAAAAACATGATTTGTCATTTCATCATTATACAAAAACAAGTTTGCCAAATAATTCACTTTACAAAATAATCACCAGATAAACTTTTGTTTAATAACGTGTTATTTAACAAGCAATTCATTTTACATTCATTTTATCTCATAAAACAACGTTTGGAATAAAAACGTTTTACATATTGACTTATCATTACGCAATTTCTTAAAAATGAAACTCATTCTTTCATCGACTTGCGCTAATAGATAAAAAGAGATTATTTTTAATGGGCTACCCGGAACCGAACTAGTTAGATTTGGTTAATTATTAAAAAAAAAATGTTAGGTTAGGTTAGGTTAAAACTGTGACCCCTACGCACGAGCCGAGCGAGCGAAGCGAGCGGTGCCGCGGCAGCGGCCGGCGAGTGCCAGAAACGCTTAGATTATATAGAAAAAAATTGCTTTTACACAAAATATGGGTGCCAGAAACGACTTGCGCTAATAGTAGAAAAAAAGAGATTATTTTTAGTAGGCTACCCGGAACCGAACTAGTTACATTAGGTTAATTATTTAAAAAAAAATGGTTCGGTTAGGTTAGGTTAAAACTGTGACCCTCTACGCACGAGCCGAGCGAGCGAAGCGAGCGGTGCCGCGGCAGCGGCCGGCGAGTGCCAGAAACGACTAGATTATATAGAAAAAAATACTTGCCTGAAATTGATTTGACCCAAATAGAGAATACCGTCATGATCACTTTGTGACTGGTTTAGAAAATCGTTACATAGTATAAAACAAAGTCACTCCCGCTGTCTGAAAGCTTAGATCTTTTAAAATACACAACGGATTTTAATGCAGTCGCTAGTGTATCATAAAATGATATTTTGTATAAACGTTATTTTTCCAAAAGAATCTAAATATTAAATGAAAAATGTATAAATGATTAAATATCATCCGTAACATTTGTAAAGAGAAGCATTTGCCAAATAAATGTTTGTGAAGCGAGTGTTTATAAAATAAAACATTTGCGGAATGAGTTGTTTGTGAAATAAATAGTATACGAAACGTTGGTTGTAAACTAAAAATTTGTCAATGGAGTTTTGGTGAAACATTAGTGAACCACAGAAAATACTTTTTATCCCGATATTCTCACGGAATCGACACTTATATGAGTAAAACCGCGTGGCACAGCTAGTAGTTAAAATAAGTCTGAAATCGCATCGCGAATTTAAATCTGTCTTGAGTAAGCCTGGTGATTAATGTGTCCCTTCTCTGTGTGAGAAGAGTTCTTTGCGCTGCAATGCACAGTAGTAGACTGGTTTTATTAAGTGTAATCAAACCAAGGTTTGCAGTTGCAAACCAGTTGGAGAGCAGTTGTGGCCCAGTGGTAACGGAGGGTTAGGGGGCAGCTCGTCCACTTCGAAACTGGGACCAGGGACCAATTCGGGGGGACACGACTTACGAGTTATTAGGTCGTAGGTTCGAACCCAAACAGGCACTTTACTTTGTGTAAATTATTTCATCACCACTGCTCTCAAAACGGTGAAGGACAACATCGTGAGCATGTCCTAGAACCAAAAATTCGATGACATGTGACATCTACCAACCCGCACTGGGCCCGCGTGGTGGATTAAGGCCCATTCCCTGTCACTAAGATGCGGCCTGTGTCCCAGCAGTGGGAACATTATAGACTGATTATGAAACCAAGGATTTAAAGACACTTTCCTGTGCATTGCAACTTTGTCTTCGAAAAGTTAAAGTAAGATTATTTTGAGGGCTTTATGTGTGATTGAGTGTCATTCAAGCATGCGGTCAACCTTATGGTAGGTGGTCATGGTCGCTAATCTGCAACATCAGTAGTATACCAACTGAGTCGATATTCCTAAGACAAACCTATTTCACTAATAATAATAATTTAAAATTACATATATTTTTACTAGCTGCTGCCCGCGACGTCGTCTGCCTGAAGGCTCTACAGCACCAAAAATACCTAAGATGCCAGTGTCGCTATAGCATTATAAGTAAACAACTTTTAAAATAGCATTAAAATATAAGTTTTTTTGCAAGCGAAGCAAGTGAAGAGAGTTATATGGAAGTCCTGCTGAGTTCAGTCATAAGATGTGACTGAAGGAAATAGAGAAAACAATGCAGGAATACATTCCAGGACACAAAAGAGTAAAAATATGTACAAAGGCATCATACCTTAAAACACTTCCCTATAAACAACGTTGGTAGTTATGCTGCCAGGAGCCAAAATGTAAAGAGAGTCAGGACTGATGACGCGGGAGCAAGCGACGTACAGTTGTCCGTGTGAGAAGCAACTCGGCCTGAGGTCGACACCCGCTGCCCTCAGTGTCTGCCTCTATTGATGGTTATCGCGAAGCAAACACTCACGGGGAACTGTACGCGCTTGAACTGGAACGGGAAGATATGAGGTATGAGGGGAATGCGTGGTATAAATACTGCCTCGCCAACGCCACAACCCGTAAGAATTTCCGCCTCAATGGTGTGTCTGTAGAACGAGATGACTTTAGGGTGGGTCCCGTTACACAACTTCAGAGAAGATAGGTTCCGAAGAAGCATAATCGGGAAACCGACCTTCAGCTTGATGGTATGCGCTGGAAGTCCACTTGCTGACAGGGAGTTCAGAAATTCCACGGGATAATGTGTGGCGTCATCTTGCTCGACAACAGTGTTTATCGAGGTGTAGACCACTTCATTCCCCTCAATTTCCGAGAGAATGCATTCGTTAATTGCTGCAGCCTGATCATTTTTGGCCGTCAAAATGGCCCGCTCACACACCCAAGAATTCTGCAGGTGCAGTATACGACTGATGTCCCCGTACACACAGCAAATGAGTTCTTCTAAGCTGGATACCACTCTACCGAGAGACTCTGGAAGCACCACCAGTCCACCTCTCTCTTCTGGTAGAGTGCCTTCGCCAAGATTTAGAAGGACATTGGAGAATTCTTGAGCACGTGCATTGCCGCCGAGCCGAGCTCTCATATCAAGCGCAGCGTACGAACTCGTGACCACAACGAAGATAGTTTCAACGAAGCATTCACCTCGTCAGCCCTCGATCCCCGTGTCACCACGGGAAGCGTTTGCCGGAAATCGCCACTGAACAGAACAGCTGTGATACAACGCATCAAAAGTTCGTTCCTGCGGATGTCCTGCAGGGTTCCGTCCACGGCCTCAACTGCCTTCCTATTGGCCATCGTACACTCATCCCATACGATCAAAGAGCAATCCTTGAGTACGTGTTCCTTATCGCTGTTACGTGACACACCACAAACAGGCGTTTCGGCGCTCTCTAAATCGATAGGAATTTTAAACATGGCATGTGCTGTCTTGCCACTCGGAAGCAGTGTGGCAGCGATTCCCGACGAAGCTACAGCAATAGCAATTTTGCCTTGCCTGCTGACCTCTGCAAGTATGCAAGTGGTAACAAATGTTTTTCCTGTTCCACCAGACGCATTCCAAGAAAAACATTTGACCCTGGTTTTTTCCCAACGCTTTCAAAGACGGTGTCATAAATTTGTTTTTGCTCTGAAGAGAACAAAGCGACATGGTCATTTCGCCCGGATCGTAATTTGTCTCAGCGTTATACTCCCGATTTACACGGTCTTGATGCGGTGATGATTGGGGAGCTGGTAACCCACATTCGATCAGTGGATTGCCGCCGATAGAAATGACCACATCTTGAAGTGAACTGAGACAGGTGTTCAGCACGCGTTCATCAGTTACTCCGACTTCGTCTCCAGTAGAAACATAACTTTTTTGTAATACTTAACACCGCATTTTTTTTTTGTCGTCCTCAACTCTGCTCAAGATTTTAAGGGTTTTGTTGGAACTTGAATTTGTCAAAACGAACTATACGATACAACTTTTATGAAGAAAATGAACATTGCCATCTATGAATTTTAAGAATAACTAACTACTAACCTCGCCAACATGATCAAATTTAAATTATTAATTTCCAAAAAGTGTCAACATGTAACTTGATTTGATTTTTATGAAATCTCATAGATGGCGCTGCTTCAAAATTTTCTTTATACTACTAAAATTCATTAAACTATGTTTTTTCTGCCCAAGTTACTTAAATGGCGTAGTTTTTATAGTGTAAAGCTAGACAATAGCATGGCTTACTGAAAAACAACATTTAAATATGCGTCGTTAGATTACACGCTGTCACAGAATGCGTAAGAAAAATAAAGATTCACAGCTCCTCCCCCATAGGTGATAGCGTGATAATATGTAGCCTATATGTTGACCCGACCTCTTAGTAATATTCATGCAAAATTTGAAGTAAATCCATGCAGTACTTTTTGAGTTTATCCCGGACATACATACAGACAAACAGACAAACAGATAAACAGACAAACAGACAAAAATTCTAAAAACTATATTTTTGGCTTTGATATCGATTGTAGATCACGCCCCAAGTATTCTTTTAAAAAAATATTCAATGTACCGTTTTGACTTTCCTACGATTTTATTATATGTATAGATATCCTAATATTTAAAAATGTAATTTATATGTATTTAATGAAGTAAAGGAAATAATAATTTATTTATGTCAGACACAGTGATCCATATTTATGTTAGTATACTTAAAAATATGTTAGTAATCAATGAATAAAATACATGCCACAATAATACTGTTATAACTAAATTGAATAATTGAAGATTGATTTTTATTGTTGTTTTTATTGTTCTTTATTTATTCTAGAACTCCAGTTCCAAACTAAACATGTAAAACTTTTTATATCTGAAAAGTTTGAGCTGTAACAGGATTAAAAATATAATTTTAGACAAACCTATTTTATTATTCTTTATTCTGGAACTGGAGTACTAAAATTAACACTGTATGTAGAATATGTATTCACCCTTGTTATCCACTAAATAATCCAACGCCAAATCCCATTAAATCCTACATAATTTTCTCCTCCCCCGTTACACACAAAACCATCGTCTTCATCAAATATAAATGTACTTAGAGGTTGTCTTGAAAACCCACAAGCCCTTTGTTAAGATTAAAGCACGATGTCTCTAATAGTAGACGACACCTAAATAGAACCGTGCTATTGGATTTTCAACACTCTGCCCAGCATCTAGAGTTGAAAATAAATCTAACAGCACGCTTTTATTTAGTTGTCTCCTAGTGCTATAGTCCGCGCGGAACTAGCTGGCCGCACCATAGGTATGTGAGCGGTGGGACGGAGGGGCGGGCGCGTATTACTCAGTACGTGCGTTGCGAACCGCCGCCTCACTCCTGTCCCCACCTCAGCGGCCCACTAGTCCCGCGCGGACTATAGTGAAAACGGGTATTAGTCTCTCGTAATCTAAGGATATTACCGTTGGAGTTCTTTTAACCGGCTGGATATGCGCCGTAAGCCTCATTGGGTAAACCTTAAGGCCTTGCTAGATAAAATAAGGAGTAATCAGGACTGTTGCTATTATGTAAAAGGTTTTACTAGACGAGAGCCTTACGTGTTTAATGTAGTATGTAGGTAAATGACAGGTTTGTGGTTTCATTAGTGAGATTTCAATGTATGGACAGAGAGATCCATTCTTTCGCATAATGTTCTTTTCCTAATATACTTTGGCATAACTATTAGGTCCTTACATATGAAATTGGCGTTTTTCGTACTGGCCACTTTAATCACGAATTTCTCCTCTTTGGTAAGGAATTCCAAATTCAAATTTGTACAGCTATTTACTCATGTATTTGTGCTTCGATGACCGTCATTCATTTGTTTTTTTTCTTCTGTTTTTTCTGTTTGCGTCACTCATTTTACAAAATGGAAAATTTAAAATATCGCATTATTTACGAGTACGAGTTCCGCCGTGGCACTAGTGCTGCGGAAACGACTCGAAGGGTGAATGATGTGTATGGCGGTCATGTTGCAAAAGAAAACACAGTTCGTTTTTGGTTCCAACGTTTTCGTTCTGGAAATTTCGACCTGCAGAACAAGCCCCGTGGACGGCCTGAGACCCAAGTTGATAATGGAGAATTGAAGGCTATTGTGGAAGCGGACCCATCGCAAACCACGTCCGAGTTAGCTGCAGGCTTCGATGTTAGTGATAAAACTGTTTTAATTCACTTGAAGCAAATTGGGAAGATTAAAAAGCTTGAAAGGTGGGTACCTCACGAATTGACTGAAGCAAACCGGCAAACGCGCGTCGACTGCTGCGTTACATTACTTGAATTGGAATGTCTTAGACATCCTCCGTACTCCCCGGACCTTGCTCCAACAGATTACCATTTTTTTCGCAATTTGGATAACTTTTTGCAAGGGAAAAAATTCAACTCCGATGGGGCAGTCCAAATCGCCTTCAAAGATTTTATTGATTCCCGTCCGACTGGTTTTTTTAGTAAAGGGATCAATGAACTACCTATAAGATGGCAAAAGTGCATTGAAAACAATGGTTCATACTTTGATTAATTAAATATATTATATTAAAAAATATTCGACTTTTTGTTCCTTCCATACAAAACGCCAATTTCATATGTAAGGACTAGGGAATGCAATCCGGACTATCCGTAATCCGAAAAATCCGGATATCCGCATATTTTTACTTGACTTCTAAATCCGGATTTGAAAATCGAATCCGGATTTTTTGAATAATAAGAAATTGTAACAAAAAAATCTAAACGAGCGAGTTCGCTGTTCGCGCGTCGCGTCTCGCGAGTGTCAAGTTTATCGGCTCTGGGGAGAGCGAGCGGGACGCGGGACGTGGGTCGAGCAAGTGTGTGAGGCGTCCTTGATCGTTCCGTTAATCCGTTCATTCCGCTTACAAGCATCTTCAGTGCATTCCGCCTACAAGCGTCGAATCAGAGCATGTAGCAGGAATTATGTGCTACTGAATTCTCAGCAGGTTAAACGACAGCACTTTAGATCATCATCATTTTAGCCGAAAGACGTCCACTGCTGGACATAGGCCTCCCCCAAGTACCTCCACTTCGAAAGGTTCTGTGTTTCTTTCATTCAACGGGTTCCTGTGGCTTTCACAAGGTCGTCGGTCCACCTTGTGGGAGGCCTTCCAACGCTACATCTTCCGGTACACGGTCGCCACTCCAGAATGTTTCGGCCCCATCGGCCACCTGTTCTGCGAGCAATGTGCCCGCCCTACCCACTGCCACCTAAGTTGGGCAATTCTTCAGGCTATGTCGGTTACCTTGGTTCTCCTGCAAATCTCCTCATTTCTAATTCGATCACGCAGTGAAACTCCAAGCATAGCCCTCTCCATTGCCCTTTGGGTGACTTTTAGCCTTCTAATAAGGTGCATTGTGAGCGACCACGTTTCAGTGCCATATGTCATCACTGGCAACACGCACTGGTCAAAAACTCTCGGCTTGAGACACTGCGGTATGCGGGACGAGGAGATATTGCGTAGCTTCCCGAACGCTGCCCAGCCGAGTCGGATTCGACGATTGACCACTTTCTCGAAGGTGGACCTACCTAACTGGAGAAGACAGTTTGTCCTAGGTAAACATACTCGTCCACGACTTCGAGTGTAGCGTCTCCGATCTTCATGAGAGTGGGTGTTCCATGGGCATTTGACATGACCTTCGTTTTTTCCGTGTTCATTTTAAGACCCACTCTTTCGGGGGCTCTACTGAGGTCCTCCAAAGTCTCAACCATGACTACAAACCAAAGGTGAGTTATGTACTCGCCATTAATATTTATGCTAGCCCCTTTCCAGTCCAGAACCTTGGAAGACATCCTCCAGTGCAGCGGTGAACAGTGTCGGAGGGATAACGTCTCCCTGTGTCACATCTCGCTGCAGAAGGACTGCACTTTAGATGCCTTATTATTTACATAGCTTTTTTACGTTATTAATTTATGTTGATTTAAGTGAAGTTAAATTGTTTTGTTACTTTTGTTTATGTTATGTTTAATAATTTGACAAGGAGTCTATTTGACTTTATTTTTGTTCTTCAGAGTTTATCTACTAATAATTTTACTAATGTTACTCGGCACACGAGTTGCGGACTGATTATTTTAATAAGAATAAGTACATATTATAGCAATAACACCATAATTATGGTATTTAAGATGATAGTTTGAATAATACCAAGTAAAAAAAATATTAAAATATCATTTGCTTTGATTTTTATGTGCTTTTATTTTAATCCATTTATACAAATATAAGAAACATCGTATTAAAAAACTAATATGGGTAGATTTGTTTCTTTTCATGAAAAATCCGTAAAATCCGGATAATCCGGATTGGGACAAAAAATCCGTTATTAAAATCCGGATTTTAAAACAGAACGGATTTGCATTCCCTAGTAAGGACCTAATATTTTGGTATATTTTTTGTTGCCATAATAATACTTTGCCATATTGTTTTTGGCATACAGTTTATGTCGGCACAATTATCTTGAAGGCTAATTTGTTTTGGCATAATTCGCATAATACTAAACGACGTCAGGGGCACCCCGAGGTTCGGTTTGGTTAGATTCCTTTAAACCCCGCCCGCTCCGCCCCGCCCGCCCGCCCCGACAGAAATAGGAGCCCGCGCAGCGGGGCTCCGTCGACCTGACGTCGTTAAAAATAAAACGAGCATGCTAAATTTATGCTTAAGAATGTTATGCTTAATCAATATTATGATTAGAGAAATAATGCTTAAAAAAATTACCGTAAGCTATTATGCGTAAATAATATTATGCGAAAATATAATTAGGAGAAATAAAACTATGTCAAGTTATATTAGGTCTTAAACTTTATGCAAATGGATGGGGAACCGTGGACAGATGTAAATGGTATTCGGTATTTACAGAAATTTTATTAAAGAATATTTTTGTGTACACGCTAATTGCATAACACAAACTCAATGAATAATTCTGAAGGATACTGCTAACTGCTAATCCATTGCATAATAATATGTTCGAAAAATTTGTCTACTCAACAACGAAAATAACGGAATGTCTGTTGCTGAACTGTCAAAATGAAAGTCATTGCTACTGCTGCCCTTTTAGTAATAAACGTTATATAGCGTTTGTATAGTTACACAACGCTTTGTCTTCTTCTTTCGAAAGTCAAATTACTGACGACTGAAAGAGAGAAATTGGTGTGTAACTATTCATCTGATATAATACGTTTATTAGTAAGGGGGTCAGTGTTTTACGCAATTTCCCTGGAGGTAGATGGTCCAATTGATGGAAAGTGGTTAGGACTCGGAGAAAAAGTGTCACATCTCATCCATCACCAGGTACTTCTTCAAACAAAGTTTTACGTTTTGTCACCAAGTTGCATGGCTGTGTTTCAGATTAAAAGATATGATGGCAAATACAAACACATGAAATACAATGCCCTGATAAACCACGCAAAATTCCTATTATAATCCACTGTAGTATTACTTTGAAAAATATTTAGAAAATATCAAATTATTCAGAAAATACCAAACTTTATGGTCTGACGTTAAACTAATGACTGGGACACCCTTTGTTAAAGTTTTGCGAAATAGACAATAAAAACTTTAATAAAAGATCTAAGAAAACTGGAAGTAATTCAACGAAGCTTTACATAAATCTTTTTTCTTTCATAGGTTTTCAAGCATTAAGATGTTAAAACAAAAATATAATGAAAAATATTTTCAGAAAGTATAGTGTCTTTTTTTTATTTCAGGCGAAGTATTGTTCGGTATAATAAGAGGTGCTCAACTGTATGATTTTTTATCCTTACATGCCTAAAATATTGATGTTATAGTGAATGAGGGGCAAGAGTTCTTGAAAAAATCCTCAAATTTCTAAAATGTATCATGGATGCTACGCTTTCGTAGCACAGTACGAGCTACGCCGTAGTACAATGCGAGCTACGCCGTAACGAAGAATGAATCGGCATGCCGCCGCAAGTACTCTTTGATCTTAATTGAACAGCTAAACTCAACAGTAGTCATTTAGCAAACAAAATTAATTAATCCTAATAAATTTTAACACGAAGAAAGGAATAAATATTTATCCCTAAACAACACGCTTTTTTTACAAAGAAGCCAATTGTAAACGGAAAAAGACATCGCGGGTGAAAGTTTACCGGCCATAAAATTATAATCATGCAAAAGTATCGAAACAAACAACTACAAAGTAACTTAAACAAACTCTCAATTACTTTCTTCCTGTAGAAAGATAAATAAACAATGTTTTATTATCATTTACTTTCAGGCCAGAAGGAAAATAAACAACATTTATTTGAAATAAATGATACCAATATCATAATAATATCAATTCCTTAAGAGCCTCTGTTTTAATCTGTTCAAAGAAAATCGGGAAAACAATCTAATTAAAGAAGGACGGTAGCCAACAGGGCGGAAATATAAAGTCAAATTATACAACCCCGATCCAATTTAAAAGCTTAACGATACACATTTTTATTTCAGTAATTAAGTTAATTGCAATCCGAATTAAAGTATCATCGATACGGGAATCGATTATCGATATGTAAAATAAAACATGCATCTACGAAAATGGAGATGAAAAACTGGAACCTTTTAGTCTAACTAAAGCAAACACTATCAACCGGTTGAGGCACTCGTCATCCGATTTCGCATCGGAGATTGGGTGCGAAAAAATTCATGTCATAGAGAGCACTAAAGCCGAATCAAAAGGCGTTGGAAGTGAACAAACTGTGTGAGCGCTTAGCACGCGTTTGTGTCGGACTGGAGTGCAGTCGGTCGGGTGTAGTGGCCCACACAAAGGTCTTGTCGTCTGCGCGTCCGTGACGGTACGATGACGCGCGTTTTTCGCCTATTACGTGCCTAAAATGAACTTCCATGCCTACGCCTCGCAGCCAGGCGCTGAATTTATTTTTACCTAGGGCTGTCACCCGTAAAATTACGCCTGGACACAGCGGACCGTGACGGTGGACTCAATTTTCTCTTTGATATCACCTAAGGTTTTTATATAGCTGTGTGTGACTTTCAATTTAGTGAAGACCAGTGGTAGCCTAGAGGTAACGGCTTTGACTTATGAGTTGTAGATCGTAGGGTCGAACCTTGACAGGGACTTTACTTTGTGTAAATTATTTCATCGCCACTGGAGGCTTACCATCAACTTTTAGTTAGCCATTCAATTCCGATGCAATCCAGTTTAGGTACCTAAACTGAATCGCTAAGATTCGTACCATGAAGTGCTTTTAGCTGACTGGCGTTTGAATCGCTCACGGAGGAATAAACGAACAAAATTTGTCTGTCCGGGGTGTGAGAAAGAGATGATGGGTTCAAATGTCACGTAAAACGATCGAACGAAAACAGTTTGCGATCCAATTGCCGACTTGATTTGGCGTAAACCTAAACTGGATCGCTTTAATGACGTCGTGGTATGAAATAGCAAAGCAGTTTATTTAAGGTCGTCAATTGAATCGCAATAATAGTTCGTAGTATGCCTCCTGTTCTCAAAAGGATGAAGGAAAACATCGCGGGGAAACCGGCATGTTCTAAAACTAAAAATTCGAAGACATGTGACATCTACCAACCCGCACTGAGTATGCGTGATGGATTACGGCCCACTCCGTCTCACCGAGAGGAGGCCTATGTCCCAGCAATGGGAACATTAAAGGCTGACTATGTATGTATGTACTTTCTAACCTTATCTTGGACATTACGTGACATACGGTGAAGAAATACATCGTGAGGACACAGTGTCTTATTTTACTTGTCTAATTCGGTGAACAATCCGACAATCGATTTGGAGAAAATAAAATGTACTTGAAGCCACGTCGTGCGGACTTCGTGCCACGAATGTACTTTTCTTGTATGTAAGAGAAGATAGTCTTACATTGCTTTGAAACTCAAATTCAAAAGTGCCTGTTGGTTTATCACATCACACTAATATTATAAAGGCAAAAGTTTGCGAGTGTGTGTGTGTTTATATGTTTCTTACTTCTTCACTCTCAAACGGCTACACCGATTTTGATAAAATTTTGTGTGGAGGTAGCTGACACCCTGGATAACCATATAGGCTACTTTTTATCACATATTCCCAGGGGATCGACATTTACGCGGGTGAAACTGCGGAGCGCAGCTAGTTTGAAATAAATGCTTTGAGTTTGAATTAAAAACCCCTATTTTTATAATCTTTCTAACGCGGACGAACTTCAAAGAGAACGTGCAACATGGGAGAAAATTCAAGGGAACGGATGTGAACAACACCCTTGTTATTAGGCCTACTCAACGTTAACCACCTATGGCTGGTTTTTAGATGCTTATTGTGGAGGGAAATTCTTGAGATGCTTGTTATTTGGAATCAAGTGTGTCTTGAACGAGGGTTAGAAAGTTGATTGGATGGCTTAAGTTGTAAATGCCGAGGTTCTCATCAGGAAGTTAAACGTTCTAACCTAACAATATTATTTGTAAGCACGAAGATTAAATCCGTAAATATTTTTGGACTTTAAATCTATCTGTAGCACCTATATAAAACAAAGTCGGGTTAGTTACACCATTTATAACTCAAGAACGGCTGGACTGATTTTTATGATCTTTGATTTTTTGGATTTGTCTCTGCCCCGAATAGCAGAATAACTATTAAAACATGAAAAAAATTAACGAAAAAAATAATAATGAAGATATTTCAGTTTCTCATACATTTTGTATGGAACGGCTTTTGATTCTGAGGCTGTACAAAGTTCGCCGGGTCAGCTTGTTTTCTATAAATGTGTATAACATAAAGTCGCTTTTCGGATTTGTGTGTGACCGCACTGTTGTTAAAAACTACGCAACGGATTTTGATACGGTTTTCACCAACATTTATAAAATGTATTCAGAAAGGCTTATCTGTATATTAAACTACATATAACACAGAATTCCCGATGGTTCATCACGTCATTAAAACGTTCGAAGCAGGGGCGGGTCGCTAGTAAAGAGATAAGTAGTTTTGCCGATCTGGTTCCGATGCGAGGAAAGAAGTTGACGTAACATTTACGAGCACATTAGAAACATGTTTGCACAGTAATAGTGCGTCATAGTAGGAAAATACGAGTTGTATTTAGGTCACTAGTGATATTGTTTACAACAGGAAAAATGAGGTAAGCTTTCAGTACGCCCACGTCTTCGTATTCAATCTATTTATAATATTCATGTATGGAAGACAAAGACGTTGCGCCGACCCCAAATGAATTGGAATAAGGGTAGGTGAATGAGTAATGATATATCTTATTTTCGTGTCATAATTGCCTTTAGTATTATTGCTACCTAGGGCCCTAACTCTCTAGCTGTTTGATGGTGGAATAGCAATCGTCATTGTCATTAAAAAAAAATCGTAATTGTCATAATATAAATATAAAATCTAAAATTGTCGACACCTTTGCGCCATCCCATCTTCCAAGCACGGTGAGCTGTGCTGGGGCGGCTGCTGCAGATGTGGAAAACCTCAAACGGCGCAAATACTCCAATCTCTTTGGAACTTATATGTTTGAGCCGTTTGGAGTTGAAACACTAGAGCCATGGGGCCCGAGTGCCCACTTAGCATTTCGAGACATCGCGAAGCGGTTGGTCGGCTCTTCACATAACCAGAGGGCTGGCCTATTTTTTTTGCCAAATTATCAGCATTGCCATACAACGTGGCAATGCTGCCAGTTTTTTGGGCATGTTTCATATTGACAGCGATGCGAAAGAATTTTTTGATGTCCTTTATTTCCCCTCCTTTTTATATACTTGTACATATTATTATTTTAAGACTGTATATATCATTTTAATTCAAAATTTAAATAAAATTGTAAACAGAAATCGCCATTTACATTGTTCTCACATATAAAAGCAACAACAATAATGTACTCAGTTGATTTAAAAGAGAGTCCTTGGAGTTTCTTGTCCGTTCTTCTCCATACAGATCTACGTTTTGGAATGGGCAACAAGCTTCAACTTTCTGACTAACTGACCGACTATTTAATTTTGACAATTCAAAAGTGCCTGTACATGGTTTAATTGAGATAAATGCTTTGGGTTTGAGTTTGACAAAGAGGACATGACCCCACTATCTTCTAAAGAAGAGTGACACAGTCTGGTCAGTTTTTTTTACCTCTGAGTTTGCATCACTGCCAAATCACAGTGTTCTTTATTACCATTGCAATAAGGTTGCTGTTGGATTGCTGTCATTGACAAGTTTTTCAAAATCAAAGAGATTTTTATTATCGTTACAATAAGGTTGCTGCTGTCAGAGGTATAATAATTGTGAAAGGACTGTACACGGATCTTTTGGCACCTGAATGATGTTGATTGTTGGTAAACATTTGTGAAATTATTATCACAGTAATTGTATTTAAAATACAAGATGGAGACGTTAGTTCCGGCTTTGGCCACCAGTCTAAAGAACCTTGTGCCGTTGTAGTAAAAGAGCCTCCACATGTGACGGTGCTAAGTGTTTGTCCACCATAATCTACAGCTCGTGCAACAAGAAAAGGATCGTAAATAAAAAACCGGCCAAGTGCGAGTCGGACTCGCCCATGAAGGGTTCCGTAGCAGCAAGTAACATAATATAAAAGTTCTTGTAGTTCGTTGTAACTTTGTGAAAGGTAAATTGCGGTTTTCGATTTATGACGTATTAAAAAAAAACTACTTACTAGATCTCGTTCAAACCAATTTTCGGTGGAAGTTTACATGGTAATGTACATTATATATATTTTTTTAATTTTATCATTCTCTTATTTTAGAAGTTAGAGGGGGGGACACACACATTTTACCACTTTGGAAGTGTCTCTCGCGCAAACTATTCAGTTCAGAAAAAAATGATATTAGAAACCTCAATATCATTTTTGAAGACCTATCCATAGATACCCCACACGTACAGGTTTGATGAAAAAAAAATTTTGGAGTTTCAGTTGTAAGTATGGGGAACCACAAAATTTATTGTTTTTTTTTCTATTTTTGTGTGAAAATCTTACTGCGGTTCACAGAATACATCTACTTACCAAGTTTCAACTTTATAGTTCTTATAGTTTCGGAAAAAAGTGGCTGTGACATATGGACGGACGGACAGACAGACAGACAGACAGACATGACGAATCCATAAGGGTTCCGTTTTTTGCCATTTGGCTACGGAACCCTAAAAACAGTGGCACCGACAGAAGTGAAAACAAAACACAAACAGAATACTTTGCCATAACTCACTGACATATCGGATATACATTAAAACCGAGTACATCCCGAGGACAGCCGAACACATCCGAAGCGGTGTCGGTTACGGTAACAGTGGCGCGAATCAATGGTTTTTCCAATCTCAAAAAACGTCCAACGCGCCTTAAAAATTTTTCACTTCAATAACATAAAAAAACGAACTTCCAACTATTCCTAACCAAAACCAATAAAACATCTATTTACACTCATAAATCAACATGCTACATCTAACTCTACCGACAAACCAGAAAATACAGCGCTCCTGTAATTAGATGTGTCACAGTGTAATAATTATGAGCTGTACCGCACCTGCGCTACGATCGGCACGACTGTACCACAGAATAAATACATACAGAAGGTCGGCGCGATTATTTAATTTCATGATGTTTTTTCTAAAAGGCTTCGAAGGTCCGTGGCATTCCTACCTGTTCGCCATTTTGTATTGCCACATTGTACGCAAAGCTCCATATATCAACGGCAAAATGCCAATACCTCCTAACTGACATTTGTCGAGAAATTCACTTTTTTATCACTTTGAATTTAAAGGCGTTATTCGCATGTTTCAGTGAAATCTCCTAAGTGTATTTTTAGTTGCAACACCGACAGCATTAAATTAAAATGTGAAAATACCTGCTTACTAAACCAACCAACGTGTCTATTTTTGAACGATTTTTTCCGGTTTGTGTAAATTTTTGACTTTGTCAGTTAGGTGTTATTAGCACTTCGCCGTCGATATAATCTTCAATCCCTGTTCAAAGATGTTATTGGAATTATAATCAGCCTAAAATGTTCCCACTGCTGGGACACAGGCCTCCGTGAGAGGGAATGGGCCGTAATACACCACGCGACCCAGTACGGGTTGGTGGATGTCGCATGTCTTCGAATTTTTGGTTCTAGGACATGCCGGTTTTCTCACGATGTTTTCCTTCACCGTTTTTAAAGCAGTGGTAATGAAATAATTTACATAAAGTAAAGCGCCGGTCTGGGTTCGAACTAACGGTCTACAACTTATAAGTCGCGACCGTTACCACTGAGCCACCACTGCGTTCTTAACAGGAATAATTAATTATGCTAAACCGACTTCACTGATTATAATTATCCTTATGCAATTAGAATCGTTATCACATTAATACCTCTACATACCTACTTCACACCTACAGCCTACTACCTCATAATACCAAGTGATGTGGATCACGACGGCTTGTTGCAAGCTATGGATGAGTGTGGAATAAATGGACCAATCAATATATGGTTTGGTTAATATTTACAACGAATAAAAAAGAAACTATACGTGCCAAATGTGTAAAATATTACGATAAGCGTCCGAGATGATGGATTACACGTTTACATTGATTAATAAATTACCTGATCGTATCAATAGTAAAAAACCGGTCAGGTGTGAGTCGGACTCGCAAACGAAGGGATCCGTACCACAAGGGAAAAAACGACAAAAAAATCACGTCTGTTGGAGCCCCTTTAAATATTTATGTTATTTTAATTTAATTAAGTGAATATACAACTAAATATTCTGTGAATATTTCAAGCGTCTACCTGTTGCCGTTATTAATATCCAGCAAATAACGGCAAAAAAATCACGTTTGTTGTATGGGAGCCCCCTTAAATATTTATACAGACAAGTGGACTTAGTAACGTGTCTTAGTAATAAGGTCCCGTTTTTACCCTTTGGGTACGGAACCCTAAAAACCACCGAAGGCAACATTACCTATCAATGTGTCCATAGTTGCTGCGGTCGATCGGCGGCCTCGGTTTGATAACGTCGTGAGTCTCGAACTCAACTCAAAGCATTTATTCCAAATAAACCAATTACAGGCACTCTTAAATAATTGTCAAGGGGTCGGTCAATCAGAAAGATGAAGCTAGGTGCCAATTTCAAAGCGTAGTTGATACCTATGGAGAACAACGGACAAGAAGCTTCACGGACATTGTTTTATATCATAAAATTGTTCCAAATATTGGTTACATCATTTATATTAAAATTATACAGGCGAGAAATCTATAAAAGCTTCCTTTACACGGAGTATGTACTATGGGATGGTCGCTTGACATTGGTTGACTGATGCCACGAAGTAGGTACGGCTTTGATTGTAAAAGTTATGTCTGTGTGGGTAGCTACTGTGTGTCCAAATACGGAGTCATGCCTTGCAAAGCCAAAGACCTAGTAGCAGTTTTTAACAAAGTTTTAATTTAGATTTTGTTAATGCTTAGTTAAGCAAATATTCCACGAGAACCTACTGCTAACAACTTGTTTTGCAGTTTGGCAGATATTTAAATATAACTTAAAGTGTCTACAAACGCGCACTGATAGGTGCACTACGACAATGCGCGGCAGTGCTACATAAACTTAGAAAATTGCCTCTGTGGGGGGATTACTCCGTGGCGCGAAGTTCGTGCTAACTCGGAAACACGAAGTTTCCTGAAGCGCATACCTTCTCTGGATTACCTGTACGTGTCTATGAGTGCGTGTCCCTGTTTTCGATTGTTGTATGGAGCCGACCTTCTGTACCTTTTCGTTTTGTAGAATAGAAAATCAATTGTGTTTCATTAGCGGCGCTTGACAGATTAAAATTACGGGAATCGCCCCTCAGATCGTCTATGAAATTAAACTATTAAACTCAAATTAAATCACTCTTTAAAGTAAGTCTCCAAATAATACCGCTAAAACACTAGATAATTTCACCAAAATGGCCAGGCTTAGCAAACATGCCGCAAAATTGAAAACAGCGGTCAAGGCAGCAACGATTAAAACCTCAATCAATCAACTTAATAATAAAGCGGTTTGTACACTGAACTTTGGCTAACAAAAGTATACATTTTAGTGTAAAAGTAAGCTAACAGTTGCCTAAATAAACAATGCACTCAAATGTTTTGTTAGTCATTGGAAAGCTAGTGTAAACACTACCTAATAGGGTAGTTTTAAAGAAAAACTATGTTCATATTTAGTTTGGAGCTTATTTGAAGTTATGAAGAAACTACGGTAGATTTATTTACATGCGTAGGCGTCGTCGTTGGTTTTAATGGTATAGCATAATCATAATCAGCCTTTATTGTTCTCGCTGTTGTGACACAGGCCTCCTCTCTTCGAGAGGAAGTGGATTATAATCTACCACGCGGGCCCAGTGCGGGTTGGTAGATGTCACAATGGTATATGAAACAGTGTTTAATTTAATTAAAAAAAAAAACTTAATAGGTTGTGTAAATATAAACGTAGGCTTTCATTTGATGCTAATTGATAGAAAATGTTTATAAATAGAGAAAAGCGGAAAATTCTTATTAATATTTCATTTAGGTACCTAAGTAATCAGAAAATCCAATGTTTCGAAAAGAAATAAACATGTAGAAAATTTAAGTAAAAAAATGTCTGTGAACCTAAATTCTAACTATAAATAGTACTATTATACAGGGTGAAATTGAATTCATGGGCATCCTTTTAAGGGGTCATTGTAATCATCATTATGAACAACTTTTACTATGGGACCAAACCTGAAATCGCGAAAAAAAAATCAGCTCTTCCCTACATTTTGAAGAGTTATGTGAACATAAATGCAAGTAACAGCTGATTTTTTTTCGCGATTTTATGTTTAGTCCCATAGTAAAAGTTGTTCATAATGATGAGTACAATGACCCCTTAAAAGGATGCCCATGAATTTAATTTCATCCTGTAAATAAGGTAAAAAAAAAACAATATTTTTGTTGGTGTGCAAAAATAAAACTATTAAATCCTTTATAAAGAATTTTGCATAAAGTATCTAGTGGAAAAAACGCATTCACCTCTAAAAAGGTCCAGCTGTCGCGATAAAAACGTGAGGGTAGTCCAGTAATAAAGTGAAGAATAAAATATTCCGAACCTGCATGCTTGCATGAAAAAAGTATAAAACTTGACATTATGTGCAGGACAGTCGCTGGCACTCATTTGCCCGGTGAAATAAAAAGATAGTATGATGCTTGTAGGGAATATACAGGGTGTTACGGAAAGGGTATATCAATACAAACGGGTTGAAGAGTGTATCTGGTCTAGAATCTCTGTACAAAATTTCAGCTCAAAAGCATTAACTTTGAAAATGCTTAATATTTTTTTTATTTCGATATCACGGCGCTGCACTGGCGCGCGGCGGCGTGATGTGCGTGTACTAGGCGCACAGACACACTACAGATAATGGATAATGACCTTCGTAGTGCGGTGACATGTTTGTTATGATTTCAATTTAATAAACTATCGAAATAAAAAAATATTAAGCATTTTCAAAGTTACTGCTTTTGAGCTGAAATTTTTTACAGAGATTCTAGACCAGATACACTCTTCAACCCGTTTGTATTGATATACCCTTTCCGTAACACCCTGTATTATTTTGTATAGTACCGTCAGCAGTGACAGTAGTTGACAGACAGTAATCACCACGCTACCAACACTTTAGTCAGTAACCAACTGCATCCAAAGTTTTAGAGGAGATCTATGAAATAAACCTTACAAAATATAAACTAGCTTACCTAGCTTCTGTCCGCGACTTGATGGGTGAAATTTTAATCACCGTTTTCCTCTTAAGGGGTCATTGTACTCATCATTATGAACAACTTTTATTATGGGACCAAACATGAAATCACGAAAAAATATCGGCTGTTCCCTACATTTTGGCGAACATAAATGTCGAGAACAGCCGTTTTTTTCACGATTTTAGGTGTAGTCCAATAGTAAAATTTGTTCGTAATGATGAGTACAATGAGCCCTTAAGAGGAAAACGGTGATTACAATTTCACCTGACAACATCAAGTATGGAAGAAAAGATAATATGTTGCACCGACCCCAAATAAATTGGGATAAGGGCGATGAATGATGATAAGTTAATTTGCTTTACGAAAGAAAGAAAAACAAGCTTTAGTGTATTTAAAAAAATCCCGTTTTTTTATGTGTGTGGGAAATTATCAAATTACTTCTCCCGCTCTGGGCGGAGCGGGAGAACGTGTCACTTTTAATAACTAAAACTCACCCGTGTTCCTTCAGTTGCCTGTGCCAGGGGCCACGGTATCTCTTTCGAACAACCCGCGACCCTGGTAAGCATCGGCCCTTGCGGACTCCGTCAGTTAGTGCTGACAGACTAAACTGACTTTTAAAAATCCCTGACATTACATTTAGTTCCCATCATTGCTTACCTCAACATCGTCAACTGAATAATACCGTCATTAAAGTTCTAAATTACAAATCATGAATTTCAATATCACTTAAATATGCCAAAAGCAAGCAAAAACATTCTTCAAACCCAGCTTTTCTTCCTCATCTTCAAGAAAGAATTCCCCTTTCCTGATTTTTATATCGCGCGCGTGAAAATTTTACTGCTTCAACGGCAATATGAACGAGAATTATGGTCGTAAACAGTTTTAAATCATGTGAACATAAATTTTAAAAAAGAAACATGCGTTATACGTAAGAACATACGTTTTTTTCATTTAATTTTACAAGAATATAACCGTCTTATAGCCTGAGGACCTGAATATTGCGCAGTTTCCAACCAGACACTATCAACAGAAAATTTAAGAAATAGAGCATTTTATGTACCTACAAAATTATCCATGCCAAATAAGTAACCCAGAGCTCAAAGGAAGATATCGATTAATTAAATTATTAATTTCCAGTTTCTGAAGTCTTCAGATAACCTCTCACGAACTATTGGTTAGGCAAAGTTCTTACTTAAAATTCAGAATTGCAAATTGTCATTATATCGAAGTAATATAATTACCAACCAAATGAATAAAAACTAGTTAAAAATACCAAAAAAAAACCAGTAAACTGTTAAGTAATGTCCATATTATTTGACATAAGTAACAAGACCAGTAACTGTATCATGTTGATCGCATATCATCATTAACGTCGAACATTGAACGCTCTGAGCTAATGTTATGATAAATTAATCAACCAAACGAAACTGCTACGTAATACAACCCTTTTATCGATTGATTTGACACTAAGGTCCGACCGCGCTGAATTTGCCAAAGATGTAAACAACAATGGCCGCTCGAAATTGAATATAATAACATTTATTTCAAGTAATGTTTGTTTTCGTTTAGTTAATTCGGAGATTTAGAGGAAAACAAACATTACTTAAAATAAATGTTCTTGTATATCGATTTTATTCAATTTCGAGCGGCCATTGTTGCTTACATCTTTGGCAAATTCAGCGCGGTCGGACCTTAGGAAATCTGTCTAAGAGAATACGACTCTTAAATAATGAATGTTGTAATATCATCTGTCGGTGGCCTAATTTAAGAAGGCGAAGGTATGATATTATAATACGATTACAGATTTCCATTAACTGAAAAGGTTTTCTTAAGAAAAAAATAAGAAAGGCATTTTAATAATAGCTCTTGAGATTAACGTAAGCACGACGTGAAAGAATGTAGAAAGGCATCTGTGCCACTTGCTAGATAAATTAAATCAGTTTCCACCCCGGTTAACAATACCCAAGAAACCAGAAAATAGTGAAGTGACAACCATATTTCACATCCTAATCCTAACTTAATATTATAAATGCGAAAGTAAGTTTGTTTGTCACCTTTTTACGCCTAAACCACTGAACCGGTTATCCTGAAAATTTGCTTATAAATTTTCAGGAGTAGGCACAGAAACGGACACGGGGTACCTTTCATCCCAAAAAAAAAGTGCTGTTCCCGAGGAAAACAACAATAACGTTATTATGATAATAGATGGCGCCACGTGTATTGTTGTTTTCCTCGAGAACAGCACTTTTTTCGGGATGAAAAGTAATGAAAAATTTCAGAACGATCGGTTCAGTGGTATAGGCGTGAAAAGGTAACAAACAAACTTACTTTAGCATTTATAATATTAGTAGCTGCGCCCCGCGGTTTAACCCGCATAAGTTTCCATCCTGTAGAAATATCGGAATAAAAACTATCCTATGTCCTTTCCCGGGACTCAAACTATCTCTATACCAAATTTCATTTAAATCGGTTCAGTGGTTTAGGCGTGAAAAGGTAACATACAGACAGACAGACAGAGTTACTATCGAATTTATAATATTACTAGCTGCGCCCCGCGGTTTCACCCGCGTAAATCTCGATCCCGTGGGAATATCGGGATAAAAAGTAGCCTATGTCCTTTCCCGGGACTCAAACTATCTCTATACCAAATTTCATCTAAATCGGGTCAGCGGTTTGAGCGTGAAGAAGTAACAAACATATAAACACACACACACACACACACTCACAAACTTTCGCCTTTATAATATTAGTGTGAAGTGTGATTAGTAAGTATGGATATAAAGTTAGGATAGGATTTCACGCGGACGAAGTCGCGGGCAGCAGCTAGTAAGGATATATACCAGTAAACGCTGTCTCATGTCGATCCCATATCATCATTAACGTCGAACGTTACAATGTTACCATTTACTTGCAGCAGTGGACGTTCTGAGCTAATGAGATGATTAATTAATTAACATGGACTAAATTACTACGTAATACGGGTTGTATTACGTAGTAATTTGGTCCCTGTTAATTTAATCGATTTAATTGACAATCAAGAAAACTGTCTACATCTATGGTTTCCTAAAAAAGTGGTGAACGGTCACACAATAACGACTTTCCAATTACAGACAGTTTTTTGTCATTTCAATGTCAAATACTGTTGAGTACAGATTTTCATGATAGCTGTTACAATATGACAGAACCGCTTTCCTACAAAATCCAAGCTTAAGGGAATTCGACGCTTCAATAATGAGTGTCGTAATGTCAGCTGTCGGTGGCCTAATTCAAGGCGGTGACGGGTAAAATACGATTAAAGATTTCCATTAACTCAAAAGGTTTTCTGAAGAAAAAGTATGTTGTAATATTTTGAGGAAGACATTTTTAGAATCGCTCTCAAGCTCTTTTAACGTAAGTAGGTAATCAGTTATATGTATTTTACATGCGGTAGGGTAGCATGACGTGGGAGCGGTGATTGCGAATCGCGCACCCCCGGCCATAGGTAGAGGTGAAACACCGCGGTGGTTTTAGCCGGTAAGAGTCCGGCATGCCCCTCTGTCACCCCCACGATAGAGGAAGTACATGAGGACATCCAGCACGAAAAAAAAAAGGGTAGCATGACGTCTTATGCGATTTTTAAAGAGCGATGCTTGGGGGAGGCATATGAATTACAATGGACGTCTGAATGATGATGAATATATGGCAGTAATTACCGCGACTCCAAGAAAATCCTGAGCCCCTTCTTGATGGTTTCCTCTCCCATCTCCCAGCATATAGTAAAATTGAAATAAAAATATTTCTTATAATAACCTGATCATATTCCCGATATTCCCGTAGGTACTCTTTCTAAGAAAATTGCTCTTGAAAGTTAAAGTAACGAAATCCATTTTCGAAAGATACCTTCCAGTATAAGTAATTACATTTCGTTTGCATCGTATTATGAACGGTAGTAAGTAAAACCGGAAACTCGGACGTGCTAGATAAAAAGTTTTCGACTGAAATTTATATTAAAATTTTCCGCTTCCCTTTGAGATTCTTAAATTGAAGGCTGCTACCATTTCAATGTGATTTTAATAAAATCCTTTCGGAGTTTTTGTGGCACTGAGTGGTTTTGAGCTATTTGCGTCTAGATTTAATTAATTAGAATTCTCACTATCTTTCAGCGAAAGCATGTGGTTAAAACGTGAAATCTTGTTTATTAACACGACAATTTTTTTTTTAAATACAGGTTTTAAAGTAGATTTAATTATTTAGAAGTCTCACTATCTTTCAGCGAAAGCATGTGGTTAAAACGTGACATCTTGTTTATTAACTCGACAAGATTTTTTTTAAATACAGATTTTAAAGTATTCTATTTTTGTAAACCTGTATTACAGGCTGATTTTTTTTAAGTCCACTATTTAATTATTGGAGAAGTGTAGTTGCAAAATGTAAATTATCCACAACGTAAATTATAATGTAAATAAGATGATACACGCTGTAATCCTTGATATATCAATATTCTAAAATAAATGAAAAAACCAGACCGCAGGACGAATTGCAAAACAAAACTTAATACAAAGTAGTAAAGACTGTAGTACTATTTGCTCCAAGTAGAAATATTATACTTATTCGTTGATAATAAAACGACAAAATATCTTCAGGTAAAAAGATAGAAGTACCACCGCATCTTATGATAGATGAATTCCCCGAAAGATGCTGTGCAACATCGTAAAATAAAATCTAGGTCAAAGGAAATTCTGCCTTAACCCTGTTACGTATATCAATACAGGTGATATAGTTTATAGATAGGCAGGTACTTTAGTACCTCCTGCGCAGGTCATGCGCAATGGGTGGATGCGCGAAAATCACCCTTAATGACATTAAACTTTTCACTTAACTTTTAATGAGAATCCTGTCAAACGTCAACGTTAAATTCAAAATGGAAACGTATCGCGAGACTACGCAACTCGAATGAAACATACCAAACAAAATGATGACGGAAATAGGTATGTCATTACAAGATTAATAGAACAAAACTTAACTAAGCGTAATTCACTAGAAAACTATCCACTTACGTAACGGTCAACAAAACACGCGAGCGATGAAGCTCTGAAGTATTAAGAAACAAAAAAAATAAAAACAAAAGTTGTTTATTTATTCGTATCGCCTATTTCCTACCACTCAACTCGTCGGGCGCGGCTGTCGGGTCGAAAAAACACTGTCATTTATCATGTGGATGGCGATTAGGGCACCTGTAGCGTGTTGCCTGTTTTTTGCAACATGCCGCGTGTTTGGGAGCCGCGGTACGGAGAGCGCGCGGAGCTGCCAGCGCGACTAGGGGCACACTGAACGTCTCCCCGCCCTCTGCCATCGACCGTCGCGCCTCGGCCCCGCTCCGACTCACAAAAAGCCTTGTTATTCGCGGGACAATTAATACGATTGAGCTTTTTCCGTAAATTGCCTCTCGACGGTCAAGTTTGCCTTTGCAAGTTTTTTTTTACGCTCAATTCTGAATAGTTGGCGTGACTTTGATTGTGATTTTTATTTGATCATTTTCGGAGGCGTTATTGCGAAAATGTTTTCCTAACAAAAACAAGGAAAATAATAAAATACATAACAATAAAAAAGATTGGAAAACTTTTACGCTAACGGAATAATATCGGACCCGAAAACATTTTAAACTTTCAGCTTCCAACACTTAAAATAGAAAACTTAACACAAAGCTCTTGGGGTATAAAGTATACCTCTAAAATGGGAAGCTTGTATCCATAAAATACAGGTTTGTTTCGTTATAAATGATTTCCAAAGTAAGCGCAGACTTCGGAATATAAATTATAGGGGCAGCTTGCCAACACCTAAGTGTGGGTAAAATGTGAAATTAATTTTCGCACTAGCGTACCTGTTGCGATTATTCTAGCGTTTGTAGGAAATAAGGGGAATGTCGAATTGTTTAATTGAAGTGCAACCAAATGCGAAGTTTGTTCGTGGATCAGTGAATGTAATGCATAGTTAAGTGGTCATATTAAGCGTGCATGTTGTGCAAGTATTTCCATGTAAATTTCAAAGGGAACCCTGACTGTGTTGGTTTTAGTATGGAGTATCTTATTTGTGTTGTAAATGGGTAGAGGTCTGTGTCAAGGGAATGAAGAGTATTATCGACCGGTATTTTAGTAGACCGCCTGCTTACCGTAGCTATAATATCTCCCAAGATTCTTCGTTGCATGAATCCATGGCAGCAGATACATAGCCGGTGATTACTCGATGAATATTTTGATAATTTCGATTATATTCATTGATAAAACTATACATTTTTGTACAAAGGTTTCAGAAAAAAAAAAAACCACGTTATGTGTTAAAAATTGATAAATAATTGTTTAGTTTTCAATATAATATGATCATTCAATAATAATACAGTCATTTATAACTAATACAAGCTTTCATGGAAGTACTTACAATTACCGCCAAAGTTAAGAGGGTGCATTCTGAAAGTTTACGTCGCAAATAGCTGTCTTAATTGATCAATATAACTAAACTAATTAACTAAATGTTATTTTGATGTGGGGTTTCGCTCTGCGGTGCACTAAAATATTTATAATGAATTGCAATAATGAATATGGTAACACTAAACTAATTAGTAAGAACCTATAATAATGAGTTATAAATAAAAGCTTTGTCTTCACACCTGTGCAGGCTACTTCTATGAATGCAGGTTTATGATGCATTTCGAATACATAAAAAAAACAACGGGATCCCTTATTATGTTCTTTTTCCTAATAAACTTTGGCATAACTATCTTGGTATAATTTGTTTTGCCATAATAATACTTAGCCATTTTTTTTTGGCACACAGTTTATGCTGGCATAATTATCTTGAAGGCTAATTTGTTTTGGCATAAATTTAATTCGCATAATACTAAACGACGTCAGGGGCACCCCGAAGTTCGGTTTGGTTAGGTTCCTTTAAACCCTGCAGACAGAACTAGGAGCCCCACGCAGCGGGGCTCTATCGACCTGTCGTCGTTAGGAATAAAACGAGCATGCTAAATTTATGCTTTAGAATGTTATGCTTAATGATTATTGTGATTAGTGAAATTATGCTTAACAAAATTATGCGTAAGCTGTTATGCGTAAATAATATTTTGCGAAAATATAATTACGAGAAAGAAAAGTATGCCAAGTTATATTAGGTCTTAAAATTTTATGCAAATGGATAGGGAACCAAAAACAACAACAAAACCTGTTTTGTAGAAATACCTATTTATCTCTACATCAAAATTGCTCTCAGTTCACCGAAAACAGCCCGAAACTCAGTAACTACCTACACTACCCACTGCCAGTTTTCGTCGAAATGGTAGCTACCTACGCAAAAACAATGCTCGTGTCGACAGATTGACAAAACAGTGGAAATCAATTCGTGTTATTGCTGAAAGTTCTTCAGGGTAAAGTACTACCAATTCTGGCAGGACAAGATTGATGATCAGACCAAAGAGGTGTACTTTATCACGAAGGTTTAGTTAACCTTTCGAGTTAGAGATAAGACCCTTTTTTGTTTTCCAAATCACTTGAAATTTGGTTAAGCTATTCCAAATTAAATTACGATTAAGTATTGTGGTTGTATTTTGCTGAGTTGGACAACTTATCTATGTAACGTGTTTTTTATTAAACACTAGCTGACCCGACAAACGAGGCATATAGAATCAAAGGCAGCTAAGCGCCACACTTTAAAAAAAATAACTAAGATGGAGAATAAACTCAGAGAGTATGAAAACCCCTGACTCTTAAATTAGAAAAATGTTTTTTACGGTTCCTGAAAATTTGACATGGAGGCACTTAGCTACCTTTGATTCTATATGCCTCAAACGTCTTGTCCGAATTTTAACACATAGAAAAAACACTATCTGTTTTCCGAATTTTCCAATTTTTCCAAAAATATTTTTCCAAATTTTTTTCCCTATAAAACTTATAGACTGTTACGAACATTTTAACAAAAAAATTAACCTAATGATATCCAGCTGTTCTCTAGTGATGCGCGAACAGCAAACAGTATTTCATTTTAATTATAAACGGACAATTTTTTTGAGTTTTGTGTGGAAACAAAAGCATTTGCAATTCACTATTTTCCGGAGTTTTCCATTCGACTTTTCTCAGTAGTAGCCCGGGTTCTGATTTTGTGCCCGGTTGATGGCCGAAGGCTCGACCCCAATTTCATGGGGCTTAGATACAACTAGAAAAGTGTGGCAAAGGGTGTACTATAAAACACTTCTACCTACCCATTTAACAAATACAAGAGTAATGGAATAGAATAAAATAGAATACTCTTTATTATGTACACCATATAAATTACAGACACAAATATAGAACGATAATACGATGGTGGTGGGATGGTAGATTTTACGTAATGTTGTTTTATACAATTTATTGAAGTAAAAACTTCTTTAGGCGCGTTGGGCATTTTTTTAGATGGGAAAAAACCATTGAATTTGCGCCACTGTTACCGTAACCGACACCGCTTCGGATGTGTTCGACTGTCTTCGAGATGTACTCGGTTTTAATGTATTTCCGATATGTGAGTGATTCAAAAATACACGCGTAATTGTTCAAGTTTTCACTTCTGTCGGCACACCCGGAGAGCCACTTTTTTTTTACATATTTTCCTAGTCTATGACAAAAAATTCTCAGTGCCGCAGTTTTCATCGTGAAAACTAATAATAAACCAGGTGAAGAACTATTCGAGCGCGCTAATAAACGAACTATGATAGTTTGATAGTTTAAGATAGCCAAGAGCGTCCAGGCAGAAATACGCGTGGATGAAACAGATACGAACACTTTTGAGTTCAGCCAGTTGAATTAATATTAAAAACTCATTGGAATATAGGAAATAGAAGGTCATTAGGTAGACAGAATATGTAGTAAAAGTGGCCACTGGCCAAGAGTGGTTAAGTTTAAACACTCCTTTAAAGTATTATTCACATTTTTCTTTCTAATTAAGTCAGAAATGTAGGTACATAAAATCATATTCAAATAACTGCCCCATAACCTGGTGAAGGCCGCAGGAACCCGTTGGATGCGAGAAGTGCAGAACCGGTCGAAGGAGCGGCGCTTGAGGGACGCCTATGTCCAGCAGTGGATATCTTTCGGCTGAAATGATGATGATGTTGATGATACCTAAATAGAAACTAGATATAATAATTAAAGACCACTAAGCGAACACAGCAATACGCGTTGCTATCATACCCGTAAGCTGAGCATGGCAATTACGGCTATTGCCCTAATTATGAAGAGGCTTGCGTTCAGTAGCGACACAGAATAGATAAATTTAGAAGGCCTGTTTCATACAACGAGAACACACACATAGACGCGTACGTATGTCGATCTCAGCGGAATGTCAGTCGAGAGTGCACTTGCTCTCGCTGTACGTAAAGGTGGGTTGAAACGAACCAAAACAAGAATACGTGCATTAATTTCTAGATACTCTTGACATTTTAGTATCAACTAGCTGCGCCTGCTACTTCGTTCGCGTGCATGTCGAAAAACAAATTAGATTTCATGGGTTTTATTTTTCTTGCGCGAAACCCTAATTCTTTTTCTTAAATAAAAGTAACATCAACTATCTGCCAGTGAAAGTCCTGGCAAAATCGGCCCTGCCATTTCGGAGATTAGCCGGAACAAACAGACAGACAAAAATTTTAAAAATGTTTTTTTTTTTTGTGTAATTTCATAATGTAGTATAGATGAAAGAATGCTCTTTTCCTGTTCAGCCAAAGAGAATTTGACAGAATGAGGATACAATGTACATTTGCACCCTCAAATTAATATCAGTCACGAACATATTTTGCTTGTTGTATAGAGCTGACCTTCTGTATCTATCTATTTTGTGGTAGCAGGCTCTCTGTAGTGGCATGGTGTGAAGTAGGTATATGAAGGTATTACTGAGATGACGATTCTGATTGGTTAAGGAAAGTTACAATCAGTGCGAGTCTTAATGGGTTATTTTGAATATGCGATTGAGAATTTAACATACATTTATCGAACAACTAGCTGCGCCCGCGGTGTCACCCGCGTAAATGTCGATCCCGTGGGAATATCGGGATAAAAACTATCCTATGTCCTTTTCCGGGACTCAAACTATCTCTATACCAAATTTCATCTAAATCGGTTCAGTGGTTTAGGCGTGAAGAAGTAACAAACATATAAACACACACACACACACACTCACAAACTTTCGCCTTTATAATATTAGTGTGATATATCTATATTATCTATATTATATAATATGAATTTTAATTAATTTCCAAAAATAGAGCTCTTCTTTCATCAATATTTGGATAGTTAATATTGCAAGTAGTTACCATTCATGCAAAAGACGAATTTATTCAATTTGCTTTACAAAAGAGGATTAAAAACCTCAGTTTAATTTTGAGTATTATTTTCAAGCTTTTATTTAAATTAATAGTCCCCTACAAGTAGTTGGTTTGCAATTGCATGTAAATACGGAGCTCCGTAGCACTTTCGTAGCACGTAATGACCATCTCGTAGCGAGTCGTAGCAGTTTCGTAGCAGTCTCGTAGCTTTATTTACAGAAAGTTGCATGTTTTCGGTTACCACACGAATTAAACTAATCTTGCTAATGTTTACACTAAATAAATGAGTTTTAACTAGGCTCACTTAGTTTAAACGTTGAAACTACTATGTAAACTAAGTTTGTACTTTTTTTAAAGTCTTTAGATGTATATTAATGATAGTTTTAAAACGTAGTTCGTGACGAAAATTTTATGAGGTACTATTTATACAGTGGAACTATTAATTAATGCAGTGGAAGCAGTATTCTAAAGCTGGTTTTGTTGCCTTCACAATTGTTTTCAGGGCGAGGAGAGAGAGAAAGTTTTTTTTTTATTATATAACATTTCTTTTTTAATTTACTTTTTTTTTAAAGGTCGCATTTTAAAATCCGATTTCTTTAATCATTACCAACCGCGGGCAGAACGGATAAATAATATAAACCTTACAAAATTGATAATAACGCAACGAAAACCACAGAATCCCTACACAGTTTCATTTCAAACCACACGAAATCTGTTTGTGCATTACATCGGATGTTTATATATATATTTTGTATGAATATTATTGCATTCAATTCGGAAGTCGAATGGCTATCGCTCTATACAAAATACTGATATTCAACCGCATCTGGTCGGATGGGCGCTGACCCCAATTTAGTTTGTAAGAGATCTGAAACAGAAATGTTGAAATTAGTTATTGAATTCTTTCCTTGCAATTTTTATTGGTTTTGTGACCGACGGCCCTAAAATTTGAACGTTACTCAAATTCAAGTTGTCTTAAAATGTCTTTCTGATGCTACAATACAAATAAAATAGGGGTTAAATATAATGATCACCAACAAAATTTATTGAACACCAAAAAATGAAGTCTAAAATTACAATAGTTGTAGCTGGGTACCCCGAGGTTAGGTTTGGTTAGGTTACTTTAAACCCTTTACACAGAAATAAGAGCCCGCGAAGCGGGGCGCCGTCAACGTAGAATGCAAGAGCGAGCAAATGAGAAAACAAATACCTTTACCTAGGTATTTTACAATAAAATGGAGTTTTAATTTTGGTGATCATTTACTATTTTTGGCAGTAAAAAGTGTTTTTAGATGTTATATTTTACGTTATCTGGTGATAAGTTACTGGAAAAACAACAACAACCTCTTAAGAGGTCATTGTACTCATCATTATGAACAACTTACCCCCCCCTGCGTTATGACAAGTTATACAAACATAAATGTAGGGAACAGCTGATTTTTAATATATTTTACCATTATGCCATTACCATTATGATAAAGTTTAGAGCTCACAGAATAAACAAGCTGAAGTGGCAATGGGCCGGCCATATTAGCCGTAGAACCGATGACCGTTGGGAAGACGTGTTCTTGAGTGGAGACCGCGATTCGGTAAACGTAACGTGGGACGCCCTCAGACTAGGTGGAGCGACGATCTTCGCAGGATGGCTGGTAGCAGCTGGATGAGAGTTGCCGAAATTCAAGTTGAATGGCGTGCAATAGGAGAGGTTTATTTCCAGCAGTGGACTGCTATAGGCTGATGATAATGAAAGTTTAGATGATAAAAATCTAAGACGGAAAGTATTACTTCACTAAAACCTAATACTTTTACTATATTGCATTAACGTTTATACCCTTCAAGTGGGCCTTCGAGCACTCCTACGGAAAGTAATCTGCCTGAGAAATATTAACTTCCAATTAGGTAATTGACAAAATCCATCATCTTATAACACTTAAGTCGAGTATCATAGTACAAGATCCTGACGTAGTCAACTTTCACTCATCTGTTTACCAAAGGAAAAGTATTTTTTTTTATTATCAATCTAATGTGAATGAAGATGCCATAAATGGGTTGCCTTATAAAACCACGGCAAGGGTACCTTTCATTAAAATTATGGTTCCAATAAACGTGTTGCAGTAAGGTAATACAGATAATATAGCAAACAAAATTTATACTGTTCCATGTTGTACTTATCTGTTCTCGATATATTAATTGAGGATCATGGCCTATTTTCAATCTGTTCTTTTTGTAATGGTTGACTTTCAAAATGTCTTTTTTTAGTTTACTTAAAATAAACCGACAGACTTATCCCACCCTCGTCGCCAGTTGTATTTATGGAATAGAACAGCGGGAAGCGATGAATGACACTGCGATTCCAAGTGACAATTGGTATATTTTTACATACCCACACATATTACTTATTAACATACCCTACAAAGGCAACCCATTCGCGGTTTACACATTCATAAATGATAAAATTCTTAATTGTTGACTTTCAAAAGTTTTTGGTCTACTTAATTTGAACCGATTGACTTAGGTCATAATTGGTCAAATGGGTTACCTTATGTTTAGACATAAACAAAATTCTTATTTGGTAAAGCAATGAGTGAAAGGAATGTAAGACGGGATCTTAGACTATCATAAAATGGCTCGAATCGTAAACCCAGTTGCTATGATATCGAGAATTCAATTTAAACAAAGCCCAGACAGGTGCTGCGTGATTGATCGGCCGACCCGACGATAAGACGACTAAGGGCTAATGAGCTTATAACTGCTTTGATAGATAAAATGGATTTGGCTGTCTGTTTTGTCTATATATTATTATGTTTTTGAAACGTATCAATTTTAGTTATACAGGGTTACTTGTAATTCGACGTATATCCGTCAGGGGCTGATAGGGGGGCCAAAATGCAACAAATTAAACCCCATATGTATGGCCGAAATTCAATAGTTTTCGAGATATTTCAATTTTAGTGGGTTTTCAATAAGATTCCAAATAAAATAAAATAAACTACATACTTAACAGGAACCATAATAAAATGATATTGTAACTGGCACTTCAATTAAGCTATGAATATAATTAAAGTACTTAGTTCAACAAAATAATTAAAATGATGAGCGATTTAAGAATAATATTATCTTACCAATATTTTCATTTTACGCTTCAAAAATCTATATACATATAATAAAACAGTAAAAAAACTGTGTCTGTACATTGAATATATTTTAAAAAAAAATATGGAGGGGGGTTTAGAAACAGTAACAGGGCACGAATCCAAAAAAAAAAAATCTGTCTGTGTGTCTGTTTGTTTGTACACGCTAATCTACGGAACTACTGGACTGATGTGAATGATTTTTGAAGTGTAAACTTCTTTAGCGGCGTTGCACACTTTTTGTAATGGGTAAAAAATGTGAAACTCGCGTCAGGGCATCCGTCAGGACACGTGACCGTCAGGAGAGATTTCCGCCCCCCCCCCCTCGCTTTCTACGGCGGCGCCAACCGAAGTGAACCAAGTGAGACACGATAATGGATGGATGGATGGATGAATGGTGATGGTGATGGTGATGTGGATGGGGATGGTGATGGGGATGTGGATGGGGATGGGAATGGGGATGGGATGGTGATGGTGATGGTGATGGTGGTGGTGGTGGTGGTGGTGGTGGTGGTGGTGGTGGTGGTGGTGGTGGTGGTGGTGGTGGTGGTGGTGGTAGTGGTGCTGGTGGTGATGGTGGTGGTGGTGGTGGTGGTGGTGCTGGTGGTGGTGGTGGTGGTGGTGCTGGTGGTGGTGGTGATGGTGGTGGTGGTGCTGGTGCTGGTGGTGGTGGTGGTGCTGGTGGTGGTGGTGATGGTGGTGGTGGTGCTGGTGGTGGTGGTGCTGGTGGTGGTGGTGGTGGTGGTGGTGGTGGTGGTGGTGCTGGTGATGGTGGTGGTGGTGGTGGTGGTTGTGGTGGTGGTGGTGGTGGGTGGTGGTGGTGGTGCTGGTGGTGGTGGTGGTGGTGTTGGTGGATTTTCCCTTTTTATATACTTGTACATATTATTATTTTAAGATTGTTAGCTTTTTAAATTAATAATTGATTTATTTCAACGTTAATATTCAAGTTTTCACTTCTGCCGGCACTCCCGGAGTGCAACCCGTCTTTTTTTTTTGTTGTATGGATATTATGTCTGGGCAACATATAGGCTATAATTTACCTTGGAAACTTGAACACCTGATGCAGAACCGCAACAGACCGGCTAAACTATAAGAGATACAAAAATGGAACCATAGCAAAAATTGTTCCACGTGATGAGCATTTTCTGCTGAGAGAATAAATTTGAAGATCTGGAACACCTGATGTGGAACTTCAAGAGCCCAGCTACACCATAACACATATAGGAATGACGTCTTAGCAAAAGTTGTTCGGTCTGACAGGCATTTCCTGTTGACTTATAAAAATCGAAGATCAGAAACATCTGATGTGGAAATCAAAGCTATCGCTAATTTCACTGTATAATTATAAAATAACATAAGCTGGGAGTACCACCACGCGGTGAAGGCGGTAACAGTTTAGGACTGATTTTCGATGACGATGGTATATCATTGAAAATTTGACTCTACTGGCCAAAACTCCCATTTATTTTTTTATTTTATCGAATAAATGATGATCGGGCTTATGTTATTTGAGTGTTTAATTTCATTTTCCATTTATCTTCGTGATACGGTAGCCTACCCGGTAACGCAGGGGAGCAGTCACTTAGATTTTAATTGATCAGGTATCTTCACAATAAAACTATAACCATGCCTAGAAAGAGGTCAAATCTTTCCCGATGTTCCAAAGGAGCTAAAAGATTGAGCATCATAAGATCCCAAGAATCTACCGAAGAGCGTCAGGAGAGACTTGATGCTGTTCGAGAACATCAGGCTGCAACTCGCTGCGTGGAAACCTCTTCGGATCGCGAAGCACGCCTGCGTTCTCAGCGTTTTTACGCATCTATATCCAGGTTTCTAGGGACCAGTGAAGAATATGATGCGCGACTAACCGCTGATCGTGAACGTCATGCATTGTCTCGCAAGTCGGAGACGTTCACGGATAGAGACTTGCGCTTGAGTTCCAAGCGTATCTACGCATCGACTTCTAGGTCTCTAGAGACAAGTAGGGACCGTAATGCGCGACTGACCGCTGATCGTGAACGTCACGCATTGTCTCGCGAGTCGGAGACGTTCACGGATAGAGAATTGCGCTTGAGTTCTCAGCGTATCTACGCATCTGCTTCTAGGTCTCTAGAGACAAGTGCGGAACGTGATGCGTGACTGTCCGCTGATCGTGAGCGACATGCATTGTCTCGCGAATCGGAAACGTTTACCGATACAGAATCACGCTTGAGTTCTCAGCGTATTCGCACATCTGCTAACAGGTCTTATGAAACGAGTTATGAACGTGATGCGCGACTAACTGCTGATCGAGATTATAATACATTGTCCCGAACACGCACACAACAAAATATTCATAATCAGTTAGAAAGTAAGAGAGATAAAGAATTGCTGGAGTACGGCATGAAGAGACAGAAGAAGAGCGCAACGAACGTTTGAATTCTGATCGACTTCGACATTCTCTGAACAGAATGTCGATATCATCTGAAGAATCGAATGTGTCTCAAGATATATCCGTAGGGCATGGCGATCTTCCTTGGGTTAATAAGGAACAGAGTGCATTTACGTATACTCCTATGATTGACTACGCCACATATTCCGCCATCGGAGGTACGGTTCAAAATTGTACTTTTTGTGAAGCTGTTAAATGGCAAAAAGAAACAAACGGTATGTGGTGCTCAGGTGGGAAAGTACATATTGAAATTTTACAAAATCCTCCAGAAATATTAAGATCACTGCTAATCGGTGACCATCCACAGTCAAAACATTTCTTGGACAACATCCATTCGTACAATAAAACCTTTCAAATGACATCTTTTAGTGCGAAACCGATTTCAGAAGGCCCATTTATGCCAACGTTCAAAGTGCAAGGCCAAGTTTACCACCTTATTGGTTCATTATTGCCTGAAAATGACCCACGTCTTAGCAAAAGTTGCTTAGTCTAATAGGCATTTCCTGTTGACTTACAAAAATGAAAGATCTGGAACCTCTCGAATCGTCTCGCGTATCCCGTTGTTTTCCAGCCCCCTGGCTCTTAGAATTCGACATCAGACGTTTCAGATCTTCGATTTTGACGCCCCGTTGTCGCTGGCATAAGCAACAGGATCCGCGTACGAAGTCGCGGGCAGAAGCTAGTGTTTCATATAAATGTTATTACGAGTAGTAGTAGTTCGAAATTCAATAGTTTTCGAGATCTTTGATTTAATCGTCAAAAAATATCCTGTGTGCCCAGAAAATTGGTGCTTTAACATTATAATCCGCAGCCAATCTTGCGGCCATAAAAACCAATTAATATTAATGCCTAGCGGTATACATACAGCTAAGAAAAATTTAATAAGCCAAACAAGTCTGTGGCGGCATCTACGTACATCGCTACATGCGATCTACGCATTACACTGACGATGACGTCACGCAAAAATTCTGCATCCCGCGTCCCGACATCAATCGTCGAGCAGTTGCCCACCAGACACGACACCCACACTGGATGAAGGATCATACCTTTTTTATGGAGGATGAGTGAACTTTACGCCCTGTTCCTCACACCTTTATTCCATCAAAACTCCTACAACCGTCTATTTTCTTTGGAATATTATAACTTCAATCAACTTAGCCTATCGCAGTCCACTGCTGGACATAGGCCTCTCCCAGACTGCGCCACAGCACCCTGTCCTCCGCCTTCCGCATCCAGTCTACCCCAGCCACCTTCTTTAGGTCGTATTATAACTTAATAAACAGTTTCCTTAGTTCAACAAAATTAAATTTCAAGCGGACAGAACCACGGGCGATGGTAAATTTATTAATAAGAAGAGATTGCGTTCGTGTCGCTGCTGACTTAAGATTTGGCCTGATTCAGACGAAATTGTAGAGGAAATGTTAAAAACCATTGCCTCTCGAATGTCTTATGTTACACAGTGCGACATAAGAAAAAATGCTCCAAGTGCCTTAAGTCGGACAGTGACACTTAAGGGCTTGGTCAGGATTGGTCGCTAAATATCTGTAGTTGTGTTGCAAGTAGCAATATGTTCTCTATTTATATGAAAAAAATGGTTCATTCACTATTAATTTTAATATGTTATTACCTTACTCGTAACAGCGTTGACATTGACGTAATGTGCGTGTACGGAAGCCGACAACCGAAATGTCGGTGCGATTAAAAAAAATGTCATATACTGGGTTAAAGTAAATTATTATTTTATTATGATTTGTTATCAACACAAGTCTTGCCTATGTAGTTTTGCTAGCTCATTTAATTTGACCGTGTAATAAAACATTCTGGAAGCGTTTGTGTATAAGATGTATTTGTATTTGTGATGAGGTGTATTTTTAATGATAATCAATATCGGTTGATCGCAATTTATGCCCAATAACATCGGCTCACTTAATTTAGATAGCCATCGGCTCGCTAAGAAGAACATAAAACCTTATTTATACTGCACTTTTAAATAAAATAACTCGTAATATAATACAAAGTGACACATACATTTTATTACTTTCATTTAAGGAACATTAAATTGTCTATAAAACACCATTTATTTTAAGCTAGCATTCTTAGTTTCCGAGACTTTCAGGTATCTTTGTGTGAACCTGATTCATTGCTCTCGAGTGTATATAAGGTCCCATTAAAATAGATGGACAAACTTTTAGAAATCAATCAGACCACCAAAATAAGGACGATGGTAAAAAATATGTACCTAAGAAAAACGCATTAGATACTTTACAAGAAAAATAATCAGCTAACGAAAATACAGTAATGTGCCGGCAATTTATTATTTTAGGTCAAAATAACATAAACTTTAATCAGTGTTTTTTTTTTGTTGGATATCTTTGATTAGACGTACTGAGCGCTGTGTTACTTGTTCACCTATTTTAATGGAACCCTGTATATCCATAAAACTATTCTAAATAATGGGTTTGTAGCAAGTTAAAAAGTGCTCAATGTCGAATTCCCGTTAAGTTGTTCATGAAACCTATCTCTCGTCTATCGTATAGCTACCTAATGCTGGAATGTATGAAGTTTCAAACACAAATAATTGATTTTGACTCTAAGGCCGCGTCCTAATCAAAAGCGAACATCGCGCGTCGTACGAATACGCGATCGTCGCGTTCTTAAGTCACTTTTTGTTCGGTGAATCGTGTAATAAACGCGTGATCCCGGCGGCTAAGTGCAAATTCCAGTTTCCTGAACAAAAATTAACACACGAACGCGACGAGTGAGTATTCGCCCGATGATCGGTTTTAGTTAGGACAAGGGGGAAAAATGTGTTGCCAAAATAGTGACAATAGCAATACAGAACAAATGTAACACTGATTCAAAATAAAATAACAGATTTTCTCCAGTTTATAAATCCGGTTTATACAGGGTGTCCCTGGAAGTATGGATCAAATCGAATAGGGGCGTGGGCAATGTCATTTCCAAACTTTTTAACCCTGAGAATGTCAGTGAATTTTTTTACGGTTCAAAAGTTATGACCGATTTAATTTTTTTTTTCAATCACTTCGCTTAGTGTTCAAAGAAAATAATCATAAAAAAATACTATCAGGGCTATCAAAAAAAAAAAAAATTGTTAGCCCTGATAGTATTCACGAATTCGATCATTCTTCTCTTTATTTTAGTATTTTTTTTTTTTGTTTTTTTTTTTAGTTTTTTTTTATTGCTAAAAAGTTTGGAAATGACCTTGCCCACGTCCCTATTCGATTTGATCCATACTTCCAGGGACACTCTGTATAAACCCGCAAAATATTTTAGGAACAACGAATATAAATATTGTTTTCGGCTGATGGCAGGCCATTATTTAGAACTCCGCTGTAAAAATGGCCTGTGTTGCCAACATAGGTCTAGGCTAAAAATACAGTAGGTAACTCCGTATAATCTTACAGAGTCAGTGGGGTTAATTACGCAGAAAGAGAATCTTTTGTAGTAAATTAAATCTTTTGTTCGGAGACTAGTTTTGGTTCTAAGGCTATATCTAGTTTTATATTTCAGCCTTAAGTACGTTTAAGTATGTTCTCGTGATTATTGTGGTACCCTGCAACCGTTAATTGGATAAGCCAGAATGAATAGTAAAAGGGTGGTTATTTAAAAATTATGAAGTTCGTTGATTGACATATTAGGCAGAAAAATTATTCAATCATAAAAAGTCAACAGCGTAGCTCTTAAAATATGAATAAAAGAACTGAGGGTCAATTCTCGTAATTTTAAGAATGTTCACAGTCTGATCTCAGTCTCAATCTGTCAAAAACACCTCTAATTTTCCTACATTTTGACAAGATTTTGACATTTGTTTGTCACCGAGATGAAACTGCGACTAGATTTTGAACGTTTTAGATTACGAGAATTGGCCTTCTGATGACAAGATTTGAATCAGACTTCGGCGGCCCAAAGGACCAATAAAGAAAAGTCCTAACTTTTGATTCCTGCTAAACCTAATTAACCTTATACTAGCCACAAGCATAAAGAAAACCAACGTTTACAAACTTCTACACAAAAAGTGTCACATTAATAAATTCTTGCGTTTAATTTCCCCCAGTTGCCCCATTTTTCTTCGAATAACGTGACAGGGATCTTGCCTGTCACTTTTATTTATTAGTCAAGAAAGGTCTAGGAGATACACAGTGTCTACTTAGGTCTTATAAATGTGTCTCAGAAGTACCATGACTTTCTGTACTGATTCTAGATTTTAAGTTTATTGTCTTTGTATGATAAAATGGTACATGAGTTTATTTCTGTATGTAGGTTTTACAAACACTTTTACACATCAACCATATTTTAAAAATTGGATGAGGTCGGCGTTTCCTATCTGACTACTCTGATAAGAAAGGCCGGAAAAAACTCAGTGATCACATTCTCTTTTAAAGTTCAGACATAATCTTGGTCAGATCATGTGAAGACCATGTAGACGTGTGGTCTGAAATGGTCTTTTGAGGAAAGTCCCACACAGATAGAGTGGAACTGTCCAGACGGTGCACGCATTTGTCAGTAATCATGTAAAGTAGTAAGTGATATAGTAATATATGACAAGAATACATTAATATAATGAAATATAAACTAAAATTAGTCCAGCGAAAATCTAAAATCTAACAAAATAAAAGGCTAACACGAGATGTGACGATATATTTGTAGCTTATACAATAACTATGTACATTTGGTGCTAAATTAAATTACTAAAAAACTATACAAATAAATACAAAAACAAATGGACACTTAGGTATCGAAGTGCTCGTCCGCATCGCTGTCATCCGTTAATGTGCCCAGAAGACTGGCAGCAAAAAAAAAATAGGTAAAGAAACTGTTCTAAATACTAGTCTTTGAAAGATCCAAAGACTAGCAATATCGCCAAGTTGAATGTCAATACGTGAAACAACGGACAAGTTCTAAGAAATTTCCTTGAAAAGGAAAGACAAACTGGACCCTAGGACCGCTCCTCCTCTGAATCCGATTCAAATTAAAAGTAATCCAAAAGACCCTAAAATTATAAGTACTAGTAGTTAAGTGTAACTTTAAATGTAAGTAGGTACAGTTACGAGCATAAATACCGTTCAGATGCAAAATTCATAAGCGTTTATCTCGTGAAATAAATTACAACTTAAAGAAAAGACCTACATCATAATACCATAGTTTTCAAAACGGTGAAGGAATACATTGTGAGGAAACCGGCGTGTCCTTGAACAAAAAATTCGAAGACATGACGTGACATCTACCAACTCGCACTGGGCCCGCGTGGTGGATTACGGCTCACTCCCTCTCAGCTAGAGGAGGCCTGTGTCCCAGCAGTGGGAACATTATAGGCTGATTGTACAGGGTGAAATTGAATTCATGGGCATCCTTTTAGGGGGTCATTGTAATCATCATTATGAACAACTTTTACTACGGGACGAAACCTGAAATCGCGAAAAAAAATCAGCTCTTCCCTACATTTTGACTAGTTATGTGAACATAAATGCAAGTAACAGCTAATTATTTTTCCCGATTTTAGGTTTAGTCCCATAGTAAAAGTTGTTCATAATGATGAGTACAATGACCCCTTAAAAGGATGCCCATGAATTTGATTTCACCCTGTATGTGTGTGTGGGTTTCGATAATACTATGTTCGGTAATACCGTAAAATTCTTAACTTTAGCTGAAAGTAAATTTTACACACACACACAGACCAAAACTCAGTACCTAACATAACATTAGATTCCCAAAAGCCCAGTAGAGATTTATAACATCAGACTAACTACCGCGCCTATTTTACAAGTCAACTTATGCAAAGTATCTCGCCGAGTTATTGTTTTATCTCTCTGTGTTGGTAATAACATAGTAAAATTAATAGTAAATGAACCATTTTTTTCATATAAATACAGAACATATTGCTACTTGCAACACAACTACAGATATTTAGCCACCAATCCTGACTTAGCCCTTAAGTGTCACTGTCCGACTTAAGACACTTGGAGCATTTTTTCTTATGTCGCACTGTGTAACATAAGACATTCGAGAGGTTAAGCGTCAATATCATTGCCCAAAACTTTGTTTTATGCCATTCATGACTTTACGACCACACTAAGATGCTGGCTCGGATACCTACATTGAATTATGTATGTTGTTATATACCTATACTGGTATATCTCTATACAGATTTTGTTAAGATAGTTGTGGCTAAGTAATAACAGCCGCACGGGTCGATCGATCAGGTTAAGCTACGCTTGCCGCGGTTGGTCCGTGGATGGGTGACCATCTTTACATACCAAGACCCCTCCGTGCCTCGGAAAGCACGTTAAGCCGTTGGTCCCGGCTGTCATTCGTGGATCTTCGACAGTCGTTACGGGTCATCAGAAGCCCGAATGTCTGACAACCAGTTATACCACGGGGTTTCGTATTACCCAGTAACTAGGTTGTGGAGGTCAGATAGGCAGTCGCTTCATGTAAAATACTGATACTCAGCTCCATCTGGTTAGACTGGAAGCCGGCCCACACATAGTTGGGAAAAGGCTAGGCAGATGATGAGTTGCGTCATTAAAATTCGAAGTGTGTTTATGCATAGTGGTTCATTTCGTTTATAGTTAGTTATGGTTTTGTAAAAGTAGTTTGTGGGTAAAGTTTAGTTATGACTAAAGCTCTGGCCACGCTAGGTTAAGTCCGCGCGGGATGCGGGGCGCGATTGCAAGCGACGATTGTCTAAGCCTACGTACGCACTGGCAGGTAGCTTGCTAAGCGCCTAGAACCTAGTGACTTAACATTCTTCGATACAAGCTAGGCGCCAAGTGCGCAGTGCGGTTGCAAAAACTGTTTTACAAATAACCAAACGACTTCAAAAAAAAACACTACAAAGTGATAAGTAACTTTAATTTCGGAAGTCGGTGTCGTTGGTTACGCATTTTCGTTTTTTGACACCGACTTTTCACTTTTTAGTTCACCTACCCCGCACAAGTTTAATTAACGCTAGTGCATTAAAGAATTGAACGGGTCGAATACAGAACCTCCTTTTTTGAAGTCAGTTAAAAAAATTACAACAAATTGTGCTTGTCCGAATCATTAAATTATTCTTTCCAATGGTGACTCCACATCATGCAACTTTAAACAATACTCAAAATGCAGTTCTGTGTAAATAACAAACAATAACAGCTTCCAAAGCCAAGTTAAGCACACAAAAGAGCCTTAGGTATAGTCAAAGAAAGAGAATAAAATTTAATTTTATTAATAGAAAACAAACAGCTCATTTATCAAATTAAATTTCAGTCGACAACATCCATCGGTTTCTGACTAAACTTCAACTATATCCGACGATCCTGCATACTTATTTCTTTTGTTGACTGTACATGCATGTGAATCATTTAAATCTCAAATGGTCTCAGTAACGATATTTAGACTGCAGCAATTCAGTAACGGAGCTCTAATAGGTATTAGTAATTAATTAGTTGCATTCAAACTGTTTAATTAACGAGTTCAGTTACAGACCACTTGTGGGTAAATTAATTATCGCCTTGTACGCTTAGTTCATTTTGCAAAATGATGTTGTTCAGGCCATTTGCTGTTATAATAAGACGGGTAGAGGCACTTTTGAATTGTCAAGGAGTCGGTTATTCAGAAATATGAATCTAGTTGCCTATTCTAAAACGTGGTAGGTGCCTATAGACGCGCTTGAAAGTCCATGGACACTCTTTTTAATTACATTGTTACAAAAATATTAGTTACAGCAAAGATGAAATCCACGCGATAAACAAGGTATTTTTGTGCATAGGTCTGGGTAAATACTATATAGCAGGTATTTTTTGAAAGCATATGTTATACATTATAACATGGAGGATGCTGTCGCAGTAAATCCCTTTAGGACTTCGAAATAGCGCCCATCTTCACGACGAATGAAATATTTCTGACCTTTTTAGTAACGGCCATGGTTATTGTGGAAAATAACACCTTAATCTTAAGAGGAAATATACGTGAAGGATTATCATTTTTTTTTTGCTAAATGGGCGCGCTCTTGACCCCGATCACGCCTGATGGAAAGCGATAGATGAGGTCTATGATGGAACGAGCGCGCCCAGAAGATGCCTGTTCACTCTTGATTTGAAGGCAGACGGGTTAAATGTGGGAGGGAACACAGATGCCGGCAGAGAGTTCCACACTTTGGCTGTGCACATAATAAAAGTGGAGTTCGTCGGGATATCAACTAAGTCCGGATGGTACGCTGCAGTAAGTCTGGTTGTCCGGTGGTAAAAGGGCGATGATGGGATCAGGTCGTGGAGTTCCTGCGCACACTCTCCGAAGTACAGTCAGTAGAAGACCGTCAGGCAACCAACATTACGCCGATGAGCCATTATATTTAAAGTTCAAAGCAATTCACTGCTAATATGGATGATCACAATAAAGAGCAGTGGTAGCGGTAACGGCCCTTACCGGGATGTAAGTGGGTTCGAACCCAGGCAGGCGCTTTACTTTGTTTAAATAATTTCATCACCACTGCTCTCAAATCGGTGAAGGAAAACATCGTGAGGAACCATGCAACAACAGGCATGTCCTAGAACCAAAACATCGAATATATGTGACATCTACCAACCCGCACTGGGCCCGCGTGGTGGATAGGCCCACTCCCTCTCACAGAGTCATCTCTGTGAGAGGGAGTGGGCCTGTGTCCCAGCAGTGGGAACATTATAGACTGATTATGCTAACCTATGCGTAAAATATTATGGAGGTAGTTCCGCATTTCAAAATTCATTATTAACCTACATCAATGAAAGAGATGTCGCCTTTGACCTTTGAAGAAAGCCGTTAAAGAAAACAGAAAGTTTTAAGAAGGCACAACTGTTCGATTTAGGCAACCATGTATCCGATTACTCACACTACCTGCAAAGGTTTTTTTAACCCCAAGTCTTGCTAAACCGCGTAATCCTTAAAGCCTTTCCTTACTTTGTATACAGTATGTTTAAACGGTGTTAGCTGTATACAGTATGTTTTCTAATGTTTTTTTTTTTTATCTTGTACTATAGACCTCGCTGGTCTACGAGTTGCAAGTGTGGGGTCTTAGGTTCTGTCCTCGAAAAAAAATCAGCTGTTCCCTCCATTTATGTTCGTATGACACGTCAAAATGTAGGAAACTGCTGATTCTTTTATCGCGATTTCAGGTTTGGTCTCATAGTAGTAGTTGTTCGTAATGATAAGTACAATCACCCCTGAAGAGGTTATCCATTAATTACTGGACACATATTCTTTAAAAAAAAATATTATACACGATTTCTACGATGTTTGGAAGTTTAATAAACACGTAAACAGCTAAGCATTTGGCACAACACACTGTGAAGCGTCTCAAAGTCAAGCTATTTAACTTCTGTCTATATCAAGTACCTACTTACTTCTGACAAAATCTCCGACTTCGTATAAAGACGAACTTCGCTTAGTTTACGTAAACATTTCGAACTTCCATATTAATAGGTGAGTTTCGTGAAATATTGGTGTGGGCGTCCTTAAAATTGATTTATTGTAAAACTTTGGACCGTGTACCGTTTGAAAATGAATTTTACAACCACTTTTGGTATTACCTACAATAGACTGGCAATCTACCTCAAACTGTGCCTTGTCCTATTAATTTAAGTTCTGATACTGCTAAAAGAATGGCAGCGGTTCTTAAAAGTCTATATTGTTTTTGCTTTTTGAAGTAAAAACTTCTTTAGGCGCATCGGGCAATTTTTGAGGTGGGAAGAAACTATTGAACTCGCGCCATTGTTACTGTAATCAACACCGCTTCGGATGTGTTCGACTGTCCTCGGGATGTACTCGGTTTTAATGTATATCCGATATGTCAGTGAGTGATAGCAAAGTATTCTGTTTGTGTTTTGTTTTCACTTCTGTCGGCAATCCCGGAGTGCTATTGTTTTTTATTTTTACTATTGCTTGCTCTTGATCTCGGTCGCGCCTGATTTAAAGCAATGGACGAGGTCTTCGATGGAATAAGCGTGCCCAGAAGATGCCTGTTCACTCTTGCTTTGAAAGCAGACGGGTAACATGTGGAAGGGAACACTCACGGACGCCATATTTATTAACCTTTTAACCGCCCTACTTTATACCATCAGCGCCCGAAAAAAAAAAAAAAAAATAAATAAATACCGATGAAACGAGCTGTGATAATGTAATAATAATACAGATTAAACGAGCTGTGTTATTTGGTCGTATATATACGACTCTGGCGGAATGGACACGAAAATATTTGTCGGATTAATCCGACATAAGCGGTTAAAAGGTTAAAGTATCTTGGCTAATAGTATTCTCTTAAGTTCTGCATTATTGTGCATACTGAAATATACATACCGATGATGGACATAATGTAAAAAATCATGAGAAACCACTTTTCATGATTTAACAGTTACTGTATCATTTCAGAGAGGTTCTCGTGGCTAAATGATAATAGCTGCACGGGTCGATCGAAGGTATAAGTTACGCTTGCCGCGGTCGTTATGTGGATGGGTTCGAGACCCTTCATCACATATCGAAACCCCTCCGTGGCTCGGAAAGCAAGTCATTCGTTAATCGTGGGTAGTCAGAAGCCAATCTTACCAAGCAGTTTCGTGTTTCCTAGTAACTGGGTTGTGGACGTCAGATAGGCAGTCGCGCCATGTGAAATACTGGCATTCGGTTAAAACTGATGACAAGGATAGGCAGATTGATTTTAGTGATATTCCCTAAAATGAATAGGAATGATTCAATGTAACATAGCACCATAATCTATATTGTTAACAGTTGTATCGATAGTCCAAACACAATACTCGAAAGAATGATAACGCTGTAGCAACAGCTGTTGGCTTCCGCTACGAATCGCTACGATTTTGCTACGCGCCACGTAGCCGATAGCTTGTTACGTAGCGCATTTGCTACGTGGCTTTTATTGCAAACATTTTAGTAGCAAAGAACCATGATTAGCCGTTTCTATTAAGTTGTTGTTTTCTTTTTATTTAATTTATTTATAAGGTTATTTTCAAAAGATCCAAGACTTATTGTCAACATTGCGTTAATAAGTTACAATATTTGCTTAGTAAATATCATTCCAGAAATCCATTCATACTATGTGTGATTGAATTAATAATAACAATTTCTAACACCATTTCGCCAGTTATACGCTAAAATACGAGGAAATAAGATTTATTTCCGCTTTTGAATCCCATTTTAATATTTTTGGCGTTGGATCCCGCAAAACATTATTATGTATTTCCGTTGGATCCCGAATTTAAAAAATGCAAGATAATTACGTTTTATTGTCGTTGAATCCCGAAAAGTATTTCCGTTGGATCCCGAATGCTTAAAAAAATCTGAATGCGGGTACTTTTAACAATAAAATTGTTTATAATAAAATGAGGGGTTCACTAATGTTTCACCAAAACTCCATTGAAATTTTTAGTTTACAACCAACGTTTCGTATACTATTTATTTCACAAACAACTCATTTTCTATATAATCTAGTCGTTTCTGGCACTCGCCGGCCGCTGCCGCTGCACCGCTCGCTTCGCTCGCTCGGCTCGTGCGTAGGGGTCACAGTTTTAACCTAACCTAACCTAACATTGTTTTTTTTTTTAATAATTAACCTAATCTAACTAGTTCAGTTCCGGGTAACCCACTAAAAATAATCTCTTTTTAGTGTTTGATAAAGGTAAATCACTTTTCTTCTGAAATGTACACATGTTGTTATAATATGGGATTCAACGGAAATAGCAAACGGGATCCATCGTTAATACCTAAAAAATGGGATTTAAAAGTGGGATCCAACGAAAATAAACGGGAAATAAAATACAGGAAATGAAAACGCGTTTCTTAGGCTTTTACAGTTATACAGTTCAATCATAGTTAATTTTATAATATACCCATATATTTAGAAATATTTCTAAAGAAGAGTATAAATGAAACGTATGGTTATTTGAATCCAAACCACGATTTCGACTTCACTTCTAGTTGGATAAGTTAACATTGCGTTGAATGAAGTTTTAGAACTCCTACAAGATATCGGACATTGATTAAGCTTTATTAAGCTAGTGGAGGGATATACTGAACTCCAACTTTAAGAACTGTATAATTTATGTTGTACACAGTTGGGTGTATTTCTCATGCCAGTATTTTTATAACCATCTTTCCAAAAGAGGATTATCAAAAAGCTTTATAAAGTACTAGCTGCGCTCCGCGGTTTCACCCGCGTAAATGTTGATCCTGTGGGGATATCGGGATAAAAAGTAACTATATAAGTTAATGTATATAGGTTTCAGCTACCTCCATACAAAATTTTATCAAAACTGATCCAGCAGTTTGAGCGTGAAGAAGTAACCTTTACGCAAATTTGCGTGACCTCAGTTCAGTAATTATAAAAAAACCGCTAACCATCATTCAGATATTTTACATAACGGAGCTTTTTTGTAAAACAGCTAGCGGTTATGTAAAACAGCCGATTCGACAATACATCTGCGACAAATATATGATTAAAATCTCTAGACAAACCAAATGAGTCTTGTTCCACAATAACCATACAAGAAAACACGTAATCAAACACAACTGAACACCGAAAACAAATGAATCAGTCCTTGCACTGTAACAAAAACGACCCATCGTGATTAATACGTCTTGATTGTCTCCAGCAGATTTATTCGTGCATCGAGAAAATTGTTCACGCAAAGAAAGAGCGGTCGTGTGGGCTGTTTTAATTGACGTGTAGTGTACACAGTGGACCGATAACTGCACGAGATTAACCTATTGATTTCCTTTTACAGGCGGTGCAAAAATATGGGGACAGTTACGAGTTGACAATGCAATCTCTGAGAGAGACTTTTATTTTAGCTCGTGGATTCATATCGAGCTGCGAATGCGGAAAATCGAAAATTGTCACTAGAATTTTGTATTTGACACCAACTTTTCTTGCTTCACGATACGCCTACTTTTTTTTACGATTTGCTTTTGTTTGGATACTAATATTATAAGAGGTAAAATCTGTGAGTTTTTATATAGGGGTAATCACCGGAACTACTGATGCAATTAGAAAACTTCTATTACTACTGGGACAGCTACAGTATTGCCAAGTGTAATATGATATAATTTATTTCTTTTTTTTTTTGTTTAGCCTATACTGTTCCACTGCTGGGCAAAGGCCTCTCCCAAGTCCTTCCAGGAACTCCTTTCCCGCGCCACCTTTGGGCCGACCTCGGCAGCGCCGTCCATCTTCATCTTTATTTTATGTTATGACAGGAAATTTTACGTGGACAAAATCGCGGTAGCTGGTTGTAATATGATATTTTAGCCAATCAATTAATCTTGTAGCGACACTAGCGAGGCGATTTGCTGATTCGCATTTTTGATATCGTAAAGAGACGTCAGAGCCAGGCTCGCCAGTCGCTTACTTACCTCCGCCCAGCCACGTCCTATTTATTGTAATAATAATATAATATAACCGTGTAATTGTGAACATTTATTAAACTTCCATAGTATTCAGTATAAACCAAAGCATATCATTTCTGGACCCTAATAACACGCACAACAAGTGGTGACCCCGAACGTTTGAGGAAATAGTTTAGTGTTTTGTTTTATGCGACGTAAGCGACTCAGTGACGGCGTGGCAAGGGCGTGTTAAGAAACTGCGTGTGTGCAAGTAACGATGAATAGACTCTAACTTGGTCAAGATGACTTCAACGACACCCGGAGTGGCAGCGGTATCGGTGCAGACAAGGATACCAGATTTTTGGACAGATTTGCCGAAATCATGGTTCTGTCAGTTCGAGGCTATATTGGCACCACAAAAGCTGGGAGACGCGCAGTTGTTCGACATAGCAATCGCCAGGTTGACCCAAGACACAGTGCGGCAAGTTACCGATATAATCGAAGCCCCGCCAGAGTCAGGCAAGTACGCAGCATTGAAAAAACGTTTATTGGCGATTTATGAAGAGAGTGCGGACAAGCAATTCCAGAGGCTAATGGGAGAGACGGACCTGGGAACACAGAAACCATCGCAGCTATGTAGAGCGATGGCGGCCCTAGCTAAGAATTGCAACGTGACAGACGAGCCACTAAAAAGGTTGTGGCTGAACCGATTACCCCCAGGCGTGCGGGCGGTCCTGGCAGTGACCAGAGACACGAAGCTTGAGGACCTTGCAGCAACGGCAGACAGAGTCATGGAGAACATAGGTACCGGTGAGGTTGCGTCAATATCACCGAGCACATCGGAGGTGACAGGCGACACGAAAACGGAGTTGGTGAAGCAGCTCAGCGCATTAACGGTGGAAATGAAGGAGTTACGCGGAGAAATAGATGACATAAGGAAACGAGACGGAAATTCATTACAAGATCAGAGGGGGCGGCGTTGGCAGCCGAGGGGCTACAGGCCCAGAAGTCAGTCGAGACCGCGACGCACACCTAGTTCCTCGGATTGGCTATGCAGACACCATTTTCGTTACCGGGAAAACGCGCGAACGTGCGAGTCACCGTGCAATTGGTCCAGGAAGCAACAGGGCGCGGGAAACTAGGGGCGGTGCAGTCATCATCGGTGGGAGATTGTACCGCGGGAAACCACCGGCTCTGCGTGCGAGATTTAAGAAGCGGAATTGTATATCTAGTGGACACAGGAGCTAACGTATCAGTGATACCAGTGGGAAGAGTGAGAGCCACCAAGGTCAAACGTGAGTGTTCGTATAAGCTGTTCGCGGCGAATAACACTGAAATAAAAACTTATGGGGTAACTAACATAGAGCTTAACTTAGGTTTAAGAAGGAGTTTTAAATGGACATTCATTATTTGTGATGTAAAACAACCTATATTAGGGGCAGATTTCCTAGAGGCGCACCAACTTATAGTAGATTTACATAAAAAGCGGTTGATTGACGGTTGTACTAAAATAAGTAGGGAAGCATCCGTCGTAAAGTATACGGAACCGTCGGTTTCAAGCATACAGTTAGATAACCCATACCGAGAAATACTAAAAGAATTCCCGGGCATAACAAAACCAGTATCTTACACAGAGCCATCTAGTCACAATGTTTACCACCATATAGAGACAACAGGCCCACCAGTTTTCACGCGCGCTAGGCCATTACCACCGCATAGATATAAATTAGTACAGGAGGAGTTTAAGTTAATGCAAGAGTTAGGTATTTGCAGACCATCCAGCAGTCCTTGGGCGAGCGCTCTACACGTCGTGCCAAAGAAGGACGGACAGATCAGACCCTGTGGTGACTATCGTGCACTCAACGCGATCACGAAGCCAGACAGGTACCCCATACCAAGACTGCAGGATTTCACATATGGTTTAGCAGGTAAGACAATTTTCGGGAAAATAGACATAAACAGGGCCTACCATAATATTAGTGTAGCACCGCAAGATATCGAAAAGACGGCAATCATTACTCCGTTCGGGCTATTCGAATTTCCGCGAATGACGTTTGGTTTGCGAAACGCAGCGCAAACGTTCCAAAGATTTATGAATAACACAGTGTTGCAAAACATAGAATATCTCAAGGACGGCCAAGAAAGCTCATATTTATTCAATTATATCGATGACCTTGTCATAGCTAGCACCAACGAACGACTTTTCAAAAAACACTTAAAACTAATTTTCAGTAGGTTCGAGCAGTACGGAATAACAATCAATTTAGCGAAATGTGATTTAGGAAAAACCGAAATAGAATTTTTAGGCTACAGCGTAAATAGGGACGGAATTAAGCCACTACAGAATAAGGTTGAGGCTATACAAAATTATCCGCGGCCGGAAACGATCGAACAATTGCGACGGTTTCTGGGTATGGTAAATTTTTATAGGTCACATTTAAAAGGGGCGGCCGAAAGCCAGGCGGAGTTAAATAAATATTTGCACGGAGCCAAAAAGAAGGACAAGTCGAAAATAGAGTGGACCGATACAGCATTGGCTGCGTTCGAGCAGTGTAAGGCAAGCCTAAAAAGCGCCATTACACTAGCATACCCGGGCGAATCAGGCAAATTAGCATTAATGTGTGATGCATCGAACACTTGCGTGGGCGCGGTGTTACAACAAGAAACAAACGGAAAGTGGAAACCGCTAGGATATTTTTCAAAACGGCTATCAGCAGCACAACAAAAATACAGCACATACGATCGCGAGCTAACAGCAGTTTATTTGGCAATTGTTCATTTCAGGAACATGGTAGAAGGTCGGGAATTAACCATCTATACCGATCATAGGCCTTTAACATACGCGTTTACTAAAATAGGTACGGATCGAGAAACATCCATGCGCACACGGCAGTTATTGTACATCAGCGAATTCACGAGCGACATACAATACGTCACCGGCGCCAAGAATGCGGTTGCTGACGCGCTATCACGGGTAGAGTCCATAGTTTGTAACACAAACATCGATTACGACGAAATCGCGCGAGCACAGGAAACAGACCCTCAAATGTCGCACATGTTAGCAAATTCGCGAGGCAACATTGTTCTAGAACAGATCCAATCACCATTATGTAAAAGAAAAATCTATTGTAATATAATAAAAAACCAGGTAAGGCCATACATCCCATTACAGTTTAGAAAAACAGTTTTCGACAAAATCCATAACATAAGCCATCCAGGTGTTAGGGCCACATGAAGGATGATCACAACACGTTATTTTTGGCCGGACATGAATAAGGACATCGCCACATGGGCGAGAGCGTGTATTCAATGTCAGAAAGCAAAAGTACACAGACACACAGTTTCAAAATTAGGTACATTTCCGATAACAGAACGATTCGAACACATACACGTTGACATAGTAGGGCCACTACCGACTACACAAGAAGGTTATCGATACTGCGTCACCATCATAGACAGATTTACACGGTGGCCGGAGGCATTTCCAGTCTCAGACATTACTGCTGACACGGTAGCTAAGGCGGTCTATGAAGGATGGATATGTAGATTTGGGTGTCCAAAAACTTTAACCAGCGATCAAGGTAGACAGTTCGAGAGCGAGATTTTCAGCAGTTTGATGAATATGTTAGGTATAAAGAAAATACGTACAACAGCTTACCACCCACAGGGGAATGGTATGGTAGAAAGAATGCATCGCTCACTTAAGGCAGCAATAAAGGCTAGGCTATTAGAAAATAGATCATGGGTTGACGAATTACCTACGGTATTGTTGGGACTTCGTGCAGTCTGCAAAAGCGATCAAAATGTAAGTTCAGCAGAATTGGTTTTAGGACACACGTTGCGTTTACCGGGCGACTTTCATCACGAGGCAGAAAAAACGCAAATTGGACTTTTACCGACATTTGTAAGCAAGCTTAGGAATATTATAAACAACATGCGGCCACAGTCACGAGCGGATAGCGGTTCGCGAAAAATATTCGTTCATAAGGATTTGAGCACCTGTACACATGTATTTATTAGGAACGACATGGTAAGAAAGCCATTGACACCGCCGTATAGTGGCCCACACCAAGTTATTAGCAGAAACGAAAAGACATTTGACATACAAATAGGCGATCGTCAATCAACCGTGTCCATCGACAGATTAAAACCAGCGTATATTATTAACGAAGATACGATACCAGAAAGTTTAGGAAATAATAGCAACAGTGAGGCATTACCGAAACAGCAGGTTGAGCAAAACTCGCTACCGCCTATGGCTATGACCACGCGCTCGGGCCGAGTGGTCAAGAAGCCCGTGCGATTTTTGCTCAACTAGCAAAATTAGTTTAAGTATCTATATCGCAACTGTAAGAACACCTTGTACAATTCACTAAATACAGTAGTCCATACAAGCAAAGAGCATACAGAATTATAAACATGTGTCAATCACAACATAAGGAATATATATCAATAGCCCAAGCCCAGGTAGCAGCTGGACAACAATTAGAACACAAACTGAATTATTTTGGAATAATACTAATCATTATCGCGGTAACATTGGGAATTATGCTATGTTACGCTATAAAAAGGGGCTGCATGGGCCAACTGAGAGGATGGCTGAGACAGGAGGTGACGTCACTGACTGGGGCAGCGGCAATGCCCAGAAACACGGGTAATCCGGCAACCGTTGCAGGTTACGCGTAAATAGTGTGCGAAAAGTGAATTGTGCAAGAATCATCTAGGTTATTTTGTGGGTTATTCAGTAAGTGTTCGGTGACGTAACAAGCGAACAATGTATTTGTTATTGTAAACTATTTACGGTTGCATCAGTGCTGGTATCGTTTCATGGTAAAGCTTATGTGGCTACCTATTGTGATTATTCGTATTTATTAGACTGGCGCTGTCATAACGGAAGCTGCCGGCCCCTAGTGGTGTTTATTAAATATTGCAGAGCGGACGTTATGACAGCTACCCTTAAATATTTTGATGTTTATATATATCTTATAAAGACGGCCCAGACAACTGGAGACCGCAAATGTATCAGGATTTTGCGTATTTAAAGATTAAGATAGCGTGTAAGGAATATTACGCGACATATTGAATTGTGTAAGTGATGTCGTACAAGTAAAAACCAGTGTATATGAAAAATTTGTATTTAAGTTAATAAAATTTTTGGAGAAAGGGGGGGTGTGATGTAGCGACACTAGCGAGGCGATTTGCTGATTCGCATTTTTGATATCGTAAAGAGACGTCAGAGCCAGGCTCGCCAGTCGCTTACTTACCTCCGCCCAGCCACGTCCTATTTATTGTAATAATAATATAATATAACCGTGTAATTGTGAACATTTATTAAACTTCCATAGTATTCAGTATAAACCAAAGCATATCATTTCTGGACCCTAATAACACGCACAACAATCTGCTAAACCTAAACAGAGAGAACTTTAACGTAAAATCAAGTAGCGGTACCTTATTTACAAAAAAAAACCATACAAAAATACATAAAATCTAAAAATAATTCACTTAATAAAACTAAACAAATAATATGATATATTGGACAGGACTAAACTAAAATTTATCTTCTGTCCTTTTCTTAATGAAATTGAGAGAAAAAGATGCACTGAACTTAAATTTAGTTCAGTTTGTGAACAAGGGAATCGGCACATACACCTACCTAAAGTTTTTATTTTATAATACTGTTCATTACCCATTCTATATCAAAGCTTTTCATTACATTACTTCTATTCCCTACCGTATTAGAAATTCTATTCATAACTTAGAAAAAAGGTCAAATTCCTTGATTCAAATTCTTCGAAAATGTTAAGTCCCATTCATAGGAAGGAAAATTTAATTTAAGCCCGAACCAGCCGCCGACAAAAGAGTTAAATAGATCGCGCCTCTTTAGATCGGCGGCTTTCTATAAATTAAGCCTATTATAACTATTTTTATCGCACTAATCTCGGAAATTTTAATGGAAGTAATAATTTATCGAGATTATGCTAATAAGTTTTCCGAACCAAGTTTCAAAACCGGTCGAAGTGGAGGTGCTTTGGGGGGCGGGGGGGGGGGGGGGGGGGACTATGTCCAGCAGTGGACGTCTTTCGGCTGAAATGATGATGATGCTAATAAGTTTTCACCTTAAATTATATGGTAGGGTTTATTTCGTTCAAACAAGCAACATTTATGATTTACTGCGGGCTATTTCAGAAGTTCTACACTAGTTTCGCACTCAAATGGAGTCCATTCATGAGCAACTCATGTAAGAAAGATGCACCCAAAAAACAGTCGTAAATATGTAGGTATGCGTCGCAGTAAATACAATTGTCCCATTGCAGGGCAAAGGCCTCCCTTCCTTTTTCCACTTAACTCGATCCTGAGCCAATAAATTAAATACAAATAAATAATACTAGCTTCTGCCTGCGACTTCATCCGCTTGAAATTTCACCCTCCCGCAATTCACCCTCTTAGGGGTGGAATTTGGAAAAACCCCTTCTTTGTGGACCTACTCTTCATAAAGAACACACCCTCAAATGTCATGTCTCTAGGACCAGCGGTTTAGGCTGTGCGTTGGTATATCAGTCAGTCAGGACTCTGAATTTTATATAGGTATATAGATATTATACATAATAAAGTTTGTTTGGTCTTTTGATCCGAGATGCACAACTCATCAAACATCAGAGGGGTAATTCTCGTAATTTTAAGAACGTTTACAGTCCGACCTTAGTCTCAATCTGTCAAAAATACCTCTCATTTCCCTACATTTTGACAAGTTTTTGACATTTGTTCGTCGCCGAGATGAGATTGTGACTAGATTTTGAACGTTTTATATTACGAGAATTGGCCTTCTGGCTATTATTGACTCTCAGATTTAGTACTTATTAGATAAGCAACATTTCCTCAATCCACTTCCACGAACCTCTCATTTTTATAGCAGACATCATTTGCACGAAAACCACTCCAAAAATGTTCTATTTTGCTCAGTACCCATATAAAGTCGTTTGATTTAAGTAGTCAGTATCCATTAGAATTTTACGATTTAGCTTCGATGGATTTACGAGGCCTTGGAAGTAGACTTACCAAGGAATTCAATTAAAAAATCTATTATCGGATATATGAAATTATAATATTGGTAGAACGAATATTATTTTCTCTTACATTGATGCGATGGGTTATAATTATTAAAGTGATAATTTTACCATTTATCCACTAATATAATTAAGAAGTTTTTTGATTATTGAAATTACTTTGAACACAACTTGTAATGAACGTCTCAAACATAGAACAAAAAGAAAAGAGTAAGGCCTTTTATACACGGCACGGTTTCTTTATGGTACGGCGTATAAACCGCATCGTAGGAGATACCATGTCTGTCAACAAGCTTCCATAGTGATCCATTCAACAATGACGACCGTGCCTACACACGGCGAATCATCATCATCATCATCATCAGCCTATAATGTTCCCACTGCTGGGACACAGGCCTCCTCTCTGTGAGAGGGAGTGGGCCGTAATCCACCACGCGGGCCCAGTGCGGGTTGGTAGATGTCACATGTCTTTGCGAATAAACCGTAGTTTTTCACGGTAATAAAAACGTGTGTGTACAAAGGGCGTAATTATTTAGTATCAAGTTTCGAAGGATGCATGACCAAATAGACGCAAGAGTGTTTGTATTATTATTTAAAATTTTCTCGTTTAGCCACGACCCATTAAAAAATAGCAATTTGGAACATGGTCAGTTTTAAGTTCTGAACATACGAGTACATCTATGTAGATATATTCTTGACATTACTATATAAAACTGTGCTATGTAAATACAGGGTTTAGACCTCTACCCAACCATATCTAGTAAATGCAACAGTAACCTTTCCGACGATCGACATTTACGACTTGCGCCGGATGAAAAACACCTGCTACGCTCTACTACCTTTCATTCTAAAATATTAAGAAAATACGCATATTTTTGTAGAAAACTAGTCTTGTTTTCAACGAGTATTTTTGACCTGGATTGGAGCAGAGACTAAAATTACACTTTCTATGCTAAGGAGTGTATTTTTTTTAATTAAAAGTATTATACAAAATTTTAGCTACAAGTAAAACCCTCGACTTTATCCATAATATAAACACAAGTTATAATACTAATGCGATGTGGGGTTACAATTTCATAGTTACAACTAAATGACATAATGTGTAAATGATAAAACTAAACACTGAAAAGGCATGCAAAATAAAAAATAAAAACAAGAAATTGTAATGATATAGTCTAAGAGTAAAGAATATTACGAAGCAAAAACTAAAAAAAAAAAAAATACTTTGCTGCCTGTATTCTGTAGCTTACCTGGATCAGCCATTTCTTAGTCCTTGTGTTTGTGTATGATTTATATGTCCCATTAATCTGTCAAGCGCCGCTAATGAGACACATTTGATCTTCTATTGTTTCGTCGCTGATCGGCGACGCGCACCGCTTGACCGGTTATAAATGGCCCTATGATACCAAATAAGTATCAGTATAAGTTATCTATTATACGGAATCATCGGCCAGTAAAATGACCATCCAATGACTAGAAAGAATCCCACTTTGTTGTGACTTTTAAATATAGCACACCTAACAAATAACATCACGCCTGTTTAATCTGAACGGTTAGGCAGAGCAGTACCTATAGTACATCCATATTTCACCAGTTATGTTGAAGTCCTACGTAATAGGGGGCGAGCCATAGAGGGGCGAGCCATAGAGGGGCGAGCCTATTGCCAAGAAATTTCTGACAGAAAAAACCCAACTTACTAAAATATAAATCTATAATTAAGTTCCTACCCCATTTATTATTCCCACAACAATCTACACAACCATAACAGACACAAGACGACAAAGCATGAGAAGCACATTATTCCGCGTCAAACGATCGCAGGGAACCCCATTCAATAAGCGGTGCGCAATCAATCTCAATCAAGTACAGGCAAAGAAATATCTTTACAGATTCGAGCGACAATAGTTGGCCTTTTCAGGAAACGTGAGCACCTTGCACGATTATTCTGTTATGAAGCACTTTTGTCATATAAGTGGCTATTGAGTTTGTGGATGGGAATATTATTAGGAAAAAAGACGCTTGCGTTGTTAGTGTCCGTCAGCAGCAAAAGTAGATTAACACTTCAGTTTTTTTAATCTTAGTTATTGAGCAAAATATTTGTCAAAAATTGCAACAGAAGAATTTTTTTTAGAATATAAACTCTTTGCTATTATGTGAGAAGCGAAAAAGCAGTTTATTTATAAAATTGTTGTCAATTTAATAACATGTAAAAATGACAGTGTTAATCGACTTTTGCTGCAGACTGTACCATGAACGCATTAAAATAGGTTCAAGAAAATAAAACAAACCACAACATCAGGCATTGCAAAGGGCAGAGGTGTAAAGTGGAATAAAGGTTTAAGTTTTTACTCCACCCACATTTTGCCAGTTACGTTTGAACCCCATGTAATAGGGTGCAAGTCTATTGCCATCATCATCATCTGCCTAGCCTTTGCCCAACTTTTTTTGGCGTCGGCTTTCAGTTTAGCCGGATGCAGCTGAATACCAGTATTTTACATGGAGCGACTGCCTATCTGACTTCCACAACCCAGTTACTGAGTAAAACGATACCCCTTGGTACTGTAGAGACCTCTTTGCGAGAAGACCTCCTTGCGATACTGACCGGTAATATTTGAAATTTTGAAGGCATGTTCCATTCGAACGTTTAAACAGGTGTCAGATTGAGAGTCGTAGGTTTGACATATAATGAATAAGATGGAGTAATTATATATATATGAAGAAATACTCCTAAATAATATCCTATGAAAGTGTTACAGGATTTTCATTCCAGTAAAATAACTCACCTCTGTAGTTGAGTCCTTATAGTACCCAGTCTATTGCCATCAACCAGGCACAAATCCAGACTTCGGGCTGTTACTGAGAAATTCTAGATGGAAAAACTCAATAACACTTTGCACGACCTGGACAAGAACCCAGGACCAGCAGTAGCGCTTGCAACCAATAGACATACGGGACAGTTTAAAAAAAATATCATAATTCATAATTTTATATTCAGGTATCATAAATTGATACATAAATATAAAAGAAAATAACCCCGTATTAAAAACCTTAAGTGTGCTTTAAAAGTCAATTTGCCAGACAAAATGTGTTTATGGCAAGATATTCCACCAGTCCACCAGTCGGTTATCTTTTAAAGTGAAGGCACGTGAACATATTCGGCAGAAGTTGGCCGTAACATCCCAGCGGTGATTTGCTGGATTCGTTTTCTCCTCTACCGAACATTTTTCCCCTGAGAGTTCATTTGGTTTATATGTATGTATGTATGTATCTGTGTATATACTGTATTTTATATTCATTTCCTAGCTAGTTATCCTGTATGTTGCACCTGCCATGTTTTGTATCTGCATCACCCTAAGGTTGACTGGTAGAAAATGCCTCAGGCATTAAGTCCGCCTTTGTACAGTTTTTTTTTTTTACTTGTGCATAAAGTTTTAATAAATAAATAAATATGTCTATTATTTACCTATAAGCAAGGTCTAAACATTACTTTGTTACAAACCATCAATGATTTAAATAGTTAGGACATATTATAGTATCTCTCCCTGTTACCGAGAGGAGGCCTGTGTCCCAGAAGTGGGAACATTATAGGCAGATTATGTACGTTATGTATGTATAGTACCTCTTTGAATCTCTTTCAATACTCTTCCAAGAACAATTTGATAGTTAACCCTTTCTAGGAAAACTCAAGAAACGGATTTCTTCGAACTGGTCTTATTGGAATATTTACCTCATACGTTGAAAGGAGAATTTTATAATACCTTTTGTGAGAAAGACGGCCAAATTATTGTAGAAACTATCATGAAATAATCGATGATTGTTGTGGCTAACATCAGTAGTAGATTGTCTTCTATGAAATCTTAGATATTTTTTTGTGTCATCTATCCCTTACCTACCTTCTGAATGGAGACATGTACAAATATTAAGCTAAAAAGATCATTCAGACATACCTTCTACCTACTAGTTAAAAAAAAAACGGGTTCTGACGGCTTAAACGGGCGCAGCAACCCAGTTTCACCCGCACCTCCTTGCCTACCCCTCTCATCAAACAAGTCGAAAACAAAACACAATCCCTTCCTGCCGGCAGAAACTTTTCGCACTCTCCAAGTAGTGAGATCCTGTTAATTTAATTAAATAATAAATATAAAGACAAAACACGATCACCAGAATAGTTTAAATAACCAATTTAACTTCAAATCCAAACGCTTAAAACCAATACACTGAAAGACTTAACTCGAGACGAAGTTGTTTGTATTTAGATTAACGTTTGGAAACATAGTTTAGTTTTAATAAAAACTTGCCGTGTAATCTAAGTTTTATTGCTCAATTTAAAGTCTAACCTTAACGAGTTTTCATTGCTTAATTACTTATCTCCCTGCTTCATTTTTTAACGACTTCAAAAAAAGGAGAAGGTTATCAATTTCGATTATTTGTATTTTTATATAATTATGTTTGTTACCGCAGAACTGCGTTATATATAATCCGATTTGTTATTTTTTTTTTAAATATAGTCTTTATACCCTATGTAAAGGAGGCGAAAACCAGGGACGGTGGTGGCCCAGTGGTAACGGCCGCTACTCACGAGTTGTAGGTCGTAGGTTCAAACCCAGACAGGTACTTTACTTTGTGTAAATTATTTCATCAACATTGCTCTCAAAACGGTGAAGGAAAACATCGTGAGGAAACCGGCATATCCTACAATCAAAAATCCGAAGACATCTTCCAACCCGTACTGGGCCCGCGTGGTAGATTACGGCCCACTCGCTCTCACAGAGAGAAGGCCTATATCCCAGCAGTGGGACATTATATGCTGATTATGTTACACCCTATGTGTTATATTTAAGTAATAAAAAAGTAATTAAGAACAAACAAACGTGATCTTTTGATCCACAAGAAACTTAGATACTTACACGAGTTAGTCAATGACGTTCGCTAGTTTGAGCCCTTGGCATTTAAACTTGAATGTGGGTGGAATAGAAAACATGCACAAGTCGAGTTCAATGTTGTCTTAACGTTATACACAGTAGGTATGATCCGTAATTAAGGTTAGCAATTACCAGAGGGCATCGTCCCACGCAAATTGAAAATTAATTCATGGAAAAGTTGTTTTTGAAACAACCTACGACTGACTTTTCATAATATAAATTTGAATAATTATATTTCTCAGAAGACATATACTTACAGGTGGTGAAATTCCGAAGAAAGATAGCTTTTGGGTTGGATGGGCATAAGTCATAATTCATTTATTTCATAACAAAATAAATTGTATTGAAAATATTATAGACATGATAAATAAAAAAAATAAGTACAGATGCCAGCTTATCAAGCTACCCGAAACTGTAAAATTTTCCCAATCAACTTTGAACCTTATACTTTAGCGATAAAGTTGAAAATCTATTACAAGACAGATTGTAGCAGCTTAATGTGCTAGCGTCTGTACATTCACATTTAAAATAATTATGTCCAAAGTTTAGTATATTAATTAGATGGTAATCAGTACATTCATTTTAATTCCTAAATGGATCAATTAGGAATTCTAGCCACTATTTTTCATAATTTCACGACTAACCGCAAAATAACCTTACGTACACTATAAACTCCGGCTGCTTTGGCTACTTCGCCCATAAAACTAGATATAACAGAAAACAAGTTAAGTGCACCATCTGTCATAACATAACATTGTTACGAGTATCTTTATGGACTAATACTTGCTTCTTATGAAAAGACCGAGACAGTCCCCGACGTTTAAGGGCCCTGTTGAGTGTTATAGACTCTAATCAAAACGTTTAGAGCATCCGGCTCGAAGGACGAAAAGATGGCGGGCGTGTGTTGTTTAAAAATACTTATACCTACTTTGAATGTCATTGGCGAAGGTGAAGGGCAGATATGGGTACATTATCTGAGTACCTTTTTTTTTATGGATGGGAAATCATCAAATGACCCCTCCCGCTCTGGGTGGAGCGAAGGGAGTGTCAGACTCTTCCTGACTAAAACCCATCCGTGTTCCTTCCTTAGCCCTTTATGTTCCGGGGTAGCGGTAACCCTTTCGTACAATCCCGCACCCCCGGCAGGCTTCGGCCCTGGCAGGCCCCTTCCTTTATGCTGACATCTCTTTGAGGCGCGCGTGGAACACGTACACGCCGTCCGGCACGGACCTGGTCCTGATCGGACGGTGAGCTACCCATTACTCTCCGTCCGCAGGCCCGCGCCTACGGTGGCCGGGAGTCGTCACGCGGCTTCCGACGCCCGGAGCATCTCCCGCGGCGGCTGGGGTGTGAGGCTCTCTCCCTCAGCCGTTCCGCCACCTCCTTCGCTAGCATGACTGCTTCGCAGAAGGAGGTGACCGCCTCCCACTCCCTCTCGCCCCGGACCATGGCTTGAACCAGGGCCGGATGCGAGAGGTCGCCGCCGCTGTCGATCGCCTCTACGAGGGCACGGCGGTGCTCCGCCCATGCGGGGCAGACCTCCACCGTATGCTCCACCGTGTCCTCTGGGCGATCCTCGCAGTGGTGACACCCGGGCGTCTCCTCCCGCCTGATGATGTGCAGGAACCTCCCAAAACATTCGTGTCCGGTGAGGACCTGCGTCAGGCGATAGGTGAGGACGCCGTGACGCCTCTCTAGCCACTCCTCAAAGAGGGGTCTTATCGCCACTATCGTGGCGTGCCCTATTATTCTTCCTATTATTCTTATTATCTGAGTACCTAGAGTAAGAAAATAATTTCGTCTAAAATACATAAAAATCAATGGAAATGTTAATATTTCTTAGAAGAAGGTATTATAAAACAGCTTTACATTTACCTTATAAGTTATAAGTGACACTTGTATTCAAATATTATTTATTCAAGAAGATTTATTTGAATTTCCTTTTAACCTCCATTTGATCGGAAATGTTTCTTCCGTTTTTCCTATAAATATCAATGTGTTTAACGTAAAATGTTTCAGAGCCGTTCTATAATGGCCTAACGTCTTCAAGCCGGTAATCGATTTGATGTGCGGTGTGCACACTTCTAGCACAACCTTATTTAGGTCAGTTCAAAATGTAGAGTAAGCTTAGAATGTAGGTTAGTACTTATAGCATCCCCCACTGTTTTGGGCGATGTTCCTAAGGCCCTTTGTAAACATACGTGTTTCTTGCCGTAAAAAACTACGGTATATTCGCCGTGTGGCATGGTCGTCGTGTTGATTGGTCGCGTGACTTCCTTATCATCAGAAAAACCATTGTGGGTAGCCGCGTCCCGCCTTTGATGTGACCTAACCTGTCCCTTGCTGCCCTCCCCCAGCGTCGTCCTAAGCCGAATTCCGTACCTCACAGGGGCTCTCAGGGCAGGGTGCTCTTAGGGTGTAGTCGCTTAGTTAATACGTTTTATGGAGGCCTTAATTTTTAATTCACCCACAGGATAGTCCAGTTAAGCAGCCGACAACCCCCTAGGTCAGGGATGGCGAAACTCTATACATCTTTGTGCCCTTTTTCCAAACAAATATGCCAACCAACAATCTTAACTATTTGAAAAAACTATATACTTTCACGATAATACTCAACTGTAAACTTTCATAATAATACCATTATTAATTTATCAGCAATGATACCACAATTAACACTGTTATATATATGTATTTAATTTTTAAAAACAAATTAGTAGGTAGGTACAATTTTTGCTGTTGCAAACTACTCGTAGTACCAAAATTACTGAAATTATGCCGTGCCCAAATTATTTTGTAACGTGCCACCAATGTCACGCGTGCCTTTGGTTCGTCATCCATGCCCTAGATCGACCAGCGAGATGCCATTCACAACAACCACGTGATTTTCGCCTTAGTGGGGCCAGATCTTAAAACCATTGTGACTGTTCCTAAACTGACCCTAGGCTGATAAAATTTTCGTTTTTCCTAAATATGTTAAATATTAGTGTTTGGGTCGGTTCCCCCTAATGGGGAAGAGTCGCACCCCGCCACCGTACGACTCTGTAGAGCTCGCCTCCAGACTGGACACTCTCCCACCGATTGTAATGAATTCCCAAGAAGTGTTTCGCCTTGTTCCGAGTTAGAAAGCTGGGAACAAGGGGGGGTACAAGAAAGCAGTTTCAGTATAAAATAAGGTTGGGAATTCATTGATAAGGTGATTAAGGAAAGGAACTCTACTTTTCTTTTGGTTACGAAAGTTATAAGATATGAGAGGAATACAAAAGGGTAATTGACACGTAACGCTTGTGTTGGGAAATACATTATTTAAAGTTACGTTAATTAATTTCCTTACAATACACTACAAACCCACCCCAAGCGACGTGGGGCTGCCTACAGCAGCTGACAGCGTCATACGTGTATTGCTAGACCTGAACGCATAGGACCACTAAGGACACTGCTACGATTCTAACAATACACGTTCCTAAACTCTTACAAGCATGTCTTACTCAATCCTAAGACAGAGTACTGCGAAGTTCAACTGCCATTGAGCGAGACACGTCCCAGTATTACTGGACGCGGACTATTGTAATGAACCCCTTACAGCGGCCTACTCTCCCTTTACTAAGACAATACAAAACTAGCACAAGCGTACCGCATCGTCAGTCGGTTGCAGAATTCTTTACGATTGCTCCTGCTATACGCCGAAGTGGTTATCTTGAATCGTCACTTCTCACTTCCTTAATCTTCCCCATGGAGAGGATGCTTTCAATGTAATCGGCAGCCGTGGGACCGTCCTTGTCAGCAACGGGGCGTTTCTATCTGGGCATCCAAATTGCATGTCTCGCTAATATAATTTGTGAGAGGCCCGAAAGCCGGATGTGGTTTAGCGAGACATGATTACTAGCGTTCCTTAGAACGAACTATCAACCAATTTAGGGAACTTGGTGAAGCCTACCCCCGCTCCCGGGAAGTGTGCGCAGATCAAGTGCAATGCAAAGTATCCTGCAGTTAGTCAGTCCATAGGGGAAAGATAGCCATCACTAACGTTTGGTTGGTTTGTGTTCATAAATAAGAACAGCAGACTACAAGGTAGCACTATAATTCATATTGGCCCTAACCAAGTGCGAGTTCGGTTCAGCCCTCCATAAACGGTGTGCTTGCCCAAGTGTCATGTCCTGGCTATGGTTATCTATAGTCTGTTGATAGAGTATTTGTGTACAGTCTGGTGTCAGGTGTAACACACCATAGAGGGCTTTCTCCGAGTCCCTAGAACCAAACGCATGTGTAGGATATCTCAATTTAGTCATTTAGGAACAAGGAGGGATAAATATTTAACACTCACCCAATCCAGTCGTTCTCACACACACTGAGATTGACGCGCCTCACACGCTACTCACATTATAGTAGACTAATATAGCCTAGTCTAAAGCAATACTTATTATTCAACGTATTAAATAACACTCTCGCCCTCACGTTCTCTCAATCAGGCACACAGTTTCATTGCTATTGCCTAAGTTCAACCACTAACTCTCGTGGTCTCCTAGTGTTCACTCAGTCTCCTAACTTAACTCGCCTGGACTCGCAAGTCCGTACTCTAAAGCGGGTCAACCCCGACTGCCCCTCCGTCCTCGTTATAATTTCTCACATCCCATCTCACCATTCCCAGAGCCGCTTTCCCTCGTTTCTTGGAACATCGGCTCAGGGCCATATTTACGATAACCAGATGTTGGTGATGGGTTTGGGTCGTCCTTAGAATTCGTACAAAATACTGCATCTTAAGTGACGTAAATTGCTCATAAAATATAAATGGAATGAGTCCCCAAAAGGTTCACTATTGTTTTACAATTTTAAAGAAATAGAATATTTTGTTATTGATCAGGGTAACTTGTCAAGCTGTTAGCCCATAAAATATTAATGTGTTCCAAGAGCCATGTGCCGGTTTTAAAATAAATATAATATTTTGTTATAGGTTTAAGTGACAGATAGTCACACCATCAACAATCATAATCGTGAACAAAATTTTGAAGGCATATAATAGAAATAACTCGAGGAAAACCAACATCAAAAAGCAAGCAATTTATTAAAAAAGGCTCCCCACATATGGGTGTGTTTGATGTTCTTTGGTTTCATCTGATACGGTCCGATAAAAATAATGGCTTATAATGTTGAAAGACGGCCTCACTTTATGGAATCACGTGTATTATTTATCTTTCTATTTGATTAGGTACACTCTGTACTGAAAAGGATTCATGTATGGTGAATGAGAGGGAGTCGGCATTATCTAATCCACCATTGCAGACCTAGTGTGTTTCTTTCTACACAGGGTGAAATTGAATTCATGGGCATCCTTTTAAGGGGGCATTGTAATCATCATTATGAACAACTTTTACTATGGGACCAAGACTGAAATCGCGAAAAAAAAATCAGCTCTTCCATACATTTTGACGAGTTATGTGAACATGCAAGGAACAGCTGATTTTTTTTCGCGATTTTAGGATGTCCATGAATTTAATTTCACCCTGTGTAATATTGGCACTAACGCTGAATCTTTAACATTAGGTATAGATATCTTTTTCTTTTTTCTTTTCTCGCGTTGGAAATCCTCATGGACTTCCTCTATCGTGGGGGTGACAGAGGGCATGCCGGGTTCTTACCGGCTAAAACCACCGCGGTGTTCCACCTCTATCTATGGCCGGGGGTGCGGGATTCTCATAAGCATTCACCGCTCACTTTATTTCTTAACTTGCGTACCTACCTTTTAGTTTTTATGAAGAGTTTTAATCAAAGTGGTCTTCAACTTTTTTAAATCATTAAAAAAACTCAACTCTCACCTTATCAAAAACATTTAACTACAAAAAATAACAAAACATCTGACACGAAATTCGTTTCTAAAATTTTAAACTAAAATTCACATTTATAAGATTTTAAAAGGCAAACAGTGTTTTAAAGTTAAGATTGAAAAAGTAAAAGGAATGTCTACTATTATTTTCATAAAACATGACTGGTTATAGAAATAGGGCGTCTGGGTTATTATAAAGCCTTTACGTATTTTGGTAGGTATCTACCCCGAGGCGAATCTATTCGTGAAAAGGGTTCGCGAGCCTTCGTCAATACTAAGGTGCGTTGTGCTGCCTCTACTTATTATTCTAATATGAAAAAAATAGAGGCAAATAAAAGATTTTATTATTTAGGTATATAATAAATTGGAGGTTTATTTTATTTTTTTAATATAACTTCTGAATTCTGATTGTTTTGTGAAGTCTCCATTTGAATAAAACGAAGAGATAAATTCAAACTAAGATGTTTTGAAAACATTAATTATTTTTATATACGAATGTGTTTGGCATTCGAAATTGAAAAGATTCAGAAACAGAAGTCTTAGTCTCAAATATTGGGCGATTCAGTACCTACTGAATTTCTTTTTCAAGTTATTAAAATATTACTTGAGTACCTACTATATTTATATTTTACCAAAATATTTCAAACTACATAATTACAAAATAGAATTGACAAGTAATAAAACCGCATCCATCCATATGTGTAACAATATGCCTCTACATATTTCTCACAAAAAGCCTTCAATTTATTAACACATCCCATCTAACAATATTTTTTCAAGCATGGTAACCCAGCGGTGCGCCCCACACTCTCGACACGGTATACACAGATACAGAAGTTCAGCTTCATACAACGACCGAAAACATTCTTTTTGCTTTTTATAGCCTAAATAATAGCACATGCGGATGATGGGACGCGATGGGTCGGGGGCTGTTTTTAGAGGATCGATTAAATGTTTCCCGACCACAAACCAATCTCAAACGAATGCAGGGCGCGTGTGCGCTTGCACACGCTGTAGGCACTGTCAACTACACATTAGTGGTTACTACAAATCGTCATTACTACTACGACATAAAGATAAAGACGCCGTCCATGACAATATAAAAAAATAGCTTACATGTTTAAAAGTTTAATTATTAATGTTTAAGTAAATTAACTAACTATGTCACAATTCTTAAAACGTATGTTAAATATTGTTAAAAATAAGTTGTCCTAAACTAATGATAAGAACTCATGCCGCCTGTGATACAGGTTTATCCTAGTACAGGCATTAGGGTGCGTCCACATCTGGCGAATGTGCCGCGAATGTGCAGCTCGCGCGCAGTTCGCGCGCGACCTAAGCGCCGTACGCGATCAGCGCGCGGGCGGCACGCTAGCAGCTCGCGTCTTCCTTCCGCCCGCGCCTCAAGCCGTACGAGAATTGAGTGCGCGCAGATCGCGCGCCGCGCGCACGCCTTTATACGAGGCTTGAGTTGCGCTAAAGAGGCGCAGCAAACCATTGCCGTGAATGCACGCGCGCACCTCTCGGGCAGCTCGCAAACGGCTCGCGAGCTGCACATTCGCGGCGCATTCGCCAGATGTGAACGCACCCTTATAGTTTGTAAGACCTATATTGTTTATAAGATTTATACTGTATTTTACCAATTTATATCTTTTTATAATTTGCTACCACTGCTGTGTACATTGAAAGTACGTGTAGCGTGTCTTAGGTTTACACTTACGAAATTTTCGCTCAATGTATGAAGCTGGCCTTCTGTTAGTAGTTGTCTACTTGCACACGCGGAACATAAGTACCCGGCATAGCGTGAGCAATCTATTGACTATGTAATTTATATCTTCAGGGGAATTTTCATGCTGAGACTTTATTAAGACAACGATGAAACTCTTGGGAGCTCTACGAGGTAGTTCATAAAATAAACTGGATGAGATCTAAACAAAATTGCACAACACGCATTGAGGAGAGTTTAGGTCACAAGGTACGAGTAGGTACTGTTGATCTCTAAAAATCGCACCTTGAAAACTTAGGGTACCTACCTAAGTAAGTTCAGACGCCAGCACATCAAGCTACCCGAAACTGTCAAATTTTCCCAATCATCTTTGAACCGTATGCTAAAGACGCAAGCTAAGCTAAGATGCTTTAACGCTAAAGTTGAAAATCTATTAAAGAAATTTGACAGGTTGTAGTAGCTTGATGCGCTGGCGTCTGTACATCAGGTGGAATGATAGTTCATTTCACACCTAAGTTGTCACGGTGACTTTTTTGCAGAATAAACCGGCTGAAAAAGTTGAGGTACAAGTGAATGCATTTAATTTCAATAGAACTGTCTTTATTTAAATTATCCTATTTTATCATAATTTGTTTTTGTTACATATTTTTTTATCCGATTCTGATATTCTGGCATAAGCAAAGAGTATAAGGTTATTATTTAAGGATTAACTACAACATATAAAACAGAAAAAATTAAGGCAACAATAAAACATATGAATTGAAAAAGTTTTTCTCCTGAATAATAAACTGTAACCTGACCCCGCGTCCTAATGTAAAGCGATCGTCGCGCAAATACACGATCGTCGTCGCTTTCTTAAGTCACTTTTTGTTTAGTGAATCGTAACGCGTGGTCGCGCCGACAGAGGGCGCCTTCTGGTTTTCTGAACAAACAGCGACATATGAACGCGACGATCGTTTACAAGGGTAGGTATAGTACAGTGAAGATGGGTCCAGTTTTAATGGAGGTTTAAATTGGCTAGCTAAACTTCGCGATCACGAACACGTTATCTCAGACCTGACCCCGCGTCCTAACAGAAAGCAATCGTCACGCAAATACACGATCATCGCGCTTTCCGGTTCACCGAATAAAAAGTGACACGAACGCGACAATCCTGGTTTCGCGCGACAATCGCTTTCTATTAGGACCCGGCCTTATGATTACGCAAAAGCTTATCAGTTTTCCGCCACCATTTTCAAAGTTAGGCCAAAGCACAATCTTTTCTTATCACTCTTTACACAAGAAAGGAGTGCCACAGTCTTGAACTAATCGAAAGTTGTTTCGAATATCTTTTAGGTCCTACAATCTAGATAAAGAAACACGAAGACTTATGTCCGTTTTCACTAACACTAGTCAGCACTTAAATAAAACCGCGCTGTTGAATTTTCAACTCTCGGCTCAACGTCGAAAGTTGAAAATACAAATCGGGTGTTTTATTTAGGTGTCACCTAGTGTATGTCAAAACGGGTACAAGACTTAGAGTGAGGCCACACGATGCGTTGACGGTGCGGTGCGGCGCCGGAGCGGTGCCGCAACGTCATCCTACATACAAATCACTATGCCATGTCACACGATGCGATGGGCCGCCGTGCGGCGTCGCACCGTAGGCGCGCCGCGCTTGTGACCTGCGAGACGAGGTGGAGAGGAGTGATACGCTGCGGCGCGCACCACGGTAAACAGCGTTCTACTGCGGTGCCGCACCGCCCGTGTGGCATCCTATAGCTCGAATTAATTGCGATGCGGTACCGCACCGCACCGTTAACGCTACGTGTGGCCTCGCGCTTACAATTCTTTACGAAGCCACATTTATGTATCAAGGCCTGTTTAAACACTCAGATAAGGCGTATCTGAAAGGCATTTGCCTTCTTTGGAAGCGAGATTTGCTTGTAGATTATCGTGAATAAGTAGAACGCCATAGAAATTCATTGGTGGAAGGACATATTTTATGTTCTGACCTTAAAGTTATATTATTTTGTGCGTGTTGTCTTATTTGAAGAACTGTAGTGCTATTCTGTAAAAATCTCATCGTGAGAACTTAGGTAAAGCGAGTTGTTATTACACCTGAAGGGCAATTCCCGTAATTTTAAGAACGTTCACAGTCTGAAGGCCAATTCTCGTAATTTAAAACGTTCAAAATGTACTCGCAGTCTCATCGCGGCGACAAACAAATGTCAAAAACTTGTCAAAATGTAGGGAAATTAGAAGTATTTTTTGACAGATTGAGACTGAGATCAGACTGCTGTGAACGTTCTTAAAATTACGAGAATTGCCCCTCTGATCTCAGTCTCAATCTGTCAAAAATACCTCTAATTTTCCTACATTTTTGACATTGATTATTATCGCCGAGATAAGAACGTTTTTAATTACGGGATTTGGTCTTCAGATGCTAGGCATTGACAGGAGAGGGGGCCTTGGCTAAATACCTAATAACAGCCGCACAAGCCGATCGATCAGATTAAGCTACGCTTGCCGCCGTTGGTCTGTGGATGGGTGACCATCTTTACATACCGAGACCCCTCCATGCCTCGGAAAGCACGTTGAGCTGTTGGTCCTGGCTGTCATTCGTAGATCTTTGACAGTCGTTACGGGTAGTCAGAAGCCCGAAAGCCCGACAACCAGTCTTACCTAAGAGTATCGTATTACCCAGTAACTGGGTTGTGGAGGTCAGATAGGCAGTCGCTCCATGTGAAATACCGGTATTCAGCTGCATCCGGTTAGACTGGAAGCCGACCCCAACGTAGTTGGGAAAAGGCTAGGCAGATGATGATGATGCTAGAGAAGGGATTGCCAGTATTGACAGCTCTTTTTAAGCTTACTTCACCTAAGTTTTCACGGTTAGATTTTTACAGAATAGCACTACTGTTAATCCTTCATTTGTTTCTGGCGAAAAAAGAACATCAACTCCGTCGTGGTTGTCTAAAAACACTAAAGGATTGTGTACAGACGCCAGTACATCAAGCTACCCGAAACTGTCAAATTTTCCCAATCAACTTTGAACCTTATGCCTTAGCGATAAAGTTGAAAATCTATTAAAGAAATTTGACAGATTGTAGTAGCTTGATGTGCTGGCGTCTGTACATAGACAAGATTATACCTAGCGTATATTAGAAGGGTACAGGTGAAAAGGCATAGACCATCAAACCGAACAACTTTCTAAATGGGACCAACTGCAACATCGAAATCGCGAAAAAATTATCAACTGTCCCATACAAAACATCAATTCGACTCAAATGTGTCATGAGTGGTTGCGAAAATCTAAATCAATATATCTACTAGCATGAAGTTAGGTATGGTTTACAGCCAGTGGCGTGCATTGCATATAGGCATATAAGCAGTGCCTACCTCGATATATCAACATAAGCCTGTCAATTATATTTTAGTGTGTGTGCCCCATTAAGAAACTCACTAAATTATCATACCTAACAAAAAACAAAATCTTTATACAAACACGCGCGGCAGTAGGCAGTCGCCAGACGGCCTACTCGGCTCCCGTACTATTCGCAAATTGTCATTGGTATAGGGTACCTATAGGTATAGGTATTACTCGTTCAAGTTAACACGACAAAATTAAAAATACGTACGTCTCACAAGTAATACCATGACGTTCGACCTTCACAATTTATCACCCTTAAGTAGGCATGCCTACTCAAATAACCACAGTTTTGACCTCACTTTTTTTTCTGATTAGTGACCGCGTTTGCCTAGACTAGACCCGGCCTAATGCCTACCTATTCTGAAAACCAATGCACGCCATTGTTTACAGCAGGAATCCTGTCCAATAAAGAAATGAAATGAAATTGTTTATTCTATAAATATCGGATATCGGAATCACTTTTACACGTCATATCATAAAAACAAAAATAAAATAAGCTAGATGAGGTCGACGTTTCATAACTGCCTACTCATTATCAATCCCAGTTTTTGCCGAGTATAAATACAAATTAACAGGTTTTCTACACAAACCGCCAAAATATAATCAAACCATGTAACAATAATGTACTGAGTTTACTACAATACTGCACAGATACTGCTAGTAATGTTCTAAGTTCCAAGACTGCCTTCAAGCCAATATATTGTAGAATATGTTCCGATAACCGTCCAAATAATACTTCGAAAGCGAAGGAGGATATTCTGGCAAAATGCTAATAATATTATAAATGTGAAAGTTTGTATGTTTGTTACTCAATTGGTTATTAAAGTATAAGTTAGGTTTTATACCCACGTGTAATAATTATATTCATATGCCGCTTTGAGTGGATTATACATACCTATCTATACTTACTAATGAGGAGATCTGCAGGAGAACCAAGGTAACCAACATAGCCCGAAGAATTGTCAATCTTAAGTGGCAGTGGGCAGGGCACATTGCGCGCAGAACAGATGGCCGATGGGGCCGAAAAGTTCTGGAGTGGCGACTCTGTACTGGAAGACGTAGCGTTGGAAGGCCTCCCACAAGGTGGACTGATGACCTTGTGAAGGCCGTAGTAACCCATTGGATGCGAGAAACCTAGAGCCGGTCGAAGTGGAGGTGCTTGGGGGAGGCCTATGTCCAGCAGTGGACGTCTTTCCGCTGAAATGATGATGATAATACTTACTAATAATAAAGCTGAATGGTTTATATGATTTTTTGTTTGAACGCGTTAATCTCTGAAACTACCAGTCGGATTTGAACAATCTTTTTGCACTGAACATACCATATGTGACGAATAAATGGCTTTGTCTTTGTCTGTAGATACATAGTAGTAGATTGACATATTGAAAGGTAATTTTATGATACAGGTTCTATTTTGTAATGAGCGATGGGCTATATTGATGGCCAGAATTTTTATTACGAAGGTCCAATTTTATAGAGGGTCTTATACGATAGGCAGTGGAAACAACAGGCTTCTCAGTACAATCTTTGTATCTTTTTATACAAGTAGATAGGTACCTACGTAGTTTGATATGATCTATAGATAGGAACCTATCTTCCTATTCCCAATAGTATTCGCTATAAGTCCCATAACAATATCTTAAATATAGATAACGAACAAATAATTTTTCGAAACATCACCAAGCGGTTTGGTCGACTCTTAGTGGCCAAAGAATCAGCATTGCTATACAACGTGGCAATAAAGGCGCAGACCCACCGCGGCGCACGGATAGGCCACGCACGTACCTATGTTAAGTTTCGCTTTGCAAGAAAATGTATGTGATTGTGTCCACTGCAAACCACGGGCACGCTGCGCATCAATTGACGTCATTAGTACATGCGTGGCTTGCTCGAGATGGCGCTCACATAGCTCAACGCTGTCAACGCCATGCACGTTATGCATGCGGTACACACTATACACGAATTTTACACACGACTATGTACAACTGTATCGCAGGACAGTGCGCCGCGGTGAGCCACGATACAGTTGTACATAGTTGTGGGTGTGTAGTGTATACTGCAGTGGAAACGTAGACCCACGTTGTGAAACAAATGAATCCACGCAGCAAAAATGCGCCGCGTGCCCGTGCACAGCATGCGCCGCGGTGGGTCCGCGCCTTAATACCTCACATCAGATCAATTAGAATCAGATTACTACTTGGTACTTTTTTTCACTGTTAAGCAACGGGTTCTAGTCTTTCATTTTCCATTACTCTCTACGAGTATCTCTTTCTATGTTGCCCTTTCTGGCCACCATACTAAAACCTTTTATTCTTTTGTTCATTCCGCTTCCAAAGACTGGCTTTATTTAGATATCTATTTCAGAGTCAAACATGAAAATCATAAGAAACATTACAACTCATAATCGCTCCGGCCCGGCGCGTACCTACCACTGGTGGCACATTACAATAGAAAATCAATTGTGTCTCATTAGCTGGCTTTAACTAGTTAATCACTAAATAATTGGAAATAATTACAGAACAAAAACTTAGAGTAAATATTCAGTTCGAAAAAAGCAAGGTCTTTTCTCCATAATCTGACACACCTGCTTTGTTGAAGCATGTTCATCAATGTGCATGGGCCCCACCGAGTTGAGGGCCATCAGAATTGTGCGACGTAAAGGTTCCTTGCTTAGGTAACTGCAAAATATTTATAGGGAAATCTTTTGATGACGCAGCGAACGAACATGGCGAAATCTTTAAAACTCCATGGCCAAGCCATTAAAGTTTATTACTGACGTAAAAAGTTTGTTTTCGTTGAAGCTTTTGGTTAGCTTACCATTATCGCAACCTTTAATCGACTTTTAAAGTAACAGGGTGTAGGTACCTAGGTACCTATATATTTTTTTTCTGTGTTCATTTCAGTGACATCATTCGACTGAATTTGGCGGCCGCCGAAGAATACTGCAGTGGTGCAAGTTGGTATTTAAGCCATGGTTTCCGAAGAAGGCCATCGGAAAACCATAGCTTAGGTAAGTACCAACGTGTAGCTTATCAAGGATAGTCCAGGAAGCCAAAAATTAGGAAATAAAACAGTATAAATAGAGGTACTTACCTAAATTCCTAAACACAAACAGATTTACTTAACGTACTTATCCTCTTCAGCTACAAAACAAAAATCTATAACGAAAAGTCCACCAGTTTGACAGTAGACGTCTGTTTCATCCGCTGTAAGTAATTACATAGATTTAAATCTGGCCGGCGGCGTATTCCGGTGCGGTTCAATTTCCTCAGGAGACAATCGGGAGCGTAACGGCTAAAGTTTCGCTCGGCTGGACGGAGAGGCTATAATAAGCGCCATGATGTTACGCAATTATTAGCCTTTGTTGCGCTGGGTGCTTTGTTTTTTGAGATTAATGTGGTTCAATGATTCAATGGTCTCTCTATCTTGTTGTGGGTAGATAAGTAGGTACTTGTAGGTAATTTCAGGTCGCTGATCAAATTATCAAAGTCAAAGTATTTTATTTGTTAAACATAGGTAACTAATATGGTACATGGTATAAAATTTGCGTTGTGTCACTATGTTTTGCCTTGCAAGGCGTACAAATTTGGCGTAAAAAACAACAAACTAAATAAAACTGTTTCAAATAAGTAACGTCGTAAACAAGATATAATAACAAGTGGATCGGACAATTTATTTTATGCTTCTATCATCTAAAAACTCATTGATAGAGTTGATTATCTGCCTATTGCGTGTATTATGTAACTGAGTATTTCTTGACAAGTCCAAGGTATTTTAATTTTCTAGAGCTAGTATGAACCCATTTTGGAGTAAGCAGCCTAGTTTGCGAAGTTTCTATTTTCAATATCGAATTGGATATGATGTCTTTCTGATGCTTTTCAATTTCCTCAGGAGACAATCGGGAGCGTAACAGCTAAAGTTTCGCTCCGCTGGACGGAGCGGCTATAGGTAACTAGCTGCGCCCCGCGGTTTCACCCGCACAAGTTTCGATTCCGTGGGAATATCGGGATAAAAACTATCCTATGTCCTTTCCTGGGATTCAAACTATCTCTATACCAAATTTCATTCAAATCGGTTCAGTAGTTTATTCGTGAAAAGGTAACATACAGACAGACAGACAGAGTTACTTTCGAATTTAGAGTATTAGTATGAATAGTATGGATAAGCGCTATGATGTTAGCCAATTATTGGCCATTTTTGTGCTAAGCGCTTTGATGTTTGAAATTAATGTAGTTCAGTGATGCAATGGAAGGTTTTTTGGTGGGTTAGGGGGCAGCTCGTACTCGTCCCACTTCGAAACTGGGACCAGTGACCAAAGCGGGCAACTCGTCCCACTTCAAAACTTAGACCAGGGACCAATTCCACTTAGGGAACTGCTTATGCGTATGAAGTTTCATTAAAATCGGTTCATTCATTTCGAAAAACCAGGGCTTGAAAGTTTGTTTGAAATGCCGTACGTCGTAAACGCTTTTAACAGAGAAGTAGTAGGTAATCTTTTCCACACTCTCGATTTAGATAACGTGACATACATACTTGTTCTTCTATTTTTGTATTTCTATCGATCGTTAAGTTGGCGCGGGCGGTCCGTGGATGGGGTGACATCTATACTTATCGAGACCCTTCCGTGCCTCGAAAAGCACATTAAGCCGTTGGTCTCAGCTGTAAGATTTGAAACAATCTTTTTGCATTTGATAGATAGCCCAATTCTTGAGGAAGGCTATAGGCTATTTAACACCACGCTAGGACCCTGAGGAGCCGAGCATAGACCAAAAAAGTAAAAAAGAACGCTAGCGAAAGCGAAGTAAAAGCGCGGGCAGGCGAATTGGGATGCCTGAAGCGCACTGAGTGCTTGCTTCGTCCGCGAAAGTTTACGCGGACGAAGTCGCGGGCAGAAGCTAGTTGATGATATGCCATAACGCCACCCACGCCACAGATAAGGCGGTATTTCCAATAAAATGGTAATGTATGGGGGTAAACAGGAAGACATCATTATACATGTAAATAGTCGATGGAAGATGTCGAAAGCTTTCTCAGCCGTGATGATTGCTTAGCATAACACAAATATGGGAATGACGTCACTAGGCAAGTACAGTCAACAAAAGAGATAAGTATCCAGGATCGTCGGATATAGTTGAAGTTTAGTAAGAAACCGATGGATGTTATCGAATAAAATTTTATTTTATTAATAGAAAACAAACAGCTCATTTATCAAATTAAATTTCAGTCGACAACATCCATCGGCTTCTTACTAAACTTCAACTATATCCGACGATCCTGCATACTTATCTCCTTTGTTGACTGTACATAAGTCTTTGAAGATGTTTCTATGCAAAGGAAAGGAATATTCATAATTACCTATAGATACCTATAAGAAAGAAGAGAGAGTGAAGTATTCTAGAGGGAAAGAGAGGGGGGACGGGAGTATTCTATTCTACAGTAAGTTAGCTGTTATAATAGTACCTACCTATACATTAAGATACGTGTGACTTAAGTAGTCCATTATTGCACGGCGTGAAATTAGCTTTATCAGCTATTAGGCTTTAAATATAGGTATTATTTCTTATGTTGAAACTTTACGAGGCATTATTTCATCTCCACCACGTAAATCTTGTTCTTCAAAAACTTGCTTCGCAGATTAAAGGAAGACCCAATGTAACATTGCGTTCAGTTGCCTGCAACAAAACACCAACATACCTACCAACACAGCAAGTTTGTTCAAGGAAAGAATCGCAACAAGAAAACGGTTACTCTCTATCGAATAGATATTATTTTAGATGTCTTCCCCGCAAGCGATATCGTTTACGGTACCAAAGAGGTTATGTGTAAGCTCGAAAACTTTTAGCCAATATCACGTTAAGATTCGGAACACGATCTGCTTGACATAAAAACGCTTTAGCCATACCTAATGCTTCCAAATGTGCTTATTTGTGCCTCAAGTAAAGTTATAAATAATATTATGTTTCATAATATTATGAATACGGAGTATTATGTTTGTCGTTGCCTCAGTGATAAAACGCTTGCAAATGTATGAATTTTTTCCTTGTGTGTTTTGTTTGAGGAGCTGCTGGGGAGATACATGTTTTGATATTTCGTTTAGCTCAGGATTTCAAGTAGGTAGGCCTACCTTTTTTTTGTTTCGGGTTGTCAAATTGTCATGGATGTTCACTGCCCTGGGGCGGGTGGAGAGGTCTGTCAGACCCTTACTGACTAAAAACCACCTCGGTGTTCTCTTCAAACACGTTGACCGGGGATCACAGGAATTTGTGCGCAAACGTAAAGATGGAATGATAAAACAAAGAGTTCATTGTGTATAAGTTCAGATAATTTTTGAATAGAAATTATATTGGGTCTTAAACTGTCAACTAGTTCAGACGCTTCGCTCGAGAGAATGGGTTAGTCGAGTGAAGATTAATTTTTTTTTCATTCATTACAAGGCTGATAAATAAATGATTTTATTTCTGTAAGCAAGTTTTATAGCGCGACCCCTATTTTACTCGACTCCCCGCATCTCTTAGATTCCGTTGTATGCCGCGCTAGTCACATTACTAGTTACGGGCGGCACGACACTACACGACTGGCCCCGCGCCCCGCCCTGCCTAGGGAGTGAGTCATAAGCGTCCAAAAACCGCGTACGCGCTCACCGAACGCACTCTTGCGCCTCGCGAGCAGCATATTGCAGCCTTATTGCAGCATATTGCTTTTATTTAGATATGTCTGTTTTTTCTTTTTTTTTATTTGTTTTTGTATTGGCACCTTGTTTTTATATTATGTTCATGTGGGTAATTGGTTTCATCTAATGTTGTACTTTTGTGTGTTGTGCTGTCTTTTGTGTGCGCCAAATAAATGGTTTATCTATCTATCTATCTCATAAGTTCTATACCTATTAAATAATAAGTATCACACTATTTTCATGTCCATTCCGTTTTATAACAATATACTATGGTTGAAGTTTTCTTTGTTTGAAGTAGGTACCCCGACAACAGTTTGGACAAACACATTTAGGTACACGTCAATAATAAGTATTAAAAAAAAAAAAAACTAGTAGAGGTCGGTGTTGAAAGTGTTTGATGAGCTTTGCTAAATATTCTTATGCCGACAGCAAGCTAATAACCTCATTTAATTTAATCATTTAGAAATCTACTTTCTTATCTATTGCAATACAATTCCATCTTATCTACTTCCCAGGCACTACTTTCCAAACCTCTTTAGAGCCGGCCAAAGGGGTTTACAATCAATGCCGTAATAGCCAACAGGGTGCTTGCCTTCGAACCGGACGCTATTTCGTTTCACTGCTGGATATAATACACTTTATACAGCCAAAGTTCATAGTTGGAAGTACTTGCTAGCTTACATACTCAGCCTATAATGTTCCCACTGTTGGGACACAGGCCTCCTCTCTGTGAGAGGGGGTGGGCCGTAATTTACCACGCGGGCCCAGTGCGGGTTGGTAGATGTCACATGTCTTCCAATTTTTGGTTCTAGGACATGCCGGTTTCCTCACGATGTCTTCCTTCGCCGTTTCGAGAGCAGTGGTGATGAAACAATTTACACAAAGTAAAGCCCCTGACTGGGTTCGAACCTACAACCTACAACTCGTAAGTCGCGGCCGTGACCACTGGGCCACCACTGCTCCTAGCTTGCACTAGGACATTTGACGAGAAATCCGTTGATTGGAAATCCAGTGCGCGATAAAAAATCGCCCGTGCGTACTCGTAAGTACGAGGGCTTAAACTTTCGAACCGAATCATATACAGGATTACTACCTACGCAAAACTGTCCAATAAGCGTCGCTATCACGTCCAATTCTGTCTCAAAGAAAGATTACATATTCATGAACATTCTGAAAATACAACCGATGACAAAAACCTCTATCCAAAAATACGGTAAGTATCTCACTGCTATACCTTACGTTTTTAGACCTTACGTGTAGGCGTATAAGGCTGCCTGTCCACCACATCACATGAACTTAAGGTCCGCCCGCGCTAAATTTGCCAAAGATGTAAACAAGAATGGCCACTCGAAATTGAATAAAATCGATATACAAGAATTTGTTTTCGTCTAAATCTCCGAGCTAACTAACCGGAAACAAACATTACTTAAAATAAATGTTCTTGTATTATATCGATTTTATTCAATTTCGAGCGGCCATTGTTGTTTACATCTTTGGCAAATTTAGCGCGGTCGGACCTTACGGACCTACGTGTTTATTTTCACCAAAGCTAAAGCTACGGTATCCGAGAATGGTGGCCGCATAGCGTCCGCAATTGGCGTCACTCAAACGTTACTGTATAAAAGCAAGTTGGTGTTTTTTTTTTTTTTATGCTGAACTAGCTTCTGCCCGCGACTTCGTCCGCGTGAAATTCGTACTTTCCTCTAAAAGTTTCGAAAATATATGTTGGTATGATCTTTATAATTAATTTAAAGAAATAAGTATTCGGGCCAATTTTTAAGTTTATAGAACAAAGGAATCAGATTTTTCAAAGAAACTATCCCCGCTTTTCACCCCCACAGGGGTAGAATTTTGAAAAATCGTTTAAGATGTGTTCATAACTTGACTCAAAGTTTATTTATACCAATTTTCGAGCTAATCAAGCCACGCAGTAAAATCCCCCCCTTTAAAATTAACTACCTCTTTTCATACAGTTAGGGGTAGATTTTCGAAAAACCCTGATACACGTTATTAATTATTTTTAGTCCTTAGTATAAATACTGAGTTTCAAGTTAATCGGACAGCGCGTTAAAATTCTTCCATACAAATTTTGACACCCCCCAATACCTCTTTAGGGGGTAGATTAGGAAAACGAAAAATGCCAAACTTCATAATTTACTTAGGTAAGTATTCGTGCCAAGTTTCAAGGTTATTAACTCAAGGAATAAGATTTTTCATACAAACAAAATCCCCCCTTTTCACCCTCTTAAAGGCTGAATTTCCAAAAACCCCTTCTTACTGGATACTTACTCTTCACAAAGAACACACCCTCCAAAATTCATGTCCCTAGGACCAGCGGTTTAGGCTGTGCGTCGATATCTCAGTTAGGTCGTTCATCCCCCTTTAGGGGTAAGGGCTAAACACAAAATTTGAAGATCCTAACTTTAAAACTGACGGACTTTCATACAAACTTTCATCCCCTATTTAACTCCCTTAGGGGTTGAATTTAAAAAAATCCTTCCTAATTCCTTGTCTACATTATAAAGGGAACCATTGTGTAAAATTTCAAAATAAATACCTATAACTACTTTAATTAATAAAAGTACCTACGCTTAATAATTTGTAATTTGAACGAATATTTAAACACTACCAAAACAACTAATACGTGGTCCTAACTTTAGCTACCTTACACTTAAAATCTAAGTGACTATTTAAACTAAAATATTCTTATAGAATTATAACCAGAAATATATACAACTCACAACAAAAAAGAAATGAAAATAAAGCTGAAACGCCTGTGCAATACTATCTACCTATACCTACTTCACTTAAAAATAAATACTTATAACTACTTTAATTAATAAAAGTACCTACGCTTAATAATTTTTAATTTGAACGAATATTTAAACACTACCAAAACAACTCATACCTATTTTACAAAATAACAACAAAAGAAATTCAAATAAACTATTTAAAGACTAAAAGTCGCGCTGATAAGCACGGTTTCTCAATATCAATTATTGTCTGTCAATAAGGTCGAACGCTCTGAACGCATCAACAGCCAAATATTGAATGAAGCTCGCTCTCGGACGACTCGGACCTCCCGCCTTTTTATACCCTACCGCGCCGCCGCGACCCGTGTCGAGCGCGGCAACCGTTACACAAAAATAATCCTTATAGCATGATTCAATATTCTGGTGCGACGGCGCGATGGCTTATTTCATGTATAAGTTTGGTGTTTCTATACCGATTTCTATGATTATTTTTTTATTGAATAGGTAATAATGTTAACTATTTTAAATTAGGGATGAATGAGAGTATTATAAACGTAAGAGTAAACAAATATAATCAGAATGCTCCGAACTGCTAAGCTATCAGGAGTTACACGTGTTATTGTGAGTCAACCATAAAAGATAGACATATGCTGTGGCGGGATATTTTTTAGACAATTTTATGTAGAATATTTCCGTCATACATGATTTCTATGTAACTTTAACCATTAAGGCTGCACACGCGACGGAAGCTTAAAAAATGGAGTAACTTCTCCCGTTTTCCCAACATTTCCCTTCACTACTCTGCTCCTATTGATTGTAGCGTGATGAAAAGTATACTATAACCTGCCCAGGAGTATGAAGAATAATTGTACAAAGTTTCGTTAAAATCCGTCGAGTAGTTTTTGTTTCTATAAGGAACATACAGACAGACAGACAGACAGACAGAAAGACAGACAGACAGACAGACAAAAATTTTACTGATTGCATTTTTGGCATCAGTATCGATCACTAATCACCCCCTGATAGTTATTTTGAAAATATATTTCATGTACAGAATTGACCTCTCTACAGATTTATTATAAGTATAGATAACCATTAAGGCTGCACACGCGACGGAAGCTTAAAAAATGGAGTAACTTCTCCCGTTTTCCCAACATTTCCCTTCACTACTCTGCTCCTATTGATTGTAGCGTGATTAAAAGTATACTATAACCTGCCCAGGAGTATGAAGAATAATTGTACAAAGTTTCGTTAAAATCCGTCGAGTAGTTTTTGTTTCTATAAGGAACATACAGACAGACAGACAGACAGACAGAAAGACAGACAGACAGACAGACAAAAATTTTACTGATTGCATTTTTGGCATCAGTATCGATCACTAATCACCCCCTGATAGTTATTTTGAAAATATATTTCATGTACAGAATTGACCTCTCTACAGATTTATTATAAGTATAGATGAGCCCACTCTTGACGTCGATCACGCCTGATGGAAGGCAATGGATGACGTCTATGATGGAACGAGCGTGCCTAGAAGATGCCTAAGGCATTGGAACTCACACGCATCGACGAAACACAGCAAGCTGCTTGACAGGTGGCTGGGAGGTCGCAAACCAGGCGGGCATTAGCCCTACCACTACAAGGGAAGAAATGGCCAGTCAAATAATGTGTTGAGTGTGACTGTCCAGGATGCGCCGAGCGCTCGGTTCAGTTGAGTAACTGGCGAAAAAGTGTGCGTTTTGACACCTAGTGAGCGTTTTTGACATCGTAAAGTCAAACCCCGCTGTCATAATTTCCATGACAGCCGTCATTGCGGCCGTTATGTGACGGACACCGCTCTTTTACGAAACCGTAGCTTTAGTGGTGTAGCGGAGCTGGTAAGTTGTGCTATTATTATGTGGTTTGCGCGTATGTAAAAAACTGAGCTTAGTTAAACCTTTTTCCACCAGAGCTTAGGTAAACTAGCAGAGGCAGCAGCTAGGTAGAGGTATGAGGAACAGGGTGTAAAGTTCATTCATCCTCCGTAGAAGAAGATCCTTCAGCAAGACGGGTGTTGTGTCTGGTAGGCAACTGCCCGATGATTGTTGTCGGGTCGTTGTAAATTATATATGCTAGTCGCTCGGTAAACTCTGCTTGCGCGATGCAGAATTTTGCGTGACGTCAGTGTGATTGTGTAGTTCGCATGTGGCGCTGTAGATGCCACCACACTACTCTATAAAAATCAAACGTTGTTATTGTTTATCTATCGCGACGCTGCTTGGCATTGGTGGAAAGGCAGACTAAAGTTCGTATTCGCGGGCAATTTATTCGGTTCGCGCCATGCGTATGCATCGATAATAGGTAATGGCTGTTCGCTTCCCGTTGCTGAGAATATAATGGGGATAATAAGCGGCGTGTGCACATTGGTAAATTCATTATTATAACAGTTGAATAGACAGGCTGAGTGGTAATTTTATAATGGAGAGGATATTAATTAAATTAAAGCTAAAATGGTTGAATAGTTGGTGTTGGAATGGTTTTGGCTTTTGTTGCACAACTAACAAGTTTTGATGACAGATGACTAGATATTACTTCGGTCTTTGTCACTAGATGATTTCGTAAATGATTGGGCATCATTTTACATACGTATATTGGAGGAATTCTAGTGATATCTAGGTGGTAGGTAGGTATGTATTTCTTTCTAGCTATACCTATCATGATTAACATTTATTATCCAGACCACTACCATACTGGGTAAGTACGAGTATTATAGATTATCTATCTTGAAGCGTCACATGTAACAATACTTACCTAGGCTACTTACTTAGTTAAAAGTTAAACATTTGATGCATTGGACTTTTAGGTAGGTACCTACAAAGACACTTGTGAAAACTGTATAAGACTAGCAGCGGCCCGCGGTTTCACCCGCATAAGTGTCGATCCCGTGGGAATATCGAAATGAGAATCTTATGTGTTAATAATGGTTATAAACTATTTGTGTGCCAAATTTCATTGAAATCCGTTCGGTAGTTTTTGCGTGAAAGAGTAACAAACATCTATCCATCCGTGCTCACAAACTTTCGTGTTTATAATATTCATATTAGTTTGAAGCAGGATTTATTTAAGCCTACACATGTTACCCTCACCTCAAACACCTTTATTCCCTCTCTCGTACAATCTATCTGTTTTAAAATGCTTATTCAACTTTTATGCACAAGCCAGACTTAATTCCATTCAGCATTCCATCTACGTAAGACCGTAGGTGTTTATTTAATTAGTGAACTGAACTAATGGAATGACGTAGGTATTTTCGCTTTAACATTTAAAACTGTTGCAGAAAATTAATTTTGCTCGTGATAACGTGGGACGTGTACCTAGTTGATGTGGGCGGTTGAACTGATATGATAATTATATCTCTGAGCATAACCACAACTTACCTACTACGTCATTAAAAACTGAAAGCGAGAATAACACAGAGTGAGAAATCCTAGGTAAGTACTGATACTTATTTTACCACCTAGATCAGATGCGTTTTTTTTGTCAGAATCTATATATCCATACTAATATTATAAATTCGAAAGTAACTCTTGTCTGTCTGTCTGTATGTTACCTTTTCACGCCTAAACCGCTGAACCGATTTCGATAAAATTTGGTATAGAGATAATTTGAGTCCCGGGAAAGGACATAGGATAGTTTTTATCCCGATATTCCCACGGGATCGAAACTTACGCGGGTGAAAATTAATTAACGCCCTTACTAATAAACGTTGTAATTAGCGTCTGTATAGTTACACAACGTTTTGTCTTCTTTCGAAAGTCAAACTACTGACGACTGGCGACGAAATCGGTGTGTAACTATTCATCCATACTAATACTATAATATATATTTTTTTATCTAGCCTGCGCTGCCCCACTCCTGGGCAAAGGCCTCCCTCCACTCCTTCCATTTTTCGCGAGCCCGCGCGTCCTCCCTCCAGTTTTGATGGAACCTATCCAGCTCGTCCCGCCATCTCCTACGTGGTCTGTCGCGACCTCGCCTCACTGTCTCAGGGCACCAATTCTGCGCTATTTGGGCCCACAGTTTGTCCGGCATGCGGCAGACATGTCCTGCCTAGTCCCATTTGTTACCTTTTCACGCTGAACCGATAAAGATGAAATTTGGTATAGAGATAGTTTGAGTCCCGGGAAAGGACATAGGGTACTTTTTATCTATTTTAAACCGCGGGGCGCAGCTAGTCTGATATAATACGTTTATTAGTAAGGTGGTTAGAGAGATACCTATAACATGCCATCAATTTTCTAGTATCTAAGAACTAGACAGACACTATCAATTCAAAAAAATCAAAAACGTAAATTTAGGTACACCATTTTGTATAAGTCGCCCTTTATACCTACTCAACCAAAGCAATTCTTACTAAAAAGCTCGACAGTGCAAACAAAGGATTCTCTTATTGCTCATCTAATCTAACTAAAAACACCGTTTCATGTAATAACGGTTGGTGATAACGGTTATATGGTTACGGTTTAACGGTAGGAACCTACTTGCAACTGGTACAAGTTTAGTAATGAAATCCTAACGCCAACGTGCTCGGTTGGATAGAAACTGATTTAAACCATTACAGGTTTGTTTAGGCGGTTATGGAAATACAGAGGCTTAATTGAATGTACGGTCAACAAAAGAGATAAGTATGCATAATCGTCAGATATAGTTGAAGTTTAGTAAAACCGATGAAGTTTTCGAATAAAATTTAATTTTATTAATAGAAAACCAACAGCTCATTTATCAAATCAAATTTCAGTCGACAACATCCATCGGTTTCTTACTAAACTTCAACTATATCCGACGATCCTGCATACTTATCTCTTTTGTTGACTGTACATACCTATAGAAGCGCCTAGGGACTTATTTAATGGAATGGGTGCTCTAGATTGTAAAGATCAATGTTTGTCTAAGGGCTGATTGTTCCAACGCCAATCCCTGATAATTTTATCCGAAGAATAATTTTGAATTTTTCACAATTCTTCCATACAAAATCCGTCAGAATATATCAATTTCATTCTACGAATAAAAATCACTTGTCGATTGAAAAATTAGCCCTTAGTATTAGAATAAGCGAAGTGAGGCTATGCCTAACGATGATGTTTTGAATAATTTCAGCTTGTCAGAAAATCCTTTAAGTAGGTATGTACTTAGAAGAAATAATGTTCGGGTATAACATTGTAGCGGTGTCTACAACGCCACATGCGAACAACGCGTCATACTGACGTCACGCAAATCCTGCATCTCGCAAGCAGAGTTTACCGCGCAACTAGCATAGATACAACGGCCCGACATGAATCATCGGGCAGTTGCCCGCCAGACACAACACCCGCTTGGTCGGAGGATCCTCCCTTTTCTATAAAGTATGAGTGAACTTTACACCCAGTTCCTCATACCTCTCTATCTCTCTCTCTCTTCGGTCTTTTGTGTAACTACTTGCCCACACGAAAGCAAAAACTAAATAAATATGATTTTCCGGAACACGCCAACACTAGGTACAAGCAAAAGGATCTCTTACTAAACCTTTCTACAATTAGGGATTTGGAAGTAAGTAATTAAAACAGGTTTTCGCCTCTAGAGGCGTAAGCTCATGAATATTACATTTCTAATAACATCTATTCTCAGCTACCCACACATTCGTCTCAATTAGGTACTTACCAAGAACTACTTAATTAAATGTCATGAACTGATTTTCAGATCAAACAATACACAGATACACAGCAACATAACTAGAACTGTCATTACAACACCCATAACAATGATCTACGCTCAATAAAGAACTACCCACATTCATAAAATACACAAAAATGATATCTACTATGTACGCAATATTAGAGATACCACGTCGTTTCGAAGCAGACCTTTGTATCGCAAAAGCTGAAAGCTTTATTCCCCACTAGGGGTTGGCTACCTTATTCTATTGAATTGTTATGCCCTGCGAGATGGCCCTGTTTGGTATCCGCGCCCGATATTGTATGGACCATAACGCTTGGCTTTCAAAACTTTCCGCTGACTTGATATTTTGCCAAGAACTTTTAATATTTTGACTTGGCGGGTTGTATAATAATATGTGGGTGTCTGGGTATCTACATACTTATGTGGCTGTAGATAAGACGAAGGTTTTTATTAGATTTGTGTAGGTAAATCAGCAGTAGGTTTAATAAAATGTTATGGTTAGGTACGTTCAAATCAATTGCTTCGAGAGTTGTAGGTCGTTTGTTCTAACCCCGACAAGCGCTGTATTTTGTGTAAATAATTTCGTCACCACTGCTCTCAAAACGATGAAGGAAAACATCGGGAGGAAACCGCCATGTCCTAGAACAAAAAATTCGAAGACATATGACATCTACCAACCCGCACTGGGTCCGCGTGGTGGATTATGGCCCACTCGCTCTCGAAGAGAGGAGGCCTGTGGCCAAGCAGTGGGAACATTATAGACTAAATATGCTTATATGCAATTGGTTCAGTTCCTTGTTTTATAGTTCTGATGGATCATGTCAATGTCCAATGATTACGAAATCACTTATCTACCTAAATCACAAAATAACTAATCGCCTAAATCTGAATTTTAAGCCAAATACAGCTACGTTAATTACAAAATTCAGCTAAATACAGCAGCACGGATAACTTCAAGAGATTCCGAGTTCTATGACGCAGTTCTTAGTTAATTGGTAGGTACGCCCCGGGCACCCGTGTACCCAAATAACTGTTTAATTGAATGTCTATCTAATCTTCGCCTAAAATGTATCTACATAGGTAACTAAATTGAAACCCGAATGCCTATATACACTTGAGGGCAATTAATTAGGGTCACATAAAGATAGCTGAAAGTCTCGGAAAATAAGAATGCTAGCTTAATTAAATAAACTGTGTTTAATAGACAATTAAATGTTCCTTATATGATAGTACCTACTTAATAAAACTTCTTAGTTACTGTAAAGTTATGCTATCGAAAACTAACAAAATAAAAAATGGGACTTTTGTAAATGGAACTACGAATTTTCTGCATCTGCTTTTGTTTCTATTTTGTCTTATAAAAAGGTACGTAAACAGCGTTTCTGAAGTTCAATATCGTCGTTCATATCTGTTCAATGTCAAAATTTGTTTTTTTTTAATTTCCAAGGTATAATTATTTATGGAAATTTCAAAATACACATTTAATAGAACACAATAGTTAGGAAATATTAGTTAAAAAACATTTTGGTGTCATAAAATATTTTTTTCCAATATGCTGTTCTTTTACTCTCCTGTAAACTTGTCATTTTTGACATAGAAGTAATTGCAATATGAACGACGATATTCATAATGAAGCTGTTACTTATAATGTTGCTTACACTTGAAGAATGCACCAGAATTCTCACAATGCAGGAAATCGGGCGGTCGGAGACAGCGTGATACAGCAAGGACAGTTGCTGTGTCGCTGTCATCTGTACGAGTTCTCCGACGACGTTACTAGGAAACCGACTGTAACCTACGCAGACCAGGAACAGGCAGGGCCAGGCGTACCACAGCACGAGAAGATCGATACTTGGTCAACACAATGCTTCGAAACTGCTTTCTCACAAGAACTGCACTTACATATCAGTTCCGGTGCCTCAGAGAAAGTAACCCAACTACTGCTACCGCAACTCAACTTCACGCACACATTTTCAGCGTTTGTACTCTTGGTTACCACAAGTAAATCACGCGTCGCATCGTGAAATAAAAGTACTGTAGTATTTTCTCACTCATTCATTACTGTATTCTGTTGTCAAGGCGACGACGACGGGATGGATGACTCCTATAAGTAAAGAATACCTACCTGCCAATACCTACCAGGTTATCATTTTTAGGGTTCCGTACCCCAGGAGTGAAAACAGGACTCTCTATTACTTTTAGGCCCACTTGTCTCTCTGTCATCTTCAAATTACAGGCAAAACAGAGGGACGGTAAGAGGAACAGGAAAAAAAGGGTACAGGGTACAGTTCACTCATCCTTCATAGAAAAGTGAGGACCCTCCGACCAGACGGGTGTTGTCTGGTGGGCAACTGCCCGACGATTGATGTCGGGACATTGTACCAATTTATGCTAGTCGCGCGGTAAACTCTGCTTGCGCGATGCAGGATTTTGCGTGACGTCAGTATGATGCTTAGTTCGCATGTGTCGATGTAGATGCCGCCACAAGGGGTAGGAAAGTTTTGTGTTGCAAGCGGGCCTTAGTCTACACGATTTGTCTGTCAGTCCGTTTATCTGCCGACTTGTAAGTTGGGCTTTATATAAAACGTTACCTTACAAAAAATGTGTCGTCGAATGTTATCTAAATAACAAAGACACGTAGCCTAGGTAGCCTAAGAGTATGTATCTATCAGTTACTTTGAATAACTTATATAAAATACTCTTACTTCTTAGGACCCCTCCACATTATAGATTCACGCCAGCGACGAAGCCGCGCGCCGCCGCGTCGTGCGTGATGTCATTTGTTAACAAATTGATAGTCACCAATATACGACATAATATACATTCCCACGTACCTCATCTAGTAAATAACATTTCAGGTGCTTGTAAGAGGTACAAAACACGGTGTGAGTTGTCTAATAATACTTTCCATTTCGTAATGTTTTCGAAATAACAACTCTACAAAAATTCAGTTTCGAATGATTTACCTATGTAGTAGATACCTACATAGCTACATCGGAAATCAAAACGTTTGAATCTTAAGCTTTGAAATCTTAGAAAGAAAAAAAAGCGGACAATTGTGAATCGGACTCGCACACGAAGGGTCTCGAACACTCTCTTAAATTTTTAACTTTATTTTATTTTTATTATTTGTTGTTGTCTACTTATTACGTACGATGCAAGAGATATTTGTTTATTTATTTATCAGGAACAATTTATATTGTGTTTGATACATTATTAAGCCCCCTGACAGACGGACGGACGGACAGCTGAGCCTTAGCTCAGCCACGAGCGCGTTTTTCCCGCGGCAATTTTTTCTCACGCACTGGATTTTTAACACACTTTGCGCCGAGAGCTAATAATCCCACAGTGTGTTTTTTAACGCGTCGGGATGCGCTCTGTTGGATTTCCAATGCTCTGCTCAACCCCTAGAGTTGAAAATCTTGTGCGCGATATTTTTACATCCGTGCGAACGTGAGCTTAGGGTCCCGGTGGCACCCTTTGGGTACGGAACCCTAAAACCTGAATATAATGAAAAGTTGACCCTCGCCTCTTTCAGTTTTAGGATTACAAGGCAAGCAAAGTTTCGGTGACTCAACGATCTTTTGAAGTGAAACTTCTTTAGGCGCGCTTGACTTGGGGAGTAAACTGGCAAATGCGTTACGAAAACGTGTGATCGGGCGAGTAGGGAAGGTACGTATTTATACGACCGGGTTTTTACACCAGGTATTTGCTTCCAAGTACGCACACCAGGTACCGACTCAAAGTACTTGCAAGACTATAAAGTATCTTATACGGCTACTCGCTCAAATACGTAGGTACTCAACCGCGTTAGTTTTCGCAAATGCGATCATGCTTCTTATCAGTAAGAGTCTACGGAACAATTTCGTATGCAAGTATTTTTGAAGGGAAACTTCTTTACGCGCGCTTGACTTGGGGAGTAAACTGGCGAACGCGTTACGAAAAGTGTGATCGGGCGAGGTGCACGGGAGTTTAGTGGGGGATATAAGCAAGAGAAAGCAGTGCGCGCGCACATTTTCTTTCTCTCTTCCTCTCATAACCAAATACGTTTGAAGTTTTTTTTCTTTTGCTTATATCTCGAAAATGGTGCGTCCTATCGCAAAAATAATGAAATTTTCGACCCCCTTTATAAAACCTCTAAACTCCTAAAACTCAACATGTAGGTAAGCATTTTTCATATTTTCCATACAAAAAGTGAAAAATTCCTTATAAAACACGCCAAGGCCCCTGCGACTCTAAAAAACAGTTCACGGGGTAGGGCAAAAAAAACGAGTGTGCTTATGACCACACGACTGAAGTGAAACTTCAAACGTATTTGGCTATGAGAGGAAGAGAGAAAGAAAATGTGCGCGCGCACTGATTTCTCTTGCTTATATCCCCCACTCAACTCCCCTTCGCCTCGCCCGTAGCCCGTAGACATGGGTCGTACTTGCAAAATCGAGTACCAGGGCTTCCAAGTACGTCCACCTTAAGAAACCAGGCCCTAAAACCAGGGCTCGAGATACTTTCAAGTATTTTCTATCTGCATCAAAAATTGATCTATAACTTCATACAAATAAGAAGTACAATCGCGTAATCAAACAAAAGCCCTGTTGGAAGTAAAAAGTACTTGCATAGGAAATTGACCCGTGAATTCCTATAAATAAGGAGCACAATCGCGTTTACAAATAAATACTTTTACAAACCATTAAAGTAAAAATACTTGCATACGAAATTGTTCCGTAGACTCTTACGGAGTTGTATGGAGTGTCCGAGGTGTAGTAAGAGTCTTACCACACCTCGGACACTCCATACAACGCTCGCAAAATAATTACCTAGTACTACTACATAAACAAATGACGTTTGTATACGTGCAAATGTGTGCGTGAAATCTAGTAGCGTAAAAAAAATGGCGCGGTAAGCAATTTGTGTCGAGGAACCGAACGACGACGGCGGCGGCGCTGCCCGAACGTGTGCATTATTATGAAGTGACCATGTAGTTCAATTGTTTATTTATATAGTCGGGTTCGTAATGAAATAAAAACACTAAAATAGTTTAGTTTAAATGACTTGTCTGTAAATAATCGGTTATTAAATCGCATGTTATTAAAAATGCGAAATCTTACAAACAGTTTATGTAAATACGAATTCGGAAAAGCATCGCAATATCCAACCATCGTGATTAAAACTCAAATAAAACTTTTCGTGTCAGCAATACAGCGCTGCGGTTCGCGAGCGCCCTTGCTAAAGAGTCGGCGACGAATACCTCGAAGTGCGGGGTGAGGTGCGGTATCTGATATGAGGGCGAAGAAGGGAGTGTCCTTTCTGTACGTAGTACTATTAGTATTCTGTGCTCTTACTGATAAGGAGCATGATCGCATTTGCGAAAACAAACGCGGTTGTTGAACTATTTGAGTACCTACGTACTCGAGCGTCGAGGCACGACGGAGCGAGATACTTTCAAGTATTTTCTATCTGCATAGAAAATTGATCCATAACTTCATACAGATAAGAAGTACAATCGCGTATTCAAAAGCCCCGTTGGAAGTAAAACTACTTGCATAGGAAATTGATCAATGACTTCCTATAAATAAGGAACAAAATCGCGTTTACAAATAAATACTTGCAAACCATTAAAGTAAAAAATACTTGCATACGAAATTGTTCCGTAGACTCTTACTGATAAGGAGCATGATCGCATTTGCGAAAACTAACGCGGTTGAGTATCTACGTATTTGAGCGAGTAGCCGTATAAGGTACTTTATAGTCTTGCAAGTATTTTGAGTCGGTACCTGGTGTGCGTACTTGGAAGCAAAAACCTGGTCGAGTAAATACGTACGGCCACGGTCATAAGTGGAGTAGCAATTTCACAAAGCAATAGATTGACACTTTGGTTTTACTTACGACCTTCTTTTAATTAGCTATTTCTCTACTGTAGACACACACACTCACATTCATTTGCAACTGATTGTATTGCATTAATTCAACCACTACGGTGTGTGGCATGATAGCTTAGCGGTTATCACATTTGGGTAAGCGCGTCCTGCGTAGCGAGCCGTGGGTTCAAATCTCACGCGCGGTGATAGTTTTTTTAAATGTTTTTTAATAATTACTTCGAGTAATGACGCTTATGACTATAATAATATATTTCCTTGCCATGTTCGTCTTGTGCGCTTAATTCGTTAAACTTTATGATTATACCCACAGTTAAATAAATTACCTATAAGGTAGATACAGTTAAGTTACGAGTCATTCACCGCGATTAAATAGAACGTTGTTTGTTGGTTGTTAATTATTGTGGGTTAGCGACGTGTGTTCTATTAGCCTTGTTGTAGTTCCTTTTAAAATGCAGAATATTGAAATGAAAGCGAATGTGATTGCGCTGCGTAAAAGTGGATTTAATATAACACAAATGAACTTATGAAACTGAACTGAATGTGAGTATTATGCATATGATTTAATTATTTTTTCAAACATTTATTTTATTAAAATAGAACTGCAGATCCTTGTAGTTATTTTTTTAACGTATTATAAGGTCTAAATAGAAGAAAAAATTATAATTTCGAAGTCCTAGATTTTAAATGATGAATATAACATTATATTATTGTTATATGTAACATTTCTATTTTCATTATAATTTTGTTTCTCAATAGTATTCGTATTTTGCTAGTAGACTAACAGTACTCTTTTTTTGTTGTAGAGAAATTACCTACTGTGACTCGGAGGGTCACTAAATAAGGAAGAGGGTAGCCTTGCTGCGTGGAATGCCCCAGCTGGTCAGCGAATATGAAACAATTGGTTATAATACCAACAAGATATTTTGCCGAATTATTCAACACGTCTTTACGAACCGTTCGCCGTGCAAACGAAAACCAGCTCAAAAACCTATGCAATATTGTAGGGCCCATGCGCCAGCGTTTACAAGATTGCTTTGATAATAATGGGTATTATACTAAGGATTAAATTATAAATTGATTATACCTAGTAGGTAATAATAAAATTATACTGTAGCATATTCGTAATAAGGATTATTTTGAGGTTTAGTTTCAATCTTCTTTTCGTAATGAAAATGAATACTTAAGCTATAACCACAATAAGTCCTAAACTAGAAGTTTATTTATTCTTTATAAAATTATAACGAATAAACATTTTGTAATCACTTATAAAACATTTTTATTCTTTACCCCATATTTCACTAACTATATAATAATAAAAACAATTATTACATTATTATTCTCGTTTATTAATTTATCGAAAAATAAAAGAACAGATGAAGATAATTGATGAAAAGAAAAAAAATCTCATTTTGAGATTGGAACTTGGGCCTATATGTTTGCTAATCCGATGCGTTACACTATCAGCTATCCGGCCTTATAACAATGTTGTCAATTTTAGCAATGGTTTGAGCCGACCAAGGTCATACTTAATTACGTACGCTGCGTGTGTGAAAAAGCGATATATTTTTGTTTCGCTGACTTTCGCTCGAGACACCAGTGTATAAATTCTGAGGTGTGCGTTCTGTGTTAATACATCACTTATACACACATACGTATATACGGCCTGTACCGCGCGTGTTCACAGCAAAACAATCCTTACGCTGATAATGCAGTACTGACCGTTACCGTACCTTCCCTACTTGCCCGATCACACTTTTCGTAACGCTTACGTCACGCGTTCGCCAGCTTACTCTCCAAGTCAAGTGTGCGTAAAGAAGTTTCACGTAAATAATTTTGACACAACAAAAATCGAATTTGACAATTCGCGACTCGTCGACACGTGGTACAGACGCCAGCACGTCAACCTACCCGAAACTGTCAAAGGAGAATGGGCGGGTTCGTCCCCAGTGGTGTATCATAACGTGATATACGTCATTTTACAGATCATAACAATAGCTTCATTTTATTGTATGACACCAACAACGAAACTCGTGCAGGGAAGGAACCATGGTTTTTTTTAATAATATTATTTTTAGCTAAAAATAATATCATAACAAAAACAAACAAAACAAATAACTATAGAGTTATTTTATATATTTTTACTATGTTAAGCGTATAGTGCGGTATGGCTACCTATGAGCTCCGTCGCTTTATTGCTGTCCCGCACAGCTACATACTACCAGATTCACACATAAACAACTTTTGTGCGCAAGGCAACGAGAAAGGCTGTAAAGTACGCGTTAAACATTATGTCAGCTCTGAAGTGCGCTACTTACTGCGCAGTAACTCACCCCTTACCCCCGCTGACACGTGAATTTGTTACTGCGCAGCGACTTGCCTCATGTTCCGAGCTGCCATTTTGAATCGCACTGTACCTGTAGCCGGTAACCATGTGCACACAATGCTAGAGGCGTCATCTCATCGGGGTGAAGAAAGTCAGGGGGCGGGGGAACCCGAGCGAGATAACAATAATACGGAGGCGAGAAGGATAAAGACAAAGAACATAGGAGAGCAGTGGTGGCCCAGTGATAACGACTGCGACTTACGAGTTGCAGGTCGTAGGTTCGAACCCAGACAGGCGCTTTACTTTGTGTAAATTATTTCATCACCACTGCTCTCAAAACGGTGAAGGAAAACATCGTGAGGAAACCGGCATGTCCTAGAACCAAAAATTCGAAGACATGTGACATCTACCAATCCGCACTGGGCCCGCGTGGTAGATTACGGCCCATTCCCTCTTACCGAGAGGAGGCCTGCATCCCGGCAGTGGGAACGTTATAAGCTGATTATGTAAATAAAAGACATGTTGGATACACTTGTCACGGCCTATAATGAACGACACTTATTTAATTTCGTTACAATCGAAAACATCACAGCCACGGCGTTACACTTTTGTGTCGGGCTAACCCATGAACAATTCCAGAGGATTCTAGAAGAAACTCCTTCCTTGGAACAGTCACGGCGCTACAAGACAGTGCTGGGGGCATATTTGATGAAAATAAGGTCTGGAGAACCCAACGAAAGATTGGCTGCGCGCCTGGGCATGACCCGTTGAGCATTGGAGTGAAAATTGACTAAAGCTCGTGAGTGTTTGTTGGCCGACTTTGTTCCTAGGCATTTAGGATGGGATCATATAAGTCGTCATGAAATTATTTCCCGGAACCTGACTATTCCAAACTCATTGTATGGAGACAATGGGACTACAGCCATTTTAATTTTTGACGGTACTTGTATATTCATACAAAAAAGCAGCAATTTTCTATTTCAAAAGCAGTCATTCAGTCATAAGTTCCGTAACCTTCTAAAACGATATTTAATTGTCTGCACGGATGGATATATTGTTGATGTTACCGGACCGCACGCAGCAACGACATCAGATGCTACGATAATGTCGAGATTAATTCATAACGAAGCTCCAATACATGGTCTACTTCATGTCGGCGACGTACTCATTTTAGACAGAGGCTTCAGAGACTCTCTTGGAGATATAGAAGAACATGGTTATTATGCCCATATGCCTCCCACCAAGAGTAGGGCTGAATCACAACTCAGTACTGAGGATGCAAATAAATCCCGGCTGGTGACAATAGTCACATGGGTCGTGGAGGTAATAAATGGTGGCCTAAAACGTGATTTTAAAATATTACGGCAAGAATATTTCAACAGAGCACTGCCTGCTCTAAAAAACACGTTTAAAGAGCCTGTGACAAACACGCCACTTGCCAATCAAACAATCAGAGAAATCCAAGAAAGACTTCATCAGCCAAATAGTTTGGGTGATTAAGTTGCGGAAAACAATCTCAATCAACAGAGGGCAGCGTTCCATACTATCGCGGATATCCCAGTATTAACCTCTCGTCTGTCGGAACGTAGATCTACGCGAGACACAATGGCTTTTTAGAATTTAAGAATAAGCTACTGTCATAATAACACTCATAACCTCAAGGACACACATGTTAAGACTTCGATCATAGCTCTCTCCATCGCACTTTGAATGGATAGAATAGATATCCCAGGATATCTGCAAGTCAAAAGTGGTGGACGATGGTAAACTCAGCGAAAATGACATTTTCTTTAAGAAAAATGTAATCATTCGTAGTTCTTTCCCTGCACGAGTGTGGTGGATGGTGTCATAGAATAAAAGCAAGCCATTCTAATAAGCTTTAAAATGACGTATCGCTCAATTTGATACAGTCTTGAAACAGTCTGGGGACGGAGCCCATACAAAAGCGCCCATTCTCCTTTCCCCAATCAACTTTGAACCTTATTCTTTAGTAATAAAGTTGAAAATCTAATAAAGAAATCTGACAGATTGTAGTAGGTTGATGTGCTGGCGTCTGTACTTATTTGCCCTAACCCCGTGTATTGTTTTTTAGAGCCGCAGGCGCGGAGGGGGCGGCCTTGGCGTGTTTTTTAAGAAATTTTTCACTTTTTGTATGGAAAATATGAAAAATGATTACCTACATGTTGAGTTTTAGGAGTTTATGGGTTTCATAAAGGGGGTCGAAATTTTCATTATTTTTGCGATAGGACGCACCATTTTCGAGATATAAGCAAAAGAAAAAAAACTTAATACGTATTTGGCTATGAGAGGAAGAGAGAAAGAAAACGTACGCGCGCACTGCTTTGTCTTGCTTATATCCCCCACTCAACTCCCGTTCACCTCACCCGATCACACTTTTCGTAACGCGTTCGCCAGTTTACTCCCCAAGTCAAGCGCGCGTAAAGAAGTTTTTCCTTCAAAAACATACAAACAGCCGAACATAGTACCTCCTCCTTTTTGTGAAGTCGGTAAAAATTACTTGCATACGAAACTGTTCCGTAAACTCTTACTGATAAGGAGCATGATCGCATTTGCGAAAACTGACGCGGTTGAGTACCTACGTATTTGAGCGAGTAGCCGTATAAGATACTTAATAGTCTTGCAAGTATTTTGAGTCGGTACCCGGTGTGCGTACTTGGAAGCAAATACCTGGTGTAAAAACCCGGTCGCATATTTATGCGACCGGGACCGGGTTTTTACACCAGGTATTTCCAGCAATTTTTTACGTACCTTCCCTACTCGCGATCACACGTTTTCGTAACGCATTCGCCAGTTTACTCCCCAAGTCAAGCGCGCCTAAAGAAGTTTCACTTCAATAAGTACCACGTGTCGACGAGTCGCGATTGTCAAATTCGATTTTTGTTGTGCTAAAATTATTGAAGTAAAACTTCTTTACGCACACTTGACTTGGAGAGTAAGCTGGCGAACGCGTGACGTAAACGTTACGAAAACTGTGATCGGGCGAGTAGGGAAGGTACGTATTTTCGCGACCAGGTTTTTACACCAGGTATTTGCTTCCAAGTACGCACACCAGGTACCGACTCAAAATACTTGCAAAACTATAAAGTATCTTATACGGCTACTCGCTCAAATACGTAGGTACTCAACCGCGTTAGTTTTCGCAAATGCGATCATGCTCCTTATCAGTAAGAGTCTACGAAACAATTTTGTATGCAAGTATTTTTTACTTTAATGGTTTGCAAGTATTTATTTGTAAACGCGATTTTGCTCCTTATTTATAGGAAGTCATTGATCAATTTCCTATGCAAGTAGTTTTACTTCCAACGGGGCTTTTGAATACGCGATTGTACTTCTTATCTGTATGAAGTTATGGATCAATTTTCTATGCAGATAGAAAATACTTGAAAGTATCTCGCTCCGTCGTGACTCGACGTTCGAGTACGTAGGTACTCAAATAGTTCAACAACCGCGTTTGTTTTCACAAATGCGATCATACTCCTTATTAGTAAGAGAGCAGAATACTTAATAGTACTACGTACAGAAAGGACACTCCCTTCCTCGCTCTCATATCAGATACCGCACCTCACCCCGCACTTCGAGGTATTCGTCGCCGACTCTTTAGCAAGGGCGCTCGCGAACCGCAGCGCTGTATTGCTGAACGAACACACAATTATGCGATTTAAAAGTTTTATTTGAGTTTTAATCTCGATGGTTGGACATTGTGATGCTTTTCCGAATTCGTGTTTACATAAACTGTTTGTAAGATTTCGCATTTTTAATACCATGCGATTTAATAACCGATTATTTACAGATAAGTCATTTAAACTATTTTAGTGTTTTTATTTCATTACGAACCCGAATATATAAATAAACAATTGAACTACATGGTCACTTCATAATAATGCACACGTTCGGGCAGCGCCGCCGCCGTCGTCGTTCGGTTCCCCGACACAAATTGCTATCCGCGCCATTTTTTTACGCTACTAGATTTCACGCACACATTTGCACGTATACAAACGTCATTTGTTTATGTAGTAGTAATAGGTAATTTTTGCGAGCGTTGTATGGAGTGTCCGAGGTGTGGTAAGAGTCTACGGAACAATTCCGTATGCTTATTTACTTTAATGGTTTGTAAAAGTATTTATTTGTAAACGCGATTGTGCTCCTTATTTATAGGAATTCACGGGTCAATTTCCTATGCAAGTACTTTTTACTTCCAACAGGGATTTTGTTTGATTACGCGATTGTACTTCTTATTTGTATGAAGTTATGGATCAATTTTCAATGCAGATAGAAAATACTTGAACGTATCTCGAGCCCTGGTTTCTTAAGGTGGACGTACTTGGAAGCCCTGGTACTCGATTTTGCAAGTACGACCCATGTCTACGGGCTACGGGCGAGGCGAACGGAAGTTGAGTGGGGGATATAAGCAAGAGAAAGCAGTGCGTGCGCACATTTTTTTTCTCTCTTCCTCTCGTAGCCAAATACGTTTGAAGTTTCACTTCAGTCGTGTGGTCATAAGCACACTCGGTTTTTTTTTTTTTACGATAAGAGAGATTTTACAGTAAATTATTAATCTATTGTTACAATTATTCACTATTGTTTTATTCATGCAAAAGCAGGTACACTTTCAACCAAAGACTTCAACACAAACAGAACATGCATGAAAACGACACCTCGAAAAATAGCGACAAAACATTGTGAGCTTCATAAAATGTTTACACACAGTACAAATTGCCTGTAGTATCTACTGGCGGCGTGCCACCGAGTACGCGACAACGGGAGCTTTCGGCACTTAGCGGGAACAAAACAGAGTGTCAACCGCGACGCTGCGACGTGAGCCGCTTGTGTGAACGGGCTCTTGTCGACTGTCAAATTGAAAACGGTTCATTGAAACAAACTATTAGAGCGCTATCAGAGCTAATTAAATTGTTGGTGATTGCGTATCTCGTAATTAGACGGCAAACAGTAATTAGAACTGTTTATGAAACACGGTCGGTAAAGCTGTGTATTCAGTGCATGAGTGAAAACAATTTGATGAATTGATCGGAGCCCTAATTGCGTAATACACTTACAATCACAATCCGAGGTTTTTGAAAGAAATTCCTAATCCATTGCTTCATATGTTTGAATAATTCGTCTGCTCAGCAATGTAAATAACGCAATGAACGTGGTCGAACTGTCAAAATGAATGACATTGCGATAAATTGCCGTTTTATATGTGTTACACAATTATCTCGCAGTTGTAACATAAGAATTTTACTTACTGTCTTAGAAGACAGTTGAGACTTTATAACTCGACTAAGACTTCCTGCGTAATACCTGAAAGGGCGCTACACACGGCTAAGATACTACAATTCAATGGACCACATTACACACGACGAAGATAATATTTATTTCATATTCCATTGAATTGTATGGCGAGCGATATTGTATCTTAAGATAAAATATTATATTAGGTCCTTACATATGAAATTGGCGTTTTGTATGGAAGGAACAAAAAGTCGAATATTTTTTAATATAATATATTTAATTAATCAAAGTATGAACCATTGTTTTCAATGCACTTTTGCCATCTTATAGGTAGTTCATTGATCCCTTTACTAAAAAAACCAGTCGGACGAGAATCAATAAAATCTTTGAAGGCGATTTGGACTGCCCCATCGGAGTTGAATTTTTTCCCTTGCAAAAAGTTATCCAAATTGCGAAAAAAATGGTAATCTGTTGGAGCAAGGTCCGGGGAGTACGGAGGATGTCTAAGACATTCCAATTCAGTAATGTAACGCAGCAGTCGACGCGCGTTTGCCGGTTTGCTTCAGTCAATTCGTGAGGTACCCACCTTTCAAGCTTTTTAATCTTCCCAATTTGCTTCAAGTGAATTAAAACAGTTTTATCACTAACATCGAAGCCTGCAGCTAACTCGGACGTGGTTTGCGATGGGTCCGCTTCCACAATAGCCTTCAATTCTCCATTATCAACTTGGGTCTCAGGCCGTCCACGGGGCTTGTTCTGCAGGTCGAAATTTCCAGAACGAAAACGTTGGAACCAAAAACGAACTGTGTTTTCTTTTGCAACATGACCGCCATACACATCATTCACCCTTCGAGTCGTTTCCGCAGCACTAGTGCCACGGCGGAACTCGTACTCGTAAATAATGCGATATTTTAAATTTTCCATTTTGTAAAATGAGTGACGCAAACAGAAAAAACAGAAGAAAAAAAACAAATGAATGACGGTCATCGAAGCACAAATACATGAGTAAATAGCTGTACAAATTTGAATTTGGAATTCCTTACCAAAGAGGAGAAATTCGTGATTAAAGTGGCCAGTACGAAAAACGCCAATTTCATATGTAAGGACCTAATAGTATCTTAGCCGTGTGTAGCGCCCTTAAGATAACAGCTAAGTATAGCATATTAACACAAATTTCAAAGTTCAGATAGCAAATGACTGCCATAAACAGTCATGACGTGGTCGCAGCACCGTCGAAGTGTCACGACTATGAGCCACTAATTCATTATGCTAACGAGACGCGTTGCCTCCGACGGTGATGGATTAGCCTTTCTCCCCTTCGCATAAACGCGACGACAAGAGGAAATGCGTAAAAAATGGACCAATAACAGTGTATGCAAAAGTTGGGCGCTCCCTCGACGTAAAATATTAGGTTATTGAAATTTTCCGGACCCCTAGAGCGAAGTAGACAAGACTGCTAACACGGCTCCTTCTTACGTAGTGAAAATAGCATTTCGCTGTAACTTTGCGACGACGTTTCCTAGGAAAATAGAAGTGCTGAATTAAAAATGAACTGTTCTTGCTTCTTGGTTGAAGCGATTCCGCTGTTTTGCATTTGAATGGGAGTTTGTAGGTTGAGATTTTATGAATTCGTACGTGTGCTAATGTAATGATTTCAGTAGATAATAATGAGATTATTAAGCCCTGACCTAGTAACCTAGCTCCCGATACCGGAGAGGTACTACTTTTTTATATTTCTAAATGATTTTGTTGATGGAGCGTAAGCATCTTAAAAATTAAACTAACTGACCAATTTCGCAACACTGCAATACGCTCCAAGATAGGTATTGGCGATAAGTCTGAGAGGCTGAAGTGGAACTGGGCGGGTCAGACAAATAGGATGCATCCAGACAGATGGGCTAAAGTCGTCACACAGTGGGTGCCTAAAAACGGGCGACGTCACCGAGGCAGGCCTAAAAAACCAAATAGTAGGAACCTACACCAAAATAATACACCTTCATTTCAAACTCTTTTTCAATTTTAATTACATTTTTTTTTCATTAAATCACAAAATCATTTTAATCCATGACAATGATCACAAACTTCCCCTTTGATTGTTCCTCACACTATTTCTCTTGCATAATATTTCACTTTTCTCCGACATTTTCAACTTTATGACGTAGTTCCAAGTGCGTCAGCATTCGTTTATTCGAATAGAAACTCTTCGTGCAGTTTGTGACGCTACACTTGTACTGCCGAACACCAGTATGGACTGAAGAATGCCTTTTTAACGACCTCGCGTTCGAGAATATTTTCATACAGATCGAACATTGTGGAACATCCCCAAAGTGCTTCAGCTGGTGATGCGTCAGATGAGTTTTATATTTGTAACTGTGAAAGCAAAAAAAAACGTTCTCTCGTTTTAGTCATTGAGTTAGGCGAACACAGATATAGATATACCTAGATAACGCAAGTATCACGAACTGTATGAAAACTAAGCGTGCCACTTTTTGACTACCTACTATGACGTCACAAGCTCGCGCTCTCTCGCTCACGCTCACCCAGCCAGCAGTACGCAGGACTGAGCGCGAAAGTGGCGGCTTATGATTTTCGATCTTAAACTGGTGCGATTTTTGGCACGCGAAGAAGGTGCTCTTGCGTTATCTAGGTATATATATATCTGTGGGCGCGAACAAGCAAACGGCTAAAGGTCTTCACTCTTATAAGTGTGACAACCTTTAGCCTTCAGCTTAGCACCGGATCAGCATCACCTCACTCTATCGGCTCCCCCTGCTGATCTAGCGCGACCAATTCTATCTCTATTCTACCAAGAATACACAAAGTTCTTTCCATCCAACTCGACATCTCTTCAGCCCGAGCATTGGGTTACCCGTAGACTCGCGTTTCTATGAAGATAAAGACATGTTTATTCTTTCCATAGCAACGGGGAGCAAATTTTAAAATCAATATAGATTCTTGTCTAAGTCCAACGTGATGTAGACTATTTGACACTTGTTGAGAAGAAAATGTTTCTACCCCTAAGTGTCAAAAGTAGAAAAAAATTGGTCTTCAAGCTTGACATTGTTCTGGCCATGCTTAAGACAGTATAAATATTTCTACAATCTGTTATTTTGTGTCGACTAAACCCGTTTCTATGGTGGTCATGCTGATGTAGCTGCGCTGACATCTCGGGGGTACTGTGTCGCTCAGTTGGGTTACAACCAGCCGACGAGGATAGGTGATGCCGATCCGGCGCCAAGCTGATATGTGTGCGATGACCTTAAGGTGAAAAGCGGGGCCACGGTTTCGTCATCAACCTTAGTATAGTCGTTGTAAATAACAAGCGCAGGTAATATGACTTCTAAGTCATTGACATAAGGTTAAAAATCCAATGACTGACGCACGCGTGCTCGTAAAATAGGTACATCAACGACTTACCTGCTTTTAAGTAAGTAAATAAGAAAACCACATACCCGGAACATTCGAAGTGGGAACCGAACGCTATTTGGCTTTAATTAAAAGCCAAAAGGCATTAATCCCAAGGTACGGTCAACCGTACGTCACAGTGCTTATACACTTGAACTACGAAAATCTACTGCTACATAATAAAGGGCTTTAAAGATCCGTGGCATACCTACTGTCCCGCCATTTTGTTTATTTATCAAAATGGCCGACATGCATCAGACGGGGGTTTAGTCCTATTATATTTTCCGTTTGCATTGCTGTCAGTTATCGATTTATATAGGTATCACGCGTGATAGTAATCTGCGTTCGCGATTTATTTGCCAAAAATGTAAACAAATATGAATTAATGGAAAAATAAAATTAATTCCTACACAATAAAGTTCAGTTTATGCTACAACTTCAAACATTTTTATAACTTTTTCAATAGTGTTAGTCACTTTGAAATCAACTTAATTGTCATTGAAATAAAATTGATATTTGTTTAACTTGAAATAGGGTGAGGGTGTGCGGCAGTGCGCACTTTTACTATAGGTATGCCAGGCTCCATATAAAAATCTTCAATCCCCTTTATCAATGTCAAATTATTAATGTGGACGTAGGGTTGATTGTACCAGAGCGTAAATATTAATATGGACGTAGGTACTGACCAGAGCGTACAAATTAATATAGACGTACTGACCAGAGCGTAAATATTAATATGAACGTACTGACCAGAGCGTAAATTTTAATATGGACGCATTGTTGATTGTACCAGAGCGTAAATATTAATACGGACGTACTGTTGATTGTACCAGAGCGTAAATATGGCACATCGTGCATTAGAAAGACTGTCACACAGGCATGAGTGACAGAGACCATAATCTACAAAGCGAAACTTTTTCTGAAATTCAATGAGCCACATTAAGGCTGCCTTTCCACCAGAGATGAGCGAGGATGCGTAGCGAGGTATGTGTGTTAAACTAACCAATAACAACGCCAACTTAGTTCAAGCTATAAAAATGAAGCGACGTTATTGGTTGGTTTCACACACATCCCTCGCTACGCATCTTCGCTCATCTCTGGTGGAAAGGCAGCCTTAGCCCAGGTTCGCACGGGCGATTTTTTATCGCGCATTGGAATTTCGGCTCTCGGTATTGAGCCGAGCATTTAGAATCCAACAGAATGCATTCCAACGTGTTAAAAATATACACTGATGGATTTACAACACGAAATCCAGTGCGCTATAAAAAATCGCTGCGTTAATTATACTGTATTCTTATCTAAACTAATAATAAAGTTCAAGTGTTTGTCTGAACGCGCTAATATCTGGAACTATCAGTCGCATTTGAAAAATTATTTTCGCATTTGCTATAGGTACACATCCCGCAGTGTTTGAAGACTAAGGTCTTTAACCAGTGCGTCCTGCCCGTCATGACATACGGTGCTGAAACGTGGACACTGACGGTCGGGCTGGTCCACAAATTCAAGGTCGCTCAGCGCGCTATGGAGCGAGCTATGCTCGGAGTCTCTTTGAAGGATAAAATCAGGAGTGAAATTATCCGGAAAAGAACCGGAGTTACCGACATAGCTTGCAGAGTAAGCAAACTGAAGTGGCAGTGGGCTGGCCATGTCTGTAGAAGGACTGACGGCTGGTGGAGCAGACGAGTCCTGGAGTGGAGACCGCGTACCAGCAAGCGTAGTGTGGGCCTCCCCCCAGCTAGATGGACGGACGACCTAAAGAAGGTGGCTAGGGTAGACTGGATGCGGAAGGCGGAGGACAGGGTACTGTGGCGCCGTCTGGGAGAAGCCTATGTCCAGCAGTGGACTGCGATAGGCTGAGTTGATTGATTGATAGGTACACATCACGCTAGGACCCTTAGGAACCGAGCAAAAAGAAAAAAGTCAAAGAACGCTAAACGAAAACGAAGTAATAGCGCGGGCACGCGATGCGATGCGTCGGGGGTACAGACGCCAGCACATCAAGCTACTACAATCAGTCAAATTTCATTAATAGATTTTCAACTTTATCGCTAAAGCATAAGGTTCAAAGTTGATTGGGAAAATTTGACAGTTTCGGGTAGCTTGATGTGCTGGCGTCTGTACAAGCGATTTCACGAGGACGAAGTTGCGGGGAGAAGCTAAGTAGTTAGTTATCAGAATACAATATCCTTAACGCGGCAATTTTTTCAGAGTAATAAGTTATTACATTAAGCTTGTAATTAACGTACCTGCAGCCACAAATGTTACATTTATAAGGCCGTTCATCGCTGTGCATCACCATATGCAATTTCAACTTATTTGGCGTGATAAAGGCCTTATGGCACACCTCACATTTTATGGTTTTCTCCCTGTTAATCATATTTTTCTGATGCTTGTTTAGGGAGAACTCACTCTTAAATGTTCGATTGCAATGATAACAACGTAATGGCTCCGATTCACAGTGAACTGTTTCTTTGTGTAACTAGAAATTAGATGGAAAAAAGAAAGTTAACTAATACTCAACTACTACAAAAACGTCAACTACGAGTAAAGAGATTGTTATACCTTTTTAGTTGATGTTGTAGGCGTAGTTGACAAGACATCGTAACAAAATAACGTCGATTTTTGTATAAGCGGAATAACACTGATTTTATAATATATAGGTGGGTGTGTTTATTATTTATTTAACTATCTATTTATTTATTTAAAAAAAAACTATCTAGGTATACATAGTAAAATATGTTCCGGATTGGCGCAAAAACGGCAGAACGGGTTTGAATGAAATCTGGCACACAGATAGTTTATAGCCTGGATTAACACATAGGGTACTTTTTAATCCCTGTAGTAAGATCTCGTGGGATATTACCGACATCCACGCAGGCGAAGCCGCGTACAAAAGCTAGTTTTTTTAAACAAAAATATCTATTCACCTACCTTCAAATACCATTGCCGAGCGAAAGTTTTTCCGCAAATATCACAGATGCTCTTATTTAGCCGCATATGATTGATAATGTGTTCCTTAATAGAGTGTTTAAAATAAAAACTGAAAAAGATATTATTAGTATGAAAATAATATTTACATACTTACTGAACTTAAAAGCTAACCCTGTTATTCATAATCCTATTTTATCTCTATTTTAGCTAAAATAGGTTTATAGAACGTTTGTCTTTATCTGTCACGTTGTCATTTCTGTGTGTAAGAAAGAGACAAACCCCATTTTAACTAAAATAGGTTTGATAAGTTTTATGAATAAGGGGGTAAGAGTCTCTAAATAATAATTATTATATGTACAGACGTCAGCACATCAAGCTACCCGAAACTGTCAAATATTCCCAATCAACTTTGAACCTTATGCGTTAGCGATAAAGTTGAAAATCTATTAAAGAAATTTGACAGATTGTAGTAACTTGATGTGCTGGCGTCTGTATACAGTATACAGTGTGGCGATTAGGTTATCAACTTAAATTCCATTGGTGTCTGGATTTGTGCCGATTGACGGAAATAGCCTCGTCCCCTATTACATGGGACATAACATAACTGGCGAAATGGGGGTGTACAGTCAGCATCAAAAGTCGATTAACACTATCATTTTTACATGTTATTAAATTGACAACAACTTTTTTCAATAAACTGATTTTTAGCTTATCACATAATAGACTGCAGTATATATTCTAAAAAAATTTCTTCTGCTGCAATTTTGAACAAATATTTTGCTCAATAACTAAGATTAAAAAAACTGAAGTGTTAATCAACTTTTGATGCTGACCGTACTATAGGTGGACCTTTACACTCTCAAACAGGTGTAGCGTTCTGTTATAGTATATTAATATTATGTCACGGCTAATAGCCGAAGTGCGGCTACTCCTAGTTTTAGCCGGGTACAACTAGGTGCAGCCGGCCACATGCGGTTCGTGTGTACTTCGGGTGACATCGGTTGCACGGATGCGGTCGGTCGATAGGCGTAGGATGCAAGAGCGAGCGAAGGGCACCGCGAGGCTAGGTTTGGTTAGATTACTTTAAACCCTTTACACAGAAATAGGAGCTCCGCCGATGTTCCAGCTAAAACTATAGTCCATTTACTATAGCATTAGACAGAAGTTAAAAAAGGCTCTTTTAGGAGCACACTTTGTAATAAAAGTACAACAAATATTATTACAGTCAAGATTGATGTGGAGTTAAATATAATCAATTTAAATAACAGCAATCACACTTAATTGTACTTATTTAACCTATCTACCTTCTGAAATTACAAGGCTTTCATTTAATATTATTTAGTTTTTACATAAAATACTGTCGTGTCAATGTTTAAAATCTAAAAGAAGCAGGGAGGGACAGTACCGGGAACGTTTTTCATGTCACTATAACTCCACCAAATCTAAAATGTTACCTATTCCCTTCACAAGTTGTGGCAGCACGTGTTTTTTTATTTTGTCGGTTTATATAAAGTTGTTTTTAATAAAATGATTGTTACTAAAAATTGTTTCATATTATGTACCTATCCAAGCATCGTGACGAGTAGATAGATAGAATATGCTTTATTGTATGCCATACATTGTTACTTACAAAAAAAAGCATAAACATTATTTATTAAAATGGTTTGAACTTAACTTGAAAATAAAAGGTTTCCTACTCCTGCTTCTGCGAGCCTCTTTTTTCTAATGTTATAATAAATGGAGTATAGGTGTAGCCGCACTTCGGCTATTAGCCGTAACATAATGCATTGTGGCAAAGACATCGACGCGCAAACTGTAAGCATGAATTCAACACATAATTCTAAACCGCCTAGCGTAGAAATTTTCGGCTATCAAAAAAAAAATCTGCACTTTCATAGAAAAGTGCAATACTACGCGGTTAAAATGTATGGAACGGCAACTGTTTTTTTTTTAAATAACCGACGGAATAATTCAGGTGGTTTCAGGATCATGTACTCAATCTATCAATGGTAACGTTGTAGGTAGTAGTATGTAGATTGCACGTCACTCACCGTTTTCCACAAATATCACACACATTCTTACGAGTACAGTGGGTCAGCTCATGTTTCTTCCAGAGACGCAGCTTGTTGTATTCCTTATGGCACCTCGAGCAATACCCTCCAGACTTCTTCAAATGTTCTCGTCGATAGTGAAAATGCAATGCCAGCAATGACCGTCTATTCTTTTCGCAAATGTGGCATAAAAAACGCATTATATCATTGCGCGGAAAGTGCGAAAACCTGAAAATATTTTAAATAATACAGGCTGTTTATGTCTCTTCATAAAGTATACTCGCCTTCGTAATTGCTTTACCAACTTAAGATTTAATGTCACTTGCTCGTCATAAAACAATAACGTCTGTCTGACAGTAAGATTTCCGCCATCTCGCCGTCAGACGACCGACACGTCGTCTTTCAGGCCTTGGACGCCGATTGGTCGCTGCCTTACTCCACCACCGAAGCAATTGCGTAACACACTAACAGTAGCAATGGCTTTCAGTTTGACAGTTCAACAACATTCATTGCGTTATTTAAGTTGTTGAGCAGACAATTTTTTCTAACATATGAAGCAATACCCTTCAAAACCATTCAGATTGTGAAAGTGTATTACGCGATTATGGTGCTGCAATCACAGTGCCTTGCCAGGTGTTCTGCCAGACTCCAATTGATTAAATAATTCGTATTCCGATATAGAAAATCGTACCTACTTGGATAAGGCTTGCATAGGTGCGTGGGGATTGGCGTAAAAAAAGAGAACCCTATGCTCAGCAGTGGGTGAAGTCGAGCTGTGTATAGTGATGATGATGAAGATTTTAATAATTTTATTTTACTGGGAATTGTTGTCGAAATTGATAAAGCAATTATAAGGCCGCCTATACATAGACTTGAAAAAAAATGGCTTACCTATGCACAACAGTAGCAGCCAGGTCGACGCCTACGAAATCACACAATTTGCACGCTAAATCATTATTTGACCAATGATCATTCAAATGTATGCAAACATCTTTAGTAGTGGTGAAACTGAGATTACAGAGACCTACAATATCAAAGAAATAATTTAGTGATCCCTGTTCGTAAGAAATGCTAATCATATCGAGATTTTTCTAGTAGTAAAATAGCTAAACAATGAAATATAATAAAATAAAGCGGCCAACTGCGAGACCGACTCGCACTTGACCGCTTAGGGGAAGGATTCCGTACCACCGTATTATATTTACATAATCAGCTAAATAATGTTCCCACTGCTGGGACACAGGCCTCGTCTCTGTGCGGGTTGGTAGATGTCACATGTCTTCGAATTTTGACGTGAATATGTGCTTAAAATAGTTTCCATAGTGGGAGGCAAGTCAAAAAAACCAATGATAACAAAATCGGGGGATACAGTTTGGTGTTGCAGCTTCATATCTATCATCTCCATCTTAAATTCAATAACACCATTGGATAGCTACAGGATCAAAGAATTCATTACGCCAAGTGAGGACTGTGACACATCGCGCGCGGTGGAGGGGGAAGCGCCGCCATTTTGAGGTCATTTCGAGATTTCCACTTGGTATAACTTTTGATTCGGAAAAACTACGACATTCGTTTAAGTTTCAACCGTCAGCTCTCGTCAAAATCTATCGATTGTATACAAAACATTAGTGAAAATTGTTGATTATGATGTGTTAAAATATAACAAGAAAAATAATATCAAAAACATAAAATGTCGGCCTATACGCGTCAAAAAGCCAAATCCAAAAACAGAGATCGTAACGGTTGGAAAGGGCTTCTCAAAAGCAATCGAATGGTACCAATAAAACACCATATGACCGAGTCAAGCAGTGCTGGGAACGTAAAAGAATGAATGCGGCCGTGCAGATCAACCCCGTTACGTATTCACGCACAACACACGGCCATGTCCGTGACACACACTTATTATTATTATTATTTGTTAAAGCAGCCCTAGTTGTACACATTCTATGAAATTTTCAAGTGTATCTATTACGGTTCAAAAGATATGCCTTGATACGCATGGACGGACGGACAATGGAGCTTTAGTAGAAGGGTCGTGTTGGTAGCACCCTAAGGGTATGGAACCCTAAAAACCATAGTTATCATAAAGCAATAAGATTCATTTTGCCGGCTGACCCCAAGTGAGATGGGACAAGAAGTCACCGAATACCTTAATAATAATAAGTCATTACCACATGACGATGAAGAGACATTTTGGTCTTGGTTTCCAACTATTTCAATTTGTGATTCGCGTTTTACCTCACCAATATTTTGACCATCATATTTTCTACCTGCAAATAATGGAGGAATATTTCATATAGACGGCAGCGATACTTCATAGAACAGTCCTTTCAGTTATTTTACTTCTGATTTTGCATCACTATCCAATCACTTTATTCTCATTTTAATAAGGTTGCTTTTGGGTTGCTGCCACTGGCAAGTCAAAATCATTGTGATCTTTATTCTCGTTACAATAAGGTCACTGTTTCTTTGCTGCTGTCAGAGGCCAAATAACTGTGAACAGATTGTACAGACGCTAGCACATCAAGCTACTACAATGTCTTTTTTATTAGATTTTCAACTTTATTTCTAAAGCATAAGGTTCAAAGTTGATTGGGAAAATTTGACAGTTTCGGGTAGCTTGATGTGCTGGCGTCTGTACGTTCAACCACACATCAGTAGTAACAAATTTGACATTGACAGCGCCTTTATAGGAAACACCAAAGTCTAGTTTTAGATCGTAATTTATTTTTGACAAATAGAATTGAATAGATTACTCCTTATTATGTACACCATATAAATTAGAGATATAAATGTACAGACGCCAGCACATCAACCTACTACAATCTGTCAAATTTCTTTAATAGATTTTCAACTTTATCAATAAAGCATAAGGTTCAAAGTTGATTGGGAAAATCTGACAGTTTCGGGTATGTTGATGTGCTGGCGTCTGTACAAACACACCAACAGATATAAAATCATTTGCCACTGATGAGGGGTTGCCTGCCCAACCAATGAAGCCTATCCAAAGGGTGCACAATATGGTCTTACGAAACCTTAAAAATGAGTTGGAAGCTTACCCAAGTCATAAGCATATTCTTGACTGAAAGTCCGCTTTCTTCCTTTGCTTCGACATACCTTTATGTGTTTAAGGTAACATACTTTTCTTGCTGAAACATGGACTTGTGTTATTATTTTACCATTTCTGTAGTAATAGAAATTAAAGCCACTGCAAAAAATACACTCACTGCCTTTACGCTTGTAACTCCCATAGGGCTATGCAGAGGTGTCTTCGCACCCACATTTTGCCAGTTATGAATAGCACACCCCGGACACTCCATACAACGCTCGCAAAATAATTACCTACTACTACTACATTAAAAAATGACGTTTGTATACGTCTGAATGTGTCCGTGAGGTACTTGTGTTTGCGAGCGCTCTTGTTAAAGAACGGGCGACGAACATGACGAAGTGCGGGGTGAGGTGCGGTAACTGATGTTAGTGCGGGGAAGGGAGTGTCCTTTCTGTACGTAGTACTTTAAGTATTCTGTGTTAATAGTAAGCGAGCTTATTGCCATCAACTGGGCATAAATCCAGTCTCCAGCCTGCTACTGAAAAATTCCTGATGGAAAGCAACTCAATAACGCTCAACCTGGTAATTAAACACATGAGTAGATATCATGTGAATTGAACTTAGGACCTTTCGGTTTACATAGAAAAGCAAATTGGATTTTTCTAGCTGGAATTTCTCAGTACCTAGCAGTCCGGTGTCTGGATTTGTGCCCGGTTGATGGCTATTGGTTTAACACATTCACCGCCAGTGTATCATTTTTGCATACAATTGTTATTACAGTATGTTTCAAAAATGATACACCGGACCGTGCCATTGGTTGTGTAATGTGTATCATAAAGGATACAATAACCTAAGAGATTTGACAACTAGCAAAAGTGTTTGGTAGGCCAGTGTATCATTTAGGATGAATACTCTGAAAAACCTGAAAAAGGGCACAAGAAGGGAGAGGGTAGATTTTAACATGTATAGACCATAAATATAGCAATATAAACAAAAATGAAAATATAAGGAAAAAATGTGTGACTAGATTGACTATGCTTCACGGTGAACATGTTGAACATAACTGCCAAAATGTGGATGTGCTATAGGTACACCTCTGCCAACCCTTCGCGGAAACATGGGGTAATATCATGATATGTGTAAGTATTCCATACTGGCTACACATATTGTGTCACAATGATCAAAATGGACACAAAAAACTCATCAAAACAAATCAATCATATGAGCCCAAACTGGAGGCGTTTACTAGCAGCCACTGAAGAATTCCACTATCCACCTCCTGGCTCCATCATCAGATTAACTCCAAGGTACCAAATTATAGTTTTGTCATCCGAACTACTTAAACATACTAAGTGTAATTTTGATACGACAATTAGATGTAGGTTAAAATTGACTTCTAAGATTTTATTATATTGTTTGTTAGTTAGTCACAAGTTCGCTGGAGCTAATAAAAGCATGTTAAAAATCAATAAAATAAAAAAAAATCTCACCATAATTACATTTACACTTTGCGCAAGTGTAAATTTCTTTTTCCTTACTTTCACTACTTTTTTTTACATTACTTTTACTACTTTTGCAATTAACCTTTTTTAAATTAGCTTTTGTTTTAAGGAAACCCTTTTTTTTCTTGTTCTCATCATCCCTTGATTTGATATCATCTTCGTGAACCTCAATTTTAATTACAGTAGGTGGCAAATTAACCATTTCATTGTCGTCATTGTTAGCAGAATGTCTATCATTGTCATCATGATTAGAATTATGAGTATCACTTTCATTATGGTTAGAATAATGAGTATCATTGTCAAAATCTGGATCAAATATTTCATCTTTAATTTTTGTTTTTAATGTAACAGGATCATTGTCATTTTCATTGGTATTTTCTCCATTTCGATGTTTAACTACATAACATTTCTAAAACAGAAACATAAAGTTAACACTTTGCCAGAAACTAAATGCCCCCAGATGTAAAAACAGTCAACAAGTTCCATTGTGTCTCATTCTGTGAGCTTCAATCAATAAAGATGAGAAGCAAGTGGTGCCAGAGCAGCAGCGGGCAAGGTTGAGATGGTTGCAGTTTCTTGGCTATTTATTATTAGCGCAAGATGCGATCCAGTACTCACAATATGCGCATTGACCTATTAAGGTGCGATATGTCACATGTAAGTTTGATACCAGTTCACAATTTGTCAGTTTTCCATGAACAGATTATAAACGATCGAAAAATAATGCTTTACATTGTAAGTGGTTTGTTTATAATCTCAGGAGATAGATTATAAACAAACAATGTTCATAATTATATGGTGACATTTCCAATACGTAAGTATTCATTTCTGGTGCTTAAGTAAGTCTTCATATATAATTTGTCATTTATACTGTTCACATGTACTAATTTATACCACATAATATTCTGTTTTTTTTTTCCAGGAACATTATCTATAGGTACTTAAATGAAATTTGGCTATTTATAGTGAGGTAATGAGATCCATACCATCCATAGACAAATAAATGTGTACCCAGCCAGTGCAAAAAAATGTTTTACTATAAATTTATAAGTTCACTTACCACATCAGAAATCACAGATTTCCAAAGACTATGGGATTTATGGCATTTCTCCTTGAACTCAACATAACTTTGGACCTTTTCGGCACATATTTTGCACAACAAACGTGGTTGGTCTTGGCTAGTTAACTAAAATTAATTAATTCGTTAGAAATAACTAACTACTTAAGACTTTTTGGCAATCGAAATTATTGAAACTTGTTTATTGACAGGAGCTAAAAAATATAAAAACAACCTACTAAGATTGTGAATTAAATATTAATAAAAAACTTACAGTAAATCCAAAACAAAACTCGAAAAGTTTCAACCATCCATTCTGCTCTTCTATTAACACCATGTCAACTCTATTTGCGGTAAGACATATTCGACACGTTTGTATTTTAATAATGCTATCCCTTTTACTAATTAAAGACATCTTTTCAATCTAAAAATTCGAAATTAAAAATATTTTGATTCAAATAACCTTACTTCTGACAAGACTGACACTGACAAACTGACAATTACAAACAGCTGAATGACGTTACTTCAATTGACTTGACAGACCTAAGTTAAACCAATCGGATTCCACCAGAGATTTACATCAGACTTAGTGATTGGCTCAAATAATCTCTCTGTCAAGCATCGCGTTTCAGATCTTTGCAATGTTGCAATTCATAGCATTTGCAATCGTAGCTTTTTTTTTACCCGACTGCGCAAGAAGGAGGGTTATTTATCTTTTTACTATTTTTAGTGGGTCAATTTACAAGTCTCGAGGTGTGTGGTTGTTGGAGCGTTCGTTCATTTTGTTATTTTACGACTCACGTACTAATAGTACCTAAAGCACACCTTCCAATGCCTAAGGAAAAGGATATTAAACTAATTATTTAAATTCTTAGTGTGTTTGTCCGCCGCACGAGACTCGAGACACGAGAGAGAGAATTTTTGGTTGCTGGTTGGCAACCAAAAATGCGAACACTTCCTCTCACAAAGAGGAGGCCTGTGTCCCAGCAGCGGCAGCAATGGAAACGTTATCTATAAGCTGATATGCATGACATGCCGGCAATACAATACACGTTTGATCGCCACACACTGCTGTCGCCGTCACTAATATACTAAACCGGCAAGTTCGGTTGCGGGGACACACGTACGCCGTCACCGAGACGTCACGCTCGGTTCGAATAAACTCGTTTCTCGGTGACGTCCCGGTGACGGTTGCGGTGGACAAACACCCTTAGAACGGCCTAGATATTTTTGATCACAACGAGGTATCAAACTCTTCTGAATTTGACTGAGTAGGTACCTAGGCAGATATTTATAACACAAGACATGTCCAATAGGTACTACTGCATTCTAAGAGGTGACACATTCTTGAAGCCTATGAAGCATCCTATATTTTGGCGTCGCATTCTCGTCAAATATGTAGGTAGGTACAGACATCAAGCTACCCGAAACTGTCAAATTTTCCCAATCAACTTTGAACCTTATGATTTAGTGATAAAGTTGAAAATCTATTAACGAAATTTGATAGATTGTAGTAGCTTGACGTGCTGGCGTCTGTACTTACAAAGTTTTGATGTTCCATCGATCGATGTCACATAATTATTTGTACCTACCTAATTGCATAATTGCAATATTTGCTGTCATCTTGACGACATAGGTACCTAATATTACTTAGATAAGTACCTACTTAATTAATTAATCATGAAGTCAGATATAAACTGTCGAGCTATCCGTAAGTTAGTAATGTTTATGCTCGTGAGTGTACTTACCAAGATAGGTAGGTAAGTATACCTACCTACTACAAGATTCCTGTTACAATAAGTTAAGCAACTCAAACTCTGATTCTTTATTTGTAAATCATATCACTGTACTGTAAGTAGGTAATGATTTTAAATAAGAATTTAGATATAATCTAGCCTGTACCTAAACACAGAGCCTCATTAGATTACACTTCATTGTCTATTGCTCCCTTTGTGAACTAGCGGTCCATTAAAATAATACCTAATTAGTAATCCATTAGATGCCCTAGAATCCTTTGCATAGCTAATTACCTACCTATATCTACCCTACCTTGGTATCAAGTGTAAGTAGGTACCTAAAAGCGCCCTAATATTTCAGAATCAGTATCAAATCACCCAATTTTATGATCTATAGCTGATTCTGCGAATTATTCAAGAAGCATGAGGCAAAAGTGAGATAAAATTGCTCAATTTATCAAACTAGTCAGTTTTTTGCGTTCAATGGAGGGAAACATTAGATCACTATAAGCGTTCGCATTATTCTAAAGGGCAAAAACAGATACGTAACCCTTCCTTTCTGAGTCGTTGAGTGAAAGCACTTAGGTTTCTTTTTTAATTTTGTAAAGAAGGTTTTAACCTAAATTTTTGTACCTATTATAGTTTTTATTTAGGTTTTAATTTGAATTAATGTGGGCTTGTATTTGCTCATTTGCTGTCTGCATCTGCATGATCCGTGGCTAAATAGATATGTAAGTACTTACAGGCTTTTTGGAAGATAACCAAAATTGCTTTGCAGGGGCTGTAAAAACAAATACCTAAGTAGGTAGGTACTTGATTTGCTAATTAAAAAAAGGTAAATAAAAAAAATGCCTTTTAATTTTTCGTGGTTACATCGGCTTGGTTATAGGCGTTTCGCAACCTCCGCGAGTCCGTTATTTAAACGAATAGCACAATTGCGAGACAAATACCTATTAATTTGGTACCTATAAGATTAGAATATAAAAAAAAACCGGCCAAGAGCGTGTCGGGCCACGCTCAGTGTAGGGTTCCGTAGTTTCCCGTCCGTCACAATAAGTGTTCCCACGTACAATTCGATAATACCTGATCCAATGTAATATGTACCTACAGCGCCATCTCTCGGGGAATTGGGTTACTAATTAGTACATAGACGTGCCAGAAGTTTTCGGTGGTAATTTTGGATTGTGAGAACCAATTTTAATCATTCTTTTTTTGTTTGAAAAAAGATACGTTCAGGATAATAAAATATGTAAACGAAATTAAAAAAAAAATGCTTGCATATACGATTATACTACAAACTTAGTCCAGAAATGATTTTGTACAACTTTTGTCTTTTTTGTACAAAAACTGTTGTTTCTATCAAGTTCAAAATAATTTTCCTAGAAAGTCCTTATAAAGTTCTACTTTTCAGATTTTTTTCATATTTTCTAAACTTATGGTTCAAAAGTTAGAGGGGGGGGGGACACATTGTTTTTTACTTTTGGAGCGATTATTTCCGAAATTATTGACATTATCAAAAAATGATTTCAGTAAACCCATATTCATTTTTAAATACCTTTCCAACAATATATCACACGTTAGGGTTGAAATTAAAAAAAAAAATCACTTCCCACTTTACATATAGGGGGGCTACCCTAATAAAACATTTTTTTCCAATTTTTATTTTACTACTTTGTCGGCGTGATTGATATACATATTGGTACCAAATTTCAGCTTTCTAGTGCTAACGGTCACAGAGATTAAGCGAGGACGGACAGACGGACGGACGGACAGACAGACATGGCGAAACTATAAGGGTTCCTAGTTGACTACGGAACCCTAAAAACAAGTAGGTATGGGTCCGTCTATTTGACAATCGGGAAGACAGAAGATGAAAAAATATTAATGCACACTTGCTTCCCAATTCACATTTGACGTTAGCAGAATAGTGGACATCGGCTTTACTTGCCATAAATAAAAAAAAAACTGCCTTTTTTTTTGTTTTTTTTTTTGTTGTCGGGGGAAACCTTCAAAAGGCACTCGACCTCCGGGGAGGGAGGTCGGGGAGTGTGGGATTTTTACCTCACTAAAACCACCCCGGTGATCACCATCAGCACATGGGGGCGGTCCCGAGACAAATTCCGGAACCCCCCCGTGCAATGCCTGTAAGGCACATCCCTGGGGAGACTGTAAAAGGGCCTCCCCTGAGCCTCGATATACACGGTAGCACGTAGCCACTGTGCCACTGTCTTCCCTGGGGTCACTTTGTGGGCGGACAGAGTCCCCACTCGGTGCGCCCGCGACCCCAAAGGATGTACCACTACCTAGGTATCTGCGTTTGAAAAACCAAAATAAACATACAAAAAATCACGTACCTAAACGCTAACGAACTTAAATAAAATGATAACACAGCAAATTGTATCAAAATTAACGAGCGACCCCGCTCACCAAATAAAAGACGAACGATAATTTATATCGGCAAACTGCTAGCTCCGTGGGCGATGATAATCTTCAAATTCAAAGGGAAAGGTGAATATTCAGTGCACGTAGTACCCTCGTGCGTCTGCCCGTAGCGGACGTGCCTCTAGTTGCCATAACTATTCCTACATTATAAGCAGATACTTCTGATATAAGAGTAATCGAACAGACGCGAGTGTTCTTTGAATTTATTGACTTGTGCCTACAGAGGAAAAATTTGCTTAGGTTAGTCTTTTGAGAGTAATTTTTGATGTCATTATGACTTTACCCTTTTAATAATAAAAAATAAAATAAAATTCGTTTATTTCAGGCAAGTTTTTACACATAGGTACACCCATAGTATCAAAAATAAAAAGAAATTAAATTAAATTTGAAATAGATATTAAATTTAATATTATTATTTTTATTTATTATTTAATTAATTTTGGTAGCCTTTTCTTATTTAAAGTAGGAGATTAGAAGACATGAATCTATAGATAGATATAGATTCAACTAAATAATATAGTGTTTGTTTGTAAGTGTCAAAATAACAGCTTTTTACTAAATGGATATAAAAGTATATATGGAACTTATAATAAAAAAAAGAAATAAAAAAAAAACAACAAAAAACAATTTTTTTTTATCTGTATGTCTGTTTGTTCCGACTATTCTCCAAAATGGCTAGAGCGACTTTGATGAAATTTAGTATGGGGATACTTTGAACCTTGAGGATATAGGCTACTTTTTCTTGACATACCACGCGGGCGAAACCCCGGGCGGAAGCTAATATTGAAAAACATTTATGCCAATTAGGTACTTTTCAGCGCTTAGTCTATCTGGCTGGACACCTACCTGCACCTTAATCGTGTAACACACTATCAATCTCAATTTGAATCATTTTGAAGAATATTACTAATCCATTGCTTCATATGTTCGAAAAATGTGTCTGCTCAACAACATAAATAACGTAATGAATGTTGTTGAACCGTCAAAATGAAACCATTGGTACTGATAGTGTGTTGCGAAATTACCCCGCTGAACTTCTAGAAAGTGGGCCATTTAAAACAGCTAATCAGTTACGTTTATACAAAGATAAAATGTTCCATTAAAGAACCTTCAGTAATAAAATTTAAAGTAACTAGTTATCTATATATATATAAAAATGAAACCCGTTTTCCGTTGTCACGACATAACATAAAACGGCTGGACCGAGTAGGAGTCAGATTTGGCTGGCAAGCTAAAGGAAGAAAATGTAAAAAATGTTATTGTACAGCCTGATCTTCCTGCCGCAGCTGTAATTGACATTTATTGCAAGAAAGCTGCCTCAAGATACATAAGGTGTTAAAAAAATAACCCGACAAACTTTAAGAGGTGCTTTAGGCCATCGAACTGAACAACTTTCACCATGGGACCAACTCTGAAATCACGAAAAACAAATCAGCTGCTTAAGGTGAATGCGTAGTGGTAGCCCGCGAAATTCAAGTTTTCTTACTTTTTTTGCAATTTGCAGGTCAGTGTCAGGTTGTATCTTGATAAAAATTTGATTCGCGACTATAATAGACATGTATTTACAGAATTATAGTCATTAGAATCATTAATATATCTCTTTAAGTTAGATTTCTACCATAAACACTTTTCCATACGAGATTTGTTCTTAACGGTAGAAATCTAACTCAGAAAGATGTATTAATGATTCTGATGATTATAATTTTGTAAATACGTACCTGTTATAGTCGCGAATCAAATTTTGATCAAGATAAAACCTGACACTGACCTAAAAATTGCAAAAAACGTAAGAAAATTTGAATTTCGCGGGCTACCACTGCGCATTCACCTTAATACAAAAGTTCAATACCTACTTGACTAAAATGTACTCGTACTAACCCGGCTTGGGTTAGTTACACCATTTATAACTCAAGTACGGCTGGACCGATTTTTATGATATTTGATTTGTTGGATTTGCCTCAACCTCGAATAGCAGAATAACTATTAAAACATGGGAAAATTTAACGAAAAAAAAACATACTTAATTCATAATCTGAGGCAATACAAAGTACGCGGGGTCAGCTAGTATTTCCATAAATGGATGTTGTTTGGGCTTATGTAGCTCATAATAAAGTTGGTGGTTTTTTTCATAATTTTAATCTTAGCAGTAATTTTACTTTTATATAAGCTTGAATCGTAAGGAAGTTTATTTCCGAGATTGTCATTAGAAACGTTGATAAGATCGATTGATATGGGTCACTGCTTGTTGCGGTTAATCAACAAGTTGGCAACCTATCAAGTAGGTTATCTAGTACCTCTTGTGTAATGTGACCTTCCCGTTTGCTGATTGTCTTCATAATACCCAATTTCGCCAGTGAGGAAGGAGTATTGATTCGAATTCGAAACTTTTTATTACTATAGCTAAGTTTTCGTAGAAGAACCTTTCCTTCGTATTATAACGGCCATCATAAAAATCTGTGATTTTCACCAGTATTTGACATTCTTCGTCTTCTTAGCGTGTCGATGGCAAAAATATAAAAAATAAACATAGATCTTTTCCACCCTAATTAACCCTATACAACCACAAACACTATAGATAGCTAGATGGACGGACGACCTAAAGAAGGTTCCAGTCTAACCAGATGCAGCTGAATACCAATATTTTACATGGAGCGACTGCCTATCTGACCTCCACAACCCAGTTACCGGGTAACAAGATTCCCCTTGCTAAGACTGATTGTCAGATTTTTGGGCTTCTGACTACCCCTAACGACTGTCAAAGATTCACGAATGATATCCGAAACCTTATATATAAGCTTATCGTGCTTTCCGAAGCGCGGGGGGTCCCGATATGTAATAGACGTAATCTGCGATCGCGATTTATTTGCCAAAATGTAAACAAATATGAATTAATGGAAAAATAACTTTAATTCCTACACAATAAAGTTTAGTTTACGCTACAACTTCAAACATTTTTATAACTTTTTCAATTGTGCTAGTCACTCTGAAATCAACTTAATTGTCATTGAAATAAAGTTGATATTGGTTTAACTTGAAATAGGGTGGGGGTGTGCAACACTGCGCATTTTTACTATACCTTAAAACCTTCGATTGACCCGTACAGCTGCTATTATGCCACGAACCCCTTATAATCAAGAGTACGATAAGACTACGAATTTTTCATCCTGTTTTGGCAACCGAAGTCCCAACGTGTCATCGTGACCAATCTTTTAATCCCACTTGTTGCTCCAACTTAGCGAATAAGTGGAACCAATGTTTGCACAGATAGTGAGATAAGCGAATAAAGCAAAGTAGATAATATTATCTTAGTGAATAAAATAATGTAGACATAATAGAGCAGTGATGGCCCAGTGGTAATGGACCTGACTTACTTCGTAGGTTCGGACCAAGACAGGTGCTTTACTTAGTGTAAAAAATAAAAAAAACAAGAAAGTACCTTCCCGTGGTCGCATGCCGCTGTACTAGCATACATATAAGCTATGGTAGCATGCTACCACGGGAAGGTACTTTCTTGTTTCATCCTTTTCAGTAGTCGGGTTTTAGTTTTTAAACTTATTTTTTATTTAATTATTTTGGGGCTTATTTCAATAATATTTATATTTTTGAAATGTGCTAATAAAGCCCTTTCATTTGATACCCTACACGGCATGATTAAAAAAAAATTTTTTTAGATCATGTTTTTATGTCCTGTAGAGGTATTTTATTTAATGTGACGTCATATAGCCTATAACCAGCGGACGATCAAGACGCTTCCAACTATACCTCATTTGTCTAATTATGACAAGAAGTTTAGAAGTTATGAAGGAACAGATGAACATACATACATACCGGACAAAATCATAACCCTCCTTTTTACTTCGCCGTATTCGGGTAATAATTTCATCACCACTACTCTCAAAACGGTGAAGGAAAACATCGTGAGGAAACAGGCATGTGCTAGAACCAAAAATTCGACGGCATGTGACATCTACCATCCCGCACTGGGCCCGCGTGGTTGAATACGGCCCATTGCCTCTCACCGAGAGGAGGCCTGTGTTCAAGCAGTGGGACCATTATAGGTTGATTATGCTAATGTTATAAATTGTAGTACTTAGTTGTCGGACTTGAATTTGATAACTAGTGAGAAATTGACTTTCTGGTGTATCAACGGAAAAAAAAATATTTTCACCAAAAACAATTTCAGTACTGAACTGATTTTCAAACGCCCATAAAGCGATTATAGAAAATAACTTTTTCTATTAACGTCTAGCTCTAAGGGTTTATTTATAAGAAATACTCCAATAAAAGTAATTAAGTAGTTAATCCTATGGATGAAAAATCTTTAAAGCTACATTGGGTACCTACTAATAACACTGATCTCAATAAAAAACTTATAATATTTTAAACACTCGAAAAATCCGCTTACTTTCTGAATATTCAATAAGCTTCGCTGAAAGGCCTGATAAAACTGAGGATTAGTATCTATTTTTATTACGAAGAAAACCTTCATAGTAGCGCTTTACTCCTGGTACCGTATCCAAAAAGAGTGTAGTCGACTTATATAAAGCAAAGTTATTATATGCGCCCTAATTTTCTTGTCCATGCTATGGACAAGAAAATCTTCTTCATATCTTTCACAACCTTCACACAATATCTGCCAACAATATCTTCCGAGTTCCGCCCATCTCCCCTCTGGACGACTGACACTTCGTCTTTCAGTCCTTGGACGCCACTTCACTGCCTTACTCCACCTGCCATCACTTCGCCTGCCAGGTGTCCTACACAACTCCATTTGAGTTCCATAACTCGTTTTCCGATATCGACCTTCGTACGTCTTTGAATCTTATAGACCCAGTTCCGAATGTCGAGATTCAAGTATAAGCCAAGCATGGGACGTTCTATGGCTCTTTGTGCAACTCTCATCCTGTACAAAGCCTCCTGCGAGAGCGTCCACGTCTCAGCACCGTATGTCATGGTGGGTAGAATACGCTGGTTTTATAGAGGCGGGATTTCAGACATTGTGGAATTTTGGCTAAATCTTCTTGTACCCAGACATTCTCTTCCATGTTATTGTCCAAGGTTCAAGCTATACCCACACCAAATTTTATCAAAATCGGTTCTGTGGTTTAGCTGTGAAGCCGTTACATACAAACATAGATAGTAAAAACCCCTTTCAAATTTACATCTATGGATATTGATGTCGCGAGCTCGAACCGACGATGTACTAAATGGAATGGTTTTGTCAGCTACAGTATTCGCTATTCGTAGGCGAAGCGACAGCTTGGCCGTGCCGATCATTTATTTTGTGTTGGTACCTACCTACCCTTCTACTACCTATAGGGATGTTGCATTTATGACAGTATCTCGGTCGGGTGTATTTTAACCATCTATCAAAGTGTAGTTCGATATTTATCGCTGAAAATTGATGGTTCAGATGAAGCTTTTGTTATGATATTGTTTTGGATAGAGATACCATAGGTTAAGTGTTTGTTATTGATATGTATTGTCCCCCCTATTCATAAACGTTGCTTAAAGTTAGGTAATGATAAACGTCTGTTTAACAATACATTTTCGACGACTGACAGCAATGCCTTGACAGCCGTCAAATCTCCGGTTAAGCAAAATTCGGGTGGTACCATTAAACAATTGTTAACGTCACAAATAACTATAACATTAACCGCTCAACTTCGGGAGGTTTTACACCAAGTAACTATAACGATTACCTTTGCCTTGTCAGCCGTCAAATGTCCGGTTAAGCAAAATAATAAATGTTAAATTTTCGCTTTAGTGGAAACTGGCTAGACAGCAACTTATTTGTTGCCGTGCGCGCACTTGCATTGAAAAAAATAGACGGGCGACAGTTGCGTACAAACCCGCGGACAAAAAAGTCTCCCAGCTGTCGCGTAGCATGCGCGCACTTTCATACACACCCATAGACTTGATGTGAAAGACAAATTAGTTGCGGAGACAAAAGTTGATCATGGGCGCTCTCTGTTAGGTGAAGTGAGTCATTCAACTGATGCTAGGGAGTTCACTAGACGGCTAGTTTACTCACGATGTCTTCTTTTATGGCAAATCAGTGGCCAGCCACCACTTCAAGGAGCAGGTATAGATCTTGAACTATGAAATTGTTCCAAAAGGTAAGAATAATTTCACGAGCTCTATCAAAAAAATAAGTTATTGTAGGTAACAAAGTCACAAATCTGAATGAAAACAAATGGGTTTTTAAAATGCGTGCACACAGCTTGAGTTAAACATAAGCTCCGAGCGCTAAACGTATGGCGCGAAACCCGCCTTTTTAATAATAAATGATTCTAAACGTGAAAATAACCACTGTATAAAAAAGAAGAGAAATCCTATTCAGAACAATTAGCAATATGGAACTCTGAAAATATAGCTTCTGCCGGCTATTGTAAGGTAAACGTCATGATCTGTTTTTATTATCATAGCTTTTAACATCTCCGAGTGCACATGTGTTTGCGCACACACTTGTGCACTATAATACTCGTAGCTATCCATACTAATATTATAAATTCGAAAGTAACTCTGTCTGTCTCTCTGTATGTATGTTACCTTTTCACGCCTAAACCACTGAACCAATTTAGATGAAATTTGGTATAGAGATAGTTTGAGTCCCGGGAAAGGACATAGGATGTTTTTATCCCGATATTCCCACAGGATCGAAACTTATGCGGGTGAAACCGCGGGGCGCAGCTAGCATAATATATAAGACTAGTTAGTCTCCGTTGAGATTGACCGCCATTGCCGAAATAAGTACGGGCAATATTTCTTCACGACATTATGTATATCATCACTAGATGAATGGCGGCGCTATGCAGGCATGGCGGTGGTACCTACTCGTAAGTCCTGCCGTATTGCGCCATCTGGCGACGACGGTGTCGTAGCAGTGGTCCTTCTCTATCCACCTGTCCTGTGTCTCAGTGAAGACAGCACCAGGTTGCTATTCCCGCAAGAGACTTAGCATCATTACATTGTGTTTTTTATTTTTTTATTGTGGTCTTCTAGAGAACGCCTTTGAATGCCAAGAGTAATAAAATTATAAATATAGGTTTGCTTTGAAACCTTTTTTATAAAACACTCGTTAGATGTAACGAGACAATTGAGATAGCTAGATTGTTATTAGACATTTTTTAAGAACGTTTTGGTTATTTTTGACGGAGAATTTGTTTAAATGATCTATTACATAAAATTCAAAGTCCTGACTGACTGATATATCACAGCCTAAACCGCTGCGCGCTGGTCCATGAAATTTGCAGGGTGTGATCTTTGTGAAGATTAGGTGGGTACCTAATTTTCACAAAGAACACACCCTCTAAATTAGTGGATACTAAGAGAGAGTTTTTCGAATTTCCACCCCTAAGAGGGTGAATGGTGGGAGGGTGAAATTTCACGCGGAAGAAGTCGCGAGCAGAAGCTAGTGTTATATATGTTACCGGCCAAACCCGATTTCAGGACAAACTAGTTTAGCCTAGGCTAAACTAGTTCCGTCGACATAGGATGCAAGGGCGAGCGAAGGGCACCCCGAGGTTCGGTTTGGTTAGGTTACTTTAAACCCTTTACACAGAAATAGGGGCCCCGCGAAGCGGGGCTCCGTCGACATAAGATCCAAGAGCGAGCGAAGGGCACCCCCTATCGCGTATAGGAAGAACTAGTTTAGCCTAGGCTAAACTAGTTTGTCCTGAAATCGGGTTTGGCCGGTAACATATGTATATATGGTGTAACTGCTTTCACTTATCCATGACTTATTGCCATACCTTAATTCTAGCGCCACTAGCGTTATTTTTTCAAGTTTTCTATGGTAACATTTATTTTTAAGAATGCAGGTTAACCTGTAATTGGCGACTGTGTAAGTTCAAGGCTAATTTTACCTATATTTATAATATACTAGCTGCGCCCCGCGGTTTCACCCGCGTAAATGTCGATCCCGTGGGAATATCGGGATAAAAACTATCCTATGTCCTTTCCCGGGACTCAAACTATCTCTATACCAAATTTCATCGAAATCGGTCCAGCCGTTTTCATGTTATGTCGTGACAACGGAAAACGGGTTTCATTTTTATATATATAGATTGTATGCAGAACCTGTTGGTAAACCTTTATAAATAAATAATTGCCCGGAAAAGGAAATGTGGTTGCTCAGAGGGTGTCAGACGAAACGACAGGCGTTTTTCCAAGTTGTAGATAGAAGTTTTAATAGAAAGTTAAGATTTACGGTTTGTAGTATAAGAAGAAACAAGCATATCGACGGTGTAGTACCTATCAATATCTAATAACTACAAAATCATGATTTTACAGAAGGCCAAAAAAATTATTTCATTTCTATAGTTTTTAATATTTTAATAATAAAAAAGTTACTTATGTTAAACAAATAGTACGAAACGTCGTCGTCGATTCAAGACCTTTATGTCTTTGCAAATATGAGCTATTTCATATTTTACCTAAGAATATGTAATAAAGTGAAAATCGCTAAAATGTTAGTTATTAGATATTGACACTTCACCGTCGATATGGCGAAAAATTATTATGGATACAATATGATAGATTCTTGACAGCTTCTTCTAGAGAAGTCGCGCCGCGCCGCCTTGAAACGCATAGACAAAGGTGCGAGCTACGTGTGCTCCAAACAGGTGCATCCTCTGACCAGGGCCAGTGCCACAGAAAGAATGGTGAGAGACACTATGGCGTAGACCTTTACACAGTAGGTAGTAGGACAGTGTCTACAGGGTGACTGGAAATTAGTGGCGGAGCCGTTAAGGGGAGGTAGTCTAGGGTTATTCCGACAGATATCACTATGAGACCTACCGTCCTTACTTAACCCTTTCCAAGATATTCCTACTTTTTGTTTAGCAGTTTTTGCATAAAATAATGACAGTAGCGGAAATTTTACAATTAATATTACTTATTTAGAATATCTTTGTTGCAAAACAAAAAAAAGTAGGCCAAAATCACTTTTTTTTAGGATTTATTACTATCTCTTTAAGTAGGAATATCTTGGAAAGGGTTAAGTAAGGACGGTAGGTCTCATAGTGATATCTGTCGGAAAAACCCTAGACTACCTCCCCTTAACGGCTCCGCCACTAATTTCCAGTCACCCTGTATATAGGGTAACAGGAACGTGCAAACTGTAACCATTAATTCAGCACATGGTCCTAGACCCCCTAGGGTAGACATTTTATGTCGGTTATCAGAAAAAAATCAGCTGTTTCTTGAAAATTGGAGTACCTCATCATAATCAGCCTATAATGTTCGCACTGCTGGGACACAGGCCTCCTTTCTATGAGAGGGAGTGGGCCATAATCCACTACGCGGGCCCAGTGCGGGTTGATGGATGTCAGATGTCTTCGAATTTTTAGTTCTAAGACATGCCGGTTTCCTTACGATGTTTTCCTTCACCGTTTTGAGAGTAGTGGTGAAGAAATTAAATACACAAAGTAAAGTGCCTGCCTGGGTATTCGAACTCACGACCTAGGTCTCGTAAGTCAGGGCCGATACCACTGGGCCACCACTGCTCAGTGCAATACCTGCGTGGTTAAAATGTATGGAAGAGAAAGAGAGGTAATATTTTTTTTAATAATCTACGAAAACTTCAACGCTGAGGGATTCAGAATCTTGTACTGAATCCATGATAACAGCGCGTTGCGGGTCGATGTCCCTGCCACCCTGTTTATGAAATAGTATTTACATATTTAAAAAATACTTTTACAAACCAACACCTAAAATGCTCGTAGATATGAATATTTAATTGCAACGTTTTGTCGAATCGTTGTTGTAAAACATTGTGCTTAAAATATCAACGAATTGATAACATTTGAAGTGATTTTTTTTTGTAATTATATTTTCAGAAAAGCAAATGTTTCAGCATATTTATTTTGTGACTACATTTTATGAAATGTTATTCATTGGGATTTTTATAAATATGACGAAATTCAATAAAGCAAAAATAACAAACTAGCCTCGTAAAACATTGTATAAAGTAAATAATGCATTGAAAAAATACGATAGAACACATACCCAAACATGAATTTTATTATTATAAGCAATTCCGAAACTCATGATCTAAAAATATCATTCAAACTCAAATTAAAAACATTTTATTTCACACAAACGTATATGGGCTCTTATAAAACGTCTGAATCTAGGTGCACGGTTCCATTTAGTCCTTACCTAAGGAGGACAACCGGCAAGAAACTCCATGGTAACTCTTTAGAAAAAAAAAAAAACAGTGGTACTCCGGGAGTGCCGACAGAAGTGAAAACAAAACAAAAACAGAATACTTTGCTATCACTCACTAACATATCGGATATACATTAAGACCGAGTACATCCCGAGGACAGCCGAACACATCCAAAGCGGTGTCGTTACGGTAACAGTGGCGCGAATTCAATGGTTTTTTCCCCATCTCAAAAAATGATGAATCGCGCCAAAAGAAGTTTTCACTTTAAAAATGGTTTGTTTTTATAATGTTTCCAAATTAAATTGTTAATAGGTATGGGAGGACAGTGTAAGCCTGTCAACAAGTAGGTACCTACTAGATACATAACAAAATAGAAAATGGTCAACAAATCGAAACATCTATGAGTCTACATAAAAACGTTTTACTCGTTCATTAGTTCATTGAGGTTGCTTATGAAAAGCTTGATCTAATTATAATAACATAGGTTTATGTTGACCCGTTGTCGCCAGGACGCTATGTGCTAGCAACCGTTTTCGGAGGCCCTTAATTGAGCAAGTCACCCCCTGCCATTTTATCCGTATATTTTATATAAAACATTGGTCGGGCAGGGGCCATAGTCTTTCCATAGTCCTAGATAACCTGAAGTCCACTTAAGCTACCCAAATCCATAGTCCAATATCTTTGCTGCCATATCCTGCAATAGTCCTTTTAATAACCAGGAGTTGTCCTTGGGCGCACTTGCATAATGCGAACAGGGATAATCGTCGGTTGAAACCTCATTTCATTAAAAGGGTCAAACGGGCCTCTGCGACTTGGCTTCGGTCCCTTGTGTTGTGTGACATCCAAAGGTCATTGACATTTCTCGGGACTCCAAGATCCCGAGAAATGTCAATAAAAAAATTACATATTTACCTGTCACATAAGGCATCCCAATCGTCATCACCATCAATCAATATAAATAATCAAACGGTTCAAATATCGAATCCATCTTCGTTCAAAGCCAAAGTATTAAAAAAAAAAACTAAAATTCTTGAATAAATAAATAAAGGATCACTCACAAGAGAAAGCCAGTGAGCTGACTGAACCTTTCAATCCATTGTCTCAAATTTCTAAAGAGTTATTAATAATTTTAGTTGTTGCAAAACTTCCATTATGAATGATTCAAAAGTTATCAGTACCAGATGGACCGGCTTAATTTGATCGCTTAAAATTTTATTAATTTTATACCTAAAGTTTTAGAAGGTATTCTCATTCATAAAATGTCACATTTTGAACTGAGACTCTAATATCAAATTGGAAAATTGGAGGTTTTTGTTAAATTACATTTAAATCGCAATTCGAATTTAAATCATTGGCATTAACTTTTATGTTTTTTCTCTGATTTTATCTGTTAAACTAGGCGCTTTATTTTAAAATAAATAATTATGATAATAATTATTATAATTATTTTATAACCATGCCCAGGCCTCATTTCTAATTGCTATCGCCATTAAACGTAAGAGTTTGGCGAGTTTAGAATTAAGTAACACCTCTGTATTATAATACAGTCAAACCTGGATAAGCGAGAGTTCAAGGGAGCACAATCTCATTCTCGCTTATAAAGGTTTCTCACTAACCCGAGTTTCTCGCTAATGCAGGTATATGGGTAGCGTTTCTCTCTTATAGGGGTACGCAGCAATAACAAGTCACAGCAAGTACGAATTTAGTAAATATGTAAGACATATAACTAAATAAAAATTAAAAATTGAGCTGTTAATTAATTTTTCATTGATTTATAAAGTCTGTTTTAGAAGTCAAAATTAAAACAATTAAAGCTAACCTCTATTGAAAAAATCTAGGCCCTTTTCAATTTTCCCGGTATCAAAATATTCATAACAGCCCCAACAAAGGTCGAACCGTCAAACTTATCGAAGTGCATTCAAGAGCTTGAACTTTAAGGTTGGAATTACCCCCAAAGATAGCCCTAATAATGTCTGTGCGTACGTCATTATAGTCCAGGTGTTCACCGCTATTTACCGCCCTACTTACTCGAGTGCTCACTGTGGGGGCGTAGTTCCACGCTTATGGATCGAGGGGAACCCGACCAGTGAGTACCGAAGTGCCGGCCCGCGCGGACGCCTCGCACTAAGACCCTTACACCGACGAAACGAGACACACATACGTAATCATCGACGCTAGAAAGAGACAACAGCAGCTCCCTTTTCAACAGGTCGTTATTGTAACTTCCACTAAATGGTGATTCCGTGCAATAATTCTTACTTCTGTTGTACTTTTATTAAATCGTTCGCTTAAACTTTTATGAGTTTGCAGTTATGCTTCGGAAGTTACTTTTGCTAACGAATTTTACGATTATTTGATTTTAGTGGGGTTCTGTGTTTATTATTGTTCGAGAAGTTTGGGCTTGCTGTGGTATTAAATGGTGACACCAAAAAGTTTTGTTAACACCGCTCTTTAATAAAAAGTTACACAGTTATGAACGCAACGAATATATTACGTGCAGAAAACCAAATTAAAAAAAAAATCCTTTCCAATTTTAAAAGGTACACTTAAAAAATAAACAAAAGAAAAATCTGGAACCTATTCATAGTGCAGATGTCGTAAGCAGTACGCTAGCCCGTATGTGTAGTACCTCCGCACCCACCTGATGATATGTGGCCACAGTCGTCCATTTATATCAATGAGGCGCGTATTCTGACATTTATCCGTTTGTTATCTCCACACACTTTAACATTACCGCCGAATAAAATCTAAGGAGTTTTTATTCCTGAAAATTCTTGATAAATGGGGGTCCTCAAGTTGATGTGATTGTGGATTCTGCAGGTGTCCACCCTATCATTTTTGTACTACAATCTTAGCCTGACAATTTTTTCTTCGACCTGCTTGACCTATTTCACTGATAGTGGGTCTTGACAAATAATGTAGTAGGAAAATCGATCCGTCATTATCCTTCGTATATGTATAAAGGTTCGTGTGTAATGGATTCCTGAAAGAAGGTTGAATAGGACAACTTTATTGAAAGTTGTTATCATGATATGAAGTGCGTATCCTTCAATTTTAAAATGAACATTAAATTGGTGTTATTGCGAAAATACACGCACGATTAAAATTGGGTATTCATTGTTTGTTAAAACTTGCCTTTATAACTGTAAATTCCACGATTAATTAAGTATGAAAGTCTGTTTATTTAATAGTGAATTAAGCCATATATTCGTATTTCAGTTATTTATAGAAACATATTTATTTATGTGAATATTGTACAAATAAAAAATAACAGAAAATAATAAAATTAAAACGTGAATGAAATCAAGTACTTGGTGGTCATAACTTCAAATTGAGGAACGCAGTGCATCTTCTAATTACACACGCAAAGAAAATTTTATTTTACGAGCTCTTTGCGCTCATAAAAATGACCAAGATTTATTTGACTAAGTACTTTTAGTTTTATTTTATGACTTGGGACTTTTCTTACAAGAATACAAAATAATTGGTACCGTATATCACTAAGAAAACACACAATTTTTAAATAAATCATCCAATTGCTATACCAAAATAGAAAATATCGAATTAATTACTCCAATAAACTTAATAGCCTCTCAATAATATATATTCCCCGTATTCAGTGCACCAAGCATTGCACTTAATTAATCAATTGAAACATGCTACGAGCCTCTACGAACCTCTACGGGCGTGCTACGAGCTACACATTTCTGTAGCACTGCTACGCGGTCTATTCATTGGAAGCAATAATGGAACTATTAACTGCAGTTGAAGCACGTCGGTACGGTAAAACCTTTTTACTGAAATTAGTGATGCAATAAGTGGTGAATGGAGTTTTGTGTCTAATAGATTTGGGAGGGAGTCTTCTTTGCATTTGGAGTAGAAGTTAAGTAATGAAATCTTGATGCCTTTAGTTTCGATTTTTAAATGGGCTAAGAAAAATTTTGTATTTTTATTAAGAAATACTTTATTATCGTCAAAGCCATATTAACATAGTAAGAATAAAAGGAGAATATTGTTAAGCATAGGTATCGCCAAAAAACCGACGTTATATTATTTGAATTCAAAACTCATTAATTCAAATCGATTCTACATTATTTAGCGGTCACGCGATAATCGATTAACAAAACCAAACCACGAATTTGTTTCACGTTAAAATACTGTTTTACAAACTTTGAACATTAGCAACTAAGGGGTATTGTGCTACCCAGTAACTGGGTTGTGGAGGTCAGATAGGCAGTAGCTCCATGTAAAATAATGGTATTGAGCTGGGAACGACCCTAGCATGGTTGGTTTTCCCAACTATGTTGGAGTCGGCTTCCAGTCTAACCGGATGCATCTGAATACCAGTATTTTACATAGAGCGACTGCCTATCTGACCTCCACAACCCGGTTATTGGATAATACGGTACCCCTTGGTAAGATTGGTTATCAGATTTTCGGGCTTCTGACGACCCGTAACGACTGTCAAATATCTATGTATGACAGCCGGGACAGACGGCTAAACGTGCTTTCCGAGGCACGGAGGGGTCTTGGTATGTAAAGATGGTCACCCATCCACGGAACAACCGCGGCAAGCGTAGCTTAACCTGATCGATCGAACCGTGCGGCTGTTATTTCTTAGCGGCAAGCCCCTCCCTGTATTGTATGTATATATAACTAACTATTTGCACTAGGTACTAAATGAAATGACTATCTATACAAATAAATACAAAAACAAAAAGGTGTCGTCACTAAAAATTGAGCTTTGCAAATAACAGTCTCGACAGAATTAAACACACAAAAGTATTGTTTTCTACGTGGGATTCGAACTTGCGACTCGTAGCTCAGAAGTCAATCGCTCAGCTACTGAACCAACAGCACCATCAATATTTCAGCAGTTGAATAGTTGGAGTTGGACTAACTCTCGGGAGCTTACATTCAATCCCCGTTGTACCATGTGTCTCTCAATCCTTATACATCTTCGTTCTACCAATGATTTATACCCACCAGTGTACTAGAAGTACTTTTTGTGAGCGTAGTTACGAATAGTTTCTAAGACATTGTTGCAATAATTCTTGGTGTCATGGACATGTGTAGGAGTAACAAAAAGCAGTGACACTTCTAGTAGCATTATAGTGGCGTTTGGTAAATGAAGGTGCAACTTGGTTAGACAGTCACGTATTTGACAAATAATACTGTATTGGTGTTGGTACGTGTTATTTGTATTTAAGGGAATTCATTTGGGATTTCAAAGTACCTAGTCGTACAAACGGGTGTACCGACTGATTTTTTTTACCGTCTGGACAAAAATAGAGTATAAAAGATGAAACTCCATAAGCACTTTTCCATAAGAGATTTGTTCTTAAGGAACAAAACTAACTTAGAAAGATGTATTAGTGATTCTAATGATTATAATTCTGTAAACACGTACGTACTGTTACAGTCGCGAATTATATTTTGAGCAAGATACAACCTGACACTGACCTGTAAATTGCAAAAAACATAAGAAAATTTTAATTTTGCAGTCTACAACTGCGCATTCACCTTAAGGACAATTTATTTCGCCCAAAAAGGTGCCATTACAATACAATGAGTACATAAGAGGTCTGAAAGTAACACCGGTTACTCAAAAGTTATGGGGAAATTGGTTGTCATGGTATGGGCATGAGATACAGAGGAATGTGGAAAATGTCGTGAAGAAAGTTTTGAGTATGAATGTCGACGGCTATAAGAGTAGGGGAAGACCAAAGAAACGTTAGATGGACTGTGTGAATGATGATATGGTTAGAAAGGGGGTGACCACCAAGATGACGACTTATAGAGAAGTATAGAAGAAAAAGAAATTGCGTCGACCTCATAAAGTGGGATGAGGGCAGGAAAATGCTGAGGAGAAAAAACATAATAATTAAGGTAAAAGACGGTTTCGCTGGGTTATTAACTAAAATTATATTTTAAAATACAGTAATAACTTAAGTACAATTTAAATATTATTCAGAACATCATGCTTTAATAGCCTTTTAAAAGTTGCAAGTGATTTCAATTCGTTAATTACTTGAGTTATAGAGTTGAGAAGGAGCTCATTTACGCGTCACCACATGCGACCGTTATTTTATCACCCTAGGGTGATAAAATGTTCGTTTTTCCTAATTATGTTACATATTAGTGTTTAGGTCGCTTACCCCTGCCTTTCTACTGTAGTTTGTCATCGGTGCTTTTAAAATATCTCAAATTCCTTTAATAGAAATACGGGTTCTTTTCGTATTGCAAAATGAGCTTGAAGATGCCAGATTATTTTTGCGTTAAGCCAATAAGCCAAGTAACTTATTGATCAAATCTTTCTGATTTGAGACAGCTCTTTCAGAAAAGGCTTCATATGATGTGCCTAGGTACTCGTACAAAATAATTATGTATTAACGTTTTGAGGGCCCATACTTTGGGGGCAACCTTTAGCCTTTCTTGGACCTAGTCCGACCCTGAATATATAATATTTTATTACCGAAAATGGAATAATTTTCATTTTACCAGAAGTCGTATAGCACTAGTAATAAAAGCTTTCAATTTGACAGTCCAACAATATCCATTGATGCGTATGTTTTAAACAAATTGCTCACACCAACCAGCATAATGCAATGAACATCATTGAAATATCAAAATGAAACCTTTCCATCGTGTTCTTCCTCGTCGTATTGATGATTCCATTTATATAATTTAAAATGAGCATATTATTTTAAATGAGCTTATGGCCTCATAAGCTCATTTAAAATATATTGCTCATTATAAATCAGGGATTTCCAGGCGAGCCATGGCAGTTGGGTCATATCTACAGGCTCAACATCAGCTGGAGCTAGATCGTGTTCTGGACAGTACTCAAAGCGAGCATTCGCTGCGAGAATTTGTTTTGCAAACATTCGTTGCACTAGTTTTTGTTACGTCATTCGCAGAACAAACATTCGCTCGCAATCACAACTATTACAATTTGTGGTCTGTGTTTGCAATCACGTGCAGGGTAGGTGTACGTGATTGTAAACACTTAACTCACTAAACAGTTCGATCATGATTTAACGTTTGTTGTGTAACAAAAGCTCGCACAGCGAATGTTTTTAAAACAAATTCGTGAAGCGAATGCTTGCAGTGAGTACGATTCTTACACATTCTAAATGCTGAATGCATGAACTTGAAGTACAAAACTGTGATTGCCATCAAAATGTCTGTACATTTATAGCCATGCATTACACACTTTTACATTTTTTATGACTAAACGCGCGAGCTGGCCCAAATGGTTTCCATTGCAGTTGGAAACTGATTACAAATTTAAATGGGATTCGTATGGTAACGCGTATCGAGTGTGGGTTTAGCCATCCTTGTTTTTGAACCTATTTTGTGCCCTAAAATACTTTTAGGTACGGCTTTATTTAGATTCCACAGTCTATTTTTGTACGAATGCGGTTTCGCTCCATCAGTCAGCACTTAGCTTAGGTATTTATAATTCGATTACATTATATATAACCAAAATACCTCGCACATTTTTTTTTTTTGTAAAGTTCAAAATTGTCACTCATAGTCCGTGCTTCTTTGTTCTACTTATGCATAAATAATACAGGAAAAAAAATTCATCTCTGAGGTACATTAAACCGTAAAAGATTAATAAAATAAGTCAACATAATCTTCCACGCTTCGCCAATTCCCGCATCAGCAAACATTTATTCGGCGAAGTGCGTCAGAAAAAAATAGCATTAACACACCCGTACTTGTTGAATACGTCGGCAAACATTGATAACGTATGCTAAATATATTCATACTCTCACCGACGTCTCTGGAACAGGGAAGTTGCACGGTGCACAGATTAAAAAGAAGCTCCTCCCGTATATGTTATCCTGGTACTTTGAGTTCTTCCAGCGTATTTGTTCTTTGCGAATTAGATTAGAATTTATCTTCAACTTTGCCTTAGTAGTCAGCGGTTACAAAGCAAAGTTTATCAAGGCGTATTGCCTTTAATTTGTTAACAATTTATCTTGTCGAAGATTTAATTATGAGTGGTTGTTATAATTGTTAAGTGGTTTGATCAACAGGTGAAATGAGATCAGTTTCATTAATCAAACTTCAGAAGGCATTATATATGCATGCAGTAGCGATTAAATAATATTAGCTGCGGCCCGCGGTTTCGCTCGCATAAGTGTCGATCCCGTGGGAATTTCGGGATAAAAGTAGCCTATATGTTAATCCAGGGTGTCAGCTACCTCCGTAGAAAATTTTATCAAAATTGGTCCAGCCGATTGAGCGTGAAGAAATAACAAGCATATAAACACACACACACTCACAAACTTTCGCTTTTATAATATTAGTGTGATAACAGGGTGGCATCGACGACGAAAAACCATTAAATTCGCGCCACTGATACCGTAACCGACACCGCTTTGGATGTGTTCGGCTGTCCTCGGGACGTACTCGGTTTTAATGTATTTCCGAAATGACAGTGAGTGATGGCAAAGTATTCTGTTTGTGTTTTGTTTGATATGACGATTCAAAAAATACACACGTAGGTAATTGTTCAAGTTTTCACTTCTATCGGAACTCCCGGAGTGCCACTTTTTTTTCTATATTGCTGTCTGTGACCTTTAACCTAACAATCCTACGCCAAGGCTTATCAGCCTTGGCGTTTATACCAGCACTCCAATATGTCTACCGGCGCCATAATGGTCCGGATACATTTGATAACGCCCATCACATTGATATCCCACTTACGGCTAACGTACGTCTAATTAAGTCCATTGTGTGAGCACTACAGGAAACAAAAGAACAATGACATGAAAAAGTAACACCATTAATCTGTGTACCTAATGATGACGTCACAGTGGCCACGAACTACCCTCGTAGAAAACTCTTGCTACAATCGTTAAGATAAAGAAAAGTAAGGCTAAGCGCGCACTGCGATTCGATTTTATTAATCGTGTGTTCATGCGAAATAAAATCGCGAAGGCTCATATAAATTTTTCAAGCAATTATTTATCGCAATGCGCGGACTCTAAAGTATCGGTATTGTTGACAGATTGGCGATTATTTTCCGCAACGATAAAATGTCGTAGTGCGCGCTTACAGAGTAAAAAAAAATGTTGGAGATGAATCGTACAAACAACTAAACCGAATTTAATGAACTTTTGAATGCAAACCGAGAACATCACTTCTTCCATACTTAAATGCTAAAGTAACTCTGTTTGTCTGACTAAACATATTTCGATGGGTACACAGGTGAACATGACCATCCTGATCGATCATCTGACCAGCTCGAAGGGTATCATATTATTTGGTTATCATGATAATGCATACATTTGCGAATAATCAAACTAAGACCACTAGAAGTGATTAAATGTTCAAGTATTCCGTTACCTACCATCCAGGTACGTGTTACGAAACATCTTCATATTTTTGTTCACACAGCGATTTGAAATAAACCGCCATAATAGTTATTGCTCGATATTAAAATGCCTATTTTGTCCGACCATTTTGTCCGGTCCACCAAATAGAAAAGTCGTAGCCTAGCAATTATTTTTTATGTAAGTAATGTTACTTAGAACAATTCAGAATTCAGAGGTCAGAATTTGTAATTAAAGGCTATGTGATGTGTCTTTTTAAACCCTGTATTTCAAATACTTAAAGACAGCAATTAACGGTAAAGTACGACAGCTGGTGTCTAGTTTATCAAAAATTCACATTTTCCAATCTTTGATTTATTTCTATCTTTATACGCTTCCTTCTTCGTTAATTTATTCAATGGCCCGTTCAAATGTATTTTCTGGCATCAATTTATAACGTACAGTCCGTTCAAAGTAATTTTACCTCTGACTGTCAAAAACAACCTTATTATAACGACAATAAAGATCACTGTGATTTTGACAAACTTGTCGGTGGCAGCAACCCAAAAGCAACCTTATTCTAACGAGAATAAAGATGTAATACAACTGGGGGGCAATTCTCATAATTTTAAAAACGTTCACAGTCTGATCTCAGTCTCAATCTGTCAAAAAATACTTCTAATTTCGCTACATTTTGACAAGTTTTTGACATTTGTTTGTCGCCGAGATGAGACTGCGATTCTCGTAATTTAAAATAAAACATTCAATATCTAGTCGCAGTCTCATCTCTCATCAAACAAATGTCAAAAACTTGTCAAAATGTAGGGAAATTAGAAGTATTTTTTGACAGATTGAGACTGAGATCAGACTGTGAACGTTCTTAAAATTACGAGAATTGCCCCTTAGATTTTGAACGTTTTAAGCATACGTTACTATAAATCTATGGTTTTAAGTTTCGAGAATTGGCCTTCTGGTATCATGAATTAGACAGATTTACTATTTCTATTGTTACCGAATTTAATAAGCTTGCCTACATACGAGGGGTTGAATTATGTGACGTATAAGTTGTATAGCATAATCAGCCTATAATGTTCCCACTGCTGGGACACAGGCCTCCTCTCAGTGAGAGGGAGTGGGCCGTAATCCACCACGCGGGCCATGTGCGGGTTGATAGATATCACATGTCTTCGAATTTTTGGTTCTAGAAAACATCACCGTTTCTTCACCGTTTTGAGAACAGGAGTGATGAAATAATTAACATAAAGTAAAGCACCTGTTAAGGTTCTAACCTACGACCAATAACTGATAATTCGCAGCAGTTATAGGCCATAAATTGTATGACGATTTTAAATTACATTAAATAACCATCCTAGAAGCAAAAACTCGAAGACATGTGACATCTACCAACCCACACTGGGCCCGCGTGGTGTATTACAGCCCACTCCTTCTCGAAGAGAGGAGGCCTGTGTCCCAGGTCCCAGCAGTGGGAACATGAATGGCTGATTATGTAACCATTTTGTTTAAGAAGCAAACCATAGCGTGTATATTACTGCAATATCTTTTTCCAACGTTAACAGCTAGTATCAACATAGAAACAAGCCCTCCTACGCTGATAACAAAATATTTTCATCGAGTATACCCGTTATTCATCAAAATACCCTTAGAAAAACTCATAAATCTTACCTGTCATTATCATATTCCATATTCTTTTCATTATAAAGACGGCCATCGATTTATAGAGCAAAGTGAAGTGGCTATCGATAGAACTGAAGAACTTTTTATGAATAATTTTGTTTACAGGAAAGACAAACTAATTATCAAAGTGTTAAGTGTTCAACTTGAATGACTGAAGTTTTGTTAATGTCTTGCTTGTACTAAAAGTTCACCATTATCATCATTTCAACACGGAGTTATCCAATGTCGCTAACACGACTAATGCGACTTTACAGGATGCATTTGTTTTCAAGCCAGTGTGTGTACAAGTACTTGTACTATTTATTCTGTGGTACAGGGTACCCTGCGGCAGGCGTGATGGGTATCGTTATTTAATGACGATAAAAAAAAAGTTTAACTAAACTCTTAGAAATTACAGCATAATTTAGAGTAACTACGGCTGAGCTCGTATTCAGCGGCCACTGGTAGTGTAGTAACTTGAAACTATGAGTCTGGAAAATCATTATATTGATTTTATCGACATTGGATATCGCGTCACACATCACGTCTGTGATGTTTCGTCAGCTAATTTAATTTAACCCTGCATATTCTGAGTCTATAAGTCCTTTATTTTCTTTGAAATTGAGTCCCTTTCCTCGTTTTTCTGCATGACCTATAGTTTAAAAACTACCAAAACGGGCTAAAAAAAAATTGCGCGTGCGGCACCGTACACGTTACAGAATTGAAAATTCTTAAAAAAAAGAATAAACGCGATTTAGTGTGAGTCAGAGAGAATTATATCTTTATTCTCTCTGATGTAACGAAACGTGACGCGTCCTTGAAATTTCACTATCAATTCTCGTCCAATTTTATCGAATCATTGCATAAGGAGTTCCACTTAAAAAAAAATTACGCTGTGTAAAAGGCCTTAATAACTAAGAGTTACTGGTTGTAAAGCCTTGGTTTCTCCCTAGATGAAACTTTTTTATAAGCTAATCAGTTGCAGACTTAAGGCAGGTTGTTTCACGTCGATCCACTTGACGCACGCGTATCCGTCAAAAATGGCGCTAATTATCGGCAAACCAAAAAAATTTTTGTTTCAAATTACAATTACAAAATGATGGCCTTGCTGTACCTACATCAAATAATAATGAGTACGTAATCGTTAATATTTGATGTACGTAAGTTACGTTAACCAACCGTTTGAAACAACTGGCCCTTACAGTCTACAGTTACAGTATTTGGCACTATGCCCGATAAATAGCGATAGGGTCACTCGTATCTTGATCATGGCATAATCTTCTAGGTATTCAGTTAAGACAGTTCTGCCTCCCTGTTCGATGATAACAAGCATCACTGTTAATACAACCCAGTAAACTGTAGCGGTATCTACAACGCCACATACGAACAGCGCGTCATACTGACGACACGCAAATCCTGCATCTCGCAAGCAGAGTTTACCGCGCAACTAGCATAGATACAACAGCCCGACATGAATCATCGGGCAGTTGCCCGCCAGACACAACACCCATCTGGTCGGAGGATCCTCCCTTTTCTATGGAGGTTGAGTGAACTTTACACCCTGTTCCTTATACCTCTATAAAACCATCGCACATAAAATTACCAAAACTTCAGTCTAAGATTCATTCATTAATATTAAAAGCGACTTAGAACAGAATACGTTATTAGTTTGCAATCGGTGCTCAAGATTCAACGTCGTATTTAATTGACGAAGATACTATTTCGAACAAGCAACTCATTACAGTGCTCTTTCCAATTACTGTTGCCCTGGTACACAGAGGTTATAAAACAGTTCTGGACTTAGGTATTCAGCCTGTTGTTTTGAAGTTCTGGGAAACCAGTTATCTGATCTAAGCTTTAAGGCGACTACATGACCTAAAGCGCGGTCTTTGTCGGACTGCATAGAAAAGAAACAGAAGCGCGACGACACAACCCTGGTAATTTATTGCAAAATATGAAGCAACTAGCTGCGCCCCGCGGTTTCACCCGCGTAAATGTCGATCCCGTGGGAATATCGGGATAAAAAGTAGCCTATGTCCTTTCCCGGGACTCAAACTATCTCTATACCAAATTTCATCTAAATTGGTTCAGCGGTTTGAGCGTGAAGAAGTAACAAACATATAAACACACACACACAAACTTTCGCCTTTATAATATTAGTGTGATAGTGTGACTAGCTGCGCCCCGCGGTTTCACCCGCTTAAATGTCAATCCCGAGGGAATATCGGGATAAAAAATATCCTATGTCCTTTCCCGGGACTCAAGCTATCTCTATACCAAATTTCATCTAAATCGGTCCAGCCGTTTGAGCGTGAAGAAGTAACAAACATATAAACACACAAACACACACACACACTCACAAACTTTCGCCTTTATAATATTAGTGTGATAGTGTGATTAGTGTGATAGTGTGATTATCTATTTACAAAAAAGCTATTGTTTGGACTAAAAAATTTAAACTATAGTGCTTTAGTATGTTGCTTGTAGAATAATCTGACAAAAAATCATGATGATTGTATGTACGATTATATTACATAGTATGGTTTTTATTGTAAAAAGAAAGTTTTTAGAGGTATGTTCATGATTTTTTTTCTATCGTATCAAACTAGTTGTAATATGTTTTTAACACATTATCTACCTAGCATATATCCTGAAGAATATCATATAGTTTTGTGATTTTCTTTGCTGTAGTCAATCATATACATTTATTGTTTCTAAAACTTGCGTTATTTTGCGTTTAAGCCTCCTGTAGGTTAGCGTCCTGTAAACCCCTTAAGGTAGTTTGGACGGTAGATTGTTTTCATTGCGTTCTGTGTTTAGGTTATTGAACTTGTATTGAAGACTGTATTATCTAACGCCATTTTCTATTCCTGCTACGATTCACATACATCATGTTATTTTATTATCCTTTGATTTTTCTTGGAAGGATTTTGGAATATTCATCCCGTGAAGGGGTTATAAAGGGATGAAAGTTTGTATGGAAGTTCGTAATCTTCACCGCTGGGAATCGCCATCGCGCATGCGGCTTGTTTGTGATAAAATACAATATTTTATTTTATCCCTTTTGTATTTTTAGTCAACCAGTAGGGATTGTTCCCAACAAAACAAAATGTTGAATATTTGCACAGCCCAGGAATTCGGGAAAATGCAGTCCTGTGTGATTATTCGTATTTCGAAAATGCGCATAATTTCCTGTAGTAGGTATGTGTTGCTTTCGTAATTTAAATTCTCGCGCTGAGCGGCTATTTACCTACCATTCGGCGAAATCATTCAAAGCGACTTGTTACCATGTCGGGAGTATTCCCTAATGAATGAAAGTTCACTAACTACTGATAGATAGCTCCATACGTGACGAATGAAGGTCCCTATTGGTTTACATAACACACATTACAGTTGATCAAATAACAGCTACCGAATAAATTTATATGGAACTCACAATCAACACAATATCGTTACTATCGAAAGAGAAAATCGAGTGAAATTGAAATCGAATAGCAATATTTTGTTTGCCAAGCATAATAGAGACAAATATCAGGTTACATGCAAGAAGCTTAGAAATAAAAGTGGAGGCATCACTCTAAATACTTATGTGAAAACGACTGTGGTCGGACACTCTCTTTCTAAATACACACACAGAGATTTATGTGTTCTCTTTGTCATATGTATGTAGCTATTTAGAAAGAGAGGGTCCGAAAACAGTCGTCTTCACTTAGTTATTTAGAGTGTTGCCTCAATTTTGAAGTGAAACTTCTTTACGCACGCTTGACTTGGGGAGTAAGCTTGCGAACGCGTTACAAAAAGTGTGACCGGGCGAGGCGAACGGGAGTTGAGTGGGGGATATAAGCAAGAGAAAGCAGTGCGCGCGCACATTTTCTTTCTCTCTTCCTCTCATAGCCACATACGTTTGAAGTTTCACTTCAGTCGTGTGGTCATAAGCACACTCGGTTTTTTTTTTTATCTATAAGCTTCTTGGTTACATGATAGCATTGACATCTAGGTATCATGTATACGCGAAATTGTCACATATACCTGACCCGTTTGACGTCCTTCAAAGACTTTGTTTCCCATGAATTATTCAACAAAAACAAGTAAATATATTCTCACGAGTCCCAATGGAACATGCGGTACAATAAATGTAACAAAGAGATATTTTTTAGATTAAACGCACACCATGTCGCTATAATATGAGATTCTTGATAGATGGGTAATATGGGCAATATTATCCATCAATCAAGAATAGGTAGGTATACGAAGGGTTTTATTGCGTGTAGAGGTTTATTAAGGGTTACGATTATTAAGGGTACACAATGTTTATCATGGGCTATGTCAATGCATACCCGCCAATCCATACCGCGGTAATAAACCTCCTGGGTTTTGATTCGTACTTGATTTTTGCTTTTAGTGATCTATCGATAAAATCATTTATTTTGTACAAAACTACATAATATATGCAAGGTTTCATTGTTTTAATTTTAAAGGCACGCAGGAGCTTATAAAGCTTCAGTATAATATTCGCCTCATCGCATCGTTGGGTTTATGTTATTCTATATATTTTTTTTTACATTATTTTGGGACGCGTATGAATCTACAGACATACTTTATCAAGAACTGCACTGATTTCTAGTAAGTACATGTACTGTATTCATGTTTTCGTCATTATCGTCCTAAAAATTAACGGAAGCCACGACAGTACGCTAGGGGTATAATTTGTTTAATTTTGTTTTACACGATTTTTCCTACAATAATTTTACAGAAATTGAATTAAAGTTGACAATACTTTTTTTTTAGCCTATACGCTGTCCTCTAGTCCTGTCAAATTGTCTGTGTCCTGTGATGTGGCCTGGGCAAATATCTCCCTCCACTCCTTCCACCTTTCGCAAGCCTGCGCGTCTTTATTAATACTGACTTTACTACTACCTAAGAATTTCAGTATAAATTAACTGATCATAAAAATAACTCACAAAAAAAAATAACCCGTAAGAATATAGGTAGAACATTAATTTATAGAACGTAAAAAATGTCACAAAGTTATAATCACAGTTACCTAGATAACGCAATTATCACGAACTGTATGAAAACTAAGCGTGTCACTTTTTGACTACCTACTATGACGTCACAAACTCGCGCTCTCTCGCTCACGCTCACCCAGCCAGCAGTACACAGGACTGAGCGTGAGCGGCTTATGATTTTCGAACATAAGCTGGTGCGATTTTTGGCATGCGAAGTAGTTGCTCTTGCGTTATCTAGGTGTATCTATATCTGTGGTTATAATTCAATTATCAAAGCCCTGTCTAGTCGTACATAGTTCTGTGATCGAGCAACAAGTAAGGTCGTAACGACCTACATTTGAGCACGCCCTTTCGATATAAAATGTCACCCCGAGTTACATTCGAAGCTAGTGCTTTATAACCTGAGCAAACGGCGACGGGCCAAGTAAACAACATGCCTAATTAAATGGCCGTAATTTGTTTGTACAGACAGAATAAACATCTTGGCGAATAATGGAATTATTGTTAAAGTAATTTGTGTGAAATGCCTAAGATTATTTTGGTGAATGAGGGTAAGAGTATGATGAATAGGGAGTTAAAGAAGTTGATGTTTAGATGTTTTAAAGATAAATTCTAATTATTTAATTTGACAACCTTTTTATAACCTACAGTAAGAAACAATTAGCACCTTCATCACGGTCACAACCAAGAGGATCATAATTATAGTGAACAAATCATTATTTCAGCCGAAAGTTGTCCACTGCTGGACGGACATAGGCCTCCCTCATGCACCGCCACTTCGACCGGTTCAGTGCAAAGTAGTGAACAAATACTGGTAACCAATAGGTACGAGGTATGATATGGCTAGGAAAGGAGTATAAGTATCGACTGTTGATCTATTCTAAAAAAATCTCACTGTGAAAACTTAGTTTTAACTTGAGATTTTACACAAATTGGCTGAGTTGGTCAGAGACTTTTGCAAAACCGGGACGGGCTACGCTCTATCCAAATAATTTAGATTATGTTTAGTAGGATGATGATAATATAGATAAACAATATGGGCCCGCGTGGTTTATTACCACCCACTCCCTCTTACCGAGAGGTGGCCTGTGTCCCAGCAGTGGGACACAGGCTGATTATGCTTTAATATCTGGTCAATAAAAATAATTAACACCAAGAGCCAAAGTCATAACTCATAACACGGTGGGTGCCTGAAGACGGGCGTCGTCACCGAGGCAGGCGTAAGAATCGCCGGCGTGACAATTTAGACTTACTCCTAACCTACTGGACGGAGAAGGCACAGCATAAGGAAATGTGGAAGAAAATGGGGGAGGCCTTTGCCCAGCATTGGGACAGTACAGGCTAAGGGAAAAAAAAACACCAAGAAATGAACACATTGAAGGACACTGAACGAGACACAATAGAAGTTTTATTGTTATTACTCGAGGGGCGCTAAGTGTCCCGCAAAGTGTTAAATCAACTAATTGGATATTAACACAACATTTTTATCCTACTACGCCTACATGCGATGATGGAGCAGTAAACTCTTAACAAGGTAGTATGAAGTTAATTAGCAAAGTTACTTATATCAGGCACGCGGTTGTTAGCAGGTGGAGCCTGTGGAGCTTCACTGTACACCGCGTCGAGTTCCAAACAAACTTCATATTCATGTTTTGAATATACATGAAATATGCGTAAATTATGCATTGAAAGAGAATTTCTGGTGTTTATTTTGATATTAGTGGGTTGGAAAATGTTTTTGAGTTTGTGCAGGGAATGTTTAATGTTTATTTGGGAGATTTATATGTTGGGAAGTGAATAAATGAACCTACAAAAAAAAATTATCCCAAAACAAATTAAAAATATTTTTTAATTCAACAAAGGAGAATGGGCGATAATATCCAAAAAGAAAAAAGAAGACTAGGCAAAAAAGTAACGGAACACTACAAGACAGAAATATCTACTTTTACAAATATAGTCATAGGCTAGTGACTATGTTTGTAAAAGTATCTCTGTCTTGTAGATAGAAATGTCGCTGTCGCTATTTATATTTAACACAGCAATAAAAACATGTCAATATGCCTATCAATTTGCTAAATTTTGTGATTATAGCAACAACGACTCATCCTAACGAATACAGTCAAATCAGGACTGAAGTAAATTTTTTTAGTTATCCGTACCCAAAGGGTGCCAACAGGAGCCTACTACTAAGCCTCCGCTGTCCGTTTTTCCGTGCGTCCATCACCGTGTCAGCGGACTTTTACCTATTTTAACCTGCCTATTACGGTTCATGGGATACAATCCCATGAACCGTAATATGGTAGACCGTTGTTTTTAGTGTATATTTCCATTGCCGCTATAACAACATTTAATAAAAATAAAGTTAAAGAGGTCTCTATAAAGTAAACGTATTTTTTCGGCGTTGTTTGCCTTGTGGTACGGAACCTTTCGTGTGCGAGTCTTTTTTACTTTCTTACCTGTAAAATTATGTGAGGATTAGCCAACAATAGCATACCAAAATGGGCTAGACCTTCAAGTTTACATACACAACAAAGAATTAATTGAGTTTACCGGTAGCCATCGATACGTATATCGTTAGTTTTACGTTAGTTTTACTTCAGCTTACCCAAGTAACTACTACAACTTTCGGGCATACAACAAAATGGTAATCAGGTACCGACCTAAACTTTTCTCCACAAATTATTTATTTATTTACTTTTGTATTCAAGTTTTATAAAGGGTTATACGTTTTGTTTGTATTTTGACGTCGGAATAATGTCAATGTTTATAGCACGGGCACATCGTTTTATTTAGTTAAAACGCGGTTTGGATTAAAAAGTAATTTTCTGAATAAAAAATACCTTTATTTAAAAAAAAAAATCCGTACCGATGTTTTTTCTGCCTACATGTAGGTACAGGTCAGCCTCAAAAAGATTTTAAGAAATTAGAACGCCGACATTAAAGACATAATATTAGATCAACGTACCTTATTATGCAAAACCCTAGTATGTAAAACCGTAAATGGTGCATGTTGCGGTAGCCTATGGCTATAAGTAATTATTGCAATAATAAATTTATTATTTAGGAAAATATTTGTAATTGTGTAAACAAGTGTTGGCTAACCTAAATAAATAAACGATATTGTTTTTTCATATTTTTTTATATTACAAAACAGTTTATTTAAATATCTACAATCTGTGTTCCATAATATTGCATGTCTAGCCAGCCACAAAACATATTACACACTCGGAACCAGATTGTAGACAATCAAATGAATTCTTGTTGAAGTATTCATATCTTTGAGGCTGACTGTCCAAAATTTTAAAACAGGGTGGCGCGGGCGCATCCTGTTACCATGAATCCATGGATTCAGTTCATGATTCTGAAACCCCATCATCATCATCATCATTCTCCTGCCCTTAGGTATACTAATTTATGTGAGGTCGGCGCAACATGTCTTTTTTTTCCATACTTCTCTATTGGTCGATTCGGAAATACTCTGGTAAAAAAAAAGTTGCTCTTCCATACAGTTTGACCGCGTAGATATGAGACAACAGATTGTTTTTATAACCGACGAAAAGTTTCTATGCAAGAAGATTCAGGATAATGTACAGAATCCGTTACCATGGAGTCAGTACATGATTCTAGAACCCCCTAAACTCGTTTATTTTCGTTGGATCCCACTTTTGAATCCCATTTTTTAGGTATTAACGATGGATCCCGTTTGCTATTTCCGTTGAATCCCATATTATAACATGTGTACATTTCAGAAGAAAAGTGATTTACCTTTATCAAACACTAAAAAGAGATTATTTTTAGTGGGTTACCCGGAACCGAACTAGTTAGGTTAGGTTAATTATTAGGTCCTTACATATGAAATTGGCGTTTTTCGTACTGGCCACTTTAATCACGAATTTCTCCTCTTTGGTAAGGAATTCCAAATTCAAATTTGTACAGCTATTTACTCATGTATTTGTGCTTCGATGACCGTCATTCATTTGTTTTTTTTCTTCTGTTTTTTCTGTTTGCGTCACTCATTTTACAAAATGGAAAATTTAAAATATCGCATTATTTACGAGTACGAGTTCCGCCGTGGCACTAGTGCTGCGGAAACGACTCGAAGGGTGAATGATGTGTATGGCGGTCATGTTGCAAAAGAAAACACAGTTCGTTTTTGGTTCCAACGTTTTCGTTCTGGAAATTTCGACCTGCAGAACAAGCCCCGTGGACGGCCTGAGACCCAAGTTGATAATGGAGAATTGAAGGCTATTGTGGAAGCGGACCCATCGCAAACCACGTCCGAGTTAGCTGCAGGCTTCGATGTTAGTGATAAAACTGTTTTAATTCACTTGAAGCAAATTGGGAAGATTAAAAAGCTTGAAAGGTGGGTACCTCACGAATTGACTGAAGCAAACCGGCAAACGCGCGTCGACTGCTGCGTTACATTACTGAACCGGCACAACAATGAAGGTATTTTAAACCGAATCATTACCTGTGATGAAAAATTGATTCTTTACGATAATCGGAAGCGCTCAGCGCAATGGTTGGATCCTGGCCAGCCAGCCAAATCCTGCCCCAAGCGAAAATTAACCCCAAAAAAGTTACTTGTAAGCGTTTGGTGGACTAGTGCCGGTATTGTTCATTACAGTTTTCTCAAATCTGGCCAGACTATTACAGCTGATGTCTATTGTCAGCAATTACAAACCATGATGGAAAAGCTAGCGGCTAAACAACCAAGGCTGGTCAATCGCTCCACGCCACTGCTGCTTCACGACAACGCCAGACCACACACTGCGCAACAGACGGCTACCAAATTAGAAGAGCTTGAATTGGAATGTCTTAGACATCCTCCGTACTCCCCGGACCTTGCTCCAACAGATTACCATTTTTTTCGCAATTTGGATAACTTTTTGCAAGGGAAAAAATTCAACTCCGATGGGGCAGTCCAAATCGCCTTCAAAGATTTTATTGATTCCCGTCCGACTGGTTTTTTTAGTAAAGGGATCAATGAACTACCTATAAGATGGCAAAAGTGCATTGAAAACAATGGTTCATACTTTGATTAATTAAATATATTATATTAAAAAATATTCGACTTTTTGTTCCTTCCATACAAAACGCCAATTTCATATGTAAGGACCTAATATAAAAAAAAAAACAATGTTAGGTTAGGTTAGGTTTAAACTGTGACCCCTACGCACGAGCCGAGCGAGCGAAGCGAGCGGTGCCGCGGCAGCGGCCGGCGAGTGCTAGAAACGACTAGATTATATAGAAAATGAGTTGTTTGTGAAATAAATAGTATACGAAACGTTGGTTGTAAACTAAAAATTTCAATGGAGTTTGGGTGAAACATTAGTGAACCCTTCATTTTATTATAAACAATTTTGTTGTTGAAAGTACCCGCATTCAGATTTTTTTAAGCATTCGGGATCCAACGGAAATACTTTTCGGGATTCAACGACAATAAAACGTAATTATCTTGCATTTTTTAAATTCGGGATCCAACGGAAATACATAATAATGTTTTGCGGGATCCAACGCCAAAAATATTAAAATGGGATTCAAAAGCGGGATCCAACGGAAATAAATCCCTAAACTCTATTCAAATGTATGTTTGAAATTGATGTTATTTTAGGTTAAACAAATATCAACTTTACATTAATGGTAATTAAGTTGATTTCAGAATGAGTAACAATATTGAAAAAGTTATAAAAATGTTTGAAGTTGTAGCGTAAACTGCACTTTATTGTGTAGGAATTAAAGTTACTTTTTCATAAACTCATAATTGTTTACATTTTTGGCAAGTCACGAATGCAGATTAGAATGATGTACTTAGCTTTAGCTTAGTTACAGTTTGCGCGTCGATGTGCCACCCTGTATGTCGCGTGAAATAAAATAACTGCAGCGAAATTTCACGTAGGTACCGAAATGATTGATAACAAAAAAAAAAACTGAAACAGATTACCTGACGCACCTAAAAATAGCTTTGAAAATGCCATCAAAATAGACGTCAAACGAATGGTCGACTCGATAACGGGAAAAAAAATTCTGGAACGTTTTATTAATCTTGCTTGCATCGCACCGTCATCGGCACCGGCTATGTTTACGTTGGCTGTATGTTGCACAAAGTCTGGTTCAGGGATAGTAAACCTGTGACGAGTGAAAAATGTAGGGGGAAAAATTGACATTGTCGCATTGATCTAATGGTCGCCAACGCTGAGCAGGAGTTCCAAGGTTCAATTCCCATGCCGGGAAAAGTGTGGGTTTTTCCATATGGTATTTCTCAGTAACAGCCTGTAGTCTGAATGTGTGCCTGATTGATGGCAATAGCCTCGCCCCCTACTACATAGGACTTTTAACTGACGAACTGTCACCTCTGCCTAACACTCTGGGAAAAAAAAGTAATTAAAAAAATTAAAAAACCCGACTGCAACCTTATACTAAAACTAACTGAAAAGCTAAAAACAAGCCCATTTTAAATTAAATAAAAGTTGCAAGCAGGCGGGACCCATTTGAGTTTGAAACTATAATAATGGTATGGGCTCTGCCTGCTTCCAACTTTTATTTAATTTAAAATGTGCTTGTTTTTAGCTTTTTAGTTAGTTTTAGTATAAGGTTGCAGTCGGGTTTATTAATTTTTTTAATTACTTTTTTTTATTTCCAGCTTTTTAGTTTACAAATGTGAAAGATTTCGCAGACGATTTAGTTCTGGATACGTGTTTTTTACGATTTGTCACTTTTAATTACTTTTAACTATATAAGTTGTATATATTTTTGTAATCACCTTTTAAAACCATTTATTTTGATACCCCACTCGATAGATTTTGAGAAAACAAATTTTTTTGAAGGCATAATATGGCGCCAAAAATCAGCCAATTTGTTTTTTTTTTTTATTTTGATATACCCAGTGTCACTTTCACAGTCAATACGAATCTAACGACACCTCTCAAGCTAAAATCCATCGAGCCGTTCAGGCCACAGAGCGTGCCAAACAATTATACAAACATACATACTCTCGAAAAACATAACCCTCCTTCTGGCGCAGTCGGGTAAAAACAGGCATGATTTTATGTGATATATTTTGAGGATAAAGTTTATAGACGTCCTTGAAATCGCGTTTTTATTATTTTCCTCATTCAGGGTAAAATAACTTGTTGAGACGCGTCGAAATATCTGTAGTAAAATTGGCACGTTAACGTCTTTTGCCACCCTTGGTCAAGTATGACAGTAAAGTATTGCGTTTTAATATGACAATGAGCATTATCGCCCACTTGCACTTTATTAATATATGATCTTTTCACAATTGCGCAGGATAAAAACAACTTAAATAACGGTCAAGGTCTTCGCTGGGCTCACGTCAATAAAACTAATAAAAAGAGACATCTGCGTTCTGGATTCTGCTCATCAAAAAAATGTTTTGATTTGGACGTCCAAATCATAACATTTTTTTTTAATGATAAATGAGTCTATAAAAATCATTTAGCGACGTACCTAAATGATCTTTTGAAGACTTATTTAGAACCAAAGACTATTTAAGTACTCATTATGGCAGAATATTAATTACGACGACTAAAATAACATAACATACAAAATCAGCCTATAATGTTCCTACTGCTGGGTCACAGGCCTCCTCTCGGTGAGACGGCACTCCCTCTCCCCGAGCGGCCCACTGGTCGTAATACCACCACGCGAGTCCAGTGCGTGTTGGTACTGGTGGTGATGTACGACAATATCTAATTGAAAATAGCTGACCCTATTCTGTTACAAAAATACCTATTATCGCTGATTTGTTTTGAGTTGATTACAATAACAGGACTGACTGAAAATATATGTTTAGAGCAAAACTAGAGTACTAATTAATTACTATCATTGCACGTAAATTAGACGAACTAATGAGTAAACTGAAATACCAGTGGTTTCATGAATTCAAATAATCGGATTGGATAGTAATGAAAATATCAACTAATAGGAAATGATTTGTGGTATGATGATCATTAATTTTTCCCATACTTAACTACATTATATTACTGTTTTAAATACGGGCAGATTGTCCAAATTACGTCGTTGAAATACCGTGTCTATAACATAATCAGCCTATAATGTTCCCACTCTTCGAGAGAGAGAGGGCTGTAATCTACCACACAGGTCCAGGGCGAGTTGGTAGATGTCACATGTCTTCGATTTTTTAGCTCTTGGACATGTCGGTTTACCCACGATGTTTTCCTTCACCGTTACCTATGCCATAGACAAAATATGGGGGAAAACTCATCGTCTTGGTAAAGTCAAAATATCTCAAGACGTTTTTTCGAAACAATCTCAATTTGCCTTGCTTGTTTCACCGCACCTGTTGAAGATCGTGTTGCTGAGTAATGCTGACTAACTCCCAGAAATCCTTCGATTATTGATTGACAAACAAGACAGAACAGCCGATCATGGTGAAAAAGGTTCTTTTGAGAAACCTTTTTGTTAATGTTTTATATTTTCGCCTGTAATTCTTATCCCCAACGTCACCTACAGTCCTTTCACAATTATTATTTTATCTCTGATTTCGCAACACTGTCAAAATCAAAGTGATCTTTATTTTCGTTACTATAAAGTTGCTATTGGGTTGCTGCCACTGCCTAGTGCCTAGTCTGACAAAGTCACAGTGATATTTATTGTTGTTATAATAAAGTTACTTTTAGGTAATTGCTGCCATATCTAAAATAACTTTGGAAAGACTGTACGTGTACAATTAAGGTACAGTCAGTATCAAAAGTCGATTAATACTGTCATTTTTACATGTTATCAAATTGACAACAATTTTTCTCAATTAATTGCTTTTTAGCTTGTCACATAATAGCAAAGAGTTTATATTCTAAAAAAAATTCTTCTGCTGCAATTTTGAACAAATATTTTGCTCAATAACTAAGTTTAAAAAAACTGAAGTGTTAATCGACTTTTGCTGCTGACCGTACCAGGATATTTTGGCGCATGGCCAAAATCGGAACTAACGCCATCTTCTTATTTAATACAATTTCACAAATGTTTACCAACAAGGCCAAGAAATCAATCAAGAAAAAAAGAAGTGGTTTAGTTTTACAATTCTGGTTAAGTACCTACCTACCTATAGTTTATTAACTGTTAGAGTATGGATATAAGGTCCCAGCTACCAAGCCATTAAAATAATTAAAAAAAATGGTGAGTATAGTTTATTTACTGTTATTATAAAAGTGAGTGATACGTTCAATGTCTGTAGCAGTCGTAAAATGTAACTTTCAGACAACCAAACTCACTTTTTCAATAGGGATTAAAACATCCGCGATTGCTTAGTTAATATACTCCATTTGAAAACGAATCATAAAACGGAATCACATAGCATTGATTGACGAAAACACGCGTGACCTTCCATTTGATTGAGGTGGAGCATTTTAATGGCCCTTGTTCCAATGAGGACATCACTGTCCAAGTCCATTACGATGTGCCGGACATTAAATATGTATTGCGAAGAGGTCGATTATTAACGCGGTTAAAATTAAAAAGGAAAAATATCAGTGGGTAGGTAAGTTTTTGTTAGTCTATTATTTTTAAACCACTAGCAGCTGCAGCGCTTATGCCACATTGTGTTGTGAATCCCCATATAAATCTTAAACTCGAAGATGCAGCGCTGTAATAATCACTCTATGTTTGCGCGACGGTTCAACAATGTATAGTCAAGTAATCCGACACGACCGGAGAGAGATCAGGCGCAAGACCAATCAATGTCTTTGCATGCTTTCCGAGGCACGGGGGTATCACACCGCCAACTACCAAACTCCGGGCAGTTAATACATAATCAGCCTATAATGTTCCCACTGCTCGGAAACAGGCCTCCTCGGTGAGAGGGAATGGGCCGTAATCCACCACGCGGGCCCAGTGCGGGTTGGCAGATGTCACATGTCTTCGAATTTTTGGTTCTAGGACATGCCGGTTTCCTCACGATGTTTTCCTTCACCGTTTTGAGAACAGTGGTGATGAAATAATTTACACAAAGTAAACGCCTGTCTGGGTTCGAACCTACGACCTACAACTCGTAAGTCGCGGCTGTTACCACTTGGCCACCACTGCAGTTAATAAGTAATCCCTAATGGAAAAATAGCACTTTGCCCGAACCCTCCTGGGTTCGGGCAAAGTGCTATTGGGTTTCCCCACGCTCAGCAGTCACGATTGTGACCACGAGACCAGCGTGCGTCTATCGCAGTTCACTGCTGAAAATAGGCCCCTTCCAAGTTAGGTGTTTATAATATGCATTTTATAGCCATGCCATAACGCCTGTCCATCTTAAGGTAAAAGACTTCAAATATTGCCAAATAGGAAAGATGACAAGGAGATTTGAGTACCTACCTACAAAGTCTATAAAATGCTATCCAGCACTATAAATCTGCCTAGCCTTTTCCCAACCATGTTGAGGTCGGTTTCCAGTCTAACCGGAGGCAGCTGAATACCAGTATTTTGCATAAAGCGACTGCCTATTTGCCCCCCACAACCCAGCGTCTTGGTAATATGATACTCTTTAGTAAAACTGGTTGTCAGACTGTCGGGCTTCTGACGACCCGTAACGACTGTCAAAGATCTATGAAGACAGCCGGTACCAACGGTGCTTTCTGAGGCATGGTGAGGTCTCGGTATGTAAAGATGGTCACCCATGCTCATCCACGGAAAAACCTTGGCAAGCGTAACTTAACCTGATCGATCGACCCGTGCGGCTGTTATGACTAAGCTACGAGCTGTGTGTCCAGCACATTAATGTATGCCTATACAAATTACTTCCCAGAATTTGATCCTTATTAGCGACACCATTGAATGGTGTAATACCTAATACTGTGTTTTTTTTTTCAAAATCAACAGGTTCGATTCCTGGCTATTGATTTTTCAAAAATCCAATGATGCAGTTTTTATTTTTCATCAAAATCAAGCCCGTGACTCCTTTGAGTACTTTTCGTTATTCCTCATAGTTTCGGATTTACTTACACAAAACACACCAAACACACACACGCACGCACAAAAACCACTCAAGAGCATTCATGTACTAAACTCCTTTAATTTTACGTTATCTTACTGATATTACTATAATTTGTTAATGTCCCACAAACGGGAGAAGACACTGACTCCTGTAACACAGGTACTACCTAGCACAGGAGTGAGGACTTCAAATTAAAATGTAAAACCTTTCTTATGTCAATAAAACTTTATTATTATTATTATTTGGCCATCCACGTCCACATGTAAAATTCACTCTGTATATGCAATGTGTATCATACCAAATAAATAGCCATGTCAAATTTTCTCGTCTCTTAAAGAGAGAATTGCCTTATTACGAGCCAAAAGGGTAGTTTTAGACAGGTCGACAGCACGGTTCAACTGATAAAAGCTTCTTATAATACAATCGTACCAGCCTTCAAGCCGAGAGTAATTTACGGCATATTTTCCGGAGTTCCGCTGAAAATAAACGGGCATTCGGTAAAGTTTCATACATTTAACTTTTGTCACAACACTGTTCTGTCTGGTAACGCTATGTAATGAACTCGGATGCGAAAATGTATTTAACTTTTAGTCGAAATTGATTTTATGGATGAGTAATAATGTGTGTGCAGTTTGTCGAGTTTATAATAGGTGACTTAATGTTTGTGATGCGTGAAAATGAACGTATAAAATGAAATTGAACGTTCTCACGGGATTATATAGGCGAATCTGCAACTACAGTACACGCTTTCCAGCACAATCCGGAAAATTTTGAAGGAAAATCATATTCAATTGCTTCATATGTTTGAACAATTTGTCTGCTTGACAACGTAAATAACGCAATGAATATTGTTGAATTGACAAAATGAATGGCATTGTGATTGTGAGTGTCCTTTATAGCGTATCTAATGGAAGTCAGGTTATCCTTAATAATAATATGAAACCAATTTCTTCCAAGGCTGAGCTAAAAAAAATAGTTTGAAAACAAAAATCGCTCTTACAAAACCCTTCAAAATGAAGGGTTTTATAACCCATTTTAATGGAAAATTGCCACTAGCATGCGTTAAAAAAAAAGTGAAATTCAAGATGGCACCGCTTACACTCTCACCACACCTTTAGGTATCAAGTACTTGCAATGAAAACGCTACCTTATTTATTTTTCATCATAAAACGGCGTATTAAAATGTTTGTTTAATAACGCCCTTGGATCTGTAATTCCACCGAATTTATGTTTCTGCCGAGTTTAGACGAATGTTTCGTTTATCTACAATGTTTTAATGTATGTTTGTTGGTTTTTATTGAGTTGAAATACGGTCAGGGAAATTAATTGTTCATCAAATTTACACAGTACGTCATTTTGCCTAGTTATAGCCACTTCTCTCAAAGAATGATATTGTTTGTCATTTATTTAAACAGACAATTTGTGAAAAGTTTATTTAGGGCCAAAGCACACACGCTACTTTTTGCATCGGCGATCGGCGATTTTGCGGCTGTATCGATGCTGCATCGCGTTTTGGCGACTCTCTGCGTTTGGATGCTGTATCGGAATCGCGCGTTTTAGCGACTGCTCCGATGCTGCATCGCGTTTTGGCGACTCTTTGCGTTCTGACGTGGTATCGGAATCGCGCGTTGTAGCGACTGCTCCGATGCTGACGCAAATGCCAAATTGCTGCGACCGGCAGCCAAATGTGTGCGGAGTGTGGCGTTCAGCCGCTGTATCGAGCTTCCGAAAAGCGACTGAATCGCCGCGTTTGGCGTTTTTAAGTGTGCGGTGTGGAATGCTTGGTCGCTGCATTTAGCTTCTAAAAAGCAGCTAAATCGCCGATCGCCGATGCAAAAAGTAGCGTGTGTGCTTTGGCCCTTATGTAAGTACTTAGATCTTTTAAGACACTTTTACGCGTCTATATTTAAAAAAACTAGATGGCGCAGGTATTGCCTAGCTTTCTGATTCCTGAGAAGAAATGCCGAAACAAACTCAGAGGTTATGGTCTTTTTTAAAGTCAAACATTATATTATTACGATTTAAGTGAGTCTAATATAAGTAGTTATTAGTCTGACAATTTCAGTTGGTAGTCAATTCGTTAAACAATAAATTTCCCTGATTTTACATTCAAAGTTTTTACATGATCTATAAAGGTGATAAAACTAACTGGATATCCATTTAATTTATAATTCGGGCTAACATAGGTTCGAGTGTAATTAATTCGGGAATATCGTTACATAAGTGTAAAGGGGCTTTTGTTTTTAGAGCCGAAAAACCAAATAATAACTACCGTCTACTATTCGGCATTTTCAACGAGTTAATCTACGTGTTGATTTTGGTGCGATTAAAACTTTATAGCGGTTTAAGCGCTTTACTACTTTGGATGCGGAACAATAAAACTATATAATAATTCATGAAGCTACTGCAGCAGCTTTGTGGCTTATGTTACGCGTAGGCTACATTTATAGCGGGCATGGGTATCGGATTTAAGGATCCAAGGGCTAATAGTTTGGAGAAACATAAGTTTAGCATACGTAGTATTAATAAAATATTTTATTTTAAGTCCTCCAGACCGAATTTCGGCCATGGCGACCAATTTCAGCGGAGAGCAGCCTTCAGCGCGGGAGATATTATAGTTCACAAGTGTGTGCACAGACACAGGTGCACTCTCTCTTCCCTCACTCTCATAGTCCGATGGGACGGCAATCCGATACGACCGGAGAGAGATCAGGCGCAAGGCCAACCGCTTAACGTGCTATCCGAGGCACGGGGGTCACATCGCCAACTTCCAAACTCCGGGCAGTTACCAAGAAAAAACCCAATAACACTTTGATCGACCCGGGATTCGAACCCAGGACCTCACGTTCTGCAGTCGCGCTTGCGACCACAACACCAACGGGGCAGTCAGTACTTGTAATACCACGTAGGCAATCCATTCGAACCAATTGTTGTGAAATTTTACTGATAGGTAACCTGGGACCTGAAAAAGGCCTTAGGCTGCTTTTCATCCTGGATTTTTATTTGCATATAAATACATCCTGAATCGCGGGCTTGTATTGATTTGTAGGTCTAAGGTTCAAATTCAAACCCGGACAGGCGTTTCACTGTGTTTAAAATATTTCATCACCACTGCTTTCAAAACAGTGAAGGAAAATATCGCGGAAAAACCGGCCCTAGAATCAAAAATTCGCAGACTTGTGACATCTACCAACCTGCACTAGGCCTGTGTGGTAGATTACGGCCCACTCCCTCTAACAGGTAGGAGGCCTGTGTCCTAGCAGTGGGAACATATGCTGATTATGCTAGTTTACACTTTAAACAACTAACAAAAACATTACAAGTAATACTTTTGTCCGGGTACATGAAGTTCCCCTTGGAAAAATCTTCAACCGCGGGCAACGGCAAGTCTGCTATAAAAATACTTGGAATAATTGGCGCTCCATTACTCTCTATTTCGCTAAGATAAGCACCAAGTAAATGCAACTTTTTATTTTTTTGTTCAAGCTTAAAAGCCGTCAAAACTTCAGTTTGTTGTACGAGTCTTTGGTCAACTGGACCCACTCGAACTGGACCCGCGGGTCCAGTTGACCAAAGGAAAAATTTTCTATATTTTTATTGGTCATCTGGACCCACTGTCAAAATTAGACAAACATCTTTTGTTTTAAGCTACCCGTGGATACAGTCGAAACAAAAAGACAATGGCACGAATCTGGTACAGAATCTACGAGTACCTCAAAATCTAAAGATAAAGATAAAAGATAAAGATAATTTATTTGTGGAATATGCGTTTACATAACATTTTTCTGTTAGTAGATTTCGAATCTTATTTTTAATTTCTTTTGTTGTCATGGCTTTATATGACTGTGGTATTTTGTTGTATATTTTCGGGGCCATACAAAAAAAGCTTTTCAAATTCAAATTCAAAATTCGGGACAACTAGATCCACCGGTTAGTATACAATAACTTAGAAACTATTGTTAGTACTTAAAATACAATAACAAAGAAAAACACACATCCATCAATAAACATCACAACACAATTCACACAAAAAAAAAAAATTACACAAAGCACCTGTGCTGAGACACCCCGCCCCGACAAGATAACCAACAGGGAGATACCTCCCTACAAGATCATCAGACGAACGAAATGCCTCAACACAGGTGCACGCACATCTTCAGCTATAGTTTTCAGGATGCTGTTGTGACTCCCCCGCACCCTCCTCATAAGAGACTCGACTTTTTTCCGAATGACGGCATGAAAACCGTCAGTGTGAGTCTGTGCGAACATCTCGGAGGCACTGCAGAAACGAGGAAGTCCCAACATCATCCTGAAAATATTATTGTATTGGACGCGCAGTGTGTCCAGGGATTTTTTGGTATAACTAACCCATAGACTACCCGTGTACAGACCCTGACAATACGCTTTAAATAGTATGATCTTGACTTGGTCCGTACAGCGGGCGAATCTACGGGCCAGCATGTTGCCACGGACTGACAGAGCCCTGCGCTCCCTCTCTATGTCAACATCATCCTTAAGGCCGTCGGTAAGGTAATGTCCAAGGTACTTAAACTGCGACACCCTATCCAAGTTAACACCATTCAAAGTAATATACCCAAAATATTATACCGTAGCGTAGAAGTGATGCCACCAATCCATGAAATGCCATCACTAAAGCATCTGGGTTAACTTCTGAGGACAGTTTGTACAAGACATATACGTGACTGAGCTCAGTTTTTTGTTTATATATTCAATGTGCGCTTTCCAGTTCAGTTTTGCGTCTATCATTACACCAAGAAATTTTGTGTCGTCGACTTTATTTAATACTGTGTCATTGTAGAGGGCTTTAATGTCAATATCACCATGTACCCGTTGACTAAAGTAAGATTAGTAAGATTAGGGTCATGTGGTAGTCAATAGCATCAGGCAGGTCATTGATATATAGGATAAATAATAGAGATCCAAGCACGCTCCCTTCTGGGACACCGTAAATAGGCGTTCGCTCGCCAGATATGTAAATTGGTGGTGAGGTCAAACTGAAAATCCAAGATGGCGGATGTGAAAAATGTTCAAATTTTTCATCATGGGTGTTGATTTCTTGGTTTTCTAGGGTGCTAAAACCGATGGTGAGGTCAAACTGAAAATCCAAGATGGCGGATGTGAAAAATGTTCAAATTTTTCATCATGGGTGTTGATTTCTTGGTTTTCTAGGGTGCTAAAACCGATGGTGAGGTCAAACTGAAAATCCAAGATGGCGGATGTGAAAAATGTTCAAATTTTTCATCATGGGTGTTGATTTCTTGGTTTTCTAGGGTGCTAAAACCGATGGTGAGGTCAAACTGAAAATCCAAGATGGCGGATGTGAAAAATGTTCAAATTTTTCATCATGGGTGTTGATTTCTTGGTTTTCTAGGGTGCTAAAACCGATGGTGAGGTCAAACTGAAAATCCAAGATGGCGGATGTGAAAAATGTTCAAATTTTTCATCATGGGTGTTGATTTCTTGGTTTTCTAGGGTACTGAAACCGATGGTGAGGTCAAACTGAAAATCCAAGATGGTGGATGTGAAAAATGTTCAAATTTTTCATCATGGGTGTTGATTTCTTGGTTTTCTAGGGTACTGAAACCGATGGTGAGGTCAAACTGAAAATCCAAGATGGTGGATGTGAAAAATGTTCAAATTTTTCATCATGAGTGTCGATTTTAGCACCATCGGTGAGTTAAGAGGTATGACCCAACTGCTTCGCCGGGAGTTCTTAAATGATCCTAGAGAAATAATTAAAATATAACAAATCCACCCAAGCATGGGAGCATAGCAAACTAATCTGGAAAAGGGTTGCAGGTTGCAGAGAGATAGTATTTTAGGGCCCCCTGTATTGATCTATTAATGAAGTTGTATTATAGCTAAAAAAAAAAATCATATTATCATTTAAAATGGTCTATATTTGAAATAAAGTTTAACCGGGATCACGAAATCGTAATAAAAAGAAAATGTTTTGATAATGCACTCAATTGATTCAATTCCCGATAAGGTCGTCAGTGTAATAAATACGTGTATTGAAGCGTATTTAACGATTTTATATAATAAAAAAAAACAAATTATAATTATACCTAATTACAGTTCGAGGTGGTAACCAAAACTATTTTTATTAAATAGAAAAATTTACCATTAACGCTGCAGTAGATCCTCCTGTATTTAATCCCATTTTTAAGTTTGCTTACTCTCGCGTAAAGTAGTTTAAAAATCAACGTGAAACGTATTGCAGTTTTTGGTTTCTTGTCAGTTTGGACTCTAGTGTTGTTACTCTGTAATTAACGGTCAGGCACTCGATTGGCTCGATCACAGAACATAATTATATACCCATCCCGATTATGTAGTTCGAAAACTCAATTCAAGTTGAATCTAAAATATCATGTACTACCTCCCTCCAGTACCTACCTTAAATTCAAACCTAGCAACAGTGTGTTTGAAAAGCACACAAAAAAAAATTAAAGGAAAGAATAATAGCAAGATCCAGAATAAAGCAACCGTTCTATATTGGTACCTAGGTATTTCAGTCAATATCACATGAAGTATATAATATCTATTCCCTGGTTTATTACCGACTAGTACTACTACATCAAGTGGCAAATCGAGAGAAAATAAACTCGAGGCTTTATTTTATTTAGAGTAACGAGTTACATATAATCAAGCCGCAGCACTATCTGACACTATTAAAAAGATAAGTGTCAAGACTGTCATGTCAAGTGACAACATTTTATTAATTTATTTATTCGGTTTCTTTCGAATTGCATGACATTGATATTTCTGTTTTCCTGTGTGTAATTGAAGGATTTTAATGAACATGGAATCTTCGAGACGGTACAGCATGTACTCCAGAAGAATGTTGTGTTAATTGTTGAGTAAGATTTCAACTGAACTGTTCGCGTTGGCTGTTGTGCACATGTTAGAGCTCTTGGACATGATATCAAGATGAGAAGTGGAGCGACCTGGATAATTTTAGATGAAATACTATTTACTTTTATGTCGTCAGACGTTGAAATTGATATCCTACATACAGTTATAAGAATAATTTGAAAATTATGTGATTTTTGATTTCATGAACCGTTATTCCTACTATTTATTACTGAACAGTGCACTATTTTACTAAATTATAAAACCGAGGCCAAACTTCTCACTAAACAAGAGTTCTTTTAGTGTGTTTTAGGGTATGATGGTATTTCTCAGCTAAGACATCTAGGGAACATAAACATGCGGCTTTTAAGCCTCTGTGGCACTTAATTAAAATTGTGCAATGAGTGGCGTAGGTCATCTTGTAGCTTCGCCCTCTCGATGCAGCTGGGTATAGTCCTGCGTATTTCTGGAGGCGCAATGCGAGTCAGTGGATACAGCATTCGCAACTGGGTCGGTTTTAAGCAACCAGTAATAATCATTAATGTCTTATTTAGAGCTGTATCCACTAACTTATCGTGGGCTGATCGGTTCCATACTGGACAGGCCTGCGGAGAAACAAAGCGCCATTCCAGTTGTTCGCAGGACTTGAGCAGATGCCACCCATCTGGTGGAAGTTAGGCGACGGAGTAAGTGATTTCTGGTAGGTATGCTCTTTCTGTTTGACATTTTCGCAGTTTCTCCGGAAGTTAGGGGACCTATCCACTCCTCGGGGTAGGTCTTAAGTAAGTATTCCTTGAGCCACCTGCTCCAAAAAATCTTAGAGAGGCGAAGAGCCTTTTTCCACTTTTTTCTTAACGAAAAAACTCCGTCGTCCAGAGAGGTAGGTAATTGCTGATTTGATGAGCTGCCTATTAAAAAATGAAAAGGTGTGAGGCTTTCATATTCACAGCTGCAACATACATTATTATATGTCAAAGGCCTCGAATCGGACGTCTGCGTTACCATGGACGATATTCTTCCTACGATACGTCGGTGCGGGCTGGAGGCCAATTCTCAAGCATCTCGCATTCGTTATTGTCGTTCGATTCGAACTTTTCTCTCGAAACAATCAAGACGAGCTATTCTCGCAGGAAAGACACGCGACATGCCTTAGTTTACATGCGACATATTTATGTAAAAGGAATTTTGTCACCTGATTATCATATTATGATTTACCTATTATTATTGTATTACAACAGGGCCATCAAGCATGATGGGGTTTTCGAAAGCATTTCAAACAATAAAGATTTCAAATGATGTTTTATTTTTTTCAATATAAAACATAACTAACACAAACAATACATTATAATAATCACTAGTGTATATGAATGGTCGGCGTCATGAGTCGCGCGCTGTCCGCGAGCTTAGGAATCGGCGGACCATTTCACCTCTCGCCCAATATCTTCATGAACTTCAACAAATGTGAATGCGGCAATTTGAACACAAATAAATTTGAATTAATGATGTGACGATACTCCTAATGCGACCCTCAGGGTAAAAATTGTTTTCGCAAGGATTTCTCAACAATCTTTTAGGATTTTGTAAAGTAATGTAGCCGGGTCACGTACCTATAGCCACGTCATTGGAACAACATGCAGCAGGACGGTCCAGTTGGTTCAGTACCGCACTCTTTACGACAACCACAATTCCTCTTCTTCTTTTCCGTCTTGATAAACCTTGATGTTATTGTGGTAGTCATCAGCTTACATGTAACATTTGCAGTAATTCTGTTTTATTTTATTACTTAATTTATGTAGATAACGAATGTAAACAAACTACAATTTTGACTTTAATTTGATGTGACAAATATAATTGACATTGACAAATCAGCAACGGCCATGCATTCCGTTGTAACAAATACTAAGGAGGACTTATTTTAATGATAATAGTAAAATAAAAAAGAAAGAAAAAATTAGAAAGCTACATTATCACAGAATAACATAGGCTATAATTTTTTTTTTTTCTGCACTAATATTATAAAGAGGAATAAAATTCTATTATATATTATATTAGTGATTGATATCTTCCGGACCTCACTACGGCATCTCAAAATCCAGTAACGTTGTTTTAGCTCATTGCAGACAGTAAGTAAAAATAAGTAAATAAAAATTAAGTGTACCTAATTGAATAATATTATGTATATTTTAAGTCATAGAAATAAAACTAAAAGATTCGGCTTTACTCCTTAACTGTACTAATGATGAAATTTGACAGCGGGTCCAGTCGACCAATTCAAAATTTGACTTGGTCGACTGGACCCGCGGTTCCAGTTCGAGTGGGTCCAGTTGACCAAAGACCCGTACATTTTAAGTGTGATGCTGAAAGTTGGTTTCTTGTGTTTTGTTAAAGAAGTCTTTTTAAGTGAAAAGCCCTCTAAAAGTTAGTACCTATTTGTATTTGTTTAAGCATTGCGAAGGCTTTTCTCGAGTTGATGCACTGCAAATTGACAACCCACGTCAACTTTCGGTATTATAGCCATTTTATAAACCTGTCAGAGAATGACAGTTTTAGTTTGGCTGTAGTATGTTGATAGTCAACTTGCTTACCCACCTACTCTCTGACTTCACCCACCTACTTGTACCATTTTCAAATTATACAGGCTGTTTCGGAACGGGTATATCAATACAAACGGGTTGAAGAGTGTATCTGGTCTAGAATCTCTGTACAAAATTTCAGCTCAAAAGCATTAACTTTGAAAATGCTTAATATTTTTTTATTTCGACATCACGGCGCTGCACTGGCGCGCGGCGGCGTGATAATGGATAATGGTACCCTCGTAGTGCGGTGACACGTTTGTTATGATTTCAATTTAATAGGCTATCGAAATAAAAAAAATATTAAGCATTTTCAAAGTTACTGCTTTTGAGCTGAAATTTTGTACAGAGATTCTAGACCAAATACACTCTTCAACCCGTTTGTATTGATATACCCTTTCCGTAACACCCTCTATAAAAAATTTCCTGTTGGTATCAGAGGGTCAATTCTCGTAATTTTAAGAACGTTCACAGTCTGATCTCAGTCTTAATCTGTCAAAAATACCTCCAATTTCCCTCATTTTTCATAAGTTTTTGACATTTGATAGTCGCCGAGCTGAGAATGCGACTAGATTTTGAACGTTTTAAACGTTTTGAGAATTGGCCTTCTGGTTTCAGAAAGGCTATCTGTTAACCTAAATGATTTTTTTTACGAACAACACCATTGACTCTTGCCACTTATACCAATGGACTCTAATGGAAACGCTATTCCATAGCCATTTAACAAATAGATAGCAGAGATAATAAAGTCGGATCGAACGGTTATTTTGTAATAAAGTACCGTCAAAACCTAGGTCTAAACAATAGCCGGTAAAATAACACAATGTATAAATAAAAACAAAGACTATCAAAAGCTAAAATATATATAACTTCACTCCCAAGCACTATAAATAATGACAGCTCCAATTTTTTTGATCCAATGTTTTTCATGTTTTTCTATAAGTACGGCAAAAAATCTTCAAAAGATAATACAAAGTTTCATCTTCTCAGTAAATATTACGCGTAGGTAACGAGATTAGTTCGATCCATTTTTGTTAGAGCCAAGCATCAATCTCTTATCTAGCATTAGGTACTTGTTCCACTTCAGGCGAGGAGGTGACTTGAGAGCTATCTCAATAAGTAACTGTTCCTTTGACAACGTGCCTGTTTGTCGTTTCCCGCCCTGTGGATGACTTTAGCTGATTATATTGACGGTTCCCTATCCATTTGCATAAAATTTTAAGACCTAATATAACTTGGCATACTTTTGTTCCTCCTAATTATATTTTCGCATAACATTATTTACGCATAACAGCTTACGCATGATTTTTTAAGCATAATTTCTCTAAACATATAATAATAATGATGATTAAGCATAATGTTCTGAAGCATAAATTTAGCATGCTCGTTTTAGTTGTAACGACTTTAGGTCGACGGTACTTATCTGCAGACTAGTTGTATGTATTTAAAATAATAATAAAATTGATTATTTTAAATGAATTTTATTACTTACATTCTCTGGTTTGGAATTCCTGGATACAGCCAATACTTGCACGTGTATTTACGAAATTCCCTAATATTGGTAAATTCTCGGGCCATTAAAAAAGAATAACCTTTTGTAAATGGAACGCAATGTTTTTATTTTTTATTTGTAACTAGCTGACCCGGCGAGCTTCGTACCGCCTCAGAATCAATAAAAACGAATGTATATAATAATAATATAATAATATCGTTTATTCATAAAAATGGTGCAGATTTACAATAATATAACTTAACAATTATATGTAGAGGACACATGAGGAATGTATGAGAAAATGAAATTCTTATTTTTTTTCGTGAAATTTTCCCGTGTTTTAATAGTTATTCTGCTATTCAGGGCCAAAAACAAATCCAAAAAAATTAGAGATAAAAAAAAAGATAAAAAAAAAAATTCAGCCGTTCTTGAGTAAATATAAAATAAAATAAATGGTGTAATTAACCCGACTTTTTTTTATTTATATAGATAGATTACGCAACGTGTATTATCTTTGGTCCCTGGCCTTGACACCAGGCAATGGACAACATTTCCAAAGTTTTATTGCTTGAATACGAGGCCTTAGGTTACTTTGTGTGTGTATTTTTTTTTGTAATGTATAGAAAAAGCATTTTTTCTTTCTTCCATTCCGACCCACATTTTTTAATTACTGGCTCACCTCGCCACTCGCTCTCAGTGTGACAACACCACAACATAGCAAGGAGTACATCACCGCAGTATCTAGCTAATAAACCGGGGTTAGCCGGGTAAGATTGGATCGCACGTAACGACTGGGTTCGCACGGTTATATAACTGGTAGGCTTAACCAGTTTGATCTCCGTCTGATTGGGGCGTACTAGACCGAGTGGTTACTTAGTACGTCTGAGTCCGAATGTGGTATTATCTACGCAATATAATACGCATTGGTAGTAGATTAAAGTTCTTTGTCTTAGACCACTAAAGAATTATTCTTTTTCCTAAATTAACTTTTGTTTTTTTGAATAGTAAACGCATCCCCTTAACCGGTCTAGCGGCGCGCGTCGCCCGTTGGAGACGAAACAATAGAAAATCAATTGTGTCTCATTAGCGAAGCTTGACAGATTAAGCCGTGCCCTAAGGCCACGTTCTAACCAAAACCGATCGTCGATATGCAATCGTTGCACTATTTTATATTAATACTAGCTGTTTCCCGCGACTTAATCTGCGATTCCGGATGAAAAGTAGCCTATGTGAAAAAGTAATCGTATACCCAGGTTATGGTCTATCTGTGTGCCAAATTTCATCTAAATCCGTTTAGCCGAATTATTATTTTTTATTTTTATATAAATGGGTTTGCTCTTGACTCTAATCTAGGTCTATTTTCTGTAATGTGCGTTTTGTGTTGATAGAACAAACAATTTTTCATTCTTTCTCACTTTGTCTTTTCAAATCGCTGATCGATCTTTCAGTACCTACAGCCATAGTTTAACAAACAATGTATCATGCCTGTAGCTACCGAAACGGTACATAAACAATCCTACTCTATCAGGAAATTCCAACAGAAATATCCAATTTCCCTTTGTTGAAACGTGCTTGTTACCACAAACTCAATGATTTTGTTCGAAAAGAGATATTTAATGAGCACATTATTATGTAACACTATGATTTTCTTTTGTTACCTGCTCTGAAACATGTTTTTTGATAGGGTGTGTGTGTGTGAGTAAATGTGTAATTTATGAACCCGAACACGAACTCAAGGGAACCCCAAAACTTTGATTATTGGTCGTATTCTTTGACGCGCGTGGTTGAAATTTCAATTGTATGTTACGTTCTTACGTTTCGAAAATGAAAAGGGATGGCTAAGTAATTCTACAAGCTGTTATTTTTTTATGCACACGATATTATTTGAGAATAAAAGTATTGAATTAACCAATAGGTAGATAAATAATGAAAATAGCTAAAAAAATCAATTAGGTTCCTACACAAATAAGAAGTACAAGGAAGAGGTACAAGGTCAAATTTAATTAACTGTTAAAAAACTGGTGTTTATTATATAATAAACTAGCGGCCCCGACAGACATTACGCTACCCGAACGTAACGCCATCTCGCCATCTACCGGGCCCAATTGTGAATCTAAAACATCCAAAGACCCCCTCCAACACACAAAAAAAAATCAAAGTCGGTCCAGCCGTTTAGGAGAATTTCAGCTGTATACACACGTACTTACAGAAGAATTATATATGTATGTATACAAAGATACGGGACCCAAAAGACGCTGTTCTGCCCAAACTTAGCGCCACCTACCGGCTCCAATTGTAAATGTAAAACATGCGAGGACCCATTCCACCATACAAAAAATTTAATCAAAATCGATCCAATCGTTTTGGAGGAGTTCAGTGACATACATACATACAGAAGAATTATATATAGAAAGAAAGCTAATACAACTTCACAGAATTCTATACTTTCTTCGAACCAATCCAAAAGACATGAAATCATATCAACACGGAGAATTACCTAATCAAGCTAAAAATTAATTTAAACGTATAGATCTACACACTTTTCACTTGAGCATTTAATTTTTGTAATTTTATTTATTTATTTGTTACACTAACAACAGTACTGACATACAAGGAATTAATTAGAAAGAAAAGAAAAAGAAAATTATAGTGCCAGTATATACATACTGAATGGGAATGCTACGAATGAAAAAAACAACAACAACGTAATATAAGAAAACGCTTCCAGCATAGCTTGTCAATATAGTACAGACGCCAGCACATCAAACTACTAATCCGTCAAATTTATTTAATACATTTTCAACTTTATCGCTACAATATAAGTTTCAAGGTTGATTGGGAAAATTTGACAGTTTCGGGTAGCTCGATGAGCTGGTGTCTATGCCTATTAGATTAGTAAGACTAATATAATTCAATAATACACCGCTATAGAACATCGAGCAACACCTGTTACTTGCTCCCAAGATGTACATATTATGTGTATGCCCACAACATCCGTCACTGTAATCTCTTAATGTATCTTATCTTGCAGAATGTAGGTATCTGTAGGTATCAGGTGTAGCGGGAATTAGAAAATTATTCTGATAGTTGAACAGCACCTTAATTGCGTACACAATCAGAATGACAATCCTTTTTAGGGTTCCGTACACATAGAAAAAAAAAAATCTATATTCAATGTTTTCTTTGATTACTTCAATATTTATGTACCGTACACATATTTAAATAGGACAACAAAAACAATTAGAAAGCTAAAGTGTCAAGTTTGAATAAATTTGCTTTTATTGTTGTCAGTCAGATTTTTTTTTTTTTTAGCAATGATGCTACTTACTTCGTTACATTATTATGTTAGAAAAGTAAATTCATTTTTGGTATAAAGTAAACGGAAACAAATAGTACAGAACAAATATACAGAACATATTTCTGTCATTTGCAACTTATATGGAAGGACAAATATGTGACACTTCCTTATTGTAAGACAGCAAATATACATATTTCCCATTACCCACCCCTACTTTTTCCTCTAGAGTAAATACTAATAAAATTGTGTACATTCTTTAGAGCTCTATTTTCTCTCTACTCAATAATTCTCCCGAGGTTTAGCGATATTAACTTTACGAGTATATTGGTATTTAAAAGTAACTTTTAAAATTGAGACGATAAAAGCTTCAAAAGTCCTACAGAAAATTTTTAAAAGCTTGCTACAAAAGGGAAATCCAAACTATAATAATAATGTAATAATTTTGTGAAAGACGGCACGGTTGACATCTGTCGGGCATGCCACCGGCCGGGGGACTCAATTAGGCATACTATCTCCAGGTGTCCTCGTCTAGCTAAGGCAGAGTACTTGTATAGACAAAACCTTGTAGCCAGGATAATCCATCAGCAACTTGCTCTGAAATACAGCCTTGTGGAATTGGAGGTGCCATACTACAGGTATGAGCCCGACCCAATTCACAAAACTGGCAATATCACATTGTACTGAGATCGATCCATAATCACTGATAGGACTATTGCTGCCAATAAGCCTGATATAGTGGTGATGGAATGATCAGAGCGGCGCGCAATGATTGTTGACATAACCGTCCCGCATGATGAAAAGCTCGTGAAAGCCGAGAAAGATAAACAAATCAAGTATCTTGACTTGGCTCGCGAGGTTGTCGACATGTGGGATGTGGACTCAGCGATCATTCTGCCGATAGTCGTGGCAGCCAATGGGTTAATAGCCAAGAGCCTCGACCAACACCTGAGGAGGCTCTCGTTGGGCAGCTGGATCAAGGGCTTGATGCAGAAAGCGGTACTTCTGGAGACGGCTCGTGTTGTCAGGAGGTTCGTCTCTCTGGAGCTCTGACCGCGCGCCGGTAGCTTGGAACCTGTTCCCGATACCGGTGGGCTACTATTTTTTTATATTTTTAAATGTTTTTTTTTTATCTTTTTGTTTATAAAAAATATTTAATAATGTAATTTATAACATAAGTATTTAAATTAAATAAAGGATTAATAATCTAAACTAATATTACAAAGAGAAAAGATTTGATTTTTTTGGATGTTTGTTTGTTACGTTTTCACGCTAAAGCGCCTGAACGAATTTGGATAAAATTTGGCGCATGGGTAGACTATGACCTGGATCAAGACATAGAATACTTTCATCCCGATATTCCCACGGGACCGACACTCGTGCGGGTGAAACCGCAGGCGCAGCTAGTGTTTTATAATATACATCGTTTCTTAGAACGTACGAGTATTTCACGATATATCGGTAGGAAAATCAATGAAGTATACGCTATACTTACGAGTATATCTTTCTTGTGTGACACGCTTCAGGTTGACTGACGATGTGATTTCGTGAGCTCAAATCATATCCCTTTGAGCCCTTTGTACTGCTCTTATCCTGATGGATAGATTTGTAAACAACATAATAAGTCAAAGAGGGTTCAAAGTAACAGGTTATAATATGGCAATGTATTTTTGCTTAATTTGACGTTTTGATGAAATAGAAAGTGATGATATTTTGGTGGAAAATAAAATGAAATAAACAGTTACTAGAAAAATTGCGTGTATTGTTACCATAGAGGTTACAAGCTCAGAGACAACACAGTGTTGCCAACTTAGTAGGAAATGTGTTTGCGTTCCTACTTGCCAACACTCCCCACAGAACGCAAACCCATTTTACTTATACAAAACAAATGTTTTTCAAATGTAGTACCCTTAGTCAAATTATCAGCTACCATGTTGGAACCATTAACAAACATAAATTTAACTTTAGATTTAGCAATGTTTTCTCGAAGAAAATGTAGGCGAATATCTATATGCTTAGTTTTTGGTTTATAAGAGTCTGTTGATGCCAGTCTTATTGCACTTTGGTTGTCACAGTGGATGAGTATCGCGCTGTCTACGCCCTGACCGAGCTCTTCCTGCAGTTGCCGTAGCCACAGAGCCTCCTGGGTTGCCGCCGCCATCGCCATGTATTCGGCCTCTGCCGTAGAGAGTGCCACGGTTTGCTGTTTACATGAATTCCAAGATAAACAAGCATTCTGAAACAGAAAAGAGTAACCCGTACAAGATCTTCTATCCACTGGGTCACTAGCCCAGTCAGCATCACAGTATCCAATTATATCCTTTGAGTCATCTTTGGTATAACATAGCTTTAAGGTCTTGGTTCCTTGAAGATACCTCAAAATTCTTTTCACTCCAAGCCAGTGTTGATTTCCTGGATTATTACAGTACTGACTCAACTTATTGACTGCAAAGGTAATATCAGGTCTCGTGACATGTGCCAGATATATTAGACATCCCACCGCTTCCCTGTATGGGATATTATTGTTTGCATCTCCAGGATTTTTATCAAATTTTGCATTCACCTCTATCGGGGTACTAACTGGTTTGCATTGAGACATATTGAAACGGTCCAATACAAGGTTAATATATTTTTCTTGATCTATCATAATTACACCTGTCTCTCGGTTCCTATTTATATTTATGCCGATGCACTGCTTCATTTTACCTAGGTCTTTCATACTGCATTCTCCTTTTAATTTTTCCTTAATCTCTGTTGTTTTATCCTTATTATTTGTGAATATCAATAAATCATCTACCCACACTGCAATAAATATTATTGTTGCCTCATTTATTAAATAATAGATGCAGGGATCCATTTGTGATCTTTGTAAGCCAATTTTTAATAAAATACTGTTCAACTTAAGATTCCATTGCCGGCTAGCTTGTTTGAGCCCATAAATTGATTTATGCAAAATACATACTTGGTCATTTTCTTTGAAGTATTCTGGTTGTGACATGTATATCTCAGTGTCTATGTCACCCTGAAGGAAAGCACTTATAGCATCCATTTGAAACATTTCTAAGTCATACTTAGCAGCCAGTGACAGTAAGAATCTAATAGATGTATATCTTACAACAGGAGCATATACCTCATCATAGTCACTTCCTTTTCTCTGAGCATACCCCTTGATAACCAATCTTGCTTTAAAACGAATAATCTCTCCTTTTTCGTTGGTTTTAGTCTTAAAGACCCATTTACATGGTAAGATTCTTTTACCACATGGTACATTTACCAGTGACCAAGTTTTGTTTTTAATCAGGGAGTCATACTCCTCTTGCATAGCCTTTTTCCATTGGTCGGCATAAGAAGATGACAATGCTTCTTCCACTGTTTGTGGATCATTTAAATCAAGTATTGGACAGAAGTAACTTACATCATGGTTATCTGTTTCTGCATATTGAACAGCTCTTCGCGGGCGCAAATTTATAATTCGTGTTGGTGACTCGAGATCAATTGATTGCTCTGGTACGTAAGATGAATCATTATTATCGCCAGACAGATAGTCCTCACTAGAAGAATGATCTGTGTCGTCCTCTAATTCTTCTTTGCAGTGTTCTTTAGGTGGCTGTATCCCTGGACTGCTGCTGTCAGATGAACAAGGTAAGTATACATTATTATCATATTTTTCCACATTTTCCAAAAATACTACATCTCTGCTTTTTATGATTTTATTTGTATCTGGATCAAGTATTCGATACCCCTTAGTTGATTCACAATAGCCAACAAATAATAATTTTCTGGATTTGGAGTCCCATTTAAGGCGTTTTTCTTTTGGTACTTGTGTCATTACTTCACAGCCAAATACTTTTAGGTTAGACAGGTTCGGTTTCTTACCAGTCCACATCTCCATAGGAGTTTTACCATGAATGGATTTTGTAGGTGATCTATTAATTATATAAGCTGCTGTTGCTACTGCCTCTCCCCAGAACTGTTTTGCAAGATGAGCATCAAACAGCATACATTTTGCTCTTTCCACCAGGGTCCTGTTCATCCTTTCTGCAAGACCATTCTGCTGGGGTGAGTACGGAGTACTTGTTTGATGTTCAATCCCATGATTGGTCAAGAAGCTTTCAAATTCTCTATTACAATATTCTTTTCCATTGTCAGAACGAATTACTTTTATTTTTCTATCATGTTCATTCTCTACTTTATTTTTATAATCTTTGAAAACTTCTACAACATTCAATTTATTTTTCAAAAAATAAACATGAACTCGTCTTGTGTAATCATCTATAAAGGTGATAAAATATTTCATACCTCCTAGAGATTCTTGCTCCATTGGTCCACATAAATCGGTGTGGACCAGCTGCAGTGGTTGCGAAGATCTTGAACCAATGTTATTAAAGGGTAGTCTGGTCTGTTTTCCCGAGAGACAGGTGACACAGGTAATAGGACCTTTACTATTTTCAGTAAATGGATGGACTCCTTCAGCACAGTCCGGTAGCTTGTTAACATCTGTAAAATTCAGGTGTCCCATGCGCCTATGCCACAGTACAACATCATTTAAGTTATCTGAACATGACAGGTTAGAAAATACTTCTCTGTGGGTATTTAATAAATACAAATTATTTACTAATGTAGCTGAACATAGTAGCCTCCCATTTTTATCATAAATGTCACAGCCTTTATCTCTGAAGTTCACATTACAGCCGCTTTTCACCATAGCACTGACTGATAGGAGGTTTGCAGCAAGCTTAGGTATATATAAGACTTGTCTTACCTGAATTTTACTTTCCTTATTACCATTTAACAATAAATTGACCTTTCCCATACTTTCTACGGGTAGCGGAGTCTTACTGGCAACAGTTATGGTGGGTATCGGTGGACTTGAAACATCATACATCCAGTCACTTCTATTTGTCATGTGCATAGAGGCACCTGAGTCCACATACCACAGGTCCGGATTCATTGTCTGAGGAGATGCTGAAAATGCTGCAACAAAGCCTTTAGTTTCATCCGTGTTTTCTACATTCTTATTTTTCGGAGCATGACAATTCTTTGCAAAATGCCCATGCTTGTTACAGTTGTAACATCGGGGTCCCTTAGACACTTTTGTTTTATTTTGTTGATTCTTTTGAATGGCCTTTTTCCTTGTGAAGAATGCTGAATTATCTGAGCATTGAACTTCCTGCAGGAGCTTGGTTTTGATGGAATCAGCACTGATCTTGATGCCAGAGCTCTCCAATCCCATGATCATGGGCTTATAAGCTTCAGGGAGGCCGGCTAACATCAGTGTACCTAACCATTCATCATCAATATCAAACTTAATATTCCTGAGCTTATGGGCGGTCGACATTATTTTATTCACATAGTCCTCTACGCTTCGGGAAGATTCCAATGTAGTTGTTATCATATCTCTCAACAAGGCTACTCTTCTGTACAACCCGCTGTCATCGAAAAGCCTGTTCCAAACACTCCCAGACTTCTTTACATGTATTTGCAGTCTGAACATGTACGTAATTGATTGGGTCCAGTAATAAAATTAACTTAGACTTTGCCTTGGTTTCTTTCCTTTGATCTGTATTGGTACCGGTGACACATGTCCACAAATCTTCGAGTTCGAAATATGCTTGGACTGCGAACTTCCAACTGGCATAGTTATCTCTTCCGACTAGTCTGTCAATATGGAATGGATTGTGACCTGTATTTGACATCTTAGCGTATTTCAGATTTTTACGTGATTTCTGTTCGAGCACGCCGCGCCGGTTAACCTCAAAAATATGACGGACAAAATACGCCGGCCAGTCTCAGTTTTCACTGCGCCTGGAGATCTTTCTTAGTTTTCACTGCGTTTACTTTGCAATTAACCACGCTCTGCTACCATGATGATATTTTGGTGGAAAATAAAATGAAATAAACAGTTACTAGAAAAATTGCGTGTATTGTTTCCATAGAGGTTACAAGCTCAGAGACAACACAGTGTTGCCAACTTAGTAGGAAATGTGTTTGCGTTCCTACTTGCCAACAGAAAGGAAAAACCGACCTCGAAATACCTAAGTAGTAGGGAAGCGACAGACTGATATGTAACACTCATCGTCATGGTTTCATGAAGATTTTAGGTTTTCCTGACGTAGGTACGTTTAATCTATTTCACCAATTCGCGATATTTTTGCACCGTTTACTATCAAAGAGTCAAACAGATTGCTGCTTTGAATTGGTTAATACGAGTCTGTGACGTCATGTTATTCGATCACGTGGTCAGACATATAGAAGTTAGCTTGGGACTTTACCAAGGCCAGTGAGGTCCAGTTCCTATAGATTTTCGAAACATGAGCTGTAGATCCTTCTCGAAAACATAAAGTATTTCTCTCTTATTTTTCGTGCGTGCAATAAATTAATTTCAGTCACAGTAATGTTGACATCTCCGAAACTATAAATACTAATTAATACATTGATAAATAAACTATTAGCAGTAAGTTGTTTTAAACTTTTTTTTTATTATTTTTTTATTTAATTGGATAGCCTATGAATAGGGTCGGAGATATTACAGTGCACAAGACGTGTGTGCGTAAACTCTGGTGCCCTCTGTTTCTTTAAGGTATGATTCCGATCTCGGCAGGACTAGGCTGCGGTAGTGCTGCCGCATCGCTACTGGTCGCCATACATTTTCTATAGGTTTAAGTATATGAGATTACATTCCGAGCACAGCAGCAATATGACGCAGCAATGTCGCGCAGCATTGCTGCCGTACTCGGAATGTAATCTCATATAAACCTATAGAGAATATATGGGGACCAGTACTGCTGCAGCAGTACTGCTGCGTGCTGCCGAGATGGGATTCATACCTTTACTCTCATAATAGATTGTGAGAGTGTTAATAATAATATATTATTTCTTGCGTACCTGGCTAATCTCCGTTGAGATTGGCCACCGAGACCGAAATCGGTCGGGAGGCTATTATTATTATAATTCTCGGAGATAGTAAGATTTTTGTAACCGACCGTGATTCATAATCCGACAGTGTTTTGTTATTTGTGTCTGTATTAACGTAGGTTTTCTTTTGTTTTCAGATAGTGCAACCAAAGGAGTGGAGTCATGTGTTACTTCAGCATAATAGTGATAATATTCGATAGTTCTGTGTTGTGAAGTGGTCGTGAATTCTCCGACATGCATTGGAGGCGTGACGGTCACCTGTTACTGCTGATCACCCAACTGTCTGGAGTCATTCTGGGTGAGTTTTTTTTTACATTATTCGCGGATACAGTGAGAAGAGGTAGACTATTAAAATTCGTGTCGGATGCTTTGTCTGGAATCATGATTGAATGCATGGTTTCAGTTTTCCCGTCGAAATCCCTGCCACCCTGTACGTTTTTTCAAAATATTTAATTTGATGTACATGGGAATATAAAGTGATGTCTGTATCCGTGTGTAAGGCTTACTCAAATAAACTATATTTTATGACTATCAAAGAACAATGGGTAAAGTTGTATGGGCCCCGTACCCAAAAAAAAAGATGACTGTAGCATTATGAGCTATATCGGTATTCGTTGCCCTCATAGAGTAGTTTAATTAATTCTAAGACAGCATGTCTGAATTCACTTGGAGAAAAAAGATATTTAAGGAAGTTAAATTGGTTTTGAGAAGACGGTACCCAGAGACAAGGTTAATTGTAGCTTTATGAACTATGTTGGTATTTGTTGACCTCATGGATTAGTTTAATTAATCCTAAGACAGCATGTCTGAATTCACTTGGAGAAAAAAGATATTTAAGGAAGTTAAATTGGTTTTGAGAAGACGGTACATACCCAGAGACAAGGTTAATTGTAGCATTATGAACTATGTCGGAATTTGTTGACCTCATGGAGTAGTTTAATTAATCCTAAGACAGCATGTCTGAATTCACTTGGAGAAAAAAGTTATTTAACGAAGTTAAATTGTTTTAATAAAATAATAGGAAAGTTCATTATCTTTATTCATTATTGTAATTACCATACTTATATTGGTTCTTATTCAATACTAGCTGACCCGGCGAACTCGTACCGCCTTTAATTTTTTTTTTTTTTGTTAATTTTTTCCCATGTTTTAATAGCTATTCTGCTATTCGGGGAGAGATTATGAGCTATGTCGGTATTCGTTGCCCTCATGGAGTAGTTTAATTAATCCTTAGTCAGCATGTCTGCTGGAAACCGACAATGCAGCATAAAATTAGATACAAAAAAGAAATAAAAACAAAACAATACAAGTTCTAAATCAATTTTAATTAATTTTTAATCAAGTTCTGTTAATTTTCTAAATCGCTGGAGCCTTATTGAACACGTTCCTTGATCCATTGTAGAATAATCCACACGCTAACAACATTGTCGAAATAATAGAAGACAGAATTAACGTTTCCAACAGGTTTGGTGACTAATATGTTGTGGACTGTAATATCAACCGCCAAAGGGTACGTTTCACAGCGATGGAAGAAAGCGATGTACCATTTCCTAGCCTCAACGAGGAGGAACTTATCTTGTTTAGTTTAGGCACATACCCATTAAAACTCACAAAATCATACGTGTCAGAGCATTTGCGAAGAGTCATGTAGGTACCCTATAGAGGTATGCGTAGAACCAAGTCCTAATATGAGATATGGCGCAAGTGATTGACTGTCGAGTAATTATTATTTAGTAAGATTATTGTAAAAATGAAAAATTATACCTGTGAGACCTGCTGGTAAAGTATGTTTAAATTGAAACATTTTCAAACGGTTGATTGATGTAGTTATTTTTTGTGCATACCCGGTCTGAAATCTCTGTGCACGCCACTGCATGATTGCGACCCTCGTGTGTGCCGGGAAAGATAAACATATTAACCACGAGGTTGTTAAACGTGGAATGTGGACTCAGCGATCATTGTACCGATAGTCGTGACAGCCTGTGGCTTAATAGCCAAAAACGTCGACTAGCACCTGAGGAGGCTCTCGTTGGGCAGCTGGATCAAGGACTTGATTCAGAAAGCGGAACTTCTCGACACGACCCACATTATTAAGAGGTTCTTCTCTCCGGAGCCCTGATTGCCGATAGCTTGGACCTGTTCCCGACACCGGTGGGCTACAACTTTTTTATATTTTAAAATGTTTTTATGTTCTAATATTTGAAAATATAATTTGTATAAACATGCATAATGAAATAAAGGAGTTAAAATAATAATTAATGAGAATATTTAAATAACGTTCTATTCTTTTATTTTATTTTATTTAATAAAACAATTTAACTTCCTTAAATATCTTTTTTTTCCAAGTGAATTCAGACTTGCTGTCTTAAGATTAATTAAACTACTCTATGAGGTCAACAAATACCGACATATTTCATAATGCTACATTTAACTTTGTCTCTGGGTACGGTCTTCCCAAAAACAATTTAACTTCCTTAAATATCTTTTTTCTCCAAGTGAATTCAGACATGCTGTCTTAGGATTAATTAAACTACTCCATGAGGTCAACAAATACCAACATAGTTCATAATGCTACAATTAACCTTGTCTCTGGGTACGGTCTTTTCAAAACCAATTTAACTTCCTTAAATATCTTTTTTCTCCAAGTGAATTCAGACATGCTGTCTTAGAATTAATTAAACTACTCTATGAGGGCAACGAATACCGATATAGCTCATAATGCTACAATTAACCTTGTCTCTGGGTACCGTCTTCTCAAAACCAATTTAACTTCGTTAAATAACTTTTTTCTCCAAGTGAATTCAGACATGCTGTCTTAGGATTAATTAAACTACTCCATGAGATCAACAAATACCGACATAGTCCATAATGCTACAATTAACTTTGTCTCTGGGTACGGTCTTACTCGTTCTCCTTTAAAATTAATAAAGCATGCATGTTTTAAATAGATGTAATTTCAAACTTTTCAATTTATAAAACTGAAATTAATTAGCTATCGTGGCTCTGACATGATTTAACACCAAATGAGTTTAATTGACAAATTAACCATCTCTATAGCCATAATTTACCCAAAAAAATGCGACATATTTTTTTTTGAAGTGAAAACTTCTTTAGGTTCGTTGGGCATTTTTTTAGACAGGAAAAAACCATTGAATTCGTGTCACGACACCGCTTCGGATGTGTTCGGCTGTCCTCAAGATATACTCGGTTTTACTGTATATCCGATACGTCAGTGAGGGATGGCAAAGTATTCTGTTTGTGTTTTGTTTTCGCTTCTGTCGGCACTCCCGGAGTGCCACTTCTTTTTTTTTGATGATTGTACTTTATCAAATCAAGGTTGCAGTTTTTATTAAATTTTTAATAGTAAATAGCTTTAAAATATAATATTAAATAATACCAGCCTATTCTTTTTCCACTGCAGGGCAAATACCTCTTTTCATATCCCCATATTATCATATCTCATAATTATCTTCTTATCTTCTCTTTCTACCCGTGAGAACCTGTAATTGGCTTTATGTCTCATATAATAGTGTTATGCTTCTGTTATAGCTGTTGCTATGAATAAATAAATAAATATAGACAAGGCCTCCTGCCTTGTCTATATGAGAAGAGGTATTTGATCACCACCATAGATATATGCACTACGCTTGCTCAAGACGGGTTGCCGATTTCTAATTTATATTAACTACATAGTCTAAGCTTCCTCACGATGTTTTCATTCATCGATGTCAATGATTTCCAACATAAACTTATAAACTACATATGATTTGAAAAAGTCACATGGGTACTATTGCCTTGAACCCACAACGATTTTCGTTGAGAGGCGAAGCCTTCAATCACTGCACCATCACGCAATAGGTATATATTTTGTATAGTAAATATGTATGTATATAGATTTTTAAACCGTATTGGGTACAAAAAACCTGTAATGACAGTTATAGCTTGTAATGGAGATTATTGAGGGGCTTGTGGCCAAGTAATAACAGCCGCAGGGTTCCATCGATCAGGTTAAGCTACCCCTACCGAGGTCGGTCCGTGGATGGGTGACCATCTTCACATACCAAGACTCCGTGCCTCGGAAAGCATGTTAAGGCGTTGGTCCCGGCTGTCATTCGTGGATCTTTGACAGTCGTTACGGGTCGACAGTAGCCCGAAAGTCTGACAACCAGTCTTACCAAGATGTATCGTATTACCCAGTAACTGGGTTGTGCTGGTCAGTTAGGCAGTCGCTCCATGTAAAACAATGGTATTCACCTGCATCTGGTTAGACAGGAAGCCGACCCCAACATAGGAAAACGCTAGGCAGATTGACTCTATCATGTATAAGCGGTTAAACAGACTAGGATAAAGTTAAGCACACATAAGCATCATAATCCTAAATCCCGGAGAAATGAGGAAAATGTCACCAGGAGGGTTTCGAGTATGAATGCGGATGGCTATAAGAGCAGGGTAGACCAAAAAATGATTTATAGACAGTGTAAAAATGATAATATGGCTCGAAAACGGGTGACCACTTAGATGACGACTAATAGAGAAGTATGGAAATATTGGGATAAGAAAAAGAAAATGGTGACGTATTATAATCTTGGCTTAAATTAACACGTAAAATACCTTTTATCCGCGTACATTCGCCAGCACATTAAGCTACTACAATCTGTCAAACTTCTTTAACAGATTTTTAACTTTATCACTAAAATATAAGGTTCAAATTTGAGCTCAGAACGGTATAGCGAATCACTCTTCGCCGATGGTACGGTTCGCCGAAATCACTCTTAGTCGACGGTTGGTTCCACGAACAAATCCATCGCCGATAGAACTATTCGCCGAAAACACCGTTCATCGATGATCGCTTCAGCTACAACACCTTTTACCGATGGAACGGGTCGCCGAAATACTTCACACACAAATCATTTCACATCAGCTTCCTGGTTTAGGTCTTTTCATAACATACAGTGATTTCTTCTTTAGGATATGCACAACATGCAAACAATACTGTAGGTAGGTACTGGCCAATAATAATATCTATGAAGCCCTTATAGGAAGCCCTAAGAGGAAATCACTGTATGTTATGAAAAGACCTAAACCAGGAAGCTGATGTGAAATGATTTGTGTGTGAAGTATTTCGGCGACCCGTTCTATCGGTAAAAGGTGTTGTAGCTGAAGCGACCATCGATGAACGGTGTTTTCGGCGAATAGTTCTATCGGCGATGGATTTGTTCGTGGAACCAACCGTCGACTAAGAGTGATTTCGGCGAACCGTACCATCGGCGAAGAGTGATTCGCTATACCGTTCTGAGCTCTTCAAATTTAATTGGGAAAATTTGACAGTTTTGGGTAGCTTGATGTGCTGGCGTCTGTACATTTAAGTCCACGTTCGCATGGAAGTAAAAATATCGAGGCGCGATTTTATCGCGCACTGGATTTTCAATTCTCGGTTTTGAGCCGAGCGTTCAGAATCCAACTAAGCGCATCCCAGCGTGTCAAACAACACACTGTTGGATTTTCAACCCTCGGCTCAAAGCATTGCGCGAAAAAAATCGCAAACTTGGGCTAGTAGTTTCCCTAAGAACCGTTTTTTTTTTATTGTTTAATGGGCCCGTTCTCGACCTTGATCACGCCTGATGGAAAGCGATGTATAAGGTCTATGATGGAACGAGCGTGCCCAGAAGATGCCTAAGGCACTGGACTCCCACGCATCAACGAAACACAGCAGGCTGCGTGACGCCAGACTCCGGTGGGAGGGTGGTCGAAAACCAGGCGGGCATTAGCCCTACCACCGCAAGGGAAGAGTTGGCTAGTCAAATAAGGTGTTGGGTGTGACTGTCCAGGATGCGCCGAGCGCTCGGTTCAGTTGAGTAACTTGCGAAACAAACTGCGCTACACGAGGAGGCTTCTTCATGCATCCCAAAAACGTGCCATATACTAAACTCGTTCATTTACCCAGAGCTAAGGCAAGTAGAGAGGCGGAGAGGTACTAGAAGCTGTTCTATATTAATTTCGGAACACACGGTGCAGTATGATCGAGTAATAAACAGTAATTTACCTACGTAATTGAAATTCAAATGTTACCAGTAATAAAATTAATTAATTTTGGCTGCAGTTACAATTATAATAAATATAATGTTATGGAACGCTTACAATATTGTTTTAATATTTATTAAAATAGTACGTTATTTGATTGCGCTGGTAAATTAATGTGTGGTCGCAATTTAGAGAGCTATTTAATTATGAAGCAAATATTTTAATTGATATTATTTTAGAACAAAGTATCTACAAAGTTTATTTCACGTTTTGGAAACTAGCTATTTTTTATGAAAGTATATTAAAAAGTTAGGTTTATAGGTATAGATATACCTAGGTATTTTATATATACTTTCTGCCAATAAGTAAGTTGATTCGGTTTGAAGACCTAATTGGCACTTTCTTTAATATTAAAACTGTATACAAAATATTTGAGTGTTATCTATACTAAAAAAATGTGAGTTCGTTTGTGGGGAGTAATCTTCGGAACTACTGATCCAATTCCAAAAAAATCTTAGTAATGGGGAGCTACAATACTGCCGAGTGTCATTAATCGTCATAGAATATATTTGATATTAAAACAAAAAAAAAAACATCTAGACGAAGTTGCAGCCAGAAGCTACTAAGTATCTCATATTTCGTAAAAAAAACGAGTGAAAAACGCGCGGGCAGTTTTCCTTCAATTCCCAGACGAATTTATAAATAAAAGTAGACAAAAACAACAGGTGAATGAACCGCTTCATTTCAGTACATTCACTTTAAAGTGCTTTTAATTAATACTCTCAGTAACTTTTGCGCTTTAAGTTTATTTGTTACTGAGGATACGTTAAGTTTAAGATAAACAATAAAGATATTTTCTTCACAAGTTTGCAAGTTTTTAACGAGTACTTTGGTTTGTGGTTTTTGCATAAATGTTTATGTTTTTGTCTTGCAATTAAGTTTTATAGAACTGCAACAGATGTGCATGTGTTACAACAAAACATAATACCACGCCTTATTTTCCCAAAGGGGTTGAGTAGAGGTGTTACTGGGAGCGAGATCAGCGCGGCACCGGCAAGCTGTACTGATGACGACACGGCTTGGCCCGATGACCACTCGCTTCTACGGACTCCACCGCGACGGACGATACTTCTTGCGTAAATTATTAACTGTTTGTCCGGGAAAGTTTTTGTAAATAAGAACGGCAATAAACCATTGCCTATTTATACAGTCCACTCTTTTTTTGCTCCCCGCGCTAACAGGTGTGCCTATAATACACAGACATTTCGCCAGTTATCTTTAAGTCCCGACACCGAAATACACGAGCACTTAAAAATACAAACAGTGAAAGAAGAACTATGCAAAACATATACAGACAGAGACTGAAGAAGCACTGCAATGTTTTAGCCAAGAACCTTTTAAAGTTAAACACACAAGGGGATAATAATATAATCCACCTAAAGAGATAGCAAATCCTGAACTTGGACCAGAGCCAATGAAAATTTTTAAAATTAATTTAGTGCTGAACCACATAAATTGTGAATGTTCAATGGAACACCACAATAATAATCTCAACGAAGACCCCATCTGATTATGGCTAGAAAGCCGATCGCAGGAAGTCCCATGTAGGTAATAGGGGATGAGTCTATTGCCATCAACCGGGCACAATGGATAGCTACTGAAAAATTCCAGATAAAAATACTAAATACCACTTTGCTCAGCTGTAGCGCTTGCGACCACTAAACCAACGTGGCAGTGTATGTTTTATGTTTTACTATCTGTGCCTGCGACTTCGTTCGCGTGCGTGACGGAAAAGGTTTTAATTTATTTGGCCCTAATTCTTTTTCAAAAATAAACTCCTTATTACAGCAGCTATCTGCTAGTGAAAGTCCCTTCAAAATCGGTCCAGCCGTTTCAGAGATTAGCCGGAACAAACAGAGAGACAGAAAAAATGTAAAAAAATGTTGTTTTGGTATATGTACCGTGTATACATCCATATGCATTTAGTAAAAAGCGGTTATTTTAATATTACAAACAGACACTCCAATTTTATTTATTTGTATAGATTATGATTTATAGCAATCCGAATTAGTTGGGAAGCTGTTCACTAACCCCCAAAACCATTAATTGGTTTTGAAAGCACCGTGTTACCAAAATGAAAACCTTAGTGAGAAGGGTTTTTAAGCTTCCTGTTGTCACCGAAGCTTTGACTCAGTAAATACATACCAACCTTATCTTTATTTCCATGTCAAAAGAGGGGCGTTATGGTCGAGTTTGTCTTTTATCAACGAATATCCTTCCAAAAATGAGTCGGACAATGACAAGAAACTATGAAATAAAAACAATTTTATTTACAAATACACTTCGATTTTGATACCGGTCATTTCATCACAGCCAGGCCGCCAAGAAAAGTAGGTATATCTACAAGGTGGTCAGGTGGAGACGAGAATACGACAGTAAATTAAACAGTTAATTATGTAATGCCGTTCCTAGTCTGAATTCGAAAATTCAATCAAAAAGTCAAGCATGAGTATTAAACCCATGCTTGACTATACCAAAATGTTCGTCTTCCGTCAGCGGCGAAATATATCCAATAGTTTAGTCACTATAGCTAAAGATCGCCAAAACCCCTACAGTCGGCCCATCACGAATAGCAACTTTGTTTAAAAATCACTTTTTTTTATTTCCATGCTTAGATTTATTTGCTAATTCCAAAATAATCCTTCTTTTTACAGGAAGTGGCGAAGGACAGGGAGGGCGTTTTGGGGGACTGTCTTAATGTAATTTTGACGTTCGAAAAGTGCTGATTCTCAGCCTAATTTGAATAAATGACATTTGATTTTAATCTTTTGATTTTGTATTTTATGCGTTAATATTTCCAGTGTTTTAATTTATTGTCGCATTGTTGTTTCCACATTATATAAAACATAAAGACCTCGGGATAAATAGTTATAATCCACGTTAAACATTAATTCCACCTACATCGTCCTACAAATACTTTAGAATACAAACAAAAGAACATTGCCAACGTGTTCACGTTTGCCGCTAGACAAACTTGACACTCACGTACATTCGTCCATGCAAACTTTGTCGAGCTTCTAATAAAATTTATTCGTGCGTCTGTACCATTAGCAAGTTTAGCGACTTTTGGCTTAGTGTAGGTATATACTAATCTTCTTAATTGGTGAGGCTGAAAGTTATGTCAGTGATTTCTAGGGGATATAGAGAATCTGATCGAATTAGAAACGAAGAGATCAAATTAAGTGGCAGTGGGCAGGGCACATTGCTCGCAGAACAGATGGCCGATGGGGCCGAAAGGTTCTGGAGTGACGACCGCGTACTGGAAGACGTAGCCTTGGAAGGCCTCCCACAAGGTGGACCGACGACCCTGTGAAGGCCGCAGGAACTCGTTGGATGCGAGAAGCACAAAACCGGTCGAAATGGAGGTGCTTGGGGGAGGGTTATGTCCAGCAGTGGACGTCTTTTGGCTTAAATGATGATAGAGAATCTATAGGTACAGGGTGGTAGGGACATTGACGCGCAAACTGTAGCCATGAATTCGACCCTATTCTAGACCCTCTAGCGTAGAATCATGTACTGAATCCATGGCAGCAGGTTGCGCGTCACCCTGTATACTAAAAATAAAGCTGAAGAGTTTATTTGTCTCAATGCGATAATCTCTCGAACTAACAGTTGGATAAAAAAATATATATTTGGTAGCCCAATTCTTGAGTATGTGTACCCTACATAGGGTACTACACATCACGTTACAATGCCTAGAAGCCGAGCAAAAAGAAAAAAGCCGCGAGCAGAACCTCATCATAATCAGCCTATAATGTTCCCACTGCTGGGACACAGGCCTCCTCATCTGTGAGAGGGAGTGGGCCGCAATCCACTACGCGGGCCCAGTGCGGGTTGGTAGATGTCACATGTCTTCGAATTTTTGGTCCTAGGACATGCCGGTCTCCTCACGAATGTTTTCCTTCACCGTTTTGAGAGCAGTGGTGATAAAATAATTTACACAGAGTAAAGCGGGTTCGAACCTACGACCGACAACTCGTAAGTCGCAGCCGATACCACTGGGCCACCACTGCTCTCAAGTGTCGAGAACTACGGGCTGTTATGAAAGTTTCTCAACGACTCATTACGAAATTAAGTATTGCCTATAACTTGAACTTTGTTATATAAGTTTCTGTTGACTACTAAGGGCTCGATAAGAAAAGATTTTTCCAAATACTTACCCCTAAGTGGATTTAACGGTGGGTTGGAGATTTTATGCGAACGCGGTTACATGTAATAAGTATCTAGTATGTATTTATTGTGATATGAAAGCAGTTGCAGGTAGGCACTATCTATTAAAGCCAGGCAACGGTGCTGACAGGGAAATTAATTGTAAATTATAAACTGAACTTTATTGTGTGAGAATTAAAGTTATTTTTCATGAGAAAATGTAACTAACTATAAATTTACACTATATAGGTACTAAAATAAATGACTAACTAACTTACTATACAAATAAATACAAAAACAATGGACACTTAGGCGTCGAAGTACTCGTCCGCATCGCTGTCATCCGGAAACGAGCCCAGAAGACTGGCAGCATTGCCACGTTGAATGGCAATCCTAATTCTTTGACTAAAGAACGACCCAGCCCTCTGGTCACGTGAAGTATCGACCAGCCGGCAAGAGATTTCCTTAAAAAGGAGACGCGCGCTCGCTTAAATATAATTGTCACCATAATTTTCTCGTTTGCCATATTAGGCATTTCATACAACTTTCAAAGAATGCCAGTTGTGATTTGGACATTTTAAGTGGTAGTCAATTTGCTTAACAAATAATTACCCTGACTTTACTGACAAATCGGTGCACTGACTGGACAGTGGACAGGTCCACTCAATATGTGTGGTTCTTTCCTCAAAAGACCATTTCAGACATCAATCTACATGGCCTTCACATGATCTGACCAAGATTATGTCTGGACTTTAAAAGAGACTGTGACCTCTGAGTTTGATTCGGCCTTTCTTCTCAGAGTAGTCAGATAGGAAACGCCGACCTCATCTAGTTTTAAAAATATGATTGACGTTTAAAAGTGTTTGTACAAAACTACTTACAGAAATAAAATCATTTATCATTTACTTTTAGAACCGGGCAAAGATGCTGTCAAACCACGTATTGCCGTAGCGGCGGCAATGTAGGTAACATTGCCGCCGCTGACAGAATGAGGTCCCATATGATAGCACATGACTTTATCTCCCAAATGGGCAATATTCCAAGCTTCGGGTTAAAATTGTTCCACTTGAAAAATCCACGTAAACCCGAAATCATGTCTTGTATCGAATATTCCTTTCCGTTTTCCTGATCTAATGAGACAGATGTATAAGTAAAAAGGTTTTATCATTTCGCACACAAACTGCCGACTTTGCGCATGCTCGTTAGTGCCTGTTTAGCGTTTAGTCGTCAGTAAGCCTGAGACGCTGGCTCGAGCAGACGGCTCGTGCGCGTATCTGGTTTACTTTATAAAGAAATATTACACTCACGTAACGTTGGAAAGCCACCCACAAGGTGGGCCGATGACCTTGTGAAGATCGCAGGATTCCGCTGCATGCAAAAAGCACAGAACTAGTCGAAATGGCGAGGCTTGGGGAAGGCCCACGTCCAGCAGTAAACGTATTTTGGCTGAAATGATGACGATGACACCCACTTAAACATAAAATTAGAGATAAGAGGGGTCTATGCTAGGTGTAATTGAAATAACTAAAAACCTCTTAAAGGGTCATTGTTCTCAACATTATAAACGATTATTATTATTGTCCAACAGTGAAATTGCAAAAAAAATTTGCTAATCCATGCTTTTTATATTCGTATATTTAAAGTCAATAAAATGTTACGACAGATTTTTTATTCCCGATTACAGTATTGTTTTCATATTTAAGTTGGTAATAATGATGAGTAAAATGACCAATTACTTCTTTTATATTTTTGGTGGAACTTGTAGCAGGGATTTCGTTTAGAAGTCTATCGCCTTGAAAGGCAGGGGATCCCTTCTTTACGCATAATGTTCTTTGTCCTAATATACTTCGGCATAACGATTTTGGCACAATTTGTTTTGGCAAAATAATACTTCGGCATAATTTTTTTAGGCATACATTTTATTTTGGCATAATCATCTTAAAGACTAATTTGTTTTGGCATAAATTTGATTTGCATAACGTTAGTAGGCCTAATGACTATTAGCATAACGTTAGTAGGCCTAATGACTATTAGCATACTAATATTTAGGCACACAATTAATATAAATAACAAAAACAATTTTCATGCAAATGATTTATTATACATAACATTATGTAACTTAAACGACTTTTCAATAGCGAGATAACTTTTATCTGAAGAATATATTAGATGTTTTGACAGTTTTTGTATAAAAAATATGTCAATCAGTTAACTTCTATTATGAGAAATAAATATGGCGGTTATTCCTCAGATAGAAGTTAACTGATTGAAACAGTGGTCCTTAATTATGTATAAATATTTATTTTAGGTGTATATTTTTAGCAATTGCTTGTAAATATGCTTGTTTAGAAGTATAATTACGGATTTCTACCGGTTAAACAGACTCCGTAACCAGGTTGGCCGAAGCAAGGAAAACCTGTTCAGGTAGAGATTCATACGCCTTGGAGTGTGAATTTGGTGCTGTTCCACAAACGATGGAACACTGAATATCATGTCCTGCATGGGGCTGTTAACTGCACGTTACAGGAACTAATGGATGCTAGTGATGGCGCCAAACACGTAGCCGAATTCTGGGCCGAGTCCATTTAGATTGCCATCGACACGCTTAGAATTAGTTGCAGCAGCTTCGCACTGCAGCTAATTTTAGCTCAACTTTGGAAGGAAGAAGAAACCAAATTAACTACCGAACTTTCCTTCCTCTCAAATGAAACGCATTTTTCTCTTTTATGGCGGAAGTTTGAGAAAATCAATGGACTTCCCGAAACTATTCGCGATGTCAACGTGAAGTAACGTTGTGGGTTCTGGTGTAATAAATTGGCTACCTGTGACGGGTTGCCTCTAGTAACAAGTAATGTCGTAAAGGTACAAACACCATGGTAACTCTTGGGACCTCTTAAAACTTCCTCAAGATCAAATTATAAGCGTATAATATGTTTATATTTATAATTACTGACATATGTACACACAAACTAAAATATATATAATTGGTTGGTTGGCGTTTGGTTGACTCTTCGCGCGACCAGAGGGCTGGCCTATTTTTAGCCCAAAGAATAAGCATTGCCATCCAACGTGGCAATGCTGCCAGCCTTTTGGGCACTTATCCCATTGACAGCGATGCGGACGAATTTTTCGATGCCCAATGAACTCCTGTCTTTTTTTTATTATTATCATTTGTATATAGTATATATATATATATTTAAGCGTATAATATATATAGTATTGATCCTTAATTATAATAAGACTTTTCAGAGTTTTACTCGGTTAGGGAAAGATATACTACACTACCAACTTATTGTTGCAGCCCAATTCGTACCCAATCATAATGTTAAATGCGTTTTAGAATAATTATGCTCTGAATTTCATTTATTTGTTTTAGGTAAATAACGTTAAAATAATCGAAATAACAAAACAATTCGATGGGTAAAAGTATGATCAGAATACCACCAAAGTTAATTTAAATGGGAATGATTTTGTCTTCATTTAACTTACTCATCAGCGGGATATAAGAAAAACTGTCAATGACGATGACAATAATTTTATCATCAAAACTTCCCTTACATCCTAGACCTAATCATGCAAATCTCAGAACTTCCCAAAACATAATTTTCCACATGCAGGTGGTTCTTCAGAGCTAATTACCTACGTCACAAGAAAGTTTCCCTACATTATCGAATTTTGAGTTCTTGTGTGTTCACACTAGAACTTCGCCTGCGGTTGGTGATAAAGTTACCCACAATTTATTCTCAGAGACTGGCCATTTGCAACAGCCGCGCAGTGCCGTCAAGTAGAGATTTCGGAGAATCTTTAAGAATAAGACCTCGGCTTCAGGAATTTAAAGTAGTTTCCATCGTATTTTAAAGGCTTGCATACTAAATCTTGTGGATGGAAATATATTCTTAATGATTATCATGCCTTAATTATCAAAGCAAGTTCAAAAAAACGTCATTCTTTGAAACTGCAGAATATTTGAGTTAAAAAAATATGGGTACCTACGTATGACTCGTAGGTATAACTCGGATGGTTTGGATTCATCCCAATATTTAGCATTCTTGCGTAGGTACAGATTCGGTTCTTTATTTTTTACCCTTCGTATGCTTAAACATTGTAATTATGACATTCAACTGGTTAAGGAATCGACTTTACCTACGAGCCATACGTACCCATAATTTTTTACTCTAAACTGCAGTTTCAAAGAATGACGTTTTTTGATTGAGCAATTGCGCAATAAAATTAGTTATTGCTTGTTGTAGTTGTCACTGCTTCTTAAGAAAAACATATAAATCATAAGCATAATCAGCCTATAACGTTCCCACTGCAGGGACACAGGCCTCATCTCGGTGAGAGGGAGTGGGCCGTAATCAACAACCCAGGTCCAGTGCGGGTTGAAAGATGTCACATATCTTAGAATTTTTAGTTCTAGGACATGCCGGTTTCCTCACGATGTTTTCTTTTAAGCAAGCATGCTAATTTACATCACAGAAGGTCATGCTAGATATATGCATGCTCATAAGCAGGCTTTTAATTTTATGAGCACGACGTGTTTTTTAGCTTTACATTTGCTTTGCTTTGATTATTCGCCTTATCCTTTATGTACGTACAAAATCTCAGCCATTACTCCTATTAGTTTCTATGAAATATAAAACGACCTGTTGCAAGGAAGGCGAGGCAAAGTTTGAGTCAGCTCGTTCCGCCTTTTGACGTTTCAGATTAAAATTTTGCACATTATACTTCAAAGTTACTCCCTAAGGATTGAGCTTCAATTAATTAGAATAAGCTCATCGATTTAACGTCTACTCCTTCACCTTGGAAAGTTTTCTGTAGTCTGTGTTTATGAACTAGTAATTTTATGGTAAATACATGCCGAAGATGCCTCACCGCGATACCTCGCGGTCGGTAGTTAATCTCGCTTCCTCGATGTCACTTTCATGTAAAACAAATGCAAGCTAATAGACACACACTACTAACTATGTCGTTTCAAAATCAAAATAGTATTTAAGTACACGTGTCTTATCTGAAGTTACTACTAAGAATTCATATCGGTAAGAGCGTTTTATAACGTCAATGATCGGACTATTTTGAAACAAAAAGCGAATCACTCGAAGCAACCTTTGACATTCCACTCAAAAAAACACTTCTAGGTAACCGAACTCTGCGGGACCGAACGCCTTTCTGTAACAAAAATATTGACTGGAGTAGCTCTTAGCCACTCGTTTTTGTGGTCATACTGTTGATTTCGTATGGTACCCGGATATATGTAGGTTTTGAAACGAAAACATTAAATGTTAGACTGGAAATGGGTCCTGGATAAAAGTGAGTATTTTAGTTTAACTTCATTAAGAAGAACTGGTACACGTGTGAACCACAAGCGGTACAAATACCAGCTCATCCCTGAGAGGTTGGTTTTATTTTTAAATCATTTCCATATTATAAATTCGGAAGTAGAGTTACTTCCGAATTTATAATATGGATATTGTTCGCCGTCGTCGTTGTTAGTCGTGTTACCTTTTCACACCTAAACCACCGAAAGGATTTCTATAAAATTTGGTAAGGAGATAGATGGCATCCTCAGGAATAACATAATATGCTACTTTTTATCCCGGTAGCACGTTCCTGTGGGATAATTTCCGATATCTACGTTGGCGAACCCGCGGGCGGAAGCTAGTTTATTCATATATATATAAATACAGCAGAACCAGTTATAACATAATGATAACAAATGTATAAGTAACTCAGAGCTAATTACAGGTTTTTGAGCCTATCAAGCTCGTCCCGCCATCTCCTACGTGGTCTGCCGCGACGCTGCCTCACTGTCTCAGTGCACCAATTCTGTGGTATTTAGGCCCACAGTCTGTCCGGCATGCGGCAGACATGTCCTGCCCAGTCCCATTTAAGTTGGGCAGCCATTTTTTACATTTCAGGTTCTAAAGAGTAAAATTTAAATATTTGTGTTCATAATGATTTGTTGTTACATGTCTGCATCGTCAACGACTCGGACATCAAAGGATCAATTACCGTTTTTTTTTTTTTTAAGAACGTCTGCACTCAGTCTCAATATGTCAAAAATACCTCTAATTTACCGACATTTTTGACAAGTTTTTGACATTGATTGTCCCTGAGACGAGATTGCGACCATAGAGTAAGTACTTTTTATTATATGTAAGAAGAGACGGGAGTCCCATAGAAAAAGATGAAAACGTCGCTTGTATGAAACTTGTACTAAAACTGAATACCAACATAGCAAAAATGACACTGACCATGCACAGACTGCAGATGTTAAAGCGAGACAGCGATAGCCGCCATTATGTTTAGTAGGTACACGTTTCATTGTTTCTTTTTTTATTAGACAGTTGCGTCATACTGATTGCGACTAGATTTTGAACGTTTTTAATTACGAGAATTGGCCCTCAGATATAAATTCTCCGTTCCAATCTTTTTTTTTTGTTTTGAATCTTTCCTCGCATCGTACAATTCAGAGGAAACACATGATTAGACAGGAAAAGCCATTGTTCATTATTATAATGAAAAAAAAAAAAAATTAAACCTTTATATCGACATTTATGCTGAAAACGGGATGCAAGCTCCTACACTACAACAATCCAATTTCCGTGACATTCTGCTCACGGTATAAACAATGCATGGAATATCTTTAGCTGAGGAATTTTTAACTTTGAAATAAGGGAAATGTATGCATTTTCATGGAAATGGCATTGTTATGAAATGTTTAGTTCTGTGAATACGTAATCTGGAACTCTTTTGTGTCATTTATTGAATCTATATAACACAAACACGAACATGAAAAGCGATTGAAAGTGTTCAACGTAAATATATACGAGTTATGCAGTATAAATGTCATCTCACACCCCTTTCTTACGTGGAATCACTGAAAAAGTTCAAATTGATCACTTTGCAGTCAAGACGCCTACTACTTCAAACCATGATGCTTCACGGATTGGTTCATAACAAGTTTAACTGTATCGATCTAATTAATAATATTTCATATGTTGTGCCTAGAACTGTAATCAGACGGGAGGTGCGTGCTTACCCGCTTTTTGCAACGACCACTAGCCGAACACATGCTGGTGAGCGAGCTCCACTCCGTCGGCTAGTAAAGATTTATAATAAGCACTTTTATCATCTGGATATCTTCTTTCTGTCTCAAAGCACTTTCAAGAAAAAAATTATTAATAGTTTGTGCGATGGTCATAAACAATGATTAGTGGCTAAGCTAAAAGTTTAAGATACCTACTTAGTATTTAAATGTAATTTGTACGTACCTAATTAATAATGTACACAAGTAATCTGTGGAAACGTCGTTGATTGTATGTACATTTACCCATATGTCTTATCTATATTTTCTTTCCTTTTTTGTAAAACATATTGTACAATTGTTTGTCTTCCCAAATAAATAAAAATAAAAAATAAAATAAATAAATAAAATATGAACACAACACGAATCTCAAATCCATACTAATATTATAAATTCGAAAATAACTCTGTCTGTCTGTATGTATGTCTTTATGTTACCTTTTCACGCCTAAACTACTGATCCGATTTAGATAAAATTTGGTATAGGTAGAGATAGTTTGAGTCCCGGGGAAGGACATAGGATACTTTTTATCCCGATAGTCCTGCGGGAAACTTATGCGGGTGAAACCGCGGGGCGCTGTTAGTACTAAATAATAACAGCCGCACGGGTCGAACAAAGGTTAAGCTACACTTACTGCGGTCGCTTCGTGGATTGGTGACCACCCATTACATATCAAGACTTCTCCTTCAGAAACCACGGTTCGGAAACCACGTTAAGCCGTTGGTTCCGGCTGTCATTCGTAGATCTTTGACAGTTGTTACGGGTAGTTAGAATCCCAAAAGTCTGACAACCAGTCATACCACGGGGTATCGTGTTACCCAGTAACTGGGTTGTGGAGGTCAAAATACTGGTATTCAGCTGCATCTGGTTAGACTACAAGTCGACCCTGACATTGGGAACAGGCTAGACAGAGAGATACAATCAGTCGTTGACCCCTTTTTGTCTGTACCTACTCTTCATGGAACAATTTATGTCAATCTGAAATTATGTATCATGATTGATGCTACCGTAATACCGGAAAATATCGAAATTCGAAGCATATCAGTAAATGAAATAAACTGGATTTCACATACATTATGTACTCGCGTTATTGTGTAATACTATGTAACGCTATATCGACTGGACATAGTAAACAAATAACAAAGCATTGATATAACCGCGGCGAAGTAGGTCACGGTATAACTTACACAAGTAAACACATATTATTATGTATCTTTTTTATGAAATGATTTTATGTAGCTAGCTCAATATTCGTATCAATAATTTGGGGTTTCGAGTACCTGCACACAGTGTAAAAATGTTCGTATCTGCTGCGATAATTTTCCTTACTTGTTTGTATCTTGTCCTACCTATCTGTTCTGTTAAAATCTCAGAGCGAAAACTAAGTTAGCCTTCAATAGTACCTATCTTTAGCATCAGCAGTGCTATTCTGTAAAAATCTCACCGTGAAAACTTAGAAAGAAAGAAAGAAAATACGTTTATTTGCGGTGAAAATGACGCAAAAAAGAACAAACACAAAAAATAAAATAAAAGGGTAGGGGGAAACATGCGTCACATCCACGCAAAACGGCTATCGCTCAGCATTATGCTGCGACCCTATGCAAGACAGAGCCCCAGTGCTGGTTTTCAGCGACTGCCGGCGCTGACGTAATGACGTCGTCCGGTGCAGCAAACAATTTTTTTTCAACAATTTCTAAGGAAGAATACTTGTATAGACACAACCTTGTAGCCAGGATAATCCATCTGCAACTAGCTCTGAAATACAGCCTTGTGGATTCGGAGGTGCCGTACCACAGGCGTGTGCCCGACCCAGTTCTCAAAAATGACAATATCACATTGTACTGGTTTTCAGCGACAGCCGGCGCTGACGTAATGACGTCGTCTGGTGCAGCAAACAATTGAGGAGTCTAGTTGCTTACGAGTAGGTGTAGTGAGCGTGGAGTGAGCTGTCAATAGTGTCAATCCCTAGCATCAGGTAGAATACAAACTCACTTCACCTACATTTTCAAGGTGAGATTTTTCCAGAATAGACCTGCAGGTAGACACATAAATGTCCATAATTTCAGTGTAGATATACTGAGGGCAGAGAAAAAGATTTTATATAAAAAAAATTGTCTGTTTCTCACCATTAAAAAGTTACAATTATACAAATAGGTATAGACGTCCAAGCTACTACAATCTGTCAAATTTCTTTAATAGATTTTCATCTTTATCGCTAAATCATACGGTTCAAAATTGATTGGGAAAATTTGACAGTTTCGGGTAGCTTGATGTGCTGGCGCCTGTACATGACAAGTATTTTAACATTTTTGTGGTAATCATAATAAGGTGCACAGAGTATTGACCCTGGCCCCTGCACTAGGCGGGGGACTTATATCTCAGGGGATAGTGTTCAGCTATTGGCATTCTAATATTTTATCTTAGGACCTTTGTGTGTCACTACTAAATATAATTCGTCTCAGTAAATACCTTTAGAGAGTGCTAGGGTTTGAAGATATGAGGTATGGATGTGGGTATGTGTGTTCATATGAGTGGTGAAATAAAAGAATCTGTGTGAATAAAGAAACTAATTAAAAAGAAAACGGTGAGATTTTTCTGAATAGATTGGTTGTATACCTCTCTGACAGCTTTTAACAAAAGTAAGGGTTGATTTTTCCAACGCCAGATGTGATGATATGATATGATCATGTGTGTATTCCCATTAAGATAATAATTATCACTTAAGTACTTCAGAACAATCACACTAATATTATAAAAACGAAAGTTTGTGAGTGTGGGGGTGTGTGTGTGTGTGTGTATTTATATGTTTGTTACTTCTTCACGCTCAAACGGCTGGACCAATTTTGATAACATTTTGTATGGAGGTAGCTGACATTCTGGATTAACATATGGGCTACTTTTTATTCCGATATTCTTACGGAATTAAAACTTATGCGGGTGAAACTGCGGGGCGCAGCTAGTATAAAATATTAGTAATAATATCCCAATGCGGGTACAAAAATAAAATGGTTCGTTGTTACCAAGTTGGAAGCGAATATTCTTGCGATAAGGTCTTCCGTGTCTGTCTCGATTCGAAGGTTAATATATTTGAATTTTATATCAGTTTTTTCATATAAAATCTGTCAAATGTCAATTTATAGATATTATCCCACGGATATAAAAATAGCTGACGTTGGCAAAATCAGCCCTTAGTATCTGGCTCTTTTTCTGTCTTCAAATTCAACTTTGATAGCAATATTATTGTCATGCAAAAAATAGATAGGCACTTACGTAGTTTTTATGAGTTTCTACGAAAACGTACTAGAAGTTATCCCACGTAACAGCTAATTATTTAAAAAAAGTAACCATGGAGTTTCTTGCCGGCTCTTCTCCATAGGATACGACCAATTGGAACCGTGCACCTAGCATGTGACGTTTATTTATTTATTTAACACTTCAAGCACATAAATGTACATAGGCGGACTTAATGCCATAGGCACTTTCTACCAGTTAACCTTTGGGTGATGCAGAGACAAGCATTGGTCGGTGCAATAATAAAAATTGAAAACGTTTCATAAATGCCCATGTAGGCTTATGTAAAATAAAATATTTTGATTTGATTTAAAGAAACAAAAATTGCCAGTTGGCGGCATACAACGATGCATGCGAACTTTGCATAACACTGACGTCAGCAGAATTCGACGCGCGACTAGTATATATATATACCTCCCGACATCAATTGTCGGGCAGTAGCCCACCAGACACAACTCTTCTGGTCGGAGTTCCCTCCCTTTTTTGTGATGGATGAAGAACATTACACCCTGCACCCTAATTGCGTAACACACTATCAATCTCAATCTGAATCATTTTGAAGGATATTGCTAATCCATTGCTTCATATGTGTCTGCTCAACAACGTAAATAACGCAATGAGTGTTGTTGAACTGTCAAAATGAAACCCATTGCTACTGATAATATGTTACGCAATAACCCCGCTGTTCCACCTCTATACCAGCATAAAAACCGTATTACGTCATCGCTAAAAACTAACAAAAGAAAAGCTTTCGCAGATTATTCCCAAATTCCCTACGCTCATTTCCGAATTTTCTTTTTATTCCTTCTTACTTATCAACTCCCTAAGTACTGAATAAAGTGTTAATATTTTTAACAAAAGTTAATCCGGACTTTTTTATTCTCTCTTTTAAGCCGTATTCTCTCCGTATCCTCATTTCAATTACAGTGAAAAGATACTGTGACTGAGTTTTAATTGTCCGCCCGAGTCAAGGAAATTGGGTACCTATTATAAAAGAAGGTATTGTGAGCAAATTGGTGACATTTGCTTAATTATTTTTTTAAATTACAAATGGACCGTTGTGTATTTTTGTTTTATGAAGCGCGAAATTACGCGCGTTCTTTCCGTTGCTTTATATTTTTCATTAGTAACAGTTAATTTCGAGATATCGCCAAGCGGTTAGTCGACTCTTCACGTGACCAGAGGACTGGCCTATTTCTTGGCCAAAGAATTAGCATTGCCATACAACGTGGCAATGCTGCCAGCCTTTTGGGCACTGTTCCTCTTGACAGCGATGCAGACGAATTTTTTGATGCCCTATGATTATTTTGTCATATAATTGTACATATTATTATAATTTATTTATGTTAGCTTATATTATGTAAATATTTAATTTTTGGAATAAATAAAAAAGTTGATCACAGTTAATTTTGGTAAAATCTGAGAAAGAATTGTTTAGTAATTTTAATACCAAATTAAATATTCCGTGTATTCGATTAGCAACTGTCATTCTTTGACAGCTGTATAAAATGGCTATTTCAAGGCAAATTAACGTAATTTGCTTGGTAATTATTTGTTTATACCCGTTTTAATTTGTCAGGTTTTTCCGCCGTAATTTTGGTAATTATATGTGTATTCGGAAAATATTTATTTCTGACTCCTTTTCGTGGATCCGTACCCAATGGGTACCAACAGGACCCTATTACTAAGGCTTCGCTGTCCGTCCGTCTGTCTGTCATCGGGTTGTATCTCATAAACCGTAAAAGGGTGTTCGAATTTTCAAAGATCGTGTTTTCTTGCCGCTATAACAACAAATAATACAAATAGAAAGTTTAAAAAAATTAAAGGGGGTCTCACTACAAGAAACTTGTTTTTTTCCACGCCTTCGACCTTGTCTTCATGACTAGAACTTGGCCGCTTTTTTTTAATTAAAATTGAAAAACAAAATTTAAAGTTTCACTCGCTGAACAAAACCCCGTTCGATTCAACTGAAACAGCAAAACAACTCAAGAAGCGCAGCACTGAATCTGATAGCCTATAATTACGAAGAGTTCCGATCTCTTTGTGCCAGACTGTCGGACGGTAATTAGATTCTCCGAATTACCTTCACAGAAGACTACAAGTTTCTTCGAAGGCCGCAGGTGGGGTTCGCTTTAAAAGTTTATTTTCGCATCCCGCGTTTCTAATGGAGAGACGGATCTTTCGAATAATATGCTCAAGATGTTCGGGAAGCTGTAGTTGTTCCTTGATGGTAATGGTGAAAGTTTTAGTGGATATCTTGAATGTTAAGGATTTTGGGTATAGTAGATTTGTCTTTTTGGGAGCTTTAAGAGGTGACTAGGGATTTTATCGAAAGGATGGGCTTACGTTTACGACGTAACTTAGATTTTGCAATTTATTTTTTGGAATAATCGTTGTACTGACGTTTTTAAATACCTAAAGCCATTTGTACACACACGTTTTTCTTGCCGTGAAAAACTATGGTTTATTCGCCGTATGTAGGCACGGTCGTCAGCGTTATATTATGGAGCATTATGGAAGCTTGTTGACAAACACGTTTTTTCCATGGCGCGGTTTATATGCCGTACTGGTAATCAGCTGTGTCGTTTACAAAGGGCTTAAGTCCGTTTTCTGTTTTGTAGACTATCTACAAGTCAATCTTATTTATTTCTAGAGCTTTACTGCATAACATAACTGCATTCTACGAAGGTTTCGGTAGACGTGTATAGTATCCGCATTTACATTTTATCAGTTTTATTAAATCCCATGCATGTAATAAAGAGTGAGCCTTTTGTCCTCAACCGGGCACAAATGGCGTCTAAGATATTCATAATGGAAAAAATTAATAAAGGTATTTGATCAAAAGATGAAAATCACAAAACTGGTCGAAGTGGAGGTGCTTGGGGGAGCTATATCCAGCAGTAGACGTCTTTCGGCTAAAATGATGATCAAAAGATAAATGAATAATAATAATGAATAGCTCCTACAAAAGAAGAAATTCCAGACCAATAATGAGCTTTAACACTTACCTGAATAAGTAATTAATTGTGCTCACCAAGCTCGCTTAGTACCTCAAACACTCAAAATGACTGGTTAAACCAGAATTGTTCTTGATAAATGTTCCAAGTCTCCAACGCCTTGAAACCCATTCAAAATCCACTCATTAGTGAGCTAGCATAGAGAGACGTGGAGCTTAGCTCTAGGAACTAGTTAACGTTGTTGACTCAGTTGAAGTCGCGGTTCTGCCTGTGCAATTGTTTGGGGGACATTGTCAAGGTGTGACAAAATATTTCAAGAGTTTGTGATTGTGAAGACGTTCTCAAATTGTTATTTTGTTTTTAATTTTTTTATGCGTCATGTTTGCCGCAAATAAACGTTTTTTTTTCTTTCTTTTTTTTTCTTTATGACACACAGTTTGACATCATTCTGTACATACAAAACGTTTATTACAATACCCCTTGGTGACTAGCAGATACGAACTCTGTTTATAATCTTTGTAAAAATACCCAAGTCCTGCAGATGTGGTGTCCCGTTTGTTATTGCTAAAAGGGGCATCACGTGGATGGATTTTTAAATGTATTATATTATCCACCAGTATTGACTAATAAATGAAAGTAGAATAAATAACCCTTATCACATAGAGACCTAAAGCCTTCATTAGCTACAAGACTGTTCCTCTAATCCTTCGTATATTATGGCATAATAATAATAGCCTCCCGACCGATTTCAGTCAGGGTGGCCAATCTCAACGGACATTAGTCAGTTACGCAGGAGATATTATAGTGCACAAGTTTGAGCGTAAACACAGGTGCACTCTGTGTTCCTTTACTCTCATAGTCCAATGGGACGGCAATCCGACATGACCGGGGAGAGATCAGGCGCAGGACCAACGGCATTACGTGCTTTCCGAGGCACGGGGGTCTTAAACCACCAACTTCCAAACTCCGGACTGTTACTAAGGAATTCCTAATGAAAAACCCAATAACACTATGTCCGACCCGGGAATCGAACCCAGGATCCCACGCTCAGCAGTCGCACTTGCAACCACGAGACCAGCGGTCATAATAATCATGTGATCATCATCTGCCTAGCCTATTCCCAACTATGAGTCTTTGGTCAACTGGACCCACTCGAAATGGACCCACGGGATCACCCAACTTAATCACATTTTGAATAGGTCGACTGGACCCACTGCCCAATTTCATCATTAATACAGTCACGGAGGGGTCAGCTTCTAGTCTAACCGAATGCAGCTAAGTACCAGTATTTTACATGGAGCGACTGCCTATCTGACCTCCACAACCCAGTTACTGGGTAATACGAAACCCCTTGGTAAGACTGGTTGTCAGGCTTTCGGGCTTCTGACGACCCGTATAAACTACTGTCAAAGATCCACGAATGACAACTGACAACTAACAACAACTGAATGACAACTGGGACCAACGGCATAACGTGCTTTCCGAGGCATGGAGGGTTCTTTGTATGTAAAGATGGTCACCCATCCACGGACCAACCGCGGCAACCGTAGCTTAACCTGATCCATGGACCCGAGCGGCTGTTATTACTTAGCCACAAGCCCCTCTTCATCCAATCCCAATCATGCAGTATATAACATACGATAAACAGTAGACACAATAATTTAAATATAGGCTCGAAATCCACAAAGTAAGGGTAATTTAAAACTTCCACCGTTTCATGAGCAAGCTCAACAACTTGTTAAGATTTTAGCGAAACATGGGAAGGCTGTGTTTATGTAAATAAATCTGATACAATGTAATGATTGTTACACACGCGAACTTCTAAAATTCAGAGTTATTGTGTACCGTACGAGTATTAATGTGTCGAGGCTCCTGTTTAAATATTTTATGTCTCGTTTAATAAAGCAGCTTTAGTAGACTCTAAAGTCTGACAACCGGTCTTGCCGAGGGGTATCGTATTACCCAGTAACTGGTTGTGGAGGTCAAATAGGCACTAGGCAGTCGCTCCATGTAAAATGCTGGTATTCAGCTGAATCCGGTTAGACTGAAAGCCGACCCCAATAAAGTTGGGAAAAGGCTAAGCAAATGATGATGAAAACTACCTTTGAAGGAGCGACTAGAATCAATTTCGTTTTATTGTAATATTTGACGTTCAAAAGTGCCTTTTCGAAATAAATTATTTGACTTTGACTTTGATGAGTAGACTCTAAATTCCTGGGAATTAATTTTATTTGAGCTAAGCTGTTTTAGACGAGATGTCGGCCGTCCAGCGGCGAGATGGGCAAACGACATTGTTGCCATCGCGGGTAGAACCTGGATGAGGTGAGGCTGGCACTGGAGCCTGGGGATTGGCACAAGAAAAGAGAGGCCTTTGCTCAGCAGTGGGTGAAGTCAGACTGTGGATGATGACGATGATTCCAGCTCCGTCGATGTTAATATTAAAACGGCTGAATTCTTTTTTTTTTTATTGCTGAATGGGCCTGCTTTTGACCTTGATCACGTCTATGATCGAACGAGCGTGCCCAGAAGATGCCTAAGGCACTGGAACTCCCGCGCATCGACGAAACAGAGCAGCCTGCTTGACGCCGGACCCTGGTGGGAGGGTGCTCGCAAACCAGGCGGGCGTTAAGCAGTTTATACACCAAATGTCAGCGGCTTTATTTCAAAAGCATCATGTCGGCGACTTGCACCCGCGCGTATCGGCGGGTCATCATGTCTGCGGGTAGGCGGGTTTGGTGTGTAAACTGCTTGAGCCCTACCACCGCAAGAGAAGAATTGGCCAGTCAAATAAGGTGTTGGGTGTGACTGTTCGGGATACGCCGAGCGCTCGGTTCAGTTGAGTAACTGGCGGAACAAACTGCGCTACACGAGGAGGCTTCTTCTTGCATCCCAAAAAAAAATCCCAAATGAATTCCCTAAGCTCGTTTAAGCACTAAGGAGGTTCATCGTTCTTATTTCGTTCTAGTTTTTCTAAGGTAATTACCGGTTGGCGTTCTGTAAATTAAGTCCCGTCACGAGTTAAATGAGGTACGAAAAATAAAAGCTTTTCTGAAACGAAGTTCCTTTATCGCACGATACACTGCACACATAACGAATGAGAGCGAAACCAAAAAAGTATAACATTTTGCCCGTCACGATAGTTTCGTTTTTGGAACAAAGTCCTTGCGAACGCAGCTTGCGGTAGGAGTAAACTGGTATAAAACGTCACGTAACGAAAAAGCCTTATTTATCTCCCCCTTTTATTTAATTTAAATAAATTAAATTGTTGTTGTCAGATGTAGTTTTAACTAGTGATACAACACTATTACCTGGTGGTATCGTTTAACTTTAAAAGACCCACCGTACTACCAGGGGTACGGCCAGGTGTACGGTGGGTCTGCAGTGCTCTCAAACGTTGTTACTTTATTTAATTGGACCTGTTATTTCTTTAATATATAATATGGCGAAAGGAACGTCGCTTCGGTCGTTCCAACCGCCTGTCACGAGACTTTTTTTCTATTTTGCTTACTTTTGTTTTTCTGTGTGCGTTGAAGCTAAACATTATTATTCGTGCCATCCGTCCATAATCAGCCTGTAATGTCACACAGAGCTCCTCTCTGAGAGAGGGAGTGGGCCGTAATCCACCACGAGGCCCCAGTGCGGGTTAGTAGATGTCACATGTCTTCGAATTTTTGTTTCTAGGACATGCCGGTTTCCTCACGATGTTTTCTTTCACCATTTTGAGAGCAGTGGTGATGAAATAATTTACACAAATTAAAGCGCCTAACTGGGTTCGAACCTATGACCTACAACTCGTAAGCCGCGGCCGTTACCACTGGACTACCACTGCTCTCCGTAATGTGACTTCTGTAATGTGCTATATTTCGATACTTGTTTACACTTCAACATTATTGTTATACGTGGCTGCTGCAGTTACCTTCATTCGCTTAAAAAGAAGAACTCATAATTTTATTTACGCTTCTTCTTCAACGGAGACAGAACCTTCCGCCTTCGTAACAGAACCAGTCATTCAAGTTAATTTAGTTAACTTGCAGCGAAATGAATATGCAATTGTTTTGAAAACTTAGGGTCTACCCCACAGATATAGATACACGTAGATAACGCAAGAGCAACTACTTCGCGTGCCAAAAATCGCACCAGCTTACGTTCGAAAATCGTAAGCCGCCACTTTCGCGCTCAGTCCTGCGTACTGCTGGCTGGATGAGCGTGAGCGAGAGTGCGAGCTTTTGACGTCATAGTAGGTAGTCAAAAAGTGACACGCTTAGTTTTCATACAGTTCGTGATACTTGCGTTATCTAGGTCTATCTATATCTGTGGTCTACCCTATCTACAAAGTTTTAGAAGCCATAATTATTAGCCGACAAGAAAACGGCTGTTCTAGTGCAAATCAATAAGTTTACAAGCTTTACTACCCTCGCGATTAGATAACACACCGTTAAAGCTTACAACACACGAAATACTTTTAGCATACATTTCTGTGGCTTTCGATAAAACGTTTTCAGTTTCATGTTCTTCTTTTCGGTAACTCTTGCGCGTTGTTTTTTAGGGTTCTGTACCCAAAGGGTTAAAACGGGACAATATTACTAGGACTCCACTGTCCCTCTGTCCGTCTGTCACCAGGCTGTATCTCATGAACCGTGATGGCTAGACAGTTGAAATTTTCACAGTTGATGTATTTCTGTTGCCACTATAACAACAAATACTAAAAACAGAATACAATAAATATTTAAAAAAAATCACGTTTGTTGTATGGGAGGGTTAGGGGGCAACTCGTCCACTTCAAAACTGGGACCAGGGACCAAGTCCACCTTTCTAATTTGATTAGGGATCAACCCGTCCCACTTCGAAACTGGGACCAGGGGCCTAAGGGGGTAACTTGTCCCACTTCGAAACTGGGACCTGGGACCAATTCCACCTAGGGGGCAACTGGGCCCACGTTAGTAATTTAGGTATTGAGACGATTGCACTACCCACAACATTGAAAAAAAATAAAGTATTTACAACTCTATGAATTTGTACGGAACCCTCGGTGCGCGTGTCCGACTGGCACTTGACCGGTTTTATTTAATACTAGCTTCTGCCCGCGACTTCGTCCGCGTGAAATTCGTACTTTCCTCTAAAAGTTTCGAAAATGTATGTTGATATGATCTTTATAATTAACTTAAATAAATAAGTATTCGGGCCAATTTTTAAGTTTATAGAACAAAGGAATCAGATTTTTCAAAGAAACTATCCCCGCTTTTCACCCCCACAGGGGTAGAATTTTGAAAAATCGTTTAGAAGTGTTCATAACTTGACTCAAAGTTTATTTATACCAATTTTCGAGCTAATCAAGCCACGCAGTAAAATCCTCCCCTTTAAAATTAACTACCTCTTTTCATACAGTTAGGGGTAGATTTTTGAAAAACCCTGATACATGTTATTAATTATTTTTAGTCCTTAGTATAAATACTGAGTTTCAAGTTAATCGGACAGGGCGTTAAAATTCTTCCATACAAATTTTAACACCCCCCCCATTACCTCTTTAGGGGGTATTTTAGAAAAACGAAAAATTTCATACTTCATAATTTACTTAGATAAGTATTCGTGCCAAGTTTCAAGGTTATTAACTCAATAAATAGGATTTTTCATACAAACAAAATCCCCCCTTTTCACCCTCTTAAAGGTTGAATTTCCAAAAACCCCTTCTTATTCGATACCTACTCTGCACAAACAACACAACCTCCAAAACTCATGTCCCTAGGACCGGCGGTTTAGACTGTGCGTTGATATTTCAGTCAGTTCGTTCATCCCCCTTTGGGGGAGAAATTATCAAAAACGCTGAGACACGTATAAATTAATTTTCAATCGTTAGCCTAAATACAAAATTTGAAGACCCTAACTTTTAAACTGACGGACTTTCATACACAACTTCATCCCCCTTTTTAACCCTTTGGGGTTGGAATTATCAAAAACGCTGAGACACGTATATATTAATTTTTATTCGTCAGCCTAAACACAAAATTTGAAGATCCTAACTTTAAAACTGACGGACTTTCATACAAACTTTCATCCCCTATTTAACTCCCTTAGGGGTTGAATTTAAAAAAATCCTTCCTAATTCCTTGTCTACATTAGAAAGGGAATAATTGTGTAAAATTTCAAAATAAATACCTATAACTACTTTAATTAATAAAAGTACCTACGCTTAATAATTTGTAATTTGAACGAATATTTAAACACTACCAAAACAACTAATACGTGGTCCTAACTTTAGCTACCTTACACTTAAAATCTAAGTGACTATTTAAACTAAAATATTCTTATAGAATTATAACCAGAAATATATACAACTCACAACAAAAAAGAAATGAAAATAAAGCTGAAACGCCTGTGCAATACTATCTACCTATACCTACTTCACTTAAAAACAAATACTTATAACTACTTTAATTAATAAAAGTACCTACGCTTAATAATTTTTAATTTGAACGAATATTTAAACACTATCAAAACAACTCATACCTATTTTACAAAATAACAACAAAAGAAATTCAAATAAACTATTTAAAGACTAAAAGTGGTCACGTTGATTGCGGCAACAGTGGCATTCTTTAAGTCATCTGAAGTGCAGGTGAATAGGCTTTTAGGACACTCCAGCAGGTGGGGTATGGTCAGATCAGAAGCACCGCTCTCGCACTGGGTGTTGGTGTCTAGGATCTAAGGATACTATGGAAAACGATGATTCTACGCCATGCGACTAAAAGTCGAAGCTAACAGGAAATAGCGGTGTCTTTATGGACCGACGCGACGGCGCGTCAAAGGCATGGGCTAATTATAAACTCTCAAAATTGAAAACCGAGTGTTAGCACTCGGTTTCCAATTTTGAGAATTTGAGGTTGAAACTTGTCAAACTCTACTTTGACGTTACCATAAAATTTAAAATGTCTTTGCAAAAAACGTATGAAATGTTAAACTTCAGGCACAATACGTTTTCGTTTCGTTCTACTACTAAATTCTTCATTCAGAACTGGGAGACGGTCACAGAAATGTGTTACTTAAAATTAGTCAATTATGTTTTAACAGTGAGTCTCGTAGAACCGTAGCTGCAAGTCGTCATTAGAAACAGATAAGTTCAAAAATCTACAACAAATTAAAAAAAAAGCTTTCACATCTACCCATTGACCAAGAGCAAATGCAAAATGCAACTTGACTCCCGGTTAAAATCACAAAATGTTGGTGAAACATAGAAACTCGTGGAAGTGTAAAATACTCATCACACACCCTAACAAAATCACACACAACATACATGGCACAAACACCACAAACACCCCTCACACACCTCATTAACACTCACCCACACACCCATTCACCCTACACTCACCACACTAACTCAACGTCAAAATACATCCCAAATCCTGTACTGTTTATTTTTGTCTTATTTCTGGTTTTGAACCGGTGGACTTCGTACCGCCCCAGATTTTTTTTTGTTATTCTTCCCATGTTTTAATAATTATTCTGCTATTCGGGGCGAAGACAAATCCAACAAATAAAAGATCATAAAAATCGGTCCAGCCGTTCTTGAGTTATAAATGGTGTAACTAACCCGACTTTGCTTTAAACTAAGAAGATTAACTAAATCTAAATTAACTTAATTACTTATTAAGCACATTTTGCATGGACCATCGTTCCATTCTGTATTTGGAGAAGGACGTTTGTTCATTGCGCTACAGTTTACACTTTTGCAGCTATCATCGTTTTACTTGTTGTACTTAGTCGTGTGTTATAGTTAACTATGTGTAACTGTGTCTTTGAAAAGATACCTACATACCTATCCATAGTCACAAGACTATATCAAGCGGGTTGATAATCACGGAAGCAGCCTTCGCGTGGCGGGTTGCCGCCGCTCGGCAGCGCTGTGGAATATTAATGCTGCAAACTTGGATCTTGCCATCCGATAGTGGTTAAAGTGGCGCGCGTCGTTGGTGGCACGCACCGCGAGGAGATTGGCGTCTTGGGAAACTGTTATAATATCAGGTCTGACCTTACAGATCTAACTTAGATACAACAGGGACGAGGCTTCAAACAACAGTATCGCGTTTCTTCGTCGGTGGCAGTTTTTCTAGAAGAGCGTTTCCGGAAGTCATAAAAATCTGTCATTTTCACCAGTATTTGACATTAAGGTGTCAAAAAACGCACTGTATTTGTACGATAGGCTGCAAATGTGCATGGGTAGTACAGAAACAAAATCGTATGAAGCGAGAAATGACGCCATCTAGCGTAAAACCAGTTAACGACTAACAAAATTTAATTATGTTGTTATTAGATGGCGTTGCTTTGCTTTATATGATAAAATATTTTTGTAGTTTCTTTTTGTCTCTTCAAACATTCAAACAATGTATAATTAATAGTTTCTTTTAAAGAAAATTGTTCCTAATTATTAACCTACTATGTTAAAATTGAATATCAATTTATAAGTAGGTGCTAAGTAATTACTAATTCGAATATTAAATTAATTATTAAAATACCCACTCGTTAGCTTAATAAATATATTCCTATCGGTTTCTTTTATTATTTTTATCATTTATGCTACGTATGCTGGTAAATGTAATATAATAATTAGATAAATGTATTAGCCTTGTAACTCCTAACTCCTTAAATACGTTTCGTAAATTAGTCATAGTTGTGAAGAAACCAACGCCATCTAGTTTATTTTCGAAAACTTGAATTCAAACGTTCACGGGAAAATAGACACTAAGGTACCCATGCAATTTTGCTGGCGACTGTACATCACGGCCACATGTGGCAGTCATCGCTCTTTACGAAAGCGTAGCTTTAGAGGGATAATTCTCTGAATATGTCAAAAAAACTAATTATTACATTTTTGACATTGACTTATATATTACTAGCGTAATTTTTTTACAAGTTTTTCACACTGATTATTTATTTATCGCTGAGATCATTGCGACTTGAATTTGAATTCGTTTTTAGTACGAGAATTGACCTTTTGTTACATTACCTATATTAAAAGCCCGTGTCGTCTCTCAGTAGGGCAAAAGCCTCGCTACTTTTATTTCCACTATTCTCTAATTTAAGCTAGATTAAGATAGCTATACTGTATAATTTGCACAGTAATGAAAGTTCGGGATCAAATAAAGAACTGTAAAAATGCCAAGGGAATGAGCCGCGTTTTGTATCTAAAGATACACGCGTTTTCTATCGTAGTCCTACGTACTTTGGTCTCTTTCACACACATAATGCACAATGCACATATACCGATATATGCATGATAAATTCGCGTGGACGAAACGCTTCGATCATACAAAAGTACGGCACGTGTGCTTTAAGCCTAAACACATTTCCAACTAGATAGCGAGACACATTGGATAGTCATTTGTTTTCCAAACAAAACATCCCTGTTTTCAAGGCTGCGCACAAACATTTTAGTGAGGTACAAACTAGAGGCAATTTGTATCTAATTTGTGAGCTATACGCAGTGTGACGTGTTAGGTTTCGAGAGGAATAACTAGGTAATGTGTTTTCACACTAGCGAATACTGACGTATTAAGTGCTTGAAATACCTTTTGAATAATATTCAAACTAATTGTCTAGTTTAGGGCTCACTGGCAAGTAATATAATATGTAACGTAGTTGTAGGCAATATTTTTAAGCTACTCATGTTGTATCAACTTGCTTTTAACACTCTCCCTGCCGACACCATATACCTATAAAACTTTTAAGTTCAGGAGGCCATGAAGGTCGCCGGCGGGTCCCACAGTTTCTGCTTGTGAATGCCGTGAGTCAAAAGCCAAAATTATTACAAGAGGCCGTGGGATACGCCGGAGGGTCCAAAACAAAAATCTTTCAGGACGCCGTGGGATCCGCCCTGACCTCCCGAATTCAAATAGTTTTTAGAACTACTGGCGTGCTGTTATGCAAAATGTGATAAAGTATAGAGATTTGAGGAACAGGGTGTAAAGTTTACACATCCTCCATAGAAAAGGGAGGATCCTTCGGCCAGAAGGATATTTTGTAGATACCGCTACCAAAGTATTAAAACATGTGCTTTGGTCGGCTGGACAAAATTTTTTTGGGGTCGCCGGCGGTTCCCATGGCAGGAAGAGTCTTAAATTGTGAACCTGCTTACTATTACGTATAACCTGGACAATAAATATTTTTTCTATTTTCTTTTTGCCCAGACCAAAGAGTAGTAGAGTTTTGAAGAGATAAAAACTGTATCAAAAATATGATTATAATCATTATCTTAATACCTAATCATTCCGAATTTATCAAGATGCACTCAAGATATGAATATCATGGACGTTAGTAGGTCAGTTAGCAGGTATTTCGTAATGTTTCCTGCTAATTGACTTGTAACCTTGTATGGCTCGGCTACTTTAATAATTATTGTCTTTGATTTAAGTCTGGAAACAAAAAAAACCCAATAGTTAACATGATTATCTATATTTATATCATAAAGAGGTTAAACTTGTTTGTAAGTTTGTGTGTAGGGGTAATCTCCGGAACCCGAACCTGTCGGATTTTGCTTGTTGTAACAAATTTCACGCAGAAGAAGTTTTGGGCAGAAGCTAGTCAACAATAATCCCAACAAAAACACCAATTTAACATTCACACCCCTAATTTTACGCATACAAATGTACAAAAAGGGTCGTATCCACATCCACGCACAATATCCGGGTACAAGAATTATTAAAATCACGCGGGCTAGCGGGAAAGCCGGACAAACCACGTAAACAAGAAGTGAAGATGACATTTTTTGCTTTAGCCCCACGGTGACCCGAATATGTAACGACTTGTGAAACGGGAAATAATCCCGTAGAGTTTTTTATACCTAAGTCCTCGTCACGAGAAGCTATAAATTTTGTAAATAAAGAAGTTCTACTAAGTTACGTAGCGACAATTCAATCAACTCAAAGTAACACATAGTAATACGAAACTAACGAGCAATTTCACTTGGTCGGGTTATATTATAGCGATATAAAGCGCTGTCGTCTAAGGTTTTGTGGTACGGGAACGCGTCTGACTCATGGAACGTAAACATTTGGGCTGTCATTTTGAAGCAAGTTCACGCTGACGCTGTCAATGCTGCAGAATGCAGATGCAGAATACTCGGAATCGTCTGACGACAGTAATTAGATGTATGTGTTAACCTAATTACATCCCTACATAAAAAATAAAATCATTACAAAACTGTTTTTTTTTTATTTGATCAAAAGGTTGCGAACCCCTGAATGTGTGTTTCCTAAATGTAAAGCTTCTCGTGACGGGAACTTTATATAAATATGACACGCGTGAGTGGGCATTAACATAGATGTAACCTGTTAAAAACAGAGGCCGTAGGATGAAGGCGTGACGTAAACATAACGTAAATATTCGAACGATTTTTGAACCGAAAAAAAATCATATTCATCACCGTCGCTGAGCAAAAACCTCTCTTTTCTTCCGCTCCACCCAGAGCGGGAGGAGTCATTTAATGATTTCCAATCCACAAAAAAAAAGGGTAGGAGATTGACGATGATGAAGATTATGTAGGTAGAATGTTCGAAAAAGACAGGTAGGTAATATACTCCACATTTTGCTAACTAAACTTACATCATTGCATAACTCAACAGCCCACAATTACTCTAAATAGACACACAGAATTAGGTAAACACAGCGCACAATACATACAACTTCGTAAGGCAACTTCGTAAGGTAATTGTAGAAATTGTTCAACGTCAATTATGGGGCCGCGGATTTTCAGATTTAATTGGACGAAAACAATGGCCAACAATCTGTCATTCGATACCTTGTATACTACTGAGACATTTTTTTACTACATTTTAATTTTATATTATCAATTCTTTGAGATATAGCCACTAATTTTTATTATTTTCGAAAGGCAATATTTTCTGCTAAATGCCTCAATGGTCGGCCAAGAAGCTTATAATGTATTCGTTCTTATTTTAATATACACTTTGTCCCAATTTGGAAAGATAGTCGATGCAGTTCCCCTAATTAGATCGACAACAATATGAGGGGCAATTCTCGTAATTTTAAGAACGTTCACAGTCTGAAGGCCAATTCTCGTAGTTTAAAACGTTCAAAATCTAGTCGCAGTCTCATCTCAGCGAGAAACAAATGTCAAAAACTTGTCAAAATGTAGGGAAATTAGAAGTATTTTTTGACAGATTGACACTGAGATCAGACTGTGAACGTTCTTACAATTACGAGAATTGCCTCTCTGATCTCAGTCTCAATCTGCCAAAAAAATACTTCTAATTTCCCTACATTTTTGACAAATTTTTGGCATTGATTGTCGCTGAGATGATATTGCGACTATATTATAAACGTTTTAAATTACGGGAATAGCCTTTAGGTCAATGATCACGTGACGGTGTATCTTTTATATCGATTTCAAACCGTATTGCATAGGAACTTTACTGTTAATTAACATAAATGATCCTAATAATATTCTATACACTCCAGTGCCCTAATTGTGTAACCCACTTTCAATCACAACCCGCGAGTTTTGAAGGATATTGCTAATCCATTGTTTCATAGGTTTAAAATAGTCGTCTGCTCAACATCTGTAAATAACGCAATGAATGCGGCTGAACTGTCAAAATTTAATGCGTATTACGCAATTACCCCGCTGGTTAAACAAAAACATAATAACTCAAACTCAAAGCATTTATTTCAATTAAATCATGTACAGGCACTTTGAAGCTAGTTGCCCATTCCAAAACGTAGATCTCGATGGAGAAGAACGGGCAAGAAACTCCATGGACACTCTTATAAATCAAGATATTACAAAAATATGGGTACAGTCACGTCTAAAAGTATGTATACACTTGGCAATTTTCAATTGAGATTTATTCGTGAAATAACGAATGCAACGTTGAAATACGACACATACATAAACCTATGGGTTCGAAAATACTATTTTCGTAATAACATAAAATTTCATTCAAAAATAAAGGAGAAAATCGCCTTTGAATAAAGCCAAGTGTATACACACTTTTAGACGTGACTGTACATTATTCTTCTTGTCTATATGTGAGAACAATGTAAAAAACTCACAAATGAAGAAACAATTCAAAATATTCAATATTGGTCAAACTAGATCTAATAGGCTAGGCTAGTCTGATGAACGGTTATACTTAAAATGGTGAAAACTAGATGTTTTGCAGAACAGTTTGCGAAAACATTTAATATTCAGTGGACATTTATAGTACTTCAGCTTGGTTTTATTGTTCCAACGTGATTGACATTGCAGATCACTTCGGGCGCCATAAAATTTTAATTACTTTTTTTTCGTTTAATAGTTTTACATTGTCGCTATCATCACGGATGCTGATGTTGATTCATGATTTATTTAACAATTTATCTTGTTTTCGTTTCATGAATAAACATAGTCATGCATAAATACCAAAAGTGATTTATTATTTACAAAACTGAAATAATTCATACTCACAAATTTATTCCCATTGGAATAGGTAACATTATGTAGCTTCTATCCATGCCATACTGCCTAATACTGATTTTCGAACTACTGCTACTAGAGGATTTTATCTACATAACATATTATAATGGGGGTTAAATATAATGATCACCAAAAAATTACAATAGTTCTAGCTGGGTACCCCGAGGTTAGGTTACTTTAAACACAGAAATAGGAGCCCCGCGAAGCGGGGCTCCGTCGACATAGGATGCAAGAGCGAGCAAATGAGAATACAAATACCTTTACCTAGGTATTTTACAATAAAATGGAGTGTTAATTTTGGTGATCATTTACTATTTTTGGCAGTAAAAAGTGTTTTTTTGATGTTTTATTTTACTTTATCTGGTGATAAGTTAAACATAAGCCATTAAAATGAGGGCTATCGCGTATGAATTCGCCGCTAGAGGCGCTAGTGTGTAGTGAGGTCTCCGAAATGTCAAATGTCACTGTTTGTGGGTGAGCCACGCGGGTTTATTTCTATTTAGAATAATGTTGTGAATATTTTGCAATATCCGAGATTAATTATGGCAATCATGAGTTACGGGTCAATTAATGTCAGTGCTGAAAAATAGGTGCAAAATTAAGCGGGCTGAAAGAACAGCTAATTCAGAGGTTAGTTTGTTTACTGTTTGCAAACACATATTTTGGTTTTTGTTTGTTTAAATATGATTAAAATGAAAACTTTGTTTTCACGCCCGTAATAGCAAACTTTCAGAGGTTTACTTCGGACCTTACTCGACAGTAACGCCAACTGGTGAGCACAAAAACAGTAGCCCTCATTAGGTGCAACAACTGTCAAGCACTTTGATTGATATGAACTGTTTACGATTGTTACTTGATATGGCTGTAATATGAAATCCAAACAGCTGATGCAAACATGTAAAAACACACATTCTGTATAGTTGTTTGAATGAATTGAAGCAGCTGACAGACACCAACTCAATTAAAACACACTCGCTGTAAAGAATTTAAATTAAATTAATCATCCATACTTATCAAGTTACCACACTAATATTATAAAGGCGAAAGTTTGTGTGTGTGTGTGTGTTTATATGTTTGTTACTTCTTCACGCTCAAACCGCTAAACCGATTTAGATGAAATTTGGTATAGAGATAGTTTGAGTCCCGGAAAAGGACATAGGATACTTTATATCCCGATATTCCCACGGGATCGAGACTTATGCGGGTGAAACCGCGGGGCGCAGCTAGTAATATTATAAATTCGAAAGTAACTCTGTCTATCTGTCTGTCTGTATGTTACCTTTTCACGCCTAAACCACTGAACCGATTTAGATGAAGTTTGGTATAGTGATAGTTTGAGCCCCGGAGAAGGACATAGGATAGTTTGTACACCAGAAATAATATTTTAAGAGGGTGTAAAGGGGGGTGGAAGTTTGTATCCCCATACAAACTTCCACCCCCCTTTACACCCTCAAAATGGAAATTTATCTAAATGGGTTCATCGGTTATTGATTCCCCAATCAATAACCGCTGAACCCATTTAGATGAAATTTGGTATGGAGATAGTTTGAGTTGTGGGGAAGGATATAGAATAGTTTTCATCCCAGAAATTATCCCTTAGGGTGTAAAAATGGGGGTGGAGATTTGTAAAGGGAATCGATAAAAAAGGACTATAATACTTTTATCGCGGGTAAAACCGCGGGGCACAAAGTCGCGGGCAGAAGCTAGTACTATATAATACTGTATTGTCTTTATAACCTCATTGTTATGAAATTTTTTTCTGATAAGGAAAAGTTATTAAAAGATCGATCCCAAAATGATGACACGTCATAAACTGAATGAAAAAGAATGAAAAACGAGTTTTCACTCTGCAAAACAAGGCACCACAACCTAGCTAGGTATGAACCTAAATAACTTTATCAAACTGGTGTAATATACAGGCTCACTCGCCCATCATAGACGGTACACAATTAGCGCTAATTGGCCCATCACATTGTTTGCGCTGATCATGTTTGTTGGGTATATACTTTAATTAAGTGATCCTTCAACGAAATTGTATTAGATTACCTGTGTGATGGAACAATTAAGACTATTATATCGAATTTTCACCTTAACTTTGGTAAAGGAAACGAGTTTTCGGGAATATATTTCTTCTTGACGGTATAAAGTTCAGACAGATTTCATATTAACTAGGTAAAAGTCAATTAACTTACCTAGTACGAAAGTACAGCCTTAATAACTGGAAATAACGGTAAGTTTCACATGTCAGAAAATGTATTGTTTTCACATTTAAAATATACGAAACATTATATTCGTACGGCCAGTCAAATGCAGAGACAGCAAGCAAACTGCCTCCCACCGTATATTTAAAAATGCCATTATAATTTCACTCTGTATAAATATCGTAAAGAGAGGTTATTAGTGCCCTCGCAGACGGCGACATTTGCGCGAAGTGCGACGTTTCCTTGAGACGCATTTGTGCATCAGCGCGCGTAGCAAGCTCCGCTACGCTCGTAGCAAGCTCGGCTACGCTCGTAGCTTACCGTAGCGTACCGTAGACACCTGTCGTAGCTTTGAGTCGCTTACTTGCAATGTTATTTACGTTTAATGCTTTATTTTTGAAAGATGTTTTTTTTTAGATAACAGTCATTCTAGAGCTCAGTCATATTAAAAATGTAGGTAACTAGTTAGGGTTTTGTAACGTTTTCTGTTAATTTTTTTTATTGTATTTGGAATTGATACTCATTTGATAACAATATCAAAATCAGCAAGAAGAAAATTACTTTCTAGATTAGATTTCAGAAAGCAAAACCAAATTTATTCCTTTTCCTGCACTCCATGCTTCCATTTCTTCAGCACGTGACGAATTCACAAAGTACCTTAAGACACTCAACTTTTCAAAATACATTGTAAAATAACAAACAACATTTTTGTACAAAATAAAAGAATAAACTTCTATCTCAGCATTTTTCAGTGACACATCTTTTCAAAAATATTCCAGTAAATTCGAAGTACCAGTACATTCGTGCTGTATTTTGCTTTGTTGTAGTCTATAGGGGATTGCAATTGTCCTTTTGGCAACGAAACTTTACGGACTTTGCCTTAATTTTACGAGTCCTCTGACTTTCGCAGGACAAACTGTGTTCAAAGAACGGTCTATAAACTGTGCCTGGGAAGGATGATTTTTTCTTCTTATCTTTCTCCTTCATAAATGACAACCATGAGAACTACGTCTGAAGGGAACGGAGTATCACCCTCCTTCTTGCGTTGTTTCCCCAAAAGGAGTCGCGGCCACAAGGTTTCAAGATCTTCTCCTCGATGACCTTCCTCGTCTCCCTACTTTCGCAACTTCCAAGTCTTCCGAGGCCTTGAAGTTTAAGGAGGTGCTGATTTAGTCTGACCAGCGTAAAGGACTCCTTCCTCTTGGTCTTTTTCTTGGAAGTTTTAGGAACGGAGGATTATGTTGGTATTTTTCTGACTAAAACCCCTTCGTGTTCCACCCACTGCCAAGCAAGCATGTATACTACAGGACTCAAAAGTCTAGTCTAGACTTATACATACATAAACTCACGCCTTTATTCCATGAGGGTTGGCAGGAACTAAAAAACGACACCGAGTACGATCCTTTTGTTTCGTTTACGTTCATACATCTGAGGGGTAAATCTTGTAATTTTAAGAACGTTCACAGTCTGAGGGCCAATTCTAGTAATTTTAAGAACGTTCACAGTCTGATCTCAGTCTCAATCTGTCAAAAATACCTCTAATTTCCCTACATTTCGACAAGTTTTTGACATTAGTTTGTCGCCGAGATAAGACTGCGACTAGATTTTGAATGTTTTAAATTACGAGAATTGACCTTCTGGGCATACACGCACGCTAGTTGCACGTACTACACACCTGACCTATATAGAGTAAATCACCAATAAGGTTACTTTTTGTCCTTCTAGGGCGTTATCCCGGCGTTTCTGCTCACACCCGCCTACCTATCTTTTGTTAGTCGCCTTTGATTCTTCCTCTCAATATGACCAAATCATCTCAGCATACTCTGTGAAATTTTTGATATTACATCTTCTTTTAAACCGCAACGTAGCCTTATCATACAACATACTTCAGAGGCTAAACATAATGTTGTGGTAATATTCATTCAACTAGGTAATTTATCTCGTCTTTTGTTTTAAATTTCAAAAATAATGACGATGTTTATTTATTCCCAGAATATAATCTAAAGCGTTGTGTATAATTATACAGCTTGTTATAACTTTAGAGCCTGTTAAAAACCTCTTTAATTTCAGAAACGTTTCCAGAAATAAACGTAAATTACTCGAACGCGATATTATCAAAACTACTAAATCTGAAATTGTTCGTATTATTTTGCTTTGAAGCATTTAATAATACATAAATGACTGCTTAACCGGAGCAATTTATAGCTTTATGTTTTCATATTTTTACACGAACCGTGTTTACTAACTAGTTTTTTTTTACGTTTGTCGGAATTTTTTTTTAAATTCTTTTACAAAACATTGTGTAAAAGATTTTTAGTTATTTTATTTTTAACCACGAAGGCCAATACCATAGGAAAACGTTAGTGAAAATCTGTTAAAGGTAGTTCTAGGTAGGTAGGTAATTTCCCTCAAACAAGGATGTATCTATGGCATATATTTTTTTTAGAACATAAATACACCAATATGACCATTTTAAATTGATTCCTAAGAGGAAATACGGTCGGAGAGACTTTTGAAAAATCCTAAGTAAAAAGTAATTCGAGGTTTGGCTCTCGCCTATTTCCTCCTCCAACACTAGAAAATTTTAAAAGATATCTCATAAACCAAATGAGAAGGATATATACTGTGTCCCTGTGTTTTTCTTTTTTTATTAATAGTTGTCAAATTTGTACACTAGGCCTCTGTTGACAGCGGTTTAAATCGGCATTTTTTGAGGGTTCTAGTGCTTACAAAAATAATGTATCATCAAAAAGAAAAACATAGGGACATACAAGTAGTTAATATTTATTATTCTGTAAAAAATCATTGCTTTATGGTCATTAACCAGAAAGAAAACAGGCGAGAGCGTTTCTATGGAGAAAAGACCACCGCATTTCCTCTTAATAAATTAAAATAATCAACTGACATAGTCCTCGATATGACTTTAAACTGTCGTGCATTTAGTATTGAACTAAATGTAGAACGCCACCTGTAGGCTATGGGATAAATACACCTAAATAGGCTCGGATGGAACAGTCGATATTAGTGCAGGATATCGTCTCAGGGCGGCGGCTGATGAACATCTAGCACGTCAAAGGCGGCGCCCACGGACCCAGTCAGGCGGTCCACTGTACACCCACCAACTCGCACTCGCACTAGACAAGCGCGGTGGGTTAATTTGTCTAAACCCCTACTCTCTCATGAGAGAGTAGGGAGGCCTTTGCCCTGCAGTGGGACGTCACAGGCTAATAATAAATAAATAAATAAATCAACTGACACAATTCTCAGTAACAATAAATAGAACCGCTTTAATAAAACAAAACAAAAACGTATGTTTATTTAAAACGTAATAAATGCCAAACGTCCCGAAGTCGAAACAATTCGAGCTGATAATTAGAACCGCGGGTAAACATGTTCTTTAATTAACTCCTCCCACGCTGATGATCCACAAATTGGATTACCTACGCACGCCTTTGTAACTGTGTCGTTCGCTTTGATCTGATATATTTTAGGTATGTTGAGTTTATTGCGCTTCAGGTTACAGTACATAATGAGATTGTTACTGTTACCTATAAACATAAATTGCATGCGATTAAGACTTGAACGACATATATGTATGTTGAAAATTTTCTTAGTGAAAATCACAATACAATATCAAAAACACCGCAGCCATTTAGGTTTAAAAAGAATTTATTTCTCATATGAACTTAAGTAACATTTCACTTAATAATGAAATACAAAGTGCTTACATTTAAATTATAATATCATATTTTTCTCTGGGGTGTTGGCGTCATTACATGTTTCTTAAGTTTTGATTTATTTCAAATTTGGTTAATTTTGAAATTTCACGCGGACGAAATCGCGTGCAGAAGCTAGTATAACATAAAATCACGCCTGTTTTTCTGGAAGGGTTAGAAAAACAGGCGTGAAAAACACACGCACACATACAGGAGTAAATGTGTGCCTATTATTAAAAACTTCGCCAGTTATGTTTAAGTCGCATAAAAAAGCGGCGAGCCATTTCCACCAATCGGGTATAAACCCAGACTCCGGGCGGCTGCTGAGAAAATTATGACAGAAAAATCCAATAACACTAGTTTGTCTGACCTGAGTAACGAACCCAGTACCTCATTCGCAGCAGTAGCGACTGATCCTGACAATCAATCTGCCTAGCCTTTTACCATAGATATCCGACCTTTTACCAACTATAAAATATTGGGGTCAGCTTCCAGTCTAACCTGATGCAGCTGAATACCAATATTTTACATGGAGCGACTGCCTATGTGACCTCCACAACCCAGTTACTGGATAATACGATACCCCTTAGTAAGATCCTGACAATGATCTACAAAGAATAATAATAGCAGAATGTCCAATTAAACCTACTAGAAACCCACACAATACCACGCCTTACTCCAAATACTCGTACGTGACTGTATTGATTGTGTGGCGGCTGGCTACTGAATCGGAGTAGTGTAATGATACACGAGTTTTCCGCCCGTTAGCAAACTGTCAGTTGCAGTCAACCACGGAACTACTAAACAGTTTGGATGAAGCTCTAAGCTAAGTGATATTCGTGTTTGTTTGAGAAGTTATTTGCTAAAACTGGAATACCTACAAACGGGGTGAATAGGGATGCAGGGGCGAATCGGGACGAAACTTTAAAATGGAAACGTGGAAATAATATAGTTTATTGTCAATAAAGGCACGTAATCGTTAATTAAATTACAGTAAACACATTAGGGCCCTTTTTGGCCACAAACTATATTATTTTAATGTTAAAATCCCTTTTAAAGTTTCGTTCCGATTCACCCCTGCATCCCTATTCACCCCGTTTGACGGTACCTAGTGATAAAAATTTTACTATTTTTTAATGAGATAAAACAGAATGGACATACATTATTCAATGTTGAAAATGGACAACTGCTGTTTTTAAACGACTTCTAAAAAGGAGGAGGTTCTCAATTCGGGTGTTTATATATATATTTTTTTTATGTATGTTCGGGCATAACTCCGTCATATATAGACGGATTTGCAAATTTCTTTTTTTGTTCGAAAGCAGTTTTAGTATACCTTAACACTATCGAATGATACAAAAATATTCTAATGCTATTTTTTATTGGAAGGGCCAAGTCCACTTCCAAATAAATAAGTGGTGACATAATATTTTCAAATATTTTTTTTTCATTTGGCTTTCATTGCCTGTTCTTAGTTGTGGTTTTCTCCGATATCCAGCATTGCGAGCTCATTCACGGAATCCCATCACAAACCTTATGTACAGCTGTTTATTATTAAGATATTAATTCTAAGAAAATATTATAAATGCGAAAGTAAGTTTGTTTGTTACCTTTTCACGCCTAAAGCACTGAACCGACCATCCTGAAAAAAAGTGCTGTTTCCGAGGAAAACAACAATAACGTTATTATGATAATAGATGGCGCCACGTGTCTTTCGAATCATGCTTGAATTATATTAGAAACTTTAGAGTTTAGAGTTTTTCGTGAGCGACACGTATGCGGGTGAAACTGCGGAGCGCTGCTAGTTTACTATATACTCGGAAACAAATGATATTCTATTATATATTCTAAGCCAACCCGATTTAATCATATGTGGAATTGGTCGAAGTTCTCAACATTCAATTCTAGACGATTCATTGATATACATACGTTAATGCATTATGCAGCAGGCAGTCAGTCTGCGTTTCGAGCAATCAAACATGGTTGCGTTGACCAATCAGACTACGCTACGCCACCTTTGTTGACGATTGATTGGGACGGCCTTGCTGCCAGCGTTTACCTTAGTTATCTGCCTTGTGTTTCAGACGACCGAACACTTTGAATTCAAAGTCATAGCCCCTGTATACTAATGGAATTTCGCATAGACACTAATCCCCTTACTATTAAACGTTGTACAGCGTCTGCATAGTTACACAACGCTTTGTCTTCTTCTTTCGAAAGACAAATTACTGACGACTGAAAGAGAGATTTGTTTCTAACTATTCATCTGATATAATACGTTTATTAGTAAGGGGGTAAGTGTACGTACGCAACCTGGATGCTTTCAAATAAAAATAGGCGTTTTATTAATAACGGTAATATTTGCGCCTTTTTATGCGATTCTCCTACTAATTTCAGAATCCAACGGGATCCGCAACCATAAAATCAAACACACAAGGAATATCAACTTTATCAAACATGAATGTAGATAGGACGATCTCGCAAAAGGTAAAATACGAAAAATATTTTTTAAGATAAGAAAGATTCTTATTCCAAAGAACTCCAGAACGCAGCTAGACTAGCCACCGGTAATGAAATCAAAACCCATACACCGGAATAAGAATGACAAAACGAAACCTGAATTTACATTCTATCGGGTTAGGGCCGTCCACTTCTTAGAACAAACAACTCCAAACTAAGTCAACATTTTGATTAACTGTCGAACTTCCGCTATAGCACTTGACAGTATTTTTTATTCTACAAGGCAAGGGCAACGGCTCTTACAGCCCATCTCTGAGTATTTATTCTATAATCTAACTTGAAGATTTCGTGGAGTTTTGTTGTAATCTTGGATCTTCAGTTACGCGTGGGCGGAATTGTCAAATATGATGACCTTCAGCCCACGAAATCTGTTTCGATATAATTGAAACAATAATAAAATGTAACAAAAAAAGTATTTTGACATCTATTTCTCCATGTAAAATTATTTCATGTCGATCCATTATTTTTCTTGTACATAATCAGCTTATAATTTTCCCACTGCTGGGACACAGGCCTCCTCTCTTCGAGAGTGAATGTGCTAATATTCTACCACGCGGGCCCAGTGCGGGTTGGGAGATGTCACATGTCTTTAAATGTTTGGTCTGGTTTCCTCGTGATGTTTTCCTTTACCGTTTTGAGAGCAGTGGTGATGTGAAGTAACACAATACTTTTTCCTGTAACTTTGTTAAGTTAATGGAACTGGTAGCCTACATTTTTTGCCTTATCTGGTTTTGCTTATTTTAGTATTTTTAACCGTAGCTTAACAAAATATACAGACATACCTTTTTTAAATCCATACTAATATTATAAATTCAAAAGTAACTCTGTCTGTCTGTCTGTATGTTACCTTTACACACCTAAAACACAGAATCGATTTAGATGAAATTTGGTATAGATATAGTTTGTGTCCCGGGAAAGGACATAGGATAGTTTTTATCCCGATATTTCCACGGGATCGAAACTTATGCGGGCGAAACCGCGGGGCGCAGCTAGTATTATCATAACGACCCCTGCCATGTCATGTACTCATAATTATTTCTACTGTATTTCAAAAACCCTCTTCTAAGTAGGTACTGTGCTACATACCCTGAACATGAAGAAGAAGACAGAGTAAAGTTTTTACTATTCCCGTAATAATTTAATATGCTATGAAGCCACGTGTGGTATGCTCGCTGCAATTCGTGACTCCTAACATGAAATGTGGTTGCCTTCCATTAATTCTGTCTAGCCTTTACATCTACAGAATGTACGTAGTTTGTGGATATCATGGCTGAGGTTTACATATTAAATAATTTAGGTGACCGCATGTAGATTTGTGTAGTAATAATTATTATGTGCGTACATTTTTGGTTAGTTGAATAGTTTTGAATGTGGTTATGTTTTGATGTTTCATGTGGAATAATTTTGGCATGCCTGCTTTTATTTCAAATTGTTTGAAGGGATTTTTAGGATATCATTTTTCTAATCACACTAATATTGTGAAGACGAAAGTTTGTGAGTGTGTGTGTTTATATGTTTGATGCTTCTTCGCGCTCAAACGGCTGGACCAATTTTGATAAAATTTTGTATGGAGGGAGCTGAAACCCTGGATTAACATATAGGATACTTTTTATCCCGATATTCCCACGGGATCGAAACTTATGTGGGTGAAACCGCGGGGCGTAGCTAGTAATGTATAAAAATAACACACTGCTAGGCGGTAAGACCTAAACTGTCTGGAGTGAGCAATAGCTTAACGTTTTGATTCTGAGTTTTCTTATAAGGATTTTTTGGCACCTCTCTTACAGTAATCGTCACTGAGAAAGGAAACCCTCCTAGAAATAAGAAAAACCTAAGCAAGGATCTAAGTGCCTTAAAAGTATGCACCTAACCTTACAAAGAAATATAACATTCACCATAAATAAAACGTAAGAATCAATATCGAGTCTTCCAAATCAACTTGTCCCAAGCTAAACATTGCCATAACTCGACAAAACACATTCATTAAACAATTAAAGTGTCAACACATTTAATTTACCATCCCACCTTCACTACAAGACATCAGCAAGAATTATGTGCTCCTTAATTACAAGTATATTACATAATAATGAAACTGTTACGCCAAGCGTGGGTGTGACATTAGGTGACAACCCTTATAGGCCCCGGCCTCGAGTGATGCGACTTGCGACAAGCGTCACGCGCGTCCCTGAAACGTTGTTAATGTAAGTCAGTTGGTGTATTTTCCTAGAGAACGTTTTTGACACCGTCAAGTCAAACCCCGCTGCACAATGATTTAAATCGTTAGATTTGTTCGTACCTAGTTACGCGAAAAAAAGTCGAGAAGAGACTAAGAAGACCGAGCTCACACATCATTAAGTAGCGTTTTCACGACAGTCAAGTCACAGCGTCATTGTGTGTCAGAGGAATCAAAACTTAACAGAAACGCGATTATCTTTTGACGCGAGCGTATGTAACGATTTAAATCTTTGCCGCTTTTTTTATGGATGGGAAATCATCAAAAGACGCCTCCCGCTCTGGGTGGAGTGGAAGGGGGTGTCAGACTCTTACTGACTAAAACCCATCCGTGTTCCTTCCTTAGCCTTTTATGTTCCGGGGTAGCGGTAACCCTTTCGGACAATCCCGCATCCCACGGACAGGCCCCTTCCTTTTTGCTGACATCTCTTTGAGGCGCGCGTGGAACTCGTACGCACCGTCCGGCACGGGACTGGTCCTGATCGGACGGTGAGCTACCCTTTACTCTCCGTCCGCAGGCCCGCGCCTACGGTGGCCGGGAGTCGTCACGCGGCTCCCTATCTAACGATTCTAACGATTTAAATCTTTGCCGCTGTCATCATTTTCATGAGAGCCGTCACTGCGGCAGTTATGTACGGTCACCGCTTTTCTAGGAAACGCGCGAAAACGCACGCTTTTCTCGGAAAAGCACGACTTGCTAAAGCTACGCTTTGCAAAACTAAACTCTTACGATTTAACGCTTTTTAGTCGCGCATCGCTCTGCAAGTCGCGCGGTGTTCGTGGCACTCCAAACAACTTCTTTCATTTGTTTTCTCCGCTGTCACTGTTGCAAGACGCGTGTCGCTTGAACGCATAACTCGTCGCTACGGGGCTAATGGTAACCCCCAACGTGACGATAATAGCTGTAACTTTAGAATACCTCAAGCGTTACACCCAGAATGGGTTAATTTGGAAAGCAGGTGTGTTGTTTAAGGAACAAGTGACATAATAATGCTCCAGGAAAGTTCTTCGGGTTGTTTATATGTTGACGGAATAAACAACGACATTAAAATGTCGTCAACCTGTGCTTGAAAGGGTGAAATTGATTCTTTTGTGAAACTAAGTGGAATTTTCCATTTCCTGCTCTTTTGATTCAACAATACAGCTAATTATTTTAATAGATTGTAATTGTACTAGCTTCAGACCGTGACTTCGTGTTTCTTGTACCCCGACAAACAAGCATTTTCTTTAGTACTTGGTTCATCCGTTTTTTTTAATTCGAACTCTATTCCAACCAGTTTTAAGTTCTAATTACAAAAACTGACGTCCTATGACCCCGACCCACCCCGTCGCATCGCATCACCTGCCTGCGCTAGCACTTCCTTTTCGCTTAGCGTTCTGTGTGATTTCTTTTTGTTTTGCTCGGCTCCTAAGGGTCATAGCGTGATGTAGCCTTCCTCAAGAATTGGGATATGAAATGCAAAAAAAAAAACTGACCGGTAGTTCTAGAAATTAGCGCGTTCAAACAAACAAACTCTTTAGCTGTATTATTAGTATAGATTTATGGTAATGTCTATTTATGTAATTACTAGCTGCGCCCCGCGGTTTCACCCGCATAAGTGTCGATCCTGTGGGAATATCGGGATAAAAACTGTCCTATGTCCTTTCCCGGGAATCAAACTATATCTATACCAAATTTCATCTAAGCCGGTTCAGTGGTTTATGTGTGAGCCTATATGTTAATCCAGGGTGTCAGCTACCTCTATACAAAATTTTATCAAAATTGGTCCAGCTGTTTGAGAGTTAAGAAGTAACAAACATATAAACACACACACACAAAGTTTCGCCTTTATAATATTAGTGTGATTTCATCTCTCTCTCTGTCTGTGACATTAAGTGACAGCCCTTAGTGTAGACCGCATAACAGGGTGATCATTTTGGTCATGGTTTCTCTTAAGGTGACGAGCATTGCTGTAACTTTATACATACATAATAGGTACGACACCTACGCTTGAAAGGGTTAAATTGATGCTTGTGTAAAACTAAGTGGTATTTTCCATTTCCTGCTGTTTTGATTCGAAATTTAAGTAATTATTTTAATCCTACTAATAATATTATTATAAATATAAAAGTTTGTATGTTTGGAAATTTGTTACTCAATTACGCAAAAACGGCTGCACGGATTTGGACGTGGAACCCAGATAGTTTATAAGCCGTATTAACACATACGTTCCCGTGGGATAATATCCTTCATACACTCGGGCGAAGCCGCTGGCAAAAGCTAGTAGGATTATAATTGTATTTTTAGTAATGTTTATTTATGTAATTATTTCATCTCCCTAGAGACACTGTGTGACATTAATTGACATCCTATAGTGTAAACCACATAACATTGTGATCATTCTGGTCATGGTAACACTCAAAGTGACTAGCATTGCTATAACTTTACAATATTACATGTGTTACATCCGGAATGGGTTAATTTGGAAAACAGATGTGTTGTTTAGGGTACAAGTAATATAATAATGTTACAGGAAAGTTTTTAGTTTGTTTTATGTTGAGAGAATAAACAACGACTGTAAAATGTCGCACGCTTGAAAGGAATAAATTCTAACCCTTGTGTAAAACTAAGTTGTAATTCTATTACTTGCTCTCTTGAGTCAAAATTGAAGAAATAATTTGTTTTTCATTTGAAGTAATGTTTATTTATGTAATTACTAGCTGCGCCCCGCGGTTTCACCCGCATAAGTGTCAATCCCGTGGGAATATCGGGATAAAAACTATCCTATGTCCTTCCCCGGGACTCAAACTATCTCTATACCAAATTTCATCTAAATCGGTTCAGTAGTTTAGGCGTGAAGAAAAGACGGACAGACAGACAGAGTTACTTTCGCATTTATAATATTAGTTTGGATTTCATCTCCTTAGAGGATCTGTGTGGCATTATGTGACAGCCCTAAGTGTAAACCATTGAAGTACTGCACGTACTATATATATTACACCAGGGAGCATGTTTTCATTATCTTAGGGTTGAGAAAGTAAAAATCAAGAGCATAGGACCTTGCTAACTATATAGGATTTATGTTTCGCTTATTTTATTGAGTTATGTATCTTTCGATAAATAGAACTTCAAAGCGAGCAGTTTGTACACTTATTATAATTTTAGGCATTCTCGGGACCACAAGGATCTTTGGTAGTAGGCATGAGGTTCCGAAGTCAACTCGCAGAGGCTCGTTAGACTATAATTATCCTCCTTTATAATAAACGTATTACATCAGATGAATAGTTACACACCGATTTCTCTCTTTCAGTCGTCAGTAATTTGACTTTCGAAAGTAGAAGACAAAGCGTTGTGTAACTATACAGACGCTATACAACGTTTCTTAATAAGTCGGTTTCAGCTTCATTTCCTTTACTTATACCCCATAAGTAAAGGAAATGAAGCACAAACCGACGATTATACCTGTACGCACTGTGGAAGTGCAACCAATCCCTTTTGAATTTTCCTAATTTTAGATATTATAATGATTTTTATCCTGAATGACTGACATAGGTGCCAGTAAATCCGCTGTTTTGAAAGCATAATTTTGGTAGGTACTTAATAACGGTACTTACAACCCTCCCCTTTCCTTATAAGGTGTGTTAAGTACCACCAGATTTATGGGACAACCTAGTTAAAAAAAAAACTTTATTTTGTGTTACACGCAATACTTTACAGTACAGAAAATATTAACATTTTTTTAATGCAAACGTGTTTATTACGTGTGGCTAATGTGTGATAATTTAGTGTTTGGTAATAAATTAAAAATAACCCTAAAAACGAATTCCTAGTCATCGCAAGGCAAAAAAAGATAGTAAGTAACTGTTTGTAGCTTTGTAACTTCATGTCCATTTTATGCTGGGGAATTATAATAGTTTTCTCATTACATACCTAATTCATTTTCAAAGTATTTAACACCGCTATAAAACTTAGGGATTTATTTGTAAACGTAGGTTGGACTTAACGTTGGTTAAGAGATGTTTAAACGTCAAAAATGTATGTTAAATAGTTGCTCAAATTACTTAACTTTAAGTAGCGTTTATTACGAGTAATACAGGGATTAAAATAAATATTTTTTACGGGCCATTTAGGAAAATTACCTTTTACTTAGTAGTGTAGGTTCAGATAAATAGTGTTACATTGAAGCTTACTTAGAAGTTAAAAGCTGAAGGTTTTTTGATACCATTCTTTTGTAAACAATAATCATAATAATCTGTATTAGCGCAAAACACAGATCAAAGAAATTCAAGTTCATTACACTTCAAGTAACTTTTAGAAATCTGTTAAGTAATCAGTCTCTAGATTAAATAGGCTGAAAATACATCGCTGTATGTAAAAAAAAATATGAAAGGAAGATCTTATTTATAAGAAAATTTGCCCACTCCCTCTCACTGAGAGGAAACCTGTGTCCCAGCAGTGGGAACATTATAGGCTGATTATGTATAAGAAAATTTAATATATAGTAACCGCGTCTCATCAGTCTTGGTATGAAATCTAATTCTGAAATCATATAAGGCTACTAGCTGTGCTCCGCAGTTTCGACCACCGTTTAATACATGTAGATGATGATATGAAATGAAAGTATTTCTAGTTTGTATTTACACGACGCAAAATTATTATGGCAGAAAAATTAACATATAATACTTACGGCCCCAATTGTATCGTACAATAACTCATCACATTCATTGATATTTTTCGCATCTTTTGTTGGCTTAAGCATCTACTTAATTTAAATAAGGGCAAGCAAATGACGATTATGATGGCCTACTAAAGATAAAAGGCTGCTTCATAATTACCAGAACGTTTTCATAATGAATTCCAAAGCTTAAGAGGAAATGCGGTCGGAGAGACTTTTGAAAAAGCCTAAGTAAAAAGTCCTAATTCGAGGTTTGACTCTCGCCTATTTCCTCCTCCAATATTAAACCAATTTAAAAGGTATTACATAAACTGAATAAGAAGGATATATACTGTGCCCCTATATTTTTCTTTTTTCACTCAAAATTTGTCAAATTTGTACACTAGGCCTCTGTTGACAGCGGTATAAATCGGCATTTTTTGAGGGTTCTAGTGCTTATAAAAATAATGTATCGTCAAAAAAAAAACATAGGGACATACAAGTAGTTAATATATATTTTTTTAATGCTGAATGGGCATGGTGGGAGGGTGGTGATGTTTATTATTCTGTAAAAAATCATTGTTTTATGGTCATTAACCAGAAAGAAAACAGGCGAGAGCGTTTCTATGGAGAAAAGACCACCAGCATGTCCTCTTAAGTCCCTTCTCCTTCCTTTTTCTCATTTCAAAAGGCTAGCACAAAGGACCACAGTATACATTAACTAATTACTTTCCATATACAGCATGTATCAGAAAGGTGTGGTCATATTTAAGGGTGTGGTACAGATCATCTAACTGAACAACTTTCTCCATGGGAGCAACAACAATTCAACGGCTTATCCTTTTAGCTTTTAGCTCAGCTGGACTGTCCGAAAGGGTTACCGCTACCGCGGAACATAAAGGGCTAAGGAAGAAACACGGGTGGGTTTTAGTCAGTAAGAGTTTGACACTCCCTTCCGGTCCACCCAGAGCGGGAGGAGTCATTTGATGATTGCCCACACTAAAAAAAAAAAAGCCTTTTCCCAACTATGTTGGGGTCGGCTTCCAGTCTTCCTATAAAATAATCAGGAATGAGGAAACACTTTTTTATTTGCGGTAGAATTTAAGTACAAGTCGTAAGTATTCACCAAAGTATCCTTATATTAACCAAAACAATGTAGACATTCCGAAGATACTCGAAATAACGAGTAGTCTTCGGCTGCTTTCAGTCACGCGATTTCCACTCGACGTACAGGTTTTTTTTTATCCTAATTTATGAACACCTGAAAGTGTTCTTGTGTATATCAAGAACACTTTAAAAATGCTCATCATCTAGCCTTTACCCAACCATGTTGGAGCCGGCTTCTAGTCTAACCAGATGAAGATGAGTACCAGTATTTTACATGGACCGACTGCCTATCAGACTTTCGGGCTTCTAATGACCTGTGACGACTGTCAAAGGTCCACGAATGACAGCCGGCCAACGGCTTAACATGCTTTTCGAGGCACGGAGGGTTCTTGGTGTGTAAAGAGGGTCCACCCATCCACGAACCACGGCAAATTGACCCGTGCGGCTGTTATTACTTAGCCACAAGCCTTGGGTCGAGTAGGTATTGAAGTTTTATATAGGACAGATGATATTTTTTAGCGATTACGATGTTAGTCGAATGAAGAAAGTAGTTCAGTTCATTCTGTACCACACACACTCTAAAAGTGACCAAACGTATCTACTACATGCTGTATATGGGTTTCAAAATTTCACCCTCATTTCGTTAGGCTAGAAACTCAACTGGACCTTTTCACAGCCGGAGGCACTTGGGACAACCACTGTGTAATTAAGAAATAATATTTTATCTACGAAATTACGCTACTCAAATTGTATTCAAAGCGAAGCAGTTTTGTTCTGTAGTTTTGCCTAAGGGCTGTTGTCTTTTGTACGGGAAGTATTTTTATGAGGAAATGTCACATGTTTTCATAAGGTTTGCTACGGTTATGTAGGATTTAGTTTTATTTTGACATGGAAACAGGTTCTTCATGGATATATCTATTAACTAAATTTCTACATTTGCGTAGCGACTATAACTATGAGGCTTTTGACTATATGTATGTATGTGTATATTTTATGTCTTTTTTATTTGTAATGTGCGTTTTGTTTGTGCAGAATAAACAATTTTTCTTTCTTTCTATACTCAATTTCTTCAGAAATATATTTGATTATTGTTTTCTGTTGTTTGTTGCGATATTTATTAACCGCCTGTTCACCATTATCATTATAGCATAATCAGCCCTTAATGTTCCCACTGCTGTGACACAGGCCTCCTCTCTGTGAGAGAGAGTGCGCCGTTATCCACCACGTTTACCCAGTGCGAGTTGGTAGATGTCACACGTCTTCGAATTTTTTGGTTCTAGGACATGCCGGTTTCCTCACAATATTTTCCTTCACCGTTTTGAGAGCAGTAGTGATTAAATTAAATACACAAAGTAAAGTGCCTGCCTGGGTTCGAACGCACGACCTACAACTCGTACGACCACCACTGCTCTATCAGTTGGAAAACCTATTGCAGGAATTTCGCAATTTTCATCAATTATGACACGAAGCAACTCGTATCTTCACTTCGATGTTTCCAAAGTATTTGAGCCTAATCCGTGTGTGATACAGCAACAAAAGCCACTCTTTTTATCTAGGTAAGTAAAAATGTGACAATAGTGAGATGTGTGTACTTGTCTTACAAAATACTGGTGTCTCACAAGTTAGCAAAGAGCTATAAAAGAAATATAACACATAAAAGTGTCTGTTGAGAACGAAACGATGGTGATTTCCAAACAAATGTGTGATTTTTATCACAAGTTTTATTCATCGAATAAAACATTGGAAAGAAATTCACACGTTCGACGATTTTAAAATAGGTGTGCTCTCGACAATGCCACGAGCAAAATCAGCAACGTATCAAACTTGTCTTCGAAGTTTATCTGAATATGAAACGAACGAAAACTAAATGCCATGTCAATTTCTTTATTTTAACTAATTATAATTTAGTAATACCTAATTTAACCACTATTTTATATTTTATAACATGTTTTATGCAAATAAATTATAAAATTTTTGCTAACTTATTATTAATAATAACATGAAGATATTTAGCTCTTCTTATAAAAAAAATCGGAAAATACGCTTTCTTTTGCTGTAGAAATAAAGTATTCACTAAAGTATCCTTATCGCCAACATAACTCAGTCATTCTGGTGATACTTGAAATAACGAGCAGTCTAGGGCTCCTTAGGTACGTCTCTTGACTCACGCGATTTCCACTTCCCAAAATCTACATTCCCGTTTATTTTTGTCCTAATTTATGAATATCTGAAAGTGTTCTTGTGTGTATCAGGAACACTTTGAATGTGTTGTGACCAAGGGTTGATTTATCCAACGTCAGATATCTTATCGGAGGGATAATTTTGAATTTTTGACAGTTCTTCCATACAAAAATTGTCAGACATCAATTTTATTCCACGAATAAAAATTATCGGTTGATTGAAAAGCCAGCCCTAAGAATAATATTGAAAACGATCAAAAGCTTTCCATTATGCCACAATGTTTTAACCAGATTGTTAGTATCGATTAGGCCTCACACGATCATACCAAAATCAACGGCTCTGAAGACAAATTTATTCTTGGTCCTTTTTTGAAATCTGATAGTGGATTCGTGACTACGGGGCTCCTATTTGAAAGGTTTCAAATATATTTTTGGTGTTCCTTCATCATGCCGCACCTACTCGGCTATCAAATTTTCGCCCTGCATATGCTTGCTCAAAAACCCTCTGGGACGTAAAAAAAACACTTCGAAAATATTTATTTCAATCATTCGAGGTCATTTTATGATACCAACCATAATGATTTCGGACAACAATCCAAGCGGCTTAGGATTTGTAAAACTGTGGAAGCAATCAAAGCCTTTATAACCATACTAGCAGCGCCCCGCGGTTTCACCTGCAGAAATGTCGATCCCGAGGGAATATCGGGATAGAAAGTATCCTATGTGTCAATCCTGGTTATAAACTATCTGTGAGCCAAATTTCACCTATTCAGTAGTTTTTGCGTGAAGAAGTAACAAACATACACAAACTTTCGCCTTTATAATATTACTTTGTAAGAGTGTCCGTGGAGTTTCTTGCCCGTTCTTCTCCATAGGTACCTACTACTCTTTGGAATGGGCAACTAGCTTCATCTTTCTGACTAACCAACCCCTTGATAATTCAAAAGTGCCTGTAATTGGTTTATTTGAAATAAATGCTTTGAGTTTGAGTTTGACCATCATCGTTATTGCTTGGTTACATATGTTCGCTCTTGGGTGCACAAGTTCCTTGTTTCAAGACGAGTTGTATACAGGATGCAATATAATTTGTACTCAGACACGTCTGCATCCTGGCCGTGTTGCTATTGCCTCCTTGTAGGTAGAATGCGCAATTTTGCGTCGTAGTTTTAGAAAACATGTGAGTACTGGGGCGACGGAAAATCGGTTTCTAGTGAGATACATTTACTGGATCGAGGCAAAATCCGCGTCTTTTCCTATCTTTTATTCTCTTTTAGACGAGAAGAGGACTTTGGAACTCCTAAAGCTAAATATTTCTAATATACTCTTAAGAAATAAATAAATAAAATACGTTTCCATGCACTCACACCCTTCAACATTTGGTGTCCAAATGTTGAGGATGTAAGTTGTTATCATTAACCCAGATACTAAATGACTAAAACAACTAAAAATCGAATGTTTCAAGGTTATCACTTCTTTTCACGTGTGTTTATTCTTCCCAATAGGGGCAAGGATTATTGTATTAAGTAAGTTTAATTAATGCAAGGTCAATTCGTGGGCAGAGCAGTGCGTTCCTTGACATAATGTTGACCAAACATTGGTCAATCGCAAATTAAGCAATCTGTTGTTTCTGATACTAGTATATCATTAGGTTAGTTACATGGTTTTTTATTAAATTAAGTGAAGGTTGTTCCCTTATTACTGCCTTGGTCTAATTATTCATCATCATCTGCCTAGCCTTTTCCCAACTATGTTGGGGTCGGCTTCCAGTCTGACGGGATGCAGCTGAATACCAGTATTTTACATGGAGCGACAGCCTGTCTGTGGCTGTTAGTATTATAAATCTTTATTGCAAGGAAACTCCTTCAAGCAGGACTTGTGAATTGTGCTCAATTAATGGCAGCACAGGAGCGCGAGTGTGGGAATTGGCACAATAAGGGAGAGGCCTATGCCCAGCAGTGGGTGATGATGGGTGAGTTGTAGATGATGATGATGAATGGCTTGCTTTCCATGAAATAGGATCAGCCTCCGTTCATAACTACGTGAAAATATCGCGATGGGATTTTCAACTCTCGGTGTTGAGCCGAGAATTGAGAATCCTACAGAGCGCATCCCAGCGCTTCAAAAAAGCATACTATTGGATTTTCAATTCTCGGCGCTAAGCAGTACATTGAAAGTCCAGTGTGCGTTAAAATCCCGCCGCGGGGATAACGCGCCCGTGCCTACCTGGGCTTAGTATCGATCTATCAACAACATTTTTAGTTTACGTGAGATGCGTGTATGAACGTAAACGAGGCAAAAGGAGAATGTAAGGTTCGTAGCAGGTGGCGTTCTGTAGTTTCTGCCTAGCCCCATGGGAAGAAGGCGTGTGTTTATGTGTGTATGTAAAGACTATTCAAACTTATTTTTTAAATCAATATTATTTCAAGTTAAACAAATATCAACTTTATTTTAATGGTAATTAAGTTGATTTCAGAGTGACTAGCACTATTGAAAAAGTTATAAAAATGTTTGAAGTTGTAGTGTACCTAAACTGAACTTTATTTTGTAGGATTTAAAGTTATTTTTCAATAAACTCATATTTGTTTATATTTTTGGCAAATAAATCGCGAATGCAATTTATGCATTGTTGTCTTTCTCTTTATCTAGGCTAAGTATAGTCTACCCACGAATAGTCAGGTAAACGAAGACTCCAAGAAGGTTTTCCTTATCAAAACCTTACGTAGTTACGACCAAACACACCGCAATTGAATCAGGTCATAGTTCACAGAAGAAACTGGGTCAGTGAGCGACCTGACACTAAGTACGCACTACTTAGGTTGGAAGTTAAAGTTCTGTCCACCAGCTGCCCGGACGAGTTCGGTTGCAATCGGGAAAACGATTAATTTTAACGACTTCTATATTCTATGAAAATAGGGTGCAATTTGCTTTGACAATTGGTGTTATTAGTTTAGGATGAGTAATAGAAGGTGCGGTTGTTAGCTTGGTATTGCCACATACTGGAAAATGAGGAAGTAGGTATATTATAATTCTGCTTCGTTGGTCTAGTAGTCAGAAACTTTACTGCTGAGTATGAGGTCCTGGGTTCGATACTCAGCAGTTTTTCCACCGGCAATTTCTCAGTAGGTAACGGCCCAAGGTTGGATTGTGCCCGGTTGATGGCAATAGGCTCGCCTACTATTACTTACATCATCTGCCTAGCCTTTTCCCAACAGACTATGTTGGGGTCGGCTTCCAGTCTAACCAGATGCAGCTGAGTACCTGTATTTTACTCTGACCTCTACAACCTAGTTACTGGATAATAAGAAACCCCTTGGTAAGACTGGTTGTCAGACTTTTGGGCTTCTGACGACCCGTAACGACTGTCAAAGATCCACGAATGACAGCCGAGACCAACGGCTTAACGTGCTTTCCGATGTACGGAGGGGTCTTGGTATGTAAAGGTGGTCACCCATCCATGGACCAACCGTGGCAAGCGTAGCTTAACCTAATCGATCGAAACGTACGGGTGTTATTTCTTAGCCACAAGCCGCTCCACGTTCCGATACGAAGGATTAAATACGAACGCTGTAAATGTCACTAAACAAAAAAAAAAACAACAGCTTTTATTTCATGCGGTCACAATAGTAAAAAAAAATAACGAACATAATAAACATGACGAAACTTAATGGATCGTGACAAACAAAACATTATGTTTTAAGATTCGTGTTCAGAGCCGCGTGCCATGCCGGCCGCCATTACTCATAATCAATCAACAACGAAAATTATTTGAAATACTCACTAAGCTTACAAGTACCTAATTGTGTTTATTTATAAGTTGGTAGTTAAGTTCACGGTATTCTTGGCCAAATTGTTATGGAAGAAAATCATGCAATTGTTATTTGTGGTACTTAAGTAATTTTAAATGTATTTAGTCATTATAACACTTACTTACCTCCGACCTGTCAAGTGTATTGGCGACTGCCCCACGATTGATTTTGGGACGTTGTATACTCGTAGATGCTTGTCGCGCGGTAATCTCTGCTTGCGCGATGTAGGATTTTACGTGACGTCAGTCAGCTGTTGCGTAGTTCGCATGTGGATTGCCACATCTGTAGTATGTATGTAGTTGTGGCGCCATCTACATTGGTAGATGCACAACTACATACAAGAAAGGGGAGGTAACCAACTAATACAGCTGACTCTTTACACCATTTATATCCACATTGATTACCATAACTATACCTATGGCAAATCTTAATTTGATTAAAAAAGATAATTATCGTAACTAAACGTCTTGACCCCAAAGATAGAGACATCACAAGAACAGAAAAAAAACATTGCAACATTATTAGCGCCGAGTTTTCGCAAGAAACACAAATGGTTCAGAGATTATGACAAATGTACCTATCCAATAAGTAATACATTTTCTTTGTTTGCCATCTGTTGCTCGGGTTTTTGTGTGGAGATCTTCCAAGGGAATGCTGTAACGGCCAGTGTTCGTGACATTTTCATTCATGTAGTGACGTACCTACAGTACAGTTCGGCCGTCGAATGAATGCGTTTTTGACACCTGTCAGTGCGACAATTCAAAATCGATGTCAAGAACGCATTCTCTCGTCGCGCGTCGGCCGCACGATACATAGATGTTTAATTTTTTCTTAAAGATGTGCTTATTACCTGGCCGATATACCTAGATGTTTCAATTTTTCAGGTCCTTACGGATCCTTACCTGGCCTTGAACAGTTAGCCCCACTATCGTCTTTTTTATAATTATTTTATTTTCGCTATGACCTAATTAGAGAAGAAAAAGGCGGTTATTGTCAGAATAACAACGCTTTATATATAACTAGCTTCTGCCCGCGACTTTGTCCGCGTGAAATTTCTTGTTCCTCCGAGCTACCCCGTCGCATCGTATCGGCTGCCCACGCGGCCACGTCCCGATTTGAATAGATTATACAATGGAATTCGTATACACACGTAATCACTGAATTTTTAATGATTTGCATATTTCTCATATGGCGATCTTTGCCTCCAAATTTATCCGGAACGTGACACTTTAGGATACCGTATTACTTGAAATTTTTTGTGTGTACGAATGTAAACCCATATAAACTGCATTCATCGTGCGCGGAAACTTAAAAAAATCAAAATGGCGGCGGGTCGGATATGCCACAAAAGTTCGAACCCCTTTTACCTCTTTATAATATTAGTATAGATGAAGTTCATCAAATATTTCATCGAACATAATTGACAAGTTTTAACGAACGTATCATACGTCAAACAACTTCCACCATCAGATAGTTTAAATACTTCGCCAAACTACTATCAAATCGGAAGCATGTATCAAGCAAATATTAATCAATATCTTCACTAAACGAAATTACCTTCGAAATAATCTTCAATCCTACGAAAATCGAGATTAAGCAGGGCTTGAAATTTAGATAGAGATTAAATTTACACCGGTTTTACGGCTCCGGGTCTCAGGGGGCGAGGTGATATATAGCGTCATTTGGAGACGGTAGGCTAGCGCAAGAAAGTGATCATCATAAAGTCGCTTCTAGCTTGCTCAAGCTTGTGTCACATAGCACTTTTAGCTGGGGACCTGACACGATTTGGAGACGTAAATATTAAGTTCGCACCTTTTGAAGTCGGCTGAATCTTTTTTCTTAAACGTTTTTCTGGATTAAAACTTTTACCTACTCTTTTGGTAGGTGATAAACTACAGTATATAAAGTTGGCCTGTTACTGAATTACCACATAGTTTTTTTTTTTTTTTTTTGGAATGGAATCTCGCAGGTCGACCTAGGTTACCGACTGCTTAGGACTTTCCTGAGGCCACCAAGCTTATAAACTAAGCGACTACACGCTGCTGGCCTATGGGCTACGGACCTCGGCTTAAGGTGTCGCTGGGGGAGGGCAGCAAGGGACAGGCTGGATCGGATCAATTATCCCAGTGATTATTTATAGCTTATGAGCTAGCTGTATTCTTTTTTTTTTGAGTTTACATCTGTGATCGGTAAGCAAATAGCTCAAGTATTTCACACTTCCATTTATGAATAAAATTAATTGGAAACGAGATGTTAATCAAAACATAACATAATCAGCCTATAATATTCCCACTGCTGGGACAGAGGCCTCCACTCCTCTAGAGGGAGTGGGCTATAACCTACCACGCGGGCCCAGTGCATGTCGGTAGATGTCACATGTCTTCGAATTTTTGGTTCTAGGACATGCCGGTTTCCTCATGATGTTTTCCTTCACCGTTTTGAGAGCAGTGGTGAGGAAATTATTTACAAAAAGTGAAGCGCCTGCCTGGGTTCGAACCTACGACTCGTTACTCGGGACCGTTACCACTCCGCCACTACTCCTCAGATGTTAGTCGTTTTAAAATAAATATAGTTGTTCAGAAAAAGATTTTATTATTATACTATGTAGAACTTTTTCCTACTCTTATGTAAATTGTAAAGAATTGAAACAATTGCGCAATTAAGGGTTTTAAGTCCCCCGTCTACTAAGACATAGGGAACTGGGTAGTAATTATGTGCCATGTGTCGCAGTCTTAACTTTAAAGCTTAGTGTTCATGTGACTCGTTACCTCGAGGGGCGAAGGACCTCATTGTTTCGTTTGTTAGTGCATATAGTTTGTTATGCATAATGTTTTCTTAGAAAATATTCATATGCAACCGTCTAGCCTGGCCTTATAATTGGGAGCAAGAATAATTTTGTTTAGGTAAGCTGTAATTGTAGATGTAGTATGTTAAATGTATTCTGTGTTTTCTGCGTTGTTTACAGAGTAAATTGCAGTCGTATTGTCATTTTATTTGTCAAAACTGAATTCAGTAGGTAGCTGGGCATCGTCAATTTATTTATTTAAATATACATGCAAAACATTACAGAGGGCCAATTTTCTTAATTTTAAAAACGTTCACAGTCTGATCTCAGTCTCAATCTGTCAAAAATATATCTAATGTATTTACAAGTTTTTGACATTTATTGTCGCTGAAATGAGATTGCGACTAGACTTCGAATGTTTTTAACTATAGGAATTGGCCTTCTGAAATCCAAGGTGGCGTACAGTGTAATTTACAAACTAGATAGTAGGTACTTAACATAAATATAACACACATACCGTAGGTTATGTTAATTTATAAAGAATAAAATACAATAAAGAATAACAATTTTAACAAGCAAAATAACTCTTAGTTCTAAAATAAAATGTTTAGACAAAATGCAATAAAGTGTACAAAAATTCAATAAGTAATTTATACTTATCTACTCATCTTTCATCCTTCTTCTCACAAAATCTTAAACAGCCACGACATACATATACATCGTCATGAGAGTTCCCTAGGGTCCAGTTCCATCTGCTGGGAATTCCTTTAGAATCAATAACAGACCGTCCGATAAAATCAACGGAATTGTGAAATAGGATCCCGACTTACCGCCTCGAGCAATTCGTCGTATCTAGAATTTTCGATAGAAATGAAATGAAATGTTTATTGTAAGTAAATCTTTTAAGACACTTTTACACGTCAATATTTTGAAACTAGATGGCGCCGGCATTTTCTAGCTGACTGATCCTTGAGGAAAAATCCCGAAACACTCAGAGGTCATGGTCTCCTTTAAAGTCCAAACATTATATTAGGATTTTATGTAAGTCTAACAATGCAGGGGTCTGGCAGGGCCTATTGCAGAAAGAGCCATAGAGATGACGATGGGATTTTTGGAAAATGATGGTGATAGTTTTCAAAAATGAAAATGACGGGTATCTATGAAAGGACCATAACTGTTTACATAAAAGTACTAGAGCGAAAAAAGTGGAACAGTATTTATTTTTTTATTTTGTCTATGATTTAATGAACATTATTATTCCAAAAGGTTGCCAAAAGTCTACTGCTAAAAATAGGCTCTCATATCGGACCACAACTGAGCAGTAAACGGTCTTGTTGAAACAAAATCACAACCAAAAGTAATTTATTCAAACTAGTCAGAGAATCAGCACTTTTCGAACGTCAAAATTACATAAGACAGTCCCCCAAAACGCCCGCCCTTCGCCACTTCCTAGTGCTTTCGCTGGGAAGAAGAAGTGGCGCAACAAACTCCCCAGCAGCACAGCTGTCTGTTCAATTAAAAACATTTTCAAAAATCACGAGCATTCTCTTTGCACACTGCTAATTTACCGCACACCTTAAAACCTAAGCTAGCCAAAGATAAGCCAATAACAAATGCTCCTATTAGCCAATTATCCGTTTTCTAATAGTCTTCGATTCCTTTACAACCCGTTTACTCGCAATGCTTGTTTCGATTTCTTTTAACACTGATGTTACATCACTTATAGATAACACTAGCTTTGCCCCGCAGTTTCACCCCCATAAGTCTAGATTCTGTGGGAATATCGGGACGAAAAAATTCTATGTCCTAATAAAGAGTATGGTCTACCGTTGTGCCAAATTTCATGCAAATTCGTTCAGCCGTTTTTATTGTGAAAGCATAATATACAAACATTATCTTTATAACATTAGCTTAAATAAATATCCAGGGTGAAAACTAGATCATGCCCCTCTCTAGGTCCCAGGTTATGTCAAATTTCATTCAGTAGTTTAAGGTTTAGGCGTGAAAAGGTAACGGACAGGCAGAATTACTTTCGCATCAAACCTACTTCGTCCCAGTGTAAGGAAAATATTGCAGAAATACCAGAGAGATAGCTTTGTGTAAGAGAATAGTTATAATGATATAAGTAGAAAGCTTTTACAAGCAAAGTCGAGGATAATGTTATTATTTCTGTCTCGTGTTGCCGTAGTAAATAAATGTTCTGTTGTCAAACATTTTTGCTTTTTCTACCAACACCACAGCTTCCATCTAGTGTAGTGGAATGTAGAACGGATAGTTCTGATTATTACAGTATATCAAAGTTTTTATTAGAATCTCGGTCAATTCATGTTACGTATCTATTAAAATTTGTTGTGTAACCACTCTTTTTTGAATTTTTTTTATACGTTTTGTAGGTAGATTTTTGTCGTTTTTTTATTATAATTAACCTAAGACTTTATTATCTATATAAAAAAATGAAGACTGTCCGTTGGTAAGGGCTTGGTTGGCTGTTGGTTGGGCTATTTAAAACATTTAAACCGATATGGCCACCTTTTTTTAAAGCTCGTAATAGTCTAAACAAGTTTTGAGGGGAAAAAATATTAGAATAAGTGCCCGGAAAATTGGAAAATTCGGGAAAAAGTGAAAGTGCTTTTTTCTATAAATTGAAATTTTGTCTGTCAGGTAAGCTAGTTAATAATAACTGTTCCTTATTTGTCCGCAGTGGCAGGCATGTCCGAGGTGTGGGTGGAGCTTCGTGCGCCTCGCTTTGTGGTGCATCGCCACAGCGCCGTTCTTCGCTGCGACCACAATGTTGATCCTGAATCACTCTACAAGGTATTTCATTTAAATTGCTGAAAAAATTAATAAAATTTGTTTGCTTAAGATTTTTATGATGCGTACAGACATGCCACGCGAATGCATACTTTGATATGTCAGATGTTTGAGCCATTCGTCATAATGCGTGGCTTACCGTTCGAAGTGCTAATGGCACATACCGCGTATTGTCTGTACGCACAATTATACTTCGCATGCAAGTTTCAATAAAATATTACCAAGTTGACCAAGGTAAACATTCATAGCTAGCTGACAAATTAAATAGAAAAATACTTGTAATAAATACTCAAAACCAATTTTTTTTTATCATCGTCTCGATAGAAATTGGCTCACGTCAATATGGCCTTTGTTTTGAGAGCTCTCTAAACAAATGCCATACTCAATTAACTATCCTGTGTATCATCCTAGCCTTTTTGCCTAGTCGTAGATACAGTCAAATATAAGGAACTTTTAAAAATGTTACATTTATTTTATCCAACTTCAATAGTAAGCCAATTCTATAAAATATTCAATGTGAAATGAAGGTATTTCAATACGATTCTCGAGCAGTCTGAAATGGCTGCTTAAGAAACTGGACATTCTAAGGAAATATATTTGCACAATGAAACTACAGGCTTAAAATAGAACCTCTAAAATGGTCACGACTTAAAACTATAACGAAAGCTGCTTACGTCTTTGTCTACACAAGTGTACAATTGTGTACCTATAGGTGTGTAGGTACTTATAACGTAGGAAGGTACAGGTACGGTCGGCAACAGAGGTCACTTAACGCTTTACAGAACACCGTAGCTCTAAAGATTTTCACTATCGAAAATCTTACCTCAATCAATCTGTCATTCGTGGATCTTTGACAGTCGTTACGGGTAGTCAGAAACCCGAAAGTCTGATAACCAGTCTTACCAAGGGGTATCGTATTACCCAGTAACTGGGTTGTGAAGGTCAGATAGGCAGTCGCTCTATGTAAAATACTGTTACTCAGCTGCATCCGGTTAGACTGGAAGCCGACCCCAACATAGTTGGGAAAAGGCTAGCCAGATGATGCTGATGACTGATTAAACTTAACTACTGATTTAATATGGTACCTAAGATGATTATTAGGGTTGTGTTCCTTCAAAGTTAAAAATGATATCATGAATCAAAGTGAAAAATTGTAACATTTTATGATTAAAACCCTGAGCATTCTCTCGTTACAGAATACGGAGCATTTTTGCCTAAATGCTCATTGCAAGCGAATGACAGTCGCTCTATGTAAATTACTGGTACAAAGCTGCATCCGGTTAGACTGGAAGCCGACCCCAACATAATTGGAAAAAGACTAGTTAGACTGATTAAGAGCCTATACCTACTACCTCAGCTAAAATTCACTCTTTATCTCGCTCATACGATACTGCTCACGGACTGAGTGAGAGCGAGACAGAGTGCCGTGCTGGGTGGCAGGCAGCGCCAATAGTTTAGGTATTTAGAAATATATAAGTATGTTTATCAGTTTTCTAGTACCCATAACACAAGCTCTGCTTAGCTTGGGACTAGATGGCGTTGTGTGATAGTTGTGGAATATTATTATTATTATTTGCTTTTTACAGTGAAAATAATGGTAATTATAAAAAAGTAAATAACATAAGACCTACTTTAAAGTAAGTTCAGTTAGTATGCAAAGTTTCATGATCAAATTTGAAGTATTTTTTTAATACCAGCGGTTTATTGTTAGGGTTAGAGGTAATTTAGGATTTTTTTTTCTATCGAGAAAATTTGATGGAATCGTGTTTTCGTCTAACATAAGACTTAGCACTAATCCTCAACTTTACCATATATTTATTTCAAAATTAATGGTGCAGTATTTTCGACATAACGGAGGATCACGCTAAGCCATTTGAGGTAGTATAGGCTCTTAATATTTTTGCTCATTACAAATGAATGCTTAGTTTTATCTGTGCCTCAAGATTTTGGTTTCTGCTTCATATTTACCCCGTGGGTTTCTGTCTGTCTTAATTTCTTGCATATTTTCAATGACCAACTATTAATCAAAAAGCGGCATTAAGTTGTTGTATCTGGAAGGATTTGGGGGAGGCTTTTGCCCAGCAGTTTTTATATTTCGTGTTAAGTAACTTATGTTGCCGTCTGTACAATTTAATGTGCACGCAATTCCTTAACCTTCAACATTTATAGTATACGTTTTCTAATTTGAGCGTGGCCTTTCGTCTATCTTTATCTAGTATCTCTTCGAACAAATGTAAAGGAAAGTTGGTGTTTAGGTTGTCTCCGTGACACTAAAAAAGCACTTATTTTTGTCCTTAGACATAATCACAGTTTATACCTAATTACAAACCTTGGATATTACCTACTATGTATATACCAAACGGCTGGAAATAAAAATCAAAAACGCCAACAAATTATTTTCAAACCATTTTTTTTTTTTGCAAAAAATTGAGTCATAGTTACAATTTCGAAAATCTACCTTTAATAGTACATTATGATACATGTGTGCTATGTTGATCATTAAACTCGAGGCGGTATTATTCGCGCGAGCCGTAGGCGAGCGCGATAAGGTAGCCGAGAGTTTAATTATCAATGCACACGCGTATCATACGACGTTTTTCAACACACTTGTGAGGAAAAAAACAGACTTGTATTGTTAAATATTAACTTGTATGGATAATGGCGGGCTTGGTTTGTCATTCCGCGCGCCGCGCTGACGTGCGCGCGCAGGTTTACCCATAGAGTAAGTAATGGTCATTCCTACACCTGCGCGCGCATTGCTAGCGCGGCGCGCGTTTATTTACTTAAAGGCAAAGAAAACCGATATACAGCCTATAGAAAAAATATAATAAACACAAAATAATGTTAAGACTGATCGTAGCGTTGTCGTATGTCAAATTGTAGTTTAGTTAGTATGGAATTAGAAAGTACTATTTGCATAGAGAAATATACATTAATTCAGTGAGAATCCGCAATAATAGAACGCCAGTGGTCTTTTCCGTTTGGTTACGGGAGGGACGACGGAAAATTATAAGGTGCATCCAGACAGAGCGAGCCATGCGCCGCAAGTGCTTTTTTTTGTATGTTAGATGCCTCAGCCTGAGGCAACCATACATATAAAAAAATCATTTGCGGCACATGCCTCGCTATGTGTGGATGCACCCTTAGGTGAATGCGCAGTGGTAGACCGCGAAATTTTTTTTTTTTTAAGTTTTTTACAATTCGCAGGTCAATATCAGGTTGTATCTTGATCAAAATGTATATTTATATAATAGATATGTATTTAAAGAATTATAGTCATTAGAATCATTAATATATATATATTTAAGTTAAATTTGTTCCCTAAGAACTTTTCCATAAGAGATTTGTTCTTATGGAACAAATCTAACTTAGAAAGATGTATTTAATGATTCTAATGATTATAATTCTGTAAATACGTATCTGTTATAGTCGCGAATCATATTTTGATCAAGATACAACCTGACACTGACCTGAAAATTGCAAAAAACGTTAGAAAAATTTAATTTCGTGGGCTACAACTGCGCATTCATATTTAGGTAAATAAATTTTAGTTCATATTGGGACCAAGGACAATTCAGACTATTTAAAAAAAAAGTAAAATATGGCTCGCGGATTCTTTTTGGCATGAAGTCTCTTTGAAGAGATTAAAAAAAAAACGCACTACTCCGACCTCCGACTAGTAAATTAAATAGTTATCTGTGGAAATAAAGCACAAGTCCCGTAACGTAAAGAAAAAGCACGCGTTTGTAATACACTGCATTATGGATCTAAAAGCTGTGCATTAAGAGCCATTTTACGAGCAAGTGTGTTGAAAAAATATTTTTGGACCATTGACTTTTTTGTCCGTTTCAATACAAGGGTGTCAGCTAATGGCCATTTCAACATAATGTCACAAAGAAAAGATAAGACTATAAAAAGGTAAACATCCATCGCACATTGTAAATTGTAAGCACAGCACTCAGGGCGCTAATAGCGAAAACACCAAGTGCACTAGCTAACACAACACAAGTTAAATCGGCCTAGAACGGATTGTTCAAGGCGGATTTGCGTATACGAGCTATCCGAATACGAAATTCGAATCGTATTTGAAATTCGGAATTCGAAGTTTCGGCCCAACACTATCGAACGCTGCTCGAAAATCCTTTGCAGGTGAAGAGTATTAATGGGAAATAAATTACACATGTGTGCGTGTTTTACATAGTTATGGATAGACAACTGTTATGTTAGATTTGGTAGTGAATGAGGATTTAATGACGGCTTTAGGTGTTAGACTGATTTCTTTTTTCTTTGATACTTAAAATAAAGCTGGAGGGTTTTTTTGTTTGAACACTCGAATCTCTGGAACTACCAGTCGGATATTAATATTTGAAAAAATATTTTTGCATTTGATAGTCCAATTTTTATTTAGGTAGTAAGGCTATTTAACATCATGCTACTACATTTGGGAGCCGAGTAAAAAGAAAAGAAAACAGAGAGAACGCTAAGCGAAAATGAAATGAGCGGGCGACGCGGCGGGTGAAACCGCAGGGCACAGCTAGTAATAATATAATGATATTCAATAATGCTCAGGGACTTGTAGCTAAGTAATAACAGCCGCATGGAACGATCGATCAAGTTAAGCTATGTTTGCCGCGGTTGGTCCGTGGATGGGTGACCATCTTCATATATAAAGATCCCTCCGTACCTCGGAAAGCATGTTAAGCCGTTGGTCCCGGCTGTCATTCGTGGATCCTTGACAGTCGTTACGGGTCGTCAGAAACCCCGAAAGTCTGACAACCAGTCTTACCAAGTGGTACCGTATTACCCAGTGAATGAGTTGTGGAGGTCAGATAGGCCGTCGCTCCATGTAAAATACTGGTATTTAGCTGCATCCGGTTAGACTGAAAGCCGACCTGAAGTCCTTATATAACATAAACCAGTTTAAGCAGCAAGTTAAATCTTTCCTGGTAAAAAAATGCTATTATGCCGTTGATGAGTTTCTCACTGATGTGTTTTAGTGAGACAATTATCATAAGTTTATTTATTTATTCTGTTCACTTATTCTATTATTATAATTTTTATTTAAATTAAATTATTGGGTAGGTAGTGACGTGTATTTTATTTTTTTATCTCTCGTTTGACATTGTTTTAAATTGTGAACTTTTGAAATTATTTAAATTCTGTTTAACTTGTTATTTTTAATTGTTATCTTTATAAAACATTCAGACAAAATGAAAATTGTTATTGAACTAGCTTCAGCCCGCGACTTCGTCCGCGTGAAATTTCAACCTCCCCCAATCACCCTCTTAGGGGTGGAATTTTGAAAAACCCTTTCTTAGTGTATACCTCTTCTTCACAAAGAACACACTCTCCAAACATGTCTCTAGGACCAGCGGTTTAAGCTGTGCGTTGATATATCAGTCAGTCAGTCAGGACTTTGAATTTTATATATGTAAAGAATGAAAATATAAATAAATGAAATGGAAATGAAATAAAATGAACCCCAACATAGTTGGGAAAAGGCTACAGGCAGATGATTCGATAATGCCCAACACTTACCTCTTGCAAACTAATAACTCCTCTCACCAAACGTTGCCAACTAAATAATTCCGCGCACATAATTCCCTAAACAGTTCAAATCACTTATGAAGCATGCACTTAACTGAAACATACGATGAACTAACTCCGGGAGTAATAAGGACATTCGCATGTACCACGCACATACAGACCGAAATCGATGGCTATTAGCCGAAGACCCGAAGTTTTCCGAATTAATACGATCAGGGTTTACGAGGGTTTCTCCAGTACCAATTTCTGTTCGGGAAATTGATTAAAAACATACAAACTGAGACGTTAATTGTCGCGGTTTCGTTGTTTAGTCCCACGGTTTGGCTCTTTTTATGAATAAATAATTTTGTTGTTACTTTTTTTTGGTAAGTTATTGATAGGCTGATGTTCAGAAGGCCAATTCTCGTAATTATTAAAAATGTTCAAAATCTAGTCACAGTCTCATCTCGGCGACAAACAAATGTCAAAAACTTGTCAAAATGTAGGGAAATTAGAGGTAATTTTGACAGATTGAGACTGAAGATCAGACTGTGAACGTTTTTATAAATTACGAGAATTGCCACTCAGGTGTTTTTGTTAGTCGTAGTTTGGGAATTTGTTATGAGGGGGAATAATTCTCGTAATTTTAAGAACGTTCACAGTCTGATCTGTCTCAATCTGTCAAAAATACCTCTAATTTCCCTAGATTATTGACAAGTTTTTGACATTGATTGTTGCTGAGATGAGATTGCGACTAGATTTTGAACGTTTTTAAACACGGGAATTGGTCTTCAGTTATTTTTTCTAGAGCTTAAAATTTATAAACTTTGTTTTTGAAATTCAATTGCACTTGTATATAAAATAGTTTACTTTATAAGCTGCTTCTGTCTATGGTTTTTTTTTCTTTAAATATAATGTCCTATATTTGTGTATACATTAGCAATAATACCTTTTCTAAATACTTTTGTAAAATAATGTTGAATGTATATGCTGTTGGTCTTCTTTAATAAATAAATATATTGAATCTACCAACCCGCACTTGGCCCGCGTGGTGAATTACGGCCCACTTCCTCTCACCGGGAGGAGGCCTGTGCCCCAGCAGTGAGAACATTACAAACTGAACTGTTAGTTACAATAATGCTAGATTTCTTTGATACATTAAAAAAAACTAGGCAACTTCATGGGCCTTACTATCATCACAAAAAAGAGGTCCGATACGAAAAAAAGAAAAAAAAGGTCCACGAAAAAAATATCTGAAGAACAGTCTCCATTAACACTTACCAAAGCTAAAACAAGCCTTTCTATCAGCGACGACGTACTTAATTGAAACTGACTAAAATGTAGTACAAAAATAAACTTGCTCAAGTTGCAGACGACGCGACTTGCGATACTAAGTTACTTTTACGACAATATTCATGTTCTATACATCTGTTGCAGCTAATTTTGGATCCTCTAACTTATTCTAAGAATCTCTTTGAATGGAAATGGCTATATATTTTAGCTGTAAGTTCTAAACATACCGCATAGAAACAGTAAGTTAAGAAGATCAGAGAAATTCGTCTAGTGAAGTTTAAAGTCAGCATTAAATGTATTTTCTATATAAAGCTTACTTACTTGCTTGTTTGAATACAAATATGTATAATATTATGCCATGTGTATATATGTATTATCACCATTCTGTGTGCATTCAGCTCTTCACTTTCTCATGCAGGCCCACACCAAACAAACCTCGCATACACACCACACACACACACCCTCACACAAGCGCGCACACACCCCAACACACACTCTCAAATACCAATCCTATAATAAGTTTTAATCAATAGTGTATTCTGTATTTTTTATTTCTGTTTGCTTTTGTAGCTTACCGCATTTGTGTACGAGTGCATAGACCGATTTGAATGTAACTGCTTCTGAAGGTGTGAAGACTAGAGGGGCAATTCTAGTAATTTTAGGAATGTTCACAGTCTGATCTCAATCTCAATCTGTCAAAAAATACTTCTAATTTCCCTACATTTTGACCAGTTTTTGACATTTGTTTGTCACCGAGATGAGACTGCGAGTAGATTTTGAACGTTTTAAATTACGAGAATTGGCCTTCTGGTGTTCTGAAATACAGGCCTTACGCCTAGCTTAGGCACAAGTCTCCCACAATATTATTTAAACTATTATCTATTGTTCTTGATCTTTTGATGTACTTTACAGGTTTAAATTGAAAACATGCGACAAATCGAAATGGGAGATTGTACTCATCATTATGAACAACTTTTAGTACAATCTCGCATTTCAATTTGTCACATGTTTTCAATTTCACCGTGTATATTGTGGTGAGAAATAAATCATTATCTTATCTTACTTAAATAACATTACTTCACGCCTGTAATGCCCGAAGGGTTTGGCAAAAGTATACCTATAGTACACCCACGCTTCTCCAGTGATGTTGTGGTCCCATGTAATAGGGAGCGAGCATATTACAAAAACAAACTCACTCAAGCTGCAGACGAAGTTACTTTGTGATACTAAGTAACTTTTACGGCAACATTCCACTTTTATACATCTGTTACAGATCATTTTGGATCCTCTAACTTATACTAGGAATCACTTTGAATGGAAATAGTAGTATATTTTAGCTGTAAGTTCAAAACATACCACTGTATACAGTATGTATTAGAAATGCGTGATCAAAATTAAGGGCGGTTTCTCACTACATCCGATCTGACCAACATCGTAATCAGTAATCATAATTGTACCAACATCGTAATCATAATCAGCCTATAATGTTCCTACTGCTGGAACACACGCCTCCTCTCCTTTTGGGAGGGAGTGGGCCGTAATCCATCACACGGGCCCAGTGCGGGTTGGTAGATATCACATGTCTTAGAATTTTTGGTTCTAAGACATGTCGGTTTCCTTCACCGTTTTGAGAGCAATGATGATGAAATGATTTACAGAAAGGTAAGCGCCTGGCTGGGTTTGGACCCACGACCTACAACTCGTAAATTGGAGCCATTGCCACTAGGTCACCACTGCACTTTACATGCTCGTCTGCCACACAGTAATCGCGAAAAAATAATCAGTCCCAACCCAAAGGAGAATGGCAGAAGTTCATAGAACGCTGGCATTAAACTTTTTTAGTTTCCACATAAATAAAAGTGGCATGGTTTGATAGGGAATATTATGAGCTTTTGTTAAAAAAATAAATAAAAAATAATAACAATGGGGTTAAAGAGAAATCTTAATTTTTGTAAAAGTGAGGTTATGTGCATTAATGTTTGTACTTTAATAGGTTATTTTACCTCTATTAGGTACTATTTTAACGCATAAATGTTTATTGTATGCATAACATATTGCTAATTATGCTTTGTAATGACTTCAAAAATGATAAATAACTACTTGTTGAAGTTTGTTTAGTTCAATGATTTACCCACTGATCATAGACCTAATGATAGTTTCAAGTGTAGGTACTCGGTCAGTTTTAATTAAACTCAGTAGTCACAGAAAACTCAGGAGACTCTAGAGACTCACTTATCGGAATCTAAGCATATAATAGGAATAATAATAATCAATAAGAATAATAATCTAAGCATATAGGAAACGTCGAGGTCCAAGTCTAGCAACAGTCGTTCAGAAAGGTAGGAGTCTTCGAAATCCAAAAGCAAGCCAGGTCGTTGTAAAAATCCACGTAAAACTTTGGGCGCACAAAACATTCACACCAGCACAAAATAGTAGCGAGCGAGCGAATGTGACTTGTGAAGTTTTGTGTGTCATCTTAGTCTATCAAAAAGTACTCTGTGGTCATCTTCTAAAGAGTCATGTTTGTTTGTTTGCCATGACAACACTGTCATATAGTATAACAAGTCCAAAAAGCCTTGTTTCCGGCTGCTCAACTTACTCATATTTAACGAGATTTAATCCCAATTCTCAATAATAAAGTTAATCTGGCTATCAATACATAAAAATAGGTAAGCGCTTTTTTTTTAATAGCTTTGAATTCTGTACCTTTCCAAAATTAGCAATGCCAAAAAGTGCCATCTCCTTTGGGTCGAGTAGGTATTGAAGATTTGTATGGGACAATTGATAATTATTACTTATTCACAACTAGCTGCGCCCCGCGGTTTCACCCGCATAAGTTTCGATCCCGTCGGAATATCGGGATAAAAAATATTCTATGTCCTTTTCCGGTACTCAAACTATCTCTATACCAAATTTTATTTAAATCGGTTTAGTGGTTTAGGCGTGAAAAGGCGTTTATGCTCACTAGTTCCTTCGCGAGGAACTACTGAGAATTTTTGGATCAGTAGTTCCTTTGCAAAAGCTGAAGGTAGCATACAGACAGACAGACAGACAGAGTTACTTTCGAATTTATAATATTATATAGTATAAGTATAAAGTATGGATTGATAACTTTTTCGGTACAGACGTAGACACTTTTCTGATACACTGTGCATATTTAGCTGTAAGTTCAAAACATACAACATTATACAGTTAACCTTTTCTAAGGACCATTACTTTAGGTTACACTGTAGCGTGTCTCAAAGAAGACGAGATAAATTCCTTTAACTTAAACCAAATATATTGCAAGGACTTTTAAAGTCAGCAGTAAATGAATTTCACTGAATAAGGCTTGCATCTAATTCTACTTCTGAGAATGCGGGCTTTCTTACTTGTTTCACTCTTTTGGGAAAGAAAGTCTGCAATTTTCAGTGTTTAAGCACTAGCTTATGCCCGCGACACCGTCCGCGTGAATTTCTTGTCCCCCCGACCCATTCCGTCGCATCGCATCTTTTCGCTCGCGCTTTTACTGCGTTATCGCTCAACGTTTTTCTGATTTTTTTTATTTTTGCTCGTTTTCGAATGGTCTTAGCGCTATGTTAAATGTTAGGCTATAAGCTATAGTCTTCCTCAAGAATTGGGCTATCAAATGCAAAAATAATATTCCGAGCTCCAGAGATTAGCACGTTCAAACAAAAAATTAAACTCTTGCTTCGTTGTTAGTATACAGGGTGAAATTTTAATCACCGTTTTCCTCTTAAGGTTTCATTGTACTCATCATTATGAACAACTCTTACTATGGGAACAAACATGAAATCGCGGAAAAAGAAAATGCCCTATATTTTGATGAGTTATGCGAACGTAAATGTAGGGAACAGCAGATTGTTTTTCACGATTTCAGATTTGGTCCCATAGTAAAAGTTGTTCATAATGATGAGTACAATGACCCCTTAAGAGGAAAACGGTGATTAAAATTTCACCTTGTATAGATAGACGACGATATCCGGTTAGACTGGAAGCCGACCCCAACATAGTTGACAAAAGGCTAGGCAGATGATGATGATGACCTACTTACTCCAAAATGTTATTTGCAGGTGGTGTTCTTCAAGAACGGTCAACGCATCATGAAATTTGTCCGAGGAAGGGACCCTCCCTTCGAACTTTATAACGTCACCGGAGCTGAGATTAATGTAAGTCAACTTCTACTTTGTGTCTCTCATTATAACAAGCTATTGATCCGCCCCTGTTTCGTACGGATTTTACGACTTGGCAAAACATCGTGATATCCTTATAAGTTTAATATTATATAAATGTTTTATACACATAAACCTGGAAAAAAATCCCTAAATGATGTAGAAAACCACATCAAAATCTGTTGTGGACTATACATGAACAACTCAGTCACACAGACAGTTACGAAAAAAAGCTTTGTTTTTTTAACCGACTTCAAAAAAGGAGGTTTTGTATTCGACCCGTATGTATGTATGTATGTTTGTATGTCCGCGATTATCTCAAAAACTAATGAACCGATTTCGATAATTCTTTCACTAATGTGATCGACATACTTTCAGGAAGGTTTTAGTATATAATACATTAGGTAATTATTCTTATGTACGAAGTTATATGCATAAATGTACTGCATCTCCGGCATTTCTATGCGATTTTTTATGATTCTTCTAGTCGGTGTCTTTAATTCTTCAATGCACTAGTGTTAATTGAATTTTTGTGGGGTAGGTACAACTAAAAAGTAAAAAATAAAAACTTTTTTACAAAAAAACAACCGACTTCAAAAAAAAAAACACTACAAAATGAAAAATAACTTTAATTTCGGAAGTCGGTGTCAAAAAACAAAAATGCGGAACCAACGACACCGACTTCCGGAATTAAAGTTATTTTTAATTTTGTAGTGTTTTTTTTTATTATTTTTTATTTTGTTTTATTTTTATAGGTACTCTGTATGAATAGATAATTCTATGAGTTGTTACAGACTATAATTATAATATTATGCTATGATTTCATGGGTCATTTAAGACAAAGTTTATTAAATATGGGTTTGGTTTGTCTTCGAAAAACGGTAACAGCTCAGACCTAGTATTAGGTACAAAGAGCTGTTTAAAAAAATAAGGCACACAATTTATTTTAATTGCTGCCTAAGCTTAATAAAAAGGTTAAAAAAGCTCATGAATGTTGAAATTCGTGCCTAGATTATCGTCCTAATTTGCTAGCGGTATAAATTAACTACCACAATAATTAAGTACCTAGTTGAAGACAACTTAGGAAAAATGTTAGCCAGACTTGGTCAATTAACTCCTACATCCAGTCTATAATTAGTCCACTAACCTATTGATCCATCCATCCACGTGTAATAAGCAATGGCCTTTAAGAAAATAATTAACTTAGAACTTACTTACTTATAGACTTTTGATCTAAAAAGGTCGAAAGGAAACATAACTTTGTTCATTAAATAGTTTGTGCTTTTGTATTACAGTTGTCTCGTTTTAGCATAGTATTAGCGGTCTTTGCTCTTTCCCGAATATCTCTCCGTAGGAATCCAAACAATAAACTACGTATAGTTTTTTTGTTATTGGATCATGTTGAAGATCATGATAGATATTGATTCAGGACATTAACTGAGTTTTTTAAATAAAAACCCTTGAGAATGTCGGTGAGTCAACGACTGCATCTGCCATGCTAAAACGCGAGAACTATAGATTGTAGTGAAAAAACGATAATATAACAAAAACATTTTTAGGTAATAAATTGTTGCTTGTTTCGATTTGTTAGTTTGGGTTTCTAGAAGCATAATGCTCTAACCCCTGAATGTTAACTAGAGGCTGGTTGCCTTTTGAAAAAATAAATGTTTAATACTAAGGTAATTCGTCTATTCATTTATTATTTACCGTTTTGACAGCCATGTGTCCCAGCAGTGGGAACATTATAGGCTGATCATGCATTCGTCTATCAGCTTTCTATATGATTTTACATAGATTTCGTGAAAGTTTCATAGCACCGAACCAGTTTACATTATAATTATGTTCAGAGGTCCAGTAGTTTTTCTTGGCCAAAATCCAACTGCTATACTTTAAAATCACGATGTGATAAAGTAAGTCAATCCAATTGAAACAAGACACAATCAGAACAGACAAACGATACTGCAGCGTATTTACAAAATCACGTTAACAGAACATCCCAAATTAGATACATCTGTTTCCAGCAGTTCTATTGTGCCTTCAACAATACAAATTGAATAACCAGTGCATGCAGTACATCATCATTTATCTACAAACACAATAAGACTGTCCGTTTCCCGAAGTCGGTTGCAAATATATCCCCAACGGACGCAGCGATGTATTATTATAACATGGAATGAGCATCACGTAAAATAAACTCCATTGCTGTTTCAACAGTGTGCAGGCACGCGGGAAATTCGACGCTGACAGTTGGTACTGGATATGGTATTGTTTAAGCTATAGTGGATATGGGTTCTGGATTGCGTATGACGCTTTGGATAAAGACAGTAAATATGTCATTTATATCTGAAGCATTGCTTTGTAACATCTCATCATATACCTAGTCTTTTATTGACTATGTTTGTGACGTAATACCAATTTTTTTACATACTTAATCAGCCTATAATTTTTCCACTGCTGGGACACAGGCCTCCTCTCACTGAGAAGGAGTGGGCTGTAATCCACCACGCGGGCCCAGTGCGGGTTGGCAGATGTCACTAATTTCATTAATTTCATTTGTCATTTTTTTACATCCAATTGTCTATCTGACCTCCACAACCCAGTTACTGGATAACACGATACCCCTTAATTATACTGGTTGTCAGACTTTCGGGCTTCTGACGACCCGTAACAACTGTCAAAGATCCACGAATGACAGCCGGGACCAACGGCTTAACGTGCTCTCCGTGGCACGGAAAAGCCTTGATATGTAAAGATGGTCACCCATCCACGGACCAACAGCGGCAAGTGGTGCTTAACCTGATCGATCGATCCGTGCGGTTGTTATTACTTAGCCACAAGCCCCTTGCTTTGTAGAAAGTAGTCACTGCAATTAAATCCTACTATTGCATCATTTTGCTATTCATATTCTAATTTGTTCTGTTTCGACACTTATTTCGAACTCTGTTTCTTTAATCCATTCATCTTTATCAGACGTTATCTTTATAGACATAACATTCATCCATCTTACCTCGAGTATTACACCCAAATTCTTATTTGTGACTATCACTAGTGAATCATTTATAAAGTTAGGATCTGATTCAACAGGTAGCTCTTTACTGACGAAGTTTTCTTTTAATGCTTTCTAAACTCAATGCATTAAATGCTTGACATAGATTAGATGCATATTTTTTTTTTAAATGGCCTGTTTCCTTAGAAGTTGACAAGCATAATCATCTTATAATGTTCCCACTGCTGGGTCACAGACCTCATGTATAATAGTCGGACCCCTGTAACATCGGTCCCACCTTGTAAGTCCTACGCTATAAATGCACGCATACCTACTTTGTACATTACTTTTGGGAAATAAATTTTAATTAAATAATTAAAATTTATTTATAAATTTATTTATAAATAAATTAATAATAATAAATAAAATAATAATATATTTAATTAAAATTATAAATTAATAATAATATATAAATTAATAATATATTTATAAATTAATAATAATTTAATTTATACATTTATTTATTTTTTAATTAAATAATGTTGAACAAGTATATTACTGCCTGTCTCATTGATAGGTACAACTGTTCCGCAATTATAACAAGGAATGTAATCACGTCCCGCGCTCTCGGTTGGAACAGTATGCAGTGTGCATACAGACGGGTCGGAGTCCCGGGATTCCACCGTAATCCACAGAATAGTACTGTTTTAAACTAGCTAACAGTGGAATTTAGTTTTTAGTTCCGTTTACATAGAGAATGAAAGGAAACCTTTTGGTTTTGGGAAGGACGTTTTCCAAAAACTTATTCATACATCCATGCTAACGTTTTTTTATTTTTTACTGTGTTTATTTTAGTTTGTGATCTTCCTGTACGAGTCATAAAAAATACTTTTTCTTTCTTTCTTTGAATATTAAGTCACTGATTAAAATGATCATAATATAGAAATATTTCTCAAAATATGTTCACATCGTGAGGAAACCAGCTTGTCCTAGAACAGAAAATTTGAAGACATGTGACATCTACCAATCCGCACTGGGTCCGCGTGGTGGATTACAGCCCACTCCCTCTCACCGAGAGGAGGCTTGTATTCCAGCAGAGGGAACGTTATTATTACGTTTCAATGTAAATAATAAAACAGCAATTCCAAACCTACATATTTCAAAAATTCTGTTGTATTATTCCTGACATCACTTCTATTTTATATCAACTCAAACCAATTTATGTCAATTGGAAACTTATTTGCTGTCAATTTAGCAATAAATCGAAACCAATTCAATCCAATTATGTTTAGTTACAAAATCATACTCATTCATTTACTTACTTATTTTCAACCAAGTTATTTTTATACGTGGTAGAACATTCTTGCGCTTTCTTAGATAACTAGCTTCAGCCCGCGACTTCGTTCGCGTGGAAGTCGTATGATACCACAATGTACTAAAATAACAGTCACATTTTCATAAAAACTTCCTTGTATACGCTTTTAGTTTAGGCCTCAGCAACCCTCGGCCCCCGACGCATCGCTTCGCATCGTTTTCGGATTTTTTCGTCGACACCCAAGGGTTGTAGCATGATGATAAAACCTTCCTTAAGAATTGGGCTGTATATTCAAAAATATTTTTTTTTATCAGACTATTAGTTTTAGAGATTAGCGCTCAAACATCGAACACTTCAGCTTTATTATATTAAAGTACTAGCTGCGCCCCGCGGTTTCACCCGCGTAAATGTCGATCCCGTGGGAATATCGGGATAAAAAGTAGCCTATGTCCTTTTCCGGGACTCAAACTATCTCTATTCCAAATTTCATCTAAATCGGTTCAGCGGTTTGAGCGTGAAGAAGTAACAAACATATAAACACACACACACACACTCACAAACTTTCGCCTTTATAATATTAGTGTGATAGATATGAAAGTGAGTGAATGTCTATACCACTACACAAATAAAAACACGAGATAGGTACTATAAAGAGTTTGCTGACTCTACTGGGGTTAACTACAGATGGGAACTATTTTACTGGAAAGAAACTCCCATTGGACTTTCATAGGATTATTATTCAGTAGTCTTTCATCATATATACATATATCATTATTCCATTTTATTCATTATACGTCAAACCTACGACTCTTAATGACAGATTTATTTTCGTTTGATCCCGCTTTTGAATCCCATTTTAATATTTTTGGCGTTGGATCCCGCAAAACATTATTATGTATTTCCGTTGGATCCCGAATTTAAAAAATGCAAGATAATCACGTTTTATTGTCGTTGAATCCCGAAAAGTATTTCCGTTGGATCCCGAATGCTTAAAAAAATCTGAATGTACTTTCAACAACAAAATTGTTTATAATAAAATGAGGGGTTCACTAATGTTTCACCAAAACTCCGTTGACAAATTACTTTACAACCAACGTTTCGTATACTATTTATTTCACAAACAACTCATTTTCTATATAATCTAGTCATTTCTGGCACTCGCCGGCCGCTGCCGCGGCACCGCTCGCTTCGCTCGCTCGGCTCGTGCGTTGGGGCCACAGTTTTAACCTAACCTAACCTAACATTGTTTTTTTTTTTAATAATTAACCTAATCTAACTAGTTCGGTTCCGGGTAGCCCACTAAAAATAATCTCATTTTAGTGTTTGATAAAGGCAAATCACTTTTCTTCTGAAATGTACACATGTTGTTATAATATGGGATTCAACGGAAATAGCAAACGGGATCCATCGTTAATACCTAAAAAATGGGATTCAAAAGTGGGATCCAACGAAAATAAACGTAATGACACATGCATAAACGTTCGAATGGAATATGCCCTCAAATATTAACGGCCTGTCTCGCAAGGAGGTCTCTACAGTACTGACTTATAAGTGTATTTTCCTCCACCAAAGTGCAACTTGATGCTCTTCATATTGTATCTTCATAAATAATAAGAGAATATAAAAAAATACTTGCCAAAATATTTTCTTGTATTGATACGTTTTAGAACCATCGATACGACTGAAATGAAACCGTAATAAAAGCGTATATTACTTTTATATTATACGTAGGTGTATAGCATTTTTATTTTCTCATAGTTTTACGCCTTCAGACTTCCTTATTTCTTTTCTTTTACTTAAATGTTAAAAGAATAAGTCAATCTCATAAAGGTTTACGAATCAAATAATATAAAATATATCATATAAAATACATATAAAATATATCAAATAATATGCGATGCGGACGAATTCGTTGATGCCCTATTATTATTTTGTTTATTTATTTCATATAAATGTACACATTATTATAGTTAATATGTTAGCTTATATTATGTAAATATTTACAGAAGCAATAAATAAAAAACCAACAAAATATATATAATAAATGAATAACAATAACAGGATATTAGTTGTTGACAAAGTTGTCGATATAGCTCACATAATAAGCAAGCTATAAAACTAAGTTTATAAATAAAGAGGTATATATTTATCGTTTATGCAAACAAATCGTTTACCCTTATATTCTAAACAGAGCTCCCAGGAAACAATGGCGCGAACACAACTATATAATAAATCAAAATAAACAAACAATTTACAGTATATTTCTCGTTAGCTGAACTAGCGCAAATATTTTCTCCGAGTTTGGGAAACTCTACAAGCCTTCCTCTCGGGTCGACCACAAGTGCTCTGAAATGCTCCAAATGGGACAAACAATATAGGAGAATAATCCCTTAAACTTGTTTATTTATTATTGTTTTAATTAATGGGGTTGTCGTAAATATCTGGGATTAAATGGTGAAATTATTCAGCGTTAACTGCTCAAATCAGCAAGTATTTTAAGAAAATTTCACAAATTAATCTTGTTGATTTTTGAACTATGTATTTAAAATAAATGTTGCTTCTATTTTAATTGGCTGCAACAGCAGATTTACAAAACAGAGAGATAAATCAAAGTTTTCAGAACCAGGCGGCCATGAATTGTAAATCAATTCTAAAATGCTCTCAGCAATGAAATTGCTTGAATTGAAATATTATTGGACTTTTTCAAAACATACTAAAGATAATTTATCTAGTCTTTTTAATGAAAATTGAATTCCAAACTACATTAATAAAGTTAAAGTATTTTCTAATTTAAGAGCTTTATTTGTTAAGATAACAATAATATTAGTATTTGTTTAGTGAATTAAGTCAATTATTTTTCTCTGGATTTTATCGAATGTCTAGACTTTCGATTTTAACGAGTGCTCTAAGCACTTGTTAAAATCAAGAAGTGCTTAGTACACAAGTTAACAGGCCAATTATGTATTTTATATTGCTTTAGGTACGATTACATAGGAGGTAATTATAAAACTGTTACGAAACGACACAAAAGCTAATACAGTTTTGTAGCATGTTCAATAATTGTGAATAATACTCAAACTCAAAGCATTTATTTATATTAAAACATGTACAGGCACCTTTGAATTGTCAAAATTAAATAGTCGGTCAGTTACAATATATAATAGTCGGTCAATACTAGGTATAATATAGTTAGTTCTGATTATGCATCTATATCATGAAACTATTTACGACACACGGCAATTCCATTGTTTTTGTGTTTCAGAGATCTTGACAAATGTCTCTGTCTATTCAGCCTATTAACTAGAATTAATGAATAATCACTTTTAAATTAATTATTAACATTGTTCACAGCTAATAAAGCTGTCTCCGACGTCTATTACGTTAGAACGGCTGGACTTCTCTGCGTCGGGCCCCTACGCCTGCGAGATCGCGCTAGAGACGCCTCTCTACTCCAAAGTGTCCAAGATACATGAACTGAATGTCATTGGTGAGTATCTTTTATCAGAGGAACAGAATTGACGTTTGACAACCGTCAGACGTCAATTTAGAATATTTTTTTATCGATTTTTTTCTGAGGATAAGACTTATTCAAGTTATAAAAGTTCGGTGAAATTCGCCCTTAAAGATATTTTAACGGGACCCTATTTCGAACCGCTCCCGCTACAATTCTCGCGTCCAATAAAGGCGCAACTTCTAGAATGATTTAAAAGCCGCATGAGATACAGACGACACGCACCCTTCTATTTGACATTAGCCGTGTGACATCCGTCAACTGGGCTGCGCACCGAAAAGGGATTCTCCGTTATACAATGCAGGGCACTTTATCTTCGCTCCGAACCCTATTGTTTTGATATAGGTATACGAATATTTGTGTTACTGGAAATAAAGCACTTACAGTACATAATTGTGTATATCGCACCTTCGGTGCAACAAAGTCACAACAGCAATTTTTTTAATTTGACAGGAGAGGACTTTTAATTTTTTTTTCGCATTTATTTCCTCATTTTTTCGCATTTATAACCACAAAGGCACCTGCGCTATCTAATAGAATTTTGAGATAATTTCGCGGATGTTTTTGTTGTATAGTTGCATGGTTCAGAGACAATTTGGCATACTTACCTCAATTTTGCAGTTTTCGCTATTTGTGACTTTGTTGCACCGAAGGTGCGATATGTTAAACCATTAATTTTAAGATAGCTTATAGTAGATTTAGAGATTTAGGCACTCGTAGAGCTTTATAAACAGCCTCATCCTGGGAAGAATTACCACCTTACCTATTTTTAAGATAGATCGATTTTGTAAGATGGACCGATGAAGGCCGTAGTAATCCGGATGCGAGAAGCACAAAACCAGTTAAAGTGGCAATACTTAGGGAGACATATGTATATCCAGAGCAGTGGACGGCATCTTTCGGCTGAATTCATGATGATGACCTATTTCTACGCCATGCAGCGTTGCTGCCATATTGTTGTGTTCCGGGTTGAAAGATTCGGCGTGAATACAGGGACATAATTTATTTTTATTTATTTATTTATTATGTCAATGACTCTGGGTTAATGCTGTGTATGTGTTTAGTTGGTAAGCCTTGTTAAATAAGTAAATCAATAGGCGTTGTCTCTGGTATAACAACGCTACAGTTACTGTGATGCCAACTTCGTGGTGATACCAATGTTATGTCTGTAGTAAAATGCTGAAAGTCTGAAATGTAGTCATGCATCTTTATTCATAAACGTTCCATTAGCGACTGTTTTACTATACATTTTTGACGTTTGAACGTCACTTGACATTAATCATCATTTATAGATAAACCCCTTAGTTAATTAATGAAACAATAAAAGCGTAAGAAACAACTAGTTTTGTTTATAAGTTCATGTGGATTAATTTGAGATAGTTTTTCAAGATAATTAATACAGAATGAACATTTTTTGTTTCCAAATGTAACAGCATGTGTAAAGAATTTCTCTTAAACAATATCTAACGCTATAAATATTGTTTCAGTACGTCAGAAATTCCGTCCAAAGATAAAAATAAAGCACAAAAAGTTGTCTTCGAGCGATCACCTGGAAGCAACGTGTCAGAGCGCGCCTGCGCACCCGGCGCCCCATCTCACCTGGTTTATAAATAATAACAAGGTAAGTCTCAGTCCTGAGCTGAAAAAATAAGTAAAGGGAAAACGTCTGTCAGTCGAAGTTACCTACTGATTTGAGAATTGTTTTTTTTTTTTAATTTGTGTAACGTCAGCCGATAGTGAAAAGATTTGTTAATTAAATTAAACCTAAATCTAATAAACATTACTTAGCTCGCGCTTTGACTTAAACATTTTACTGTCTCTATCTTTCACTTGTAGTTAGCAGTTGTGTGACAGTGACACGAATAACGCTTAGCCAAATTACGCGATAAGTTAAGTTTTGGTTTTAGTAGCAGAGTAGCATGGATATGGAAGAGGTTAACAGTACTTGCCTACACCCTTATGTTGAATTTTGACTGCTAAACATGGACTCTTGCATACTCCACTACAAATAATATTTTAGAAGTTAACCTCTCACACGTTGGCCCGCCTTCCTGTCGAAACACCCGACGCGTCGGAGTAGTTGAATGGGTTGCAGTAAAGTCATTGTTTTAGCAATGATAATAGAACAATGCCACTGTTGTGTACACTTGGTGTACCGCTGACGTTTCGAGCTCTTTCTCTTATGCACACTTGGTGTACACTTGTCGCTTGAGAGGTTAATAAGTAGTGCAGCATTAGTAGTTACTGCATGATGATTATTTTCGCCATTCGTCCTTCTTCAACATTATAATCAACCTCTTTTTGTACTGGCCCTATCAAAAACCTTTATTTTCATAATAATTTTGAAATAATTTCTTTTACGTGACATGAGATTTTTTCCTGGTGACATACTTGACTTGTCTACATACTCTCTGATACGACGTCCGGAATTTTTTGAGAACCAACACCCAAATTTAATATTGAAATCAACAAATCTTAATTGGATCGTGCATGTCTATTATTTGATTCGGGGTTTCCCCACTTCTTCGACGGAAGACTACGTATATTCCTATTGACTGGATTGAATCCTTTTGACTGATAGAAGTCCGAATTTTCTGCGAGCCGATTTATTCGGCTCCATCCACCCACCTACATACTAACTTTTATCTGCGGCTCCGCGCTGCGCTGCGGACATCCTCTTCATATCTCAGAGGTCAGCAAGTGAGGTATTGGAACAACTGGCAGAGCTTCTACGTCACCGCGAAGTTTTGGACAAGATATGGGAGATTTTTAAGTTTTTTTTATTTCCCGTAGTAGATTTGGCCTTTTTTATTTTTAAAATCTGTTAATTTTAAATATTTTAATACCGCGTTATTTCAATCTTTGAATACATTTAGTCGTACCTATTCTCAACAAAAGTTACGTCTTCGTTTTACGGATCTGGTTGCAACCGACTCATAATTCGTTACGTAGCATTTAAAACCTAAATTTAAAATATAATGCAATAGTTTCCTATTATTTAAATGTGACAAGTTTTCATATTTAGTTTTTCCTTTTTTGTATTTTTATATATTTTTTCATATTTGTGTTTTCGATTTTTTTTTTTATTCAAAAAATTAAACGTGTTTGTCAGTGAAGTGTCTTTATGTTTCATTTCGCTACAGTAGGTACAATTAAAAATTAAACTTTTAACACAATTTTACTGAACGTAGAGTTTCACAGTTTTCAGAATTTTATTAAACACAGGTAGGTAGACCTCTATTATGGTCAGCTCAAACAGAGAACAAACTGCTCGAGCTCAAATACACTCGCGAGCAACCAAATCGACTCAAGCCTTGACGGCGCACATATACATTGATTTTCCTAAAACGATAAATGGTAATTATAAAAGTGATATGTCATTCGAAAGCTGAAGAATTATGCTTTCAATTAACATCAATACCTTAAAAAAAAACTAAGCGCTGATTTATTGACGTATTTTAATTGGCCGTCGGGGTAAATTACCTCATTAGGAATCCACGACTTGCGCTACCTGCTCCCGCTATAAAACCCCTCCACATCCGGTTTACCTTATCAGTCCCTTATTACAAGTTAACCGGCACATATCTCCGTAAATTGCATTCCTTGTTTTTGCTAACCCATGGATACCACACCAGAAGAAGCCGCTCAAGTTGTTGCCTTGTTGCAACAAGGGTTAAGTCAGCGAGCAGTCGCTGCCCAGCTCCACTTGAGCCAGTCTTCTGTATCCCGAGTATACAGGCGGTTCCAAGAGACTGGTGCCTTCAATCAGAGACCAAGAACGAGCCGCCACCGGTGCACTTCAGAGAGAGACGACCGCTTCATTGTCTCAACCTCGCTGCGCAATCGACACCTTACGGGCGTTGATGTGCAGCAAGAACTGAGACGTGTACGACAAGTGGCTGTCAGCGAGTGGACAGTGAGAAGATGCTTGAAGGAAGCCAGCTTGATGCCAAAATGACTTGCGACGGGCCCTAAAGTGACTGCAGGCCACCGACAAGCGCGCCTTCAATTTGCTCGAGAGCATCTCAATTGGATCGTTGCGCAATGGCGATCGATCCTGTTTACTGATGAGTGCAGAATGTGTCTGCATGGCAGTGACAGGAGAGGCCGAGTCAACAGGCGTCCGGGGGAACGATTTGCCCAATGTTATTTCGCTGAAACAGTGGCATATGGCGGCGGTTCCTGCATGATGTGGGCTGGTATTTCTTTAGAGGGAAAAACCGAACTTGTTTTCGTGCCGGAGGGCGGCCGAGGAGGCGGGCTAACAGCTGATCGGTACATCACCGACATTCTACTCAATCATGTTGTGCCCTACGCAGGGTTTGTCGGTGAAGACTTCGTGTTAATGCACTACAATACCCGCTGCCACACGGCACGAGTCACTCGACAGTTTCTGGAAGAGGTCGAATTACGCACGATGGACTGACCTGCGCTCAGTCCTGACATGAATCCCATTGAGCACTTATGGGACGAGCTTAAAATAAGAGTTCGGGCCAGGAATCCAGTCCCTTCAAGTGTAGACGAGCTAAAGACAGCATTATTAGAGGAGTGGGACGGCATTCCTCAAGAAAATGTCAAAAAATTGATAAGGTCAATGAAAAACAGACTGCAGGCTGTAATTAGGGCTAGAGGGGACAATACGAAGTATTGATTTAAATAAATTAATTTTATTTTTAACAATTTTTGTTTAATTTGTAAAATACGAGACCCATACCCTTTTTCCTAAATTCCCGTTTTTCCTACTCTTGCGTTCAGACATCATTTATTTCAAAAATGATGGATGGATTTTAATGATAATGATATCAAATTAAAGCTGACATCTTAAGCTTTCGAATGACATATCATTTTTATAATTTCCACTCATAATTTTAGTTGTATCAATGTATGTGTGCGCTGACAAGGCTTGAGTCGATTTGGTTGCTCGCGAGTGTAGTTCTGTTGGTTACCCGACCGCGTCGTAGTCGCGCCAAATATTTGATAATTTTTTTTTTGCTGTCTAGTTTTGAGTGAAAACATGTGCGAGCGTGTGTTCTCATGAAATCATCTCTTAAAAGTCAAAGCATTTATTTCAAATAGGCACATAAAAGGCACTTTTGAACGTCAACAATTACCTTAAAATAGAATTGATTCTAGTCACCCCTTCCAAAAGGTAGTTTTCGTCTTACTTACGCACGCTTTTTAAATTTCTATTTTAGCAGTGATATTTCGTTCATTATCTATTTATCTGCACAAGTAAAAATACCGCACAAAGGTGGATTTAATGCCTTAGCCATTAGTATAGGCTAGACTGTATTAGCGTGATGCAGAGACAAAACATCGTAGGTGCAACATGAAAGAAAATTAATAAGAATAACAAATTATACTAAGGGCTCATCATCATCATCAGTCTATAATGTTCCCACTGCTGGGACACAGGCCTCCTCTCTGTGAGAGGGAGTGGGCCGTAATCTACCACGCGGGCCCAGTGCGGGTTGGTAGATGTCACATGTCTTTGAATTTTTGGTTCTAGGACATGCCGGTTTCCTCACGATGTTTTCCTTCACCGTTTTGAGAGCAGTGGTGATGAAATAATTTACACAAAGTAAAGCGCCTGTCTGGGTTCGAATCTACGACCTACAACTCGTAAGTCGCGGCCGATACCACTGGGCCACCACTGCTCTACTAAGGGCTGATTTTACCAAATTCAGAATTATCTTTTATCCGTGGAATAAAATTGACGTCTGACAGTTCTAGTATGGCAAAACTGTCCAAAATTCAAAATGTATTCTCATAAAGTATAAAACTTAATTTAGGTATATAAGTTTGGTGACATTCGTCTTAAGTCAAGAGATAAAAATACGTTGTTGGAGAAAATGAATCAACAAATCGACTCTGTGTTAATTCTGCCACCTGAATTTTGCTGTTTTGTCTGTGATCTACCTTTATTCTGAAGGAATAATACTGCCGTGGCAAGCGCAAAAGCGGTATCTCAGGAAAAGCAAGTTTCGAGAAAATTGAAGTTTTGCTTTTATTCTTTTAGTGATTTGAGGTAAAGCTGAGATAGGGAACACTTTTCTAAGGGCTTTTTTTATTAAGATACCACTATTTGGCTTAGCTCATTAGATGTAAATCAACTTTACATTTTTTTTTTGAGATACCGCTTTTGAGGTTAGCACGGCAGAATAACCCTGTTCTAACGTGTCATATAAATGTGGCCTACAGAGATATTATAGGCAAGCTATATGAATATTTGAAACTGGTGGAACACCCAGCTGAAATGAAGCACGTTTTGTATTAGCCTTTATTGCGTGAATGAAATAGAATACGGAAAAATGGGATTGTACGACAACCCATTTTTTACATTCTCATATTAGCTGTCTCTTGTTAAAATCACGAACTGTTATGGTAGCTGACTGCTAAAATGTGGTTGTCAAAAAAGAATTGCTCATACAGGTATTCGTGTATGATTTTTCAGTTTATTATCTGCCTAGCCTTTTCCCAAGTATTTAATTGTATTATTTATTTATTTATTATATTGTACACAAGGTAAAATAGATACAGATAGTACATACATAAGTATTGAGTACAAAGGTACTGCTTATTTCTTATGAAATTTCTTCCAGCAAACCTGCGGAATGAGAAATGAAAAAGAAATATAGACTCTAGGTGTGAGAGAACAAAACTAGAAGAATATAACCTGTGACTATGTTTTTGTCGGCCTCCAGACTAACCTGATGCAGCTGAATACCAATATTTTACATGGAGCGACTGCCTATCTCATCCCCACAATCCAGTTTCTGGGTTACCCAAAACCGAGCTACCCAGTAACTGCCCTAAAACACTAGCCCAAAAGTCTGACAACCAAGACTTACCAAGGTATATCTGAAGATTTACTATGAGTCACGAAATACTACGCATAATAAACTAAAATCGATTTCATTGAAAATGGTTGATTAGTATTCAAAAACTCGAATCATACCTGTACAGATGATCGAATGGAATGAATATTTATGAAATCAAACTGTGAATTCAATGGAGCTACTTCAGTGAATGATTTTGAATATTAAAATCATTCAATAGATTTGTTGAATCTTTTCGGATAATTTGATTAGTGAGTGCTTGCTGTTTTTGGGTATGTGAGAGTGAATTCAAATATAATCTGTAATTATGATTGTTCCAAAAGTGCAAGGACCAAACCAACACCGCACAGTTTTACTATTCAGTATTGCATGTTATTTCTATAATACCTATAATAATGTAATTCTAAAACATTACATAAAGTGCTCCCTCGAGATTTCAAGAGCAAAAATTTAAAGACCGATTCACCCTGACCTCCATACTATACAATAAACCGTATTAGCTGGTAGAATAATATCTTGAACCATAAATTACAATTAATGAATTTTCTAGACTTCTGTGTATGCAAGAACATACAATTACAACAGACAACAGGTGACAAGAATACATGTAATAATTGTTTTGGATAACTACACGAATACAACATACGGGCATTTATAAAACAACAACATAATATTAAAAGCACGCCATGTCACTTAGTCAACACTGTAATTTGAGAGAATTATTCAATACATTTATTCTACCTTTATTGATTTTTTTAAACTAGCCATTACTATCACACTCCCACTGCTAACAAGAAAAGGCATCCCCTAATAACTAGTGTCATTATGTTATTTTTATCATGTTTAACACTACCAATTAAAAAATCTAAAGCGATCATTACAAAACCAACTTAGATAAGAAACGTGACTCTCTTTGGGACTAAAACAGTAAAACAAAAAACAAAGCTAATTAAATATCCTACCAACTTATCAAAGACACTTTTGAACGTCAAAAATTACAAAATTGATTCTAGTCGCCCCTTCCAAAAGGTAGTTTTCGTATGGAGAAGAATGGGCAAGAAATTTCACCGTTACTCTTTTAAACTGTTTTACAAGGTTTTGTATACATCTGGGGGCACGGTAGTACCCCCGCCAAGTCGAGCAAAAAGCGGCACGGCCGTACCATCCTTCTTTCGAAACAGTTCAGGCCATTTTCAACCCCCCTCTAAACAATCTAATTTAATATAAAATATGTATTACTTATGAGATACATTGTGTTTTCATGCGATGGTCAAGTCTATTTATTTAAAACATAAAAGATTTTTAATATTGATATGGTCACTATAAGATGTTGTAAGGTTAGCTAATTACGTAATAACTTAATCTGTCAAACTCCGCTAATGAGACACAATTGATTTTCTATTGTTTCGTCGCCAATCGGCGACGCGCGCCGCTTGACCGGTTAAGATAGAAGGTCCCTTAATTAGGGACTGAATAAATTAGCCGACTTGGTATTACATGGATCTCACAACTTTTTACGGTAGAAGAACTGAGTTGCGAGACTTTGCTTTTTTTTACAAGTTATGTTTTTGATGGCTTCATTATTTAGCACGCGTTAGCATTGATTGTCTATCTTTCTACATGACGTAAAAGTAAAGTTTCCAAAAGCAAAGCCACAGTTTGACTACCCTACTTTCACGAACTCCACTCACCTATCACCTAAATATTCTAGTAACATTTCAGCGTTGAACGTGGAACTGTCGACAATCGACATCGCCTGAAATGTTCCATTAAACTGTCAATAACTGACCTCTGACAGTAAATTGAGCCATCAACTGGACGTGGTGACTGGTGTGAACGCGTTATTGGTGGCAATAACTGTCAGATGGAGAACGGTGCAGACTCTGCTTTAGGGAGAAGGGGAGGATGTCGTAGTTATGATTCAAAGCGGGTCATAGGAACTGAATAGTTGGCTCTTAGGCTTATAGGTCGTATGTTTTGCTCATTTATTTATTAAGCAAGCCACACCAACGACATATTTACAAGGATGGTAACAATAAGTAAACACGAGTCTTCAATACTGTGGAAATACATCACTTTGGCATGCACAACGTGTTTATTAAAATATGAACAACTATTCGAATCATTAAATTATTAGCAATAACATAAAAAATTAAACATTACGTCACATGGCACTAGATCAATACGAGTACATACATAAAGTCTATTCAAACGTACATTTTAAATTAATATTATTTCAAGTTAAACAAATATCAACTTTATTTTAATGGATATTAAGTTGATTTCAGAGTGATTAACACTATTGAAACAGTTATAAAAATGTTTGAAGTTGTAGCGTAAACTGAACTTTATTGCGTAGGTTTTAAAGTTATTTTTCTATAAACTCATATTTGTTTAACAAACATACCTACGTACATAAACTTACGCCTTCCTCCCATGAAGGTAAGTAGAAACTACAGAACGCCACCTGCTACGATCATTACTTATATACTCCTTTTGCCTCGTTTACGTTCATACATATGCACCCTAATTACGTAACACACTATCAATCGGAATCAGAATAATTTCGAAGCCAATTGCTAATCCATTGCTTCATAAGTTCGAAAAATTTGTCTGCTCAACACGTAAATAACGCAACGAATGTTGTTGAACTGTCAAAATGAAACCGATTCCGATTGATAAAGTGTTACGCAACTGCCCCGCTGGTCATACACACACACTGGTTGGGATTGGTACCACTACGCACCCGACCTTTCTGAAGAAGATCACCAATAATGTCACTATATGTCCTCCTAGGGCGCCCCCAGAACAATACAACCATACAAATCACAATAAAATACTCATTACTTTTTCTGGTGTTTTAAGTTGTTATTATTTTAACAAGTCAGAAAAATAAATATTATGACACTTTTATATTTCACCGCTAAAACTTGCAGAAGGCAAGGTAACAAAAAACAGTAAATTGTGTTGTTGATTGTACTTTTAATTCTTTACAAATGAAAACAAAAAAGAAAAAGGCAGAGGAAGTAATTCTCCTTAGTAAATGATTGCGTAAGCATTTACCCTGAACAGGGTTTGTTTAGGTGTTCGTAAGACACTATAGAGGTATGAGGAACAGGGTGTAAAGTTGACTCATACTCTATAGAAAAGAGAGGGTCCTCCGACCAGACGGGTGTTCTGTCTGGCGGGCTACTGCCCGATGATTCATGTCAGGCTGTTGTATATATGCTAGTTGCGCGGTAAACTCCGCTTGCGAGATGCAGGATTTGCGTGACGTCAGTATGACGCGTTGTTCGCATGTGGCGTTGTAGATACCGCTACAATACATTTGGAACAGACCATAATATGTAAAAGTATCCGAATATAAAATGTAGGCACAGTTTAGTGATTGACAGATCCCTCAATAACTACTGTTGTATAATCCTGATTGTAAAGGGTATCGCGTGCTTAGTAATATTAACCTTGGAGCGTTGCCAAAGGAAACGCTTAGCCACACTAAGAACAGCACAATTTGAGGTTGACCGTTTCCGAAAGAAATAGTAGTTTATAGTTGCCTTTGCTTAGGGTTCAGTATTGAACACGTTTTCTCCTAATAAGATGAGAAGTTCATCATCATAATCAGCCTATAATGTTCCTACTGCTGGGACACAGGCCTCCTCTGAAATAATTTACACAAAGTAAAGTGCCTGCTTGGGTTCGAACCAACGACTTACAACTCGTAAGTCGCGGCTGTTACCCTCACACCCTGACTTATTACTTGTAATTATTTTTATTTTTTTTATTAAAATCGTTTACTTGCAGGTACAGTCAGCATCAAAAGTCGATTAACACTATCATTTTTACATGTTATTAAATTGACAACAACGTTTTTCAATAAACTGATTATTAGCTTTTCACATAATAGACAAGAGTAGGTATATATTCTAAAAAAAAATCTTCTGCTGAATTTTGGACAAATATTTTGCTCAATAACTATGATTTAAAAAAATGAAGTGTTAATCAACTTTTGATGCTGACCGTACCATGTTTGTAAATTTGTGAACACCATGTATCTATCAGATAATTAATTTAGATGTCATGGTTTCGTTTTTAATTCTTTTACCTATTGCGGTATAGTAATTTTATTTTAGGTGCATCGTCCTCACATGTTCATATATAATTAATGTACCCATACAAAATATTGTAAAACATTTTAAAAGAGTAACGGTGGAGTTTCTTGCCCATTCTTCTCCATACGAAAACTACCTTCTGGAAGGGGTGACTAGAATCAATTCTATTTTAAGATAATTTTTGACGTTTAAAAGTGCTTTTTATGTGCCTATTTGAAATAAATGCTTTGACTTTGACTTACCACTGGGCCACCACTGCTCTCTCAGATGAGAAGTTATCTGCTTGTAATTTTCCGATTGCTTGCTTAAGTTAATTAGTTTTTAGCTCGTTTGGGTAGGACAGATGATTTACTTACAAATAAATAACCAAACTCAAACTAAAAGCATTTATTTCAAATAAACCAATTACAGGCACTTTTGAAGTGTCAAGGAGGCGGTCAGTCAGAAAGATGAAGCTAGTTAATAAGTTCCTATAAATGATCTGTTCGTACTTCAATGAATCAATTTGCCAAGCCTTTTCTTAGCTTAAAGGTTGGTCCAGTCTAACCGGATGCAGCTGGATACCAGCAGTTTATATGGGGCGACTGCCTATCTGACCCCCACAACCCAGTTACTGGGTAACACGACGCCCCTTGGTAAGACTGGTTGTCAGACTTGGATTGGTAATGGATGGTCACCCATCCATGTATTGACTGCGGAAAGCGTAGCTTAACCTTTGATCGACCAGTGTGGCTGTTAATATTAAGCCACGAGCCCCTCTGTTCGTACCTCGTTATTATTAATTTTATTTATGAAATAAATATCACCTTCTCATACTTAGCAAGGAAAAGAGAACAGAAAATACATTGTTGAGAAATATTTAAAAATAACAGCGTTACTTGAACATGGCTGAACGAAATTTCGTGTAAATCGTGAAACCCACTTTCAGCGTTGAAATCCGCGGTATTTATAATTTATCGGTGCACTCAGTTTTATTCAAATTTTTCATACTACGAGTATTATCAGAGGTTTAAAAGCTATGGTTTCTCAACCTATTATATATTTACTACGATTTTAAAAGAACTATCATTTAAAACTAACATGGCATCATGCCCGTATGCCTGTATTTTATTGTATTATAGTACATCCACACTGCAAGTCACATGTAAGGCGAGCCAATAATTATAATGTAATTAAGTCTAAATGTATTTTTGTTATTAATTAGAATAAAAGTTTCATGTTTATTGGTTTAACCACCAAAGTGACAATTTACAACCACTTTCACTAAAACAATATCTAGTTATATGGTCATGTTATGGGGTCAACATCATATGCCTAGCCTTTTCTCAACTATGTCGGGGTCGGCTTCCAGTCTAACCGAATGCAACTGAATACCAGTATTTTACATGAAGCCACTGCCTATCTGACCTCCACAACCCAGTTACTGGGTAATACGATACCCCTTGGGAAGACTGGTTGTCAAATCAGGCTTCTGACGACCCGTAACGACTGTCAAAGATCCACGAATGACGGCCGGGACCAACGGCTTAACGTGCTTTCCGAGGCACGGAGGGTCTTGGTATGTAAAGATGGGCACACATCCACGGACCAACCGCGACAAGCGTAGCTTAACCTGATCGATCGACCCGTGCGGCTATTATTACTTAGCCACAAGCCCGTTGTTATGGGGTATGCTCGTAAACAATGTTTAGCATAACATAATCAGCCTATATTGTTCCCACTGCTGGGACGCAGGCCTCCACTCGGTAAGAGGGAATGGGCCGTAATCTACCACGCGGGCCCAGTGCGGATTGGTAGATGTCACATATCTTCGAATTTTTGGTTCTAGGACATGTCGGTTTCCTCACGATGTTTTCCTTCACCGTTTTGAGAGCAGTGGTGATGAAATAATTTACACAAAGTAAAGCGCCTGTCTGGGTTCGAACCTACGACCTACAACTCGTAAGTCGCAGTCGTTATCACTGGGCCACCACTGTTCTATGTTTAGCCGTTCATTATAAGCCGATTATGTTTAGCATAATCGGCTTATAATGTTCCCACTGCTGAGACACAGGCCTCCTCTCTTCGAGAGTGAGTCGGCTGTAATCTACCACACCCACACGGGCCCAGTGCGGGATGGTAGATATGCCACATGTCTTAGAATTTTTGTTTCAAGGACATGGTTCCCTCACTATATTTTTATTTTTCGTTCACCGTTTTGAGAGCAGTAAGTTGTCAAACAGTGTTTAGTTATGTGATAACTGAAAACTTCTTAAGGGAAGGAGGGGTCTTATACTCATCATTATGAACAAGTTATACAAAGGGACCAAGAATATAATTTCTAAAACTTTTCCACTGAAGCTTTTCAAAGGGCGGCGCCACTACACCCTGTCCTCCGCCTTCTGCATCCAGTCTGTCCCAGCCACCTTTTTAAGGACGCTGGTCCATCTGGCTAGAGGGCGTCCCACACTACGCTTGCCGATACGCGGTCTCCACTCCAGGACTCATCTGCTCCACCGGACATCGGTCCTTCGACAAACATGGCCAGCCCACTGCTAGTCAGCTTTCTTAGTCTGCAAAGCTACGAGTATGTCGGTAACTCCGGTTACTATCGATAAAAATAATATTTCCATACACCTACGAAAGATTTTAAATACTTTGCAAACATATCATCATGTATATTCCACTTTCGGTCTTTAAAAATAATACAATAGCTAAAAGTCTTGGGAACTATGTGAATATTTTAGTTATAGCGGTATTTTAGGTTGCTTCCAAAAATAACGCGGATGAAAATAAAGCCATTAATGGGTAGTTTTACTTCAATTGCTATGAAAGCTTAAAATAAAAGCGTAGGAGCGGCTCATTTATTCAAGTTATTTATAGAACTGTGCCTTAATTAAATTGAGTTGTTATGGTAAATTAAGCTTATTTCGACGTTTCTGTCTTAGTACTTTGATCTTACATACAACATCAAGCCTCTTGTTGGTTCTTGTTACTTCCGTATAAATAAACGTTTATTATTATTTTCCTTAATTACTTTCGCATTGCGCCTCAAGCGGAGCCTGCTAGAACATCTAGTTAGACGAGGATATGGCCGATGAAGTAAAGCTGTGACCGAATGGTGGCCAAGGTTAAGCCAAAGGAATCAGGGCTGTCCAAAAGCGCGTTGAGTTGATGATATAGTCAAAGTCGCTGGAAACACCTGGATGAGGAACGCAAGGATCCGAGATATGACAGATAAATGTGGAGGCCTGTACCCACCTAGCAGCGGCTAATTTCGGGCATGTGTGATACATCTAAATTCCACTTGATGCACGTGTATACTTCAAAAATGGCGCTAACTATCGTCAAACTAAAAAAAAGCGTTGTTGCACAAAATTATTGATATTACGTTAAAAACCAACCGTTTGAAACAACCGGCCCTTAGTCTTTCAGATGTATTACTAAGTTAACAACATCTCACATCAAACAACAACAACAAAGTCTTTATTTTTACATTGAAACCCTATCCCCGATGGCTTACTTGGCCTAAATTGACGAACATCGACGTTAGCAAGATGTTTCTGCAAATTTTGAGATCACTTAGCGAGACGTGCTCACATGTCGAGCTCTTCATTTTGTCATTAAGGGTTGATTTTACCAAAGTCAGAAGGCCAATGCCCGTAATTAAAAACGTACAAAATCTAGTCGCAATCTCATATCAGCGACAAATGTAGGGAAATTAGAAATAGGTATTTTTGACACATTAACACTGATATCCATATCAGACTGTGAATGTTTTTAAATTACGAGAATTGCCCCACAGATTTATCCGTCTAGTATGGAAATACGGTCAAAAATTCGAAATTTATTCCGCCGCTCCCCGCCCCACGCTGCCAGTCTGGCCAAGCACTTAGTGTGATGTACTGCGTGGTTGACGGTTATGTGATGGGTCTTTATACATATTGTATAAAACTTCACCCTTAACGCTTACTCTTTCTCAACAGGTAGACGAAAGCCACACTATTCCGTTTGGGACTATGAAGGTCCATCGTCACCACCACGGGATCCCACTGTCAATGACCAACACGTCACTGCACTTCCCGCTGACCAACCTGCAGCTGTACCCTAACAAGACCGTGGACATCACCTGCCTGAGCACCATACCTAGTTACGCCAGCATGGGTGAGGGGTTCGCTGATGTGCAGAATAGTACTGTTACAGGTATGTAAAATATATAAATAATTATCTCGTATTGACCCACTGCAGGGTATAAAAACCTGCGGTGAACTTTTTCTTCGGTTATATAAAAAAAAACAGCTGTTTTTTACAAACGTGCAATACCTTACCTACGCAGTCAAAATGTATGGAACAGCTGTTTTTTTTAATAACCTTATAAAAAAGTATAAGTAAGGTTCGTTGTACACGGTATGGTGTCTTTACGGTACGTCGCGTTGACCGCGCCGTAGAAAAATTGTGTGAGCTAGTATATGCGCATACGACGCCGACGCCGTACCGTAATGTCGCCGTGTCTGTCAACAAGCTGTTATACATACAACACTGATGCCTACACACGGCGAATCAACCATAGTTTTTCACGGAAAAGAAATCTGTCAAATGTCTTTAATAAATTTTCAACTTTATCACTAAATCATAAGGTTGAAAGTTGATTGGGAGACAGTTTCGGGTAGGTTGATGTGCTGGCGTCTGTACAACGGGTTAAGCCCATTTTCAATTCTCATTTTGCAACCTTAACCGCACTATCACTAATTCACTACTTAAATGCTGAAAGCTCAAAAGAAATTCCAGTTTCCTATTAAATTTTCAATTCTCCGATTTCAGAAAAAAATAGATTAGTAGCCCTTGCCTAATTTACTTACCTACTTTAGATTCTTACTCTTCACAAAGAACACACCCTCCAAATTTCATGTTTCTAGGACCAGCGGTTTAGGCTGTGCGTTGATATATCAGTCAGTCAGGACTTAAAATTTTATATAATATATATAGATTTCACAAACATAAAATACATTATTATAAAGATGTTTTACTTTAAAATACCGGTGCCAGTATAATTTATTATTTAACATCAATCCCTGTTAAAATATTAGTTCTCTGAATATTTCCCCTCCAAAAATTAAATGCCAGAATGTGACTTTGTATTTTGTATTCAACGCATACTTTTCGCCCCTTGGGTAATAAAACAAGGGTGTGCGTTAATCGATTTACATCACTCTTAATTCGAGACGCATCTAATCAAAATTCGATCACGTGTGACAAATTCGAATTAGATACGTCACTGGATGTCAATATATCACACGACAGAAGGGTTGATTGTAAGAACAATACAGGTATCTTTTGTATTTGTAAATACGTAAGATGAAAAAGATAAAAACTTGACTACCTAAGCAGTTATTCACAAGCAAGAAAGAAAAATCCTTAGGAATATTCCAGTAAAAAAAATCAACCAGGAAATTATAACGGTTCAAGCACCCATCAAAATTAAGCCCTGAGACGTATGCAAGTACAAATTCCAGCCGAGCTAAATTATCCTCGTTTCCAGCGGTGAAAAATTCCCGTCATAATTTTTGTTATAAAAACGTTTTTTTCTTTTTCAGTCAACGTGGTTCGGATCGAACCAGCGCCGACTCAGCTGCCCGTCAAAATCGTTAGTTCCCAACTAAATTTATCGGCTCGATGTCATGTAGAACGTGTATTGATTGTTTTAGTAATATTTGTGTGCCATATTTACTCCTAAACTCGGATGTGACGTATGTATATTGTAACATAACATCTGTCAAATTTGTTCTCATGTAATGTAAGGTAACATCAGCTTCGTCATAAAGGCTGATCCATATTATTACGGGGGCAGGTTGTGGGCTAACGCGCGGTGGTTCCAAATGACTCCAATTTGCCGCAGATTGCGTTGCATTAAAACCCGAGCAATAATATGTGGAAGCCTTTATAACGCATGCACATCAACTCCTGATATTTGATATTCGCAAAGTCGCCCCAAGCGAATATTACTAGTACGTATTTTATGAGCTTAGTAATGTATTACGGTAACTGGGTACATAAATAGTTTGTTGTGAGGAGTGTATTGACTGTGGTGCTAAAATGCTGAAATTATTATGATTTCATGTGTGTGTATTCAGTGTTACGTTTTTGGAAAATAAATGACCAAGACCAAACATTTGTCATCTAGTTGGTGAAATTGAAGAGTTAGTTTAGTTTTTCATTCGTAATACAAAGCATACAGACCACTTTTATAATAACGTTGTTCGTTTTTAAAATACCGATCGATATTTTTTTCATTAACTACAGACAAAACAGCGTTTGATTGCGTGCGAATAATAACTTGTTTCGTGCGTTACAATTTGACAGGTGTTATAAAAAAAATATGAAGAAACATGTCGATATAATCTATTTTTAATTGGTGTATTACATCGTTAGGATTTCAGTAGAATATTGTTTGGCTCATTCGTTTAAAAACACAGCCTTCTTTTATTTTGGCCTTCATCGCAAGGCTGTGGCTATTTCAAACAGACGTACCAATTTGGATAAAATACATTTGTATTTATATTTTACAGACCAAGCAAACTTTTGAGATAAAATGGTAATTTTACCAACAATTTCATACTAATTTTCCAAACAATAAACTTTGGTAACAACTCGATTGGCGGCAATAGTCGCCTGAATTCGCTTAATCGCTCTTAAAATCTGTTCAAATAACTTTAAATGACGCGATTCCCTTTGCAAATAAATATTAATTTGATCAATGTTGGTCATAATCTTATTATGGACATTTAAAATAAATCCCTACAAAATAAAGGATCCCGAGGCAACGTTTATTTGAGTCGCCAATATCATTATGGCTGCTCTTATGAATAATGGCAAGAAAGGATTCTGAAATTTCGCTTCCTTCATGCTAAATTTTGTACTCTAAATTCCTTTGAATGACGTTTTTAATATACATCTGGTTAATAAAGATTATCTACAAAATCTAAGCCGTGTTTTATATACAAGCATATACAGACGCATAAACTATACAGCGTACAATAAAAGCAAGCTCTGCACGTTACTGGGCGCCAGCTAATGGCGTTATTTAACGTAAAAAATACAGCGCGAATTGAACATGGAATAAATGTGAATTTTATATCAAACTTTATTGCCATGTTATTTTTAACAGCACGTTTTAATTATGTTCAGGCGATTTTGTAAAAGAATCCACGACCAAACGTTTGTCCATTTATATTTTTTACAAGATGGCTGACATTTTCGACGCGGTTTTACTTTTTGATTTGATCTTTATCGATGAGCTTCTCAGCGCTTCTTTGTATCCTTTGTATATTTACCTTTTAACTTATGTATGCGCAATTATGAGACTGAATTAGAAAGTTAGATATGTAAATGACCCGATTTGACACCCACCTATCAATTGCTAGAGAGCCCATGTCCATTTTGTAATATAATATAATGTAATGGCTAAGCCAGAGACAGTAAAAGCGTGTAAAGAGTCACATTAATTACGAGTAATTGCGTGACTTTAAAAATGAATGCATTGGCTTTTACATATCAGTAGAAAATTGTATCTAAACATGAGTGATCTTTTTGTGTTTTTTTATTTCTGAACTAAGATAATTGTGGAATTCTTGAACATAGACTCGTAAAAAATTGTAAATAAAAACTAAATAAAAATCAAAAGTAGTTAAATGAAAATACTTTATTTCCCGATGTCTGATATATTTGTGTACTGCTTGTAGAGTAGAAAACTTAGGTACGTTAGGCAAGATGAAATTGATAAAAATTGTAAGTTGCTCTTAAAGTCTTTGTGGTTTTACTTAGTAAATTATTACTTTCAACATGAGCTACCAAATTAGTTCATTAGAATATATGTTTTTATTATGAGTTTGGTTTTAAAGAAAATTGTAAAGTTGCAAATCTCTACCTAGATTGACAAATCAATCAAAAATATACTCATTCGTTGTAGACAATGTAAAAAATGAAGATAAAAAATATGATTTAACACACATTGCGTCAAAGTCAATTGTTTTATTTTAAAATCTCGACAAAGTGAAAAGTGAATGTGAATCGAAATGACTATGATGCTCGCGAGTACATGATATGGTGGATAAGACATCGCGCAACAAATGCCTCTATGTGGAACTTCTCATCAAAACTACAGGATGTTATTAAAAAGCTATTAGCCTAGAGATTACGTTAACTTAGAGCTATATGCTAATTAGGTTGACGGTTATTGCATTATTCATGAGGTATATGAATAATCTAAGGAACCTCTTATCTTATTATAATGATATAATAAGAAAAGAGCAAGTCAGCAAAGCGAAGCAGCAGCTAATGCTAACCTACAGCACTAGCTCTAGTAAAATCATTTAATTTAAGACTCATATTATTATTTTTTACACTGAAAGTAGTTTCTTGTTCGTCTCTCAAAATACTCCCCATATACCTACTACGAGTATATTTACACAATAGTGCAGTCCATGCTAGTAAAGACAAAGCCGTCTGAAAGCTCTGTGGGACGCATAGTATCCATTCGAGTACACGTGACACTTAAGCCAAGAGTCGTTGTGTTGTAGATTAATATGAATTAGTATTTCATATAAAATTGCCATTCAATGGAGTAAAAATCGTATTAAGCATAACAATGATGACCGATTAGGTACTTCTTCTTGTTCGTCATATCCATAGAACAGATAAAAGAAGTTGTTCTGTGGTCATATCGATGGCACGACAGTGTATTAAGTTTTGTTGGCCCATAAGTTCGCTACTACCACGTTTAGAAGTAGATTACAGTGCGGCCGACGAGATAATATGTTCTTGACACCTGTCAGTTTGATAAAAACGAATAGATACGTGTTTCGTGAATTTTCTTGTTTTTTTTTTTTTTATTGATGCACTGACGCATTCTCTTGACGGCCGGACTGTAGGTACTCATATCGACACGAAAAGATTAAGAAAAAGAAGGTAGGTACCTACTTATTCTCAAATTCAACTGTCAATCAATTTATAAATTTAAAACGTCACTATTACTCGTTTGCCAGCTTCAGCGCCAACGATACTTGACGGAATCACGTTTCAGCGTTACTTTAACAAAGATCTATTTTAAATTCTTCAATCTGCAACTGCACTTTATATTTCAGTAGGTATAGTGCTATCCACTCCCAGTAGTCGCTCAGTAGTGAAATCCATGTTAGCGTAGACAAAGCCGGGCCGGAGCGTTGTGGGACGTGTGGTGTTAGCCCGTGTCTGCATACAGTGCACAGTGAAGCACACGACGCGTCGCCTAATGATCTAGCAATCATTGCACTCTCGATTGTATGTGGCCAGTATTTTGAGCGGACGAATTTAGAACTATTTTTGGAACACGTGCTTATTTGAAATACGAATACATTTATAAAAATGTTTGATGCAACAATAATGATCGGATTAAATACACGTTTCATGCACAGCATATATACATATTTTTTACATAAATTCAAGGCAAATTATTGGCATATTTTTGCAAAGGTATTTGCATAAAACCATGTAGGAGGCATGTTGCACGATGGAATATTTTATTAATGAGAATATTTAGGAGCAATTGTGTAACAAAAACATATCATGATTAGGAGTGAGTATTTATAAACAATTTTATAAATGTTGTCAATAAGGAGAGGCTTACATATCGTTCGGTTCGTATTGTAAATGTTTAACATTGATTAATTAACTGTATCGCAATGTTTTCTTAAGCCAAACTAAAAGGTTATAGGAAACAAGATTAAATGTATTGTATAGATAATCTGAATGATTTAATTTTTGAACGTAATCTCGTAATTAGCAAAGCTTAAAGCGTAAATAAGGTAGATAATTATATTGTGTGTAAAACTTATAAAATTAATGTAAGTAAATGAATATTATGTGGATATATCAATGGAAAATAATAACTGTGTTTACTCTTAATATTTTATTGACTTTTTTTGTTCAATGTCAGTAGTTTGGAATTTCGTAAACAATTCGCTCGATGTTATGTTAGAGTTTATATTTCAAATGTATATAGCTAATTTCCAAGAATACTGGGATATAACATGTAACTATGTGCTGTATGACGTCATTAAAAATACTTAAATTACCTATTTATTAAAAAAAACAGACTAGGAACAGGAAATGTAGATCTAAGACAATACAACTCTCCTCATTTTTGATAATACGCCATACATTTAAAACATCATTGATATTATTTTCAATCATCAAAACATTGAAAATGTATTTTTAATCTCCACCAAAAATAAACTAGTTTTCGTTAAAAGTGAAACGAAATCCCGAACCTCTGCTTTTCGAAGTAATACCAAAGGTCATTATCGGAATGATACTGTCGATAAATGAAACCAATTACAATGGAGATTAAATTAAATATTCCAATCAGTTCTCAGTTTCCGCGAATAAAAATAGGTTGACAATTCTGTGGATATAAAGGTAAAAATAACAATCATTATTTTTATTTTAAGAACAAATGTTAAGGTGTGTTCATATCCTAAAACAGTACATTACTATACGCGTGAGTTAAGAGCGAGGATACTAAACGCCGTGCATTAATAGACTACCTAAGTCACACGTGTCGTATACTATTTTAGAGCTCGTGTGACCTAAACTCGCGCTTAAGTCACGCTTTTCCGGGTAAAAATGAACTACTTAAGTCACAGAAAAGTGTGACATAAGTGCGACTTTAAGTCACAAAGTGCTATAAGAGAATATTGTCAATACTGATTTGATTACAGTTGCGCGGACATTGCTCGTGTTTAATCAAAATGAGTAAACAATCGCTCTTTGTTTTCTTTTTTTTATAATTTTTGTGTGATAATAATATGGTACTAATCTCACGTCTCCTATTTTTTGGCTACGAACAATATATTTCAGTTAGAAAAAACTATTTACTTACTGAGCAAACACTGATAAAAATTCCTCAAATTTTCCTCTCGCCAACGGTTCTGTTCAAATACAAATAAAATTACGACGATCACTGGAATATAAGTCGATTTGTCTGTCTCTAGCGATTCTCTAGTCTACATTGTTCATGTTCACTCCCGTGACTTCACATAACTTAGTAACTGCATTGAAATCAAAAGATAATTTACTGTATTTTCTATATTGACGATGTAATTCATGCAGGCTATCGATGTCTTCCTTATTGCTATACACTCTTTATATAAACTTTAAGTCTTATTGTAAGTTAGATTTTATATCGTAATAGTTTTAATGGAATTACTGAGAAACCGGATATTTCTTTGATCCTAGACATAACCAGCACCCTAATTGCGTAACACACTTTCCATCACAATTCGACGGTTTTGACGAAAATTCCTAATCCATTGCTTCATTATGTTTGAAAAATTTGTCGGCTTGACAATGTAAATAACGCGATGTACGTGGCTGAACTGTCAAAATGAAAGGCATTGCGATCGATTGCCATTGTTTGTGTGTTACGCAATTACCCCGCAGTCTTGGTTGCTTCATAGTGATTGCCACTAATGAGACTATTCAGTGTTGTCAATTACGCATCATTGTAAACAAAAAACATTGCGTAATGATAGGTTTTATAATTCATATCATTTACCATCCCTCTAGAATAAATTGATTGTATATAAATGTGAGATGTATATTTCGAATGTAACTTACTTGTGAAGATATTTTATTCGATTCACTGTAGCTGATAACCTAACTTCCTCGACAATTTTATTTATGGGTTAAGAAATATTACACGGAGAAGTATAAATCACTGTTTAATCCAAAAAATATACTGTTTAATGCAGTGCTCTCGAAATGTGGGTATTGTTAGGGGTACATATTTGAATATCGAACATTAAAATACCTACGTGTAAAATGTCAACGTTCAAAACATCGAAAATTAAAATATCGGTTATATCGTTATATCGAAAATTATTATACCTAAGCATAAAATGTCTAAAATTGAAATGCCGAGTTATAAAAATATCTAATGATTAAAAACATCGATAATCATTATACCTAAATTCAAAATGTCAACAGTCAATACACTTTAGTTCATTATATTTTCGTTAAAAATACCTACTAGTTAAAATATCGAATTTGATATAGGAAAAAATGTCGGTAGATTTGAAATTGTCACACACTGCCAACGCATAAGTCAACTCATTTGTCTGTCCACTGCAAACGTGTAACGTATTGTTTAGCGAATAATTATTATCATGTCGGATCACGGATTAGAAGTTTTTAAGACTCAAAAAGGGGGATTTAAGGTGCAAATAAATGGTTTTGCTTATACTAAAAATCGGCTGAGTCATGATAAAATATATTGGGATTGTGAATATAAAGTAAACAGTTCATTCAAGTGTAAATCACGATTAATAACCAACATTTTTACGTGTTTGTACGTGTTTTATTTTATGTTATTTATTATTTGAAAATAATATTACTTAAGCTTGCAGCGTGCAAGCAAGCATGCATCATGCAAGCGAGCATGCATCATGCAGTAGGCATGGTTGCAGGATGCAAGAGAGAGCCAAGGGCACCCCGGTGTTAGGTTAGGTTAGGTTACTTTAAACCCTTTACACAGAAATAGGGGCCCCGCGTAGCGGGGCTCCGTCGACATAAGATGCAAGAGCAGGCGCGGCCTACAAATGTGTTTTTCTAAGTTATTTATTATGTGAAAATAATATTACTTAAGCATGCAGAGTGCAAGCGAGCATGCATCATGCAGCAGGCATGGTTTCTGTCACGGCTCCGGCGCTGCGGGGCTCCGGCGGTCCCACGCGAGCTTATCGTCGTCGATGGTTTTAACGCTCACCACCGCAGCTTCGGCTTGCTGGCCGGCGTCGCCGGCCAGCCTCAGCCGCGGCGGCGGGCGTTAAAGCCACCTCCGCCTCAACTCGCGGGCCGCCTCGCCCCTCTGCGCCTACGCGGGCTTAAATTACACTCTAGGGGTAGGGCAGACAAGACCACGTGGAGTCGGTTTTGCAGCGATTTGTTTCTGTCACTAATTTTTGTAGCACAACAAATAAATATCGATATTTAGGACATTCGATACTCTGTACTTCGATATTTGAATCATTAGATAATCTGTACTTCGATATTTTAGCCTTTCGATGTCATGTTTGTCGATAATTAGATTTTAGATATATTGGACGTAGGTTATCTAACCATTCGACAATATAAACTTACGTTATTTTAATTTTCGGTTTTATGGTCGTTCGATATTTTAATTTTCGATGTTTTGAACGTTGACATTTTACACGTAGGTATTTTAATTTTCGAAATTCAAATATGTACCCATTGTTAGAGCCAACAAGATGGTGTAAAACCTCTTTTTATATTTCATTTTTATTGTTCTTGATTTAAAATATTTTACATCTTCTTTTGTTTTTTACTGCTTTAAGTCGCTCGCGTCGCTGTATATCATATTCTCAAAAGACCACATTCGTAAAACATCACATTCGTAAAACACGATATTCGCAAAACATCATATACTCATAATATCGCTCTCTTATGTGTGCACAAAAGCTAAATGAACATTTTATAATATTTCATCTTTGTTTGCTTATGCGTTGCCGAAACCAGGAACCTTTAGACATAACAGAGCAAATTGTGAAAATCAGACATGAAATAACCTCTACCACAGTCTGAATATAATATCATTCATGCGACATATATTATTCTTACCAATTAAACCAAAGGTATGTTTATTCTCCGTGCAATGTATCCGAGCCCTTAGACAAGAACGCACTAGGCAGTTTAACTGCTGTAAACATCTATGTCTGTAAACCGTATTGCTCTGTGACAGCTTTTTCGAGAACTTTACTGTACATAAGATTGGGTGACGCGGTTTTTTTGCCCAGTAAGTTTCTCCTTATTCCTTCTATGTTGAAATCAAACACTTATGTGTTAGCTGAGCCGATAGTAGTTAATGAATAAATGTTATTATATCGTGTGTTTCGTGTAACACTCTGTTGCGCTGAATTTGTATGGAAAATTATGTCTAATATTTACAAGATGTGAAATTTTATCTCTTTATAATATAAATGTATTACACGTTGGTTTACACATAATAATATCTTGTTTTATTTGTCCCTCTATAGCCTTGAAACTTGGTATCTAGATTTATAGGACGCTAAAGTTTGAAAAACTCTCCGTTGCGTCTTTCTTCGTTTATATTCTAGCTTTAAACACTGCCACTGTCTTCTTGTATCAGTAAATCCGTGGATTTGGTTTGTATTCTTTGAGATTTTGCCTTACGATTGTGATCAGGGACGACTTTTCAATTTGCTGAAATAATACAGTATTCATAATGGAAAATGAAACAAACATAATGAGTAATATTTGCATAGCTAATGAATTCACGTTATACTGCACATTTGTGAAATGTTTAAGCACAATTATTTCGTGCATAGTTGCAAATTAAATCAAATACAAATACTGGTTAAGGTTTGAATGCAAAGACAAAATAAATACGCGTTCGTTTTGTGGCGCAAGTAGTGCCTAGACAAACTTGGTGAGAAAACTAACACCATTAAGTATTCCCGTCTTCTTTGCGATAACACAGCGGACGGAGCTACTTCGCCGGCCGTCCTAAAATACCAGTTCACTCAAGGCAATTTTAAAGGATAGTGAAAAGTTCGTGTTCGCAAACTACGAAGCCGTGCTTTTCTGTTGATGATTATTATTTATGACAAGATTTTTCCATTTTTTCAGACTGACGACATAAACATATATAGAATAGACGACCTACCTACTGAAAACGTCACTCTTCTTGAATATATATGTAGAGAAAATGTTGGAATTATTTATTTATTTTCACTTCTCATGCTCTAAAAGTTCGTCTTTATGTTGTGCTTAGGCGACATAAAATCGCTTTTTATGTTCTAGTGCATAAAGTATTTTTTTTTTCTGAGACTAAGGTAATTAGGCCTAACAGCCATACGCGCAATAAAATTTCGCAGATTAAAGTCGTGATTTATTTCATTTTCTTTAATTTATACTACTTCCGTGTTTTCTATCGTTAATTTAATAAAATCAGGTAAAATAGTTGTCATTTATTATTTAAAAACGCAAAGAAACGTTTTTATGACTTGGCAGTATGAAGTACCCAAGTCGAATGACAAATGTTGAAATAAAAAAAAAAACTTTTTAAAAAGTTTCGTGGCGGTATTATCTGTGGTGGCGGGAATTAGCTATGCTTTGCTACATTTTTGATTAATTATGCCTGTACTCCTGTGCCTGTGTGCTGTGTATACTTTATGCCTGTTTCATTTTCTCGCAATCGAAGTGAAAAGCAGAGTGTATAAACTCAGGCATAAACGAGCCATTTTACCCCTCGACTTAACTATCCACCCTCGCCTGCGGCTCGCGTGGATATAAACGTCTCGGGGTAAAATAGCTTCTTTTATGCCTTAGTTGTACAATCTACTATTATTTATTTGGGATCTCCAACAAAGGATACACATACACAATATAGATCATATTAATAAGACAGGTTTACGTGTGCTCCTTTAATTACTTTTGGAATCAAAGAGGCTACTTAGATCGAACACATTTATTTACACCACAATTATTACATTAAAACAACGACTTTTCTCTTTGACGGAACAGTTTGAAGTGACATATTCTAATTACTTATTCGAATATATTAAAACATTGTCATGTAGGTATACAACCTCCATCACGCACCCTTAATCTGCAGCAGATGCATGCGCAAGATTACATTAAAGTACCTACCTAACATAATTACCTACATGTGTACGCACCCATAAACTACTCAGTGTGTACACACCCTAAGTATATTCAGCTGGAGCTATCGTGCACTGATATACAATCTATCTTTATTACCTAAGTCTGTTCATAACACAGCTCTACAACAAAAAATTACTAAACACAAACAAAATAAAATTATCTATTACAAATCATAACAACTCAAAATAAAATCACATCAAAAACAATATTAGATAACATCATTACATCACACATCGCTCGCCCCCTTAATAGATAACTTTTTTAAAAATTGCTTTAGTTTAGGGCCTGGTAAAGATTTTGTTAACATATCTGCTACCATTTCTTGTGAAGGCATATATTTTACCTCAACCGCCTGATTGACTATAGCTTCGCGAACGAAATGAAACCTAATATCGATGTGTTTAGTCCTGTTATGGTTCATCTTGTTTGTAGCTATTTTATGTGCTGATTGGTTGTCATTGTAAATGACCACCGGTTTGACACAAGTCCCCTTTGTTAAACTTTTTAACAAATTTCTTAAATAAATAGCTTCTTTCGATGCTTGACTGAGGCCTATATATTCTGCCTCTGTGGAGGACAGCGCCACGCATCCTTGCTTTCGACTTTCCCAAGATACTATATTATCTCCTAGTCTAAAAATTAAACCTGTACAGGATTTTCTATCATATGACCCACCCCAATCCGCGTCTACGTAGCCATTTAATTCTAAATTGCCTGTTTTCTTGAAAGTTAGTCCAAAGTTCGACGTCCCCTTTAAATATCTAAGCACCCGTTTAGCACATTTGAAATGTAATTCATCGTAACATGAATTAAATTGTGACAAAACACTAACAGCGTGCGCGATATCAGGTCTAGTACTTTGAGCTAAATAATTAAGACAACCTATGAGGGTCTGATATGGCAACTTACAACCGGAATCTGAAGCTTTCTCTAATTTGAGACCTACTTCCATTGGGTTAATGACTGATTTACAATCCGTCATATCAAAATCCTTCAAAACATTAAGAACGTACTGTTCTTGATCAAGATAAATCGTACTTTTATCTCTCCTAAGTCTCATGCCTAACACGTGTCTAGCAGGACCTAAATCCTTAACTTTAAACCTTTTAAGCAAGCCATTTTTTAATTTCTGCTTCTCGGTTTCGTTATTTTTGGAATAAAATATAAAAATGTCATCGACGTATATGACTACTACTATTCTATTTCCATCGCTAAACACCTTTTGATAAAGACAAGGTTCTATTTCTGATTGTACGAAACCTAAAATGTTCATCTCCTGATCTAGCTCATGGAACCAAGCATTTGACGCTTGTTTGAGTCCATACAATGATCTTTGCAATTTACATACCTTTTTCTCTTGACCTTTAACAATCGCCCCCTTAGGCTGAAGCATGTAGATGTCCTCTTTTAGCTTGCCATACAGGAAAGCAGTTGTAACATCCCATTGGTCAATGAGCCAATCATATTCTACTGCTAATGAGAATAGTAATCGTAAGGTTGAGCTTCTTACGACCGGAGAATACGTTTCATTGTAGTCTATTCCACGTACCTGCGTAAATCCTTTAGCTACTAGCCTCGCCTTATATTTCGACACTTTACCGTCACTGTCTCGTTTAATTTTGAAGATCCACTTGCAATGTATTGGCTTTTTATCCCGTGGTAAATCTACCAGTGACCACGTCTGATTCTCGTTTAATGATTTCATTTCATCATCTATAGCATTTTGCCATAAATTAGAATCAGGCCTTGCCAATGCTTCTTCAATTGTTATTGGATCGCCATTAATTTGCGCGATAGCATTATAAATAACAGGCTTGCGCTCACGAAAATTGTATCTTCGTTCTGGTTCCGCTGTACTGCTCGTGGTAGCTACCGTTTCATCAGGCGTCGCAGCCACCTCAGTGTCAATACACTCCGCTTCATGAAACTCTTCTTCATCTTGTATATTATTATTAGACGCACCACTTTCAACCACAGGTTCTATCCGTTCCTCCTCTATATTAATAGGAACGACTGTGTTCTTCTTCATGTCAGTACCATCTCCAGGAAAAACATTTTCCAAGAATTTGACATTTCTTGAGAATGTTATCTGACCCGTTTTTGGATTCATCAGTCGATAACCTTTAGTAATTTCACTATAGCCGATGAAAATCATTTCTTCAGTCTTCATATCAAGCTTTTGCCGTTTCTGTTTAGGTTTCAATGCATATGCTTGACAACCGAAAATTTTCAAATGACTCAGGTCTATTTTCTTATCTGACCAAAGTTCTTCCGGTACTTTATTCATAACAGCCTTAGTCGGGCTTCTATTTTTTAAATATACCACTGTACATACCGCTTCAGCCCAATACTTTTTACTAAGTTTGGCCTCACAAAGCAGCGTTCTTGCTTTTTCAATGATAGTTCTGTTTGCCCTCTCAGCTACACCATTTTGCTCAGGCGTATAAGGAACCGTCTTCTGATGCTTTATACCAGCTGACCTTAAAATCTTATCGATGGCTTGGTTACAGAATTCCTTACCATTGTCAGATCTGAGACACTTTATCGACTTTCCTGTCTGCTTCTCCACTTCCGCCTTATATTCTCGAAATTTATCGAGGGTTTGACTCTTATTTCTCAAGAAGTAGACATGCGTCTTACGCGTATAATCGTCGATAAACAACAGCATATATCGAGATCCACTGAATGATGGTTCTTCCATTGGTCCGCATAAATCACTATGTACAATTTCCAAAACTTCTTTCGCTCGTGTACCTTGATTTTTGATAGAGCTCTTACAAGTTTTTCCATTTATGCACGGAACACATGGTTCAATTTTATCACTTGATTTAAAATTCAATCCAGTTACCATATTTTTCAATGAATTCATATACTTTCGTCCCAAATGTGCTAATCTTCTATGCCAAATATTTGACATAATTTCATTTGACAAAGTCAAGTTGACAACACAATTTTCTTTTTCATTCAACTCGAAAATTCCATCAACCTCTTTGCACGTTGCTACTATTTGGTCTGTTTTATTTTTAATAGAGCAACCTTTTTTGTCAAATTTTACCGCGAACTCCTTCTTTACAAGATCGCTTACTGAAATTAAATTCATAGAAAGTCCGGGAACATGATAAACATTCGTTAATAGGAGTTCAGTGGTATTATTTACTTTCGGGATGGCATTCCCTCTTCCTATAACTTTCATTTCTTTCCCGTTTGCAACTTTTATCTTTAAGTCATTCTGTTGCCTTTTGTAATTCAGCAATTTTCCGACATCGTTCGTCATGTGGTTTGAGCAGCCACTGTCCAAGTACCATCGGTCCTTTTTCACCGTGTTCGCCATACTCAAGCATGGATTCGCTCTCTTAGTGACTTTGCATTCAGATGCTTTATGACCTTCTTTGTGACATTTGAAGCACTTGAATATCAATGCCTTTTTCTTTTCAAACTTCTTTTTATTTTCCGTCGTTGAAACTAGAGCTTGCTCTCTATTCTGACCATTTTCAATCTGTCTGCTTGCTTCTTGCATCAACTTTGATTTTAACTGCTCAAGTTTAATTTCTTTTCCGCCATTGTCTATCGCCATTATAAATGGGTTGTAATCTGACGATAAACCGCTTAATAATATGGAAATTATCCACTCGTCAGAGATTTTTGCATCAATGTCTGCAAGTTGTTGCGCCAAACAAATTATTTTTGAAATATATGTTTCCATGGTTTCGCAATTTTCTAGTCGGCATTGCCATAACTCTCGTTGCAATTTGATTCGTCTGCTCCAACCTTTGTCTTCGTAAGCTTCGCTGAGACTCACCCAAACTTCACGTGCTGTCTTCGCACTATACACATGTGCGAAACATGCAGGCTCAAGTAGCAGACATAACGTCGTTCGTGCCTTCCTATCAGTATCTTTCAATTCAGCTGTTATCTCTGTAGTTTCAATTACCTTGAACCAGTTTTTGGACTCCAAGTAATTCCTCACCACAAATTTCCAATTAGCGAAGTCTTCAGCACCATTCAATTTTCTTATCCCACAAATTGAACCTGAATGTTCTTCTGCCATGACGAGAATTTTTCAACTGACACTTTTTAAGATACTCGTATGTATTGTGTTCTAGCTTCTAGGCGTTTTTGGAGCCTGAGGCTGGGCCCATAACCTTTTGGAATCAAAGAGGCTACTTAGATCGAACACATTTATTTACACCACAATTATTACATTAAAACAACGACTTTTCTCTTTGACGGAACAGTTTGAAGTGACATATTCTAATTACTTATTCGAATATATTAAAACATTGTCATGTAGGTATACAACCTCCATCAATTACAGGAGACCACAGCATGAATATATAATGAGGTGTAAACACGATATAAATAAAAATAGAGAAAATAAATTATGAATGATGAATATAAATGATAAAATAAGATAAAGAATAAACGTGTCAAGATTTAGCAACCATAATTATTACATCGGTGTAAACAGGATAAAAATAAAAATAGAGAAACTAAGTATACTATAATAAGTATAAGTATATCACAATTTTATTATGAACGTCGAAAAAAATTACAACAATACAGACAACGACGCTGTTAAACTAATTTAAGTTCCTTTTAATAATTATAATAATAATCGGTAATGAGGTTGTATATCCCGCGAAAGTGTGGAGGTCGAGGGTTTTTAAACGCTAAGACCCTCCACAATCGCGAGATATGCAATCTCAGGGAATACTTCCAAGAAACCGACGTGGGGATGCATCGAGATGTAGTCATAGTGGACAAGGGCCTCACCCCGCTCTCCTTGGCTAAAGAGAACTGGCGCAAACCAGTAGTGCTTGACACTAATGATCGCATGGAGGTATGGCAGAGTAAGGAGCTTCACGGACGCTTTCTTCGGGCCCTTCATGGACCCGATGTAGACCTACTAGCGTCCGTAGCCTGGCTACGTTGCGGTGATCTCTTTGGATAAACCGAAGGTTTTGTTTGTGCAATTATGGACGAATTTATGATGACAAACAACTACCGGAGATATATTGTGAAAGACGGCACGGTTGACATCTGTCGGGCATGCCACCGGCCGGGAGAATCAATCAGGCATATTATCTCCGGGTGTTCTCGTCTAGCTAACGGAGAATACTTGCATAAACACAACCTTGTAGCCAGGATAATTCATCAGCAGCTTGCTTTGAAATACAACCTTGTAGAATCGGAGGTGCCGTACTATAGGTATGTGCCCGACCCAGTTCTCGAAAATGGTAATATCACATTGTACTGGGATCGATCCATCATCACTGACAGGACTATTGTTGCCAATAAGCCTGATATAGTGGTGGTGGATCAATCAGAGCGGCGCGCAATGATTGTTGACATAACTGTCCCGCATGATGAGAACCTCGTGAAAGCTGAGAAAGATAAACAAATTAAGTATCTTGACTTGGCTCACGAGGTTGTCGACATGTGGGATGTGGACTCAGCGATCATTGTGCCGATAGTCGTGACTGCCAATGGATTAATAGCCAAGAGCCTCGACCAACACCTAAGGTGGCTCTCGTTGGGCAGCTGGATCAAGGGCTTGATTCAGAAAGCTGTACTTCTGGACACGGCCCGTATTGTTAGGAGGTTCCTCTCTCTGGAGCCCTGACCGCCGGTAGCTTGGACCCTGTTCCCGATACCGGTGGGCTACTATTTTTTATATTTTTAAATGTTTTTATATATTTTTTATACTAATATTTAAAAATATAATTTATATGTATATAGTGAAATAAAGGAAATAATAATAAAAACATAATATTATATTCTTATCTTTATATTCTTACCTTTTTTAACGGTTTTGGTTTTCCTTGATAGAAAGCAGGTTGTTTATCAAAGTACCAAGCTACTTACATTGTTATTACCTAAAAACAGTACTTTTGACCACAGCCGTATTATCTACTTATTTCAAAACTGTGAGAGATACTCGTTAACATTAACTAACGAATCGTATTATTTTTTTTTTTAATCATATTCTAAATAAAAAAGCAGTTCAAAACTCTTAACGATGTCGCTTAACTAAATCAAATGCTCTAAGTAAGAGTTAACAGACTCTAAAACAACTTAACTGTCGGACGTTTTAGCTACAAAATGAAGAAACAAAAGGGCGGAATTGTGTTTTAACTAAATAGCCTTTTTTAATGCAGACAGTAAAGAACATTGCGAGAGAGAAGTTAATAAAATAGGTAGAAAGTTTCCGCGACCCATTTGACGATAAACGTTTGCCGACCTACGGCCGTTTACAACACCCGAGGGCTTAACTCATTACCCAACTTTTAAAACGAGTGTACCACTTGAGCAGGTTACACAGGGACCTAGGCCTATTATATAGAGAGAAAGGCACATTTCTAAGGAAAAGTTTGATGGCCTACATTAATAGTTTCCGAAATGGCTCGCGTTTAGGAGCTTTGGAACAAAACAATTGAGAGTCGAACAGTAATGTTGTTACTTCGCGTCGTTAACTCGCGCTCGGCCGACCTTCATCGACGACCGTCCCGGCAGATTTGAACTGATATAAACACTCGTATTTTGTGAGATTTGGTCTATAGGATAATGCCGGGGATCAGTCAAGCGCGTTCGGAGGGCAAATTGTGCCTTTTGTTTTTATCCCTCGGCTCGACTCGGCGAAAATCTTGTTATACCCACTGTTATGGAGTTTTTGTATTCACTACGCACCCGTGTGGACCGAGGAAATAACTGTATATATATTTGAAAATGGCAAAATATTGAATGTATCAGGAAAGAGGATATGGTTTTTTCGCAGAAGTGTATTATAGGCAATAGAGCGACGGATTTGCCTCCTAATAGAGTAACTCATAAAAAGTTACGCTTATACTTCCCATTCTGAGTTAAAGACATACCTACTCGATCGAATAAGAGCCATAATGGATAATGTTTGCTCAATTTCTCCTGATACGTTGCTCAATTTGGCTTATGCTCAAATCGCATTGATGAAAAAGTTTATATTCACAGTTCACCGTTAAACTTCAGTAATTCACCTGCAAACTTTAGCTAGACTAGACTAATAACAACGCTACCCACCTATTGCTGAAAAAATCTAATATCCAACATACTATCAAAAACAAAACTGTATTTGAATATCAAAAAGTAATCTAAACTTCCAAATTCGCAGTGAAAATTTGGAGAAAAGTCTCAAAACTTTTATATTAAACAAATGTATATATTGGTTTACGTAGAAACCGTAAGGTCGTTAATAAAAGATCCAAAATGTGAGATTGAACCTACACGGCTTGGATTTCAAAATGGCTTCTTTGCCAAACACGAAGCCAGTGATTACTGGCTGATAAAACATGCGAGTGAATGCGCCTATTTACCACAGAGTGCCAATAAGTGAACTGAGTCGGGAGATTGGAACGAGGCAGCTCTAGTTTGGTTGGAGACGACGTTTTCTTTTAAATAAAGCTTAGTGTACTTCTGATGAAACATGCCTAAAAGGGTTTTAGTTTACAATGTGAAAGAAAATCTTGTTATCGTATTTCACCCAAACTTACTATCAAAAAAACTAAAACTAACTTTAGTAATACGTCTGCCGGACCGACGACCTAAAGAAGGTGGCTGGGATGGACTGGATGCGGAAGACGAAGGATAGGGTGTTGTGACGCAGCCTGGGTGAGACCTATGTCCAGCAGTGGACTGCGATATGTGGAGTTGATTGAATGACGTCTGCCGGTCTATGCAACAAAAAATTTCATCCTGAAACTAAAGTGAAGTGATCTTGACGTGAGCTGGCATTCTACCTGATGCTAGGGATTGTCACTATAGACAGTTTACTTCACCTAAGTTATAACGGTGAGATTTTTACTGAATACATCGACTGGTCTTTTGGAAACTACCTATACTCTAAAACTAGTTATTTTCTTCAGTCCTTTGTGAAGATTAAAGACCAAATAAAATAAACCTTTGTTTATCACCTTTTTGCATTTTTGCTTACATTGGACCCCATAGCAACTGAAAACAAAGAATACAAAAAAGGAAATGTTATTCTCATTTTTTCCATTTACCTTCAAGCAAAAAATATATGTACCTACGTAGTTTTTCCTCCTACTCTGTAATGCTCCCCATGGCTTGTACCCTGCTGGTACCCGTTTTACCGTTTGTTTAGATAAGTGCCTTAAGCGTTCCTTCCCTTGCCGCAACTCTGTAAATATGTAAGTAACATCTGCGGACGACGATGTTTTTTTGAGAGTACGGATTAAGTTGTTTTAAATCTTACATGGAGAATGGGTGCCCCCACCATGAGATACAAGAGATATAACATACAATATCATAAAATAAAGCAAGTGAAGAATGATAGTCAGATATCTAATATCAAATAATAACCACAAACCATCACACATGGTAAGACTTTTCCAACTCAGATCACACTTTAAATCCTAAAATTCCTTTATACCTACCCTGTATAATTATTCTGTAGTTGGACCTATCTTGTTCCCACTGCTGGGATACAGGTCTTCGCTATTTCAGAAAGAGTGAGCCATAAATCCACCACGCGGACCCAGTGCGGGTTGGTGGATATCACATGTCTTCGAATTTTTTGTTTTAAGCCATGCCGGTTTCCTCACAACGTTTTCGTTCACCGTTTTGAGAGCAGCGGTAATGAAATAATTTACACAAAGTAAAATGCCTGCTTGGGGGGGGGCTACAACTCGTAAGTCGCAGTGCGAGTCGGAGGATGTCACATGTCTTAGAATTTTTGGTTCTAGAACTTGCCGGTTTCCTCACAACGTTTTCTATCACCGTTTTGAAAGCAACGGTAATGAAATTAAATACACAAAGTAAAGTGCCTGTCTGGGTTTGGAATTACAACCTAAAAATCGTAAGTCAGGGTCGATTCCAGTGGTCTACCACTGCTCATACCTATTCTGTAGGCACCATAGATTCTAGACGACCTTACATCTTCATTTAGCAACACAGCCATAAGTAACATTCCATCTAATCCCATCTCATTAGTCCCTTTGACAACAACACATTACCAAGACAGAGCAATCAATATACAGGAATAGAACAACGGATTGGCTGGATCCCTTATGAGACTGAGATGCAAGAATAAACGTAGTCTTCGTTACATTATGAAAGCGGTTGGAGTAGGATAATAAATGCATCTTTGGATATCTATACATATAATAAAACTGTAGAAAACAAGTTTTTGTACATTTAAAAAAAAATAAAAATATATAGCCAGGGTGTTAAAGGACAACCAATAGAACCCAATTCCAGCATTTTTAGAATTTTTGTCTGTTTGTATGTTTAGTTATCCGAGCATCACGTAAAATGTACGAAATAAATGTAGATCACTTTTATACACAACGATTTAGCGTAACTTGAAGTAACATTTAGTTTTTGTTTCATTGCAATCGGTTCAGTCTATCAAAAGATTTTTGAATTTAAAGTGTTCCTACCAGAAGTAAAATTAGTTAACGTGTGTTAATATGCACTTGGTCTCACAACTTTACGTTTATATATATTTGCGTTAATAATTATATAAATTGAAGTAACATTGAGTTTTTTGTTTCATCGTAATCAGTTCACACACACCTAAAAATTGTAAATTAGAAAATTCTAAGTGTTTCAGAAATAAATATTAAAACAGCGCCATCTGTGGACAAAATTAGTTAATGTGTGTTAATATGCACTTGGTCTCACAACTTCACGTTTATGCACAACAATATTTGCGTTAAAAATTATAAATTGAAGTAACATTGAGTTTTTTGTTTCATCGTAATCAGTTCACACCTAAAAAAAAGACGGGTTGCACTCCGGGAGTGCCGGCAGAAGAGAAAACTTGAATATTAACGTTGAAATTAATCAATTGTTAATTTAATTAATATAACTAATTTTTTTTTCACTACTTCTGCGTCACTTTTTTCATTTTACGTCCACGTCCACGTCCACGTCCATCCATCCATCCATCCATCCATCGGCCATCCATTGTCGTGTGTCACTTAGTTCACTTCGGTTGGCGCCGCCGTAGAAAGAGAGGGGGGGGGGGAAATCTCTCCTGACGGTCACGTGTCCTGACGCGATGTCCTGACGCGAGTTTAACATTTTTTACCCATTACAAAAAGTGTGCAACGCCGCTAAAGAATTTTTCACTTCAAAAATGTAAATTTGAAAATTATAATATGGACTATATCTGGAGATCAACTACGTGCAGTATTGAATATTAATAGCACTTCGATAGATGGCGTTGTTATGGTTTGCCCACACCGGTAGTCGATGGACAGAGAGTACGTATCAGAAATTAGTTACAATCCCGTGGAACTCGAAGAAATTTTACAAAATGACTGCGCAAATTTGACAGAGGAACAGCGCCAGAAGTTTGATAGGGAATGCTGCAGTGTAGATAACGCCTCGGGTGAAATCCTGTTTTTAGACGCACCGGGTGGCACAGGGAAAACTTTCCTAACCAATGTTATTTTGGCTCGAATAAGGAACCAAAGTAAATTGCCCTTGCTGTCGCCTCTTCAGGGATAGCAGCCACATTATTGCCTGGAGGAAAAACGGCACACACAACATTTAAAATTCCTATCGACTTGGACCGTACGGAAAGCCCGGTTTGCAACATATCACGAAATAGCGATAAAGCAAAGGTTTTATGCGATTGTGTTTTAATTATTTGGGATGAGTGCACAATGGCAAACCGCAAAGCTGTAGAAGCAGTGAATAGAACTTTGCAGGACATAAGGCAAAATGACCGGCCGATGGGAGGCATTACGGTACTGTTCTGCGGTGATTTTCGGCAGACACTCCCGATAGTACCCCGAGGAACGAGAGCCGATGAAATTGCTGCATGTCTGAAGAGTTCTGTTTTATGGCGCAATATATTATCTACACACCTGAGCGTAAATATGCGTGCACAGTTAGGAGGCTGCGAAAATGCACAGGAGTTTTCCAATTTATTGTTACAAATACTTAGGCGATGGCACATACCCCGTACAAGAAGATGGAAAAGTTAATTTGGTCGCTAATCTCTGTTCTTGCGTTACATCACAACAAGAGCTAATTTCTTCTGTGTACGGAGATTCCACAAATATGGGAAATCAAACCGGTTCTTGGCTATGTCAGCGAGCTATTTTGACTCCCCGCAATGACCAAGCTGCGGCAATTAATTTAAAAATATTGATGCATGTGTCCGGGAATAGTAGAGAATATACCTCTATAAATACAGTTATGGAAGATGATGACGCCACGCACTACCCGGTAGATTTTTTGGATTCCCTCAACACACCCGGACTTCCCGCCAACAAAATAGTTTTAAAAATCGGTGTTCCAATAATTCTCCTCAGAAATTGATGTCCTCCCAAACTTTGTAACGGCACTCGGCTCAAAGTCACAAATCTGCAGCAAAACATTATCGAAACTGAAATATTAACCGGTTGCGGTGCCGGTGATATTGTTTTTATTCCAAGAATACCTATTATTCCTAACAACTTTCCTTTCTCTTTCAAACGAGTTCAATTCCCAGTCAGTCTTTGTTATGCCATGACGATTAATAAAGCTCAGGGCCAGACATTATCCGTTGCGGGGGTGGACCTAAGTATTGGATGCTTTTCCCATGGTCAACTATACGTAGCTCTTTCACGCGTAAACAACCCCAATAACCTTTTTGTGTAGATACGCTTCAGATGGTTCCACAACTAATGTTATTAATAGAGAAGCACTGGCTTAAATAAAAAATAAAGATCTGAATCGGTATCCTCGCAGGATACCGACGCACACAAAATATATTGTTAAGTTCCGACATCCACGCGAACGAAGTCGCGGGCACAGCTAGTAAGTAAATAATAGTAAATATTTATCCTATTTTTATACAGAAAATTATGACATAGGTACTGGAAAAATATAAGTAGGTACGAGTATCCTACGAGTCTTTGGTCAATACGTGTTTTTTCTTTTTGTTTTTTTTTTTTTTAATTTCAAAACGATTAACTGCATTGATAACGAGTGGAAAAAAAATTATGGAGAAAGAAAGATATTTCTCAATCATTTATCACCTAAGTATGCAGCTGCGAACAGTCAGCTAGGTGCTGTTGGGAATCGATCCCAACACAACACATTACGCGCGACCTGCACGCGCAGGCAGCGTGATCAGCGTCATCGGCAAGCTGAGGCGACGACACGGCTCGGCCCGATGACCACTCACTTCAACGGACTCCACTAAGACGAACGATACTAATTCTGACTTAATTTATTCACTGTTTGTCTGGGAAAGATTACATTGGTTAATAAGAACGGCAATAAACCACTGTCTCTAAAATACAGTCCACTCTTTCATTGCTAAAAGGCGCCGACTGCCAATGATGCACTTGCAACAAGATGCAAGTCAATAAGGTAAGTACCTACCACAAATAAAAAAGACAAACCAAACCAAAAAAGCAACTGCAAGACTGTGATCACTAAACGTTACTAAATCACTTCTGGACATGGGTTTAATTCCAACGTAAAGCTGGAAGTCTAATTGGATTTTTCTGTTGCAAAAATTCTCTGCTCGGGATATTGGTCCGATCAATGGCTATAGGCCCCGCACATGGGACCAGAGGATAAAGATTATTGAATGTACTGCAAGCACCAATGGTCCCATTGCTCTGTAACTTGGACTATATTGGGATTGCTACATGATATTGTTGATTATGTGGTACATTTCACTTTTGATGCAGGGTTAAATGGCTTGTGAAGGCGTTTGATCGGTTTGATGTACTGGTGCCGTATTATGACGGTTAAATGACATCATTCCAGTGTAAGAGAGAGACGGAGATATACTTGAACGATAACATTATCCCTTTTTCGGACTAGAATCATGATGGTATTAATTCTTCGTAATACGGCCCGTATTTTGAAAATTAGATCAACCTACACATCCCAACAACATCGGAGTTCCTTTGCTTCTAGTTAAACTATTGGTATTTGGTAGATGCAGCTGAATATATACCAGTCTTTCACATGGAGCGACTGTCTCTCTGACCTCCACGACCCAGTTACTGGGTAACACGATATCCCTTGACAGCCGGAACCATCGAGACGTGGAAGGGTTCCGATGGCACCCTTACGGTACGGAACCCTAAAAAGTAATCAATATTTTATGTGTACTGTTTGTAAAGGATGAAGAGGATAAAATCACCGCCTAAAGGGTACCAAATATAAACGTAAATAGGGTCCTACTTCTATATGACTTCTTACGATAATTTCACCCATATGTCGTTTAAAACGTATATCGTCTTGGGGTCATAACAAACTCAAAAATATTCCGGCTTAAATGTACAGATGCCAGCACATCAAGCTACCCGAAACTGTCAAATTTCCCCAATCAACTTTCAACCTAATGCTTTAGCAATAAAGTTGAAAATCTATTAAAGAAATTTGACAGATTGTAGTACCTTGATGTTCTGGCGTCTGTACTAGGTACATCGGTGTAAGTCTGTACGGGAATGAATTGAAGTCAAGGGTCCGGAAACGTTCCTGACTCCGGAGGGCCTCGCTGTTTTTATCCGGTTTTAGTTCAAATGTTACAAACCTTGTTTTTCCGAAGTTATGAACTTGTTTGCATTCAGAGAGGGGACGAAATAATCCGCTGGGTTGTCGGGTAGCAGCTGACAACAGGTGTGGGTGAATTATATCTTGTTGTTTAAGATATTACGCGTCATAGCAGACAGATTCTGCCCGTTATATGCTGGCTTTTAAAACTTTAGATTTGTTAAAATCTCTTGTTTTATTTATGAAGAAGTTTTAGCTAGTATTCGGTGAACTTTTCTTTCATAACCTAATTAAGAAGCAGACGATTTTTTATAAGAAATTCTCTTAGAATCTTAATCGGGGTTTTAGTCCCAAGAATTTCGCCAACTAGCAAGTTTTTAGAAATTCAAAAAACACGACTAGATCCCAGGAAAAAGGTCTTTATCATCATTTAACGCTAATTAATAAAGTTTCACTAATAAAACATTCGTTCCTCTGTAGATTTATACTTTTAATTTAATGCGTCTCCTAAAATGATTTGACGTTAACTAAACAGCAATTAAAAACTTATTGTGAAATTAAATAAAAGGTTTGCGAGAGGCTCCGGTTGAGACTAGCTGACTAAGCCATACGATCTGTCTTGCCGGAGGCTATAATTATATAGAAGTTTCTACTTTCCAACTTAGAAACAAAATTCTAGGGAGAAAAGGTCAGAGAGAAAAAAATTTACGAGTGTTTTAAACCTGTGACGTGCTTGTTTGTTACTTATGTCTTGAGAAACGAGATAATTAATCGATTCAATCAGTCTACTCAGTCTACTCAGTCTATCGAAGTTCAATGCTGGATATAGGTCTCTACCAGGCTGCGTCACAACACCTTATCCTCCGCTTTCCACATCCAGTCTGTTCCACAGCCACCGTCGTCGGTCGTTGTAATTACACGTGCCACAAGGATGGCGATTTTATTAAATTAAAATACTGAGAATATAATTAATTAGAAGGTACGTTAGTAATTTTCAATCCACGTTAGTGTGTTTTCAAATTAAGTGCCTATTCAGACTTTTTTTATTTTATCTTGTTGACATTTGCCTTTTTTTGTATTACTGTGACATTTTTACATGTCATTCAAACGGTTTGATTTCTTGATTGACTAGCAGGGCCCCCGGTTTCACCCGCATAAGTTTTGATCCCGTGGGCAAATCGGGATAAAAACTATCCTGTTTACCAAATTTCATCTAAATCGCGTAAGCGTGAAGAGGTAACAGACAGACAAACACACTTTCGCATAATATTAGTATGGATAGTCATTTATTTATGTATTAGTATAGTATGGATTAATATTTTAATTTCCTAATTGTTATTATCTTTGAATTTGTGTAATAATACTATGATGTGCATGCCTATGTACCGGTAGAACATGAAGGACTCTTAAGACATCTATGGACTACCCATATTGTTTGCAAACCAATAAATTAATGAATCATTGATTTAATATTGTTTTTCTGCTTCTCTGTTACTAAAGAAAAATTGTGAATTTAAGTTTATACAGGGTGTCCCTGGAGGTATGGATCAAATCGAATAGGGGCGTGGGCAAGGTCATTTCCAAACTTTTTAACACTGAGAATGTCAGTGAATTTTTATACGGTTCAAAATATAATGACCGATTTTTTTTTTTTTTGTCAATCACTTCGCTTAGTGCTCAAAGGAAATAATCATAAAAAAATACTATCAGGGCTATCTAAAAAAATAAATTGATAGCCCTTATAGTTTTCACGAATTCCATTTTTCTTCTCTTTTTTTTTAGTATTTTTTTTAGTTTTATTTTTTTTGCTAAAACGTTTGGAAATGACCTTGCCCACGTCCCTATTCGATTTGATCCATACTTCCAGGGACACCCTGTATAAACTTCAAGGTGCTTGAGGGGCTTGTGTCTAAGTAATACCAGCACGGGTCGATCGATCAGGTTAAGCTACCCTTGCCGCGATTGGTCCGTGGATGGGTGACCATCTTTACATACCAAGGCTCCTCCGTGTCTTGGAAAGCACGTTAAGCCGTTGGTCTTGGCTGTCATTCGTGGATCTTTGACAGGTCGAAGTGTGGTTCGCCAAAATTATTAAAAGGAATGAACGAATGCTCGCTGTTACAAGTAAATGCTGTAGGTAGTCTAATACTCACCTTGACGTTTCATTAAATTATATAGGTACCTACTTATATCAAATCACTGATAACCTAGCGTCGTGTCGGTTACTTACTTTTGCGTCACGCTTTTTCGTGTCGTAAGGTTTTAATAAATTCTGCTGTCACTCGATAAGGGAAATCTTGATAATTAATTTCCGTATTTTGGGCAACCTTGGTTAATAAGCAAATACGGTTATTCATTAGAAAGCCTGTTCGTGTATAAGTGTTGAATACGATAAAAACATCAATGATAAGCACCTTGAAGTTTATCATCATCTGCCTAGCCTTTTCCCAACTATATTGGGGTCGGCTTTCAGTCTAGCCGGATGCAGCTGAATACCAGTATTTTACATGGAGCGACTATCTGACATCCACAACCCAGTTACTGGGTAATACGATACCTCTTGGTAAGACTTCCGGACTTCCGGGCTTCCGCACTTGGTGAGACTTTCGGGCTTCTGATTACCCGTAACGAACGTCAAAGATCATCGAATGCCAGCCGAGACCAACAGCTTAACGTGCTTTCCGTACCCATCCCATGTCATCCATTACCCATCCACAGACCAACCGCGGCTTGATCGACCTGGCCTCAAGTCTGCTATTACAATAGTGTCAGAATGGTCTATCATTGACTTCATAATTGTCGATTTTGACAAGTTTGGTAATCTACTAATATAATGGCGTCATTATGACTTTCCAATGGTCAACCACTGACACTCCATTGAAAGATATGACACTATTGGTAATCTCGTACATAATGACAGATGAATGTTTGGCGTATGCGGTAATCTGCTAAAATTTTGAGAGTTCCTTTGATCAATGACCTACCATTGGAACGTCATTGTGCAATCATTGCTTTCTCAGCTCCAGTTTCAAAAACTTTTTGCATTTGTTAGTCTTTTTATATCGTGTTTGTTTGTGAAATATTATTGCATCCAAGAATGTATTCACTGCGATCAAGTATTCTGGAATTTATAGGTTTTATGATGCATAAGTACTTAATTATAAGTACTGTATTTAGGTACTCACTGTGCGCCACTCTGCCGGCGTTTTATTGGGGCAGTCCACCGAAATTGAGTTTAATATTTGGGCGCACTCCATCCAGTACCTTTTCGACAGACTGCGCCCTTCATTAGTGCGGCTGCAATGGCCAAGCGCCAGGTCTTGGTGGTTCTCCAGAAAATCGATAAGAGCCGAAATTTGCTCAATTATCACCATTTTGATTTTTTTATATACAAACACAAAACACAAACAATAATATAAACACTATAAAAATAAATACTTAATAAAAACAAAACATTGAAACGCCGCACAGTGGAACGAATGTATGGGAGCGGTTGGACGTAGACATGTCCGAAAAAAAAGAGTAAAATTATGCCAAACTAATGATGCCATCTTATTCGATTACTTAATGCCTTCATAACTTGTGGTGATGAATTTCTTCATAACTCCCATATTTCGGGAGTAATTTGAGAAAATGTGAAATTTTACTATGAAAATGAGTGTATCGAGCTCTCTCCCTCCTGATTCCGGGCTTGTTTCAAGTAGCGGTCTCTAATATCATAATGCTTATACTAAGAGCTATATTTAATACTAAGACACATAGTGCGCCAAATGTGCACTTTCTGGGATAAAGAGTGATGTTTATTTTATAACACAATTTTTTTATTTTTTGTTTATTTTGTTGATTAAAACCGTTTTTCTAAAGGTTTACCTTATTACAATAACATTTCTGAGCAGCCAATTAGAGAAGATATAAGCTAATTAGGATATATAATTAGGGACTTAAGGTTTACATATAAAACTGATGCACTAATGATTACTGATAAGAACATTGCTATTATTTAATTACTAAATGGCTCTTAATACACTAATTTAGCATGCATCATTTACTAATTATCACAATAACTAATTACCTTGCAATATTTAACAAAGGATACCTGGGATACCTGGATTTTATATAAATAGGTCACTATTAGTAACTTTAAAATCAGTGTTGATTTACACCTCGTTGTATCCAAGCTAATCTCGCAATGTATTTTCCAAATTTTAATACAAATCTTGATATTCACGTTGCTTTATGCGCACGCGCACATAAAGATTTACGCGACTTTAACTATTTGTTCAGTGTTTTAAAAGATAACAGTTGTGTTCAGTTATGTGAAAGTGCTGAAACAAGTTTAAAAGACTGGTGTCGTCGATTTTGCTACCGCATTTATGCAAAATGGACACAGTCTGGAAGAAGCACAGATAAGTTTCGGAAGAAACATGAGATTTGGCTACAGGCTGCAATTCAATGGCCGGAATTACAGAATGAAAATATGGAACCTTCTACAGAAAATATAAGTGACGTCATCGAGCCCATAATTTCTCCTGCTAAATCTGATGCTTCAACTTGTACACATCCTAGTCCTCGTAAATCTTTTGAGGACCTTAGTAACCGGCAAAAAAGAAGACGCACTGAAGATAGTCTTTCATGCAGCAGTAGCAGCGCTGAAATTATGTTTTCGGCCGAAAGGGCGCTTCAAAAGGCAGGACAAAGCGATACAGCTTATGTTATGAAATACTTGACGGAGAATCCAGAAGAGGCCTCAAAAATCAAAGCCTTCATTGAAGGTAAATCAATTCAGGTACGGGAAATATCCCCTTTGAAGGCATTGGCTCTTTATGTATCGATGAACTTATCGAAATGGCGCTATAACACTCTTCGGGATTTCAACACTCAAGAAGGAGCTCTTCAATACCCGAGTTACTACATGTTGGTTAAAGAAAAAATTAAGTGCTATCCGGCCAAAGAAGATCTCACAGTTACAGAGAGCTCTGCAAAAATCAAATTACAAGCCTTGATGGATTTAACCTCAAGAAGACTTATTAGGTCGTTAGAAACCCCTGTTGATCCCAATCAACAGCTCGTATTGACCAGCAAATGGGGTTTTGACGGATCATCTAGCCAAAGCATTTATCATCAAAGGACGAGTGAAGATGAGCAAATCGATCTTGCTAGTAATTTTATGATTAGTCTTGTACCACTGCGGCTCGTCTCAAAAGGTGTAACAATTTGGGAAAACGAGCGACCATCTTCCACTTCATTTTGCCGGCCAATATTGTTTAAGTTTATAAAGGAAACCAAAGAAAATGTGCAGAGAGAGATGGCTGAAATCGAAGCAGAGATTGAAGCCTTAACTCCATCCACCATCACTGATGGAATTAGTGTCAAACACCAACTGCTGTTGACAATGATTGATGGTAAAATTCATTCCATTATATCCCATACAGCAGCTTCAGTGTGTGACATATGCAAGGCTTGTCCTAAAGAAATGAATAATTTAGAGTTAATCAAAGATAAACACGCAAACGAGGACATGTATAAATATGGCTTAAGCACCCTTCACGCTTGGATTCGCTCAATGGAATGCTTATTACACATTTCCTACAAATTAGACATAAAATCATGGCAAGTAAGGGGTGATATAGCAAAAAGGCAAGTTGATGACAGGAAGAAAAGAGTTCAAGAGGCTGTAAGAAGAGAAACGGGCTTACTTCTCGATGTTGTGAAACAAGGCAGTGGATCCACCAACAATGGCAACTCGGCAAGGAGATTTTTTGAAAACTACACTAAATCTGCTGAACTGACCGGAATAGATGCTATGCTTTTAAGAAAAATCTGTGTGATCTTGCAGTGTATTTCATCAGGAGAGAAGATCAACGTAACTAAATTCCGAGAGTTCTGCTTTGATACTGCTAAGCTTTACGTGGAGTTATACCCATGGTATTATATGCCTTCTTCACTTCATAAAATTTTAATGCATGGGCCAGACATAGTTCAGAACATGTCAATTGTGCCCATTGGTTTTCTATCCGAAGAGGCATCTGAGGCTAGAAATAAAGATTTTAGAAAATATAGAGAGGGGCATTCTCGAAAGCATAGCAGTATCTCATGCAATGAAGATATTATGCACAATCTTTTACTGTCTTCTGATCCACTTGTTACAAGTATCCGTCCAAAAGGAAATAAGTTTGTAAAAAAATCTTCTTTTAAGGAATTTTATGAGCTTACGGATTCTGAGAAAAGTGATATCGAATTTGTTAACATAAATGATTTAGCGGACATCGATTCTGAATTTGAATTAATTGATGATGATGATGATGACGAAGATAATTAAATGATGTTATTGTTTTAAAATGTGTAACTTAGTAAATTAGAGCTTACATCTTAATTATTTATTGTACTTTTAATGAAACTAGGTAATTTATTATCAACTTACTTAAAAGTCATACTCTCATCAGTTCTTGTGAATATTTTTGTTAATATATATTTCTGTATATATATAATATATTTATAGACCTCTTAATAAGTCTGTCTGCGGTTTAAAGTAAATACAAATGGGGAAAAAACGTTTTTTTTTTTTAAATTTTCATTTCCTTTTATCCCAGAAAGTGCACATTTGGCGCACTATGTGTCTTAGTATTAAATATAGCTCTTAGTAATAGCATTACGATATTAGAGACCGCTACTTGAAACAAGCCCGGAATCAGGAGGGGGAGAGCTCGATACACTCATTTTCATAGTAAAATTTCACATTTTCTCAAATTACTCCCGAAATATGGGAGTTATGAAGAAATTCATCACCACAAGTTATGAAGGCATTAAGTAATCGAATAAGATGGCATCATTAGTTTGGCATAATTTTACTCTTTTTTTTCGGACATGTCTACGTCCAACCGCTCCCATACATTCGTTCCACTGTGCGCCGGTCTAATAACAAAAATAAAAACAAAACTGTACAACGTCAGTTAGCGTTAATGTCACATTTGACTTTGACAGCTAAACAGACAAAATAATATTGCAGTTACACATTTAATTAATGTTTTTTGGTGTTTACGAACTTCTTACTACTTCAGATTGCTTATAACACTAATAGATAATTTGTAAAATTAAATATAAATAAAATCTAGCATGAATAAATGTTCAAATTTAGTAGTAGTTTTTCGAAAATAATTACTACTAAAGGGTTTTATAATAATGGCAATACAGCAATGTCATTCTACTACAATTCTATTACGAGATCATTGACCGACCAATGATCGACCATTATGAATTTAGCAGATTACGAACTTTTAGCAAAATGACAATGCGATCGTGTTGGAATGACAAATTTATAAAAATAGCAGACTTGAGGCCCTGTGCGGCTGTTATTACTTAGCCACGGGCCCCTCGTTGTCGATGTTGTCAACCAATATAGATAATCCATACTTATAATATTATAAATTCGAATGTAACTCTGTCTGTCTGTCTGTATGTTACCTTATCACGCCTAAACCACTGAACCGATTTAGATGAAATTTGGTATAGAGATAGTTTGTTAATTTAATAGTTTGTTAATTCTTAATGAGGAATAATAAAGTTCTTAAACCAGAGATAGTTTGAGTCCCGGGAAAGTACATAGCATAGCTTTTATCCCGTTATTCCTACGGGATCGAAACTTATGCGGGTGAAACCGCGGGGCGCAGCTAGTTCGTTATAAAAACATTAATAGAAGTACAGTAAAAAGCATACAAAAGTACCAAAAAACAAGTAAACATGCCGTGATAATTTTCGTAAAAACAATTCAACAATGTTGTACATTTTTTTATTATTGTTGCTTATAAAACGTTTCATACTCCACGTAGTAGATACAGGTATCTAAATTACTCCTACGTTATAACACATTTAAGAATTTTTTATGGAACCTCGCTAAGGTTTATGATCATATTTTTGTTTTGTTCATAATATTTTGGTAACTTTAGTAGACTACCAGCTGTATCATATTAACATTTCGAAATATATTTTCGCAGGAGCTTACCTTTGTTTCACATTAATAAAACTATTGTCCAACATTAACAATGCTTTAATTTTTTTAAGTTAAGCAAAGGGCCCCCCTATATTTTTCCACTTTCCTTTGTGCTGTGCCTTCTCAGTCCAATCGGTTAGGAACGAGTCCAAATCGTGACGCCAGCATTAGGCGTGGGTCGGTGACGACGCGACGCCCGTCTTCAGGCACCCACCGTGTGACGATTAGAACATCTGTCTGGCTTTAACTATAATAATAATTAAGAAGAATCTTTACTTACATAAAAAGCATTGTCGTAACTACTGAGTTACGAAAATGGTTTTCAGGTAAGTACAACAATGAGATACTTTGAACGTATTCATATTGGATTTTGAAACTTTATAAAGATTTAGAGTACCTATTTTAATAGCCGGAGGCTATAGGGCCCCCACAGACAGGCGCGACGAGACTCTAGTAAAACATTTTCTATGAAAACTTCACGGAAATTGTTCTACCAGAATCATGTTGCAACGTCGTGTCGTGTCTGTCATCCTGCCATCATCCTGCTGCATCAAGCCTCATCTGATTGGATCTGGAGAACCAAGTCAAATTTGGAAAATCCAAAAGTGCACGACTCATAATGCTCCTTTAATCGTATAGAGATAATATTAGTTAGTTTTTTATTAATTATAATTAAACTACTTTGACTAAAAAGAGCTATTTTCAATAGGGAAAAGAGATATTTTCCTATGGGTGAAACGAATCTATAAAAAAAAAATTGACTCAATTAATTGATCAGACTGACTGTCACTGTCAAGGGCAGAGTACACTTCGCGCTCTTGAAGATTTTAACTAAAATTCGTGCAAAGTTTGAGTTTTAGTGCTTGAAAACTGTGTGAAAGTGAACATAAGTGCATCTAGTGACTGTGGTGATATAAATCACTACCTAAAACACAAAGATTGAACAATTTTAAGCCTCTAAAATCTACATCTGACATTTCAATTCCTAACATATTAGGTCCTTACATATGAAATTGGCGTTTTGTATGGAAGGAACAAAAAGTCGAATATTTTTTAATATAATATATTTAATTAATCAAAGTATGAACCATTGTTTTCAATGCACTTTTGCCATCTTATAGGTAGTTCATTGATCCCTTTACTAAAAAAACCAGTCGGACGGGAATCAATAAAATCTTTGAAGGCGATTTGGACTGCCCCATCGGAGTTGAATTTTTTCCCTTGCAAAAAGTTATCCAAATTGCGAAAAAAATGGTAATCTGTTGGAGCAAGGTCCGGGGAGTACGGAGGATGTCTAAGACATTCCAATTCAAGCTCTTCTAATTTGGTAGCCGTCTGTTGCGCAGTGTGTGGTCTGGCGTTGTCGTGAAGCAGCAGTGGCGTGGAGCGATTGACCAGCCTTGGTTGTTTAGCCGCTAGCTTTTCCATCATGGTTTGTAATTGCTGACAATAGACATCAGCTGTAATAGTCTGGCCAGATTTGAGAAAACTGTAATGAACAATACCGGCACTAGTCCACCAAACGCTTACAAGTAACTTTTTTGGGGTTAATTTTCGCTTGGGGCAGGATTTGGCTGGCTGGCCAGGATCCAACCATTGCGCTGAGCGCTTCCGATTATCGTAAAGAATCCATTTTTCATCACAGGTAATGATTCGGTTTAAAATACCTTCATTGTTGTGCCGGTTCAGTAATGTAACGCAGCAGTCGACGCGCGTTTGCCGGTTTGCTTCAGTCAATTCGTGAGGTACCCACCTTTCAAGCTTTTTAATCTTCCCAATTTGCTTCAAGTGAATTAAAACAGTTTTATCACTAACATCGAAGCCTGCAGCTAACTCGGACGTGGTTTGCGATGGGTCCGCTTCCACAATAGCCTTCAATTCTCCATTATCAACTTGGGTCTCAGGCCGTCCACGGGGCTTGTTCTGCAGGTCGAAATTTCCAGAACGAAAACGTTGGAACCAAAAACGAACTGTGTTTTCTTTTGCAACATGACCGCCATACACATCATTCACCCTTCGAGTCGTTTCCGCAGCACTAGTGCCACGGCGGAACTCGTACTCGTAAATAATGCGATATTTTAAATTTTCCATTTTGTAAAATGAGTGACGCAAACAGAAAAAACAGAAGAAAAAAAACAAATGAATGACGGTCATCGAAGCACAAATACATGAGTAAATAGCTGTACAAATTTGAATTTGGAATTCCTTACCAAAGAGGAGAAATTCGTGATTAAAGTGGCCAGTACGAAAAACGCCAATTTCATATGTAAGGACCTAATATTTAGTGCATACCCTCCAATCACTGATTCTTCCATTGGTTTCTTCACGTCATAAATGTCAATCATTATTATTTGATGCTGTCATTCTCAAACAGGAAGCTACGAAAATGTTGTCAGCTTCGTAAAATTTCTACCAAAGTGGTAGATTTATTAGTTTGGGAGGGACATGCAGTCTCTCGAAAATGATGATGGGACTGGAGACCTATCCAACATAAAAGGGCAGAAAAAACTGACCCAGCAAGTCTTCCATCCAAGTCTGTTCATCAGAAATGCCCAAACAAAATCCCCAACTCCTGAAACCAAGAGTCCAACACAACCCACTACCGAAAATAACACGAGTTGGCAAACAATTCCCACACTTCGAACTAACGCCTACAAGAGAAAGAAACTCTCTGATTCACCACCGCAAGCGACAACTAGAAATAGTTTTGATGCACTGCCCCTAGATGACGCAGATAATATTGTGTCTGCACCTAGAGATAATAAACCTCCACCTCTGCTGCTTTATGGAATACAAGATGTTAATAAACTAACTGATACCGTCGAGACAGTGTTAAAAAAGACTGATTATGTTTTTAAAATTGTCAACAAAAACCTGCTTAGAGTATCATGTAGCACAACGGGAGCCTATAAAGCACGCATGTCCCTAGTACGTGAAAAGGGCCTCATAGGACATACTTTTTTTTGGGGTGGGTTGGGATCTACCTCCTAGTGGTTCACCCCGGGCAACGGCACCACAGGCTTGCCTGTGGTACGGCTGAACGATCCCACTTAGCGGTGGTAGGCTCTGCTAGGGGCCGCCTGGCTTGCGACCACCATCCCACCGGAGTCCGACGCCAAGCAGCTTGCTGTGTTCCGTCGGTGTGTGGGAGTGCCAGTGCCTTTAGGAGAAAAGGAGATTGTCAGTTGCTCTGTTCAGAACTGGTCTTGGTTTCTGGGCATAACTTACCGGATAACTCATTCTGGAGGGTAGCGGGATCCGAAGCACGGTGCCAGCCGTTGGCCGACCGCAGTCAGTAGGGGGCCCAAGTAGCACGCCAGCCACGTGCCAAAGGCTGCCCCGCCAACTCGCGAAAAATCCCGGTATGCCCCACCGTGCCAGCTGGCGACTGGATGGGAGGACCCGGTGGTCATATCCGGGGGGGTTCGGGCGTCCCCGCAGTCTCCAAATGAGTTCCCCTTAGGTTGGGTTAGCTCTAGTATTCCGCTTGGTTCACTGAGCAGTGCCTCGACAAGTCGACTTTTTTCTCCAACAACTCTACCCAAAATGACCAAAGCAAAGAAGAATAAGGTTACACAACGGCTGCACTTCCTCCCACTAAAAGTGCACCTCACGAATATCAGGGGGTTGCACTCCAATCTCGATCCAGTCCATCATCACCTTGAGACCGAGAAGCCGCACTTGTTTTTCCTAACGGAGACGAAGATAGCATCTCCGTCGGATGTGGCGTACCTCAACTACCCGGGTTACTCTCTTGAACACAAGTTCAAGAAGCAGGCTGGGGTCTGTGTGTACGTCCGCGATGACATTTGTTGTCGTCGTCTCCGGTGCTTTGAGAGATCGGGTTTTTCTGCCATATGGCTACTTGTGGATACAGGCGTGGAGAAATCTCTCTACATCGGTGTTTACCGTTCGCACAGCGGTGACCAGGAGACAACGGCGCTCTTTAATTTCCTCGTGGAGTCGACTGACGTAGCCCAGCAACGGTTCCCAACAGCGAAGCTCATTTTTCTGGGGGACTTTAACGCCCATCATAAAGAGTGGTTGTTCCCGTACCAGAGAACTGACCATGCTGGGTTAGAGGCGCGCAAGTTTGCTTTAACGCTGGATCTAACCCAGATGGTGAATGTGGCAACGCGGGTACCGGATGTTGACGGCCATACACCCAATTGCTTAGACCTTCTGCTGGCAACTGATCCGGACAGCCATTCAGTTTCGGTCTCAGCCCCGCTGGGAACATCTGACCACTGTCTGGTGAAATCCATATCGACCTGCTCTCCTCCAGATGAGAGTCCTAGAGGCACGAGGCGAGTATGGCGATACGAGTCAGCAGACTGGGATGAAATGCGGCACTTTTTTGCTTCTTATCCATGGCGGCAGGTGTGCTTCTCCTCGGGTGACCCCTCGTGCTGCGCTGACGTGGTTACAGACGTGATTCGGCAGGGGATGGAGTATTTTATTCCATTCTCCGACATCCCGCTCGGTCACAAATCCCGGCCTTGGTACAATGCAGAATGCGCCCGCGCTGAGGCCCAAAAAGAGTCTGCCTATCAAGCCTGGGTCAAGGCCCGCGACCGCAAAGTTAGAGCGCGTAGGGTTCGCGCGAGGAAAAGAGCCTTTAATTCTGCCGCTAAGTTCTGCAAGCGGGTTTTACGTAGGGCGCGTTTTGACCATGTCGGACGTATTACGACCAAACTAGCAGCGCACCCCCCGGGTAGTAAACAGTTCTGGTCCTTGTCTAAAGCGGTTGAAACGAATTTCTGTCGTCCCACTTTACCTCCAATGCTGAAATCTGATGGCTCACTGGCTCACTCTGCAAGTGAGAAAGCCAATTTATTTGCATCTCTTTTTGCAAGCAATTCACGTCTGGACGCTGGCTCCAAGCAACCACCCACTGTACCTCATTGTGACTCCTCGATGCCGGAGATCGCAGTTCACAATAAAGAGGTCCGAAGAGTATTGTGCAGTCTAGACGTGAACAAGGCAAGCGGGCCTGATGGTATTCCAGCGAGAGTGTTGAGACAGTGTGCGCCTGAACTGTCTCCTGTGTTGACACGCTTGTTCCGCCTCTCTCTTGAAAAAAGAACGGTGCCGAAATGCTGGAAGCTTGCAAATGTTCAACCAGTGCCCAAAAAGGGCGACCGTGCAAACCCTGCCCATTACCGTCCGATCGCCATTACCTCCATTCTGTGCAAGGTTATGGAAAGGGTACTGAACAGTAAGTTGCTGACCTACCTTGAAGACAATGATCTCCTCAGTGACCGTCAATATGGCTTTCGCCGGGGGCGGTCAACTGGCGATCTACTTGTGTATGTCACGCACTGTTGGGGCGAAGCCATCGAGAAACACGGCGAAGCACTTGCTGTATCGCTTGATATCTCGAAGGCCTTTGACAGGGTCTGGCACGCCGGTCTCCTCAGTAAGCTTCCTGCTTATGGCATCCCAGCTGGTTTTTGTAGCTGGATATCAGACTTCCTTAGTGAGCGGTCGATCAGAGTAGTCGTTGATGGCTGCTCCTCTGACCTTATGGCTATTGATGCCGGAGTTCCTCAGGGGTCTGTTCTCTCTGCAACTCTTTTCCTGCTGCACATCAATGACCTACTTCAGCCTGGTATTGTTGGGTACGCGGATGACAGTACAGTTTCAGAGAGATACTTGTCCAATGCAGGGGCCAGCGGGTCCGAAGTTCGATCCTTGAGAGAGGCCATGGTAGAGCGGACAGATTTGACCTTAAGCCTTGTCTCCCAGTGGGGTGATGACAATCTGGTCTCTTTTAACGCCACCAAAACACAGGCGTGTCTTTTTACCGCCAAAAGGAGTCGTTTTGACCAGACTCCTACTTTTCGAGGTACATCTGTTCCTGTAACTGATCGGCTCGAGCTTCTAGGCATGGAGTTGACATCTAGTCTCAACTTCGGCGCCACCATCGAGTACAAAGCCCAAACTGCGGCCAAGAAGCTGGGCATCCTAAATAGGGTGAAACGATACTTCACGCCTGGACAGCTTTTAACCCTATACAAAGCACAAGTCCGATCCTGCATGGAGTATTGCAGCCACCTTTGGGATGGCTCAGCGAAATACCAACTTGCCGCGCTTGACTCGGTGGAACGCAGAGCTAAGAGGCTCATTGGCGACGTAAAACTGGTGGATGCCAAGCTTCACAGCTTGGCTCATCGCCGCAAGGTTGCCTGCCTGTCGGTCTTCTACAGACTGTACTTCGGTGAGTGTGCCCAAGAACTCCACGACCTCATTCCACCGGCCCCCTTCTACCTTCGGACATCCAGGCGCACTGCAAGTTACCATCCCTACCTGGTTGCTGTTCCACCAATTCGCACTAAGCGTATGCAAATGTCGTTTATAATGCGCACAGCAAAAGAGTGGAACTCTCTACCTGCGTCTGTTTTTCCGAGCGCATACAACCCGAATCTCTTTAAAGTGAGAGTGAACAGGCTTCTTCTGGGTAAGCTCGCTCCATCGTCGACTTTGTCTCTGTCACCTTTGACCTAGGCTAGAGTCAAGAGCAAGCCCATTTCAAATAAAAAAAAAAAAATACTTTTACTAGAAAAGAAGATAAATGCTATAGAATCGTAATTAAAAACCTGCATCATACTACACCACTTGAAGCGATAGTCGAAGAAATAGAAAAAACCGGAAATAAAATAAGGGGACAAATCATAAATGCCAAATACGGTCCAGAACGTCAGCCCACTTCAACCTTTTTTGCTAATATCGAACCAAGTGAGAAAAACAAAGAAGTTAAGAAGATTCGCTATATCTACAACACATCAGTGATTATTGAAGATCCAATAAAGAGAAATACCGTCGTCCAATGTACCAGGTGCCAGCAATATGGGCACACAAAGAACAACTGTCTCAGACCTTATAGATGCGTGAAGTGTGCTGAAGCCCACAAAACATCGGAATGCCTGAAGAAAGACCGCAACACACCAGCCAAATGTGCTTTATGTTTAGGAAGTCACCCTGCCAACTACAGGGGATGTCAGGTCTACTTGGAAATCGCTCAGAGGAAAATGAAGAACAGACCACATGTAATAAAGTCTGTACCTCAACCAACACCGCAAATACCACTATTGGAACTAAACAATGATACCAAAGTCGTCCCGCAATCTAAATTACAAATTATTACTGAACAGGAAAAGAGACAGTTCCAACAAGGACAACCATACCACAAAGCAGAACGCAGCTTAAACTGCCAACATCTGGCTGCTCAAACTACACCCACCCCAATGAGCTTTCAAATCTCATATGCTGAAAAAGCGAAAGTTAAGCCACCCACACCAAGTAATGAAAAAATTACATCTTCCATACAAGAAATTATGATCAAACAAAGTGAAAAAATAGAAATTCTCTTACAACAGATAAGCTCCCTAATAGGGCTTATAACAATGCTCATGGGAAAACTTTCATGATGGGCTCTCTGCAGGTGGGAGCATGGAACATAAATGGACTCGCTCCCAACAAGCGAGAGCTAGAAATGCTAATAAAGCTGCACAATCTTGACATCGTTCTGATATCAGAGACACACTTCACATCACGAAGTTCCATAATTGTTCCAGGCTTTAATATATATAGCACAAACCACCCAGATGGCACATCACACGCTGGCTCAGCCATTCTAGTTAAGAAAACTATCAAACACCATCCTTTACCAGGCTACCGATCGGAGCACATACAAGCAGCTACTGTGGCCATCAAAGACAAGGCAGGGTATTTTAATATATCTTCTGTATATTGTCCGCCTAAACACAAGATAAGTGAGAATATGTTCACCCAGTACTTCTCAACTTTGGGCGGACGCTTCATAGCAGGGGAAGACTGGAATTCAAAGCACACTCACTGGGGATCAAGACTAGTCACAACCCGCGGAAGGGAACTTAAAAAGTCAATTGACAGCACAAATCTCATCACGCTGTCAACAAAAGAACCAACGCACTGGCCAACAGATCCGAACAAGCGGCCGGACATAATAGACTTCTTTATTGTGCGGGGAATGTCCCGACATTATTGCCACACTGAGTCCTGCCTCGATGGATCTTCTAACCACACGCCGATAATTATGACCGTCAGCACCACCGTGATCAACCTCGATAAACCAACCTCTCTCTACAACAATAAAACCGACTGGAATGACTTCCGACACTACCTGGAAAATAATATAAAATTAAATATTAGGCTTAAAACAGAAAATGACATTGATGAAGCTACTGAGTACTTCACTAAATTAGTCCAAGAAGCCTGTTGGAAATGTACACCCGAAATTGACAGAAAAATTAAAACTCAAAATCTGCCAAAAGAATTAAAGGCTATGATACTGGAAAAAAGGAGACTTCGTAGGGCATACCCTACGAAGTCTCCTTTTTTCCAGTATCGTCGGGGTGTTTGCTTGTGTGCCATAGCACACAAGCAAACACCCCGACGACAGGAAAAAGTACAATAAAATGACAAAACTGATTAAATCGGCACTCAAAGAAGCAGAGGACCTCACCCTGGAAGCACAACTTGAAAGCCTAACGGCCACGTCTGCCACGAATTATTCCTTATGGAAATACACAGCAAAATATGATCAACCCCAAGAAGTGAAACCTCCTCTAAAATTGAACAACAATCAATGGGCAAGAACGAGTGAGCAAAAAGCAAACGCATTCGCTAAACATCTGGCTGCTGTATTTGTCCCAAATGAACCTAGGAACCGGAGCAGTGACAAAGACTCAAATATAGATGAAACCCTGAAACAAGACTTCCAAATGGAGCTGCCACCCAAACCAATAACACCTCAGGAAGTAATGACACAGATAAAAAGACTCAAGGACAAGAAAGCTCCTGGGTATGATCTTATTACAAAGAAAGTACTGGTTGAGTTGCCAAGGAGGGCTATTGTTTTTCTAACAGTGCTTTATAATGCAATTCTAAGAGTGGGCTATTTCCCTTCGCAGTGGAAAGTATCACAAATTAAAATGATATACAAGCATGGAAAACCAGATAATGAGATCACTTCGTACAGACCAATCAGCCTATTGCCCATCAACTCAAAATTATTGGAAAAGTTAATCTTAGACCGGCTTAAACCACTATTAGCACAGAACAATGTGATACCTGATCATCAGTTTGGGTTCCGTGAGAGGCATTCCACAATAGAGCAAGTTCATCGAGTGTGTAACAAAATACGACAGTCACTTGAGCTAGGAGAATATTGCGCTTCTGTATTCTTAGATGTGCAACAGGCATTTGACCGAGTATGGCACAAGGGCCTACTCTTCAAAATTAAAACAAACCTACCTCACAGTTACTATAGACTTCTCGAGTCCTATCTAACAGATCGCCTGTTTCAAGTAAGAGAAGAGGATAGCTACTCTGAGCTCCATGAAATAAGAGCAGGAGTTCCACAAGGCTCTGTTCTTGGTCCCGTTCTCTACACTATCTTCACATTAGATATACCACAAATTCCAGATGTTACAACTGCTACTTTTGCCGATGACTCAGCCATTATGACTAGCAACAAAGACCCAATAGAAGCTTCGAGAAAGCTGCAAGAGGCACTAGACTTAATAGATGGTTGGCTTGAAAAGTGGAGAATTACTGCAAGCGTATCAAAATCAGCACAAGTGACATTCACACTCAAAAAAGGTGATTGCCCTGTGGTCAAGCTGGGAAGCAATGACTTGCCACACAAAGACGTTGTCAAGTACCTGGGTATGCATTTGGACAGGCGACTAACGTGGAAAACCCACATCAAAGCCAAAAGGGACCAAGCTAATATCACTTTTAGGAATTTGTACTGGTTACTGGGAAGAAAATCTAAACTCTCACTCGAGAACAAGTTACTGGTTTACAAAGCCGTGATACGGCCAATATGGACTTACGGGATGCAGCTATGGGGTAGTGCATCGGATTCAAACATCAACATAGTGCAACGACTACAAAACTCAATTCTGAAGTCAATTTCCAATGCCCTTTGGTTCATCACCAATGCAGAAATCCACGAGCTATTAAAAGTAAACACAGTAAAGGAGAATATACTGATAGTAGAGAATGCATACAAGGACAGACTCAAAAACCATCCAAATCAGTTGGCCGTAGACCTGCTTCATGCCAATATCACCAAGCGCCTCAAAAGGCACCACATCCTCGAGCTGAACAAATAATTAAGCACCATATGTGCGGTGCTCACTGGAGCCCTGCATAGCCACGCCATGAACCAACAACACATTTGCTTATAGCCGAAAGGCTGATTGCAGATACAAGTACAAAAAAAAAAAAAAAAAAAAATTAATTGATTTTTTCGCAAGCTACAATGTTGTCAGGTTTCACACTTGACTTACGAGATTTTTTTTTAATATATTGTTATTTTTTCGTTTCCATTAAATTATCTATACATAGGTATATAAATTGAGTAGGTTCTGTGTACTAGCAGGAGTATAACAATAGAAAAAATTGCAGAAAGGAGGCAAAAAAAAAAAATTCGATCGTAAAGCACTCTCTAATGCTTCGCATTATGAGTCGTGCAATAAACCATTTTTACAGCCGGGTAAAATCTTTTGACCCTTGGATTAGAACTACCCGCCACATCTTTTATTCACATAACATTATATCATGCCTGTATTCCCGAAAGGGCTAGGGAGAGTTTCACCTATAGTACACCCAAGCTATAGGCCGACCGCTTAACTGAGACGTTGCCTGAGGTAGCTGCGCGTTGCGGGAGAGGTGATAATTGTCACAAGTTGACGAATCACTGAGCTCTCGCATTACATCACCACACCCCTCCCGCACTGCGCTGCTACCTCAGGCAACGTCTCGGCCTATAGTTACGTTTAAGTCCGATGTAATAGGTGGCGAGCCTATTGCTATCAACCGTGCACAAATCCTGTGAAAACCCAATAACACTTTGCCCGACCCGAGAATCGAACCCAAGACCAACGAGGCAGTCAAGTCGAATCAGTCTTTTGTTTACATCACCGATCAATAGTACCTTCACTTCTGCGTACCCTTTAGATACTTAATTCCCAAATTACCGGCAACTAAGAGGACTTTCACTTAAATAAATGGAATGTAAAGTAAATTCCGTACCCTAAGGGTGCGGGACCCTGGGAGACAGATAGGTGGACCGTCCGTCCGTCTGTCAAAGGACTGTATCTTATGAACCGGAATTGGAACACACTTGAAATTTTCAGTGTTGTACTACTATGGCCGTTATAACATCAAACAACAAAATCCAAAATGAATTAAAAAATTACAAGAAACGTATTTTTTAAAATATGTAGAGTCAAATATTGTTCGGTGGTACGGAACACTTCGTGTGCGAGTCCGACTCGCACTTTGCCGCTTTTTAATTACTAGCTTCGCGCGCGTCACATTTTATCAGCTTCTCTTTGAACACTGAACAATGTTGTGATTGTATTATTCTAATATCTGACGCAGCGTCTAGCAGTATATTCTAATGACAACGAACTGCAGTCACTATGGCTAACTGATAATATTATAATTATTGTACAGCACACAAAGATGGCAGTAGTCTGGTCATGTCTGTCAAAGTAGCGATGGCTATTGGAGCAGAGGAATCCTCGAGTGGAGACCGTGAATCGGCAAGCGTAGCACAACTTGGAGAAGCCTATGTTTAGGAGGACAATAGGCTATTTTATTTGCTAGATACAAATGTAACTTATCAACAGTTACAGGGTATAAGGGACATTGCTACGCAAATTGTTCCCATGAATTCAGGTACATGAGTCTAGAGTACCGGCGTTAAAAGTGTATTTTTCGTGCATATGTGCTGAATTTATTGTGATTGTTTGCGCGACGATGTCACTTATTATACTTACCTATAAAGCAAAATACACACCTACATATAGAATATTATAGGCATACATACATACGCATATAGCAAGCAACGTTGTTTCAAAGTCCAGTCCAAAATACGTTCAGAGTAACTCCGAAACTCGTCTACTTTATATAAAACCGTGTATTTCGTGAACAAAGAGCGGGAACGTAGTTATTTTTAGTTTCACTGACATGCAATTTACTTTAATTCTTTTATTGTACGAATGAAAAATATTGTTTATCTTTGTCCGTTATTTTATTTAAATGGTCTTTTCTCTTACTGTCATAAGCATGTTCTTTCTAATTTTATTTGCAGACGGCGTCCATTTGTTATTGTTGCTATTTGGAGTTTATTATTCTAGTTTTAGTACCAATGTGACTTTTTCGTTTCATATGTACAGACGCCAGCACGTCAAGCTACGACAATCTGTCAAATTTCTTTAATAGATTTTCAACTTTATTACTAAAACAAAAGGTTCAAAGTTGATTGGGAAAATTTGACAGTTTTGGGCAGCTTGTTGTGATGGCGTCTGTACTTTCTGAGTTTGAAACGATGGATGGACTGTGTGAAAGACGGTATGGGTGGAATGGAGGTGACTACTGAGATGACGACTAATAGAGAAGTATGGAAGAAAAAGACATGTTGCGCCAACACCACATAAATTGGAATGAGGGCAGGAAAATGAATATTGTTTGAGTTTGTCTTGGGTATCTATTACTGTTGAAGCAAAACATCGTGAGGAAACCTGGGGCCGTATTACGAAGTAATAATGCTATCATGATTTCAGTGCGAAAAAGGGATGGTGCTATCGGTCATGTATAGCTCCGTCTCTCTCTTACACTGGAATCATGATGGCATTAAGCCGTCATAATACGGCCATCTGGATTTATACTCATATTATAGGTTCGCACGGGTGCAAATTTTTTTCGAATTTCCAAAATTTTCTTTCATACAAACCTTGTCCTGGCAATACCAACAAAAAAAGAATTATCCAATTTGGTGCAGACATCCGGAAGTTACGCGCGTACAGACATTTCGGCGACTTTGTTTTATTCTATGTAAGGATGTTAGTCTTAAATCACCAACCCGTCTTGAGCAAGCGTAACGTTCTATGCTCGTGCCTTCTCTATTTGAGAAGAAGCCTTCGCCCAGAAGAGTGTTATTATCCTACTACTGGACATCCTCTAGTCAAGGAAATACACGAAGAAAAAGTCCAATTTTCTTCTAAAAACTGGACACAAAACCCCCATCTTAACTAATAATAAAGCTGAATAGTTTGTTTGTTTGAACGCGCTAATGTCTCTAAAAAACTATTTGCATTTGATAGCCGAACTCTTGAAGAAGGCTATAGGCTATTTACCATCACGCTAGGACCCTTAGGAACCGAGCATAAAGTCAGAAAGAACGCTAAGCGAAAACGAGGCAGGCAGGCGATGCGATGCGACGGGGTCGGTCGGGGAACCAGACGATAAAGAATGATAAAGATGATTCTCCATAATCTACTAAGTAGGTATAGAAGAGAGAAAAAAACACAATCACAGCTGGCAAGTGGCCTAAGCGAAGTGTCCAAACTTGAAAAACACAGAGTAAAAGTAGTTATGAAAAATACGTTTTACATTTAGGGACCTACGTTGTTTACACTCAAAAACAAACCTTGGCTTCGAAGCCAACAGTCTGTTATTCACACCGTGTCCGTTCGACTCAGTGTTTAATCAATCAACAGTTGTGCCTATATAAATAATCTCGTGTACGCTCGTCCTTACTAACGAGCTCTGACATGGAGTTCCGTATGGAATGCTGCGTTAGGCTCAATGACTGGACAAGGGAAATTAATTTTGGCACAAACAAAATATTACAAAATGAGCTGTTACAGTCTACACCAACCGTCCTCTCTGCATGCCATTCCAAAAAGAAATCATAACGTTTCATTGATTTATTTATTCACATTAATTAAAACGGTTAAAAGTCAATGACAAAATCTAAACACCCTTTTAGGTAATACATATGTACCTACTTATATGCCTAACTAATATAAAAGAAAAACGCACTTCAATATACTTATTTGTAAGGATTAAAAGCATCCCACGATGGAAAACTGTTTTTCCAAAGAGGTTTTAAAGTTAGGTTAACTGAAAAGTTCAGAACTCTGAAAAAAAATGCTAGAAAAAAGCTTGTTAAACGCAGAATAAGCTGTTGTTTCTCAGGCAGTAGGTATGCTATGGCTGAACGGTGTACGTGTTCAAGTAAACCCGACAGGTGTGTTTCAAAGCTTTGCCGAGCTATTGCTCGGACAGGCCGCTTAAAGGCCGTAGGCTATTTCCAACGACTCCCGCGAACATGTGGGAAAAAACATGAGAACTGCATCCTATCTATAGGTACAAGTTCGTTTCGTTGAACCTTAATAGTCCAGCCAGTATTCAATTTTAGTATACTCTACCTGTACCCAAAAAAGTCTACAATTTAAAAGTCTAATTTGACCGTGATAAATGCCCTGTCTCTCCAGCATTGTACTCCAAATAATCTCCACAAGTGGCACCAAATTGAAAGCCAAAGCACCTTAAATTACTCAGTGAATAAATTTCAATAAAAACGTGTTTTTCTCAGCTCTGTAAGCCTTGTAATCTGCACAATCTGTAGAGTGTCACCACTTTTAGATTAATGGCTGTGTTAATTATAATAAAATGAAGTCCAGGCGGTGAGTGGCAGCAGATAAATTGTTCTCTTAACAATCTAATAAGACGTGATGGACGTTAACAAGAAGTGTTGGAGAGTGTATGAGCTTCAGTGAAGATCGTAGCCCCGACAAGGTTGCCATTTGCAATCCTGTTCAGAAAATTGAGTACTAATTTAAATTACTCATAGGGATATTTTATTCGAGAAGAAAAATAAATAATGGTCTGTAAAACATATACACTGACTGGATAAACTTCTTATCAGATCAGGGTATAGCTAAATAATCGCAGGCATGGCAAAAAACAGCCGAACATAAAGTTCAATATTTTATTTTCATGGGCAATGCTGCTGGTTTCATTTAAAAAATTTTCAGTAGTCAAAGTTTGTCGTGACAAGCGCTAAACGTAATTAGGCTCACCCTTAGGGAGTTGTCTAATAGGTAACATGGGGCCTAACACCGTCACCGGCAAAATTTGGAAATGCAGAACACCTCTATTTCGTCCTTTGGGGAATACAGGGTGACGTTGTAAATAATGTGATGCATTCATGAAATTCACATGAGCTATTTAATTAATAATTTCACAGAAGTAATCATTTTCAGTCCTCTGGTGTTTACTGAAATATAATATCTGAATAACAACGGGTATTGTTTTTGTTTTCCTTCGAGCGGAGAATTGAAACAGCGCGTTTATTCGAAGTTTATTTTTCTAACATTTAAACAATTTGCATTTTGCTGTTTATTTTATCAACGCTGCTATGAAGCTGTTATGTCTGTTTATTGTAATTAACTGTGTATGGTTTACCCACAGCAAAAGTTAAAAACAGGAATAAATTACGGGTTAAATGTAACCGAATAAGCATACGTTTATTGTCGTTGGATCCCACTTTTGAATCCCATTTTTTAGGTATTAACGATGGATCCCGTTTGCTATTTCCGTTGAATCCCATATTATAACAACATGTGTACATTTCAGAAGAAAAGTGATTTACCTTTATCAAACAATAAAAATAGATTATTTTTAGTGGGGTACCCGGAACCGAACTAGTTAGATTAGGTTAATTATTTAAAAAAAAAAACAATGTTAGGTTAGGTTAGGTTAAAACTGTGACCCCTACGCACGAGCCGAGCGAGCGAAGCGAGCGGTGCCGCGGCAGCGGCCGGCGAGTGCCAGAAACGACTAGATTATATAGAAAATGAGTTGTTTGTGAAATAAATAGTATACGAAACGTTGGTTGTAAATTAATTTGTCAATGGAGTTTTGGTGAAACATTAGTGAACCCCTCATTTTATTATAAACAATTTTGTTGTTGAAAGTACCCGCATTCAGATTTTTTTAAGCATTCGGGATCCAACGGAAATACTTTTCGGGATTCAACGACAATAAAACGTAATTATCTTGCATTTTTTAAATTCGGGATCCAACGGAAATACAAATGTTTTGCGGGATCCAACGCCAAAAATATTAAAATGGGATTCAAAAACGGGATCCAACGGAAATAAATCTAAGCATAGAGTTTGGGTAAACATTCTCAATTCCGTTAATTTTATTTTAATTTCAGACCGACAAGAAAAAACGGAAGTAGATTTCCTTGTTTTGAACACATTTTTTGACCAGACATGATAGAAAGCCGTAAGATAAAAATAAGATCAATTTCATTACGACCCTACGATACGAAAGCAAAACAAAGTCAAGGTTCGATAAAATTCTAAACCATACAAATTTTAAAAGTATCACTCTGAAAATCGAGTTTGATTGATATACACAAATATTTAAACTAGCGGCCCGCCACAGCTTCGCACGGGTGCAATTTTTTTTTCAAATTTCCTAAATTTTCTGTCATACAAACCTTATCCTGGCAATACGAAACACAAAAAAAAAAAACAATTTAGTGCAGTCGTTCGGAAGTTATGAAAAGACACTTCACGAAGCCGTCGTATCGCACCTTCAGAATAGTAGTGACTTAACTTAGTTTTTATGGTAGAATAAAGATTATTCTACCATAAATTCGCTTCTTTAATATTCACCTAAAAGTGCGTACCTTTTAGTGACCCTCTATGATCGTAACTCGATTTCTTAGATTTTTGAGAAGTCACTACTATTCCGAAGGCGCGATATTATACGCATTCTGTACGTCAAGCTAAGCAATTTTGTGCAAACATAAGTGCTGGGATACGACTTTTGGTGTGTAAATTGACTGTGGGGTTTGACGCAAAATGTGCACTTCGCAAAAATGTGCACTTCGCAAAATGTGCACTTCGCAAAATGTGCACTTCGCAAAATGTGCACTTCGCAAAATGTGCACTTCGCAATTTGTGCACTTCGCAAAATGTGCACTTCGCGAAGTGCACAAATTGCGAAGTGCACATTTTGCGAAGTGCACATTTTGCGAAGTGCACATTTTGCGAAGTGCACATTTTGCGAAGTGCACATTTTTGCGAAGTGCACATTTTGCGTCAAACCCGTTTACAATGTAACGTACGCAAAACATTATGCTTATGCATCGTAGGAGTATTTAAAGTTAAGTTATACCATTCCAAACTTGTTTTCGTAAAAAAACGTCAAAAAAGTTCGAACTTTGACTTCAATAAGGAGATATTGAAGTCAAAGTTCGAACTTTTTTTGTTTTTATCAGCTTCGTTAAGGGTATTTTTACACCCGTTAGTTCAAGCACTTACACATTCACTAACCTTAACTTACAGCGTCATAATGAAGGGCATAAGCCATCAAAAACAAAAGTGAAACACTATTTACCAAAAAAATGTACCTAAAATGTACTATTTTAGTACCCAGGTTTAAAAAAATTGTACCTTCCTCAGAACGAAATTAAGGTACCTCCGCCATATTGACATCGAGATGGCGGGTGTTCTATAACATTTTAAATCATACGCGAAACAGAAACACGAAAATTACGTGTAGATCCCGTCGCTTGTTTATATTACCTTCCTATGAGAGAGAACCTTCAAACTTCCCAACGAGAACAGTATTTTATTAGGGTATCCTGTTTTATTCCACATACGGGCAGGGTTTCATAAAATTAATTGCCGTTTACTAGGAGCCGGACATGCTCAAAACAGATGAGGATACGAGAAAATTATATAATTGAATACCCTCCAATAGCTATTCCATGCGGGGCAAATGGTCTATTACGTTAGTGTCGTAAATAACCTATTTAGGGTGCTCAGTTATTTTCTGTTGCTTAGTTTTTCAATTTTGTTTTGATGGCAATATTATGCGCGGGTTTGATAGATTTTTTCGATGCTTTGGGTTTGAATGCTTAGTAAATCATTTTTTCTCTGTCCTTATGTAGAATTTTTATGAATTTAGTGAACACTGCTCATCAGTCCAATGCTCGAAAAAGGTATCTTTTAAAAATGCTACAGCAAGGATAATAATAATATTCCACAACTATCACACAACGCCATCTAGTCCCAAGCTAAGCAGAGCTTGTGTTATGGGTACTAGGCAACTGATAAACATACTTATATATTTCCAAATACATACATATTATAGATAAATACATACATATTATAGATAAATTACACCCAGACACAGAACAAATGATCGTGCTCATCACACAAACATTTGTCCTGGGTGGGAATCGAACCCATGACCTCCGGCATAGCAGTCAGGGTCACTAACCACTAGACTATCAGGCCTGTCAGGATGCTGCCACCAGCTTAATAACAGGCAGGCAATGATCGCAGATGATGATTGGTTGTTGCAGAATGGTATCTACATCAATATTAAGAACCCAAATAAGATTTTTTGAAGGTTTTGTAAAATTATAATTATTACAAGACATAAGACTATTACATCTTACTCATTGAATTTCAAAGCAACAGGCGAAAAGCGCTGGCCACACTGAGGCATATCCATCGCGGGACGCGGGTCGCAACAGCTTGCGTCAATTATCTAAACCCAGGATCGCACGGGCGATATTTTTTTCGCGTACTGGATTTTCAAAGCACTGCTTAGAGCCGAAAGTTGAAAATCCTTCAGCGCGTTTTTTTGTCGCGCTAGTTTGGGCTCTGTTGGATTCTCAATGCTCGGCTCAATACCGAGTGTTGAAAATACAGTGCCCTGAAAAAAATCACCTGTGCGTACCTGCGCTTACTGATTACGAAGTTACGGACTACTCGCACCAGTTTGAACACCACCATACAAGTTGGTTGACACAATCGGCACGAGCGAATTTCGTCTCGTATAACGCACGAGATTCGATTCAGTGATATAAAATAAAATGATGATGAAATGATATTTATTTCTGTAAGTATTTATATATTTGAATTCAAAATCTGAGCTAATTATCAAGTTTTGGAACAAGATACTTAATGGCATACATGGCTATAAATTCAAATTCCATTGCAACAATTTTATTTTTAGGTTTTTTTTTATTATGAATGGTCACTCAAAAATACACAAGGCTAAAGTACTCGTAGGTAATCAAGTAAGTGACGATGGATGTAAATCATCTGAATTTGGAATTCAAGTAGAAATCTTTTAAAATACTTTTACGCTTTATTTTTTTTTTATTAGATGGCAGTAACGTTTACCCAGAGCTTTATTATTTTCAGAATAACACGTAAAACATACGAAATGACCCACTGACCGAAATAGCAGTGCTAAAGACTTTCCACAGATACAACCAAACTTCACCAAAACAATGGTATAAACAACGTTTGGTCACATTGCCAGAAATCCGAGTGGATTACTTTTGGCGGGCAGCTTTGACACGGGATCGAAACCTGTGCGAGTCCGAAGTCGAAATAATGTAAATAGACTTTATTGCAAAAATCTTTGTCGGTTCAGATCCTATTTGAAGACCAACACCCCTATTTAGGCGAAAACGTTAGGGTACCCCGCGAAATTCAAATTTCCTTACGTGTTAATTTAAATTTTATTCGTCGCCGTAACAAATATTTATTTATAGAATTATAATCACAAAAATCATCAATACAACTCTGTAAGTACCTACATATTAACCTATTAAATAAATGACATTTGAGGCTATAATTCTAGAGCAAGATAAGTCTGCGCGCGACGTTTGACTTCAAGATTATATCACTGCTAGCACTTCTAATCACTTTCGGCATAATGATGGCAATTATTTACTTTAGAAAACACGGAACAAAACACTCTTTTACCACCTGAAATAAACGCCCAGATGACGGCAAACGCCTATTTTGGATTTTGGCCGCGCGCAGACTTATTTTGCGCACACTAAGAGCCGTTTCGCACTACTTCCGATCCGAATCCGAGAAATGCTGGTCCGAAGTGACCGTAGTCCTATTTGTATGAGGGGTTGCGCACTAGATCCCAACTCTATCCGTCCAAATTTAGAACATTCCCAATTCGGATTGATATCGGATCTTTAATTCGGATTCGGATCGGATGTAGTACGAAACCGCTCTAACTCAGTATTTATTGCTGATTCTAATGTTTATAGTCTGAAATGTGTAAAGCCACATTTATTACGGTCACGAATCATATTTTAATCAACATACAACCAGACACTGCGCTGTAAATTATTACGAAAAACGTAAGTTGAATTTTGCGGGCTACCCTAGCGCATCCCCCTTAAGTGAGGTATTAATAAAGACTTAGTTTAACAAGAAATTCTAAGATTTTCATCTAAAACCTGAGAATATCTGATTAATTTATTCAATAATTCAGAATATTGTTTAGTATTGTTACTCGAAAACTTCTAAGAATTGAATTAAGTAATTAAAACAAACTTTAAACCAACTCAAAATAGTTCTAAGTAATTTAACTAAAGTCAATCAAGATGTTAAATGGTAAAAAGATATTTTCAAGGCTCGCCTGAAAGTAAAATATCAAAAGAATGTCATAATCAACATCTCAGAACACGTCAAATGGACAAGTTAAAGAACGTTTCTATTGTTCAAAAAATTCACTTGCTTTTAAACAAGAAAATGTCTAAAAATTACCCATTCCAATTTCTCTTCTTCTTCAATGGGTCGCTCATTACCGAGGATCGTGGTCACTGGACCCCTTTAAGTGGATAATCTGCCTCCAGTGGCTCCGGTCCAAAGTTGCCATCACCACCTGCTGCAATTTTCTTGAGGACTTCGCTTCTTTTACTTGGTTAAACTCCGTCAGACCACCGTATTGACAACTGGCCCCGTGCTCTTTTTCCTTTGGTGTTGCCAACAACGACCAGCTTTCTCTTTAGTCTAATTGCTGGCGATTGCCAGGTGGGACTTTTAGGTTGGATCCCCAGATGTTATTGAGTTTTTCCAATAGGAAACTCTCAGCAACTCGCTGTGCAACAACACCTGCGCTTTGGAAGACCTACGTTAACGCTGTGAAATAATAGTCGAAGCTTATTTATAATAATATAAATGGAATCATGAATACGATAATGAAGCAGCGGCCCAGTCTGAGTTCGTTCCCAGTTAATGGCTAAACTAACATCACACAACTACGAGCTAAGATCATGGTAATTTTTACGTTCTATTTATTTTGTAATACTACGAGGCTGACATATTCGCTTTGTGATTAAATCGTTTTTTTTTCAAATTAAGATATCAATAAAATAACTATGAACATAACAGAGGAAATGTCGGTCTAATATAATAATAATAAACCTCTACCAGTCCCTTCAATTACTAAATCACGCCTACATACCCCAGGCGTGATTTAATAATTGATTTATGTAGACTTAGACATAACAAGGTCTAAAAGCCTTATTACTCTACGCGATATTCAGGGACCCTTTCCCTAAATCTGGTTGATGTAATAAACGCAAGGATCACCTAAATAAATATTGGGCCCTGAATATCGTGGAAAAGAGTTTCTGGAAGGATTTGGGGGAGACATTTGCCCAACAGTATAAAAAAGTGTAGTAAAATAGGGTTTTTAGTCTTCATAAATCAATTACAAGGAGACCTGCAACCCACCAGACACTACGCACATATCTCGGACGACAGACAAACTCCCTCCTACCCGCTTATACCCGACATATTTATATCCAAAGGTCTATCGTAAACTCCGTTTATAGCCCGTCAAGCGAACGAAATTATTTTACTTGTTCCAGATAAGGTTGAAATACTCCCGTGGTTCCGGGAAAACATTCCCGGGCCGGTAATGTTAGATATTTTGGGAATCAGTGAATGTTGGACCGTCATAAAGTGCAGTTGAATTTTGATACTGGTTGTTATGGTACTTTTGTATGGTCGACCTCGTAAATGTTATACCATCCTAACGTTGAATGCTACTTGCACGTCATAAAACGGCGAGATCTATTTGCTATGTGCGGTAAAATTTGAATGATAAGTCACAAAAATTTAACGTGAGCGTCGAATCATCCGGGGTAGCGGGATTGTCCGAAAGGGTTACCGCTACCCCGGAACATAAAGGGCTAAGAAAGGAACACGGGTAGGTTTTAGTCAGCAAGAGTCTGACACTCCCTTCCGCTCCACCCAGAGCGGGAGGAGTCATTTGATGACTTCCCATCCACAAAAAAAATGCGTCGAATTATGTAGAACCATGGAATGAGCTCTCCACTCACCGTTTTATTTCTAGAGCAGGGGTGGCCCAGTGGTAACGGCCCCGACTTACGATTTGTAGGTCGTGTCTTCGAACCCAGGCAGGCACGTTACTTTGTGTAAATAATTTCATCACCACTGCTCTCAAAACGGTGACGGAAAACATCGTGAGGACACCGGCATGTCCAAGAAACAAATATTCGAAGACATGTGACATTTACCAACCCGCACTGGGTCCACGTAGTAGATTATAGCCCACTCCCTCCCGCCGTGGCCATGGCCCTCCTCCCGTGTCCCAGCAGTGGTAACATTATAGGCTAATTAATGATTATGCTACGCATCATTGTAATGGGGCTCTTTTTTTACAATCATTTAAACCGGTTAGTTTTAAGTCGTTAAAAGACGGTTTTTCGTCAATCTTTGGCCGTGAATGTCTAACACTAGATAGCTTCAACCATAGTGAAGTCGTGGTCTCTTTGTCATGTAAAGTCTTCTTCTTCTTCGTGTCGCTGGAACGACTGAATTTTATATCTTGTTGGCGCAAAACATTGCCACTTCCACGACGGCGGTGTCAGTGGCAGCACAGAGGTCAATTTGACTGCATGTTTTGGAACACAGAGGGCAGGACATGTATGTGTAACTAACGCATTCGGATAAATGAGTTATCAAAAATCATTGCATTAAATCTCATTCACTTAGTTTTCATTATGCAAATGTGTGATAACTATTAGCTTTTCATTTCAGAAGACACTATGTCCCACTGTCAAGTGTCAAACTTTTGAAGACGCCACTGATGCCGCAATTAACGTGGCCATTTACTGGGTGCATACGATATAAGAAATTAAAAGAAAATTGCTGTCGATACATAAACAAGAAGAAGGACTTGCGGCAAAATAATAACAGCCGCACGGGTCGATCGATCAGGTTAAACGATGGTCGCCGCAGTTGGTCCATGGATGGGTGACCATCTTTACATACCCAGACCTCTCCGTCCCTTGGAAAGCATGTTAAGCCGTTGATCCCAGACGTCATTCGTGGATCTTTGACAGACATTACGGGTCGTCAGAAGTCCAAAAGTCTGACAACCAGTCTTACCAAGGGGACCACCACCACCGCCAGTTACCCATCAACGAGTAACCAGTTTACCCATTTGTGGAGGTCAGATAGGCAGTCGCTCCATGTAAAATACTGGTATCCAGCTGCATCCGGTTAGACTGGAAGCCGACTTCAACATAGTTGGGAAAAGGCCAGGCAGATGATGATGACATAAACAAGAAGAAAACAGTATGTTTTCTCTGCCATATATTCACGAGTCTCGTCGTAACATAAATACACAAATAATATACATATATGTATAAAAAGGACCAGGTAGGTAATTAAAGTTTTATTACATACTTGGAATGCAAAGCTATTAATAATGGTAGAATCTATAATAGTTTAGGTGCTAATATCTAGCTATTAAAACAGGACCTATTAGGCTATTAACTAGGTTTAATGGCTATATAAATTCAGCAGAGACTTCGTCGGGTCGTATAATTTTGGCAAGGAATATTTCATCTCCTTTCACCCGTTAGTTAGGTAGGTAGGTACAGTCAACAAAAGAGATAAGTATGCAGGATCGTCGGTGTTAATGATCATGCATCATCAAAAGCCGCTGATCAGTTCAACAAAATGATTGTATTTGAAATAGGTTTGTGTAAAATGTGACTAGATGGCGTTGGCGTCGAATTAGCACTCGCAAGCGTTGTGTTACAACGATTTCATAGGGGTCTTGTGAATTTCATCAATTCTTTCTTTTTCTTAAATATAGAACAGTATACAGTTTGGTTGTTTTATTCAGACCTTCAACCTTACTAGTATACACATAAGGTCAAAACTTAAGTACTGAGTACCATCCTTGGTGTTCGGTATTTAACATTGGTCCTTCGAGCCGGATATAACTTCGGCTTTTTGAGTTCGCCCGCCCGTGGTACTCGCAGTGGATCGCTGCAGCTAGAGTACACGGCTCCCCGCATGAGCAGCGGCAGCTTCGTCCAGGATAGTGGACGGGGTCACCAGAAGCAGCACAGCGGCGGATCCAGTTCAAGCGTAAGGTGACTGTGTAGTACGTCACCCTCGTAGTTCAACGTGTCGTCATAGGAAAAACGTCACGCCGAGTTCAACGTGACATCAGAAGACTGACGTCACATCCATAGTTCAACGTGTCGCCACCAGGGAGCGCCACATTCGTGTTGTGTGAGTGAAGTGAAAATTGTAAGTACATTTTACTGTAAAAGTGACAAGCAATTTTAGACCTTATTTATTCAAAGAGTTTTACTTTGAAAATTATTGAATTGATTTTAGACTTAGAAAATTTTACGTTTATTTATTAGGGACTTGTATTTTATTTGTGCATGTTAGTTTAGGACTTAGAATAATTTCATAAAAAACGACGGAACGGGGAACCTATGCCCGATTTTCGCCAGATTATAAGTTGTTTCAAAACACTTGTAAAATTTTGAGCAACAAATTGCAACTAAAAAAAAAAAAAATATTTTAGTTTTGTATTTTATTTCAAATTCGTTTTGCTTTATTTTAGAACAAATATTGTTTTTATACACTTGTTGAGTTGTTTTCATTAGTTTTGTTTGGTTAATTGTTTCAAATATGGAGGGATTGGTCAATGTATTGAGGGGGTCGCAAAGTGTTATTATTAAAGGATTCGCAAATTTTAAAAAGAGTCCTAAAGAAAGATTAACTATTGAATACATTGAAACTAGACAGGAATTGTTAGAAAAAGATTGGGAATCGTTTAAAAATACTAACACTAAACTTTATCAGAGCTTTAAATTAACTGATATAGATCAAAAAGTTGTTGATATTTATGATACAACTGAGGACACTTACATTACTTATAAAAGTTTAATGAAAACAACGCTAAATAAAATTAGAGTTGTAAGTGAACCAGTACCTCATGGGGATGGTTGTTCCAGTAGTGCTGTTAAGTCTGCCCATTCACTGGTCAAATTGCCCAAGATTTCTATTCCTATGTTTTCTGGCAAATATGAAGAATGGACGACTTTTCATGATCTTTTTGTATCACTAGTTCATAAAAATAACTCGTTAGATAATGTACAAAAGCTGCACTATTTAAAAAGTCATTTAACTGGTGAAGCTGAGCAATTGATACGGAATACTCCAATAACTGATGCAAATTACAGTCAGTGCTGGGATCTATTAGACAAGCGATACAGTAATAAAAGATATCTCGCATTTTGAAAAGGTTATTTGGTATCAAACGTATGCAGGTTGAATCGGCAACATCATTAAAGGAACTTTCAGACACCACAAATGACTGTTTAAATGCGTTATCAAACTTAGGTATAAATGTGAGTACATGGGATGTTATTATCATACATATAGTGACATTTAAATTAGATCCTGAAACGCGTAAGCAATGGGAGTTAAGTGTCAGTAGTAGCGAGTCCAATGATTTTCCTACCTTTCATCAATTTAAAGTGTTTTTGGAGCATCGTTTTCGCGCGTTTGAGTGCATAGAACCAAAAAGGGGTTCAGGTCACCAGGTCAATAACAATAACAGTAATACGCCTAAAACATTGTTAGCGACAGACTCGTCATCGCCAATGAAATGCGAATACTGCTCAGAGGGTCATAAGCTCTGTTTCTGCAAAATGTTTGCCAAACAATCTCTCGAAGATAGACGGGATTTCGTTGGTAAGAACAAAATTTGCTTCAACTGTTTAGGCAGTAACCATACTGTTTACAACTGCAAGAAAAATACCAGTTGCAGAGTTTGCCAGAAGCGTCATCATTCATTGCTACATTTGGACAATAAAGACCAAGACCCTGAAGCAAAGCCTACTACTGATAGTGCTAGTCCTTCAACTAGTACTCAGATAGTCTCTTGCTTATCTACAGGGAGAGTAACAAAGCCCAGACAGGTTTTATTAGCCACTGCGCTAGTAAAGGCCTCGTCAAAGACTGGTGAATACCACACGGTCCGAGCCTTGCTCGATCAAGGTTCGCAGGCTTGTTTCATAACAGAGGCCACAGTGCAGTATCTTAGCCTGAAAAAGATTCCAATTAAAGGGTTTGTGTCGGGATTAGGAGATAACAGGTCAACCATGGAAAAGTACATGGTACAATTAACAATTAAATCCCGTGTCGACCCTAGCTTCAAGTTTTCATTAAGTGCTTATGTGTTGAAGAAGATCACCTCTTACCTACCTGAGCGAAGTCTTAACTTAGACACCTTCGACTGGTTAAGTATTAATAACCTATGTTTAGCAGATCCGGAGTTCAACACACCCAACAAAATTGATATTCTGTTGGGTGCTGATATTTATAGCTGCATCATTAAGAAAGGTTTAGTGAAGAGTCCTTCTGGTACACTGATCGCACAGAACACTACATTAGGGTGGGTCTTGTCGGGTGCCGTTGGTCCTGGAGACACGACTAGTGTAAATAGTAATGTAAATAATATAAATGTAATGCATTGCAAGGTTGAGGATATTTTAAGAAAATTCTGGGAAGTCGAAGAACTTAGTACTAATAAAAAGATACTTACACCAGAGGAGATGAAATGCGAAGAGTTTTATAAAAAGACCACTAGGAGAGATAGCAATGGCAGATACATTGTTAGGTTACCTTTCCAAGATGAAGATCCTCCTTGCAAGTCGGGAAATTCACGTGGCATAGCTAAATTAAGGTTTAAAGCATTAGAAAGAAGATTAGCAAAGAACAAAGATTTAAAGGAAAAGTACACAGAAGTAATAAATGAATATTTACAGCTAGGACATATGAGGCACGTGAAAGAAGATGATAGTAAGAAGGAAGAAGCAGTGTACTTGCCACATCACGCCGTCGTTAAGAACGACAGGACCACAACTAAAGTTCGTGTTGTTTTCAACGCCTCTGAAAAGAACAGCAAAGGAGTGTCACTTAATGATACGCTCATGGTTGGTCCGTCACTGCAGGCTGATTTACGTCACACGGTTTTAAGATGGAGGGTTCATCCCATAGGACTTGTAGCGGATATTGTTAAAATGTACCGCCAAGTTAGGGTAGCAGAAGAAGATGCCATGTTCCAAAGGATACTCTGGCGTGACAGTCCAGACAAAGAGATCCAAGATTACGAGCTTCTGACTGTGACCTTCGGAACAGCTTCTGCACCGTATCAAGCAGTCAAAACCTTGCGTCAGATCGCAGTCGATGAAGGCACAAGGTATCCACTTGCTGCAGATAAAGTTTTAAATTGCTTCTACATGAATGATCTAATGACAGGATGCAATAGTGTAGAAGAAGGCATAGAAATATATAGGCAAATGATAGCATTATTAGGAAAAGGTGGATTTGTATTACAAAAGTGGAACAGCAACAGTCAAGAATTACTGAAGAGAATAGATAAACTTGAAAGAAATAAAGTTAAAGTACAAATAGATCAAACTAGAACAACTGAAAATAAGGACAACACAATAGGACAAAGAGATGTTATACAAAATGATGAATTAGAGAAAAAAGAGTGCAAAGAAGAGAAAGGGTTAGAAATTAAATTAGATAGTACAATCAAAATTTTGGGACTTACCTGGAACCGCAACGAAGATACCTTCCAATACTTGGTGAATCTTCCTCCGCCGACGTCTGCACCTGTAACTAAAAGATCAATTATTTCGGACATAGCTCGATTGTTTGACCCACTAGGCTGGTTAGCTCCTAGTGTGGTTTTAGCAAAAACGTTCATCCAAAAATTATGGCTTGCAGGTGTAAGTTGGGATGAAGAACTAAGCACTGAGTTAATAAAGGAATGGAATATTTACCGTGAGGACTTGTCGCAACTTAGTAATGTACGGATACCTCGTTGGCTTGGCACTAAGTCAAACGATGATCTTGAGCTGCATGGCTTCAGTGACACCTCCGAAATAGCATACTCAGCCGTTACTTACCTGCGGATAGTAGATGAGGTCGGCAAAATCCATATTTCGTTGTTGGTTGCAAAAACCAGAGTGGCTCCCATCAAACAAATTAGCATTCCTCGTTTAGAGCTGTGTGGAGCAGTTCTACTGTCAAATCTTCTGACAGAAACAGCAGATGTTTTAAGTATTTCGACGGACAGAATCAAGGCTTGGACAGATTCTACCGTGGTGTTAGTTTGGCTCAACTGCCATCCAAGCAGATGGAAGACGTTTGTAGCCAATCATTGGTTGTTGGGTCGCGTAATAAAGAAACATCCTGGTGATGATAATATCACCCGTGTAGTCACATTGCGCACTAAGACATCTATTATTAAGAGGCCAACATCCAAACTTTGTATTTTACCGGTTACAGATCAATGAATTTATTATTATGTTTTTTGACAACCTCATAATGTTACTAGTTTAAGTTATTATAATTTAAGTTCTTATCTTGTTAAAATGTTTAAGATTTTAGATCAAAACTGTAAGATCAAATAATTCGTTACATTCATTTAGATCCATAATGTAGTTCAAGAAGGACATTCCGTCAGTAATGTCCTTGGTGGGCGGTATGTTAATGATCATGCATCATCAAAAGCCGCTGATCAGTTCAACAAAATGATTGTATTTGAAATAGGTTTGTGTAAAATGTGACTAGATGGCGTTGGCGTCGAATTAGCACTCGCAAGCGTTGTGTTACAACGATTTCATAGGGGTCTTGTGAATTTCATCAATTCTTTCTTTTTCTTAAATATAGAACAGTATACAGTTTGGTTGTTTTATTCAGACCTTCAACCTTACTAGTATACACATAAGGTCGAAACTTAAGTACTGAGTACCATCCTTGGTGTTCGGTATTTAACATCGGATATAGTTGAAGTTTAGTAAGAAACCGATGGATTTTCTCGAATATTTTATTAATAGAAAACACACAGCTCATTTATCAAACTAAATTTCAGTCGACAACATCCATCGGTGACAGGGATATCGACATGCACCGTTACCATGGATTCAGTACATGAATCAGAATCATGAGTCAGAAACATGTGTTGAATTCTTGGTTACAGTTTGCGCGTCGATTTCCTGCCACCCTGTATAAATGCTAAATAAAATAATGAAAATAAAAACCTATTTAACCGGTCAAGCGGCGCGGTTCGCCGATCAGCGACGAAACAGTAGAAAATCAATTGTGTCTCATTAGCAGCGTATGACAGATTAAACCAAATGACATTAAACCAAATGCCATTACAACTGCAGCTTATGTCAATCCAATATATTTTTGACTTTTCCATCATTGTTATCGCTGATAGAATGTCACTTTAGGTCCTTAGGTGTGGTGGTTTCAAGCAGTCTCAGTCTAATTATACAGTTCAGTAGTGTACAGACGCCAGCACATCAAGCTACTACCTACAATCTGTCAAATTTCTCTAGTAGATTTTCAACTTTATCTCTAAAGCATAAGGTTCAAAGTTGATTGGGAAAATTTGACAGTTTCGGGTAGCTTGATGTGCTGGCGTCTGTACATTTACAGGCTAATATTTGCATTACTAGCGTCTATACAAATTCCTGCCGACGTCTGTTTTCCCAACAGCTGCGACCTTTCAAATGTCTGCTTAACTTAATCAGTCTATAATTTTTCCACTGCTGGGATACAGGCCTTTTTGCCTTGCGTGCTGCCTTAAATAATAAAAATAAAACATGCAAGAAAACTTCTCCAATTTTCCTACAAATCATACTATTACTTGCAAATTAATATAGACATAACCTCGCAAGTTAGTGTCGGATATTCTCTAAGTACAACGCAAAGTTTAACAACTTTACCTGTAATAAAAGAAAACCTAACAATAGAAAAGCCAACTTGTTGCTAGCTATTGTAGCGAAATAACGATATTACGTGCTTAAAAACTTAATTTAGTAAAATGGAGGCTAGAATTTAGTCTACGTACGCTATTTCCTTTGGGCCCTCAAAGTGCCTACTTACCTAATAATAATTATCTTGCTATTAGGACTAAGAAAATAACTTTTAGAGATACCAGACCAAACTGAATTATAAAGGTTGTCTTTTAAAATAACTAATTAAAGTTTTCATTTCTTAACTTTTCGGTGTTTTATGGTTTTATTATGAAGAAATCTGATAATTCACCACCCTTGGTTGACTGGTAGAGAATGCCTAAGGCATTAAGTCCGCCTTTGTACCTTTTTGTGTGCGAAAAGATTAAATAAATAAAGAAATCTAATTTACATCTCAATTTTGCAGGAGGTAAAGTTTGTTTGTTTTAAGCAGCATCCTTATTCAAATTTTTAAAAAATTGTAAAGAAAGTACTACTTTGTTCAATAAGTGGAGATTTATTGAGGAATGATTTTTCTAGTCAGCCTTCCTGAAAACTGAACCTTCGTATAACATCAAACTTCTTATGAATTTTCCGGTTTCATAATTTCAGAGCTTGAAAATTTTTGCTGCGTTCACCTACCTACCTCCTCTAAAGATTTTAATACTTTAATATAGGTAGGTTATCCAGAAAGATATTTTTTTTTAAATTATGTTTTGTTTTATTTGTCAGCGATGATATTAAAAGACTGCATGTGCTGATGATTAAATGAATGAATAAAAACGTTTATTTGTTCACACAGGAACATTACCTTTTGGTCTTTAGTACCTAACAATTCAGTTGGCTTTTTGTTGCCACGTACTTGTAGCGATGATCTCATAGAAATTAAATTCAGAAACATTATGCATTTATAAGTTAAGTATTTACAAAAAATAATATTAAATAGAAAAGAAAGAAAATACATTTATTTGCAAACATGACGCATAAAAAATAATAATTTGGGAGAAAACATGCGTCACATCTACGCAAGACGGCCATTGCTCAGCATAATGCTAAGACCCTATACGAGACAGAGCCCCAGCGCTGGTTTTTCTGGTTTTATATATTAATTCAATAAACAAATTGCACACTATACAACAAAAACATAAATATACTCAATTACTGAGTGGGTCCAGTTGACCAAAGACACTTAGGGGCGACTAGAATCAATTCTATTTTTTGTAAATTTTGACGTTCATAAAGTGCCTTTTAAGTGCCTATTTGAAATAAATGATTTGACTTTGACTTTAGTCAATTTATGATGCAGCAATTATTATCCTGAGCCAGCAAATTGATACGTGAAACCGAACAAATTGATACGTGAAACCGAACAAATTGATACGTGAAACCGAACAAATTCCAGTAGTATGACTTTACCTACCTAATTATTCGCCACTTAGGTTAAATCAAATTCCATCCCACAACATTCTAATCGAGCCGAAGTCATTACCATCTCTCTGTAACGAGAAGACACATTATGAAGACATATATTAAGTGGCCATGTAGTTATAATTACACTCGCTTAATGTAACACGACGCCTATTATCATATTAAGCACCAAACCATTAACCCCAGCTCAGGCGTCATCGGCTTTAATTAATTAATTATTGCTAGCTTCCAGTTAAACACAACATACTCCATTTACAAGATATAATAGAATAAAGAAACTCCACAGATATGATGAGTATCGATGTCTAAACACGATAGAAAAATGGTTTCATGACATTTTTTGGGTCAACGACCGTTAGTATTATAATTACTTGAAGTAAGTATGCGTTGGAATATTAAGGTTTTAAGAGCTAGGTAAACCAAAAAGTGAATGTGAAAACGGAAAAAATATAAAGGAGTTTCGGGATTCAGTTTGATCCCTACGGGGAAAAGTAGGTAAAATAAGAAATGGTGAAATGAATTGTATTTTTTTTTTTTTTGGAGTTAAAATATAAAATATTCCTGGGAGACTCGAGCAAGATTCTGTAAGGAAGACCTCTTTATAAAAATTCTGATGATCTTTCATGCTACAGAGATTATAATCTCTGAATTAATTTCCTCACAATTTTTTTAAACGAAACCCTTGTTATTGACCTCAAAATGATTACCTATTGTGTATGTACCGTAGTAGTAACCTATCCTGACCTAACCTATCCACGAAACACTACCTATAAAAATTATCTGAAAACGAGGCAAAATTCTTTGAAACGAAACGATACTAACACGACACCTAATTATTAATATGTTAAGCTCCGCTAATGAGACACATTTGATTTTCTATTATTTCGTCGCCGATTGGCGAACCGCGCCGCTTGGCCGGTTAAGTAAAAATCGTTATTATTGTAATAGGGATGGGCCGAAGTTCGTTTCACTTTGTGTTTAACCGAACTTTGATATTCGGCCGAAATTCGGATCAAATACCAAACATTCGATACAAGAAAATATTAAAATAACTCAACTTCTCAACTAAAATAAAAAACTAAACCATCAAAATAAAATCATAAGCATTTATTTATTGATTTTTAGTAGTCACTTATTTACAGGTAACAACGAAATGTAGGTATTCTAAACATTTTAACAGAATTTTGACATCTGAACATTGAAATTATTATCGCCAAAAGTCACTATTTTCATTATTTTTTAAACTGTTACTTGAAACCTTATTACCTACTGGTAAGTATTTTTACCAATGACAGGTTATGGTGCCAAAATACTAAGGATTCTCCGTTATCTGGCAGGAGTCTGTTAGGTTTTTGTTTGTATATATCACCTTATAAATTAATCGACAGTTTACAATCTCACGAGATAGATAATAAACTAACGGTATTCACAATCACGCGGTGATATACATTTCCTACTGAAAATATCGAAGGTCCTTTTTTTTGCATCGAGTGTTCGGCCGATGTTCGCATTCGGCCCATTCCTCAAGTATACCTAACCATTATTTGGTACTTTCAACTTCAACTCTAAGTTTCCGTAAATAGTTTTCCAAGTCTGGTGCTCTGCTCTGGGGCCTATAACCGACAAGCAATGGTGACAAGCGACAATCCAACAATTTGTTAAGTTTTATTTCATTGTTTTTGCAAAAATGTGTCAATTTTATCATTTTTAAAACAAATATTGCATTTTCAATGGGTCTGCCATATTAAAATGGGTCCTGGCTGCCACTTTTGAAACATAAGTAATAATAATAATATTTTGTAGTATTTCTGGAACTCCTCTCCAACTCAAATCAAATCAAAAGTCATTTATTCAAACGAGGCTGAGCATCAGCACTTTTAGAACATCTAAATTAAAACGTTCTCAAAACGCCCGCCCTTCACCTTCATTGCTATTAAGATTACAAATAATGTCTCACAGTCATCTACCATCTTTATTTCCTCACAATGTTTATCCGTAAAATGGGAGACACGCATTCACTTTGAGTGTGGCTTAAAATTTATAGCTACGAGTATAAAGCTAGGGCTACACTGCGAGCTGCTAACTAAGCTTAGTTGAGCTTACAAAGCTGCGACGTCTTTTCATAGATTGAGTCACGACGCCAACACAGAGCTAAGGTAAGTGAGGTTTATTAACTCAGCCTGCTAGCCCGATGATAACTGCTAAGTGAACTGCTTTCTGCCAACCTGCACTGGGCACGCGTAGTAGATAACAGACTACTCCCTCACAAAGACAGGAGGCCTTTGTCCTGGCAGTGGGAACATTATAGGCTAATTGAGCTAAGTGAACTCTGTCCCCCTTCTGCCTACGTTGACCTCAGGCCGCGTCAAGATTATTCCCTACATCTTAATTTTTTGTGCGGACCCAGATATTTTAGCTCACATAATTTAGGACGGGATTAATAAACTGTACTTAGCACGCACAGACGCCAGCACATCAAGCTACTACAATCTGTCAAATTTATTTAATAGATTTTCAACTTTATCGCTAAAACATAAGGTTCAAAGTTGATTGGGAAAAATTTACAGTTTTGGGTAGCTTGATGTGCTGGCGTCTGTACTTTGGCTAAGCATTATTCCTGCCACCTTTGTATAACTGTCAAACTACAAGTGCAAACAGCACCCTAATTGCGTAGCACATTTTCAATCACATTTGGAAGGATATTGCTCCCTTTGTTCAAAAAAATTGTCCACTCAACAACGTGAACAACGCAATGAATGTTGTTGAACTGTCAAAATAAAAGTCAGTAATGTGTTACGCGATTACAATGCCGTAAGAAGCAGTAGTACATGCTAAGGAACGTTTATCAATCTTGCCCTTAGTTTCGCATAGCTGATTACACGCTAAGCTACGTTAGCTAAACTAAGTTAGCTTAGCTGACGGTGAAGCCCACTCTTAAGACATAGAACGTCGGCGCCCGTTCATTTCAAGTTAGATGAGTTCCCTGAGAGTTCACTTTAAATAAAATTAAGTATTCATCTCGCGTGATTTAGCTAAAAGCGTAAAACATTAATTTATTAACTCTTCTGCTTTGTGGGGGTGTATAAAGGTAGCGTGGCGTTCGTTATCGTAATTCAATTAGAGTAGGTATCAGGTAATGTATTTGAAAGTGAAATGTCTCTGAAAACCAATGCTGGGGCCCTATCTCGCATGGGGTTTTTAGCTTATGCCGAGCGATGACAGTTTTGCGTGGATGTGACGCATTTTTTTCCCCCAATTTGTTCATTTTTTGTGTTCTTTCTCTGCATCATGTTTACCGCAAATAAGTGTATTTTCTTTTTCTTTCTTATTTAGAATGAAAATCAAAATACATATGTCAAAATACCTTGTTTGGGTAGGAAATTATCAAATAACTTCTCCGGCTCTGGGTGGAGCTGGAGGGCGTGTCAGACTTTTACTGACTAAAACCCACCCGTGTTCCTTCAGTTGCCTGTGCCAAGGGCCACGGTATCTCTTTCGAACAACCCGTGACCCTTGCAGGCATCGGCCCTAGCAGACCCCAAGTCAGTTAGTGCTGACATCTCTTTGAGGCGCGCGTGGGATACAACGTGTCGTCGACCCGGGCTGGTCCTTACCGGACGGCGAGCTGCCCATTGCTCGCCGTCGGCAAGCCCGCGCCTACGGTGGCCGGGAATCGGCTCTCGACTCCCGACGCCCAGAGCGATGTCATAATACCTCACGCTGTTTGGAACAAAAGGTTTATTTTCATGTAATTTTAAAATGTAGTGCGAATATTAGCGATTTTATGGAATAATTAGTTAATATAACATAATATCCTGCATAGCACCTGCCCTGTTTTGTCTCTGGATCACCCTAAGGTTGACTGGTAGAAAATGCCTCAGGCATTAAGTCCGCCTTTGTACAGTATTTTTTTTTACTTGTGCATAAAGTTTTAATAAATAAATATCCTGCCTGTATTCGCCGTAGGGTTATGCAGGATTAAGTATAAAACAGCGTAAAAATCGAAAGTGAAAGCTTCCTCTCATCATTGGTTAAAATCCATGTCTCCAATCAGCAGTACACCAAGTAATTCATCCATTGAAATCACACATCAACGACTATTAGATAAACATTCAACAAGTTTTGCCATATATTCACACTATCACAAGCATTACAATTTACAATTATATATGTAGATGTCAACTTCAACTCACATTAACTATATTAATATTATTATCACCATGACATGCCATACAGATTGCTATGTTCATTAACATTATCACATTGGCAAAATATTATATAACCGGGTAAAATTATGGCACGTTGAATTATTTACGTCAAGGAGGCCTTGTGTTCTAGGTACGGTACGAAAAAATATCGCTCTATAATGCATTAAAATATTGAATAAAAATGCAATGAACTAAGTGTTATGTATGTGCTATAAGTAGATGTGGCTGCGACACATACTAAGCGCAAGCGTCGATTACAACAGTGCGAATCATTCCGTTTACTGCACAGCCGTGTAAAACTTATGCCTTTCTGCAAACCCGCAGCGCTTCGGCACAAAATTGTCATCCAAGATTTTCAAGATATCTTTATAGTTCTTCGTATCCAAGTCTTCGGGCAAGGCGAGGTTACACGCTAGTTGGTACGTGTTCTCCGTGAGTGCGCTCAACAAAACCGCTTTTCTCTTTACTCCAGCTTTATTATTATCCTCGCCAATGCTGTTGGCAATGAACCATTGCTGAAGCCGCCCCTTATAAAGCTTCCAGTCTTGAACGTGGTGATCAAAATTGGATATAGCTCCCATTATTGAATTTCCACCGAACATTTTTTTTTATATTTTTGAACGTAGGTAATCGTCGCCAATGTTATACAGGGTGTTACAGAAAGGGTATATCAATACAAACGGGTTGAAGAGTGTATCTGGTCTAGAATCTCTGTACAAAATTTCAGCTCAAAAGCAGTAACTTTGAAAATGCTTAATATTTTTTTATTTCGATAGTTTATTAAATTGAAATCATAACAAACGTGTCACCGCACTACGAGGGTCATTATCCATTATCTGTAGTGTGTCTGTGTGCCTAGTACACGCACATCACGCCGCCGCGCGCCAGTGCAGCGCCGTGATGTCGAAATAAAAGAATATTAAGCATTTTCAAAGTTAATGCTTTTGAGCTGAAATTTCGTACAGAGATTCTAGACCAGATACACTCTTCAACCCGTTTGTATTAATATACCCTTTCTGTAACACCCTGTATAGGAAACCTACAGAGGTGTTAATACAAAGACGGAATGATTCGCACTGTTGTAATCGACGGAATGATTCGCACTGTTGTAATCGACGCTTGCGCTTAGTATGTGTCGCAGCCACATCTACTTATAGCTATGTACATACATAACACTAAGGCAATGAATCAACACTGAATGTTACGTTTAAGATGCAAGAAATGCGGCCAAGTGCGAGAAATAAAAACAAGTAAATATTTGAAAACTATTTGTTAGAGCAGTGGTGGCCAAGTGGTAACAGCCGCGATTTACGAGTTGTAGGTCGTAGGTTCGAATCCAAACAGGTGCTTTATTTTGTGTAAATTATTTCATCACCACTGCTCTTAAAACGCTGAAGGAAAACAACGTGAGGAAATCGGCATGTCCTAGAAACAAATTTTCGTAGACATGTGACATCTACCAACCCGCACTGGGCCCGCGTAGTGGATTATATTGCCCGCTCCCTTTTTCAGAGAGGAGGCCTGTGTCCCAGCAGTGGGAACATTATAGAATGTATTTGCGACGCTGATGTATTATATAGATTGTGACTAAGTTCAGAAGTTATCAACGTTTTCGTAAGGTACAAAATACCGCGACATTGATAGTTTAAAAGGCTCATTTGTCCCAGGACACCCATCAGTCATCGTAATGGAGCCGTTTACTAAGTAATTATAGCACCCGGAGGGTCTGAAGCAAAATCTATTGTACGTAGACATTCATCTATTTTCATTATTAGGTTTCTTGAAGATAAGTAGCTTAATGGGTTTGTGGTGGTTAGGGAAATCAGAAACAAGTAGGCAGGTACAAGATTGTAGGAAGATTGGCACACGAGTTATAGCAAGCTTATATTCAATAGGGGGATGATACAGATTCAAAACAGTGCTGACCTTCTCAAGGCAAAAGATTAAAAAAAACACCAGAGGGTCAATTCTCGTATTTTTACAAACGTTCGCATTCTAAACTTAGTCTCATTTATTTAAAAAAGAACCTCGAATTATCTAGGTATATTTTTGACATTGAGTGTCGCTAAGCTGAGATTGCGACTAGATTTTTAGCACTTTTTTTAAGTACAACATTAGTCGGATCTTTCGTAGACTTTCCTTCTTTTTTGCCATTAAAAAGTATAAGGTTTCTCTTATTGATTTTAATGTGGAAGTTGACACGTATTTGTGTGTAATATATTCTACAGAATTCCTACAAAATCTATTTTCATGCAAAAACAACATTGAAGAATACACCATCATCAAAACATCCCTTGTACCACTTTTGGATCAGAATACTCCTATCAAAATGTTCCATTCGCCGCACCTGTTTCGCTCTACCTACTTCTATAAACAATAAACCCCCATACCCACCATTTCATTATCTATAAAGCCTTCAAACAGGATATTTGTAGCCATCAAACGGCGTGAGTCGATCTCTCGACTACAGATCAACCTGGCATAACAAGACCCGGCTTACAAGTCTATGTTATCGGGTACTTTTTCAACCTTTCTCTTTATCCTTTGGTGAAACAATAGATTTGAAATAGATACCCTTGTATATTTTGATGTTTTGCTACAACAATACTTACACGCGTTTAACCATATCTGAAATTAGTATAGTCGCGCCCAACTACGCTTAGAAAAGTTAATAAACATGGAAATGGTAACACACTTACTTTTATTTTCGCTTTAGTGTGGTTTCTGTGTATGAGTATAAAATTAAGACTCAGTAAGGTACCGGTCCCGCAACCGACGAGAAAGCGATTAACTATCGACTATTTTCTCGCTCAAAAACGTACAATAAATGTAGATCCCGTGTCAGGAAAAGAGATATCTACATATATTAATAGTTGCTCGTTGACTTTACACACTGCCGGCGAGAACGCTCTCTCCACTAGTTTATTGCAGCAACAACAGCTATCCAAGAAAATACTCGCTCAGCGACTCTCGCTTGGCGGACAGAACAGTCACTGAAAGACTCGCTTGATACATACATACCGTATGTATCAAGCGAGTATGTAACATACGCATACAAGCAAGTGACTGGTCAGTCATTCTATTCGTCGCACTCGCTCACTTGCTTATAGTCCAGCGACAAAACTATCCAAATTAAACACTCGCTGCTCGTTGCTCGCCAACTCGTTTCTAGTTGCTAGCTCTATACGGTTTTCGCTAATCGTCGGTGGTGGGACCAGTTCCTAATGCAAATTATCTTTTAAAAGCGTAATGGAATCCATAGAAATATTTAAGTGTCTTTTTTACACTTCAAAGTATAATGGTATAGTTTCAAAAGGCTGATGTTCATTAAAACTTTAAATATCAAAATGCTACTTATTTATTTTTAACAGTAATGACATCTTCTATCGGCTTATTCCCAGGAGCTCCAAATCTATTCATGTGTACATTTCATGTGTAAGTAATACACACATTAAAAGGTCATAATGTTTTATGGTAGTGTATTTGTGATATTATCTTTATGGTTTTTTAATGACTTATACAGTTCCACACACATAACAATACCTACGTAGGTGCAAATTGTACACTTAAGGAAAAACTTCCAAGCCATTTTTCAAATACTGCATCAGTTTCAAACCATATTATTTTACATAACATTTTACAAACTCTTCAAAAATTACTTGAGAAAATGAAATAAATTCCCATATAAAAATGCGTCTTGATTTCATTCCCACGCACATTGTAAAAAGCGTCAAGTCAATCAAAAGATCTCTCTTCCCCCATCTATTCGATTCGTTTACTCCAATATGTATACAGTAAAGAAATAAACCGGTGACTTATTCAGGAGTTAATCTTCCTTCGTAAGCCGTAATTTCCGATGTCTTTGCTCCCCAAAATAGGGGGCCAAAGGGGCATAAACATAATGTTTGTTGATTTTAATGTTCCCCTTCGCTTGTTTATTGGAATTAAGAAAGTTAAATTAAAATATCGTAGAAGTTTCGCGAGTATGATTGGATTAGTGGCGACGGCGAATGTGTGTCAACAAGGTTATTAGAATTCATTGACTCTACCTACACAAAACGTACTGAAACACTACTGTTTGCATACATAATACCTACATCTACACTAGCATATAGGGGGTAATCTTCGAACCGACTGATTCGATTCCGAAAATAGTCAATAGCAAGTTTCTATTATTGTTACAAGTTTGACTTTTGGGTTGTTTCTCTTATTCTAAAGTTTATATTTCTGCGGTCTTGTGAACAGCTAACATCTCCCATCATCATTTATTCGTATTTCTAAACTGACCTTTACAATTGGTATAGGTGTGGAATGGTACATAACAACTAAAGGCCAATTCCCGTAGTTAAAAACTTCAAAATCTAGTCGCAATTTCATCTCAGTGTCAATCAATGTCAATTATGCGTGATCATACATAAAAAAAAAAAACAAAATATATACGCGTCGAATTGATAACATCCTCCGTTTTTTCGTCGGTTAAAAATGTAGGGAAATTAGAGGTATTTTTGACAGATTGAGACTGAGATCAAACTGTGAACGTCCTTAAAATTACGAGAATTGCCCCTCTGACGTATTTCGCTAACTAGGTACTACCTAAATAAACTCTGTGAACTGTCAGAATAATTATAATATTTTTATCTTACAAGGACGGTTCGAAAGAATGATGTAAAATGTTAATGTGACATCGCTTTGCACTCTTTGTTCATATTAACGTTACATGTCATGTGACAGGTACCTACTTATAATTTGCATCAGCTTTATGTGAAATTAATGTTAGAAAAGAAAAGTTAGGCACATTACACATAGGCAGATACCTTTTTATCATTAAAATAATAATATGGAATCAAGATCAACAGTTTCAATGTGTATGATTTCCTACACTTTCTAATAATGTACACCAATAACACTGGTTAACAATGGTTTTGCCCATGAATGATGAAATACAAAAATAGGCAGTACTTGGTAAATACTAATCATCAATTATAATATTACAAGTGTCTTAGCTCGAGTTATCGAGCTATGCAAGTTTAATCTTGTATTGCGTTCGCCGCACTCTCGCAAGTTTCGAATTGTTCGTTATTATAGCACGGCTTTACTTTACTAGATTTAATACATCATAAAGAACGTTAAGATTGCGCTGGCAATTGCTATCAAACACCGTGAAAATACAATTAGTGTATGACGTGGTAATAGCACTGTAACATACAGCAACGTCTTAAGTGTATCAAACAAATTTTGTTTTTAGTTTTTATTGTGAAGTTTAAACTAAAACTTTGTGAATTTATATTTTTGATATGCCTTGTTCCTGTGAAAGCAATCCTAACAATTTTTGTTACGTGTGTGGTAAATTCACTACAAAAAATACGAGCGAAAATTTCAGTCCCAGAATCTGTCGTGCTTGCGGACTTTATTTCGGAATACCAGTGAAAAATCAAGACAAGCCCTGGGTTCCGCATGTAATATGCTCGAGTTGTGGTAAATACTTGCGTGATTGGCACATTTGGATTTTTGTCCTGAAAATATGGGAGATGTTAGCGACGAACATGGTGAACGTTTTCACCAGGATATTTCAGGCATGGAACAGCGATACCAGGGCAAATGGAGTCCTGCTATGTTAGCAGACTACTGCTGGACATTGAAGAGAGAGGCTGTAGATATTATTTATAAACGGAAAAGCAATATATTAACTCATTTTTAAATTTTATAATACGTGATTTATGAATAAAATGTTATCTTAAGTCAAAATATTTTTATTTGATTCCACAAAAAACGCGAGCTAACTCGACCTTAAAACTTACATCAAAATGTATGTTTAGAGGTATTCTTTCGCAATTAGCACAACTCATTTCATGGATTAACAAAACCTTAAAATTTGTTAACCAGTGTAATCTTTACAGCTGAGAGACGTCCACTGCTGGACATAGTCCTCCCCTAAGCATCAGCAACATCGACCGTTCCGGTACTCCCCGCATCCAGCGGATTATCGCGGCATACACAAGGTCATCGGTTCACCTTCAACGAACGTCGCCGTCCAACGCGACGCCTTCCGTACTCGATCGCCACTTCAGAACCTTTCGGCCCCATCGGCTATCTGTTCTGCGAGCAATGGGCTCAGCCCACTGGCACTTATGTTAGGCAATTCTTCGGGCTATGGCGGTTAGCTTGGTTGGTTGGCATATTCTGCGAATATGGTTATGTTTATTACATATAAGTTTGCAATATTTTAGCGGCGCAACTTAAAAAAACAGATCAAGTGCGAGTCGGACTCACGCACCGAGGTTTCCGTACAATTTGTAGGTATGGAACTAAAAATTTACGGTTTTCGCAATTTTTCCTTTATCTGTGCTATAAGTTGCTTCGTACCAAATTTCAAAATTCTGAGTTCACAGGAAGTACCCTGTAAGTTTTGATTCTCTTAGGAGTGTCGAAAATTTGCGGAAATTTGCGGCATAAACGGCTGTATCTTTTGATTGCGTTGGTTTAGAAGTTTGATTTTTTCACAGCTCTAAGGGACAGTAGACTTGAGTATTTGATATGAATTCCAGCTTGATACCTCCACGCGTTCTTGAGAAAAAGGGTCTTGACAGACAGACAGACGGACGGACGGACAACAAAGTGATCCTATAAGGGTTCCGTTTTTTTTCCTTTCGAGATACGGAATCCTAAAAAGCTCCCAATTCAGGTGGCGTCAATTATGCCCCAACACCATCCTGAAGACATTGTTTGACAAGGTGAGCAGCCCTTTTATTAAGCACTGGTTGCAAAGGCTCGTGCCAACATGTGTTGAGCCACGTAGTTATTAGTTGTTGTTAGGTTAGTTTGTAAGTTTTACTAACATAGGTTTCAAGTTGTTGTTACTGCCAGCGCTGCGATATTTATTTTTTTAAATTTCGCAGCATCATGCTGAGATAGGAGCCTTTTGGCCTCGTATAGGAGTTTCTGTCTCATTTATCTTTTTGTTACTTTTTTTTTATACATATAACTTGGTTTTTTATTTTTTTACTGTGTTTAGTTTAGTTTGTGATCTTCTTGTACGAGTCGCAATAAATACTTTTTCTTTCTTTCTTTTACTCGTAATTCTATATGGATCATGTCTATTTTTATATGTGATCCGCAATAAACGATATTATTATTATAATTGCGAATTGGACTCGCACAAGAAGGGTTCCGTACCACCGTAAAATAATTTTAACACTTCATATTTTTCGGTTCAAAAGGTGTGACAGAGGGACGGCCAGAGAAACTTTAGCTATAGAACCCCGTCGGCAGCCTTTGGGTACCAGACTCGTAAAAGAAGTCTATAATCTTTGAAATTACGCACTCATTTGTTCAACATACACTGACCTCCGATACCAACACAATCATAGCCTCAAATCACCATTAATAACCGAAATTAGTCCAAAAACGATTAAAACATTAAGCATTAATTTAGGTTAAATGCCTTTCAAGTGATAAGTGTAACATTAACTATCAGGCGACCCACCTAATTGCCCACAATTTATTTAAACATCTGAAATTAAATTACGAGGGACAATGGGACGGAGCTATTAAGTTAAAAGATTGTTACAAAAACATTTAAACTGGAACGGCTGGAAGATCAAGATGGAAGGTTTAGAATTATTACAACAATTTTGAGACTTTCTATGTTCATAAATATTATGGTTTTAAATTCTAGGTTCGAGTAACCCTTAGCCTTTCCTAAAAATAATCAAAACTCGGCTTCAGAAAATCTGTGATATTTATAAATCTAACCGGCATCCGGTCCATTCTGTAAAAATCTCCTCGCAAAAACGTAGGTAAAATGAGCTTGAACCCTAATTGTGTAAACACACTTATCATCTGCCTAGCCTTTTCCCAACAATGTTGAGATCAGCTTCCATTCCGACCGCATGCAGCTGAATACCAGTATTTTACATGGAGTGACTGCCTATCTGAACTTCACAACCCAGTTATTGGGTAATACGATATCCCTTGGTAAGACTGGTTGTCAGACTTTCGGGCTTCTGACGACCCGTAACAACTGACAAAGATCCACGAATGACTGCCGGAACCAACGGCTTAACGTGCTTTCCGAGGCACGGAGGGGTCTTGGTATGTAAAGATGGTCACCCATCCACGGATCAACCGGGGCAAGCGTAGCTTAATCTGATCGATCGAACCGTGCGGCTGTTATTACATAGCCACAAGCCCCTCTAATTGTGTAACACACTATCAATCTTAATCTGAATCATTTTTCATGTTCGAAAAATTTGTCTGAATATTGTTGAACAGTCAAAATGAAACCCATTGCTACTTATAGTGTGTTACGCAACTACCCCGCTAGTCTATTCTGTAAAAATCTTACCATGAAAACTTAGTTGAAGTGAGCTGTCATTCCGCCTGTCATTGATGCTAGGAAATTACACCATTGACAGCTGACTTCTCTCAATGCACCTACGTTTTCACGGCGATATTTCTGCTGAATCGGAGCTTTTTATATTTTTACTGTTAATCCTTCTTTGAATTTTTACAGCTGTCATTCTAACCTCGGGTAGCCTGTCTAGAAGGTACCTAAGTTCTTAAAAAAATAATCAAATTCGACTTTACCCATTTGAATTTCACACGTTTATATGAAATTTTAGATGCAATATTATCATCACAACATACACGATAGACAAGACTTGTTCCCTAGACTTATCTGAAACTAGCTGCGCCCCGCAGTTTCACTCGCAGAAGTGTCGATCCCGTGGTAATATCGGAATAAAAACTACCCTATGTCCTTTCCTGGGACTCAAACTATCTCTATACCAAATTTCATCTTAATCGGTTCAGCGGTTTAAGCGTGAAGAGGTAACAGACAGACAGACACACTTTCGCATTTATAATATTACTAGCTGCGCCCCGCGGTTTTACCCGCGTAAATGTCGATCCCGTGGGAATATCGGGATAAAAATTATCCTATGTCCTTTTCCGGGACTCAAACTATCTCGATACCAAATTTCATCTAAATCGGTTCAGTGGTTTAGGCGTGATGAAGTAACAAACATATAAACACACACACACACACTCACAAACTTTCGCCTTTATAATATTAGTGTGACACTTTACTGTACGTACACAAAAAAAAAACATAACAAAAAAAAAACGATTATTAATATAAAACATACAATGGGCGGCCTACACTTGGCGGTTTGTTTGGCGGTTTATACTTTTATCAGATGTTTTTGGAATAGATATTACGTCTAACGTAACCTGGACAGTCAGCTCCGATTATATTGCTGGCTGGAAAATCATTTTTCTATGTAATACATGCGTGATACATGCGTCATGTTCGTGAACGGGCGCCGTCAGTAGGGACTGGTCAACTCTTTGCTGCCATGGCTTATTTTAATTTATTATTTGAATTGTTGTTTTTTCTCATCTTTTCATTATGGACGCTTTTAACGTTCTGCATCGTTCTCACATGTATAATTTTTAACATGAATGATGTAACCAAGACTTTGTAACCACATTATTTTGATTTAAAAGAGTGTCCATGGAGTTTCTTGCCCGTTCTTCTCCATGCCCAAGTAACAAATTTACGTTGTATAATAGTTGAGTAAACGTTTTTCATTTACTGTTGGTTCTATGAGGTGGGTTGTATAAACGTAGTTGTAGACGTTTATACAACGCGAAATAGGCCCAAATTATACAACATTATTGTTATTTAAAAGTTACATAAAAGTTAGTGGAGAACTATTTTAACGTTGCTTAAATGTTAAATAAAAGTTTCTGACCGACTTTTTGGTTAGATAATGGTTATATCTCGACTGTTATGGAACCACTGAAGTCCCATAAAGGTTATATAGACATTAGAAGATGACTGAAATGTCGCACAAGTGTTTAACATCGACGTTTATAGTATACATTCAGTCCATTCCACTAATTCTCATTCGTTCCTGATATTTGCCATGCTGGAATATAAAAGGTAAGTTATAAATTATCATAACTAAATTTACATTTACTTTACAAGGTTTATGATATACGCGCACAGATTGCACCTAATTCTTATGCGACCTTTAGTTTTATGATGAAATATAGGTGTGTTGTTGGGAAATTTTTTGCGCCCCCCTCGAATTCGTTAAAAATTAACTATTTTTGATTATTATTTAATTTATTTTTTTATATTAAATACCAGCCATCTTGTCAAAGTTAAAAAGTGACTTCTATACGACAATTATAGAATGAAAAGGTCAATAATGCGGTTTCTTGCGACCAAGATAGCCGGCCATTATGAATGATTTTAGAGTTCTGTGAGATAATAAACATTATGAACACAGAATGATGATCACATTACAAATGACATTAATTTTATTGAATGTACTTGATTTTAATGACTCAATTAAAATTATATTACTATGCTTGTGTTGTATTTACCTACTTTGCAAAATAATACACGGTGTAATATTTTATAAAAAACGCGTTATCTAATTAATTACCTACGTATTATTGAGCGCAGTGTCCTGTACTTTTTATGTTTGACCATAACATACTAAATAGGTGCATCTTGTGATTATTTGTTTAATTTCTTGAGTTCCTTTATTGATACTAAATTCACCTGAGATATGGCACCAATACGGCACGCAATTTTTTGACACCACACGCTGCACGTGACGAGCGTGGATACGACCGGGGCGCGCGGGCCCACACGGCCATAATAATTCGTAGTTCTAATATAATACCAACATATACCTTCATCTTAAATGAATAGTTAACAATATATCAAATAAAATTCACTAAAGAACATGGGTCATACATAATATAAACAAGTCATCAATGACACATTCATTATACAAATGTGACTTTTTTATTATAATTATTACTTCCGGACCCACGTTCCATAAAATGACCGAAAATTAACATTTTTTATCATTTTTCAGGTGAAGTAGTGTGTGTGGACAGTGGACATCAATAAATTATGGTAGTGTTTTTGGATGTCGATAAATTTATAACACGGAATGATTTAAAAAACCTCAAAAGGCGCAAGTGGCCTTGGAAAAGAACTCATTTTATATTGTCAAGCAATTGCTATAACTGTCACAGTTGTGACATTGTACTTAAGTACAGTGATTTTGCATGCCAAAACTTAGTAAATAAAAAGATATAAACAGTTTTTTCAGTATTTTTATTTTTCAGTTACCACTTACAACAATGTTTGCACTAAAGGTACAAAATACATGTGCTCGTTAAGCACTGTACACACCAATTTGCATTTAATACCTAAAACTGTACATGTTATCTTTCTTTTGGTCACATTATTGATATTACATATAAATATGTTGAGTAGAGAAGATTTCACGGGCTTTTCAAATGCATCGATGCAATCATCTAAATACTTGCCAAGTATAGTAGTAATATATCTTCCTGAAATTCGATATATTTGTCAGCAGATAAGCTTGAAGTATCGGAAGACAGTCCTTCAGAGGGCTCTAAATACTCCAAATAATCATCAACGGAGTCACCTAAAATAATTAAATCAACTTGAGACATTGTAAATAGTTATAATATATGGTGATTATCTTAAAGTACAAACTTACTGTTTATTTCTGGTACAATATTCTTTTGTTGTATGTCAATGCCATCAGATGAACTTTTAATTTTTGATCTTACCTCATAAGTTTCATCTGGAATATTTAAAAAATGTCATTTATAATAGAATTATAATAATAAATAAAAAACAAGCAATAGAAATACTTCTAATAAAAATAAAATTTATACGGAACCATTTTTGTTGTTGAGGCTTTGATGAGGTACAAAATTTGCAGATGACAGGCCAGTTTTCAGTGATTCAAAAGTTTTTCTTACTTTCCGCTTGAAAGCCCCACTTTGTTTAAGCTTTTTCCATTGATCTAGATTCATATTTTTGTAAATATTGTAACAATGTTTGTTTAGCTGACAAAATGGAAGTTAGTTTTAAAAAAGGCCCTTTTGGACCTTTATATAATTTTAAGGTCTGCTTAAAGTTCTGTAACGGTTACAAAATAACGCTTAAGTCGTATAATGATTCGTAATTCACCACTAAAATACTTCGTTATATTCAGGTCTAAAAATAAACTTTTGGCGACGGTTTGATTACATAAAAGTCGTGTTAAGGTTACGTAGACTACAACGCTGGTTAAATGAACCCTTTTATCTAACTGTTATATAACATCGTATTATTTAGTTGGGTAAACGTTTACCCAACCTACAGTATACGACGTTGTATAAAGCAGTCGCAAAAACGTTTACGTAACTTATTCACTGGCAAAATTATACGACGTTATATAAAGAAGTCATCAAAACGTTTACCTAACCTATACACTTGTACCACTATACGACGTTGCATTACATAGTTGTAATAACGTTTACCTAACCTATTTTTTGTACCATTATACGACGTTGTATAAAGTGGTCGTTAAAACGTTCACTCAACTATTTAATAGGACCTTTTAGTTACAGGGACTGAATCGTTGTAGAAATAACGGTTACACAACGTCGTAGTTGTCTAATAACGTCTATTCAACAGTTATATAACCGAAAGTCGCGTAAGATATGTTTTATATAACCAATTTGTTTGTTGGGTGGGTACCTACGCTTTGGAATGGGCAACTGGCTTCATCTTTCTGACTGACCAACCCCTTGACAATTCAAAAGTGCCTGTAATTGGTTTAATTGAAATAAATGCTTTGAGTTTGAGTCTACTGCATGAGCTCTAAATGGGTTGTCTATATTTACACAAAAGAAGAAAAAGAAAGTAAAACGTAGGCCTACATTACTAGGCATTACTACTTAGTTCAAGAACATTACCAAAGACTAACATCACTAATAAATATCAGAAAGAAAAAGTTGTAAGTATCACATGAATGTTCAAAGGAGGCTGAACATTCTTATCGAGAACGTACTTGAACAACTTGTTGAACAAAGTTATCTCAATAGGAGGAGGGTTCCATTAATTCACTAGATAAAGGACCTACCTTCTTACGGACGCAATAAAGTAATTGATGTTGGGTGTACGACTCAATGTGTACTTAGGTACTTGGTTAGTTTCTTGTCTTACTATGTGTGTGTATGTGTGATGATCCATGAAAAATATTGCAAAGCAAAAACTTCTTAATGGACGAAAAACTCCTAATTTACAATCTATAAGTACTATCTAGTATTCTAAATGCCAATACATTTAAGAAAAGCCAAGTGTGCGAGTGTCGGCGGGGGGCCGCTGACTTGCTCGCGGTGTCGGACCACCGTACAAATATTTAACACTACATATTTTTCGGTTCTGTGGCTAAGTAATAACAGCCGCATGGTTTGCTACGCTTGCCGCGGTTGGTCCGTGGATGGGTTAGCATCTTCACATACCAAGACCCCTCCGTGCCTCGGAAAGCACGTTAAGCCGTTGGTCCCGGCTGTCATTCGTGGATCTTTGACAGTCGTTACGGGTCGTCAGTAGCCCGAAAGTCTGACAACCAGTCTTACCAAGGAGTATCGTATTACTCAGTTACTGTGTTGTGGAGGTCAGATAGGCAGTAGCTCCATGTAAAATACTGGTATTCAGCTGCATCCGGTTACATTGGAAGCCGACCCCAACATAAGTAGTAGGAAAAGGCAAGGCAGATGATGACATATTTTTCGGTTCAAAAGATACAGCCCTGTGACAGACGGACGGACACCAGAGCCTTAGTAATAGGGTCCCGTCGGTGCCCTTCGGATACAGAACCCTAAAAAAAACTGTTGTAATGGGTAACAAATTATAATACACTTCTGGTTCATCTGAACAATTTATTTCACATCGACGTTGTTAAGACAAATGTTTACGGGAACGTTTATGACCAGCGTTTTTTTTTTAAGCATTTTAGATTTTAAAGCAATTCATGTCATTCAGCTTTCGACACCAATCATTATTTGCCTAGTCTTTTCTCAACTGTGTTGGGGTCAGCTTCCAGTCTAACCGAATGCAGCTGAATACCAGTATTTCCCCAGTTACTGGATACCCAATACCCCTTGATAAGACTGGTTGTCGGCAAGACTACCTTAGATCGACCCGTGCGGCTGTCGTAACTTATTTCTGGCTTTCAGATTTCTACACCATAAAACATATATATTTTTAGATTATAAAACATAATACAATACAAACAATACAATACGTATGTGACAGCATAATTCAATGTTACAGCACCTGAAAATTGTCTGTAAAGCTTTCTTTAAAGCAGAGGAGCGTGACAACTATACATTTCGTAAAGAAAGTGGTAATTTTGTGAAATTGGCGGAGCCCCACATAACACACCCGCGTAGACACCAATAAATTATGTGTAAATTGTATTGTAAACACCGCCCCTGGGAGCGATTTAATAGAATAAAATTTACATTTCGTTATGTAAACTGGCTTTGAGTGGAGTCTTCTTCGTCATTCGCGTATTAAGAGGTAATATCGAGTGGGATTGGAAGTACGTCATAGTCTCGAGAAATAAAAATGTGTCGTTATTTTCAGGAAAAGGAGATCAGGAAATGTTGCTAAGTGTTTATCGATTACATTCGATTAGCCAGTGGGACGGATAACTAAGGTTTACGAGATGAAGATAAATAAGACCACGTACCTAAAGTTATCAACACAAAAAGTTAATTACATAAAGAAGTTAATAATAAAAAATTACATAAAAGTAGGTAGGTTTATGGTTCACTAATTATTTTACACCCTTGGGAGTAGCGCTGTACTTTCCTGGCTCAGCCTGATGTCACGAAGACCGCAGAGAACGTGACGGTCAGCAGATGGATGGTGTCGTAGATAGCTCGACGTAGCCACGCGTTCAAAGTACATACGGTACGTATACATTTGATTAGCACAGAGAATGATGTCCCCTGAAGTTATTGTAAGCTGTCGTTTGATACCGGTGAGCAGTTGTCATTGCACTCTCGGTTCCATTACGGCTCGATCTGCAATTCTCTACTATTGAATAATATAGGTACTATTGAATATAGGTACTATTGAAACTCAAAACATTAATTTCAATTAAACCAATTGCAGGCACTTTTGCATTGTCAAGGGATCGGTCAGTTTGCAGGCACTTTTGCATTGTCAAGGGGTCGGTCAGTCAGAAAATGAAGCTTCAAAGCGTAGTAGATTCCTGTGGAAAAGAACGGACAAGAAATTACACGAACATTCTTTCTCACTCATCCTAAACCTACAGCAGGTCATGCTGTAAAATCTCCCTTTTGAAGCGAAGTGAGAGCTTGCTGTCATACATAGGCAATTAAAGCTATTTTTATTAGGTTGTGATACGATATCAGAGGGGCAATTCTCCTAATTTTAAGAATGTTCACAGTCTGACCTCAGTCTCAATCTGTCAAAAATACCTCTAATTTTCCTAAATTTTTGACAAGTTTTTGACATTGATTGTCGCTGAGATGAGATTGCGACCAGATTTTCAACGTTTTTAATCACGGGAATAACCCTACAGTTCTCTGATAAAGGTGTAAATAGACGAATACGCTAATTCTCATGTAAAAAATATCGGTTTATAATATTGCAGACTATGCGATTAATAACAGCACTATTAATTTCTACAAAGATACATTTTAACCCAAATACGCGAGGATGAAATAAACTTACTTTCAAATTAATTTGTTTTTTTCATATTCATGAAAATCTAACTTAGTGCAAAGTCTTACTTTAAATACTTTGCCACTACTAGCACTTGGAATATTAAAAAGATACTTTTTAGATTTTTCATGTTATCTAGAATACCTACTTTAAATTTTAGATTCTGTTGAACTATCGAAGGAGACTAAAGATATTAAGTTTCTACACAGATCACGACTGTAATCCTTGAAGGGTTAGGCAGACGTACCTACAGTACAACCACATTCCGTTTTTATGTTTTAATAAAATCAGTTTATACTTATTAGAGCATATTTTATTGGAGATTTCACTGCAAATTCTCACCCTTATTTTCTTTTTGTCGTCTTGACTTACCAACGAGGATTGTGTTACCCAGTTACTGGGTTATGGAAGTCAAATTGGCAGTCGCTCCATGTACAACAATGGTATTCAGCTGTTGACGGTTGCGGTTAGACGGAAAGCCGGTAACATAGTTAGGTATGTGATGATGATCTTATATTTGACTAGGTACAGATGCCAGCACATCAAGCTACCCGAAACTGTCAAATTTTCCCAATCAACTTTGAACCTTATCCTTTAATGATAAAGTTGAAAATCTTTTAAAGAAATTTAACGGATTGTAGTAGCTAGATGTGCTGACGTCTGTACCTACTACATATAAATCAAATAATATAACGTTCAAAATATTCCATGAAACATAATATAAACACACAAAATAGTGTCGCATACTTGCGTAGCAACCCAAAATGTAGCTTAAAACCACTTGAAAGTTTTAACTTAAGTACAACTTTTAAAAAGTACTTAATACTACAAAAACCTAAGTACTTGCGCAGTAAGCTCTAACTTAGAATTAACTGAATATTTCAGCATTCAACTCAAACATAAAACTATAAAAGTTAGAACAAAGAGTTTTCAGGTTTATTTACAGTTTTTGTTGTTCTTTACCTGAAAGTTAAATAATAAAAATTCTATAACAAGTTCTGATGACGTTAAAAAAAGAGAACATAGACGTTAATAAAGATGAATAATAAATTCTTAACATATACAGAAGAAAGAAACGTTTCTTTTTCATTGTCGTTTAAGTTTTTTTTTTACTTATTTTGTTCCACTGCTGGGCAAAGATTTCTCCATACTTTTCCAATTCTAGAAACATACTTCTATTCACAGTCAACTCAATAATCCATATCCATAACATTACTAACATTATAAATACGAAAGTGTGTCTGTCTGTTACCTCTTCACGCTTTTAAACCGCTGAACCGATTTAGATGTTTGGTATTTGGTAGTTTGAGTCCCGGGAAAGGACATAGGATAATTTTAAACCCGATATTCCCAAGGGATCGAAACTTATGCGGGTGAAACTGCTAGTTTCTAATATTTTAAACCTTCCTTCTACACAATCCTTACCCCACAGGGGGTGCCCTTAGCGAGTAGTTAGGTACTTGTTTTTTTTTTATTTTTTAAGCCCTGGGTGGAGGCCTTCATTTGTTGAGGCACCCACTGGCAAGACCGATTAAGCAGCCGACAACCTCCTAGGTTGACCATCGAGATATATCCATACTGATCCATACTTAATATTATAAATTCGAAAGTAACTCTGTCTGTCTGTCTGTCTGCATGTTACCTTTTCACGCCTAAACCGCTAAACCGATTTCGATGAAATTTGGTATAGAGATAGGTTGAGTCCCGGGAAAGGACATAAGATAGTTTTTATCCCGATATTCCCACGGGATCGAAACTTATGCGGGTGAAACCGCAGGGTGCTGCTAGTATTATAAATTCGAAAGTAACTCTGTCTGTCTGTCTGTATATTACCTTTTCACGCCTAAACCACTAAACCGATTTAGATAAAATTTGGTATGGAGATATTTTGAGTTGTGGGAAAGGATATAGAATAGTTTTTACCCCCGAAATTATACCTTACGGGTGTAAAAAGGGGGGGGGGGAGATTTGTAAAGGGAATCAATAAAAAAGGACTATAATACTTTTATCGCGGGTGAAACCATGGGGCACAGCTAGTATTAATTATAGCCATATAAAAAATAAATAAATAAATTAACAGCCAAGTTGTCAAAAGTAATAAGAGACCGTCCACAACCGTCCACACCGTCCGTAATCCGTACCGTCAAAATCCTAACTAGCCCTAACTCGTATTATAAATGCAAAAGTAAGTTTGTTTGATTGTTTGTTACCTTTTCACGCCTAAACCATTGAACCGATCATCCTGAAATTTTGCATACGTTGTCATCGTCCCGAAAAAAGTGCTATTCCCGAGGAAAACAACAATAACCTTATTATGATAATAGATGGCGCCACGTGTTTTTCGAGTCATGATTGAATTATATTAGGAACTCGAATCTTACGCGAGTGAAACCGCGGGGCGCAGCTAGTTAAACCATGATAAAAGATTCTAAAATTAATACAAGACTTACAGTGACTGCCTTCAAAGCCCTGGACCTCTTAATTGGAAGGATTACTGTTATTTGAACATTATTAAAAAGGCCACCGAAGTTTCTTCTCGCCCCTACTTTAATAAATCCGTTTTCAAAACTTTTCTCGTAAATCAACAAGGGGCAGAGATTATTTTGAAGTCCCTCCTGACTTACTTCGACATTTTTTTAATATAACAAAGTGCAAAATCGCTCGAAGTGAGTTCGCTAAAAAGCTTTTTCACTTTGAAAATTTAATGTTAGTGTGTCGAAGTAAACACATAAGCAGACAAAATGTATTAGTCAAAATTCTTCTATTCCGTTATTGCATCAAACTTCATATAATTTTCAAACTCAAACTCAAAGCATTTATTTCAATTAAACCATTTACAGGCACTTTTGAATTGTCAAGAAGTCAGTCAGTCAGAAAAATGAAGCTAGTTGCCCATTCCAAAGCGTAGGTACCTATGGAGAAGAACGGGCAAGAAACTCCATGGACACTCTTTTAAATCAAAATAATGTGGTTACAAAGTCTTGGTTACATCATTCATGTTAAAATTACCTATACATGTGAGAACGATGCAGAACGTTAAAAGCGTCCATAATGAAACGATGAGAAAAAACAACAATTCAAATAATAAATTAAAATAAGCCATGGCAGCAAAGAGGTGACCAGTCCCTACTGACAGCGCCCGTTCACGAACATGACGCATGCATCAGCATCATTCAGCTCAACCATTTTGAAGGGAGCTAATATGGATGAAACGTTATTACTTATATAATGGAAAAAATTTTGTTGATCTAGTCAATATCAAATTGACTTTCACAAGTCAAGTCAATTTGATGTGGTCTAGATCAACAAAATATCAAATTAATTTTGGTACTTAGGTACATAACTACCTAATGTGATTATTATTTATGGAATCAACTTTTATTAATCTATCTTATTCACTGAATCGTTTCTAAACACGTAACTTTCATTCAAAAACAATTGCCATTAAAACAGAAATTACAAGACAAATAATTCATTTGAACGCTACAGTAATGATGGTGGGATATTTTAGTGAGCATCATTTCAACTGACAAGCGGTTTCGTTGCCAGAACAAAATAAAAGAAAGCAATAGAAATTGAATTTACAACGTTGACAACACCGCAATATAGTTACTTTATATGAATATTATTCAAGAAAGAAAGGGTTTTTGGGACTCCGTGAGATACTGGGATATTTAGATGGTAATATAGTTGTTTCTGCGACACAAATATGTTGAATATGTTCGTTATGTTGGTGTTTTACGTAAAGATTTATGTAACTCGCAAAGAATGTGTGTAAACACTTTACTACTTTATTTTTGCTTAAATATTCTCGCTGTATACTTTTGTTTGTGAGAATTTTGAGGACAAAGATAGAAAATATACGTCCTTTTTGAGAACCAAATTCAAATATAGGTAGACATATTATGCTAAATTTTGGAAAATGTTTAAATGATCCTCGAAAAACTTTTGACCTTTTTATGATGGACACTGTTTTAAATGAATGAACCTCTTAAAACTTTTTTTGCTTCTAATGATAAGACGTATATTTTCATATAGTTGGTTGCAGCAACTAAGCTAGAGTACAAGACCAAGCGGGTTAGGTTAGGTTGGAACTGTGGCCAACCGAGCGAAGCGACCGGTGCTGCGGCGGCGGCCAGTGAACGCTACTATACAGTTGGTCGCAGTTAGGTACTACTACACACATCAAAAGTGTCTAGGGATCAAGCATTTTTATGCGGATTTCTTGAGATTGAGATGTGGCTTTGTAATAAATTTATGATTTTATAAATTTATATGGATCCTTTTTGGTGCATTTCATAATTTGAATCAGGAACTGTGAATCAAATTCGAGTAAAAGATGAAAATCAGCTGTCAATATTTTCCCTATAAAAACATACAACGCATTGAAGACATTATTAGTGCTACTGTTTCCCTACTACTGGTTTAAACCAACGTTATTATGGAGCGGCGACGTCATTTAAGCAGGGAAGAAATGCTCAGAGCCGTGGGAATGATAGAAGCTGGTTCCCGGCAACGTACTGTGGCTTTAGCTCCGAATACAAGTCAGAGTGTTATCAGTCGACTTTGGACACGTTACCGAAGCACTGGTACCGTGGCTGAGCGCCATGGAGGACGGTATCGCTGCATCACACGGAGACAAGACCGATACATTCAAATCTTAACTCGAAGAGCTCCAACAATAACCGCCATGATGTTAGCCGTGAGGCTTCATCACTCTTCAGGGAACTTAATTAGCGACCAAACAGTCAGAAACCGCTTGCATGAAGTGAACCTTCATTCCCGAAGACCGCTACGGGTACCACCTATAGCAATGCACAATCGTAGGATTCGATATCAATGGGCTCTTGAACACAGAAATTGGGCAGAAGAACAATGGCGTTTCGTGTGCTTTTCTGATGAGTCTCGTTTTGGTATGAGACCGGATACAAGACGTATACGACACTGGAGAACCCCTGGACGCCAACAGCGATTAAAATCCTGCCAGGAAGTCCATCCTTATAGTGGTGGAACCATCATGGTATGGGCGGGTATTTGGATCGGCGGAAGAACTGAGTTGATTTGGATCAGAGGCAACCTCAACGCTCAAATTTATGCTGAGACGATTGTATCAGACGTCATCGTTCCTCTACAAGTGCAAATCGGTCCCTTATTTCAGTTAATGCATGATAATGCACGACCGCACACCGCAAGAGTTGTAAGACAGACTCTCGCCGCAGCTAACATCAATGTCCTGCCCTGGCCTGCTCAGTCGCCAGACTTGAACCCGATTGAGCATGCATGGGATATGCTACAGAGAAGAGCTCTGCCGAATATGGAGGGTATCCAGTCGCAAGAAGACCTTTTTTTGTTGTTGCAACGAACATGGGCGGCCATTCCACAGCGTGATTTGGATGAACTCATTTTGAGTATGCCAAACCGATGTTCTTGTGTTGTTAGTGTTCGCGGTAGAAACACGGATTATTAATTGTTTAAGTTACCCAATAAAATTTTAAAGAAAACTGTTATTTCAGTCTTTTTTTCGAACTTTTGTGTTAGTGGTTCAAATGTCAAAAATCCCTTTATTAGGAAAATGGCAAATTTCTTTATTAATGCAAAGGTGACTTGGTTTATCGTTACTGTGACAAACGAAAACACTTTATTTGATGAATCCTTAAAGAAAATTTTAATTAATATCAATCAGGAGAAAAGTTATTGCAAAAATATATGTTGATCCCTAGACACTTTTGATGTGTGTATTTAGTATTTTTAGGAACCCAAAATAGGAGTTATTATTTTAGGTTTACAAAAAGAGGCGCAATCATTACCTATACTAGAGTGTTCGATAATATTTTCAAAAGCGTAAAATGGACATTATTGGGGGTTAAATGCATGCCCTAAATTATTAACACTTATAACTCGGTCACAATATCTCTGCAACTCACTCGATGACGCCGATGTTCGCTGATGATGATGATGATAGATAAGCATCTTTAGATATATGAATTTTTTTACCCGACTGAAGAGATTTAGATTGAAGGATTTAGTGATTGAATACCTATATATTTATTAATTAATAAATGAATAAGCGAGGTGCAGAGATATTATTGTGACTGCAGTATAGGTTCAAATTAGGTATTCTGTAATCCCAGTGCGAATGGCAATGGTTAATTAACTAATGAATTCTCGTCGCAAGGGAATAATTAATTTCATCATAGCAGTATAAAAACTACAATGTAAGTTTCCTTCTACTTATTGCTTCATAAATGTCGCTTTAAACTTTGAGAGGGCTTACAAGGTTTTATTATCGTTAGATATATAATGAATGTTCGGTATGTAGTAAATAGAATAATATTACACTGGACGTGCTTCCACCATTTTATTTATTTATATATACTTTATTGTACACCACAAAAATCTACTCTGTTTCTCTCTCTTTTTTTTCTAATTTATTAAGAAGTAAGAGTCTAAGTAATGTTTCATAACATATTTAAGGCCGCCCATTGTATATTTTGTAGTGTTTAATGTGTTTATTTCATGTTATGTATTTTTGTGGTGTACAATAAAGTAACTATATATAAATAAATATTTTTTTAAATATTCTCAAAAGAATAAAATGATAATTAATTCAATTAAACTTTATTTCAGACTATGGTCCATAGTACTTTGATGTTAGTAACAATAGTGCTTCCAGATTAGTAGGTAATGTTATTTTTCACGAATTAAATTTTATTTATTACTGTTGCCAACTAGTGTATAATATTTTTTATCATCCAACTTTTTTAAAGTGAGATATAAAGATGTCTCTAAATTATGTAAATGTATAATATATACCTATCAACTGTTTAATGTTTATCTTCCTGGTTCAGTCATAAAAGCTTGCAACAATAGGGTGCTAAACTTGAGTTGCGATCCCAGCTGGCTTTGAGAATTACCACCCCCATTACTGCATGTAGACATTATGTTGGGTTTGGAATGAAACTAAATGTGAGATAACTGAATTCATACGAAAACATCTAATTTAACAGATTTTTCTGCACAACCGACCCATTAGAAACAAACATGATTCGAGGTCTATTTTTCTAGATTGTAAAAGTTACTGGAAAATGTTCTAATTCAGGAAAAACTGAATGTGTTTTTTTATAAGATCACTTTGAAATTTACACAGGACAACGTCTGTCAGGGCAGCTAGTATTTAGATAAAATAAAAACACACAAATACCTAGATAAAATATATAAACCACTAAACTTGTTAAACATAAACGGCAACAAAAAGACACTGACAAACCCTACAACTACAAAGCAGAATCTCTCACCCACAAAGACCCAAAGACTTTAAAATCCAAAATGTCACATTGTGCCAGAGGCCCAGTGGTAACAAAAACTGGCCCATAATTTAGAATTAGGCGGTCTGCACAAGGGACTGCTTACACGTAATTGGTGGGCGTGTATGTGTATTAGGGAAATGTCGCGTGTCGCTAAGAGCGACGGAAATTACGCATATTACAAGTTACATGACGGTACAAGCCAAGTCCTAGGGGTATGTTTGTTTTAAACGCTGCTTTGACGCACTGATTTTTCGGTTTACCTACACGTTTTTCATCGTTCACGTTGGTATTCATTGTTTAGTGATAATTGTGTAGCTGGAACAGGGCCCTGATGCAAAAAGTGCTTCTTTATGATACTGCACGAATTATAAGATTATTCCAGTCCCACATGTGACATAAAACACAGTCTTCCCATATCACTTTTTGGCAACAAAAAGCCAATAACTGATAGAATCCTATGATATCCAACGAAGGCTATTGACATTTCCGACAGTTCAATTTCTAGCACGTGGTTTCCAGCCGATAAACTACTTCTGTGGGTCGCTGGCGGAAATGACTACTAAGGGTATATGGTCGAGAGGATACACTACTGACGCCGTTCTCCAGCGTATATCAACATCTTGCGATCACCAATCATTAACATGCGGTTAGGAAGTTGTACTATAATTGTGTATGGTGTTTGAGTAGGGTTGTTTGTGTCTATGTGCGGATATTGCAAACGCAACTAAAAGCCTTACAAGTGTGCTAACAGCGAGAGACTCAAGTGTTCCCCGTTAAACATACTTCACGAACTTTTATGACATGCACAAAGTACACGTGAAGTGAGGCGACACAATTTTGTGTGTATTGTGATAACGGAGCGAGAGAAGGATCATCCCGGCGCTATTCTTGACAGTTTTGGTGAATAAAAAATTATCTGAAGACCGTTTGTCGCAGTGTTCAGTTTTGAACAAAGGTGACAATATGTGAACAGTGGACTTCTTTATAATACAATTATAACATCACGCCTGTATTCTTAGAAGATGTAAGCAGAGACCAAGCGTCCGTCTGTTACAGGTTATGGCTACTACTGAGAATTTCCCAATTACACTACCCGACTTGATCGAAATCATTATTTGTGCTCACTAGTTCCTTTAGTAGTTCCTTTGAAGGAACTCATAACCCCACGCTCCTAAACTGAAATCGTTTCTTTGACCGAAGTGGTATCTTATTCCTTGTTTTTGTATATATTTATGGGATCGTTTAGTCTTAAGTCGTTAGGTACAATACACAATATAATCTATTACATGATTCTGAACCTTGAAATTTTACGCGCAGCCTGTTACGATGAGGTAACCGGTTGCGCTTCGATGTCCCTGTCACCTTGTATTATTGAATAACCCCCTTACTTATAAACGTTGTATAGCGTCTCTATAGTTACACAACGCTTTGTCTTCTTTCGAAAGTCAAATTACTGACGACTGAAAGAGAGAAATCGGCGTGTAACTATTCATCTGATATAATACGTTTATTTATTAGTAAGGGGGTAAGTATAAAACAGGACCTTATCTCATAGCTAAACAACGATCTATGTACTCCCCCTTTACTAAAACTTTTTTTCACTTTATAATCTCATAATAGCGTTGAAACCAGCCGGTATGAAAAATGCACCTGTGGCGTAAAAAATGAACTCAATCGGATGCACTTCAGAGTCCGCTTTGATGCGACGCTGGTCAGCTAAGCCCTAGATTACAGCAATAGCTTTTATGTTGGATCAAAAGGAGATTACTCACATTTATTAATATTTCCAGTTTGAAATCAGGTTTGTTGGTTTTATTATTTTATTGACTAAAGGGAATGTAGGGTTTAAGTTGGCTTTATGATTATTATGTTTTGAAACTTTTCGAATATCATGGGACCAATAGGATCCCGGGCTTTTGGAAGGCGTACAAGTGGCCGAATCCAACTCGCAGAGGTCCATTAGGCGCTTAGGCACCAACCGACGATTATCCCTGTAACTGTAACTATGTGTAACTAAGTGCACCCAAGGATAATCCCCGGTTGGTGTAGGACTATTGCAGGAGATGGAAATAAAGATATTGCAATATGTGTTTTGATGGCTAAAGTGGACTGTTACCTAGAACTATGGAAGAACTATGGCCCTTGCTTTATCAATGTTCTAATGTACACTGAAAAAACCGGCCAAGTGCGAGTCGGACTCGCACACGAAGGGCTCCTTACGGTTTACAATTTATGACGTATTAAAAAAAAACTACTTACTAAATCTCGTTCAAACCAATTTTCGGTGGAAGTTTACATGGTGATGTACATCATATATTTTTTTAGTTTTATTATTCTCTTATTTTAGAAGCTACAGGGGGGAGGGGACACACATTTTACCACTTTGGTAGTGTCTCTCGCGCAAACTATTCAGTTTAGGAGAAATTATATTAGAAACGTCAATATCATTTTTGAAGACCTATCCATAGATATCCCACACGTATAGGTTTGATTAAAAAAAAAAGACGAGTTGCACTCCGGGAGTGCCGGCAGAAGTGAAAACTTGAATAATAACGTTGAAATAAATCAATTATTAATTGAATTAATATAACTAAGTTTTTTTCACTATTTCTGCGTCACTTTTTTCATTAATCGATGCACTTTGTTCAATTTCCATTTTTTGAAACACTTTATATACACGAATTTTACGAATACACAGCAGTGTGGCTACTACACAGACGGTCGAGCCATCAGCTGTCCATCCACGTCCGCGTCCGCGTCCACCATCACCATCACATCACATCACATCACCATCGCCATCGCCATCACCATCACCATGCCATCACCATCGCCATCACCATCTCCATCGCCATCACTATCGCCATCACCATCGCCATCGCCATCACCATCTCCATCCATCCATTATCGTGTCTCACTTGGTTCACTTCGGTTGGCGCCGCCGTAGAAAGAGATGGGGGGGGGGAATCTCTCCTGACGGTCACGTGTCCTGACGCGATGCCCTGACGCGAGTTTAACATTTTTACCCATTACAAAAAGTGTTCAACGCCGCTAAAGAAGTTTTCACTTCAAAAATAGTTTCAGTTTATGTATGGGAAACCCCCAAAAGTTATTGTTTTTTTTCTATTTTTGTGTGAAAATCTTAATGCGGTTCACAGAATACATCTACTTACCAAGTTTCAACAGTATAATTCTTATAGTTTCGTAAAAAGTAGCTGTGGCATACGGACGGACAGACAGACATGACGAATCCATAAGGGTTCCGTTTTTTGCTATTTGGCTACGGAACCCTAAAAATGGCAGACGGTGACTTGCACACTCAATAATGGGCCCCCGGAAACTGTCGCTAGCACTTAGTGGCATAGCGATAAGGGGGGCCATAAAAATAAAAACGAAGACAACATAAAATTTAATTCAGTGAACTGTACAGAATAAAGAAAAATCCTTCATTTTGTATTCATGTGGTATTTAATAAATTTTTGAGAGAATTTTGAACAAAGCAAACATTGGACGAACTTTCTAATAAAAACTGTCCAACGTCAAATCTCACCGTGAAAACTCAGGTGAAGTGAATTTGAAGTGAGCTGCATTCCATTCAATTTGATTTACTTTGTCATATTTTTGTTTCTAAATTTTTCTAGATGTTTCTAAATGGGGATAAAAAGCTTTATCCTACCTATAACGATCAGTTATAAGAAATTGAAGCGGAGTCACGTCTGTAGCAGCGTTTCATTGAAATAAGAAATTTAAGATCGTACGAAGAAACCACAACCGCGGTAGCTTTTGTAATTTTTGCTCGAAATATAAAATCATAGCTTGTGCCTTTTCGATTTCGTCCGCGTGAAATTAAAATATCCTATGACACTTGGCAATACTGTAACTTCCAAGTAGTGAACGAAATTTTGTAGTTCCGAAGATTATCCACTACATCATCATCTCATCGTCTGCCTAGCCTTTTCCCAACTATGTTGGGGTCGGCTTCCAGTCTAACCGGATGCAGCTGAATACCAGTATTTTACCCCTTGGTAAGACTGGTTATCAGACTTTCGGGCTTCTGACGATCCGTAACGACTGTCAAAGACTCACGAATGACAGCCGGGACCAACGGTTTTCCGAGGCACGGAGGGTTCTTAGTATGTGAAGATGGTCACCCATCCATGGACCAATCGCGGCAAGCGTAGATTAACCTGATCGATCGACCTGTGCGGCTGTTATTACTTTGCCACAAGCCCCTCAAGATTACCCTCTACATACAAACTAAATTTACCTCTTCATAATATTAGTATAAATAAAAGCATCAACTATTTATTTCCTATGCACTATCTTTGCGGAGTACTTATCTATGAACATAATTAATTGTCTGTTCTGATTTATCTACAACTTAGTCAGAAACTAAGGAGACCTCAAACAAATAACAGCACAGCAACTGGATCTTCACCTTCTACAATCATCATACAGTCTACCATGTCTGTCTTCATTTGTTTATTGAGGTTATTAGACTGGAAGCCGACACCAACACAGTTGGGAAAAGGCTAGGCAGAGTGATTCAGGTAGTATGAGAACTTTACGAGCTCTCCTCAATACCGGGACGAGTAAATTAAACCAACGTTTGTCATATTACTTCAATAATTATTCCTAGAAGCAAAGGATTAAAACGATTGCAGGCTTCCTACTGTTTTCATCAAATGAAGCCAACAAAACCGAACCAATATTCACACCTTTAGGTATACAATTTTCCCAAACTACCTGTAGCTTCCCAACAGAACAATGCCGGTGGCAATGTTAAATAATAATTCTGCCAACAAAAGCCAGCCGGTTTGATAAAGCGATAGAAATATAATCCAACTAACAGAATTTGATTACGTGCGTAATGAAATTATGAGGGGAATTCAGGAATTGGGTGAAGGCTGTTTAATGAGGTTACGAAGATGTAGGGCCAGATGTCTTACTGATGATGAATGGGGATTGGTTACTTTTTTTGTGAACTAAGAGTATCTACATATATCAAGACGGGAATCTGAAGGCTTGCAAAAAAACGTTCCATTTATGAGCGAGAGCAGTATAGTACCAAAATATTTTGACCTTTTCTTTTCATAATGTAAGAGCTGATATTTCAATAGTCAGATCACTTTTAGCTAAGTATAAATATGTGTTTATGTGTGTATACAGGGTTATTGGAAAAACACCAACAACCTCTTAAGAAGTCATTGTACTCATCATTATGAACAACTTTTATTATGGGACTAAACCTGAAATCGCAAAAAAAATCAACTGTTCGACTGTACATTTTGACGAGTTATACGAACATAAATGTAGGGAACATCGGATTTTTTTTTTCGCGTTTTCAGGCTTGGTCTGAAACTGCAAAAAATACTTAGATAAAGTGTAAAATTACTCAGATAAACACCACCCACCACCCTTGGTTGACTGGTAGAGAATGCCTAAGGCATTAAGTCTGCCTTTGTACCTTTTTGTGCGAAAAGTTTAAATAATAAATAAACTGCAAAAATTACACAGATACAACTTACTTGACTATTGAAAAATCCGCCCTAAGTATATACTAGAGATCGATTCAGCTCGCATTTTAAAAATAATGTAAAAAAAAAACTGCTATTGCGTGATAAAGTCAATCAAAAACGTACAGTCATCTTTTGCACTAAATTCATTCCAATATTTTAACTAAAACGAAAATATATGATGGTTTGGCAATTATAATCTCATTCAACTTCGCGGGATTCACTTTAATAATAATTTACAGTGTCTAAATTAAACGTTTCAATCCTTTGAGGAAGCAGAACAATAGAACACAAAAGGGTTATATAAAGGCATTTGATATAAAATCTTAATGAAAATATGGAAAAGAGCAATCATTTTTATCTCCATTTCTAACGTCTCGCGCAACAGTTGGTCTTAAACAACGTGTATTGTATTTGTCTTCTATTTTTCTACTACGTTGAAGTAATAAATAAATGAGTACCTACTTCGATTGACCTGTTCTTTGTACGAGAATAGCTTGTGCCGAGGTGAATTAGATTAAATATGCTAACAGAGCCCAGGGCGATACAAGGACATACTTGATTATAGTCACTTCAACATAGAGGCCATTTTAAAATAGTGTCCCTCTTCGTAACATTTTGTTGACACGGCAATTTTTTCTGTATGACAAAGTAAACGCGACCCTATTAAAAATGTAACATTGCAAAAATCATAACAGAATAATATGGTTGCAAAAAGTCTTACGATGATGCAATGTAGCATACTATTTTGCTCAATTTGAACAGTTTTTGATGCACTTTGATTATTTCCCCTCCCTTTTGATATAAGTGTATAAATTAAAAAAAAAGACGGGTTGCACTCCGGGAGTGCCGGCAGAAGTGAAAACTTGAATATTAACGTTGAAATAAATCAATTATTATTAATTTAATTAATATAACTCATTTTTTTCACTATTTCTGCGTCACTTTTTTCATTAATAGATGCACTTTGTTCAATTTCAATATTTCAAACACTTTATATACACGAATTTTACGAATACACAGCAGTGTGGCTACTACACAGACAGTCGAGCCATCAGCTGTCCATCCATCCATCCATCCACTTCCACTTCCACTTCGACTTCCACTTCGACTTCCCCTTCGACTTCCACTTCGACTTCCACTTCGACTTCCACTTCGACTTCCACTTCGACTTCCACTTCGACTTCCACTTCGACTTCCACTTCGACTTCCACTTCGACTTCGACTTCCACTTCCACTTCGACTTCCACTTCGACTTCCACTTCGACTTCCACTTCGATTTCCGCTTCGACTTCCACTTCGACTTCCACTTCGACTTCGACTTCCACTTCCACTTCCACTTCCACTTCCATCCATCCATCCATCCATCCATTGTGTCCGTGTGTCACTTCACTTCGGTTGGCGCCGCCATAGAAAGAGAGGGGGGGGGGAAATCTCTCCTGACGGTCACATGTCCTGACGCGATGTCCTGACGCGAGTTTAACATTTTTTACCATTGATATATATGTTACACTAGATCAGTAATTACCGCGCCATGGCGTTGCCACTTGTCATAAGGCCACAGCCGTATGCGTAGCTAATGTCACTTCAGTGCTCTGTGTGGCGCCAACCGAAGTGAACCAAGTGACACATGACAAAAATATCGCCAAAATGGGTAAATTAGTAGTGAAAGAGTGCGATTCAAGATCACAAAAACATAATAAATTAACCAGAATTACTTTCCACACGTAATTTTATTGTTTCTGTGTTTATATCAACGTAAAATAAATAAATTGCAGAATTTTGTAAATTAGGTTCAGTGTTACCACTAAAAACTTAGTTTTCGTTTCCCACATTTGTGGGGAGTTTTTAATTTATTGGAATAAGTTATTTTAAATATTTTTTAAATAATAACAACGTTGCAGGGTGCCTAAAGATGCAGCACGCCGTGATAAATGGGTGGAAATAATCAGATTGCTGAGAAAAGAGACTAACTGAATAAATAAAAAATATTTAAAAAGAAAATGTCTTAATTATTGTCATTAGATATAAACATCTAATACACATCAAATAAGAAATACATAATTCAAATATTTTATAAATAATTTGGCCTAACGTTTTTTTTGAACGTCATTTATGGTTTAAAAAGTTGGGTAAAATTTTGCATGGGTAGGCAACCCCATCCCGCCATTGCATGTTTATATTGCGGTCTTTGTCTAATCTAAGTGACGGTATTATTCTTGCGACTTGTGTAAGTGAGACAGATATATGTTTACTTTTAAATGTTTAGTGGTTTCAAAGCTACGTCGTCACGTTTAAATAGTGGTTACACTTTTTTGACACATTTTATTGAGGTTTGCTTCTCTATGGTAGGGGAGCCCAGAGGGTTTTTGAGCAAGCATATTCAGGGCGAGAAGTTGATAGCTGAGTAGGTCTGGCATTAGGAGAGAACACCGAAAATATATTTAAAAAGTTTCTGATAGGAGACCCCTGGTCAGGAGACCACTTTCAGATTTCAAAAAAGGGCCGAAATTAAAGTGATCTTCAGAGGCGTTGGTTTTGGCATGATCGGGTCTGGCCTAACCCATAATGACTTAAATAGGCAAATCTGACGGAGAAATTGTGGGCTTTCCCCAAATCTGACGACTTTGAAAACTCAGATTTGGGCCATTTCTAAAAGGATATTCAGGGCGAATGAAAGTTATTCTATGCAATAGTGTTACGTGTCCTGATAGTGAATATATAAATATCTGACGGGATGATGGAGCCTTTTGGCAAATATGAGGAAATTTCATTAATTCAGAAAATTACCCAAAAGTGGCCATAATTTTGCATTTATCCCTAAATCAAGGAACCTAGTAGCTTCGATTGCTGTTTGCATTGGAAGGTGACACGTTTGTGAAGATTTCTCCATATTCAGAAGTTTGAAAATACCAAACACTTGAACGTAATGATTAAAAGTTTAGTAGCAAAATTAAAACATCGTCGGAGTACACCATAAACAAAGTTGATTATTTCAATATTTTACTATGATACCAATTAAAGCAATTATTTCAAAAACATCCTCATCTTATGGGCTATCTAACAACCTAGTAACGTTTTAAAAAATATTGAGAGATGCCCGTCAATTGTTTGATAAAACTGGCAAAGGTGGAAAGCCATACTTACTAAAATTAAAGTAACGACTTGTTTACGTCGTAGGTAATACTTTTCTATTCGAGGTTTTATTGTAACTACGAACCTTTGCGCTCGATATCGTTACTGATATCGCCTCCAATTCTCAGTGATAGTTCAATATGAGAGTTTTGTTAAATAAGTCCCAACACTTCTGCTTAGGCCGCCAGCTGCTAGTTAACTAAATTAAATGACAGATCATGAGATACAAATTTATTTCTAACCGATTTCTAAAAGAGAGGTTATTAGTTCGTCTGTATATACAGGATGAATGTTTCAAGTCATCATGTGGATGACCAAATCCGAAACTATAGGTAATACCGAAAAATTCTTAAAGGAGTCACGGGGTAGATTTTGACGAATACTAAAACTGCATCATTAAATTTTTGAAAAATCAATTGCTCTAGCCAGGAATCGAACTCGTAGATTTTGAAAAAAAAAACACTGCCTGTTTTATTGCACCCTCCGACGGTGTCGTTAGTAGGATCAAATTCTGGAAAGAAATGATACACGCCAAAGTAAAGGAAAGTGGACATTTTTAAGATTAACTAAAATCAGATAAACAAATTGATTAATTATGGTTTAACAATGAATTCAAAATATAATTTATTATATTAAAAACATAAATTAACGGCCAAATAACTACTGCTACAGTGCAAACGAACAAATCACTTACATTCTAGATACTTAAAAACTGTTACTATCTTGAAATAATTGCTTTTTGTTAAAATGCGCCCTTTACTGTACTTTGTCGTATATCATTTCTTTCCAGAATTTGATCCTTACTAGCGACACCATCGGGGGGTATACGACAAAGTAAAGGTAAGGGCGCATTTTTAACAGAAAACAATTATTTTAAGATAGTAACAGTTTTTAAGTATATAGAATGTAAGTGATTTGCTCGTTTGCACTGTAGCAGTAGTTATTTGGCCGTTAACTTATGTTTTTAATATAATAAATTATATTTTGAATTCATTGTTAAACCATAATTAATCAATTTGTTTATCTGATTTTAGTTAATATTAAAAATGTCCACTTTCCTTTACTTTGGCGTGTATCATTTCTTTCCAGAATTTGATCCTTACTAACGACACCGTCGGAGGGTGCAATAAAATAGGCGGTGTTTTTTTTTCAAAATCTACGAGTTCGATTCCTGGCTAGAGCAATTGATTTTTCAAAAATTTAATGATGCAGTTTTAGTATTCGTCAAAATCCACCCCGTGACTTCTTTAAGAATTTTTCGGTATTACCTATAGTTTCGGATTTGGTCATCCACATGATGACTTGAAACATTCATCCTGTATATACAGACGATTTAATAACCTCCCTCTTTTAGAAATCGGTTAGAAATAAATTTGTATCTCATGATCTAACATTTAATCTAGTTAACTAGCAGCTGGCGGTCTAAGCAGAAGTGTTGGGACTTATTTAACAAAACTCTCATAACGAACTATCACTGAGAATTGGAGGCGATATCAGTAACGATATCGAGCGCAGAGGTTCGTAGTTACAATAAAACCTCGAATAGAAAAGTATTACGACGTAAACAAGTCATTACTTTAATGTTTTCGTTAATTTTAGTAAGTATGGCTTTCCACCTTTGCCAGTTTTATCAAACAATTGACGGGCATCTCTCAATATTTTTTAAAACGTTACTAGTTCGTTAGATAGCCCATAAGATGAGGATGTTTTTGAAATAATTGGTTTAATTGGTGTCATAGTAAAATATTGAAATAATCAACTTTGTTTATGGTGTACTCCGACGATGTTTTAATTTTGCTACTTAACTTTTAATCATTACGTTCAAGTGTTTAGTATTTTCAAACTTCTGAATATGGAGAAATCTTCACAAACGTGTCACCTTCCAATGCAAACAGCAATCGAAACTACTAGGTTCCTTGATTTAGGGATAAATGCAAAATTATGGCCACTTTTGGGTAATTTTCTGAATTAATGAAATTTCCTCATATTTGCCAAAAGGCTCCATCATCCCGTCAGATATTTATATATTCACTATCAGGACACGTAACACTATTGCATAGAATAACTTTCATTCGCCCTGAATATCCTTTTAGAAATGGCCCAAATCTGAGTTTTCAAAGTCGTCAGATTTGGGGAAAGCCCACAATTTCTCCGTCAGATTTGCCTATTTAAGTCATTATGGGTTAGGCCAGACCCGATCATGCCAAAACCAACGCCTCTGAAGATCACTTTAATTTCGGCCCTTTTTTGAAATCTGAAAGTGGTCTCCTGACCAGGGGTCTCCTATCAGAAACTTTTTAAATATATTTTCGGTGTTCTCTCCTAATGCCAGACCTACTCAGCTATCAACTTCTCGCCCTGAATATGCTTGCTCAAAAACCCTCTGGGCTCCCCTACCACTAGTTATTTAACTCAATGTTTTTTACCCATTACTAAAAGTGTGCAACGCCGCTAAAGAAGTTTACACTTCAATAATAATATGTCCAAGTGGACATATTATTATTTTTAATTTGTTAGCTTTTCAAATTATGTAAATATTTGAAAATAATCATAATTAAAGTAGATACATTTTATTTACTATTTTTAGGAATTTCAGATACCTAATACTTATGTATAATCACTTGAGTGAAATACCTGAGATACAGGGTTATTCCTAGTTCAGGTAGATTCCAATTATTTCTTACCTACCTCTAGTGTAAGGCCCTATTTTGTAAATATTTATGTAAATCAATTATTTCAATAAACAATTCCAATTTCTAAGTAGATCTATATGTGCGTAAAAAAACGTTGTTTGTGATGATAGCGAGGTCCAATTTGGGTATTTCCATTAAATATTTAGATACGTCTAAGGGAAGGCCCCTTTGTGTGTAATATAGACAAATGACTCATTTTTGAGCTACGGTATAATTTCTTTTTCTTCTGTTTTACATATTTATGTAGGATAAAAGATATGATCTTACATAATATAATGATTCTAGGTGTAATGATCCTACTAATCCATACTAATATTATAAATTCGAAAGTAACTCGTAGTAAGTAGTAGATTTCACGCCTAAACCGCCAAACCGATTTAGATGAAATTTGGTATAGAGATAGCTTGAGTCCCGGGAAAGGACATAGGATACTTTTTATCCCGATATTCCCACGGGATCGAGACATGCGGGTGAAACCGCGGAGCGCAGCTAGTATTATAAATATGAAAGATTGTTTGTTAGGATGTTTGTTATTCAATTACGCGGCTAAATGTATTTGAAATAAATTTGGCACACAGGATTTTAGATTTACTTTTTATCCCGGTAGTACGTTTCCGTGGAATAATTGCCGGCCTTCACGCGGGTGACACCGCGGGCTAAAGCTAGAAGTGTAATATTCCCCTAATGATATGGCATTGAATAAATTCTCCTTTTTACTGCATAGCTGACAATTACATAGGTACATTTAGGTTTAAGTCAATGATCTCTTTGTAGAACAAAGTTCAAATACTATTTAACTAGAGCTGTTCAATTAAGGCGATTAGGTATCCAACCAAGCCATTGGATCCAGAGACGTTAGCCCCTCCAGTAATTTACTCGCACAAAATGTCCCACTTTTTACTTTGAGTTTGTGTCTTACTCAACTAAGCTTTGTAATCTACTTATTTAGCTTGCCTTTGAAGAGGTGGATGAATTAAATAAATGGAAGTAAATACTAGTAGGTATTACTGTTGCTTTATAGGGCAGCGTTGCGGTTTAATAGAAAATGTAGTGACAAAAATTTAAAAGAGTAAGTATGAATTGATGGTTTGGTCATGTTGAGAGGATTAATGAAAGGTGATTAAAAAGGGAGTGGACGTCCTAGAAGGACATTATAGTGTATATACGTATATACCTTATAGACAATGTTATTCAAAAAGGCCAGGTGCGTGGTACTCGCAGGTGGCGCGTGTGGCGTGTGTTTTGTAGAATGTAATATACTTTTCACTTCTCATGCTCTAAAAGTCCGTCTTTATGTTGTGCTTAGGCGACATAAAATCGCTTTTTATGTTCTAGTGCATAAAGTAAATTTTTTTTCTAAGACTAAAGTAATCAGGCCCAACAGCCACACGCACAATAAAACTTCGCAGATTAAAGTCGTGATTTATTTCATTTTCTTTAATTTATACCACTTCCGTGTTTTCTATCGTTAATTTAATAAAATCAGGTAAAATAGTTGTCATTTATTATTTAAAAAGGCAAAGAAACGTTTTCATTTTTTGGCAGTATGAAGTACCCAAGTCGATTGACAAATGTTGAAAATTAAAAAAAAAACTTTTAAAAAGTTTCGTGGCGGTATTATCTGTGGTGGCGGGAATTAGCTATGGATGCAACATTTTTGATTAATTATGTACTGTATACTTTATGCCTGTTTCATTTTCTCGCAATCGAAGTGAAAAGCAGAGTGTATAACTCAGGCATAAACAAGCCATTTTACCCCTCGACTTAACTATCCACACTCGCCTGCGGCTCGGGTGGATATAAACGTCTCGGGGTAAAATAGCTTCTTTTATGCCTTAGTTGTACAATCTACTATTTTTGGCCTTCAATTGACGCGTACTTTTGTTTTATGGTGCGTTCTGTCATCGTAGGTTATTTTTTTCACCGGAATTACTTTCTGTCAACACTTTTATATACTTACTCGTATTATAAAAAAGCTCTAAAAATTACAATACTGCAAAAAATAATATATTTCTCTATTTTGCGCATTGCATTTCGAGATGGTACTGAAAAGCTAAATGTATAATAGTTTGTAATCCTGGAAAATATCTGGTTAGGAATCCCTTTATATGAGATACTAAATGCGGTTAGCAACATGGTTTTCTTTCAAAGAAATTCTTTACGAAACTCTCTTTCAATTAGCTTTTCGTGGGCACCATTAAGTGCAAAGTTAGTTGGTATAACTTTTGCAATATGTCGTTAATTCTTACTTGTGGGAAAACTACTGGTCGGGCTAATTCGTTTCCGCAAAATCAATGTCTTTTAAAAACTTTTAAACTCGATTCTGGCTGGTATTTAATTTGTCGAGATTCTGTCTGAACCTACGTGTAACTACCAAGATAAAACTATCTTGGCAGTTACATGCGTTAAGTGCTCGTACACACGAGCGGCATGCGTCAACGGCAGGGGCAAATGCAGCCGTCGACATTTGTCGACGTCTGCTGTCGACACGTTGGGGACAGCCGTTGACACGTTGGGGGCATCCGTCAACACGTTGGGGGCAGCCGTCGACATGTTGGGGGCAGCCGTCGACATGTTGGGGGCAGTCGTCGACACGTTGGGGGTAGCCGTCGCGTCGACACGTTGAGGGCTGCCGTTGACAACGTGCCGCTCGTGCATTTGAGCACCGTAGGTACTCAAAATACACGAGCGGCACCTGTGTTGGAGATTCATCGTAAAACTGTGTGTAAATATGTACAGCCGAGCCGAACAAACTAATTGGTAGGTATACAGGTATAACTGTTTAAGCTTAGGTATAACTGTTTAAGCTTTAGCATATAAGAAGTTGCAAGTTAGCTAGTTTTCTATACTAATATTATAAAGAGTGTGTGTTTGTAAACTTTGTCATTACTGATCAGATTCCGAAAATTCTTTCACTAATTGGAAGCTACTGTATTGCTAAATGTCATAGGATATATTTCAAGTTAGAAAAATAAATTTCACGCGTACGAAGTAGCGGGCAGAAGCTAGTATGCGATATATCTTGTTTGACTGTACATCACTACCGGCAATAACGCCTTTATCCACAGTGTTTAGTATCACAAAGCCTTTCGGCACTCTCTTCGTTTACTTTGCCCTTTGATCATGAATGAAGAGGGTCTTGACAAAATCAATTTGAATTTATATCTATAAAATACTATACAGTCAAGTAATAAAATAGTAACGAGGAATTTTGGTCCGTTGGTCTGCATGTATATACGTTCCGAATTGGCGCAGAAACGGCTGAACAGATTTGGATAACATTTGGCACTCAGATAGTTTTTAAGCTAGATTACATAAGGTATATTAAAACCCAGTAGTACATTTCTATGGGATATTTTCCGACATCCACGCGGGCGAAGCCGCAAGCAAAAGCTAGTGAGAAATAAAAGTGTCACTATCGTTTTTTAAGGGATTTCAGCAACATTACACAATGATAGAACTCTCTTCTACTTAACATAACTATACCTAGGTATAAACCAGTCACCATCAACATCAGATTTGCTTTCGAGGTAAACAAAACGGGAAAAGACAACGTCGAAAAGTAAGTATATGAAAAATGAAAAACGTCCTTGATGTGAGTGCGACACGAGTTGACACATGTAAGCCCCGAGGAGGTAGCCCAAAACTTTAGATCCCATCATAACATGGACAGGACAAAATAACTTCATTTAACTTTTGCCGCAGCCTTCCGTGTCGAAACTCGGCATGAAATAGAAAGAAAACATCCTCGCTGACTGATTGCCTCATCAACCCAAAAAGCAAAGGAACACGAAACCTGCGAATTACTTATTTTGTTATTTTAAACCAAAAAGTTTTCTTATGACCGAGGAAAATGGCCAAAACTTAGTTTCCTTGCCTTTAAAGCCGAAACAGAGTTAAATATTCGCATTATATACATGAAGTTACATGAAAATCAACAGTTCCTTACAACGTTTTAGTTTAGTATTTGTGTACGAACAAAAGTAGGTATTCAGATTCAAACATAATATAAACAGGGTGAAGGGTTATATAATAACGTCATTAACATAACGAAGAAGGGCAGATTCGGTCTGTGGGTGAGAGATAACTTTTGATAGGTAGTCGGGGAGCCAGTGATCCGTGCCAGTTAGAATAGGCCGGGAGCCGGTCGAGTGTGACTTGTGCCGTGAGCTCGATCCTTCATAAGTAGGTACTTGTCTATACAAAAGGACGTTTTCGCATTATTGTTAGTTTAGACTTCTTGCTCTTAATTCGAGTCTGCTTTGTTTGTGTTCGTAGCTGGTTTTCTGGACGTTTGTTTTCTTGCTTCGAAAAAAAAAATTAAAAAAAAAACTGTTTCATACTGTTACTACGTTAATCTTAATTTTAATCGGTATTATTTAACAGAGATGCCTTAAGTAAGGACCCGTAAGGAGGTCTTTACAAAATAGAAGGGATGAAGTAACTTGAAACTAGGTACCTACCAACAAGTTACCTAAAAGCACTCGAAATTGAACTAGGTAGTATTTATAATGCAATTCTATCTCAGAATACCAACAGCAAACATCAAAGCCCCAAAGTAAGTTATTTATAATTCCGAAACCCTTATCCACTGTCCGAAAAAATAAATAAAAGGGAAAAAAGCAAGTTTCATCAGCTATAACATCACAAAGGAATCGTGAATGATGTCAGCACTCGACTCACAAAATTCGCCAAACGAAGTTTCAAACTCAATTTACATTTGGAATAGAAATAAAAAAATGACAATTGCGCCAAGGGAAAAATGTGGAAATCGAATGAAGAGCGAAGATCCGAGACAGCATATTTATTAATCATATTTTACAATTTATAACGACGTCTCAATGCCACCAAAGCGAGAAATCAAAATAATATGGAACATAAAAGGATGAAATTCACGTAGAAATTGCTTATTAGAGATGTATAAAGAAAAGTCATGGGGTACCTACCTGCCCTTTGGCTCGCCCACACAATCGTAATTCACAAAGGTAATAAAAATAATGTTTATTTTATCTCCACTAAACATTCACAAGGAGTTAACTTGACAGGTATTTTGTAATTTGTGGGAGATCAGAGGGGCAATTCTCGTAATGGTAAGAACGTTTGCAGTCTGTTCTCAATCTTAATCTGCCAAAAATTTCTCTAATTTCTCTACATTTTTGACATAGATTGTCGCTGAGATGAGATTGTGACTAGATTTTGAACGTTTTTAATTACGTGGCCTTCTGGAATATAAACTAAGCCTAGGCCTGTATTTTAGAACTCCAGACCCCCTTATATCACACTAGCTGCGCCCCGCGATTTCACCCGCATAAGTTTTGATCCCGTGGGAATATCGGGATAAAAACTATCCTATGTCCTTTCCCGGGACTCAAACTATCTCTATACCAAATTGCATCTAAATCGGTTCAGCGGTTTGAGCGTGAAGAAGTAACAAACAAATAACACACACACACACTCACAAACTTTCGCCTTTATAATATTAGTGTGATTGAAAATTTCATAAATATCAATAATACATATACCTATTATATACACACGCATAGAGATTTTTTTTAAATATTGTACGTAAATAACTACTAGGCACTTATCTCACGACCTCCGAGTAACTTTCCGTTGGTAGAAGCCACTCGGGCACGGTGAAACCAGCCCCAAGAATATAATAAACAATTTTATTTCAATAAAAATACATTGGTAATTTGCTACTTTACTATCTCAAGGACTTTTTCCGTTTCATTGCAGCTTCGATTAAGTAACACAATTACCTATATTGATGATTTTATGTAATTTATTGAATAATTCGCCTTCTCGGTATGGGAAAAGACTTTGCGCAAAGGAAGTATAAATAAGTTTTATTTATTAAAACTTTATGCACAAGTGAAAAAATACAGTACAAGGGCGGATTTAATGCCTGAAGCATTTTCGATCAGTCAACCTTAGGATGATGCAGAGACAAAACATGACAGGTGCAAAATACGGGATAGATAGCTCGGCGATATCTAACTATAAAATACAAAAAATAAATACTAAAACATAGATACATACATAAAAATAAAATTAACTTGGTCAGTAGAAGTAACGATCGGTAGAGAAGAAGACGAATCCAGCAAATCAGCGCTGGGATGTTTTGGCCAACTACTGACGAATATGTTCACCTTCCTTCACTTTAAAAGATAACCTTTAGTATAGCATTTAGTAGGTAGGAACCTGCTAAACAAACATTGTTCCATTGAAAACGACATGTTGATCAGAGGCTTATAATCTTTGTTCTACGTTAGCATGCCTAAGTATTCGTAAATGAATAGTTCGCGGCGACAATAGAGCGCTTCTCTCGCAAATGAAAAACACGCTTGCAAAGTGAAAGGCACTCTTTGTACGTATGGCCTAGGTCTCACAGACAGCGATGCTATAGTTTCTGTAATATTTTTTTTATTTATTACTAGCTGTTGCCTGTGACTTTTTATGCGGTCCAGGATGAAAAGTAGCCTATGTCCTTCGCCAGATCCATGTGCTAAATTTCATCCAAATCCGGTCAGCCGTTTTAGCGTAAAAACGCAACAAACAAACAATGAAATATTTTCTCTGTATAATTTTAGATTAGAATAGATTAGATGTGAAAGATATGCTTAAAAACATAATTATTTTTTTAAGAAATGTCTTTGAACTAAGAACTTGAAGGTTTCATATTCATGAAAGCCCATTTCATGGGAATGCAGATATTGCCTTCTTTGAAACGTGTATCAGAATCAGAATATTTATTTGTGATAAAGGTCTTTGGTTAATAACATGGGCGCTATGTTTTGCCGTGAAAGCGTACAAATATTGGAGAAAATAAAAGTAAACAATAAATCAAATATAAAACTATAAAAAAAAAACAAATAAACACTTTTCCATACGAGATTTGTTCTTAACGATAGAAATCTAACTTAGAAAGATGTATTAATTATTATAATTCTGTAAATACGTACCTGTTATAGTCGCGAATCATATTTGGATCAAGATACAACCTGACACTGACCTGAAAATCGCAAAAAACGTAAGAAAAATTAAATTTCGCGGGCTACAACTGCGCATTCACCTTAAAACGTAAGTGTAGAAGACTGGATTTCCAGAAAATTTTGATTTTGTTGAGCGTAATTCTGGGAAAACTCAAAACGACAGGAGACTCTACAATTCACTTAAGAAATTCTGAAAAAATATTATTATGTTGATACGCAATACTGGTATTCAGCTGCATCCGGTTAGACTGTATGTAGAGGCATAATTAAATCTGCAGAGAAAATCCTGTTTCTTTTACCAAAAATTCTTCAGCATGAAAATCGAAAGTGCCTCGTCGCTGTCACTGCGACCACAGACAACGCCAGCACATAGATAACTCCTCGAGCTTTGTACCAAATGACAATACGAGCACTTACAATAACTACGCACTGCGTTTGTGCACGCGTTTGCGGAAATGATGTATTCAACGTTCTGTAGAAGCGCTAAGAATTCGTACGTGCCAGACTTCCATAGACTTTTATGGAGGAAGTGTTTATGTTGAAGCTAGTTCATGTCTCAGTAAAGTTAGGTATGTGCGCGAGTAAAAAGACGAGGCTAACAGTCGGGTAGTTATGGCAAAACTAGCTTTAACCCGCGGCTTCGTGTGCGTGGAGGTCGGTACTTATCCCACGGGAACGCACTCCCGGGATAAAAAGTATCCTACGTGTTAACTCAATTCATCTACCTAACTATGTGCCATGTTTCATCGAAATTCGTTCAGCTATTAAGGTGTGCGAGGTAACAGGCCAACAGAAAGTCATAGTTAGTTTCACATGTATAATTTTATTGTAGTATGGATTGGTTTGGCAACATTAGGTAGAACAGCGTAGGATGAGTAAACCGACCAGCGAAGGCCGCGAGAATCTGCTGATTGTGAAAAGAATGATCGTCGTGTCAATGCTTGGCGAAAGCTTATCTTCAGCAGTGGACGTCTTTTGGCTAAATGATGATGAGATAAAACGTTAAAGAAGAGTTATTCTCTCACAAGTTTGCCCGCCTACCTGTCGAAACACCCCACGCGTCGGAGTAGTTGAATGGGCGCAGTAAAGTCATTGTTTTAACAATGACAATAGAACAATGACTCTGTTGTGTACACTTGGTGTACCGTTGACGTTTCGAACACTTTCTCTTATGTACACTTGGTGTACACTTGGCTCTTGAGGGGTTAACCCCTCAAGAGCCAAGTGCATTTAACCTTTATTACTGGAATAATCGTTACCAAAAGTAGGTACCTACCTACCTACTCAGTTAATGATCTTTATGTTATCTTCATCGCAAGCAAAACAAAAGATCGGGTCAAGCGGAAAGCCATCAAAACAATGGCATTTACAACAAAAGTGTCGCAGAAAGTAAACAACAGTAGAGGGGCTGTTACGAGGGAACTTACACAATATCACTTAAGGGCACCTCGCGGTGTAGAATGGAGATCAACGTTATTGGCCGAAGTTCGACAGTAAAACGGGAACGGATTAGCATTTTATTTATTTTGAATCCGACGCTGGCGGTGTGAGGGTTGGAGGGACTTTACGACCTCATTCTACATTCAAGTCAGCGGACCCGCGGACGAGTTACAACATTCGTGAACTTTGTAGTAATCAAGATGGCTGTCTATCTTTCTGCGTCGGTGAGGCGGTTTTTTAAAGGGGTTTATTGAACGTAAGACTATGTAGCTATATCTGCCTACTCAAGAATATAATCTGTCTACATAATTTTCATCATGATTGATGAATACCTACTGCTAAATGTTTTGCGGACACAAGTGGGAAGATGTAACTCCAACCTAGAAAAGTGGGGCTACCTCGACGGAACGGCAGCAGGGTGTGGTTGTGGAGTTATGTCGCAAACCATGCTCCACCTCCTCTATCCTGTCCTCTGTGACCGAAAACATGCAGTCAAAGTTACCTTTGCGCTGCCACCAACAACGCCGTTAAAGTGGCAAGGTTTTGGGCCAACAAGATCTAAAATACAGTCGTGCCAGCGACACTAAAAAGAAAACTGCTAATTGTTTTGAATATATACGAGTATCTAAAGGAACATCATTCTTCTTCTTCTTCTTCGTAGCACTCTTGTCAGAGCGGTCGTGGTCCTCATGTAGTTCATCAACATTTAAGTCATCATTATCCAATACTTTTTTATTTTCTTGGTGCCTTTCCAAATGATACGGACGAGTACCTAAAATTATAAATGATTTATTTCTGTAAGTAGGTTTGCACAAACAGTTTTATACGTCAATCATATTTTTTTTAAGCTAGATGAAGTCGGCATTTCTTATCTGACTACTCTGAGAAGAAAGGCCGAAACAAACTCAGAGGTGACAGTCTCTTTTAAAGTCCAGACAAAATCTTGGCCAGATCATGTGAAGACCATGTAGATTGGTGTCTGAAATGTTCTTTTGAGGAAAGAACCACACAGATTGAGTGGACCTGTCCACCTACTTCGACGCATAAGTGTTCTTTTGTTTTTGTTATTATTTGTATAGTTATTCATTTAATTTAGTAGTTTAATTTAGCAAATAGTTGTGTTAAATATTCTAAAAGAAATTAAGGTACTTATGTAGATACCTAGGTACTACCATTTACTATCCGTCAGTTAGTTCCTACCTACCTACTCACTTTAAAAAATACGTGTCACTTTTCCAATGAAATCCGTTTTAACAGTTAGGTACCTTCAAACACTGATAAGAATCAAAGTCACAAAACGACTTCCCCAACTTCACTTAATTCAAGGCCATTTTGTAGATCTGAGGCCCACGATATATTATGGTCGATCTAAATCTATTAATTACCCCTACTCAAGAGGGAATTGTTGTGAATAGATTAAATTAACGTCTGCCATAATAATTCAAATAGATTCCACACTAATATTCATGGACGCATAAATTGGATGTGTATGGTTATGACTAGATTAACTTAGTATTTAGTTAACGATAGAATTCAATATTTTGAGGGTCTAGTAATTTCACCAGAGGGGCCCGTTTCTAAATAATAACAGCCGCACAGGTCGATCGAAAAGGTTAAGCTACGCTTCCCGCCGTTGGTCTGTGGATGGGTGACCATCTTTACATACCGAGACCCCTTCGTGCCTCGGAAAGCACGTTAAGCCGTTGGTTCCGGCTATCATTCGCGGATGTTTGATAGTCGTTACGGGTAGTCAGAAGCCCCAAAGTCTGACAACCAGTCTTACCAAGGGGTATCGTATTACCCAGTAACTGGGTTGTGGGGGTCAGGTAGGCAGTCGCTCCATGTAAAATGCTGGTATTCAGCTGCATCCGGTTAGAGTGGAAGCCGACCCGAATATAGTTGGGAAAAGGCTAGGCAGATGATAGTAATTTCACCAGACATCTATTAATAGACCATTGAGGTATCTACTAACTTAACTAGCTTCAACTTTCTGACTAACTGACCGACTACTTAATTTTGACAATTCAAAAGTGCCTGTAATGGTTTAATTGAAATAAATGCTTTGAGTTTGAGTTTGAGTTTCTACATAAGCTTAATAGGAACTACATATAATTTATAGGTACTGTTAAGTTACCGAGAAATCTATTTACGGAATCTATATGATTTATTCTACACTTGCTGCGCCCCGCGGTTTCACCCGCGTGGATGTCGACCCTGTGGGAATATCGGGATAAAAAGTAGCCTATATGTTAATCCAGGGTGTCAGCTACCTCCACATAAAATTTTATCAAAATTAGTCCAGCCGTTTGAGCGGGAAGAAGTAACAAACATAATAAACACACACACTCACACCCTCACTCACAAACTTTCGCCTTTATAATATTAGTGTGATAAAGAAGAACAAATAAGATTGTCTATTGAAATTAATATTTACGTCAGAAGAAAATCTTACTTGTTAGTTTCCTTGTCATAAATTTTCCTCAAATTATGTTAGGAATAACCTGAATGTTAAATTGTTAACACAAGGAAAATAATGAGGCATCTATCATCATCTGCCTTAATGAGCTTTAATGAGGCATCTATCTATACACGTTATTAAATCAAAGTCACTTTTCGTGTCGTGCAACCGCATGGTTCTTCTTTAAGGCCTATTCAAACCTAACCGCTACCTTCGTACAGTCAACACAGTTTATTAGTATTGAATTTCTGATTTTCATCATCTACTTTTGCTGTTGACTGTACCGCCGGGTATTTGCTACCGTCTGCGGTAGAGAAAACCGAGTGGGTATGTGGTAAAATTACTGTTCACACCAAAGCGGATTTCGCTATCCTTGTGGGTAGAATACCGAGTTCAAATTTCTTCTTGATAGGTACTAAGTACCTGAGCGAAACCCGCGCGGTACGTACCATTGCGGACTGTGGCGGTGGACCACTTTTCAACCTTATTACTAGGGACATAAGGGTAAAAAGTGGTCGACCTCCATTGTCCGCGGGTGTACCTCTACCCACAGCGGCAGCGAATACCGCTTAGGTTTGAATAGACCTCAACTTCGCAGCGGATTTTGATGCGGTCTTCATCATCATTTAGAGAATTTATTCCGGAAGGTTTATTTATATAATACATTTATATTAAACTTACTCGTAATAAAGAAATCTCGATGTTCTGTCAAGTCGTAAACGAAGCAGGGATGGGTCGGTAGTATTAGGTACATAAGTAGATACAGTCCGTTCACAGTAATTTTACCTCTCAAACTCAAAGCATTTATTTCAGTTAAACCATTTACAGGCACTTTTGAACTGTGAAATAGTCGGTCAGTTACAGTTAGTCAGAAAGTTGAAGCTAGTTGCCCATTGCAAAACATAGGATAGGAGTTTCTTGTTTGTTCTTCTCCTTCTTATCTCTTAGTTTAAATGAAGATATTACAAAATCCTGGGTACATTATTCTTGTTGCTTCTATATGTGAGAACAATTATTATTATTAGCCTGTGACGTCCCACTGCAGGGCAAAGGCCTCCCTACTCTCAATGTGAATGAGAACAATGTAAAAAAAAAAACAAATGGAGAAACAATTCAAAATAGAAGATTAAACATGAGCCAGTTAAGAGATGACCAGTCTCAACCGGCGACGGCGGGCGCCCGTTCACGAACATGATTTTGCATTACTGTCAAAATTACAGTGATCTTTATTGGTATGCTATTAAGGTTGCTATTGGGTTGCTGCCATTGACAAGTCTATCAAAATCACAATTCTCTTTATTTTCGTTGCTATTCGGTTGCTACTGCCAGAAGTAGGTAAAATAAATGTAAACGGACTGATTACGAAAACTCAAATATTCTATACAACTAAATAAAATTGGAGTGTCGGTTTGTTATATTAAAATATCCGCTTCTTACTAAATGCACATGGTACATATACCAAAAAACAACATTTTATTTTTATTTTTATCTGTCTGACTGTTCCAGCTAATCTCTGAAACGGCTGGACCGATGTTGACGGGACTTTCACTGGCAGATAGCTGATGTAATAAGGAGTAACTTAGGCTACTTTTATTTTAGAAAACAAAAAAACTTTTTTCATAAATTCACGCGGACAAAGTCGCGGGTAACAGCTAGTGCTACATAATACGTCACTAGGTTAAATTTATTTCCCATTAAAAACCCTATTTCTAGACGTAAAACACACAGCCTCACAAACTTGTTATAACAGATAACAAAACCGCATGCTGCCGTCCTTCTTCCTTACCAGCACTACAGGTGAACACCATGGACTAGATGAAGGTTCAATAACACCATCCTTCACCATTCCTTCGATCATGGTTTCCACTTCCTTTTCACGTGCTACCGGCAATCTCCTTGGCCGCTGACGGATAGGCAATTCTTCTCCTGTGTTTATTTTGTGTTGAACTAAGCCAGTCTTCCCAATGTCAGCATCGTTTGACGAGAAAACACCGGCGTACTTGAGTAACATCTTCTTCGCCTTGACCATTTCATTTTGGGACAGAGCGCTGCGGCAGTCTTCTAAAAGTGTGGACACTTTCGTTTGTGCATCCTTGTTGAGGGTCCCAGTCGATAGATATTGGCATCGACGTAACCAATCCACTTCCTCGCAAGTACCAACTAGTGTGCCTTTTTCTATAATCTGTTCCTGATCACAAAGGTTCAGCACACGTACCCCTGAGATGTCGGTGGCTCTGACCAAAGTTCGTGCCACTTTCCATGGAAGGTCACTGTCTACCCTTTCCACGAGTACACAACGATTAGTTTGCCCAGGATTCCGAGGAAGACTAACCGGCACAATCGTTTCTGATCTCGGCGGAAGAACAATCTTTTTAAGGCTGTACACATTCCCTGGTAATGCCCCTTCCATAAAAAGTTCCTCTTGTCCACATTTCAAAACACCTTGCTTGACGTCAATCTCGCAATAATTCTTCCTCATAAAGTCAAGGCCCAAGATGCAATCGTCCATTATATCAGCCACGATGACATTATGCAGGTAGATTCTGTTGCCTAGCTTCAACTCCATCTTCTTCTCTCCATGGACGGGTATACGCTGACCGGTGGCTGTTACCAAATTAATGCGTTCTCGGTTGTATGCGGAGTCCCCAAGGAACCGACTTATAAGTTGGGAACTGACGACCGTACGAGAGGCTCCAGTATCTATGGTTAGCTTACACGGCGTTCCGTTGACCTCGCCCTTGATGATTAAGCTGTTCCCGTCATGGGTTTGAGTGATCGAAATCCTTGGGGCTCTTTGAGCATCAGCCAGCACCCGCCCCGCAGTACTGGCTATTACTCGTTTCCCTGCTGCTGGTGCTGGGCGGTGCTGTTAGCCGCACTACCCTCTGGAGCTCGGTCTTCTCTTTCTGCAGTTCGCTTAGGGCAACTGGATCGAAGGTGGCCCCTTTCCCCACAGCCGTAGCACCTAGGGCTGTATCTTTTATTGCGGTCGCGAACTGTAGCCGCTGCAACCTCCCTGACGCGATGGGAACGATGATCTTGCCGCACAGCTTCCACCTCCAGTGCATGGGCCAAGGCGTCTTTAAGCGTCCCGTGGTGACCGAGCCTCACAGCAGCTCTAACTTCAAGGTCGCGTATGCCGTCGATAAATACCTGCACTAGGTTCCCATCAATAAGCGCAGGCAAGGACTGGTAAGCTTTACGAACCAGCTTCTCCACTTCAAGGGCCCACTGCTGCAGGGTTTCGTTACTGCGTTGCACACGATCCTTGAGCTGCGCACGATACACGTGTTCCAGGTGAGCGTCACCATACCGAGCCTCCAATGCCTCAAGGAGCTGCTCGTAAGTCACTTCTTTTCCAAGAGCTTCCAGCACAGTTAAGGCCTGGTCGCGCAGGCCTAGGGTGAGGGCAGTCATGGCCTGATTTTGATTCCACCCGTTCGCCTTCATAACAGCCTCAAACTGAACTTTGTAGGCTGACCAGGAAGAAGTTCCGTCGAACGGTGGCACTTTAAATCCACGTAGCGAAGGTGTTGTAGCTACGGGGGCTGCGATTCCGTCCTCAAGTTTAAGGTAATCCAGCGTTTTCTTCACATCAGCCATTACGGTGTCAACCCGATTATTCACTTGGTCGATTCGGGTTTCAGCTTCCAACAGGCGGTTGTCATGTTGAGCAACCTTATCCTTCACCTCCTTCATGTCTTTCCCGAAGGTAGCGTGAAGGTCCTTCAGAAGGAGCATCTGCTCTTCCTGGCGGCGGGACTGCTCCTGCTGACAGCGGGCCTGTTCCTCCTTATCTCGCTGAAGCTGTTCTTCCAGCCGACGAGCCTGTTCCTCCTGACGGCGGGCCTGTTCCTCCTTGTCCCGCTGGAGCTGTTGTTCCAACCGACGAGCCTGTTCCTCCTGACGGCGGGACTGCTCCTGCAGCATCACCATCAGTGCAGCAAAATCTGGTGCTGATGATGCTGGAGCAGCTGTGGACGGGCCGGTCTCCGTGATTGGTAGTTGGCTCTCCGACGTCTGTGGCGTTGCTCCACCGAATCGCCTCTGGTCCGTCTCTTGCTGGCGTTGACTCCGGGTACGGATACCCTCCGTGTCGTCCTTCGGTAAAATCGGCATAATCCCACTTCTGACACCAATTGTTACGAGCTTGGGGTTCGTGACAATAAAAACTGCCGATTTAATAACCAAAAATAGACACTTTAATTAAAAACAGCAATTACAACTTTAACACACTAACAATAAAACACAATCGCACTACAAGATCACTTGAAAGTCGCACTTGAAGATCGCTTCGATGTTTTCGCTTGTATCGCTTATCCAACACTGATTGCCGGCTCGCAGGCACACCGGCCTTATATAGGCCTCGGATAGTTCCAGAACCTTCTACCGTAGAAACATCTAGAATGTTCGAGTACATACCGAACCCGACGGACCAGACGTCGATAGTTCTGGAAAGTTCTATCATCGAAGTTTCTAGAAGGGACCCGAATAATTATAAGTTCTGCTACTCGATACTAGATGGCGCTAGTGGTAGCTAATGTCGCCATCAATTGTGGCGCGCAACATTATGTACGAAACGAATATTTTTTTTTAACATATTATCTTTCGAATTTACGTCACATTTTGGTACTCCTCGCGTTCGTGGTAGGGCCATCGTCGTAGAACGAAGGACAAACTGACACTTTCTTTAGGCAACACTTGAGTTGTAATGAAGTTGACAATAATAGAATTTATAACTTAGTTCAAGAGAGGCTTTAGCTTGACAAGTCAGACAATTTACGACGTATTTTCAGTACGGTTGGCTGAAACAGGGAGGCATAGTATATGGAAATGGCTGATTGTCTGCTTCAAAACTGCATAAAAACTTTTTCTTTAACTATTAAATTATTCTGATGTTTTAGGACTTCATACCTTACTTGGAAAAGCACGGTGGCTCGATTTAGGAATCCGGGAGTAAGTATATCTGTATACCTTATGACACGCGGCAATCATGTAGCTTCCTAATAGTTAAGTTCCAAAAATTACCCCCGACATACAACCTCACAGAAGGGCCCGTGGCTAAACAATAATGATTTATTCCAGTCGAATCCCAACAGCCGCACAGGTCGATCAATCAGGTTAAGCTTCGCTTGCCGCGGTTTGTCTGTGGATGGGTGACCATCTTTACATACCGAGGCCCCTCCGTGCTTCGGAAAGCCGTTGGTCCCGGCTGTCATTCGTGGATCTTTGAAAGTCGTTACGGGTAGTCAGAAGCCCGAAAGTCTGACAACCAGTCTTACCAAGGGGTATCGTATTACCCAGTAACTGGGTTGTGGAGGTCAGATAGGGAGTCGCTCCATGTAAAATACTGGTATTCAGCTGCATCCGGATAGACTGATAGCCGACCCCAACATATTTGGGAAAATGCTAGGCAGATAAGCAGATGATACAACCTCACAAATTTTACCTCAAATACGACGGCCCATTTCAACACGTTCAGCATGTATTTACCGAACAAAATTTAAGTTCTACGCCCACCCCACATTACTCACTCCACAGGCTTAGTTCATAAAGTGATTATTTACCAGTCGCTGAACGCAACAATGTCCACGCCGACTCGCGGACACAAAGGTCCTGTCTATCTATCCGTATCATCATTTATCATCGGTATTGATAGCCTTGATAGCCGCCGTCTATACGCGGGTGGAGCATGAATTTGCCTATTTATTGAATTCAATGTTGTTGCTGAAATGAAGGCAAGAGTAAATGGTTTAGATGGAGATTTCTATTGAAAAGAAAAGAAAGGAAGAAAGAATAACGTTTATTTGGACACAGTTCGTGAAACCCCAAAATACAAATAACAAAACAAAAAGAGAAAATAATGTTTTAACTACAATAGTGTATGCCTCAAGGCTGCGCCAAAAAGGTTAATTTCAGTATTAATGCCAGACAGATTCTGTTTGACGCTGGTTTTCTGTTGAATGAAAAGTTGCTTGTGAATCTGAACGTTTTTGTTTGAAAGGTTTGTAATTAGATTCCTATTGAATTATGTACTTACGAGTTGGAGTTAAATAAATACCTTGGAATGGCGTTCGAACACGTGTAACGCTTTAGTGAAAGTTACACGTGTTCAAACGCCATTTTACCCCCACTGGGCCTACCACGGTTACGGTCAACTCCCACAAATAGACATGAGGCTTGATTTCCAGCAGAAAGAATATTATCTTGTGTATCATGTTGTGTTGACTGGCAGTGTCTACTTTCAATAAACTGGATGTAGAAAGCTGTGTAAAAAACAGTTACACCAAGTACTACTTGATAGAATTTTATACTCGTAGCCAACAGAGTATCTTGAAGAATGATGAGATGAGGAGAATGATGAGGAGGTAAGGCGTAACTTAGCGTTAGCACAACATACAGGGTGAAATTGAAAACATGCGACAAATCGAAATGGGAGATCGTACTCATCATTATGAACAACTTTAACTATGGGACCAATCCTGAAATCGCGAAAAAAAAATCAGCTGTTCCCCACATTTATGTTCGCATAATTCGTCAAAATGTAGGGAACAGCTGATTTTTTTTCGCGATTTCAGGTTTGCTCCCATAGTAAAAGTTCATAATGATGAGTACAATCTCCCACATCGATTTGTCGCATGTTTTCAATTTCAACCTGTATACTTGAAGTGTTTCGTGGTAGACTAAATAATCCTGATATATTAGACTCGTTGAGGCTGCTCGTTCCAAACACCAGGCTGCGGCAGGCGCCGAGGGCACGGCTTTTTGACGTCCAGGTGGCTCGCACTAACGTAGGCAAATTCGCACCGGTTGTAAGAGCCATACGGTTAAGAAACAGTGCCTCACAAAGGCTTGACATTTTTAACTGTACATTTGTGTAAGTCGTGAGGGTGACTCTCGATAATATTAACTAGTAAATGATAATCATTTAATCCCATTATCGCATTGGGTGTGAACTTGTAAGGATAGTGTAAGATTGTATAAATAAATAAATGATGATGAATGAGATGAAAGAAAGAAGTGGGCTGGGTTGAGCTAATCTACACAAATAAATAAAATTGAAGTGTCTATTTGTAATGTCAAAAGAACAGCTCTTTACTAAATGCATATTTTTAATCATTTTTGTCTGTGTGCCTGTCTGTTCTGTGTGTGTGTCTGGCCGTTACGTTAACAATAGCTATCTAGCTATTGTTATAAGGAATAACGTATGTTACTTTTATTTTAGAAAAAGAAATAGGGTTCTGCGCAAAAAATAAAAACCCATGAAATTTTCGACATCCGCGGACAGAAGCTTGTAAAACATAAGAATAATTGATTCTGATTTTATAACTAAACGTTTCTAATAAACCTTTCACCCCATAAAAAAAAATTAATATCCACATTGTACGCCATAAATTCATACCAGACTGCACATCCGACACTTTACGTACAATGTAATTTATTATCACACGTAGGTAATGTAATGCCTAGTAATATGCAGCGCTTGTTCCTACAGGCAGGGAAAGGGAGCATAATTTATGTTCAATACTGAGTCTGGAGACAGTACGCGACGGCCTGTGATAACTTTATTACTTGAGAAAGGCGATAAAGGCGACTTTGGAAATGGGTAAAATCTCTTGGCGTGTTAAAAATTAAGCCAATACAAGTGACAAAGCTGTTCGTATATTGGTTGGGTCCCAAAAGAAATATCTTTATTTTTATTGTACCGTACGAGGTGAGTTTTTGAGCAGGGTGGGAAGAGATGGATTTCTAAGTCATTTATTTATATTAGGCTGAGAATCAGCACTTTTCGAACGTCACAATTACATAAGATAGTCCCCCAGAACGCCCGCCCTTCACCACTTCCTAGTGCTTCAGCTGGGAAGAAAAAGTGGCGCAACAAACTCCCCAGCAGCATACTGTATCTTCTTGGATTGATAGTGAATTGTTGTAGTTAAGTATCTTTATGGTAGTGCTTATTGTTAAAAAAAACTTACTCTGTAAATTCATTTTAAAATGATATAGCTAAGTTTACAGTATTTACGATTAAAAATTGAATCTCTTTAAATATTTTCCGAAGCTCTTAACCCACACCATTCATTACATGCACGAATAGGTACCTACCTACAGTTTAACTATAAAATATTACCATTAGATTATGTTTAATAAATTAAAGTAGGTACAGAATATAATAAACCTTTTGCTTTCCGTAGAAAATTGGCCAATTTCCGTGTTCCCAAGATATTGCAATAAGTGACAGAATTATAGCAATATCCTCTATAAATCGCAATTTGCGACCCATAGGGGAACCTTATATTCGGGAAGCATTAAAATAAAATAATGAGATTTTTTCAAATCCATTCTGAATTCGATGCCATCTATATTTAAGACCTTGGTACTAATTGGGGACCATAAGTACTGAAAATGATAAACCAACATCGTCGAGAACCTGAAACGGTTCACCACTGTATTGATTGCAAGCTAGTGGCGCCATCTAGCAACAGTAATATACACATCGTAAGTAGAGCAAGGTGTTGTATCGGATCCAGTTCGGGCTGATTTAGACAGATGTCGCTTATAATAGTTTGGATTAAATAAAACTTGATAAGGAAGTTCAGAGATAATAATTTGATGATCAATTAATGCTAGTAAGTATAATATAATAATGCCATCACTGTACTTATAATCACCGTGTCCTTACGGGCGATACTTATTTGTGTATTGATTGATGAGTTATAGGACGGTTTCATCAATATGTTTTCTGTCAACCTTTTGATTTGCCTGATATGAGAGAGATGCAAAGTTCACGAGGTTTACTTATAGTCTGGTGGATGCCACCTGTGAGTAATAATTCTAGGTAGAAGAAAATAATAACTGAACAACATCGTTGAGAAACGGCTAGGCAGATGATGAGGTAGAAAGGCGTAATCAGGCTAACCTACCTATCACATCTTCTCTATACAACTAGTATCTAAATATTTTTACTTCGCGTATCAATGTATTAATATGGAAAAAATTACGCCTGGCGTGCTGACTTTTTGTTAATTGAAAAGCCTACACAAGTGACAATAATTGTCTGCATGGCATATTGTATTTTATTGCAATTAGGTAGGTACCTGCATGTATTTAATCGAACTTCAAATAATTCCCATTTTGCTTTCCTGAAAATATTATTTAACACTCATGCCCGCGACTGTTTTTGCGTGAATTTCGTACTTTTCTCTAAAAAAATTTAACACCCACTCCACCTTCTTCGAAAATTAATGTTTACGATATTTATCATTATTTTTTTGATTAATAGGTATCCAGGCCAATTTTTAAGTTTAACCAGTCAAGATCCGCGCGTGACCTATGGATCATGAAACATTAGAGCGGAGCTTAATGAGTTAAGTATAGATCAAAGGAATAACATTTTTCAAATAAACATGGCCGCCATCTTTACCAAGACAGGGCTTGTTTTAAAAAACAGCGTTCTGTAAGGCGCGAAACACACGTTGGAGCGGGCCGGGCCGGTCAATTTGACCGCGACCGATAGTGCAAAGGGAATCCTATACTACCAACACAAATACAGGGCAAAAAGACCGCGCCGCCGGTGCTTGTCAGATGATGTCTCTCGCGGTCATTCGCGGAAAAAATGACCGCCGTCTGCGGAGCGTCTTACCACCCACTTTTGAGTTAGTAGAAACAATCAGTAAAATCCTCCCCTTAAACTTTATTACCCTTTTCCACTCCGTTAGGAGTTGATGTTTTAAAAACCCTGAAACACAGTTTATTAATCAAATGAATAAAAAATTTCAATTATTTTAAATCTTTAGGGATTTGTCCATAGCTCATAACTCGAAGATAATGTCCGATTTCGAGTTATTCGAGCCACGCAGTAAAATCGTCACATGCAAAATTGACTACACCTTTTCACCCTGTTAGGGGTAGATTTTGGAAAAACCCTGATACACTTTATCCTTTTATTTTTGGTCTTAAGTATAAAATATACTGAGTTTCGAGTTAAGAAAAACGATAAATGGCAAACTTTATCTATAATATACTTTAGGTAAGTATTTAATTTTGTGCCATGTTTCAAGTTGACACCAGCACATCAAGCTACCCGAAACTGTCAAATTTTCCCAATCAACTTTGAACCTTACATTTTAGTGATAAAGTTGAAAATCTATTAAAGAAATTTGACAGATTGTAGTAGCTTAATGTGCTGGCGTCTGTACATCATTGGTAGTTCAATGTGAGTTTTTATAAGTAGGGACCACAGACTTATCTTGCGCGGGAAGAAGTCTGTGGTAGGGACTCTAAAATTTCTAATGATGTTAAATATTTTCCCTAAATAATTGGGCCTACGTCTTGTATACCCCAAGGAGTAATTTCAGTCAGCACCACTACCAACGTTGCTGACTTGCTAATCTTTGATCGCTCGTCCCGACACGTGACAATAAAAAGGCGTGCTAATCATATCTACGTTAGCAGTTTTATGTGATCATTCATATTGCACTATATTTTTTTATTTTCCCCATTTCACCCTAAAGGAAAAAGGGGTGATAAATTAATAAAACGAAACGAATTCACGTGTCTTTCCGAAAGGGAGACCAACCCCAACCTCCATGTCACGGGTATTTCCATGAGTCACGTGGCCATAGCACGGGGCAAACGTGGTCTTACGTCACTTAATTTATTAAAGTTTTCCTTCTTCTTGGAACATTTTGGAAAGTTTTTTTTTTCTATTAAAACGGCTTTTTGATTTTTAATAAATTATTTTCCGATGCCTAAAAAATAAATTGACTGTTTCACAACGTAAAGTGTCTCTTTGGTAGTACACGTTACACATGTGGCTACTACCAAGAAATGAGAAACCTCTTTGACCATTCATGGGGGTCATTGAAAAACTCATGTTCAACAGATAACTTTAGCAGACCGATAAATGATGACTCTAAAACCCGCGAGTCGGCAAACGTAAGGTAGGACGCCCTCAGGCTAGGTGGAGCGACGATCTTCGCAGGGTGGCTGGTAGTAGCTGGATGAGAATAGCTAAGAATAGAGCTGAATACCGTGCAATTGGAGAGGTCTACGTCCAGCAGGGGACTGCTGTAAGCTGGTGATAATGATGATGACTCTAAAACAATTGAAGACGTGAGTGGATGAAGGGGATATGTCACAAAATTCTAATTTCGAGTAAATTGAGTTCAAAGTTTCACATAAACATTTTAGGATATTTTGAACTCAATTTTCTCGAAATTAGAATTTTGTGACATATCCCCTTCATCCACTCACGTCTTCAATTATCAACGTCATTTTACCCTCTATCTGTGGGATACACTAGGTCCTATACGAGCATTGCTAGATTCGTGAATGAGAAAACAGCTGTTCCATACATTTTGAATTAATTCAAACAGGTGTCTTCATGTGCCAAATCAGTATTGTTCCCTCAATTAAAGTTGTTAAAATCCATGAATTGTTAACCCCCTTTTTCTGTAACTAAAATAATCTAACTTAAATAACTAAGCTTGTTACTAGGCTACACTTAGGTGTCCTCTATCCAACCAAATTGGAATATCTAACGAGATAGCTAATTGCAACTTGATAAAGTATTGTTGCAAAGAGAAATTTCACTTGTTTACGCAATCATGCCACAAAAGTAAGTAAGTAGGTAAGTAATTGGAATGACCTTTAAAAAATTTCCTACACCCGATCACGTGCCGAAAGTTCATAAAACATTGGGTAGCTGAACATTGTTTTATAAACTGCGAAACAGTCGTGAAAGGGTGGTTGTACCCGATACCTACGACTTATTATTTATTCGTAGCCCGATACGTAGTCCAAAGGACTTTTTGGTAAATGATGTGACAGAAGTGTCGATTAGGTTCATTTTGCTGTCATTAAGTATGTCCTCATCTTTCTTTACAGAAGACTGGTGTGAAATCCAAACCACCCTGACCATATACTTAGTACAGTCACATTCAAAATTACCTGCGTAGTTGGTCGTAGGGCGCTTGCGCGGCATGATCGACCCATGGCTTCGTCGACTTGCTCTCATTCGCCCGGTATCAACCAAATCGGTGAGTACGCAAAACATTTACCCGTGTACGGACTATGTGATCAAATTCCATTAAAAAGACGCTTAAAAAGGAGTGCATGTATCTTGCGGTGGCGCTAATCATAATAATAGCAAGTTTGGTCAGATTACATGTAAGTCATTTTTAAATATTAACCTGAGTTCTGCTCTTTGCTTACACTCTATTTCTGGTTTTCTCTCACTGAAGTTCAAGGCACGCACAATCTTCTTACTTCCAAGGGTACTTTTGTTTCTGTAATTGATTTCTGCTTAACATTTTCGCACCCATTGATCGCAAAATGCCAAGCCACGCAATAAACCGCAAGTTAAATGCTGGAATACGTCACGAGGTGTGTCATTGATAAGGTTAGATAAACTTAGATACGTCTACTTTGTGTAACTGATACTGAAAATAGAACTTCCTAAAGTCCATTAAATAAATAGATATTTAAATTTGGATTTTAGTGACTTTAAAATTGTTATTTACATGCTGTGTTTAGAAAAACAATCAGTTTACATGGTTCACTTAACAGTGAACGAACCACATGTTGCTATTACCACCGTATGCCACGTTGACGTAACTTACGTGGCATGCGCACTACGCCTTTGCATAGTGCATTTTGCACCGACTGTACACTGCCTAACACTTTAGAAATTATAGGCGTGTTGTTATGTTTATGTATACAAATAACAGAGCAATTTATTGGATTTTTCAAATTTTAAAACATGTATCTGGGTACTTACGTCTTCTTACTTAAAAAAATATAAGTAAAGTCAGGAAGATTAATTGTTTATCAAATTGGCTACCTACATATTGTCCGCATATACGAGTACATAGTCTCTTGGACAAGCTTATAATGTTCGGTAACAATAGAAAAAAAAGTAATTGTGTCTCACCAGTGTGAAACACTGATGAGACTTTTAAAATCTTATTCGAATCACATCTGTCATTCTTTGTCACTCATGAAATGTCTATAACACGGCAAATTGACGTATCTATTGTGTCTATTATTGTGTGATATCGGCTGTAGATACCTATATTGTTTTCATGTTTCCAACAGTATTGTTCTATGATTGTCAAAAAACGCCTTATTTATATTGAAATACAGCTCACTAAAACTATGTTGACACGCTACGTCTTCCTGTACGCGGTCGCCACTCCAGAACCTTTCGGCCCCATCGGTCATCTGTTCTGCGAGCAATGTGCCCTGCTCACTGCAACTTAAGTTTGGCAATTCTTCGGGCTATGTCGGTTACCTTGGTTCTCCAATATTAAATATTTACTAACAACGAATAAAAAGACTCGTGCAGTAAAAGCTTGCCCTAGGCTCTTCATTTTAGGAAAAGATCTCAAGGTCGCGTCTGCGCCCTGTGCTTAGGCTAGTTGCAAACAATTTTGGACCCTATTCAAAAGATGTTAAGTTCAATATCACGTGAACATTATTTACCTCACTAACCAAGTTCGATTCGAGCACTGAAGCTTGAACTACGTCACCAAGGGCAACCCACCCGTTGCTATAAATTAAGAAGGAAGCACCTGCATATATTGAAATTTCATTAAATAGTCACTCAAAAGGGTTATATAAACTTAGAGGGAAGTATAATTATGATTTTAATGATTATACATGTTACGGTCGCGAATTATATTGAAAAAACGTAAGAAAATTTGGGCTACCCAGGCTACTTGACCTAAAGCGCGGTCACTGTCGGACTGCATAGAAAAGTAAGAGAAGCGCGTTGACACAACGCCGGTAATTTATTGGAAAACTAGCTTCTGCCCGCTACTTCGTCCGCGTGAAATTTCACCCTCCCTCCATTCACCCTCTTAGGGTTGGAATTTCGAAAAACACTTTCTTAGTGGATACCTACTCTTCACAAAGAACACACCCTCCACGTAACCTACGACAAACTTATTATTTGCGGTTGGTACAGTAATCGGGTCTAGGGATCGAACCGCAAAATTAAGTTTGTTTTTATTGTATATACTTTTCCGGGATAAAAAGTACCCAGTGCCCAGGATATTAAAGAATAATTATACCAAGTTTCATCGTAATCGAACCGGTAGTTTTTGCGTGATGCCTGAACAAACAGACAGACAGACAAAAATTTTTTTAATCACATTTTTGGGTTCGGTGTCGGTCTAGTAACACCCCCTGCCATTTATTTTTTTGATATTTTCAATGTACAGAATTTTCACTTCTACAGATTTGTTATAAGTATAGATATGAAGCAATTATTTATTTACAAAAAATCTAGTGTTTGGACTAAAAAATAAAACACAAGTGAATTAGCAGGTATGTTGCTTTTAGAATAATCTGACAAAAAAACAGAATGATTGTATGTAACTATATTAGTATGGTTTTTATTGTAAAAAGTTTTTGTCAAATTAGTATCAAATTAGTTGTATTATATTATCAACACACTATCTACCTAGCATATATCCTGAAGAATATCATATATTTTTTCTTTTTTTTTTTGTTTACTGTAGTATACTTTTAGGCATTATAAAACTTGCGTTTTTGCGTTTAGGTCATGTAATCCCCTTAAGTGAAAACTTAGAAATATTGGTACGTAACATGTTTTGACAAGTCTATATTGTCATCTCATACCTATTAATACTGTAATATGAGAACACGGTAAAAGCTAATTATTTTTAAAAGAGTAACCGCAGAGTTTTCTTGCCGGCTCTTATCTATCGGTAACGACCAATTGGAAACGTGTACCTAGGTTCTGACGTTTCATAAGTGTCCATGTACGTTTATGTAAAATCAAATAACGGGTGCAAAAATACGTTTATGCTCACTAGTTCCTTCTCGTAGTTCCTTTGAAGGAACTACTGAGAATTTTTGGATCAGTAGTTCCTTTGCAAAAGCTGAAGGAACTACTGAGACTAGATAGTTCCGTTAGCAGTTCCTTTGAAGGAACTACTGAGAACTTTTTGATCAGTAGTTCCTTTGCAAAAGCTGAAGGAACTACTGAGACTAGATAGTTCCGTTAGCAGTTCCTTTGAAGAAACTACTGAGAACTTTTTCATCAGTAGTTCCTTTGCAAAAGCTGAAGGAACTACTGAGACTAGATAGTTCCGTTAGCAGTTCCTTTGAAGGAACTACTGAGAACTTTTTGATCAGTAGTTCCTTTGCAAAAGCTGAAGGAATGCTTGACAAAGCCGAGAGCCACCTACCTGTTCTTCCCGTTATTGTGCTATTTATTTTATACTGAACTATACCATGGAACCTTCTAGGTTACGGAGATATTAAAGCTCAAGATTCAACTTTTTAGGATTCCGTACCTACCTAAAAAAGAAATAACATAACTCTTATAGGATCACTTCGTTGTCCGTCTGTCTGTTTGTCAGTCCATCAATACCCAGGAACATGTAGAGTTATTAAGTTGAAATTAATATCAAACATGCTGCGCCTCGCGGTTTCACCTGCATAAGTGTCGATTCCGAAGGAATATCGGGATAAAAAGTAGCCTATATGTTAATCCAGGGTGTCAGCTACCTCTATACAAAATTTTATCGAAATTGGTCAAGCCGTTTGAACGTGAAGAAGTAACAAACATATAAACACACACACACTCACAAACTTTTGCCTTTATAATATTAGCGTGAAGTGTGATGTGATATGATGTGATTAGTGTGATAGTGTGATACGTAGGTCTTAGAGCTCTAAAAAATTCAAACCTGATTTCACACCTAAAATAAAAGGCAGCCCAGCACAAAGTTTTGCTCAAATGTGAGGTCGTTTTACAACCTAGAGAAAATAAGTATATGAGTACATGTTCAAATAGCATACCTACATAAATATTCCGTCCTACGAGCTGAATAACAAGTCGTTTTCAGTCCGATCGAACGTAGACTTGATTACACGCGTAGGCGGCGTAGCGCTACGTCAAGTGCTACGATAAAATTAGGATACGTTCATGTTTGTTCCGTTTGTAAATAAAGATGACTGAGTCGTCATTTTCGATATTTTTAAATACTTTTGTTTTCCAGATATAAACTTAGGATAAAACATGTTCAAAATAATGTAAGTGATTGCAAATAACAGCTCTAATTGACTGTAAACTCTTGCCTCTTAAATAAAGGAGGAGGACTTAGTTGAACTTCAAAAATAACAATTAGAATCGATTTGTAAATAATTATTTTAAAATACACGATTAATTGTGGGCATCACTATGAATTAATGAAGATCGAGTACTGTCAATATGGCGAAGAATAAAACAATTTCAGTACTTATTAAATACACTATTCGTGGGTGCAAGTTGATACAAAAGTATAGAATAAATAAGCGTTTAAAAACTAAACATGATTTTTGATTAATTTGTTTCTTTTCGAGCATCGTGTCCACGCGAAGCCGAAAACGGACAAGTCCTTTAATTTATATATTTTTTTAAACATCGAAGCGGTCATATCACTTAAAGTGACCTTGTTTTCTTGTTGTAATAATATTATAGAGCTGTTGCTGATTATTACACCAAGAAACCACAAGTATGACGTCATTGTTGTATATAACAATATACAACAATGACGTCATACTGTTTTTGTTTTGAAGTTTTGGCCAATAAATCTTAGGATGTCATATTGTTCGAACTTTTAAAGTATTAAAAGGATCTTTATTGTCCTTTCGATGGCCATAGGATAAAATATTTTTTTTTTTTTTGTAAATTGTTTAACAAACGCTTTTACACGTCACATAATATTTTAAAACTAGATGCGGTCGTAGTTTCCGACTATTTTGAGAAGAATGATCGAAAACAACTCACAGGTTTAGTACGGTCAGCATCAAAAGTTGATTGACACTTCAGTTTTTTAAATCTTAGTTATTGAGCAAAATATTTGTTCAAAATTGCAGCAGAAGAATTTTTTTTAGAATATATACTCTTGTCTATTATGTGAAAAGCTAAATATGTATCAGTTTATTGAAAAAAGTTGTTGTCAATTTAATAACATGTAAAAATGATAGTGTTAATCGACTTTTGATGCTGACTGTACCTACCTTTTAAAGCCCGGACATTATTTTGATCACTAGTCACTATAACTAACTTGATAATCTATAGTCTATACTAATAATGAAGCCGAAGAGTTTGTTTGAACGCTCTAATCTATGGAAGTACCAGTAAGATAAAAAAAAAACTTTATGCAGTTGATAGCCCAATTCTTGAGGAAGGTTAGGTTATTTAACATCACGCTACGACTCTTAGAAGCCGAGCGAGGCGGGTGAAACCGCGGGGCACAGCTAGTAATAGAATAACCTAACTTACTGTTGTCATTTGAGACAAAACTGTTGGTTGTTTGTTGGTTTAGTTGGTTTTCAACGGAGAGCGATGGTGGAATTTTAGGAGTTGTTTTAAGGTTGTTTTAATAATAATTCAAAACATGTCGGAGAAGAGCATTCAAACCTCTGCCTAACGCTTCGGAGAAAACTGGCGTAATGATAAAAAAATCACGTTTTATCATGCGGAAAAAACGACTTTCCATTAGAACTGGTTAATTTTTGTAAAATCCTTTCTTGGTGACAAACAATAATTGTCATAATTTCATATTTCTATGTTCAGTAATTTGTGCTATCCGTTTACAGTGTGGCGGTTTATTGGATTATCACATTAATTGAAACCACATATTCTACATTACGTATTTTATACACAATTAAAATAATTAATAACAATTAACATTCTAACCGTGGGACAACTTTTTACGTTTTAGTATTTATAAGTAACAACATTAAAATTAAATTGTGATTATCTGGTGACAGTACCATAAAGTTTGGGTTGAATTGTTGATGCCATCGCCCCGTGCATGTCTAGTGCCTTGTTATCAAGGACGGTTTATTTTGCGCCACTTCTATGCTATTTAAGTATTCTGTTTGAAAAATTTCAGTTTTCTTGTTTCAGTTATTTTTTTTTTTGTTTTAACAGACTGGTAACAACTTGTAATAACTGCTGTTGCTAATCGGAGGAATAATTTTGAATTTTTGACAGTTATTCCATACAAAATCTGTCAGATATCAATTTTATGCCACGAATAAAAATTATCTGTCGATTGAAAAATCAGCCCGTAATGTGATAACCTAATCGCCACCCTTTTTTTTTTTTTTTCATGGATGGGAAATCATCAAATGACCCCTCCCGCTCTGGGTGGAGCGAAGGGAGTGTCAGACTCTTACTGACTAAAACCCATCCGTGTTCCTTCCTTAGCCCTTTATGTTCCGGGGTAGCGGTAACCCTTTCGGACAATCCCGCACCCCTGGCAGGCTTCGGCCCTGGCAGGCCCCTTCCTTTATAACCTAATCGCCACTCTGAATGTCACTCAGTCAACCAGTGAGGAAACTACGTTTATTAATCCTTACAAATAAACGTAGTTTTCTCAATGTCTGACTTAGTGACATACAGGGTTATGCATACGTTTTTTAAGGAGGTACGATCCCTACCTGACTCCTTGGTCAGGTAGGGATCGTACCTACTTAAAAAACGTTCAAATTCATATTGCAATTTTTAGCGACAATCAATGTCAAAAACATATCATTTCCTGTTTCACAAATAAATTATCTTTATGTAAAACTTGTCAAAACTGTTGGTTAATCCTAATTAACCAAGAAACTCAAGAAACTCCTAAGTTTCTTGACAGATTGAGACTAATATTAAGTATCATGCGAACGTTCTTAAAAATACCGCCCCTCTGTTATAAACAACAGTTATGCTATGCTAATGTTCCTGATAACCAAAACTGCGAAATAAGAACTAAAATTAGTCCTATCAATATTACCTCGCCCAGATATTAAGCTTCCACTCGGTCACGCGCCTGCGCTCTGTCCACAAGCCTCTTACATAACAACAAACAAAACTGAATTTTATGTGAAAGCAATAAGGTTCAATATAGAACGTTCACGTCAAACGCATCCCCATTTTCATCCCCTTGCACTGAGTCGGCTAGCCCGTGCCCGTGCAACAGTTCCGCGCGCTACTCCGGTCTGTACGGACCCTGCACCCGATAAATAAAACGAGACCTTATTTTCTAAGAAATTAAGCTCAAATCAGATCGCTATCTCGGGAACCCGTGCGTAAAATCATTTGTAATGTGGCATTGGGAGTTAATGGAGGAATTCTCTCCTCCTGTTAATTATTGGAAAGATAGATTTATTCAACTACTTGTCGTGTCATTTCTCGTCGGTATTACCATTGCTTTGAAAATATTGTTTTATGTTGTGAATAAAATGCAACGTTTTCTCATTGCCAATATGAATTGGCAGTCTTAATTAAAAAAAAAAAAAACACATCAAACTTTGCCCTTTATTATATTAACTGTTCCTATTTTCTTAAAATGTCTATACATTATCTTAAACCTCGTAAGATTCCGAATGATACTGCTGCGGACAATAAACATCGGTAAGTTAATTTTAATATTAGAAGTTGTACTTTTCTTCATTATGTAAATAATCGCGACGCTTTGGTTCTTAAAGATAATAAATGACGCCAACAGTAGTTTCTGAACAATATCGAACCTTATTCTCCCCAGACAGAGCTCTATTTTAGGAATCAACCCAATTAATTTCGCGCCTGCGCGTTTTTCATTAGCCTACAAAAGTAGACTCTACGTAGTTGGAATAAAGATCAATTTTTACAATAATAGTTCTGCTTAAATATTATTAGGAAAACCTAATAAGAAATTATAATAAAATTTTAAAAAATGGAATTCTGTATAGCCCCTTCGGTTTTAAAGCAAGAAAGCTTCGAAATTATCATAATCTATTTTTTTGTGTTTTTGTCCTATACGGGCTGATTTTTCTAACGCCAGGTAATTTTATCGGAGGAATAATTTTGAATTTCTGACAGTTCTGCCATGCAAAAACTGTCAGTCAGACGTCAATTTTATTCCACGAATAAAAATTATCTGTCGATTGAAAAATCAGCCTTAAATGCATATCAATAGCGGACAAGTTAAACACTACAATAGCACGTGCTCCAGCTTATCAAAAATGCAGCGGTGGCCCAGTGGCAACGGCCTCTACTTACGAGGTGTAGATCGTGGGCACAGATTCGTGGGGTAGAACCAAGGCAGACATTTTAATTTCCATAAAAAATTTCATCATCACTGCTCTCAAAACGGTAAAGGAAAACGTCATGAGGAAACCGGCATGTCCTAGAACCAAAAATTCGTAGACGTGATATCTACCAACCCGCACTCGCGCACTGGACCCGCGTGGTAGATTATAACCCACTCCCGCTCGAGGAGAGGAGGCCTGTGTCCCAGCAGAGGGAACATTATAAGCTGATTATGCAGCTTAGCACAGATGCGCCTCTGTCAAATTTATAACACGAAAAATGATTTCTTTTATGAATTTGAATATTTTAGTGATAGGTACACAGATACTCAGAAAAAGCTCTTGTAATGATATAATTATGTAGGTATATGCATATCCTTCTGTTTTACTTAGGTTTATAGTATTCCTATGTGCTATTCCTTAATTTCCGATCAACATATTCATTTTCAATAAACACAATATAAAGTTTATGCGATATCTAGCTTTGCCTAGACCCCGGCAGAGTTATAATTAGGCTTCAATCATACTGTGGCTCGCGCCTGCGCGTTGCACTTAGGCATCTATCATGCTAGCACACAATATTGAACTTAATTGAATAACGTTTAAAGTTTAGAATAGCATGACTGCTTTTTCCATGCGTTTTCAGGCTTTTAAATGAAGTCTTCTGCACTGAAAACCACGTCAGGCATGCAACAGTTCCGCTTCGGCGTCCGGTTTGTTAAGTCGCAACAAACAACAACAGACTTTAACAAACAGTAAATAAAATAATTTATTGTTTACACAGTACGCCGTAAAATAGCTCAGGCATAGTCAGTCATCAAAGATTATTTTCCGCAATTTCATTTGCAAAAAGTCTTGATAGATTTTGGCATTTTCTTCGTCAATAATTTCTAAGAAATCGAATCAATGTATTTAGCTCTTTGCCTCATCATCATCATAGCAAGCTTGATCAGGATCCATGTAAGTAATATTTCATAAGCTTCAAGAAATAGTATGTTTTATTTGCATGACATTTTTTGAAAATACTCGTACATAACATCAATCTATCAGTTCTTATTTCTTGCAAACACAACACGCGGCATTGCGTTTTTGACGTCATTTTCACATTCTAATCTCACAAGTAGTTTAAAAACAAAGGTTCATCCGCAAGCAATAAAGCTCAAAATAGAGCGGTTTATGTAAATGAGCCTCTACTTACCACGCTTCTGGAAGAAGCCTGTTGCGCTTTGAGATTTCGTGTAGTCTTTTGTTTTTCTCAAATACTTTTAAGTTGACATAGATAACAAAAAAGTCTACGTTCATTTGTTTTTTTTTTTATTTAATAGGGGTAGGTCATGTAAAGAAAATATATTTTTGTGCTAGTTTGTTTTCAATTTACTCAAACATGTCTATGTAGTCCTATTTCTTTATAATAACTTTTAAACTAATAAGTGCATATTAAGAGTTTTCTATTCTATTACATTAATGGTTTTATAGTAATAAATTAATACATTTTGACTTTGCAATGAGAAATATCCGATCTTTAGATGTTACGCAATGATTTACGAACACATGAAAACTTCCATCAAGCTAGCTATAAATCAATATTTCCCTCAGGTACCTATTAGAGCCCAGACAGAGCTCTATATTATTTATTAATCCACTGCAGTGCACGCCTGCGCGTTGCACAGATGCCTCTAACGTCATAGCAAATAATTCTCGACTCTACATGGAAGCTCTAAGGTTCAATATAGAGCGCTGCTGATAAATGCGTTTTCAGGCTTGTGTAGGAAGCTTCGATACTACGCGGCGACACGACCTTCACGGTGACATTTAACAGCTTCGGGGTGCTTTCTGTTGTTGTTACATAATATTTTAAAACTGACAATACAGGCTAAAATATTTTTATTACTTTGAGTATTTAATGCCTATTTCAAACTTCCACGCCGCGTTTCATGTCAGTGATACAAAAATTATGCGTCATAAAAGATTCTCCCGATTCTCTCAAATTGGCAATTCTCTCAATATTTTATTGTTAACCTTTTTTTCTCTCTTTTTGATCCTTGTTTATAATATACATATTTGGCACTCAGTCTAATATATTTTATTACAACTGTGTTTATAAAACCGATAATACGGCACCACGTGTGACTGTGACGTGTACATATGAGGAATAAAACACCTACCTGGAATAAAGTTACTTTACTACAATACTTACTTTACTGCTAGTAAAGATAGTTTTTTAATATTTCTTTGTACACATTTTTCACTCAGTCTAATGATTGTAACAGTGGGCCATCCATAAAAGGTGTATATTTTTCCATATTTTTAGAAACACGAACTTTATTTTCTATCTGTCTTGGCTCTAATGTCGATGTTATAAGAAAGCAATAAATAACAGCGCTTCTTCAGTAATTAAACTTTTGCAAATAAGGGTGGATCATAATAATATCCTCTTTTCGAAGACAACATTAATAAATTCTGAAATTGTTTGCAAATTGTTTGTTGCGAGTACATTTGGGGGAGCACTCCCTGTTCTCCACGTCTTTAGCGCACTCGGTTTACAACTCTATTTTATTGCCCTAAAGCCTAAAGTTGCGAAGCGTTTATGAGCTTGTTGCACTCAGGGGTGATAACAAATGTTTGAGAACGGTTAAGGTCGAGCTTGCGAGCTTGAACCCACTACTGACATATTCGTACATAATATTCAGTACTATCCACACGCTTAGTTGAAGGGACATACGTCGGATTTAAACAATTTGGCAGGTATTTCAGTAATAATCTGTACGTAGCAGTACTCGAGAAATATAGCAAATTTCCATTAATTTAAGCTTTAGAAATTAAGTTAATGCATTTTCTTCATACTCATAAGTGCGTATTACTTGTTAGTGGTAATTTTAAAATAAAAACTCGCGCTAGTTTTGATAAAATCAGTAACAAATCAAAAGGATTTTATCATAAAAAAAAACTTAAGGATAATCAGCCTGTAGTGTTCCCACTGTTGGGACATAGTCTCCTTTCTGTGAGATCCGAATGGGTCGTAACCATACGGCCTAGTGTGGGTAGGTAAATGACACATGTCTTCAATTTTTGGTTCTTGGATATGCCGGTTTCCTCACGATGTTTTCCTTTACCGTTTTGAGAGCAGTGGTGATGAAATAATTTTATACAAAATAAAGCGCCTATCAGACTGCTGTCATAAAAGATTTATTTAGATGAAATTATGAATTGAATTAAAGTTTTAGAAGGGCGATAGTAAGATTCATCGTGTAGTACATTTATATCTACGCTACTATATCATGTAGGTAGTAGGTACCTACCTACGATAACTGAAAACCAACAGCAAACGATAAAATATTCACATATTAAAAATAGTTTCCGATCAATAATCTGACCTTTAGATACCCCACAGTTTCCTAGATACAGCTATATTATTTAACATCCATTGCAGTGCCGCACGCCTGCGCGTTGCACAAAGGCGTCTATCGAGGATGCAAAGAGCACTCGACCTTATGAAGTAATGTTAAAGTTCAGTTTAAAACGCGATCACGCGAACGGGTCTTGTGCACAGAGCAGCCTTGTTCGAGATAATACTCAGTAGTTTCTCGGCCAGTTTCTCCTAATAATGTTGTTGCATTAAGTTGGAGAAAAAAAAAACAAGTTTAATGTATTCGGTTTACAGATCAGTTTTGATTACAAGTCAGTTGCGTGTTTTCGGTCACGCAATAATTATTTTCACGGCATCGAAAGCCAAATTAACGTGACATTTTCAATGTATGTATTAATGGAGCTTTACAGTATCGTGTTAAATACAAAAGTTGTTCAACACGGGGTTATATATTTTGCTTTTTGCTTAGTTTTACTACTGCTGAGCTTCCTAATTAAGACACATGTGAGTATTTTTTTAAAGAAAAATAACGAACAGGGGACTAATAGTTACATAATTAGCAACAGTACTTCACAGCAACAACAGTTTACTATTTTCTCATAACTTATGCAGAAAAATATGAAAGCAAGCAAAGCATGAGTTGAGTCGTTAGTTATGAAATTAGTCAATCTGCGGGGTAGCTAATAGAGCAACTTACCGAAGTACCTACAACTTACTTCAAACGCACTCACGTAATAACAAATTTGTCTATATTAACAAACTTTGTCTTAAACTCGGTCATAGCTATACATCAAAGATTTTATTTCCAAGAAATCATACATAAATTATATAATTTGGAAATTTCTTCATCAATCATTTCTAAGAAAACGAGTCGATGTATTTAGCTTTTTGCCTAAACATCATTATAGCGAGCTTGATCAGTGAAAGTAATAGTTCATAAGCTTCAGGAAACATTATTTTCTATATGCGTGATGTTTCTTGCAAATACGCGTAAATAACAGCAATTTATCGGTTCTTATTTCTTGTAAACACAACTTGCGGCGTCGCGTTTTTCACGTCCTAATCTCGAAAATAGTTTAAAAACAAAGCTTCATCCGCAAGCAATAAAGCTAAAGCTAAGCAAAATAGACCGGTTTATGTAATGCCTCCACCACGCTTCTGGAAGAATCCTGTTCCACTTTAGGATTTCGTGTAGTCTTTTGTTTTTCTCAAATACTTCTAAGATTACACATAAAAAAGCCTGCGTTCCTTTGTTTTAATGTAATGTGGATCGGATAATTCAGGATAGGTTTAGTTTGTAGGCTTAGTTTGGTTTAATTTGTTTAAATATGTAGGTACACACTTCTCTTTCTTTATAATGGAGCCTATTAAAAGTCTTGTTGGAATAAATGATTTCACTTTGAATTTGACATGAAAAATATTCAAACTATAGATGTTACGCAATACATGAAACCTTCTATCAAGCCAGCTATAAATCAATATCTCCCTCAGGCACAGACAGAGCTCTATATTATTTATTAATCGAGTGCAACGCACGCCTGCGCGTTGCACAGATGCCTCTAACATTGAAGCACAGGATACTCGACTCTATGTGGAAGCGATAAGGTTCAATACAGCGCAGCAGATAAATGCGTTTTCAGGAAGCTTCGGTACTACGCGGCGACATGAGCTTCACGGTAACATTTAATAGCTTCGGAACAATTTTTTGATATTTACTACATAATATTTTAAAACCGACAATATAGATGAAAATATTTCGATTGCAGTACTTAATGGCTATTATAAACTTATCACGTCACGTGTCACGTCAAAGAAATCAAATATGCACGTCATGAAATACATTTTTCTTCCATTCTGGTATTGATATTTTTTTATTGTCCATAAAAGATTTCAAAAAAAAATTCGAACACAAGTCAACCCGTACTGGGCCCGCGTGGTGAATTACGGCCCATTCCTTTCACTGAGAGGAGGCTTTCCCCAGTGGGAACGTTACAGGCTGATTATGATTATACGAGATTTTAAAAAGGAATTCCTGGGATGTCTTTGCTGCACTCCCTTTATTTAATTCTTAGAGACCGGAAATTGAAAGATTGTTTTTTTAACAAAATATTTCCCATTGAGCTAAGTATTCTCCTATTCTAAAAATAATCGCTGAACATACATTGAGGGCATTTCGGAAAGCTATTGGCGAAAGGATTAAAAAAAATCTTTATGGTCTACTGAGAGCGGGCCCAGTGTTCATCAAGCAAGACAAAAGTTTTTTGTTTATTTTCATAAACACCTTACTTTCTACCAGTCTTTACTTGTCTTTGTCATAATGACCATGTAATAAAAAGGCAATAAATAATAACTGTAATAACGCTTCTTTAGAAATACTCATTATCCTCTTTTTTATGACAACTTTATTAAACTGAAATTATTTCAATTGTCTATTTGAGTTCATTTGGGGAACACTCCATGTCTTTTTACCTTTGCATTCAGTTTACGATTATATTTCATAGTCATAAAGTCTAAAGTTGGTTAGAAGCGTTTATTGGCTTGTTGCGCTGAGGGGTGATAACTCATGAATCACTACTGATGTAAACACCTAGTTTAGTAGAAAGAATTACCTTACGTCGCATTTAGATATAATTAGGTATTATGACCTCTTGCAGGATCTTATTTTTTTTTTGTTATAACTAGTTTTACCGTTTTTATAATATTTACTTTGTGTGAATATAAATCTATGTATTAAAAAATTCAAATAAAATAGTAAAAAATATTTATTAGGATTCCCCAATAAATAGTTTGTCTTTATTTCTTTAGGTAGGTATTTTTGTAAAATAGTACTTAGCAGTGCTTGATCAATTCTTTTTTTTTTGAGTTATCAACTTAATTTGAAAAACTTAAAATAATAAAGCATGAAAAATTGAAGATGGTTTAAACGCGAAATAAATACATTTATGCACCTACGAGAATTCACGCATACAGAAATAGTTTCAAATCAATAAACTGACCCTTAGATAACCCACAGTTTCCTAGAAATAGCTATATTATTTAACATCTATTGCAGTGTCTCACGCCTGCGCGTTGCACAGAGGCGTCTATCACAGCTACAACGAACATTCGACCTTATGTGGTGGAGTTAAAGTTCAGTTTCAAACGCGATCGTGCGAATGGGTCTTGTGCACAAAGCACCCACGTCCTAAATAATGCACAGTAGTTTCACGGCCGCTTTCACCTAATAATGTCATTGTATTTAGTTCAAGAAAAAAACAAGTTTAATGTATTCGGTTTATAGGTCGTTTACGTGCCAGTAGCGTGTTTTCTTTCACGCAATAATTATTTTCACGTCATTGAAAACAAATGTTACGTGACATTTTTGTTTATGTATCAATAGAGCTTTACAGTATCGTGTTAAATATAATACAAAAGTTGTTCAACTCGGGGTTATATAGTTTACTTTTTGCTTAGTTTTAATCTTGCTGAGCTTCCTAATTAAGACACATGTGAGTATTTTTTAAGTAAACGTTAAGCAGTAAAACGGTGTATGACAGTTTTTATTTTTCTAAATAAGTTATGACAACTCTCATGCTTTAGTGAAAAAATCAGTCAATCTGCCGGGTTGCTAATAGAGCTCCCACCGAAGTAACTTAAGATGCGTTACTTAATTATCGATTGAACTATTTAAAGTAACTTTGTTTTTTTTTTGTCAAAATTTAAACTAAAATGCAATTCCCGAACACACGGAAGTTGCACATCTTTAAGAAGATAGTTTAAAATTCAAAATTGTTAGACTCATGTTGTTTCTATATTGAAGCGCCAAATTCATTACTAAGCTTACTTATTAGATCGCGATTAAAAATGTGCCATCTTTTCACCTGTGCCTTTATTTAAGCATTTACGAGTAGGTACAATGTAAAAACGAATAAAAAACCCAACTCAAAATAAAATAAATGCATTTTTATGCAGACCTCAATTGAATACACAAGTACATACGTAAAACAGGATAACTGCCCGCTCTATCAAAGTACCATAAAACTATCAATCAATACTCTCCAGGGACCCTGGACAGAGCTCTAAATAACCATCAATCCGGTGCAGCCAGCCACGCCTGCGCGTTGCACACAGGCCTCCATCAAGAAAGCACGCAACACAGAGCTTTATGACGCAGGAAATAACGTTGAAACTAGAACGCGATCGTTAGTTGCGCTTCCCGGCTCCTGAAATAAGGCTGTGCACTGCGCGCGACGTCATTCCGTGCAACAGTTCTGTGTCGGTCTCCGGGTTGTAACGTTGTTGCATACGATTAGGTACTTTATCTTACAGTGATAAAGATTAATTTGGCTGTTAATTAATTACTAAGCTCGTGCACGGAGTTTCACGTTAAAGCACAGTGTTGAACATTAACCTGTCACACAGTGCTACAGTCCGCCATATTAACTTTTCACGTCTCGCGTCCCTTTTTCATTTTCCTGTACATTATTTTAATTAAACTCACCGATAAAACGTATTCATGTATTTCGCACTTTGCCTGATCGTGATCATCGCCAGTTTGCTCCGGATACATGTAAGTCTTATTTTAAGCTTTGTTAGGGTCATTTTTTAATTTTTTTTTTATATGTACCATCGTGCACCATCTTCAACCACATTATTAATTAGGTAGTATGTGAGATAGTGATCAAGCACAGCAAAGTAATATTTTCTTGCTTATTTTTTTGACAGCTAAAATGTTATCATTTCATTCATTTTTTAATTGCCTGTACCCTTTATTGGGCGTTGCCGTTATGTATTGATGTAGATGTATGTACCCTCTCACCCCCACCTACGTAGAGTTTTCCCCTTTGACCTGAACGTCCTAGATACAGCTATAAATTACTCATCAATCGAATGCAGCTTCCCGCGCCTGCGCGCTGCCCAAAAGCGCAACACGGAACTCTACGCAACATACATAAAGTTGAATATTGAACGTTAGTGATAGATGCCATCCTTTGTTCCGGTTACAAGGATTGCAAGGTGCGTCCGGTCCATGCAGCAGTTGATAGTCCCGGCTTTCCCGTCACTAGTCGCTTCCGTAAACGAGAGTTTAATATTAAGTACAACAACCGTTTAGTGCGTGGCGTGTGAGTTTACCGCGAAATAATAAAATTAATAAGTAAAGTTTAAAATAAAATTATGTATTTTCGGACTGTTTAAATTAAATTAACGCTGAACCGTGACTTATAATGTATCTTGCAGTAGCAATCATCATAATCATAGCGAGTTTGGTCAGAGTACGCGTAAGTTTCCACACAAAAGTAATGATTACAACTTTTCTTTTACTATATTTAATTCTTCATTATACTTTAGACCCACAAACACAATTACTTCGTCCTTATTTCGTAAAATTGAGAGAACGGCGGTATTAAACTACCCTATTTAAAGAACTTATAAAAAATAGTTCTATACTTATTTTAACACGTCTTAACCTCTCGAAGATATTTGAAAACTCTACAAAGTTATCGTTATCAAAGATAATAGAAATGATTACGCCTCGATAGCCCTTCAGATCTGGAATCATCTCAAAATTTCACGCCTGCGCGTTGCACAGAAGCTTCTGACACGCCCGCAAACCATGTACGACTCTATCGCGTGGGAACAAAGTTCAAAATAGCACGCGATCAATAGTCGGAAAACCTCTGGACCGAAAGAGCCTGAAAGGAACACGCCGTCTTGAACGCAACAAGTCTCGCCGGGAGCTTTATTGTGATTAACGACCGCGTCTGAGAATATTCAATATAGTGTAGTTTGACTGAACAGCTTATAGCTATAGACTATCTACCAAACAACGGACAATTACCTAAGGTATGTTAATCCACCTTATATCTATTCATCTAATTGAGCCATTATCAATTCAATATTTGATTTATATGACTACCACGTCAAAAGCAACATGAAATAGGCTTTATTCTTGAATAATAAATAATCTAGACGCACTTAGCAATGTTTATAAAGTGCTTTTTATCAAGCCTTATTCAAACAGGATTGCTTAATTACTGCAATTTCGTAATTTCAACAAAGTACCTTGCGAACATTGTAGGTTTAATTACTTAATCGTCAGGAGAATAATGTCAATTTTATGTGCCAATTACGTGAAAACAACCTATTATTATATTCCTACCTAAAGCAGTGTTCATAATCTCAGATAATTTACATTGCATCACCACTTAATCAGTTATCTCCTTTAGTAACATGTATTCTAAGTTGATTTTTGAGTGACCATTTGTAACAAAAAGGTCCTAATAAGTTTTTGGTTGCAATGGAATTTGAACTTTGTTACGTATGACATACAGTTGGTTGCTCTATAGGTAACTTGAAAATTATCTCAGAGGGGCAATTCTCGCAATTTTAAGAACGTTCACAGTCTGATTTCAGTTTCAATCTGTCAAAAATACCTCTAATTTGACAGGTTTTTGCCATTAGTTTGACGCCTACATGAGACTGCGACTAGATTTTGAACGTTTTAAATTACGAGAATTGGCCTTCTGATAGTCTTTAGGAACTATCAGTTTGCCTCGATACAGGTAAGGTGCCTAGATTTTATTGATTGAGTCTAGACCTGCGCAGTTCAGACTTTGTTATCGATGTGCGCAGATGAAAATAGAGCTTCCACGGAGTGCCTAGGAACTAACCCCTCCCTCCGCTACCCCCTCAGTCCTGCCGACAGGGCAGCCATGATGGGTCGGTCGATAAAGTTATGTCCAATTAGTGGATATGGATATGCATGTTATGTCGTTTTTCGTTCGAATAATGGGCACTTAGTTACATGTATGTTAACTTGAAGAAGTGAACTGTTAAGAATATCTTGTAGATTAGTAGGTAAGCTTTTGGCGAAGCTTTCCGCTTTTCTTTTCTTTATCTACGATTCTTTTATTTCGACATAGGACATTGACAATATTAGCACAATCAGCCTATAATGTTTCCACTGCTGGGACACAGGCTTCCTCTCGGTGAGAGGGAGTGGGGCGTAATCCACCACGCGGCCGCGGGTCCAGTGCGATTTGGTAGATGTCACATTGTTGATTTTAGAACATACCGGTTACCTCACGATGTTTTCTTTCACCATTTTGAGAGCAGTGGTGATGAAATAATTTAAACAAAGTAAAGCGCCTATCTGGGGGTTCGAACCTAAGAGCTGCAACTCGTAAGTCGCGGCCGTTACCACTGGGCCACCACTGCTCGACAATATTAATAATAGGTATTTGATATCACTTACTTTTGTTTTGCCTCGTCTTCCTTTGTTTATTTTTACATTTTCTACTAATACAACAGAAAGCTCCATTGCGTTTTTCCGGTGAATTTGATAAGTAGGTAATCCAATGACGTCAAACATTGAATGCGTTGATATCTGAAATCATGATAATGCTTAATGTTAGTCATTTATTTATTTATCACACGCAATAATATAATACATATAATAATAATTAATGTATTCAGACAACAATTTGGTCCACTACATTTACATTTATATTTTTTATATTTAAAAATAAATTTAATAAAGTCACTCTTTTGTGATAGGGGTCAGCAGAGATTTAAACTAGGTATAAAAAGTGTTAGTGATATTTCCTGTATAGAAGTGCATTGTAATTATTATTTTCTTTTTAAATTAAGTATCAATTAGTTTTTTGAGAGGCTTAACTAACCTAGCTTTAATTTCACGTTATGGTTTTAAGTGGAGCAAAGGATAATTATTGAGAATACTGAATTTATCAAGAAACCTTCTGCGTACATTCTGTTTTACTGAAAATAAAATCACTTAATTAAATACAATACAAAATCAGAGACTGCAAATTATATCGGCCACACTTGACCATAAACAAAAGTCAAACAGAATCATCTCTCGTTCACATTCTTTGTCTATGATCTATGACTTTGATGACACTAATTAATGGCGAGTAGAAATAGTACAATAGACTGTAGTGTTTATAAATCTTAATCAAACGGCTCGAGATTGTCCCTCCCTTTAATTTTCATGCAACGGTCACAAAAGCATCTGTGACACAACTAATTAACGTTTACACGTAATGGCTATAAATATTTGCTACAATTGCATTAATTATTATTAGTTTAAAAAAAATTAACAAACAGCTAACTTACAAATGAAAAAAGTCGTAGTTTACAAACCTCATTAAAAAAATAACTGTTGGTTTTTGCACCGCGAGCAGGAAATTTGGTCCGCGAGCAGGAAATTTGGTCTTGCTTAGGTGCCAAGTTTTCTGACTGTTGATTATATTGGTTGATTTTGTAACAATTAAATCAACATTCTCCATATTCATTCGCACACTTATGAAAAACTAAAACGAAAATAGGTATAGCAAAAAAATGCAGACACACAATACACTGTCTTTTGTTTTTCGATTTCTTTTATTTAAATAAAAATTATTGTAAGTGCATTCGGCCAGCATTGTTCATAAATGTCAAAGGTCTTCCATAATGACCTCTTCGTAATTTGGGTCTTTCACAATACCCTAAATTAACTTTTTTTACACAAGCTTGTAGAACGCAAGCTGCAACTAAATTAAAATTGTAACATCTAGTACGCATTGGTATTCTCAAAAAAATTTCAATCATTACTCATCTTACATTTTTTGAAGTGAAAACTTCTTTAGCGGCATTGCACACTTTTTTGCAATGGGTAAAAAATGTTAAACTCGCGTCAGGACATCGCGTCAGGACACGTGACCGTCAGGAGAGACTACACAGGGGCGAACTATGAACTATACTACTAACGATGGATGGATGGATGGATGGATGAGGATGTGGATGTGTATGTGGATGTGGATGTGGATGTAGATGTGGGTGTGGGTGTGGGTGTGGGTGTGGGTGTGGGTGTGGGTGTGAATGTGGGTATGGGTGTGGGTGTGGGTGTGGGTGTGGGAGTGGGTGTGGGTGTGGGTGTGGGTGTGGGTGTGGGTGTGGGTATGGGTGTGGGTGTGGGTGTGGGTGTGGATATGGATGTGGATGTGGATGTGGGAGTGGGTGTGGATGTGGATGTGGATATGGATGGATGGATGGATGGATAGACAGCTGATGGCTCGACCGTCTGTGTAGTAGCCACACTGCTGTGTACCTATTCGTAAAATTCGTGTAGGTATATAAAGTGTTTAAAATATGGAAATTGAACAAAGTGCATGATCTATTAATGAAAAAAGTGACGCAGAAATAGTGAAAAAAAATGAGTTATATTAATTCAATTAATAATTGATTTATTTCAACGTTAATATTCAAGTTTTCACTTCTGCCGGCACTCCCGGAGTGCAACTCGTCTTTTTTTATACTAGAGATAACATTTCGTTCTCTTTGTTGGTTATAATCGATTAGTATCAGAGGCAGGATCTCATCACTATTCAATCCTCGTAGTTTTCGTTTAGGCATGTTAACTCCGGGATCCGGGATCAATTGTTTAACTTAATTTGTCACTTCTATTTTTACTTGAGTGACGTGTAGCTTAACTGGCTGTTTAAATTAGCTTCGAAGTTACGTAGCCAAGTATTACTATGGCATATTCAGGTCATAGTTAAAATGATAGGTACCTTACTGGCAAACTTCAGAGATTCTCGACGTTTAAATTTTTTTATTTACGGAATCATCGTTAAACCATTTAGGTACAGTAATAATCAACAGAAAGCGAGTAAACAATACCTACGTGTTTGTACCATCAGATCATATTAAATTAAAGTTTTATTTAAATATTCTTTTATTTTTCAGATTTCAGTTGTCTAACTCGTAAGTTATTTATATCTACATATTGTAGCCCGCTAGACGTTATCTAGATTATTTTGATTTTTATTTTTGTCTGACAGTATCTAGAATGTAGTTGTCATCTAGATTTTGATCATCATCTACAGTTTCTGTCCAATATTTTTACCTCATTTGTTTAATCATCATAGTATTTGCTAGGTATATCAAATGCTAAATGAACGGCTAGACCATGTAACGAAATATGAAACTTCAAATCATTAGGTAAACTGAAATATGGAACTGTATTCAATAACTCAAATTACATTCATTGGTCCTAATTCAACAGTCCGGTTAAATGCATGACTATCTGTATGAAAATAGAATTCATTTAAATACCTTGTTATCCCTTGATTTACACGACAACACTGCTTTGCTACGGCTACAAGAATCGGTTATTGCTAAACCAATTGCTAAAGGGATCGCTGGGAAAATCGTCTACGTTTTGTCAAGGAAAAATAGCACCTACTTACACACCTACCTACTATGTACTGCAATGAAAATATCGATACAGTAATACAATGCTAGCTAGAACGATGTGTGTGTGATGTGTTTACTGTTATTTAGCTTTTCACAAATTAGGTACTTACTTGTCAAAAGAGCTCATTAAAAATATTACACTAATGCAACGAAACAGGGAGATTGCTTGTAAATAAAATAGTTTATAAGAAAGTAACAAATTTTACAGTGACGTTCACAGAGTGTAGACAAAAGACAACCTTTGAGAAGGCGCGAAATTTAGCACAGACTATCAATATTTTAACAAAAAAGTTAGCCAAAGGGGTTAGAAGATTTTTGTATGGAGGGTGGCCCTGAGGTCGGCCGCCATTTTGATTTTTTTTCAGAATCGCGGTGCACAACAAAAGTTATATATTTAGATAGAGGACACTTATACAAACAAAAAATGGTATGTAACATAATATCCTAAAGCGTCAGGTTTCGGAGTTATTCACCGAAATATAAGTCGAAAACAACAAGGATTTTTTTGTTTTTTTCCCCTACAGGTAACCATATTGAACTATTAAGGTAATAGAAACGTTATAAAACCTTTATGGAGAAGAAACAAATGAAGAATAGATATTTTTTTAATAAATAATTAAACACGGCAATTTATTGATCCTTTTTTTAATCCCAGAGACTAATCTGACATTTTAGTCTTTTATGTTTTCGTTTTTTTAGTATATAAGTTTGACATTACACTTGTCAGATTAGTCTCTGGGATTAAAAAAACGAACTATAAATTGCCGTGCTTAATTATTTATTTAAAAAATGTCTATTCTTCATTTGTTTCTTCTCCATAAAGGTGTTATAACGTTTCTATTACCTCAATAGTTCAATATGCTTACCTGGAAGGAAAAAAAACAAAAAAATCTTAGTAGTTTTCGACTTATATTTAGGTGTATAACTCCGAAACCTGACGCTTTAGGATATTATGTTAATTACATTTTTTGTTTGTATAAGTGTCCTCTATCTAAATATATAACTTTTGTTGAGCACCGCGATTCTGAAAAAAAATCAAAATGGCGGCTGATTTTAGGGCCAAAACCTTCAAACCCCTTTCATTTAACGTCAAAGTTTTCCAACACACAGGAACTTTAAGAATGTAGGTAAAGTATAAAGTATCGTGGAAGTACCTACTATCTCACATGATCATATCAGCTCACTTAGGTACAATCATAAAATTAACCTACACGTTTACGTCATCACATGTGTACTTCATACTTAGTTGCAGTGCGTGTGCGTATTGTGGTATCTCTAAATCGATCGCAAATTGGAAGCTCCAATCGATTTATCGATTTGACATTGTTGTCGAGTTTATCGACCTGGTTTTCAACTCCTAACTAGTGTAAAACTGCTATTTGTTGTAAACTTTTACATATCATAACATTGCGCCTGTATTCTCTAAAGGGTTAGGTAGAGGTGCGCCTACGGGGTGGCAGGGACTTCGACGCGAAACTGAAACCATGAATCAACAGATGAACAGCAAGTTTTAGGGTTCCGTACCTCAAAAGTAAAAACGGAACCCTTATAAAAAAAACCACATCGTTGTCCGTCGGTCAAGGCTCTTTTACTCAGGAACGAGTGGAGTTATCAAGTTGAAATTAATATCAAATACTCAGGGCTACAATCACTTGAAGCAGTGAAAAAATCAAACTTCTAAGTCAACGCAATCAAAAGATACAGGCGTTTATGATACTTCCCGTGGACCTAGAATCATGAAATTTGACAAGAAGCAATGTCATGTAAAGGAAAAAATCCGAAAACCGCAAATGTTAGTTACATTACAATTTTTTTTCCCTTGATAAACTATTTACAGACCTACTTTGAACGGAACCCTCGGTGCGCGAGTCCAACTCGCACTTGACCGGAACCCTCGGTGCGCGAGTCCAACTCGCACTTGACCGGAACCCTCGGTGCGCGAGTCCAACTCGCACTTGACCGGAACCCTCGGTGCGCGAGTCCAACTCGCACTTGACCGGAACCCTCGGTTTTTTTTTAATAACTGGCTAAAAATTTCAACGCAACGGGATTCCGAATCATGTAGTGATTCCATGGTAAGAGGTGGCTCGTCGACGTCCTTGCCACCTGCTACTGTATAATAAGTACATCCACATTTCGACATTGTAATAGGGGGCGAGCCTCTTGTTATCAACCGAGCACTAATACAGACTCAGTCGAGTAGTAAAACTTTGTCATTGTTAAAATGTTTTACTTGCAAATGATGTTGATGATGATATTATGTTTTTATTAAATGATTACATTCTGCAATCAAACTGCCAATTTGTATCCATATGTTTTATTATACACCGCATCACTAAAAGCTACCGTAGCTAGGTGCTCTAAAGGGAATAAAGTTGAATATTTTTTATTGTTCCCCTTTGAGCACCACGGTAAAATATTGATTGGTGCTCAAATGGGAATACCTTTGGTGCTCTAAAAATATGTGCTCAAACGAGAATACTCCACTATATTCCCATAAAAGAATCTCTCATTTAGGTACCTAGATACTCTATAAGAATTAACAACCTCCTACTCCACGTATGTAGCAGTTTTATTCAAACAAATTAAAAATCAATAAAATTCCCCTTAAAAGTTTCCCCACATTATCTGATTAACAAAACAGTACCGAAGCACTAAAAAGCAGAAACAATTTATACATTTATTTACAAAAACATAAAAAGCTAGTATAAGCCCTCGCCCACACGAATAACTTGTAATCTGTTTGCCCGATAGCAAAACATACCTTAAATAAGGATTAGTAATTAAAAGAATAAAATCATTTGGAACAACAAACGTATTTTTATGCGATTTTTATTAGCACCCGATTGGTCATTGATTTTGATTATCATCTTTATAGGATTCAAATGCACGAATAAGCTTTTTCTTTTTGCTCTCAGACCGCAGTCTTAACGTTGTTCATACATACATACATACATAAAATTATGTCTTCTTCCCATGGGGGTTAATATTATTCAATCTTTCCAAATTACCTACTTATTTAAAATAACTTGTCATATTGTCTTCATATAAGTGCAATAATTCGTTTTTGAAGTTAATTTGTACATTCTGTTCCTCCACATGCTCCTTTAATATCCAAATGTTAACACGATCAATGAGTAAGATCTTAGATTTAGAGCAGTGAAAAATCTTCAATCATTCATCCAATTTGCAAAATTGACCAAAAATCTATTATTCTTTGGGGCGAACTTTAATCACATACCTACTAATTCGGGTTAGAATTCATTCGGGGTAAAATGATGCGAGATAACGTTCATTCGGGATAAAGTTATTCGAGATAACGTTCATTCGGCATAAAGTTATTCGAGATAACGTTCATTCGGCATAAAGTTATTCGAGATAACGTTCTTTCGGGATATAGTGATTCGATATAACGGCCATTCGGAATAAAGTGATTCGAGATAACGTTCATTCGGGATAAAGCGATTCGAGATAACGTCCATTCGAGATAAAGTGATTCGGGATTACGTTATTTCGGGATATGCTTATTCGAGATTTAGAGTTTCGGTCTAACGTATAGAAGTAGAATACTTTCTATTGACCATGGATCACGATAAGTGAATTCATTCGTCCGTTCGTGTTACTAAATGTAAAACAAAATGCAAGTATACTTTGACAATGATAAAGGTGTAAGTACAACACAGAATCACTCAGAAGGTTAACTCCTAACTGTGGGTTTGTAATTCGCTAAATTATCACCGTAACCCCCTTGAATAACCGTTTTGCTCAATGCTCATGCCTCCTCTGTATGAGAAGCGCCTTTGTCCTGCAGTAGAAAAATAATAGGTTTGTGTTACCACTTTTTTTTATCAACATAGTGTATTCACGTTACGATACAAATCAGAATGATCATGCGACTTCTGCACATTAATTACGTAACACACAATCACAATCTGAATCATTTTGACGGATATTGCTAATCCATTGATTAATCGATATTAACATATTAGCCTAATTGGATTGACATTTCGTATCGATATCATACTCGATTAGTCAGATGTCAATTAGTGCAGCAATTATAAAGAACTTTTAACAAAATAGCATTATTCAATGCTTGCTCATGTCTTATTATAGAGACGATTCTCAGAGGCTGACATTTACATTTTATTTCATTGCCACCTTATTTTAATAGCATTGAAAATTTTATGAGCTTTAATCAAGATTTATTTCTCCTTCTGAACCTTATTCTCGTACATTGGTATCGTGGTCCGCGGGCGGGGGAAGCGTGGACGCGCCGACAGATCGTCCGCCCACGAGCGGCGCCCGCGCAGGTGCGCCCCGCCCCCCTACACCCGCATGGGACATAGAGTAAAAGATGTTTTATTGAATATTAATTTTTTAGTTTGTGATGGGAATTTTCTTGGAGAACTCTTTTTAAAATCTTAAAATTATAGATTTGTAAGCTTAGACCAGGTAGGAGTCAAAACCAAATAGTTTCAGTATTAAAATTAGGATTTGGACGTAAAACAATTATTCATTCTAGGACTAAGTTATCTTTTTTATACATGCTTCTGTACAATTTAAAAAAAAGGTTTCTTTTTTCAAAACATGTCAAAGATCAAACAAGAAATTTTGAATTGATGTTTTTAACACACACACACACAGACCTTTTCTGTTCTCATCTCTCTCATTCTTTATAAAAAGTTAGTAAAATAATGTCACATCTACACACCTCCTCTCACTCTTTGGCAGTAGAAAGCTTGAATGAACACTAGTGAATGGACATCGTGTATAGCCCTGATTCGAACCTAGGCCATGTCTGGGCCATGTTCGACCAACTCGGCTCAGACCGGTACTTTATCTACACTTAGGCCATATGCATTGATATTATATTACCAGGCTTTCTTGCATTTTGACGCAATTCTACTAAGCATTTTGTATATTCATAGTTTTATGTCTGCCATTTGCATTTCCGATGTGTCATTTAGTTTGAGTCAGTAAACAATATAATATCTTAACTACCATTTCCACAATTGACACATAGGTACATACATTTTTATCAATATATGTATAACTGTACAATTTTTTTTTTTTTTTGCATAATCAGCCTATAATGTTCCTACTACTGGGACCTATGCCTCCTCTCTTCGAGAGGGACTGGGCTGTAATCTACAACGCGGGCCCAGTGCGGGTTGGTAGACGTCACATGTCTTCGAATTTTTGGTTCTACGACATGCCGGTTTCCTACACTGTTTTCCTTCATCGTTTTGAAAGCAGTGGCGATGAAATTATTTATACAAAGTGAAGCACCGGTCTGGGTTCCAACCCACGACCTACAACTCGTACTGAAATACAACTGCTCTAACTTTTTAACTACAACTGAAAAAGGTCCTTTATGTCAGCAAAAATTTTTTTTTACTCTCTGCAAATATAATTTTGACTTCTACACTTTACCATTCACATTTAAATAAAATTTAATATCACACCTATTAACATACAAGTATAAATAAACCCATTACGAATAGTAAATTGATTTCATTAAGCTAATTGGCCAAACAGATAGGTAGTAGGAAGATGAAACCTGAATGAAAATCAAGTCAGCAGGTCTCGAGTTATAAGCGGACGCAACGACAGACAGACCAATACGTTTAGCATTTTATACGTCAACATATCAAGAAAACCAATAGGATATGCGTAAGGGATATTGATATTTTTATTAAGACGTTGTAAATCAATCTGAAATAATTAATTTGTTGGCTTTTCCTGCTAAAGAGTCGACTATAATACTTTTTATCGATAATGTAGGTAAAAGATTTATGATTACACAAGCAGATACAGAAATCTAATTAAAACATAATTAAATCAATTATGTACTTGACGCTAAGCGGATCAAAGGACGCCGGTATAAACATTTTGATAGCATCTTAATCTCCCCGCCCACGCCACCTCACACAATGGGCCACGCTGGTTTTTTACAAACAAAATCATCAGACAATGATGTTATGTCATGTATTATTTGATTGATATGAATTGTACTTCACCGATGAGGATTAAAAAAACCCTCCCAATTTGCATTATATGATGACTAATTGCTAAACATTGATGGATTTATGAATGTTTTATACGATATCCGAAACATTTAAAAGTCATCTCAGAGCTTAATGATTAATTTTGATGAGGTTTTTGCTTGATCAATATGTTTTCCTTATTTTCAGATTCGCAATGGGCCGGCAAGAAGTGTTAATTATGGCGATAAGCATCGTCGGGGCCATGGGCTTTATCCCCCATGGTTCTATTGGGGAAAAGGTTTGCATACCATTCGTAATAATCATAGCATTTTATTCTCATTAAGTTCAAAATTGATTCCACGGTGAAGATTCATAACAAATCGCGCTTGTATACCCCGATGGGGTCGGCGGAAGCGAATCCACATTTTGCCAATTACGTAATAGTAATATAGAATTCCCATGTAATTGGGTCACCTGTGCACTTGATGCCCTTATAACTGCGTCAGTAAGCGGAGTTCGCAAATCTGAATTTTGGGCCAACGATGGTTGAACTTTTTGCCTTCGATACACTAAGAAGAAGATGTAATAGGGTACAGTCAAGTCTAAAAGTATGTATACACTTGGCAATTTTCAATTGCGATTTTTTCGTGAAATAACGAATGCAACGTTGAAATACGACACTTAACATTATAAACCTATGGGTTCGAAAATACTATTTTCGTAACATAAAATTTCATTCAAAAATAAAGGAGAAAATCACCTTTGAATAAAGCCAAGTGCATACCTACATACTTTTAGACGTGACTGTACGCCTATTGCAGACTAATAGGCTGCAACTGAAAAATTAATGATTAAAAAAACCAATAACATTTTTCCCGACCTGAAAATTAAATTCATGAGCACAATTGCACCTCCTCTAGAAAATACTATTACGTATTAAAACCCCCTCTCCACCTCCTCCTTCCAGGATCATATGCTAACGGAGGCTTTGCTTCGTGAAGTCGTCGAGCGTATGGGCAAGGAGTTCAACGACGCGGCGTCGAGCTACCTAGAGTACCCAGCAAGCGAGCGTCACCTCGCCTTGATGGCCCGCGCGAACAAGGACCTGGAGAACGAACAACTGGACTACGACTCGCTTATCGACGGCAACCCCAACCCCAGCCTTCGCGACCAAGAGTACATGCAGCACAGGTACGTACTCTTCCATTGGCTACCAGTATTTATACTTGTACTTGTAGCTGCTGGTCTGCCGGTACCACAACTTCTGTATAATGGTAGGTAATACTGGTATCTGTTACTGCTAGGTAATACTGGTAACTATTACTGCTAGGTATTTCTGGTAACTCTTACTGCTAGGTATTACTGGTAACTATCACTGCTAGGTATTACTGGTAACTATTACTGCTAGGAATTACTGGTAACTGTTACTGCTAGGTATTACTGGTAACTATTACTGCTAGGTATTACTGATAACTATTATTGCTAGGTAATACTGGTAACTATCACTGCTAGGTAATACTGGTAACTGTTACTGCTAGGTATTACTGGTAACTGTTACTGCTAGGTAATACTGGTAACTGTTACTGCTAGGTAATACTGGTAACTATTACTGCTAGGTATTACTGGTAACTATTATTGCTAGGTAATACTGGTAACTTCTACTGCTAGGTATTACTGGTAACTGTTATTGCTAGGTAATACTGGTAACTGTTATTTCTAGGTAATACTGGTAACTATTACTGCTAGGTATTACTGGTAATTATTATTGCTAGGTATTACTGGTAACTATTACTGCTAGGTATTACTGGTACCTGTTACTGCTAGTAAATTTTACTACTGCTGAGGAAACATTTTCTACTGGTAACTATTACTACTGGTGACGTTCACAAACACTTTCAGAAACAGCCTGATGTACTGTGAACTATCACCGCAATGGGATAAATCCAGTTAGGTTAATTCGGGATAATGCAGAAGAAGTACTAAATGACGACAGCACTAAATGGTCGAATAGGTTAACTAGGCCATTTTGCGATCACAGTAAAGACGTCTTTTTAATCCGGTTCTAATATTTACTGCCGCCTTCGAGAACAATTGAAAACCAACAAACAATTGATGTACAAACACTCAATAACAATAGAAGTGGTCCATTGTCTACAGCCGTCCTAATTTAAAAAGACAAATCAAGTCTAGACGAGAAATTAGGACGAATTAACAACATTAAGATGGACGGATAACACGATTAGACAATACGATTGAGGTGTGCCTCTGCCATACCACAAGCTAAGCTATTTATAGCTGACGAGTATCTCCATTTATTTCTCTCCATTGGCATCGGGTTCATCATACACATTAGACTTTATCGCGTATGAAGCAAAGCGAGATACTACCGAGAAAGACGTCGAAGTAGAGTGTTTAAAATCTTTGCGTGTGATTAATCGTGAAATAGCCCGTCAACATTATCACTTGGAATACTTGGATGAAGATAACGATAGCTTTAATATTTATATATTCTAGTAATCACTGCTGGAGTGACGCCTTTAAGTCTTCCGGGCCAATAGCTTAATCGTGGCAAGTCCCCATTTGATTAATTCAATTTTTCGATGGTTTAAAACAATTGAAGGTCTTGATTTTATTATTTGGCTACATATGAGCAACTGGAAGAGGCCTATCTCCACCAGTGGCTTTTTTTTGTGGATGGTAAATCATCAAATGACTCCTCCCGCTCTGGGTGGAGAGGGAGTGTCAGTCTCTTACTGACTAAAACCCACCTGTGTTCCTTCCTTAGCCCTTCATGTTCCGGGGCAGCGGTAACCCTTTCGGACAATCCCGCACCCCCGGCAAGCTTCGGCCCCAACGGGCCCCTTTCTTTATGCTGACATCTCTTTGAGGCGCGCGGTCCACCAGTGGCTTACTAAAGGATGTGTTGGACTATGTGTCTCATGCAAAAATGATTAATTTTGGGATCTACCTAGATTTCCATTCTTAACCAAACTGCCCTGTAGATATTCCATCTAGTTCCTTCTTCATAACCTCATTTTCATAACTTTGGCAGCTCGCTGTGGGGGCATCAATACGTAACAGGTGGTGCTGGAGAGGGTGAGCAGCGCCTACAGCCCTCAGGCGTGCTCCCCAACCGGCAGATGGTGAAGACTGATGGCGTGCTGCCGGCATACTGCAACCCGCCTAACCCCTGCCCCGTTGGATATACAGGTACGGTGGTTGGAACATTTAGATCTACATCTAGAGATTCAAAGTTCGGTCTTTGATACTTGTAAATGCAATCGAAATAAAATAATTGGATAGTCAATTGGTGTCAATCCTGAAACTTCCTGTTTTGTTTTCTATCTTCTTCGGTTTTTCGTGTTCATCACTGTTTACTTATATTATTATCATCAATCACTTTACTTTCATTTATTTTCCAAAACAAATAATTTCCATTGTGTGCCACTGTGGCATTTAACCTGATCCCTTCACCAGAGGAGCAAGGCTGCATCAGCGAGTTCGAGAACACCGCTGCCTTCAGCCGCCAGTACCAGCTGGCGCAGCGCTGCATGTGTGACGGAGAACACATGTTCAGCTGCCCCCCCGACTCCTCCAGCAAGCCCCTTGACTTTGGCTACCCCGAGCACCACAAGAGTCTCGTCGCGAAGAAGTATAAACCTGCTGTTAGTATGCATGGTTTAATTCTGTAAATTATCTCTCGGAAATCTATGTCTTACACAAAATATTTTTAGAATTTTTATCACACTAGAAGATCTTTTCACCATCTTCTATCCTTTGGAAGCGATTTACTGAACTGGAGTTTTTCAGAAATTTATATCTGCAAGGGTCAAAACCCTGGTCTTACTTTAATGATACTAAAACAACAATTTCCGTTTCCAGGTAGAAAATCCTTATTTGACGGGCGAACGCTTACCGATCGCAGCTAAAAAAGGTTTTGATGTTAATGTGTACTAAGTCACTAGTCATAAATAGATGTATACTATATTAGTTAGTGTCTATCTTGTCGGAACGTGGGCATAGTACTATCATCTTCTAGCCCACTCTTTTTGGCATAATTATTATCTTTATATAATAGTATTGTAGTTCTGTTGCAACCTCATTTAGGGTAAACTGTGTGCACCATAACACGATCTGCTGATGACACACAAACTGATGGATATTTGGTAAGGAATTGTTGCGGTAATAAATAGACGGAATTAAAGTAAAAATTTAAATAATATATTTTTGTAATCCCAATAAAATACTGTCTCCTCAATTTCCTCTTTCTCTCATTTATTTAAATTTCGTGAAAGTAACAAAAGTATTTATACGGGTCATCAGTACGTTAACGTTAAAAGCCGGGAAGTATAACATAAATGAAAATGATTAATTTGGAATACTTGCAATTCGTGAGAAGCGTCATTAAATATAAACGTTGAAGCTGTGAATTTCGTTAGTTGTAAATACATAAGTATTTAACTCTTTACTAAGCTGTATTATTATATTAGTTTCATTATTTCTTACCAATATTTTTTTTGGTTCATCATATAGGATAATAATTGAAATTATATATTATTCCTAATAATTATGTACCAAACACTACCAAGAGTACAATATGTATACCTACCTATTGTATGATATTCCTATTATTTTATCAATGCATTAAGTTCTTAATAATATATATTATAAAATTATAGATACTTATATATTTTATATTAGTAGGTAAAATCTCAGTATCAATGGTTCCAAAAACAAAGTTTAGAATGATAAGATTAGTATATAATGTAAATAACTATTATGAAAAGGAAAAACTCATGACCATAACAGCTAAGTCTTGCGGAAACCTGAACATTTGATTAGAATATAAAAAAATAATCTTACATTTACATAAATTAGTTCGATATAATCTTTGTCCCAGCAATTTAATTGCATTATTTAAAAATAATTTTCATTTCATCAAAAAAGCGATTTTATTTAGTCTGGCGCCCAATCTTGTAAGTCTATGATAAGATTCAAACTCTAAAGTTATACTGTGATTTAAAAAAAAAAACTAAACATACGTTTCAGTAAATTGGGAGAAAATAAACCTTTTTCTTTTTTTTAATTAAAAGTAAATCCATGATTTTTTCAAAACGTTAATCCATTTCTCGGTTTTAGTTATGTTTAGCGCGTCAGCTAATAAATAAGTACACTCAAAATATTAGAAATAGGTTTTATAAATACTTTATTTATTTTATGGCATTTCTCAATAATTTGAAAACAATGCGTCTTAATAATTAAATCAAGATTAAGTAAAAAAGATTTGTACAGGATTAATTTCGTCATAACTGTAAAAATAAAATAAATAACTGTAGGTATTATTCCAATAAATGTCTTCCTTAGTATTTATATTGTAAAGAAATTATTTTAAACATACTAATTTATTAGCCCAAATCATAAATTAATTATATCTAATAATTAAATTAATAAATTTTTATTTTAAATTTATCTTCGCATTCCTTGCGCATAATGTCGGTTCTACGTACTTATTAGGTTTAATTATTATAAATTAGTCATATACCTACCTATTTTTATATAAAATTAGATTTATCGATGGCGCTCTAAAAGCAATCTATTTACCAAACTTTTAAAGGCTCCTTCAGACAAGCACGACGCGACGGTTTCTGGGAGAAAAAAATCCTTAAAGTGTTCATTAAAATTGTTCTACTAGAGTCGCATCGCGCCATGGAAACTCGCGAAAAATTTTAATAGGTTTTCTGCAATTCGCAGGTCAGTATTAGGTTGTATGTGAATCAAAATATGATTCCGAATTATAACCGTAACAAATAGGTATGCACTTACAGAATTATAATCATTAAAATTATCAATACAACTCTCTCAAGTCAGACTATACCTCAAATATCATGATTTCATGAAATATTCTATCAATAGGGTAATATGAACTTCGATAGTTGTAATGATGATTTTAATGATTATAATTCTGTAAGTGCATACCTATTTATTTGTATCTAATATATATTTGTTACGATGGCGAATCACATTTTGATCGACATACAGCCTAATAGTGATCTGAAAAAAAAAACGAAAAAAAAAGTCGTAGACTACTTACCATTCCCGTTAGCTAGAATATCAAAAAAAATAATGAGTGATTTTTTTTTTTTTTTCTAAGACATACGAATTCAAATCATCAAAATTTTCATTAAATAAATCAAAATTGAATATAAAAAGCCAGCTAAATTCGCAGATTTCAAAAGATTCCATTTTTCAAAATAAGAACAAAACAAAAGTCACATTCAAATTAGAGAAAATCAACACTTTTTGAACGTCAAAAAACTAACTCCCCAACAGCACAGGTATCTATTCAGTTAGAATAACTTGATTCTTACAAGAAACGCTTGTGCAAAATTTATATTTTCCATTTTCCAATGGAGATCCTATCCTGATAGGCTGTATATAACATCTAGCTAAAGCCATCGGTAAATACCCTAGGTAAGTGAATCTAACTTTATAAAATAGGTTAGTTGATGATGGTGGTGATGTAGGCATAAGAAAATGTAAATAACAGACATGAATACGCGGACGTAAAAACGTAGGTAGTAGACAATTAGTTTAATAAGGATTTACAGAATAACATAGCAGGTAAGTAAATAAGGATTAAGTAAATAATAGTGAATACCTATTTAGTAAGTAATATAGTAAATATGGATTTAGTGACAGCTAATGCACAATCGCCTTTCATTTGATTTTAATTAAGAAAATAAAAGATTTGAATACCAAATTGATAAAAAAAGAATAATTTATTAAGCATTGCTATGTTCCAGTTTTAATAGTAGGTACGAGCGCCAGTAAAACTATTGTGACATGTCCCCTAAAGACGAAGGTTATCACCATGACACCTAAGAATTGACCGAAAGCAACAGTATCGTAGAAGAGCGGTGACCGCCACATAACGACCGCTGTCATGAAAAATGACAACGGGGTTTGACTTTACGGTGCCAAGATGGTGTGTCTTTCACACCAACTTACTTTCATAAAGAACGTTTGAGCAACGTCATTCGCCGGTTAATAGCGGACGCTATGTGGCGACTACCGCTCCAGTTATGATATCACTTAACATCAGGTGAGCAGCATGTCGCTTCTTGAATAAAAACGAAGATTTGTTCTGAAAAACTATTGGACATTCGAATGATCAACATCACGTTAGCTTTTTATTCTAGAAAACGCAATGGCTATTTCTTATGAAATCGGACAACATTTATTTTTCCATAAAATTCGATTTCAGTATTTGCTTATTTGGCAAGCAGTCAAATTTATTTAAAACCAATGAGTTGTTAGTTTATCTTAAAACTGATTAAAAAAAACAATTTTACAAAATAATGCTAAAACTTTAGGATCTTTTTTTATCACCTGAGTTTTTTTTTAAATCCTACTAATTTGAAATTAAAAATAATTATGTGGAAATCCTTACAATGTTCTCTTCGATACGTTTTTCCTTTAATATTGAAAGGTTCATCACTTCGCGATGGCGACGCACACGACATATTAGACTAGCAAAATCTAGTAAAACCATAATTATGTATGTATTATAAATAAGAATGTAGATATAAGTTGTGAAGGAATATGTCACGGATACAATAACATCATAAATGAGTAGTGGTAGTTTTAAGAAAATGAGCCAAACGGCCACAGATGCGAGTTACTCTAGTCAAAATAGTAGCGTGTATATAATTATATATAATTAATTTAGGGAAATAGTTTAGGTAAATTTCAATGAGAATAATACTGAAAAGTACTGAAAATTTTAAATTTCAATGAAGCCTTTTCAGGTTCTCGATGTATTTAAAGATTTTCAGCCTTTACATGTTATCCCTATAGAAAAATTAGCATAAGTTGACGAGAATATATTTTTGTAAAAAAAAAAACCGGAAAAACACATAAACACAAGAAATAATTATATTTTTTTATAAATAGATATATTTTTCCATGCGGCTATCTTTAAACTATGTGACGTTGAGATTGACTTCCATCTCTTAAATTAGGTAATGTAAATATAGGTGAAAAAACGTGGAAATATCAGCTGTCATTACTCGGAGTCACCTAGTTCCTAGTTGTATCTCAACAAATGACTTAAAATGGCATACATAAAGCTAAAATAAACATCTCTAGTCAACAAAATAAAAAAAAAACTGCTGGAAAAATAAAAAAGAGGAGGTGGAGGTCTCTAGAATAGGTAGGTTTAAACTCACTCTCCGTAATAAGACGTATCTTCAAAAGTAATAATTTATAGTATTATTGTAAGTTTCCTTATATTTGAGTGATTTCAATATAATTGCAATAATTTAAAATATTAATAAGCTTTTATTCGTTCTGGCGTTAAGAATTTGTTAATAATAATTGTGTTTGGTCTGTTTTGCAATAATTCATGTTTAATCTAAATTTAATTGTGTATGTACACCGTGCTTTACTGGCGAGAACTTTTTGGCGTTCATTTTATTCTAACTTACAAATTTTACTAAATTGTAAATTTAAAAAAAAATCTTTTCATAGAAACATCACGTCACCTTTTATAGTCTGTACAACTTATTTATTGACAGAATATTTTTTACCTAAAATACCTTGATACAGAATCGCGGTGTACATGTTAATTGTCGTGGTCCTTAAACTTACTAAACTCAAATACTACCTCAAAAAACTCAATAGCATTACAGTTGCAAGCATCGTAACTTGTAGTTAAGACGTTTCTGGAACTTAGGTTAACTTAATTTAATGAATCCAGTACACTAAGTACTACGACGTGTAAGTATCCTCGGGAAAAGTGACAATAGTAACTTATCACTATAGCTGATAACTTACAATATACGGTCTACATAATCAAATATTGATAGAACCACGATACCTCTCAAACCAGTTTATAATGTAGGATTATTAATTATAATTAATTATGTAATTTCATTGATTTCTTATGAATTTATTTAATTAACAATATTAATTATTAAAATTATTTTTATAAAAATAGGTATCATAAAGTTTTTCGTATCTATTTTTATTTAATTGTACATTTCACTTTGATCGGTATCGTTTTCAATTAGTTTATTGGTAACATTTTTATTATTTTGATAATAAATGATTGTAATTTATAACTTAAATTATTAAGAATTGTTTCATTTTAATATTTTATTTCAATAATAACAAAGTTAAGAAAATAATTAATACGCCGCATCTTTTCAAACAGCAGCCTAATTGCGGAACGCCAAATCGTCAAATGATTCTGATCAGTTGGCTTCATTTCTATCACAATTGGCTTCATTTTACGATTTTCGAATTGCGAAACTCTAGTTTATTATGAAACCAATTATGAACGTTAAGGCCCTGCGCAGAAACTAGAGTTTCGCAATTCGAAAATCGTAAAATGAAGCCAATTGTGATAGAAATGAAGCCAACTGATCAGAATCATTTGACGATTTGGCGTTCCGCAATTAGGCTGCAGGTTTCATAATTTTCATATAATTCAATGAACACACATAAACCATAAAACTCTCATTTATTTAATTATAAATTTAACTTTCTGAATAGTCTCTCTAAGTTACCTCTAACCTCTTAAGATAGAATAGGATTACTTAAGCCCTAGGATATCTAAGAAAAAAAAGAAAAATAAAAAAAACACAAAAGAAAAAACCAAAAAATATGTATATATTACTCGTATGAGCAAATGTGGATAAAAAAAGAAAAATATTAGAACACATTATAAGGTTAGTCTATAAATAATGCTGGATGAAGATCTAAGAAATATAATTATGAATGTATTGTAATCTTAAGTAACTTAGTTGTCAATGAAGTATCTCATACATTCAATGCGGTCAAATAAAATGTTCGACTTAGATTGTAAGTAAACGCTAATAATAAATAGGTACTACTTGCGCGGTATATTAGATATAATTAGATATAAAGGGAAAGCAACAGTTGTTACATTTATGTAAGCTGCATATATTATATGTTTTTGTCTTGACATAATCCTAAAATTTAATATAATTCTATTCGATACTCACAGCCAGAATCCATCAATTCAGGCAAAATTAAAATTAATATAACTCTGGGCAGAAAATTAGGTAGACCAGCTGAAAATGGCAATCTGAAAAAACCTGCAAAATGCGCACTAACCCAAATTCTGTATCGTAATATTCAAGAGTGCACCTGTGAGTTTATTTGAGTGCACCAACAGACCATGCAAGCAGTCGCAAAATTACATCTAAACCGCCACATACGAACTACATATAACACTGACGTCACGCAAAATGGCCAATCGCGCAAGCAGAGTTTACCGCGTAACTAGCATTTAAACAACGTCCTAACATCAATCGTCGGGCAGTACCCCCCAGATACCACACCCATCTGGTCGGAGGATCCTCCCTTTTCTATGGAGGATGAGTGAACTTTACACCCTGTTCCTCATACCTCTATAATATCTTGAAGTAGTAGTAGAGCTTATTGTGAAGAGTTCGCCCGGGGAAGTACTACCACCACACCTATTTCAGCCGCCAAGCAGCATTGCTTTATTCCGGCTTGAAGGGTGTGGGTGCCGGTTTGTGATTACAGGCACATGAGACATTTCAGCTTTGTCTCTGGGATGGCAACATACAGATGTTCTCAGGCGGCGGTAATAGCGTTACTATCAGGTGGCCCGTCGTCTTGTTGGCCATCTAATAACATAGAAAAGATCTGCGCACTTACTGAAATTCCAAATCTTACTGTTCAATTTCACACTTGTGTAGACGTCTCTTTAACCACATATGAACTATTTGCGAAAGTCCAAACACCACTGACGTCACGGAATCCTGCATCGTGATGTAAAAACCGCGCGATCCGTACACAACATCAGAGGGGCAACTCTCGTAATTTTAGAAACGTTCACAGTCTGATCTCAGTCTCAATCTGTCAAAAATACCTCTAATTTCCTAACATTTTGACATTTGTTTGTCGCCGAGATGAGAATGCGACTAGATTTTGAACGTTTTAAATTACGAGAATTGGCCTTCTGGTCAACACCAATCAGCGTAGCGATTTAGAACCGTTCAATACGCTTCCGTGCTGAACAGAATATCAATCAATGTTTTCGAATCTAAATCAATATCAGGCACCGCATTACACCATGCCAGCTTTTTTTTTTTATTTCCGGGTTGGAAAATCTTCATGGAAGTCCGCCGACCTGAGGCGGGCGGTGGGGTCTGTCAGACTCTTACTGGCTAAAACCCACCCCGGTGTTCCATCTCACACCTACGGCGCGGGAACGTACGATCCTTTCGCAACCCCAAATCCCAACTGGTGCCGGCCCGCCACTGTGGGCCTCGTCGGGTCAGGGTGGGGGCGTGAGGTGCTTGATTCCCCCGGAGTATTACCCATCACCGGCGCACCAGAACACATAGCACGCCGTGACCACCCCAGGGACCAAACCAGCACATGGACGCCAGACGACCTCGTGTCTGGGCACCCTTGGTCCCCCTGCGTCGGGTCAGGTCAGTGGCCCCGCCGCCTGCCAATTTTCGGCCGCAGAGGATAGGGAGAGCGGCCAACGTCATACCAACACTCCTCCTCCCCTGCGGCCCCACCACGTCCGCCATCAGACGGTGGCGACCCCATCAAGGCCGCGGAAGGTAGGGAGAGCGGTGCACCGCAATACCGGCACTCCTCTCCTGCTGCGACCTCCAACCCTCAGCCGCGATGCCTCGTATACGACATCGCGACGCGCCTAAGTTGCGATGTCGCATAAGCGGCACCGCAATCTACTTGTTGGCCGTCGGCTTACCGACAAAAGCTCTGATGAGCGGCCCCTCCTCGGGTTCCTCTTCGCTTCACCGTGGGTGACCAAGCCACGGCTACTGAGCCCCCCCACCTAGCTTAAGTTCCATTTGCATAAAAGGCTAACATAATATACGTGTCCAACTGCTAAACATTCAAGATTCAAGACCAGGCCGACATGGTAAAAAAAAAAACTGAACCAACACCAAATTATACTGAAACTCGCTAATCATAAGATCAGCACAGGCGCATTAAAGCAGTAGTAGAACTCGTTGTGTCAGAGTTCGCCCGGGGAAGTACTACCACCACGCCTATTTCAGCCGCCAAGCAGCATTGCTGTGTTCCGGCTTGAAGGGTGTGGGTGCCGGTTTGTGATTACAGGCACATGAGGCATTTCAGCTTTGTCTCAGGGATGGTAACGCCTTTCGCGTGTCGTGAAATTCAAGATCGCGTAGTTCGAAACACCATACCGTAGTCGTTTGGTTGGAACTCATTATGTTTAATTGGAACTTGGAAGATCCTCCTTCTTTTTACAATGGAGGAACACCGCATGTGTTCTCTAAACTCTTGATAACTACAGAACATAGTGCCATGCAGTTTAATATAGCAGATTAGGAAGGATTGGCTGATGTAGTTACAAGGTTATGACGACCGCCGAACGACTGCAAAACGCACACGCGCCATTTTAAAATCTTGAATGCGATGCGAGTGAGGCAGACAAGAAGAATCGGTACACAACAAACATGTCAGAAACTGCTTTAAACGCTGCGTAACATACACCTTTGCCATACTATGAATAGAACTTCAAAAAACACCAAAATAAATTGAAGCCTAAAAGACAATCATTAAAAAAAAAACAAAACACTAACAAATAGCTGATACAGATCGTGACATATAGTATCCTATACAGGTTCAGAGAGAACCACCTTTAATAACAAAACAACAACACCTCATCCTGAAAGATATAACCAAGCAATATTCTTCAGGTATTGGTTGCTTTGCAGAATAATAGGACACTAAATAAAAAGATCTATCATCAGTAGCACAGGGTACATGATCAATTTAGCACGTTATACCTTGGTCACTGTTTTTTATGTCTCACCCAACCAATTTTTCTCAATTGGAAATATCTACACTAATTACACCACCATAGCAACATATGAAGCAGCTTCATATTCTATCTCGTGGTGGACTTCAGAGCGGGCGGGAGGTGGGTCACGTCATACAATCTTAATCGCGTCCAAACCACGAGTATAGACAACGTCAACTGTTTTCGAGTATACACTACAAGAGAAAGTCATGCAAGACGACATGGCGAGTTTTCCTCACGCTACGAATGATTACATGTGTGCAGATCCCTTTAGCATCGACCATCTTTGTTGTCTAAGTGTTGATCTTTGACGATTATTCACTGTTACGCCAGTATTCACCAAAGTGTGGGCAGTATTCCATTTAAATGAACATCTATCGCCAATAACGTGTGATGAAGGACAATGGCAATTGTTGGCTCGAAGTTAAAAGTAGGCAGTTTACCCAATTTATGTGAAAGCGAGAAATTTAAATGCAGACATCTCATTCACAGAGGTCAGTGGGGCTCAATCCTTGATTCATAAATTCAAAAAATACATATTAACATAAATTTTAAAAAAATACATAATTTTAATTTTATTAACATAAATTTTAAAAAATACATAATTTAATTATCATAAATTCAAAAAAATACGTCACAATTTTAATTTTATTATTGATAATAATGAGAACAGAAGTTAAACTTAATCTATATATGTTTTATGCTATATACTATCTATACTATACAGGCTTACATAAATGAAACATACTGTGCAAACAATGAACATAAAAACAAAAAAACGAATGATCCAAAAAATATTTCATTAAGAAAAACGAGGCGAATAAGCTCTTTGTAAATATGTCGCCGGAAGTACCCAGGAAGTGGTTAAAGTAGGATAATGTATGTGAAAAGCAGGAAAGCGCCATCTACTAGATTAATTAGTATTTAATCATTAAGCCGCAAATACACATGCCTTTTACTAGCATAGAAGTATGCAAGTAGCTTGCATGCCAATGTGCCATAAGATCGACGTAATGTTGCTTGCCTGTCGGTGTTCTATAGACTGTACTTCGGAGAGTGTGCGCAGGAACTCCACAACCTGATCTCGCCATCTCCCTTTCACTACCGGATTACCAGACGTGCTGCAGCGTACCATCCGCACTTAGTTGATATCCCGACTAGTCGCACTCAGCGCTTCTCCTCCACATTTATCATGCGCACGGCCAAAGTGCCAACTTTAGCGTTTCGTTCCATATATAACCATCACAGGCAAAAAACAGGCATCTTCTGGGCACGCTCGTTCCACCATAGAGCTCATACATTGCTTTCCATTAGAACGAGGTCAAGAGCAGACCTATTTCCCAATAAAAGAACATCTTCTGGTTGGTGAATGTCTTCTTGCATACATTTGTGTAGGTTAACAACTTCTGATTGGTGAATTGAGCAAGATGCTTGCAAACCTTCGTGCAAGTTAAAGGCATGTGTGGCTTTCATCTAAATTAGTGCAATAAGTTGTAAATAATTCCCGCTTTGCGCCGATAGGCTGGGAAAATTCCGAACGGGGACGACGTGCATAATAGCCTAGTAAGTCTCAAAGACATTAGACTAAGTTAGACTAAAATGGCCAAATCGGCAAAAGAAGCAGTCAACCAAAGAACATTATTATTTGCGAGGGTTGAACGAACGAAAGTATGACTCTTATGATAACAGCCGATAGTATCGGCTTGTATTAAGAATTTACTTTTTTTTACCAATTTTGCCTCATTAGTCATTACATACCTGATTTGGATGATAGTAATTACGAGACAGGTTTTCTTTTTCTTAAAAAAAAAACTGTAACAATATAACCTATTCGTACTTATTGTTGTAAATATAACTAAAAAAAAAGTATCAACAACACCAAGACCGTTAGTAGTTCGTACCAATGTTCAATGCGTTTAGTTAATTAGACGGGTGCCAGTTTGCGATCCAATGGGCGCTAATTGCTAGGATTTTTCCTCATCGCTTGTAAAACAATTGATTGCACGTCCATTACTGGGCTGCAATACGAAAATTGACCTATCAGTCACTTGATTACAAACACTTGGTTGATGTCCAATTATCGTAGTGTGTTAGGTATTATTTAGGCTGGATATTTTGAGGATCGAGGGGCAAAAGTATTGCAATAATATTAGTATGAATGGTGTGCATGTGATTTCTTGTGAGAGAATATTTTTTTTATAATATTCTTGGTTTTTTTGCCTTATTAGGCAGTCAGGGGCGGAGTACTCTCTAGAAAGAAACCAGGGATTTATAGCTCGCCTTGATTCCTTATAGGCTTTAATCTTTTTTTTATATTCGGGTCCCTTCTTTAGCCATCCTGATTTTTGTACGATTGATGAAGACGGAATAATTAATTTGGTACTGAGATCGTGATTATAATACTGCCAAATTAACAATGTATACCTGCTTCCAAAATACTGTCTGGAATCTTTAGAAAACAACTCCGATACCAATCTTACTATGAACCACTCTTTCCACTACCAGAAAAAGTATCAAGTTAGTAAACTTGCTTTATTCCCATTGGATCATAAAATAATTACTCCTTCCAAATAGGTACCATTGGAAAATAAATACCATTGGAAAAACAACGTTTGCTAAACTAATTATTCTGAGTTCATGCGTAATATAGTCAAAGATGGTAAAACCATAAATATCGAAGTATTGAAGACATCCGTCGCCAGATAATACAATTCAACACACGATTCTTGACACACGAATTCAAGGACCAGCCAGGCGTTTCAAAACTGCGAAAAAAATCAATTTCGAAAAGAATCTTCGCAACCACTCTCCGTTTACGAGATCTCAGTACCTATTAGTTTTTTCTTCTTTATTTAAGTTGGGTGAGCGTGAAAGGATTTTTGGTGAACGATTTTCCTATTCCCAGTTTTTCAAATACTCTTAACTTGTCGTTGAGTTTTTCTAATTATCTAATTAAAAACAACAAAAAAAATCATTTAAAAGTAACTAAATAAAATTGCGCAATAGTCGGTATGTGTTTCAACAAGTAACAATGTAATGTTAAAATCTTTTAATACATTCGTGCATTTTCGCAGTTCTGAACAATGAAGACTCATAAAATCTATCTATTGAAAGTGTTAGGCGTTTGTGAATACATATTTAAAATTGCGTAGTTGAAACTTATTACATTTGTAGTTATAAAAAAGGCTTTTACGCTTTATAATTACGACCTGTAACTATTTTATTTGTGTAACCTAATTCGTTATGTACCTATTTAATAATCCCTAATCATAATTTTAGAGGTTTCGCAAAAACGAAAGGTGTTATGAGAGGATGCCAAAGGCATGAAGTAATTACGTTATTGTTATTTGTTTATTGTGTTCTTTATATATGTGTTTAAACAGTATATAACGTGTGTCGGTCGTACGTTCGTTAAATTAATCATTTGTATTAAAAAAATTAAATAAGAGCTGTACTTTTTGTAAAGGATATCTTTCATCCCTCGTTGTTAAATGATTAATTTTGTGTTAAATGTGGTAATATATTCCAAAAACGGTAGTTTAGAACTTAAGAAGATAATTTTAACTTAATATATTTGATGTTTAGATATTAATTAAAGCAGCAGCTGTGAGCCATGTGTCATAATTAAGTTATAGTTCGATTCCTTGAAAGACGAAAATTTCAAAAGTTCTTAACATCAATAGAAAGAACTTACAAATTGTTTCTTATTAGAATCACATATAAGTAATTATGCTAACATTTTCTAGTCAGCCCCTTTGTGGAGGTCATGCTATAACTTCAAAATACCAAAATACCGGCTTTATTTTATTTTTTATATAATAGGTTTTACCGCGACTTCGTCCGCGTACAAATCGGAAAACAGAACAAATACTACCTTATACCAATATTTAACCTGTGACAAGTAACATAACAACAATTTATTATCAAATCCTAACATCAACAATACTAACTATACTTTATTTGTAACCATTGGCCATAGTATACCATAGTAAATTGTACATTTTAAAAATAAGGCATTTGTACTTTATTAGTTAAGTAAAAAAAAGCGCTCCAAGATAGTCGTTAATCTTAAAAGGTATCTTACATAATGTAGTTAAGTCTTAAAAAATAAGAATAAAACAAAAAAAAACTGGGCTTTTGACATCTTTGTGCACATAAAGCAGTTTAATCTATGGCACCAGTGACAACAATAACCAACACTCCAAACAATATACTGTGTCTGTAACTCCGTACTGAGGATGGATGCAATAATATAACGCAACTAACAACTAAGAACTTACTTAAAACAACAACAACTAAAACTATGACTTTTAATATTTATTAAGGAATTTGAAATTAAAATCAGTCAACAAATGAAACCAAACAACTCAACAGAACCTATCAACCTAACCAAAGAATTTTGTCAACTCTGCACTGAATGAAGCCCAAAATACTAATAATAAGAGTACAGAAAATGGATTAAAGATGCGAAAAGAAGCAACTAAGAAATAAAACAGATCAGTTATGTCAGTACAGAGTAACACCGCACTCACTCAATGAAGCAAGTTAACTCAACAACTCAGGGGTATCAACTCAGTAAAAGAAGTACATCATCTCAGTCAAAGAAGTAGATCCAGTTAGTAAGACACAAAGTCAAGGAAACGGGTCAACTGAGTTACAGAAGCTTATTAACTTAGTCAAAGAAGTACATCAACTAAGTCAATGGAACGTCAACGACACAACTCAGTCATAGAAGGACATCATCTCAGTTAATGAAGAGGTTCAACTTAGTCAAAGACACGTCAAGTCAGTCAACGTGAATCAGTTAGAATTCCATCACTTTTATCAACAGGTCAATAAAATGGTATAACTCTATCATGAAACGGAACAATTCTGTGTCAGAAGCAGGTCAACTCACTAAATGAAGCAGATCAACTTAATCAATGCAGAATTTCATAAAGTGGATTTCTACTTTCTTAAAATTTTCATTGATTAAGTTCATCTGCTTCCTTGGAAGAGTTGACCTGCTCATTGACTCAATGAATAAATCACATCTTTGGAGCGGTTCGGATCAACTCCGCAATCAAAAAACACCAACAAAGTCAATGAAGCCAAACAACTAGGTCAACGAAGTGGATCAACTAACTCAATGTAGCACATCAACTTAATGAAAAAGACGGATGCACTCAGTCATTGAATCCATAGACCAACTCCGTCAACTAGTAGATCAAATCTATCAATGTAGCGTATAAGCTAGGTCAATAATAAATAAATAAGATGAAGTGAACAAATCAGATGAATGACCAAATTAACAACCCATTTTTCTATCTTAACGTGTAACTAAGGAGTAGTGCCCACAACAATTTATCAGGACTTGCTTTCACTGAAATACTGCTCAGCTATGATTCACCAACTTCTCTAGCAACCAGGATCCTTCCAAGCCAAGTTCATCAACAAACCGAGATTATAAGGTAAAATAATCAACTCATCTAACATTACCGTCGTAGACAAGACATGTGATCTTATAAACTCGGGTTTGACTGGACTGTGTTTATTGCTGGTTTACCATACGTATAGTAAATCACCAATGAACACAGAGCAGAATCAAACGTCACACCAACAACTAATATGAACCAAGAAGACCAGGCTTTTTTATCAATACCTTAATAATCTCTTACGGCTATTCAAATTAAATGAGAAAAACAGAGGATGAGCTGGATTTTTTTAAGTGGGAGAAGGACATGAGACCCGCGATAGTACAAGACTAGTTGAAATAAATACCATTGTGCACTAGTTTCTCATAAGAGCTGGACTCACCTATGGTAGGACACAAAAGAACCAGATTTCGCAGGGGTCAAGACAGTGGACAAAAATTGTGAGGTATGGAAAATTAGACCAGCGGGGCAATTGTGTAACGCATTATCAATCGGAATCGGTTTCATTTTGACAGTTCAACAACATCCATTGCGTTATTATAACGTGTTGAGCAGACAAATTTTTCGAACTTATGAAGCAATGGATCAGCAATTTGCTTCAAAATGATTCAGATTTCGATTGATAGTGGGTTACGCAATTAGAGCGCAGGAATGGGAGGAAGACGAACTGTAGAGAGGATCTCCATATTCGAAGAACATCCACTTGAAAACAAGGCGTTGATCCCTCAGTTTGCAGCAATATACAAGGCAGAAGACTAAAATTACGATGGCATAACATGCTTGGCATCATCAGCAGCTTTCCATCATTGATGACTGGGTAGTTAGGATGAAGAAAAAAATCAGTATTTCAAAAATACTTATAGCAGTTAGTTTGCAGTTGTAAATCCAATGTGTGTTACCTATGTATGATAAATATTGAGTTACGTATTCATAAGTTCCAAATTATTGTCACAATGAAGACAGAAACCAATCTATGTATGATCTAAATGTGTCTAAAACTTGTCTATATCGGGCTTGAAAAGTCACATTCAACCAGTGGGCATTTACTGCGTCAAACGTAGTTAGTAGTTTAACATACCTAAGTAATATAATTATATATGTATTTATTATAATTGAAATATTTAGGAATCATGTAAATATGATGAACTCTATGACGCGATGATCTCACAGCAAATAAAGTAGATGTAAATACTAAAGATTAAAATAATAATACATAATATAGGTATGATAAGCAAATTCACATAAATATTAGTGAAATGTTGTGTAACATAAATAATAATGTCAGAATGGGTCAAACAAGTCGCCAAGTGAGAAGGAGAAGCATAAAATGTGATCTCAGAAGTACTTAATATAAACTACTAAGACTTAAGAAAACAGAAGCACGGGGTATATCCCTAATGAATAATATAACCACGAATAATAATAATTTTAACACTTAATTAATAGCAATTCTATCCCTTGACTTGAAAACTTTTTAACACCTAAAATTATTAACAAGACAGAAAACGAGAGACGGTATTGTAAAGTAGTTGAAAGAAAGTTAAATGAGGTTGTAACAGAACATTTTATTGGTGTCGTTTTAACAAGCGATGCACGGTTATTAACGATTATAGAGAAAGCCAAAGTACTATGCAATTCCATTGGAAATATTGTATTAATATTGTGAAACAAACAGTGAAAATTTATTTATAAAGCAACCTATTATTAGCTAAGCAAAGCATGTAAATTAATACCTTTAAAAATTTGGCATGTTTATCCAAAACCTTTGGGAACGTTATACCCAATATGTGTTAACACTTCTAGCACAACCACTAATATAGAAGACCGCATACAAAACACAGTATCTAAGGCAACCTAGATTAGAGTAACGTACTCCAATTATATGTATTTCACCTTTTTAACATGTGTGACAAGTTATATTTAAGGCACACATTTGGGTACAACGTTTTCGAAACAAGTCTTTCTGAAAGCAGTGTTGTTCCTTCATTGGCAAGTCATCATTACACTCCTATGACTGGCTGTCCACTGTGTACTGTATATGTGTGTTATGACCAATTGAGCTGGTTTTCTGTAGCTTTGCTCAGAGGTGTAAGCTTTTCGATGTTGCTTCAGTAATTTTCTTGAATATAACATATTATTATAATTCCAGAATAATAGCTGCTATGGCCGGATTTTTGTGGGAATTTCTTGAAGGTTGAATAGTATCTTTTTTTAATGAAATTTTACATGTTTTCCATTTGATCTTTGCACTCGCTCGGATAATTTATCAATCTGGACTATTAACAGGCGGTCTGACCTTTCAGAAAATGACAATGGTTGATTTTCCAGCTTGCCTTAACTGGCCGGCCGGATGGCTTAAACTTCCAAGGTACAAGATTTTGAACTGGGCCTGACTTAAGTTGTTATTGATTGTCTATACTATGCTTAACTTCGTCTGTTCTTAAAAATGTTAATAAATAATATCTCAAAAAAATTCAAACGTACAAAAAAAAATCTCTCGCTCCAAAAAACCAGCGAGCTTTTCAATTGCGCTTGCATAACTAACCGGCTGCTACGCAAACATGTGCAACGCATACTACATGAGTAATTAGATAACCTAATAAATACTAACTAAAATAAAAACTTCCTTGTGGTTTCCGGCAAGGAACAGGTTCTCCCGGGGTTGTCGTAAAGCGACTAAGGGATTCAGTTCAGAAGATATCACCATTCTCCTGTACCCTGCCGACAACATGCTATGATCGCCAATCCTTATGGCAAGTGCTAATTATAGCATCTTCCTCATCATCTGCCTAGCCGTTTCCAACCATACTGGGGTCGGCTTCCAGTCTAACGCAGCTGGATACCCTTCGATTGATCGAAGTGGATACCAGTATTTTACATGGCACATGGCACATAGCCCAATAGACCGTTTAATTTACAAGGAAAATACTGTGTTTAGAACTGATATAATGGGTTATGGAGTATTTAAAGCTATAAGTCTACATCCTATCAATATACTCAGGCTGGTACTTACTGTTGTTTGGGAGATAAATAATTTATTGGACCTTTGCTCTCATTCCGATCTTGAGGAGCAATTCGTACTCACAAGTAACAGACTAAATTATTCATAGTCCCAGACATCGGTTTATCAGGCTGAGTTGAACATTTAAGTTTTAAATGGAACCATTGCTTTGGATACAAAGAAAAAAAAAAAACAGTCTAGTGGAAAAAAAAATCGATCAGTCGATCTATGCATGTGAGGAAAAGAAGTTTCTAGTAGCATGATCGTGCAATTGGAAACTTATCTCAACAATTCTCACCGAATAAGCTTGATGGTGTCCATAGTCATGGCGTCCAGAAAACAGAGAATACATCAAGGAGACACTGAAAATAGAACAAGTCAAGGACAGGTCTATAAGGATCTGAAAGCGTAATTGAAACACTCCATCGATTAGATCCAAAACAGCACCTAAAGAAGACTCTCATCCCGTGTAAGATCTATTTCTAAATCAATCTGGCTCTCATTGGGCGGCTGGACCAAGAGCTTTATGAAGAAAGTATTCTTGTCGAGGGAACGATGGTAAAGAAATTCCTCTCTCTACAGACCTAGCCACCGGTGGATATATTCAATACTTCTAGCTAAATTAATGATAGAACAAAAAATTTATTCAGGAATGAACCAATAAAGAACCAGGCTAAACCAAGGAAGGAAAGAAAGCAGACATCCCAAATGGAAAGCGCATTTAAAACATGGCTAGACATCAAGGCAAGAAGGATAAGAACGGAATGGTTAACAAAACGGCAAAGAAGAAGATCAGTAAAGAATGCAAAGAGGAACACCATCAAAGTGTGAGAAGATGTCTGGTAGCCGTGTCATGCGGGAAGATGCATCATCTGAGATACCTAAGATTCCTCCATAACCTTTTGTAGTTTGGTCGAATTGAATCTCCAAGACTAACCATAAAGATCAGCACCATATAAAATCTTCCTCCTAGCATTATTTTGGTCTGTTGCTAGGGTCTGTCTGCTATTGAAATCTTCCTCACTTAACATCTGTTATGGTTTTATTGAGGGCATACAAAGATGTGAAAACTACAAAAAATCTCCATACACCTTGCCACGCAGCAAATCAAGCAGTAGTAGAACTCATTGTGTCAGAGTTCGCCCGGGGAAGTACTACCTCCACACCTATTTCAGCCGCCAAGCAGCATTGCTGTGTTCCGGCTTGAAGGGTGTGGGTGCCGGTTTGTGATTACAGGCACATGAGACATTTCAGCTTTGTCTCAGGGATGGTAACGCCTTTCGCGTATCGTGAAATTCAAGATCGCGTAGTTCGAAACACCATACCGTAGTCGTTTGGTTGGAACTCATTAAGTTTAATTGGAACTTGGAAGATCCTCCTTCTTTTTACAATGGAGGAACACTGCATGTGTTCCGTAAACTATCTTGGTAACTATAAAACATAGTGCCATGCAGTTTAATATAGCAGAGTAGGTGGTCTTGGCTGATGTAGTTACAAGATTATGACGATCGCCGAACGACTGCAAAACGACATGCGCCATTTTAAAATCTTGAATGCGATGCGAGTTAGGTATAGACTGGCAGACAAGAAGAATCGATACACAACAGACATGTCAGAAACTGCGTTAAACGCTGCGTAACATATACCTTTGCCATACTATGAATAGAACTTCAAAAAACACCAAAATAAATTGAAGCCTAAAAGACAATCATTAAAAAAAGAAACAAAACGTGACATATAGTATCCTATAAAGGTTCAGAGAGAACCACCTTTAATAACAAAACAACAACACCTCATCCTGAAAGATATAACCAAGCAATATTCTTCAGGTATTGGTGGCTTTGCAGAATAATAGGACACTAAATAAAAAGATCTAACTAACTAAAACTATTAACAACCTAAAATATGACTGGTAATGTACCCAAGAGACTGGAGGCATTGCCACGTTGTTTGACAATACTTATCCTCTGGCCAATATAAAAGCCAGCCCTTGGCTCACGGGAAGTGTCAATCAGCCGTTTAGAGATTTCATTCAACAAGCCATGAGCAGTCGCACCCCACGGCCCGATGGTTTAACCCCAAACGGCTCGAAAATATAATTACCGATAAGGTTATTATATTTTCGCCGCTTGAGGTTTTCCGCAGCTGCAGCAGCAGCGCCAGCACAGCACGCCGAGCCAGGAAGATGGGATGATGCATGGTATCGACACACGCAACCAAACTTTACACCATTTAAACTTTATCAGAAGCAGATTTTTCAATTCTTTAACACCAAAAGCTAGCTCACAATTGGACTAACACGTTATCCAGCCCTTTCTCTTAGCTTGACGTTAAATAATTATTCAATGGTGTGTCCACATTGCTATTTATGTGACGTCACAAGCTTTGTACATATATATATATTCTTTTAAATCTTATATACTTCTCCCTGTTAGATAACGTGCTGCTTGCTGTGTGATGATACTTTTAGCTGATGTGCATTTTGCTGAATATGATTGAGGTTAATCATTTTGCTGTCAAATTCCTTGGATTATAGAACATCAGAATGATATCACACCGGTCTATTAAGCCAAGTTTCAAACAGTTTTCTGGTAAACCCGAGTACAACTGGATGCCACAGCTGTTTTAAACGTGACCACCATCTTACCTCTAAAACCCAAATACAGAAAACCGATGAGTTCTCAGACTTCAGGCTAATCACATGCTGTAAATTGAACCATCGATGCACACGCATTATAATAAGCATGTTTTACCAACTGACATGTGCTGCAAACATAAACATTGCTTTTACATCGCAAAACTGTCAAGAAACCTAACGCAAGGAAAACGTGCTGTATCGTGATAAAATTAAACATCGAAGTTTATATTCCTAAAAATTATGTTCTTTTATGCCGCAGAGGCTAAGGAGCAGGCTAATAAACTCTAAAAAGTAGGCTTCAAAATTATAATTTCAGCAAAGTGCAAAATAATAACGTATCCAGGATATATATTGGTCATGCAACGATTCGGAGGAAATAAACTCCTAGCACTCGAAGCTTGGGATAACATAATATAAAAATCCTCAGGCTCTTAGTCACTGTTGTCTGGGAGATAAATCATTTATTGAACTCTTGTTCTCACTCAGATCTTAAGGAGCGACTCGTTCTTACAAGTAACAGACTAAATGATTAATTACCCCAGACATCAGTTCATTAAACAGGCTGACTTGTACATTCAAGTTCTAAATGAAACTTGCCCGTTGTTTCGAGCACCAAGGAACAAAATCTGGTCAATCGTTCTTAACGTGGGAAAAATAAGTGACATAATAGCATCTTGAAATAGGAAACTGGATCCATAAAACGGCTCTAAGACCATAATTATCAAACCAATGATCTCAGCAACGATGATGATCGTTGCTGAGATCATTCAGTCAAGAACATAAAATTCAAGAAATAAGGAAAGTCTCAGGAAGCCGGACCAAATCATTCAGACAATGCTAGCTGAACTCACTCACACAAGTGAGAGGATATGCTGACCTATTATAACCCTAGCTAAGAGACGATGCGGCAAATAAATTAATGGTTTCAAAAACATGGTACGATACAAAAAATACTACAAGAATAAAAACAAGCAACCAAAGAAATACTTAAGTACGAAGAAAGAAAAAAAAAGAAAGAAAAAAAAAGTTACAAAGAAAGTTATGAAAGTGCTACATGTCAAAACTGACCATCCAGATATAGTAGGATAGACGACAGCATTAATAAAAATACAGACCTTACAGAACTCTTCTCAAACAAAGAAAGAACATGTAATCTCGAAGGAGATCTAATCTTCTCGAACACGGAAAGAGCATGTAGATCATTGACGCCAAAACAACCTTAACCAAGTAAGTTGCTGATCACTACAATGTGGTATCAAATAACAAAAGACAATATGCGCAAATCAATCCACTGCGTAAACCGAGAGCAATCTCAGATTCTAGTTCTTACACCCTCTTTTCCATCGTAGGTAAATTATATGTAGAATGTAGCCAGGCTTCCGCAGCTAATATTTGTCAATCTATCAGGGTTACAGACTACATAGGAACAACAGCGACAAGCTGACAAGCAGACTGCTTATGAAAGCTCACTTTAACAGACAAACTTCAGATATCTAAACGGTTGCAACAAAGATCAACGTCATATAAAATTGTACTCCTAGCGTTATTTCGGCCTGTTGCTAGGATCATTTAAAGAAATCTTAATCAATGTCCGGCCTTTTCTCTTTAAGATACATCCACAAATATATATTCAAGGAAGTTGAAACATCTCAATAATAATTGTAAACCACATCACATATATTTTGACACTGATATATTTTGTAAAGCGCCTCCTAGTGATCACTTTCATACCATGGTGGCCATAGCTTGTCCCCTATTACACAGGACTTAATTACAACTAGTGCAATGTCGGTGTTCGATGCAATTCTGCCTTACACTTCGGAGAATTCAGGCGCGTTGTCTATATATATTTCCATAAAAGAAATTTAGATGTTTTGTCAACTTGTAAAAACTGTACGAAGAAGGATCAAGTCGCTAGTTATGTAATATATAGTACTAGATACCGCCTCAGAATCAATAAGAGCGAATGTATGAGAAAATGAATTATCTTCTTTTTTTTTAATATATTTTGTTCTGCTAATTAGTTATTTTGCTATTCGGGGCGGAAAAAAATCCGACAAATAAAAATCATATAAATCGGTCCAGCTGTTCTTGAGTTATAAATGTTGTAACTAACCTGACTTTGTTTTATTTATATAGATTGTATATCTTATGACTATCCACCACTCTAATGTCATAACATCGAAACGTTTTCAGTGTAAATAATTACATAATTAATATTTATTATAGAAAATATGTAGGTATATACTATAATATATATACCCGGGCTAAAATCTATTGATGTTTGGAAAAATGACTCAGTTTTTGTACATAAGCTCCTATTCAAATCTTTCGAGCGATTCTGTTCTCACATTACGAGTCATTGACCCAAATATCATAAGGGCAATTCTCGTAAGTTTAATAACGTTCACAGTCTGGTCTCAATCTCAATCTTAAAGTCAAAAGTACCTCTAATTTCCACATTTCCATACATCTTGACAAGTTTTTGACGTTTGTTCATCGCCGAGATGAGACTGCGACCAGGTTTTGAACGTTTTAAATTACGAGAATCGGCCTTCTGTTGCCTATACCCCGGCTTGAGCTATGTAAAAAGGTTTTATTCAGTCGATGTTTATAGCTTTGAACACCCTATAAAACTACAATGTTGTTATGTATAAAATATGTAATAAATTGTATTGTAACTATCTATATATCTACTGCATAAGCTCTGCCAATCTCGGAAAGTAAAGACATTTAATGGAAGCATAACATCTATATGTAAAGATTTATCATTAGTAATCGTGCATCGTTTAAATAATTATAAGCTTCTGATTTAATAAACAATATTATCTGTGTACCTTTGTTGTTTTTTTCTTATAACTTTTCTTGAAAATGGTCCTGTTGTCTGCATAGTATCTACGTAACCAGCCTATACTAGCCATTGCTGGGACACAGGCCTCCTCTCTGAGAAAGGGAGCGGGCCGTAATCCACCACGCGGGCCCAGTGCGGGTTGGTAGATGTCACATGTCTACGAAATTTTGTTTCTAGGAAATGCCGATTTCCTCACGATGTTTTCCTTCACCGCTTTGATAGTCGTGGTGTTGATATAAATAACATAAAGTAAAGTGCCTACCTGGGTTCGAACCCACGACCTACAACGCGTAAATCGGGGACATTACCACTGGGCCACCACTGCTGCTGTGCTGCACTGCTTTATTTCGGTATGTCATAGAAAACAACAATATAAATACCCAACGTTTCGTTTTTTCCAAGGTTTTCTTTCAAGAAAAGCTTACACATCCGACTTGGTACACCACAACTCCATAATTGAGTCATCAACCTTTTATACAAAACTTTTCAGGGCAAAGGAAAGGTAAATACAAAAATAAAAATATTGAAACGAACTATTGTTTATTTATGAAAAATTTGGACGAATGATAAGACAGTTTAAAACATCGACTTCATCTTTGTATTATGTTCTAAATAATAAAAATAAGTCGACGTTGTAACAGATATGAATTTACAGCCGTATAAAACAATCAAAACATGGCAATAACATAATGTACCTGCTCTTATGGTCTCTACACACATGTAATAGTGTCGGTAATTGCCTGAACTATTTCGATAACCGCAATTGTTGCATGTACTTTATCAAATGGAAAAACAGGTTTTTATTTAATCAAGACATGGAATCTGTTGGAAGTCTCGTGATTATAATGTGAATGACATAAGAAACTAGTGGAGACATATTATTGTCCGTGTAGACTTAGTAACAATTCAGACAAATATTTTATCAAGTCATTCCATCGGAGACGAATACAAATTAATACGGTGTTAGATACATAAAATCCACTGGATCTAGTATACAGTTACATTAAAGTTTTAAATTATAAAATATGGGATTTAAATTATGAAATACAAAGAAATACGCTACAAGGAAAGAAAACCAAAAGTGACTGTAATGAACATACAAGTGTTTCTGAAAGTATTTAAACAATTTAGAATCACAAAACATTTCCGTTTCTTAATTGATTAGGGTACCTTTCAAAAAGTTAATTCATCGGTATTTATGTATATGAAAATTAATAAATATTGTCTTCATAAAGAGTTAAGATTATTCGTGAATCCACGGCATTGTGACTAATTAACTAATCGCGGTACCGTATTGACACTATTGCTAGTTTTCTGACATTCTAATAAACACGTTCTACTTTTATTATTATTAAGGGGGATGCTAGGTAGCCAGTGAAATTAAAATTTTCTTAGGTTTTTTTGCAATTCGCAGGCAGTATTTACAAAATTATAATCATTAAAATCATCAATGCAATCCATGAAGTTCATATAATCCTATTGATTGTAATTACATGAAATAGTCATTTAATAGGATTATGTATATGAACTTAGAGGGTTTTATTGACGATTTTAAAGATAATACTTCTTCAAATATATCTTGATACTGTCGCGAATCATATTTTGTCCAAAATACAACCTGACACTGACCTGCAAATTGCAAAAAAAACGTAAGGCAGTTTTAATTTCACGGGCTACCTAGAGCACCCCCCTTAATTGAATATACGGCCACAAACAACCAATTAAATTATAAATCCATGTACTAACATAATGCTCAACTACGCTTTCATACAAAACGTATTGAACAACAAAATGCAATGGCAAGAATGTCTACAACCTACTACAATATTAACTTCTACTTCAAACTATACATTACTACAATTAACAATCTTTTAGTTCCCCTCAGCGACTTCAACGACACTAAATTTCTACGATAAGTACGTGAAATGTTCAGCTATAAACACTCGCTAATTTAGACCTCTACATAACATGTTACAACATCTAAGATAGTAAGTACATACTCATGATAACCTGCATAGTACGTGGGTATAGTCCCCTATGTCAGATCATGTAAATGGATATATTATGTTAACAGATATACATATAAAACAAATGCATACTTCTTGAGAGCAAAACAGAGATCATAATTTTGTTTCGAATTATCATAAAACCTAACGTTACTTTATACTGCATTGAAATATATTTAAATACATATCGTATACCACTACCTACTCATATTTATTGCGAGATAACAAGATGAAACTACGATCAACATTAAATTACCAACTTAGTTATAAGCGTATTCTGTTTTAGCTACAATATCTTTAATAAGATACAAAATAAATAAATAACGCACGTAGACCTGACGTGAATTAAGTCGCTACTTCTAAATCTCGTTTCAAATTCGTGACTCACCGATACGCGCAAAGAAACACAATTAACTGTCAAACTATAAACTAGTATCACACATTATTCCGCTGACATTAATAACACAACTTTACTCTCAGAATAATCACTTTTCGATAAACGGACATAATTCACATGTTTTGTACCAAAACAAACCCTTAATCGCATGGAAGGCCGCTATACTAACACACTAGCTAATTAGTTTCGCTACAAACAATTAAAGCTTTTGCTCGACGACTTGCAGTCGAAGCCGCTCTATTACAATGTAACTCTAAATAGGCATCTAATCTATGCATCACATTACGTCATCCGCATTGACGTATGTGAGCAAGGCGTCTCAATTTATTTGACCAGTTCATACACAGTCTATACACTGGACGTGATCGAAACAATCAGCGGCAGCGATGTGGAGCACCCTAGCGTCTGGGCGCTCGCTCCCGATACCGTCTGTCACCTGTCACCCTGGAGAGCCGGGTGTGCGCACGAGTGCGTCGCAAGCCGGCGGTCGCACCGCCTCTGTCACTGCAGGGTCCGCCACACTATCAATGTCAATTCACTCCCACCGGTAAACACTTGCACTGTTTGACCTTCTGTAACCGCTTGCGTCTGAACGGCGGGTTCTGTCCAGGACAACGCAGAGTCACTGTCACCCAGGTGAACTTCTTAGGCCTACAAAACGAACAAGACTTGAAGGCTGGCTGCGGCCGGTCGGCGTTGTTGTCGCGTCGCCGCGGGCCCTTCGGTATGTAAAACGAGTTGCACTGTCCGTAACAGAATTTGTTTATCACTGTTGTGGGCAGACAGCCCGGTTCTCGGATTTTCTGAACCAAAGGCTCCGTTTTACACCAATCTTCCTTGAGATAATCTTTCTTGGTGACCACCAAAGCATTCTTCGAGGATTTCAATATTTTTCTGAATTCGACTCCTGGGGGCAGTTCCGTAGTGTCTTCTTGCTCCGGCATGGAGACCACCATGCCTGTTTCAGAACTGCCATCTCCGAGTTCGTTTCTTTGAACAAAAGACGTCGATGATGATGCAGTGGCTTGCTCCGCGCGCTGTCTCTCCGCGAGGAACCTCTGCACTTGTTCGGTGTCGATAATGTCCAGGATGGAGTCGGTCGGGGTGAACGGCTTCCTGTTGCCGACACCAGCGCCAGCGCACACCCCACTGGCTGCCAGGAGGGCAGCAGCCGCGAGCCAAATATGCGATTTCGATAGATTCTCCATCTGCAACAATAAAATTGGTCATTAATAAAAATATTTAATTCGCAGCTATGAAATTGCCTCCGTTCAAATAAGGCGTCGCGTTAATTTTAGTCCGTAGGCTTCGGCGGAGCGGATGTCGTAGGCTAAACTCACGTTGTATCTAGAGATGGGAGCCAACATGTCGTAGGCAGTGCGTCGGTGTAGTCGGTCCGCGAGCGCGCGCTGTGTGCGTGTGCGCAGGGCCGGCCGGCGGAGCGGTAATGAGCGCAAGCGCGGCTCAATGGACCACCGCTCAATGAACGAGAGATGAGTCACGCACCGCGCCTCCGCCACAGAACCGTTACTACCAGTCGCCGCGCGCAGACGCGACACCTCGCACCACATGTGTTTCGGATTACTTCGTCCACAATAGAAACGACCCTTTTACAATGCGCTTTCTTTACGTTAAGCGGCCATCTTTTTGCAAACAATTGTAAAACCTGCCTTCTCGGTAATCACTGAAGTTTCCGATAAACGTGAGCTGTTTTTAAGCCGATTAAAGTGTCAACTAACGACAGCTGCAAAATACCTGTAAAATTCTGCTCCTCTTTTATTTTAATTCTATATTTTATTCTATCTTTTTTTTCATTTGTCAATAACAAAATCCAGTACACTGGCATTACTCATCAATGCAATCAAAATCCCCGCAGAGGTACCCAATATTTAGGCAGAATACCTATTGTAGTGACTCCGCCAGGTATGATCGGAGAGATTTCCTCACGAATCGCGGTGCGCGGCGCCTGCCTGGGCCACAGGCTAGGCGCCGGCGCACATGCTGCCCATCTCGAATCAACGCGCTTCCGCCCATTTGTGCGGCCCACAATGCCGATACAAACGTGAACGTTCTATAGTTCTCTGTACCATCCGCAGCCTTCTGCGAACCGTAGGCGCTACGTGTGGGTGCCGATGTTCAATTACTAATTTTTAACAATATATTTTTGAAAACCTCTGTGTAGTACCGACGGCATTCTTTATTTAAATGGGCAGGAAGTCCGTTGAACTGCATAATGCTTGTGACTTTTTTTTAATTGCTAAAGGTAACTGTCATGGATACGTAGACTAAAAAGGTTTTATTTTATACATACTGCTTGTGACTTTTAGTTTAATTGCAAAAAGTAACTGTCATAGATATGTACGTAGACTAATAAAGAGGTTTTATTTTATACACACACCATTAATAAATAATTCCTACCCAGAAACTAAACAAACACGGATCTCGAGAAACATAAACAAATAATTTGATTACACCTTCAATACTAGTAATTGAAAGAAAATATATAAGTATAAGCTACCTACACTTTATTGGTTTCTGTGAAGGTTTAATTAGAGGTTTGATTTATAATCAAGGCAATCAATCCATTATAATATTAACATATAACTTGTGCAAATTGTTCGAGCCATTTTAACATGAATATACAAGTTATGTGAGATGTGGTAGGTAAATAAGTAATACATGCATATAAAATATAGGGACAGGTACAATAATATAGGACAGGTAATTCGAAGAATTATTCCAATATTACAAATAACAGTGGAGCTATTAATTCTAAGGGATGTCACATTCTTTGGCGCAAAGGAAAAATTTTACGACAATAGGAAATCCTTTTTAAATCGTTCGTTTATTTTTTTTATTACTACAGGGGCGCTTAGCATTCCTCGGCGGAGGAATTTCATTCATTCATTCACGAGCGTTTTGTTCGCGTAGGGCTGTCAAAAAAAATGAGAGCATAATAGGCGTTAAGACGACCCTTAGCGACAGGCCGTCTACATCGCCCACGCGTATACAGCAGGTTACATTTTAATTCTTTTGTCGATATCACTTGAACTGTTTTTCAATAATTTTATATATTTCCATTCAAACATTATAGCATCATGATTTTCACTAGTCTAGGTAAGCAGAATACCATTGTGTTTAGATCATAACATACTCTGTAGGTTATCTTCCATAAAATCTTTAAACGTTTACGACATTTTTATTTCTTTTTTAATCATGTAACGTTGATACGTCGTGTCTCAGTAGCATGATCACATCATAATAATTTGTCCGCCCAACTACATTTATTAAAACATAGACCAATTAGCACAAAGATAAATATTCAAAACTTCACAATATGAACCAGTTAAGGTGAATGCGCAGTGGTAGACCGCGAAATTCAAATTTTCTTACGTTTTTTGCAATTTGCAGGTCAGTGTCAGGTTGTATCTTGATCAAAATTTGATTCGCGACTATAATAGATATGCATTTACAGAATTATAGTCATTAGAATCATTAATATATCTCTTTAATTTAGATTTCTACCGTTAAGAACAAATCTCGTATGGAAAAGTGTTTATGGTAGAAATCTAACTTATAAAGATGTCTTAATGATTCTGATGATTATAATTCTGTGAATACGTACCTGTTATAGTCGCGAATCAAATTTTGATCAAGATAAAACCTGACACTGACCTGAAAATTGCAAAAAACGTAAGAAAATTTGAATTTCGCGGGCTACCACTGCGCATTCACCTTAAAATGACATGAAAATGTCCATAAATTAATATCACGACAAGTTGCAAATATTTTTATTATTCATCATTGCGTAGTTTTACGATAGATGATTACAGGCCTTTATGCAGATGAACACTATTATAATAAATAACTATAGTAATAAATAAAGTCTACACTATTATTGACAAATGATAAACACAATTACGATTCACAACTGATTGAGTATTCAAAACAATTATTTGTCTTACCATAAATTTTAATAGTGGGATGCAAAAGCGATGTGTTAGTTCCATTGAAACTGTGATGCTTCGATATTGACAAAAAACCTACGTTAAATTAAGAACACATAAATAAAAGATAGCAAGAATCTCTTAAGATTTTGTATTTCTTGATGAATGATTGATCGATAAACATTTTGGCATCGATTCAGTTATGCAACAGCCTGTATGTGTCGGGGTCCTGTGATGTATGGACGATACACCTTTACGTATTTGTGAGACCGAATTCTAAGAAGAATCTCAGGAATTACAACATTTTAGTGTTCCGAATGATGTCATAGATCAATATTGATCAATCGTAATATTCTATACTTTATGAAACGTCCCGGATGTTATTGTAAATTGTACGTATTATTTTATTAATAAGTATGACAATAGGTAAACACAGGATAGGTAATATTTTCATAATTATTCAGCCGAATGTGTAAAACGCAAAGTCCACGGTCTGCATTTGAATTAAATAAACTGAATGATTCTATGACTCTACTTTTAAAGTATTCAACGCTAAACTATTTTTTGTTACTTTTTAAGTTTTTATTTTGAAACAGTTAACTATCATGTAAAATTGTGGTTTTAACAAAATATATAAGTACACTGCTTAAATTTCAACTAAATTAATTATTAAAACATAAAAATATCATTACCTAACCTAACAAAATCTATTAACAAACTAAAATTGACACGAGATGTATCAACCAGCCGTTTGGAAATTTCGTAGAAAACAATAGTTAACTATACATTATTTAAGTAAGTACCTATCTTGCTATGTTTAATTATTATACACTCTGGTCTGTACCCAAAATTCGGCGTCTTTGTCACAGACAAATTACAAGTTAAATTGTCTAAAGTTGTTAACTGTACTCATTAATTTGTTTTATTCGCCATCGGTTACATCATCTCGTGTTGTTTCGTTAGTATTCCGACTAAAATACATGGAGTTCGCGCCACAGTCAAATACATTACTATTGTTACGTTTAGTTCGATGCACAACAGGAATGCATTACAAGAAAACCATTTAATCAGCGCAGGAGCATCGTCATTTGAAATGTGTACCGCGACTGGGAGGCGCCGCTACGTATTGTTGACCATCTATATATCAAGTAAGTTTAATCGTCTCCAATCGCTTTGATCAACGCTTGAATCGCGGCGCCGGCGCACCGCCCGCATTATGCCGCGCTCACACAAAAAACGGGAACAGAAAAAGGTAAAGTTCCTCAAACGCCAGGTACAGGCGTTTAATGCGAGCAGACAAATAAATCAAACCGAGGGCTCTAACAACTTATGACATAAAATCCTTTATTATTCACACGGATTCGAATAAAAAAGCATCGACGGTGAATAGCCGGCGCGGGCGCAGCGGAGGCCGGCGCGCCACGCATCGAATAACATTATAGGATTAAGAACACTTTTAGTTTCTTTTTGAATGGAACAATTAGAGACGGACGTAATAGGTGTGACAAAAAATATCTTAAACTTTTTGCTCCCATAAGGGATCAGCTTTACATGCCTGCTGCGGCTGCCTAAAATATGTTTCTGGGAAATTGGATTAGGTGATGCGCGAAAACGCTTTTTGTACCTTTTTTGTAAAGGTGTGAGGGAATCGATTTAATATTATAATTAATTGAAACTTATGTTACCTGCGTCTGTAGGTATTAAAATAATAAACAAAATTATTTATCGACATCAAATAATTTTATTCAATCCGAAATACCACGATTGAGTAAGTAGGGCAAAAACGAACATAACACATTTTTTATTGAAAAATCTTATATTCTGTCAAGAATCAGTTAGCTATGTAAATTATCTATGCTCAGTAACGCGATATTAAAAACTCTATAAAAGCGATTATGCACACTTGTGTTCCCTGGGAAATTTGATATGGAGATACGAACAGACGCGAGTCTAGACTGGTCGTCATCTAGACAATAAAGACAATACCTATTGGTACATATATAAAGAGCGTTTATTTTTAGTAACATGTGAACGTACCAATTAGTACGAAACCAAACCTAAAAATACTTATTGACTAGTTGGGCGATTCTGTTTCGCTTGGACGGGAAGACTTATTTTTTTACGGTATTTTCGCTAGTTTTGCCGTTTTAACACCAGTAGCCCATATAATTTCCTCTGCTGTCCGTGGACGTTTCAACGGCTCCGTAAAATATCACAGATGTTCCTATAAACTACACAGAGTATTATACTATCTGTGACTATACAATAAACGGTCGAAATTGCCCAATTCACAGGCATGGGCACAAATGGATTATAATGCAGTCTCTCTCTCTCTCTCTCTCTTGTTAACAGGTAAAAAGAGGATTCTGCATCCAATCTTTTTGATAAAACATTTTCGATGATAGAAGGTTACATAACACTATTCTCTCAAACCTTTTTACTTGTTTTTGAAGAGATAGAAAGTAACATAAGACCGAAGCACTTCACTTCCCGCGCAAGTTGTATTCTCGATCGAGGAAACAGGTTATTGTGGTGCTTCCACGCCAATAATAGTATCACAGCACTTAAGCAGTATTATGATCTTTGCATGCAACACTTTATTGCTTTTCGAAGCTTCCTTCTTACGAAATACCTACAATACTATACTATGCATTGCAGTAACAGTTGCAGTAGAGCTATTCTGTAAAAATTTCACCGAGAAGACTGATTTATTCCGGTATGATTCCCTGAGCACCCCCACCCCTCCACCCCCCCTCCCTCCTCGGTCCCCTGCTAGTTCTCCTTCTGTTTTAATCTCTGGCTAATCCACTTTATGCTAGGTTACTCTTTTTGACAGGTAAGTACAGTCAAGAGAAAATAAACGTATGAAAAGTTTGTTTTACAAAATTAAATAAAGAATTTTTGTTATGTCCTCGATGAAATTGAAGCCACGGCAATACCCGAATGTTTTCCTTTTCCAAGTAATCCTCTGTGAGCTGTCAATATTGTCAATCCTTAGCACCAGCAGGTCTATTCTGTAAAAAATCTCACCGTGAAAATTTTGGTGAGATGAACTGGAAGTGAGCTGTCATTCCACTGATGCTCACTTCACTATATTTTCACGATAAGATTTTAACAGAATAGACCAGCTATATTATTTAGCCACGAGACTCGACACGAGCTCGTGGCTAAATAATAACAGCCGCACGGGTCGGTCGGTTCGTGGATGAGTGACCATATTACATATTGACACCACTCCGTGCCTCAGAAAGCACGTTAAGCCGTTGGTCCCGACTGTCATTCTTAGATCTTTGATAATCGTTACGAGTAGTCAAAAGTCAGACAATCAGTCTTACCAAAGGGTATCGTGGGGTTGTGGAGGTCAGATTAGCAGTCGTTCCATGTAAAATACTGGCATTCAGCTACATCCAGTTAGACAAGACACTGACCCCAACATAGTTGGCAAAAGGCTCAAAATCAATCTGCCTCTTGATTGACTATACATTGGAGTAAGGAAAAATACCTATTTAAGTTCATCATGAAACGCGTAGGGAATGACACGGGTAGAATTTTAGTGCAATTGTTATAAACAAACGTACATTTTCCTGTTGTTTTGTTAGATTGCGTAGACGTTTCTGTGACTGCACAATAATTGATGTACTACTGGCCAAGACCAATGGATGATTGTGTATTTGGTAGATGCAATCAACGGTACATGATCACTTTGACCGTGCTACAGACGAGGCCAGTTAGTCGTACATATTGAGGGGACTACATGACTTAAAGCGCGATCACTGTCGGACTGCATAGAAAAGAAAGAGATACGCGATGACACAACGCTGGTAATTTATTGCAAACTAAGAAGCCATTATCTATTTACAAAAAATCTATTGTTTGGACTAAAAAATTAAAACACTAGAGTTTTAGTATGTTGTTTGAAGAATAATCTGATAAAAACCATAATTATTGTATGTATATTAGTATAGTTATTATTGTAAAAAAAAAGTTTTTAGAGGTATCTGCATGATTTTTTTTCTATCGTATCATATTAGTTGTATTATGTTATCAACACACTAACTACCTAGCATATATACTGGAGAATATCATATATTTTTCTGATTTTGTTTACTGTAGTCGATCATAATTATACTTTTAGGCGTTATAAAACTTGCGTTTTTTTGCGTTTAGGTCCTGTAAGCCCCTTAAATTAATAAAGTGTTATGATGCAGCTGATATTGGATAGATAGAAGAGGCACTAGTTACGGCTGTTTAAAAGAATGCTTATTTAAATAGTTAATCTAAGAACGTAGTCAAGCATTATAATCATCAATATTCTCCTGCCCTAATTCCAATTTATTTGGGGTCGGCGCAACATGTCTTTTTCTTCCATATTTCTCTATTAATCAACTCGGTAGCTACCCCCTTTCTAACCATATCATCATTAACATTGTCCATCCATCGTTCTTCGGTCTTCCCCTGCTCTTTTAGCCATCGACATTTATACCCAAAACTCTCCTCACGACATTCTCCTCATTCCTCCGTAGCACATGCCCATACCATGACAACCGATTTTCTAACAACTTTTCAGTTACCGGTGCCACTTTCTGGCTTAGTCAAGCATTATCAGCCTATAATGTTTCCACTGCTGGGACACAGGCCTCCTCTCTTCTAGAGTGAGTGGCTGTAATCTATCACGCGGGCCCAGTGCGGGTTGGTACATGTCACATGTCTTCGAATTTATGGTTCTAGGATACAAGAACTTCTAGATCAAGCTTAGTCACACAAAAAATGTATACCTATGTTTCTAAGGTGTTTCTCATTTTCTTCGATCACAGCATAACATAACATCATGCCTATTTCTTCGAGGGGTTAGGCAGGGCAGTGCCTATAATACATACTACCACCTACTTTTAAATTGTTAAATTCATATACCCCGTCCCTACTTAGGGGCGTTTCGTACTCCGTATCTCTTACGGACGTAAGATTAATTTGGGATGCGAACTAATAATAAATGACACCACGATTTGACAGTTGTCCCTACTCCCGATATGCATTTGCCCGTCCAAAAATTTAATTTACACTATTTTGCCGGATCAGCTTCTTTTGGACGGGTCCGCATCTTCGTTGACGAACTTAGAGAATATAAGGCCCCCGGACTTAATGCTCAGCAGTGGCGCTTGCGACTAATACACCAACAAAGCAGTCTACTAAACGAAACAGCGGGGTAATTGAGTAACACACTAACAGTGGCAGTGGCTTTCATTTTGACAGTTCAACAACATTCATTGCGTTATTTACGTTGTTGAGCAGACAAGTTTGTCGAACATATGAAGCAATGGATTAGCAATACCTTTAAAAATGATTCAGATTGAGATAGATAGTGTGTTTCACAATTAGGGTGTTGGTCCTAGATTAATTTATAAATCTTTATAACTTATTATTTGATTAACAAGTAACTTTTATTTCAAACTCCACTTTCCTAGCGGATCTTCCTGTTCCAAGTTAGGTGGTAGACCACCAGGCTTCGTTATCGATTAGAATTGACGCAATCGCGGTGGGCGCTAATGCCTAATATAGGCCCATGACGTCACGCGTTATTGATTATTGTTATATTCGTCATTCACGTGTAATTAATTCACTGATGTATTTGATGTGTATAAGGAAAAATTATGTTTTTAATTTTGGACTGATTGAAATCATCGGATACTTCTACAACCATACATGTTATAAATTGAAGTCGCTTTTCGTGTCCGTCTGTATGACCGCTTTGTTCTTCTGAACTACACAACGGATATGAAGGGGTTTCCACCATCATTCAGAGAGTTCATTAATAATTATTAAACTTACATAATAAAGAAAGCTCGACGTTTTGTCAAAAACCCGTACGAAGCAGGGGCGGATCGCTAGTAACAAATAAACTTTTCATAATCTACTTTGTTAATTAGCAAATCCTTTATTAAATAGACAATATTCTAATACTAAACAAACTATTAAAATAAAAATATAAAATCCTAACCTATTAACTATTCGTGAATTAAATATTTTTAATAACTTTTACGGTACTATAATGACGTATCATGGAATGGTTAGTCATTGTTATTGCATGTATGAAAAGGCAATAATTAATTCATAGTGAAAAAAAAACAAAAAGTAATGTCTATATTTTCACTACAGTTCAAACACAAAAAAAAACTTCCTCACTCTACTCCCTTTTCTATCATTTATTTTTCTTGCGATAATGAAAAGTTAAAATAATTTATTTTTACAAATACACACAAAATTCCTGAGAAAAAATTTAATACAATAATAAGTATAACAAGAATTAAGGCTCCCGTAGACAGACGCAAAGCGACGGCGCGACGCGACTCTAGTACAACAATTTCTATGAAAACTTCATGGAAATGTTCTACCAGAATCGCGTCAAACCGTCGCGTCGCTCCTGTCTGCGGGGGCCTTTACGTCACACAGTAAGTAAAACCTTCGCGACATAAAATAAATCACAAGTTTAGTTTGTTTGTCATATCTTTGCCCATTTTTCTTCGTCAGTTTTATTTATTACGTGAAAACTTTTTTTTTCGCAAAGTTTAAAACTATAGGTTTTATTTTGATATACCCAAGTACATGAAAATAATACCTATAGTTTATAAACTTGTTTAACCAAATAAATAATCTGAGTTGGTCTGTTGACATTATTTATCATAAAACTTTCAATCACAATCTGAATAATTTAGAAGGATATTGCTAATCCATTGCTTCATATGTTCCAAAAATTTGTCCGCTCAACAACGTAAATAACGCAATGAATGTTGTTGAACTGTTAAAATTAAAGCCATTCATACTGTGTGTCACACAATTAATTTTTTCAGCAAAACAATTTAAGGAATTTTATTTAAAAACGCTTGCCATTCATACTGTTAGTGTATCACACAATTAATTTATTCAGCAAAACAATTTAAAAGGAATTTTATTTAAAAACGCTTTTCAACTACTTATGTTGACTGGTGTTAGAGAGTTTAAATAGTATTTTTGACAAATTCCGATCCAGCCTGGCTGGGGAAGGGCAGCAAGGGATTGCCCCAGCGACGCCCTGAGCCGAGGTCCGCACCCGCATATAGTCGCTTATCTTTTAAGTTTGTGAAGGCCTGGCCGGAGGCCCTAATTTATTAACAATCTCCCTGCCGACAATATATAAAACTTTGTAAGTTCAGGAGGCCATGGAGGTCGCCCGCGGGTCACAGAGTTTCTGCTTATAAACGCCGTGAGTCAAAAGTGAAAATTATTACAAGAGGCCGTGGGATAGGTCAACGGATCAAAAAAAATCTTTCTGGACGCCGTGGGATCCGCCCTGACCTCCCGAATTCAAATAGTTTTTTAACTACTGGCGTGATGTTATGGAAAATGTGATAATGGTATTAAAAAATGTGATTTGGCCTGCTGAACAAAATTTTATGGGGGTCGCCGGCGATTCCCATGGCTGGGGGAGTGTTAAGGCATGCACAGGCAAGTCCGGCTAAGCAGACGACAACCTCCTAGGTTTGAACAGCGAGATAAAATTCCCAACAAAAAAAACATAGGTATATATTTAAGACTTCATTGTCAGTTGCCATTGTAGACAGTCCCTTACAAAAAATCAGTGATATTTTTACACGTAATGTAATAATACTTCGGAAATGCCGACACGAATACTCAAATATATTGAAGTGGCTCTGAAAAGATGAATGCTCTAGCTAATGAACTCCAACGGATATGTATTCAGATCAGATCGACAAATTACGAATTCATGGAAAACGAGTGATGTGGGACCTGAATGATGAAGCATTGTCTGCTAATTTTGGTAGGTATGTCTGATATCATTTGATACCTACCTATTGTAAAAATTAAATAACTTGTATTGTGGTTAACAGGTATGGTTAAGGTACCAGAATTAGGCATTATGTAGGTAGGTACAACAATACTCAAGTATAAATATCGATTGAAACCTAACAGATTTCATGCTACCTATACTTTACCAAAATCAAATGCCGGGAATTAGAAAATTTAACTAAAAATTCGTATTCACTTGTTTCCTAGGCATCGAGTCTTCAATATCTTGCGCGAAGTTGCAGAGGCATTCACAATGACCTTTTTCTGGTTGTGCAAATAGACTTGGGTATCTTTAAAGTTGGATAGTGGAATAGCTTAAAATTAATTAGCACGGGTCGATCGATCAGGTTAAGCTACGATTGCCTCGGTTGATCTGTGGATCGGTGACCATCTTTACATACCGAGACCCCTCCGTGCCTCGAAAAGCACGTTAAGCGGTTGATCCCGGCTGTCATTTGTGGATCTTTGGCAGTCGTTACGGGTAGTCAGAAGCCCGAAAGTCTGACAACCAGTCTCACCAAGGGGTATCGTATTACCCAGTAACTGGGTTGTGGATGACAGATAGGCAGTCGCTCCATGTAAAAAACTGGTATTCAGCGGCATCCGGTTAGACTGGAAGCCGACCCCAACATATTTGGGAAAAGGCTAGGCAGATGATGATGATGTAAGTTAAGACTCTGCACCATTAAAACAGACTTTTTTCCTAAAATAATAAAAAACAAGCTCCTTTCCTATATATTATATTCTTTGCACACACTATCATATTAGAGTATCAAATTAACATGCTCAGTAAATATGCTTCAGTTTTGTGTCAAAACAAGTTTTACAGGACCTACATTTTGACAACTATGCCCATGAAAATGATTGTTTTCATAGAGCAATATTCAGTGTAATCTTCCGCCTTATTGCAAACGGTATTAAGTCGGCCTTGTGTGCTATTGGCACAAGCCATAACGGTGAAGGAAAATATCGTGAGGAAACCGGCATGTCCTAGAACCAAAACTTCGAAGACAAATGACATCTACCAACCTGAACTGGACCCGCGTGATGGATTACGGCCCACTCCCTCTCACAGAGAGGAGGCCTATATCCCAGCAGTGGGAACATTACAGACTGATTATGCACTTAACCTTAAACTATTAAAATGTCGGGAATTTCACATCGAAACTTGCGGTTAGGTCCCATGATTTATTATGAACATTAAAATAAAATATGAAACTAATTGTGGTGTTAGTCATAAACACGTTTCCTAATGTTTAGGAAATCTTACAAGTTATTTTACAAATGGTTGGTGTCGTATTACGTTGTGCCGGTTTTCGCTAAAAATATGCGCTAAGTGATGACTAAGTTTTATAATGTTATCCAGTCACCAAGCAATAGAGAGTTTGGAAAGGAATGTCATAGTATTGGCTTTTGCCATCCGTTTCTTGTAATTATGTTGAACATTTTTATTTTACGGTTCTGTAGTCAACAAGGAACCTTTATAGCTTCGCCATGTCATTCTGTCTGTCTGTGTGTCCAATAAACCTCTGCTACGCGGTAATCGGGGGTGATTTTTTTTCGTCTATGCCTTTGTGTGCGATAAATTCATCTTAACTACGGAACCCTCAATTGTTTACTAGTTATTTGAACCTGATAATAGGTAGGAATATTATCCAGATATTACCAAGATTTAACCTCGTGTATTTATTTATTTATATAGGACCTCCAATAAAAGATATACACATAAATAAAGGGCAACATCAGGCGTTAAGTAGGTGTACAGACGCCAGCACATCAAGCTACTACAATCTGTCTTTATTTAATAGATCTTCAACTCAAAAGTTCAAAGTTGATTGGGAAAATTTTACAGTTTCGGGTAGCTTGATGTGCTGGCGTCTGTACAAGGGGTACATCACTTATAGGGAGACAATAAAATTAACAACTATATAAGCTAACAAAGTTCAAATATAGTTAGGTAGGTTTGGCAGGTATTTTATTATTCTATGTTTTAATATTTTACAGAATTTATTGTGTTTTTTATGTTCTACTGTCAATTTTTTTTTTCTTTTATTATGTATTAGGTATTTAATTTGTTGGCTTAGTTGTTCATTTTATTGTGCATGCTGTGGTCCCCTGTAATTGAAAGAGTACACCTACCAAATACTTTGTCGTCCATTAACCATATGATGTTTAGTGTATATCTTTTGTTGTAGATCCTAAAATAAATAAATAATAATAGTTAAAATTGGAAAATACATACATTATTGAAGGGCATTAAAAAAAGAAAATACATATATAACATTAAAACACACTTAATTTAAATTAAATCAGGATTTACCTATTGCAGGTAAAAATCAAGACAGTCTTTCTTGTTCTAATTACAAACAAGCGTTTTCAGGATAATTAATATCTATGAACATCTCAAAAATACGTTACGAAAAAAGGAATCATAAACAAGAACATCTCTTTCTCATTCTCATGAGGTAACCGAGCATTGCAAAATTAATGACAGTCGTCAGACTCATCATAGAGATATCTTATTTACGTCTATCAGTGAAGCGCCACATCCCGTCATCGACCAACAATAAGCTCGCACTAGTGATGCGACACCGCTCGCGCTGTTTACACAGGCGTCATAATATCTGCATAATTAGCACTGCCGTCGCCCAACGCACATTAATTCATTATAAACAATTCTCAGTTAAATTGCACCTGTAATTTGTACTGTTCAGTCGTGCGTTAACACGACACAGTGTCATTATGTCATGACATTTAATGCGCCAACTCACGATTTAGCATAACAAATAATAGACGTGTTACATTTTGTAACGAATGCAGAGTATGGAATGTTTCCGCATGGATGTAAACCGATGGACATCTCTAGCGTTCCGTAATTGCGCGTTTAAATTCTTTAAATTATCCAGTGTTTGTGTTGTAGTTAAATAATTTGCATACGAATTGACATAACAATGTAAACGATTGACATATGTCTGTTGTCGATGAAGACTTAGTATGTTGTTTGTTTGTAATAAATTACTAACTGCTGTATTGTAACTTGTGGTTTTGATTTAAAAGCTTAGTTGCTTAATCCTTTTATGGGGGTAGTCACAGTTGGAGGCTGAACTTTTCGTGTAACTGCAGTTTGAAACTTTGCTCAACTTTAGCTTTCCGCTTTCAAGTAGACTGTTTTTTTTATAAGAAATCTTAACGCTTCAATAACAGCGATAAATTATGTTTTGCTTGAAAGAGTATGGTTTAAAATATTTTTTAGTTTTCCCTGTTGCCTGGCAACTTGACTCTATCTGTTTCAGAGCAATTACTAAACTAATCGTTTCTCATTGTAGTTATTTTACTACCTTAATGAAATTGTTTATGCCCCACCTTTTTTTTGATAAAGACAACAGGATTTTCACGTTTTTTACTTTATTTTGATATAAAACGGTCATCGGCCTAATAAATTAGATAAAGACAAAATTAAAGCCGCCGAGGCCGGCCTAGTAAGAGGTGGCGAGATGAACTGGCCGCGTACCGTGATGGCTGGTTTGAGGTGACGCGGGAAGAGTTCCTGGAAGGACTTGGGGGAGGCGTTTGTCCAGCATTGGGACAGTAAAAACCTACAGGCTAAGTTTCATCCATCATGAGGTACTTACATTTTTGGCTACATTTAAATAACATTCAATAATTTGTCATTGTTTCAACAGAAAATCCTCATAAAGGATAATAAGTTGGCATATTTAGATACAAAAGAGGAACTTTAATCTCCAAGCTGTATTGTTATGTTTGTAATAATTCTTAAATGTTCGCTGCAATCCTAATCCACCACATTAGTCTAAACTGAGCTTGCGGTAAGTACATTTTAGTTTTATCATAAACACATTATCTGGCAGATAGCTACGTGGACCAGCGCCAGTTATATTATTAATTTAGTATTACACTGTTCGAGCAGAGTAGCAGTGGTCCAGTGGTGGCGACCCCAATGTACTAGTGAGTTCAAACCCAGACAGGCGCTTTACATTGTGTATCCATTTCTCTCAAAACGGTGAAGGAAAACATTGTGAGGAAACCGGCATGTCCTAGAACCAAAAATTCGAAGACATGTGACATCCACTAACCCGCACTGAGCCCGCGTGGTGGATTACGCCTCGCTCAGATAGAGGAGAAATACATATGTCCCAGTAGTGGGAAAATTATAGGCTGATTATGTATACACTGTTCGAGATGGACGGACGACATTGTTACCATCGCGGGTAGATCCTGGATGAGGCTGCCACAGGAGCGTGGGGATTGGCACAAGAAAAGTGAGGTCTATGGTCAGCTCTGGGTGAAGTCGAATCGTGGATGATGATAATGATTACACTGTTCCACTAATTCACAGACTAAAGAAATATTTGGAGAATTAACATCTGAATTTCAGGCCCAGTTAAAAACCAGCGTCAGGCACTAGTTGTATGGCATTTTTGCTGAACTGGGCCTTTTTGGCGCAGCCGTGAGGCACACTTTCCTGCTAATTTCTTACATCGGACTTTACACTTTATATTAGGTCCTTACATATGAAATTGGCGTTTTGTATGGAAGGAACAAAAAGTCGAATATTTTTTAATATAATATATTTAATTAATCAAAGTATGAACCATTGTTTTCAATGCACTTTTGCCATCTTATAGGTAGTTCATTGATCCCTTTACTAAAAAAACCAGTCGGACGGGAATCAATAAAATCTTTGAAGGCGATTTGGACTGCCCCATCGGAGTTGAATTTTTTCCCTTGCAAAAAGTTATCCAAATTGCGAAAAAAATGGTAATCTGTTGGAGCAAGGTCCGGGGAGTACGGAGGATGTCTAAGACATTCCAATTCAAGCTCTTCTAATTTGGTAGCCGTCTGTTGCGCAGTGTGTGGTCTGGCGTTGTCGTGAAGCAGCAGTGGCGTGGAGCGATTGACCAGCCTTGGTTGTTTAGCCGCTAGCTTTTCCATCATGGTTTGTAATTGCTGACAATAGACATCAGCTGTAATAGTCTGGCCAGATTTGAGAAAACTGTAATGAACAATACCGGCACTAGTCCACCAAACGCTTACAAGTAACTTCTTTGGGGTTAATTTTCGCTTGGGGCAGGATTTGGCTGGCTGGCCAGGATCCAACCATTGCGCTGAGCGCTTCCGATTATCGTAAAGAATCCATTTTTCATCACAGGTAATGATTCGGTTTAAAATACCTTCATTGTTGTGCCGGTTCAGTAATGTAACGCAGCAGTCGACGCGCGTTTGCCGGTTTGCTTCAGTCAATTCGTGAGGTACCCACCTTTCAAGCTTTTTAATCTTCCCAATTTGCTTCAAGTGAATTAAAACAGTTTTATCACTAACATCGAAGCCTGCAGCTAACTCGGACGTGGTTTGCGATGGGTCCGCTTCCACAATAGCCTTCAATTCTCCATTATCAACTTGGGTCTCAGGCCGTCCACGGGGCTTGTTCTGCAGGTCGAAATTTCCAGAACGAAAACGTTGGAACCAAAAACGAACTGTGTTTTCTTTTGCAACATGACCGCCATACACATCATTCACCCTTCGAGTCGTTTCCGCAGCACTAGTGCCACGGCGGAACTCGTACTCGTAAATAATGCGATATTTTAAATTTTCCATTTTGTAAAATGAGTGACGCAAACAGAAAAAACAGAAGAAAAAAAACAAATGAATGACGGTCATCGAAGCACAAATACATGAGTAAATAGCTGTACAAATTTGAATTTGGAATTCCTTACCAAAGAGGAGAAATTCGTGATTAAAGTGGCCAGTACGAAAAACGCCAATTTCATATGTAAGGACCTAATATTTGATCTTTATGTTTTGTTTTTATCTAATGTATGTATCTGGTAATCGTGTAGAGTCGGGATCAGTGAGAGTTGGGACGAAGCCGTGTATTCTGTGTATTTAATCTGTGCTAAATAAATGTATAATATTTTCTTTCTTTCGCTGGCTGACTGATCCTTTGAAATATTTTTTTCAGGGATATTTTGGCTGTTACCAACACTAGCGGTCAAGTTACCTACTGATTATCTTGCGTTGGTCCCGCGCCTGATCTCTCTCCGGTCGTGTCGAATTACCGTCCCGTCGGACTAAGAGAGTGAGGGAAGAGTGAGTGCACCTGTGTCTGCGCGCACACTTGTGCACTATAATATCTCCCTCGTAGATTGCCAGTCTCCTTTGAGATTGGTCATGGCCGAAATTCGGCTTGGAGGACTATTATTATTATTGTTTTATGTTAGATTTTTTACTGAAATAAGTGTTTCCAAAGTGGCAGAAAGAGGTAAACAGCAAAAACCATCTGGAAGAACCAGGTGACAAACATCATTATAGGTTTTAATGTTACGGACAGGTTTACAAAATCTGATGCATCCTCTTTTCATGAGAGAACAAAGAGTTAACAGCATATGGGATTTTCCTCGAACAGCAATTACGGACTTTGACCTACTTTGCTACACCTACATACTCGTATATTTGGTACTCTGCATCATGATATTTCGACCTTGAACCCTCAGTTTTTTCGTATTTTTTTCTTAAAGATGACTCAAATTGACTTAAGTACCGTATTTATAGCCAGGTTATTAGTAGCAACTGACCATTAGATACTATTTTGGCAAAGATTTAAATAAACTCAAACGGCGGCTTATACATACGTATGGAAGAACACAGTAAACAAATAAATTGGGATATCGACAGTAATACAATAGATATGATTTATAAAATTACTCCTAAACCTAGAAACTAACTCCCAAGGAAACAAACACTACTGGATGCAACCAACAACACAATCATTTACCTACGGCTGCAAACAAAATCCGCATAGCACGTACATTTTGCGGTGAGCTGCGTACGATCCGCCGAACAATTTACTATCCATCTGTCCGTTGGAGATCGCACTGAAACGATAGCTGATAACCGAATAAACACAGTGACTCATCCATCCATCCATATGTCGATGTGCTAGCGTGAAATACACCGGGTCCATTGCACTTGAGATTACAAGTCTATCTTGCGTTCGCAAATTAGTTTCCAAACAGGTAAACATAAATATGATTTTAGATTTGCGCTAACACTCCCGTTTTCTTAAAGGCTTTTTCAATAGTACCTACTAGTAATTCTGAAATCGACTTAATTTACACTGCTATAAAGTTGACATTTTATCATTATCACCATTTCAGCCAAAAAACGTCCACTGCTGGACATAGTCCTGGGACCAAGCATCGCCGCTTCGACCGATTTTGTGCTTCTCGCATCCAACGGTAAAATTCCAGGAAACGGGAAAGAGACTTTTGTTTAAGTGAAAACAATCATCAATTGGAAACAAGGATGGAAATACGGAATACCTAGTTAGATGCATTGTGTTTGGAACAGAAAAAAATATGAGCTAATAGATGTAAATAGATGCTGGATTACGTTTGGAATCGTGTGATACAGTGATGGAAATTGAATGAATGAAGTCTGTAATGTACTCGTAACTGTTATTGGGTAATTTAGGCGTGTGCTCGTTGTTGCCCTTGTGAGAGATAATTTAGCGCGACAGAGCGGGTTTGAAAAGTGCAACGAAAGAAGAACAACGTACCGTGTTCCCTCAAATTGTACAGAACTCTAAACGTTTTCAATCCTCATCATCATTAGTCCTTATTTCAATACATTTGCGTTCGGCGCTATATTATTATGTCTTTTCCTTCCATGCCTCTCTATTAGTCGTCATCTCGGTAGTCACCCCCAATAGCATTCAATCCTCAACGGTACAAAATAAATATACAGGATGAATTTTTCAAGTGGGCGTGGATGGACAAATCCGAAACTATGAGGACTAGCGAGAAGTACTTAAAGGAGTCGCGGGCTCGAATTTGATGAAAACTAAAACTGCATCATTGGATTTTTGAAAAATTAATATTTCTAGCTAGGAATCGAACCTGTTGATTTTGAAAAAAAAACAGACTGTATTATTACACCATTCGATAGTGTCGCTAATAGGGATCAAATTCTGGGAAGTAATGACATATGGCAAATTTAAGGAAAATGTTAAATTTTAATAAACTGCTACTGCGCTGTATTTAGAATTTGGCCATCCACGCCCACTTGGAAAATTCACCCTGTATATTAGAAATCTATAAAGACTGTAATATTAAGGTGAAATGTTTTATTCAACCACATCTGGTTACCCTGGAAGATTGATCTAACCTTTATAGCTGTCGAAAACTAAGGTTAGATCTTCTGGGCACGCTCGTTCCACCATAGACCTCATCCATCGCTTTCCATCAGGCGTGATGAGGTCAAGAGCAGGCTCATTCAGCAATAAAAAAAAAAACTAGATCACAACGAAGACAAGAAACTAAAACTTCAAAAATTCAAAGAGACTTTAACAGTTGTGAATATGTAGACAAAAAACGTATCGCATCGTACTGTGGACACATACGCCAGACGCGCGTCATAATGCGCGCAATGAAATTTGGCAGGAGAGCCACTGTTATCAGACCGCCTGTAAGATTTATACCACTAATCTGTTCCCCAATACACCCCGTTACCGAGATATGCAAACAGTATGCTAGTGAACATATTATCATATTGCCATCGTCAGAGATAACACAGAATATATGGGCCCTGATTCACCGGTTCCGGGCTTTCGGTAGCGGCCGTGAACTGGCTGATGTTTTGGGTTGCTATGATTTCGCATTATCTGATATGGGTTTGTTATCAGCAATTTAGCATCACTCCTGAATGTGATCTGCATTCGCGATTTATCTGCCAAAAATGTAAGCAAATATGAGTTTATGGAAAATAACTTTAAATCCTACCTAATAAAGTTCAGTTCACGCTACAACTTCAAACATTTTTATAATTTTTTCAATAGTGCTAGTCACTCTGAAATCAACTTAAATACCATTAAAATAAAGTTGATATTAGTTTAATTTGAAATAATATTAATTTGAAAAATAAGTTTGAATAGACTTTAAATGGCTGTTTCATGTCCAGATCTATCTTATAATAACACAAAATTTCAGCAGGAATTATGATTCATCCAGGAGCGTCGACACGCAACCAGTTACCATGGATTCAGTACATGATTCAGAAGCAAAAAAAAATGGTGTTCCATATAATTATGTTGATCGATGCACTTGTCAATGAAACATAATATTTTTTTTTTTTTTTGTAACCGACGAAAAATTTCTACGCTAGGGGGTCTGGAATCATATATGTTGAATTCATGGTTACAGTTTATGCGTTAACGTCCCTGTCACCTTGTACAGATATATGATCGACTTTTGTCAAATGTAGGAATGTCATGCAACCACATTGAACGGAAAATGTACAGAAGCCAGCACATCAAGCTACCCGAAACTGTAAAATTTTCCCAATCAACTTTGAACTTTATACTTTAACAATAAAGTTGAAAATCTATTAAAGAAATTTGACAGATTGTAGTAGCTTGATGTGCTGGCGTCTGTACTTCCACGACCCCATCTTGCTGACTAATCTTTTGATCTCGAACATGAGTTATTTTAGTAAAGCTCGTGGTGACACGAGAACAGCAGAATTCTTCTTCCTTACATGTCGATTTGGGTAACATTTTGTCCAACCAGAATGTAGCCACCTGGACAGCAGGATAAATGCGTAACATACTAACAGTAGCAATGGCTTCCATTATGACAGTTCAACAACATTCATTGCGTCATTTACGTTATTGATCAGAATTTTTTTTCGAACATATGATTCAATGGATTAGCAATATCCTTCAAAATCATTCAGATTATGTTTGATCGTATGTTAAGCAATTAGGGCGCTTTTCTAACATCTTCGTTTATATCCTGGAAGGTGCACATGATGGGCAGGAAAGAAAATAAGTCATGCCATTGCTTAGATATAGAATTCCATAAAACTATAGACGGACAATAACCCGTCAAAGCTTATTATAATACTAGCTTTTGCCCGCGACTTTGTCCGCATGGAATTAGTAATTTGGGTAGCTTGTTTTTTATCCAACCTGCTTTTTAGGGTTCCGTACCTCAAAAGGAAAAAACGGAACCCTTATAGGATCACTTTGTTGTCCGTCTGTCCGTCCGTCCGTCCGTCTGTCAAGACCCTTTTTCTCAGGAACGCGTGAAGGTATGAAGCTGAAATTTATATCAATTGCTCAGGTCTACTGTCCCTTGAAGCTGTGAAAAAATCAAACTTCTAAGCCAACGCAATCAAAAGATACAGCCGTTTATGCCGCAAATTCGACACTTGCAAGGGAATCAAAACCTACAGGGTGCTTCCCGTGAACTCAGAATCTTGAAATTTGGTACGAAGCAACGTCTTATAGCATAGATAAAGGAAAAATTACGAAAACCATAAATTTTTAGTTACATCACATAATATATATTTTTTTAATAATTTTAAACTTACTACCCATTTCTTCATAAACGCGTAGAGGTATTAAATTGAAATTCATACCAAATACTCAGGTCTATAATACCTTTAAGCTGTAACAAAATCAAACTTCTATGTCAACGCAATTAAAAGAAACAGCAATTTAAGCTGCATATTTTGAAACTCGCAAGTACTCGCAAGGGAATCAAAACCTAAAGGGTACTTCCAGTCGACCTAGAATCTTGAAATTTGGCATGAAGCAACGTTTTATAGCACACATAAAGGAAAAATTCCGAAAACCTTAAATTTTTAGTTACATTACAAAATATATATTTTTAGGGTTCCGTACCTCAAAAGGAAAAAATGGGACTCTTATAGGATCACTTCGTTATCCGTCAGTCCGTCCGTCCGTCAAGACCGTTTTTCTCAGGAACGCGTGGAGGTATCAAACTAAAATTTATATCTAATACTCAGGTCTACTGTCCCTTGGAGCTGTGAAAAAATCAAACTTCTATGCCAAAGCAATCAAAAGATACAGCCGTTTATGCCGCAAATTTTCGAAACTCGCACGGGAATCAAAACCTACAGGGTACTTCCCTTGAACTTAGAATCTTGAAATTTGGTACGAAGTAACGTCTTATAGTACAGATAAAGGAAAAATTGCGATAACTGTAAATTTTTAGTTACATCATATAAAAAAAAATATTTTTGAAAATTTTAAAGTTACTACTTCTTTTCTCATGAACGCGTAGAGGTATGAAATTGAAATTCATATCAAATACTCAGGTCTATGATACCTTTAAGCTGTAACAAAATCAAACTTTTATGTCAACGCAATCAAAAGAAATAGCAATTTAAGCCGCATATTTTCAAATTCGCAACTACTCGCGAGGGAACCAAAACCTAAAGGGTACTTCCAGTCGATCTAGAATCTTGAAATTTAGCATGAAGCAATGTTCTATAGCACATATACTTAAAGGAAAAATTACGAAAACCTTAAATTTTTATACGGAACCCTCGGTGCGCGAGTCCGACTCGCACTTGGCCGGTTTTTTATTTATCTTTTTTTATAATTTCGGGAATAAAAACTATTCTATATCCTTCCCTACAACTCAAACTATCTCATCTAAATCGATCCAGCGGTTATTGATTCCCCATACAAACTTCCACCCCCCTTTTCACTCCCTTAACGGATGATTTCTTGTATAAAAACTATCCTATGTTCTTTCCCGGGAATCAAACTAAAATTTCATCTAAATCGGATCAGCGGTTTAAGCGTGAAGAGGTAACAGACAGACAGACACACATTCGCATTTATTATATTATAAGTATGGATTCCGTATAACCTTTGATACCAAGAATTACTTCCTACTTCTATTATAAAGGAATATTTTTGCTAACTGCACTTAAAATTACAACAGAATTCCATACAGGAAATCCCTTACTTCTTAAGTTGCTCTCATTTGTCACTCAGGAATAATTTCAACATTCAATTGAAAGCAGTTCTGTGAAGTTCATGCACTATTAATAACTTATAGGTAAGGCCGTATTTATACATTATGTATTTAATTACCGCCTTTGATTTAAATGTAAACTAGTTGTACATGAAACATATATTAAACTTCTTATAAGTGTAAAGTCTAATTGATGTATGTTATTGGATTTTTATTACCTATCCTATTAATTGCAGATTAGGTTCTGAGGAAAATGAGAGTACCTACCTTCGTAATATGTTTGTACTATCCTTGTAATAATAAATCAGTAGTCTGTCACACGGGTCACACCTTGCCACGGGAAAATAACTTATAGATACCGAATTTTGTATTGGAATCAAAACTAGGTAATTTCGATGTTGCTTTAAGGCAAACAGGCGCGACGCGACAGCACGATGCGACTCTAGTTCTACCATAATCGCGTCGCACCGTCGAGTCGCCCCTGTCTCCTTGAGCTTTTACTAAAAGCACTTAACAAATAAATAAAAATTATAATAAACATTAGGCAGCACCTACGCAATAAGTACAAACATTTAGATCATGACCAAAATTTTTATTTCTGTTTTAAACTATAGGCCCCACCCCCACAACGCCAAAATCTGACATAGAACGCGTTGAACGCACCAAAAATTATGACCAGACAACGGAAACTGCCAGTTTTGTAAACTATTGCATACAATTTGTATTTGAACATAAATAATGCAAGTCATTACGCAATATCATAATCTTTTATTTTTACAACATAACACACATAAAGACAATTAATTACGACCTTAATCCTATTAAAATCAATTAAACTGTTAAAATACCTTTTTTAATATGACTTTATCTCGAATTTACAACATTAATAAAGACTATGTTTATTATTAAATGTCGGCGACAGGAAGTATCTACAGCTTATCTTAATTCGATTGGGAAACAAAAACATAACTTTACAATTCAAGTTTTTTATCTATTTATCCACCCACAAACCCCTAAATTAAAAAATAAACTATGATAGAATAGCACAAGGGTACCTAAACATGCCTGATACAAGAATCTAGGCTTTTGTCTCAATATTTTTTTTAAGTTTTGGCACAACCGAATTACCCTAGGCAGTCTACTGCGGCATAGTACTGCGGTATGATTCTGTCTTTTCAACATGGAATGAGCTATCCACAAACATAAGCCGACCATAATTATAATAATATCGCGAAAGGAAAACTGCAATATCATGGTTAACAAACAGTTTAACTTTAAAATGGTAGGTATGTCTACCATGCAGCTATGACCACACAAGAGGATGCTGTAGCCTCATATTATAAAAAAGATAAATCTTTTGTTAGCCTTCTTTTACGATACCCTCACCACAAAAGATTGTCTGATTTTGCGACCTTGGATTAGTCTAAAGTCTGGGGTTTTAGACTCTATGGTACCTATTTTACACACACACCAGCTTATGTCTTTTTCTGAATGTCTAGCGGTCGGAAGCGCAACTACTGAGCATGAGGTCCTGGATTCGATTCCCGGGTTGAGCAAAGTGGTACTGGGTTTTCTGGAATTCCACAGTAGCAGCCCGGAGTCTGGATTTGTACCCGGTCGATGGCAATAGGCTCGCCCCCTATTAGATGGGACTGAAATATAATTGGTCTTCTTTCTTGTACTATAGGTAGGTACACCTTTGCGAGGAAACAAGGCGTGATGTTATGTTATGCCTTTTTCCCAGGTACAGACGCCAGCACATCAAGCTACCCGAAACTGTAAAATTTTCCCAATCAACTTTGAACCTTATGCGTTAGCGATAAATTTGAAAATCTATTAAAGAAATTTGACAGCTTTTAGTAGCTTGATGTGCTGGCGTCTGTTTATCATATTGCTTTTACAAATCTCTGGATTATAAAAGCAGATATAAACATATTTGTAACTAGTAAAGACACCCACCCAAGAAGTCTGTTTAATTTTAAATTCCCAAACTCGGTGATCAACAAAGGTATCATTAGTATGATTAGTCGATTATTCAATCAGATCGAACGGATCGATTGCGACACATCTGTCACTCAGGCGCAGGCGGGATTGTTGAACGGTTCGGCACGTTTGTGGCCGGCGAGTTTTTGTGCAGTGAAGTCATAACCCATAATATCGTCCTTGTTAAGGGGAACACCTTATTATAATCGTTATTCGATATATTAATTTGACACGTAATAATTATTGGGCAGTTTTATTTGGACAGTAAAAAGCGCGTCATTTTTCATGTCAGGCTTCGCCTAATAAGTTTTTGTGTCCATATGTTTAGATTCGTCGACCTGCGGGGTAATTGCAGTAGCAGTGACTTACATTTCGACAGTTCAACAACGTTAATTGCGTTATTTACTTTGTTGAGCTGATAAAATTTCCGAACATACGAAGCAATGGATTAGCGATATCCTTCAAAATGATTTAGATTATGGTTGAAAGTGTGTTACGCGATAGGGTGCTGCAATTAGTTGCTGTTTCACTTTCTAATGTCTATACTAATATTGTTAACAGATAAAGTTTGTATACTAGGGGATAATCGTCGGAACTTCTGACAATTACCCCTACAATTCTTTCACTATTGGGAAGCTACATTATATTTGAGTGACATAGGATATGTATTATGTTAAAACAAGAAATTTCACGCGGACAGACATATTTTTTATTCAGTTACTAATATTGAAAACATTCTGAAAAATTCTCCTTAATTTTCATAAAAACAGTCAGCCAGACGTGATGTAATGTTTCATCAGTCAAATGTCTTTATGGACTATTGTTTAACTATTCTCACAGTTACTGCACTTAGCATAAAAACTAAAGACGTTTGCAAGGTAATAAACTAGCGTAATTACCTAAATATTCATCACCTAAACTGAAAGTGAAAAATGTATGGAAATATCTTAACTAAAACGTATAATTACGCGTTCTAATTTATATATTTCCATTATTTTTTTTGTATTTTTCATAAGTATCTTGGCAGAGTTCATACTTATTCCGTCAGAAACCTCCTTACGAGATTACCTTATTACATAATTTAATACCTTTCCTTACCTTTCCTTAGTTTTACTTTGTGTAGTTATATCTAAATACATTCTTTCCAAATCATATCTTTTTTTTCATTCATATCTGGATTTGACGCATATTTTCCCCCAACTTGTTATTTCTTTTATTTTTGTGTTCTTTTTGCGTCATGTTTACCGCAAAATATAAACGTATTTTCTTTCTTTCTTCTTGTATCATCTCCGCAATCGGTTAAAAACACCAACCTAATTATCAAGCATAACACAAACTGCCCCTTAAATAAAAACTAGTTTATTCCCTACACAACAGTTAACCGACAGCAGTCAATAATAATTACCATTTGATGCGAGATAAGGCGCGCGTGAGTGACGGGCTTGCTGGCTTAAAACGGGCAACTGCGACATATCTCACAAATTCAGTCGAAAATCTCTTAGAAACATGTGACAAGACTGGCAAGTCGACATTATGTCACGCGCGCGAGTGTAGCTGCTTAGATTAACACACACCTTTCAAGACAAATTATTTTGACGTAACATTTTTGCGGTGTTATTTATACTGCGTTTTTTGCACGAGATTGTCTTAGATAGTTTGCGACAGGATTAGAATAATATGTATGTTGCTTTGCTTGCTATTTTGTTTTGTCAACAGTTTCACTCGAATCCTGAGGGAACTAATCACCCGGTTAATGTAAATACAGCAGAAGCAGTATAATCAGGCTATTACGTTCCCACTACTAGGATACAGGCCTCCTCTCTGTGAGAGGGTATGGGCCGTAATCCACCACGCGGGCCCAGTGCGGGTTAGTAGATGATACATGTCTTTGAGTTTTTGATTCTAGGATATGCCGGTTTCTTCAATGGTGGTGGTTAATATATCCTTGGTGTGAATTGGGGTCATGGTTTACCGGTGTTTCAAATTATATCGAAATATGAGGAGAAAAAATTTCTAAATTTTTATTTATTTTTTGTCTATTAAGTGTTGTGCTGTCTTTTGGGTGCGCTAAAAAAATGGTTTATCTATATCTATCGAAATGTGAATGTGCTATAGTTACACCTCTGCCCAACCCTTCGGGGATTACAAGCGTTATGTTTTGTTATGTGTGTGCATTCAGTCCATTAGAGCATAATTGAGTTACAAACACCCAAACTTCCATTTACCTATCTCTTACTTACACTGGAAAATGGACAAAAACAAATGTCATGATATCAAATAGATTGGACGTGGAATTTTCTTTCCCCAGTAAAATCTATGACGAAAGAGCACACCAGGTATCATCAACACATATTATGACTAAGACGTGTAAATGGAATAATCGTCTAGTCACGGTAATTCAGCATAAACTTCCCATTGCCCTAGGTTATGAAAATTCCTATTAAACTACAAACGTTTAAAAAATTTCCTCAATAATTGTGAATACATCTTTACGTCAGCAGGTTATCATACTTAAATGTTTTTATCAAATATTTATTCTTTGGTTTTACCTATCAATAGGAACATAGCATAATCAGCCTATAATGTTTCGAATTTTTGGCTCTAGGACATCCCGGTTTCAAACTCAAACTCAAAGCATTTATTTCAATTAAACCATTACAGGCACTTTTGAATTGTCAAAATTAAGTAGTCGGTCAGTTAGTCAGAAAGTTGAAGCTAGTTGCCCATTCCAAAGCGTAGATCTCTATGGAGAAGAACGGGCAAGAAACTTCATGGACACTCTTTTAAATCAATATATTACAAAATCCTGGGTACATTATTCTTGTTGCTTCTATATGTGAGAACAATGTAAAAAAACACACAAATGAAGAAACAATACAAGAAATAAGATTAAAAATAAGCCTTGGCAGTTAAGAGATGACCAGTCTCAACCGACGGCGTCCGTTCACGATATTTACGATACGTCATTATTTGAAGAGCCAATACAATACAAGCCGTTAGAAATAATCATAAACTCAAAAACGATAAAGTAAATAAAACCTATAAAACATGCAGGCATACTTACTAAAGACGACATACGATACACATATTTCCAAATAAACATACACAATTGGATAAAACTTGGCAGCAGTTGCACGAATTCTGTAAATGTCCATAATAAATCACAAATGAATCGAATTCCGGCCGTAATCTTAACCCTCGGATGTAAAATCAGATCGTGTTACGTAAAAACTGTACAGCTGCTGCCAAAACAACGCCCTCACGTAACTTAGATATAAGTACAATGTTTACATGCAGCAGAATACATGATAAATTAAAATTATCAGCCCACTATACATCAACCGCTGTTACAAATCCGCCTACTAACTCCGCTGGAATCGAACCCACAAGTGCCCACAACCACCTACATTGTGCTGAATGTTGATATCTCAAACTTGAAACAGGAAAACATGCGAGATAAGAAACTTAACATCAAACAGTAAACTAATCGTGACGATTTTTGCTACTTTCACAGCATTATGTCGTACGGCATTTTACTATGGGGTCGAGCTGCTGACATTGAATCCATCTTTATTTTGCAAAAGAGAGCTGTCAGAGCCATTTATAATCTACGTCGCCGCGAATCTCTCAGGGAACTATTTAAAAGGATTAATATTATGGCGGTACCTTGCCAATTCATTTATGAAAATACACACATCAAAAGTGTCTAGGGATCAAGCATTTTTATGCGGATTTCTTGAGATTGAGATGTGGCTTTGTAATAAATGAATGATTTTATAAATTTATATGGATCCTTTTTGGTGCATTTCATAATTTGAATCAGGAACTGCGAATCAAATTCGAGTAAAAGATGAAAATCAGCTGTCAATATTTTCCCTATAAAAACATACAACGCATTGAAGACATTATTAGTGCTACTGTTTCCCTACTACTGATTAAAACCAACGTTATTATGGAGCGGCGACGTCATTTAAGCAGGGAAGAAATGCTCAGAGCCGTGGGAATGATAGAAGCTGGTTCCCGGCAACGTACTGTGGCTTTAGCTCTGAATACAAGTCAGAGTGTTATCAGTCGACTTTGGACACGTTACCGAAGCACTGGTACCGTGGCTGAGCGCCATGGAGGACGGTATCGCTGCACCACACGGAGACAAGACCGATACATTCAAATCTTAACTCGAAGAGCTCCAACAATAACCGCCATGATGTTAGCCGTGAGGCTTCATCACTCTTCAGGGAACTTAATTAGCGACCAAACAGTCAGAAACCGCTTGCATGAAGTGAACCTTCATTCCCGAAGACCGCTACGGGTACCACCTATAACAATGCACAATCGTAGGATTCGATATCAATGGGCTCTTGAACACAGAAATTGGGCAGAAGAACAATGGCGTTTCGTGTGCTTTTCTGATGAGTCTCGTTTTGGTATGAGACCGGATACAAGACGTATACGACACTGGAGAACCCCTGGACGCCAACAGCGATTAAAATCCTGCCAGGAAGTCCATCCTTATAGTGGTGGAACCATCATGGTATGGGCGGGTATTTGGATCGGCGGAAGAACTGAGTTGATTTGGATCAGAGGCAACCTCAACGCTCAAATTTATGCTGAGACGATTGTATCAGACGTCATCGTTCCTCTACAAGTGCAAATCGGTCCCTTATTTCAGTTAATGCATGATAATGCACGACCGCACACCGCAAGAGTTGTAAGACACTCTCGCCTCAGCTAACATCAATGTCCTGCCCTGGCCTGCTCAGTCGCCAGACTTGAACCCGATTGAGCATGCATGGGATATGCTACAGAGAAGAGCTCTGCCGAATATGGAGGGTATCCAGTCGCAAGAAGACCTTTTTTTGTTGTTGCAACGAACATGGGCGGCCATTCCACAGCGTGATTTGGATGAACTCATTTTGAGTATGCCAAACCGATGTTCTTGTGTTGTTAGTGTTCGCGGTAGAAACACGGATTATTAATTGTTTAAGTTACCCAATAAAATTTTAAAGAAAACTGTTATTTCAGTCTTTTTTTCGAACTTTTGTGTTAGTGGTTCAAATGTCAAAAATCCCTTTATTAGGAAAATGGCAAATTTCTTTATTAATGCAAAGGTGACTTGGTTTATCGTTACTGTGACAAACGAAAACACTTTATTTGATGAATCCTTAAAGAAAATTTTAATTAATATCAATCAGGAGAAAAGTTATTGCAAAAATATATGTTGATCCCTAGACACTTTTGATGTGTGTATTATGTATGTAAGAAAAAATCTACATCTTTTTAATAAAATAAGCGATAGACATAACTTTAATACAAGAAATAAAGATAAAATACATCAACCATTTTTCAGATTAGCCAAAGTACATACATCTTTTATGGGGTACTGTGTTAAATGTTACAATAAAATACCTTGTGATATATTGCAATTAAATGAAAGAAAATTTAAAACTCACATTAAACGTACACTTTGTAAACAAGCATACTATAAATTAGAAGATTATATCCAAGATAAGAACGCTTGGAAACATGCTGGTCCTGCTCCATAGGACAATCTAGAGTCTAGACAAAATCAAACTGGTTGCTAATTTAATTGTACATTTTTTTATTCTTTTTTTTTACATTTATTACTCACACCCTGACTTATTACTTGTATTTTGTTTTTTAATTAAAATCGTTTTGCTTGTACCATGTTTGTAAATATGTGAGCACCATGTATCTATCAGATAATTAATTTATATGTCATGGTTTCGTTTTTAATTCTTTTACCTATTGTGGTATAGTAATTTTATTGTAGGTGCATCGTCCTCACATGTTATTATATAATTAATGTACCCATGCAAAATATTGTACCTAAACATTTTAAAAGAGTAACGGTGGAGTTTCTTGCCCGTTCTTCTCCATACGAAAACTACCTTTTGGAATGGGCGACTAGAATCAATTCTATTTTAAGATAATTTTTGACGTTCAAAAGTGCCTTTTATGTGCCTATTTGAAATAAATGCTTTGACTTTGACTTTGACGACTCTAACGAGAGTTTCTTATCCAACTCTTGTAATCCGAGATCATGCTGACCGACCATTTTTGGGAGTGACATCATAACATTGTTTTTCACCATAAATGACGGCATATTAAATTAACACGTGTACATAATCTAAAAGAGAGCACTTTAACGTTTTTTGTTGACGTTTTTATTATCGAATAATTTGACAGACGCAAAAAATAATCGAATGTGGTTCTATGAGTCAACATCGGGAAAACTACTGGGTTTGGGTGCGACAAGAACGCAGACGAAATATATTATTTTAACGGAATTTTATTACCTAATCGTTATGGCATAACGGTGACTTATGATTGTGAACTATTAAAAGGCTTTGTTGGAATAGTTTTATAACATTTTAATGACATGAAATCTCTATATTAACATATCGCGTAAAATATTAATTGGACACAAAAAACCGTTTATGTCTTTTTCTAGTTTTGTTGTTAATCGGTCTTTTATTTTTATTGTTAATCGGCCCACAGAACAATATGTGCTCATTAGTTAAAGCCTACCTATATTTTCTATTCTATTTGATAGATATTACCTAACGAAGAACACAATCTCTTGTCGTGAGGTGAGTGGTAAAGTTTTATATCATGTTACGTGGATATGGTTTGAAGAAGAGATATAAATTTATAGTAGAGAAGCGAATCACATTTATCACGAAAGTGGAAGCCTGTTTTGCTGATAGACTAAGCTAATCGTTTAGGGCAACTATAGTATGAGATTACTTCAAAAAGCTAAGCAGCAAATTACGAGCTGTAGATCGTGGGTTCGAACCCAGCGCTTTACTTTTTGTAAATCATTTCATCACCACTACTCTTAAAACGGTGAAGGAAAACATCATGAGGAAACGGACACGTCCTAGAACCAAAAATTCAAAGACGTGTGATATCTACCAACTTGCACTCGCACTTGGCAAGCGTGGTAAGTTCTCGAAGAGCCTGAGTCCCAGCAGTGGGAACATTATAGACTGATTATTCTTTTGCTATGCTAAGCAGCACTATTTCCCAGCATGCTTATATGTACCAACAACAAGTGTTTCAAGCATGGTGATAATAAAATGTTTTACCACTATAGTAATCCAGATGCCCTATAGTCCGGCGTTTCTAAATTTGCCAAAGATGTAAATAACAATGGCCGCTCAAAATTAAATAAAATCGATAAACAAGAACATTTATTTTAAATAATGTTTGTTTTCGTCTAAATCTCCGAGCTAACTAGACGAAAACAAACATTCTTGTTTATAGATTTTATTCAATTTTGAGCGGCTATTGTTGTTTACGTCTTTGGCAAATTTAGAAACGCCGAACTTTAGACAGTGACATTCTAAACAGCGGTAAAGCCAAAAAAGTAAAGCTATAACGAAAACTACCGAAAAGTACCTATATGTCTAACATGTTAAAACTCATTGTAGAATCGCTAAACGCATTGAAAGCGATTGCCTCTTGTCTAGGCCCTTGCCGGGTACCTATTTAACTCCATGTTTAGCCCAAAGCCAAATGAAGAGCTAATAGAATATAGAGAAACTGAGCTTTGAAGGCTGACTGCCACACCGCCCAACTATTTACTTGTAAACACCAACGATATCATAACTCAAGAAATTAGTAACTTATCTTAATTATTGATTTATGTTTATTATTATTGAATAATACTGGGTTAGACAAGTCTGTCGAAGCATAATTAATGGACTTAAAAGCTCTGGCTACATAACTTATTAATTTTAAGAGCTAGACGAAACTGCGCAGGCGATGGTGAGACGAATTTGAATCGAATTCAATAAAGAATCCGTATCAGCGGGGCAATTGCGTAACACTTTATCAATCGGAATCGGTTTCATTTTGACAGTTCAACAACATTCATTGCGTTATTTACGTGTTGAGCAGATAAATTTTTCGAACTTATGAAGCAATGGATTAGCAATTGGCTTCAAAATTCCGATTGATAGTGTGTTACGCAATTAGCTAAGGTGCTGATCTGAAAGGGCGGTAATATTCGGTACTTTTTTTTGTTTTCATGATTTTGTTTGATTTAATAATGTTATTTTTAGGGTTCCGTACCTCAAAAGGAAAAAACGGAACCCTTATAGGATCACTTTGTTGTCCGTCTGTCCGTCCGTCCGTCCGTCTGTCAAGACCCTTTTTCTCAGGAACGCGTGAAGGTATGAAGCTGAAATTTATATCAATTGCTCAGGTCTACTGTCCCTTGAAGCTGTGAAAAAATCAAACTTCTAAGCCAACGCAATCAAAAGATACAGCCGTTTATGCCGCAAATTCGACACTTGCAAGGGAATCAAAACCTACAGGGTGCTTCCCGTGAACTCAGAATCTTGAAATTTGGTACGAAGCAACGTCTTATAGCATAGATAAAGGAAAAATTACGAAAACCATAAATTTTTAGTTACATCACATAATATATATTTTTTTAATAATTTTAAACTTACTACCCATTTCTTCATAAACGCGTAGAGGTATTAAATTGAAATTCATACCAAATACTCAGGTCTATAATACCTTTAAGCTGTAACAAAATCAAACTTCTATGTCAACGCAATTAAAAGAAACAGCAATTTAAGCTGCATATTTTGAAACTCGCAAGTACTCGCAAGGGAATCAAAACCTAAAGGGTACTTCCAGTCGACCTAGAATCTTGAAATTTGGCATGAAGCAACGTTTTATAGCACACATAAAGGAAAAATTCCGAAAACCTTAAATTTTTAGTTACATTACAAAATATATATTTTTAGGGTTCCGTACCTCAAAAGGAAAAAATGGGACTCTTATAGGATCACTTCGTTATCCGTCAGTCCGTCCGTCCGTCAAGACCGTTTTTCTCAGGAACGCGTGGAGGTATCAAACTAAAATTTATATCTAATACTCAGGTCTACTGTCCCTTGGAGCTGTGAAAAAATCAAACTTCTATGCCAAAGCAATCAAAAGATACAGCCGTTTATGCCGCAAATTTTCGAAACTCGCACGGGAATCAAAACCTACAGGGTACTTCCCTTGAACTTAGAATCTTGAAATTTGGTACGAAGTAACGTCTTATAGTACAGATAAAGGAAAAATTGCGATAACTGTAAATTTTTAGTTACATCATATAAAAAAAAATATTTTTGAAAATTTTAAAGTTACTACTTCTTTTCTCATGAACGCGTAGAGGTATGAAATTGAAATTCATATCAAATACTCAGGTCTATGATACCTTTAAGCTGTAACAAAATCAAACTTTTATGTCAACGCAATCAAAAGAAATAGCAATTTAAGCCGCATATTTTCAAATTCGCAACTACTCGCGAGGGAACCAAAACCTAAAGGGTACTTCCAGTCGATCTAGAATCTTGAAATTTAGCATGAAGCAATGTTCTATAGCACATATACTTAAAGGAAAAATTACGAAAACCTTAAATTTTTATACGGAACCCTCGGTGCGCGAGTCCGACTCGCACTTGGCCGGTTTTTTATTGCTTCTATTTCCTTTGCGTGTCCCAAATAAAATATTTTTCCTTCTTTCTTTTCTCCTTTTAAAAAAAAATCTGTGATAGACACAATAAATAAATAAATCAGCCTTCAAAGACAGGACCTTACTCCGGGTTCCCGAACAATTTAAAACACTTATTTGGACTCCGGTTTCCAGTCAGGTACAACAAGAAAGCCAATAACCCAATAAATCTCAATAATTTGACTTTAAACGGTGATAATTGATAATTTGACCCAATTCCCTTAGTGCTGTCCCATGTTATTAGGTAGGCAGTCTTGTAACATGCGCTAAACATGCTAAATTATCGTCGTAACTTAACGTGTACAATGGCGCCACAGTAGTTTATATGAAAATAACTTTAATCCGGACAAAGGAGACACAAGACTCATAAAATAATTTAAGTGGTTACTAGTCCTTTACATCAGTCCTGTATTCCCTAAAAAGGGATTCGATGTGTAATGGTGAACGAGAGACAAAAGAAATTGGTATGTAGGCAGCTAACTACGACATAGCTTTATGGCAAGTTGGGCGTATATCACACTATCACACTAATAAATATTATAAAGGCGAAAGTTTGTGAGTGTGTGTGTTTATATGTTTGTTACTTCTTCACGCTCAAACGGTTGGACCAATTTTGATAAAATTTTGTATGGAGGTAGCTGACACCCTGGATTAACATACAGGCTGTTACAGAAGGGTATATCAATACAAACGGGTTGAAGAGTGTATCTGGTCTAGAATCTCTGTACAAAATTTCAGGTCAAAAACAGTAACTTTGAAAATGCTTAATATTTTTTTTTTTTGGATTATTCCACTTTTCCCCACCGGCCGTCCCACTGGTGGGGCAAAGTGGAATGCCTAAAATTTTGCAGTGGAATCTTGTTGGATTCCTCACTAGGGTTGACACCTTAGAATAAACGTACAAACATTTTACTACTTAATAATAATGTCTTCTGTAACAGTTGCACGTGTTATATGAAGGTAGTGCTCAAAGAAATTAAAACACCTAAGTTTTAATTTCTTTCTCTTTCTTACTTGGAGACCAAATTATTTTTCTATGTGTAAGTAGTTGAGTACCTACATTTTGCCGAAGACAGTAAAAAGTTATTAACAGAAGACGATCCTATTGATATTTCCCGGGTATAGCTCCAACTAAACTAACAAAACGGCATTCAGCTCAACATAAACCTCATTGACATTTGCCGAGTATAAGAGTACTGTAGACTAAAGACCAACTTGAATTGAGTTCAATAGAAAGCTCAAAAGCGCTTTGTCCTACCACTCCAGCCGCGCCTGCTCGGGCCATTGAGGCTACAGACTATAAATGGTGTTAAAATAGACATTACGATAACAATGACTAGAACACAAGCCTAATAAATACCAGAGCGACACGTAACAGCACCTGAAGTGCAAATTGTTTTAATAGCAACACTATGGCGAAATAAAAGGCTTAATAAGTGCATAGAGGTCGCATTCTTGAAATTAAAGTATGCATGAATGAAAACAGGCGAAAACATGGTACTTATAGTACTGAAAAAGGAGCTACGACTGCAAACAAACTGCAATGCAGTTTACAGAGGTAAAATGTATTGAAGAATGTCTGTGAATAAACACTTATAATACACAATCTTGCAAAAAAAAAACTCTTTTTTTTCTGACGTGAATTTTGTCGCAATTATTTTACAATTTGCCCTCAAAAGAGTCAAAACCAGAAAGTTCCGAAGGCTCAGTAGTCACAAACGGTCTAGCTATAAAATGCGGATAGTTCAAAAAACTGTGATTCATTCTTATCGTGTACCGATTGATATCCATTTCATTTTGTAATAAGTTTTCGGTCGTATTTGTGAACATAGCTTATTTTTTGTTCTATTTTATTTTAAAAGTTATATGCAATTCAACTAACGACTTCTAGTGCGGTGCACTTCTGTAAGTGACGACTTCACAATTCCTATAATTTTATATGATTTTTGTTAGAGTTACATGTCTTAGTGAATAAGTCGTTGAAGTGCCTTATCAATAAATACATTTCTAATTCAAACGTACTTAAACTTTCTAAAGACATTTTCCAAAAACCAAATCTAAAAGGTAACACTGATGTATAGTTTTCCAATCCCACGAACTGCGCTCAACGCCATATCTACATCCTTACGCAGAACTCTATGGCCCCTAAGACAGGTGTTAATTTTATTCGTTATTAATTGAAGTGCGACGTACATAAATACGACAGATTTATGTGCTCAAGTCCCACAGATACACAGCGAGATACGCACGAACACACCCACTAAGCGTGTAATTGGCTGTTTGCTTAATATTGTGGGCTTATTAGTGGAAAAAATAATAAAAATGGTTGTAGGCAAAGCATTAATAAGTAGAAACTGCGGCTTTAGTTGGATAGATTTGGGAACCTACTGAAAGAGAACCCAACCAATGAACTCCTGACTGAGAATCAATGAGCAGTGGTGGCCCAGTGGTAACGGCCGCGACTTACGCGTTGTAGATCGTAGGTTCGAACCCAGACAGGTGCTGTACTTTGTGTAAACTATTTCATCACCACTGCTCTTAAAACGGTGAAGGAAAACATCGTGAGGAAACCGACACGTCCTAGAACCAAAAATTCGAAGACATGTGACATCTACCAACCTGCACCGGGCCCGCGTGGCGGATTACGGCCCACTCCCTCTCACAGAAAGGAGGCCTGTGTCCCAGCAGTGAGAACTTTATAGGCTGGAAATGATGAATTAATGAATGAACTCCTTGTCACTCTGTCACTATGAATGGATATCGGGGATTTTTCTACAGGTGTCATCATCATTATCTGGCCCTTCTCCCAATTTATTTAGAGTAGGGGCAACATGTCTTTATCTTCCATACTTCTCTATTAGTCTCGGTAGTCATCCCCTTTCTAGCCATATCATCTTTCACACAGTCCATCTCTCTATGGTCTTCCCTTACTTCTATACAGGGTGAAATTAAACACATGCGACAAATCGAAATGGGAGATTATACTCATCATTATGAACAACTTTTACTATGGAACCAAACCTGAAATCGCGAAAAAAAAATCAGCTGTTCCCTACATTTTGGCGAGTTATGCGAACATAAATGTAGGGAACAGCTGATTTTTTTTTCGCGATTTCAGGTTTGGTCCCATAGTAAAAGTTGTTCATAATGACGAGTACAATCTCCCATTTCGATTTGTAGCATGTGTTCAATTTCACCCTGTATAGCCACTGTATTTTTTGACATGTGTAGGTACAACGTTGTAATCACAAGTACCCAGGCTTTTGCAAGATAATAAGTTAAATTTCCAGTAAAACAGAAGAAAAGTGTGTGTTTTACTCCATGTCTAATAAGCACAAGATCTGTTTTTAGCTGTTAAATAAAGTGCTCTAAGTACAGACGCTAGCACATCAAGCTACCCAAAACTGTTCCAATCAACTTTGAACCGTACAATTTAGCGATAAAGTTGAAAATCCATTAAAGAAATTTGACAGATTCTAGTAGATTGATGTGCTGGCGTCTGTACATTCATTCACTCGTAAAAAATTACAGAATCGAGACACATTAACTGAGACAGTTGACAGTTAAAATGTTACCCAACAAAATTGTAGGAATCTTAATTATGAAAAGGCTGCCAGTCTTCTTTGCCAGTCTTCTGGGCACGTTTCCGGATGACGCGAATGAAAGCGATGCGGGCGAGTACTTCGACGCCGGTGTCTTTTTGTTTTTCTATTTATTTCTTTCAGTGGTTATTCGATTTAGTACCTAGCATAAATAGTTAGGTGTGTCAAATATTGTAAAAGAAATAAATATATTTCTTTTCCATCATGATACAACCACACATCCTACATCAGTAATTTTAATAGCGCACACTGAAATCTGAATAATCTACACAAAGTGCGACCAGCCTTCAATTAATTTACACCATCAGAAAGCGATCTCCAGAGATAAGCTTCATGATCTCATTGCTGTTATCTCCATCCGTTATCTCACGACAATAACGAGGTGACTCGGAGCCGACTGTCAGATAACCATTAAGAACCAATCACCATCAGTCATGGTACTGAATGGGATTGGTGACGTCACACAATGGTGATAGGACAATGGGATACGCTTTGATGGTTTTGGGGTGAAGGTTATGTGATGCAGTTTGGGTTAAAAAGTTTTATTGTACTTATTGAAATCATACATATAACCTGTGCAGGTTTTGTTGAGATTTATCATTGAAAAGTTTATTTCCAAGCATTATACGGTACTGTTTACATATCTCTGGACTCATTTTGGACAATTTAGATGAACTGAGAGTACCATATGAAATCATAATTTTTATTTAGCTTTCTAAGAGAAAGCATATGTTACTTCGTTCTGGTCTCAAAAGCTACCGGACCTAAGACTCTGACCACTCTTTCTCATCTCGTCGTAAGCTTGTATCATTTTGGTGTTCCAAATGTAGCATATTATGTTTACGAATATCAGCTGATTGAAGCTGAGTGTCTAATAGATAAAGATAGGTACCACCTACTATCTTATATCGGTACATATACGTAGCTAAAACAACATAAGTAGCATCAATCACCTAACATAACATCCATTTTAATACGTCCACCTATACTGCTGAGTGTGCCCGCCTACTGGCTGTGGGTGAATGGGAGTCGGGCCTCTGGCTTCAGGTGCTACCGTCACCCGACATAGGCACTATGCTCAGTGACACCACATTCCGGCTCGCTACATGTTTGCGTCTGGGCGCTCCTTGCGGAACTCCAAATCGCCGTCAATGCGGTGAAGCAGTCGACTTCCTCGGACACCATGGCCTATCCTTCTGCACTGGTCGGATGGCTTTTGTCACCGGGGTGCCAACTGTTTTAGAAACCTAATGGTTTTGAACGCGACGATGGGAAGAGGCCAGATAGAATGACCAGAATCATGTGAGCTTTGAGCCTTTATCTTTTATTATATACATATATGTATACATATAATAAAAAAATAAAGGCTCAGATTACATAATATATATTTTAGTGTTAGTGTCTATATTGTAATTAAAACTTTTTGTTTGTATTTAAATAAAAAATACAACACACTGTCGCAATCACAATATTCATTAACGCATTAACTAATATTACTTAAGTAAAAAATCTACAGGAAATAAAACAACAACTACAATTTGTCACAGCCGTCATGCGCAGACACAACTCAATTAAACAGATACATCAGGTGACAAATAATTTACTCAATAACCTACCTTTGCCTACCTAGATATTATTTATTACTATACCTGCTTCCATATTTACATACATCGCATTAAACTAATTAATATTTAAAAGAGCACAAATTAATATTGAAGTATGCAAAGGGAAGTGCGTAATTATTTTTGTGGCCAGTGTTGTGGTTTTATGCTTGATTTTATTACTAACGTCGACCTAAAGTCGCCTAGGATATTGAAACTTGATGATTTGCCAAATTTAACGTTAAAATAACAACGATAATTATTTACGGAACTAAAGGAACTTAGGAAGGCAAAACACGTCAAGAAACTTCAATAAAGAAACAAATATCTAATTATCATTGTATCCTTTAAATAATTTCATGATAGCAGATTCCAACGCTAAACATGAGTCTTATTGCTACGACCAATAAGGACATTGCAATAATCATCACGCAAAAGGATTGGTCATCTCAGTATTGTTGTCAAAAGTAGCTGTTCATCCGATGAAGTTTATCCACGACCTTAACCTAAGCACAGAAAAAATACCACCCTCATATCAGCTGAAGGACGTCCACAGCTGGACATTGCATTAGGCCTTGTCCAGACTTGCATAATTTTGGTGTATTAGATCTCTTTTGAGTTTTGAATTTGAGTTTAGCAACAGTGTACCATTACTTCTAGTTTGGGCACAAAATTACTCACACAATCTCGTATTATTTTGCGTCGCTAGTTTGGACGCAAAATTATACTATGATCTGCAAGGTCTTACCCAAACATCGCCACAAAGACCGGTGTTGCGCTACCCGCATGAAAAATACGCACTCAATCCTGACAGTCCAAAGTTATACAACTCCTTATCACTAGACAAATGCATGACGCGACCTACTAGCATCTCAGCATAAATATAAATAAATAACCAATAGAATTAATTTACAACATTTACACCCAGACCAATAAAACTGCTCCATTTGGATAATTCTAACCAACAAAATATTGAACGGTAACTGTGGGTCTGTTGGTCGTATTTTATTTACATAGGACTTAACTTGACAATCATTTACCACCTGAATGAATTAGTTTGCCTGTTTTAAATACGTTTGTTTATTGGGCTTGAAGTTCTAGCTAGCTCAATTCGTAGATTAACGGTTAAAAGAATTATATTTTCTCAAAAGATTTGACCGATTATCTTCAGGGAATAAAAATACAAAGGGGGATGGAAAAATATAAATCTTTCTGGATATTCAGTTACAGGAAATCGTATAATTTATTTTATACATATATTCAAGTAACAATGGACAAGTCTGATAACCAGTTTTGCCAAGGGGTTTCGTATTACCCAGTTACTGAATTGTGGAGGTCAGATAGGCAGCCGCTCCATGCAAAATACTGGTACTCAGCTGCATCCGGTGAGACTGGAGGCCAACCCCAACGTAGTTGGGAATAGGCTAGGGAGATGACGATGATTCAAGTAACAATGGACTCAAATATGTTAGTAACAGGATATTTCTTGACAACTAAGTTAGTAAACACACTTAGCACTGCAATATAGTTAATGAGAATCCCTGCTACAAGCCCAACTCCGATATGGAAAGTTTTCAGCAGCGATTCACACACAAACAGTCCAAAGTCTGAGTTGTACCTACCTGTACCTATAACTCATTTCATGAAAAATTGTCTACCTTTTTTGATAAGTAAAGGTATATTGTTTGTTGAGTAACAATTCGGAGAGTCTCACAATAACTTATGATTCTTTAGCATCAACATTTTGATTGAATAAGCTGTAAACGCTCACAGATTAGTACCTAATCAGAACTTATTTCGATTTTTTTTTTTTTGGATCTACAGAGACCCCTCCGTGCTCGGAAAGCAGTTGGTCCCGGTTGTCATTTGTAGATCGTTTACGGGTAGTCAGAAGCCCAAAAGTCTGACAACCAAAGTTTTGTGGGATCCAACGCCAAAAATATTAAACTGGGATTCAAAAGTGGGATCCAACGAAAATAAATCGTCATGTCAAGGGGCATCATGTTAACCACTAACTGGGCTGTGGAAATCAGATAGGCAGTCGCTCTATGTAAAATACGGTATCTGGTAAGACTGGAAGCTGATCCCAACATAATTGGGAAAATGTTAGGTAGATTTTTGACACTGGTCAAGGATTACATGTCTAAGGGCTGATTTTTCCAACGCCAAATAATTTTATCCGAGGAATAATTCTGAATTTTTGATAGTTCTTCTATACGAAATGTCAGACGTCAATTTTATTCACCGAATAAAAATTATCTGTCGATTGAAAAGTCAAAGCATTTATTTCAAATAGGCACATAAAAGGCACTTTTGAATGTCAAAAATTACCTTAAAATAGAATTGATTCTAGTCAGCCCTTTTATAATCTCCTAACAAAGTTTGAATATCTTTAATGTTTCCAATTTTCCATTATTATATTACAAAGTCTAGGTAAACAAAGGTTACGTTACGCATGCCAAGTTTTACGCAGTTGCGTCATTTTATTCGTGATGCCTTACGGCAAATTGCAATAAAATATAATAGCAATTAGTGATAGGTACTTAGCGATAAAACTGGAAAATACCATGGTAAAATATATATCATGGTCTAGGCAATTAGGTCATCGCTACATTCGCTATAATTGTTGCCGAGGTACATACCGGGTAACAATAGGATGCCATAATAATATCAATGGGTACACAACCGGCATTACAACCTTTAAATCATAACGTAATTTTAAAATATTACCGTATAAGGGGGGGGGGGGGGGGGGCTGTTCAAATGAAATAAGGCAAAAATTAAAGATTTTATTTTTTTGCTGCTTTTTCTTTGCAATATTGGTAGATACTGTTCTTACGTAGGGGCAGAGGGGGTCAGAAAGTAGTCAAAATTGTCATACGTAATCATAGATATAAGTACGTAATAAACGAACAGCCCCTAATTTATTTATATTTTAATAATAACAGACGCATGGGTCGATCGAAGGTTGACCTACGTTTGCCGCGGTCGATTGGTGGATGGGTGACCATCCATTATATACAAAGACCTCTCCATGCCTCGGAAGATCTCGGCTTCCATTCCTAGATCTTGGATAGTTATAACGGGTAGTTAGTAGCCCAAAACTCTGTTAGACTGGAAGCATACCTACCATACCCCAAGTTAATTGGGAAAAGGCTATGCAGATTGATTTTTAACCGACTTTAAAAAAGGAGGTTCTGTATTCGACCCGTATGTATGTATGTATGTATGTTCGTATGTCCGCGATTATCTCAAAAACTACTGAACCGATTTTGATAATTCTTTCATTACTGTGATCTACATACTTTCAGGAAGGTTTTAGTATATAATACATTAGGTAACTATTCTTATGTACGAAGTTATATGCATAAATGTACTGCATCTCCGGCATTTCTATGGGAATTTTGATGATTCTTCGAGTCGTGTCTTCAATTCTTCAATGCACTAGTGTTAATTGAATTGGTGTGGGGTAGGTACAACTAAAAAGTGAAAAATAAAAACTTTTTTACAAAAAAAACAACCGACTTCAAAAAAAAACACTACAAAGTGAAAAATAACTTTAATTTCGGAAGTCGGTGTCAAAAAACGAAAATGCGGAACCAACGACATCGACTTCCAAAATTAAAGTTATTTTTCACTTTGTAGTGTTTTTTTTTGAAGTCGGTTGTTTTTTTTGTAAAAAAGTTTTTTTATTACTTATTACATACTTAAGTAGGTGCCTTACTCCTTATTAAAATATTTTTAATAACCTTAAAATTCGTCATTCCGTGATTGAGGAGCAAACAAAAACTAACCTATGTACATAGATAGAGATACCTACTACCAACTTTCGGAGAAGAAAAATGACTGTCGAAAACCGCAAAACCGTGTAAAAGCAAAGACCTACATAAAATATCCGTTTCCAATATGACATCACAAACGATAGGTACTCCTATACCATAGAGCAACGAGCAAAACCAATAATCACGCATAATTAATGACCGCATATACTGTATTAGACAGACATAATAATTATGTCACGCGAGGGCGCGCGGCGTCGTTTGATGGCTCGCTTCGAAACCATCACAATTACGTCACCTTAAGGCTGGACCACACAGGCGCGACTTGTCGCATGACGACATGTCGTTTACTTGCGTTAAAATTTACGAAATACAATAATTTGTAAGTTGTATCATGTGAATTCTTGTATGACCTGAAAATAGTAAGCAGTGGTGGCCCAGTGGTAACGGCCGCGACTTACCAGATGTAGGTCGAAAGTTCGAACCCAGACAGGCGTTTTACTTTGTATAAATTATTTCATTACCACTCTCTCAAAACGGTGAAGGAAAATATCGTGGGGAAACTGAAAATGTCCTAGAACCAAAAATTCGAAGACATGTGACATCTACCAACCCGCACTAGCCTACGCTAGGGTAAATTTTTGAGTTGCCTTTCAGAAACCCTGTGACATACCCCGATCCCTTTTTAAGTCGAGTCGCGCCTGGTTGAGTAGTCAAACTTAAACTCAAAACTAAAGCATTTATTTCAATTTAGTCAATTACGGGCACTTTTGAATTGCCAAGAAATCGGTGAGAGATGAAGCTAGTAGATTTGCATGCGCCTCCTTAAAAATGAACGCGATAAAAATCGCAACTCGAGTTACCGCGCGTTATTTCGCGTCGGTGTGGGAAAGCCTTAACTCTCGTTACCATGATGTACTACCAATAGTAAAAAACCGTAACAATACTAATCGTGAAAGATCAAGCCATAGTAGTTAAACTACTTGTAATCAGGCGTAAAATGTGTCAAAAAAGTTACGCTAAAAAGTGAGGTGACATCATAATTTTATTATTTGTAAAGCGGTGACGTTATTGTAATATGGTTTATTATTTAATTACTTACTCAGTTCTTAAAATTCGCAGCTTACGTTAATAATAAAAGATAATTACAGTCTGCAACTTTTTTGGTTTAGGAAAAAAAACGCGTGGTGAGCTTTCAACGCGTGCGGTTTTGTAAGTTTTTTTTTTTACTTTTGCGTCCTGTTCAATCAATCAACTCAGCCTATTGCAGTCCACTGCTGGACATAGGCCTCTCCCAGGCTGCGCCACTACACCCTGTCCGGCACCCTGTCTGGCTCCTGTTGGCAGGCTTCAATTTGGTTTTCGATGGTTGGATATATGTGATGGTTATAAAAGCCGACATGTCCTAGAACTAAAAATTGGACTGGCACTGGGTCCACGTTTTGGATTACGGCCCACTCTCTCTCACCGAAAGGAGGTCTGTGTCCCAGCAGTGGGAACATTGTAGGCTGATGATGTTATACTGAAAATAAATGATTATTTGTTAAAAACATGTTATTATACGTAGAATAGCCTGCAGGACAATATTATGTCTAGGGATTTAATTTGCTGTAGTTATTTTAATCAGCCAATTACAGCTATGTTCACTAACATTTAAACCACCGCACCGGTTTGGTATTTCAACAGTTAGTTTATGTTAAATTTCGTAAGGAAATTTTAATCTGAACTGATTCAATTAGTTGATTTAAACGTCGGTAAACGTGGCGGTGGTGGTTTAGTATTTTTTAAGGTGCCTTTCAACTCTGGAATGTGAGATACCGCGATTCCTTCTTGGGTCGCATCGCATCTGGGTGTAGTCTGCCAGTGTTACAAAACCTAACTCAGGATTACTTAAAACCAACCAATTAACTGGCTTGAAACAAATTTTAAGTAACGTGGTGTCTTAAGTGCTGTAAACCGGCAGTACAGCCGCATGCGACTAATTGAAAATGAATGCTATAAGTAAACAATCGCAAAATCCGCGTGATATTTCGCGTCGGTGTGGGAGAGCCTTAACTCTAATTACCATGACGTACTCCCAGTAGCAAAAAATCGTAACAATACTAATCGTGAAAGATCAAGCGATAGAAGTTAAACTACTTGTAATCAGGCGTAAAATGTGTCAAAAAAAGTTACGCTAAAAAGTGAGGTGACATCATAATTATTTGTAAAGCGGTGACGTTATTGTAATATGTAATATTATGGTTTATTATTTAATTACTACGTTCGTAAAGTTCGCAGCATAAGTTAATAACTAATAAAAGATAATTACAGTCTGCTACTTTTTTTTTGGTTTAGGAAAAAGAACGCGCGGTGAGATTTCAACGCGTGCTGTTTTGTAAGTTTTTTATTTACTTTTGGCTCCCGTTCGACACGTTTCAATTTGATTTTGGGTGGTAATTAATTATCTATTTTAAACTGTCTTTGTTTAATATGATCTTAGATTATGTTAATTGAAACAAATCGCTTCTTAGTGATTTATAGCGAATTGTAGACGTCCGCTACGCTTCACAACGTACTGAAATTCCTACTTACAACAATGTTATTCACAAAAGTATTTGGATATACCTCTGAGTTGGTCTAGTTTTAAATCTTAAACTATTGTTGATGTGTTAAATTGTTATTTTGAACACAGGAATGAATATAAGATTTTAAGTTATAATTTCTTAAGTTGTTACCTTTGGCAAAATATGGTACGAACTAGAAAGACTATGAGAAGTGGCGATCTCCGCTAACGACACCATGGGCATTGGCACCGTTTACGGATATCTACCTGTAAACGAGAGTTTTAACTCTGCTTAAACTTTGACAGCGCACCTTTATCCTGTAATAAGGTCGGGCAAATTTCTTTAATAGATTTTCAACTTTATCGCTAAAGCATAAGGTTCAAAGTTGATTGGGAAAATTTTACAGTTTCGGGTAGCTTGATGTGCTGGCGTCTGTACTAAACTTGTAGATATTGGTCTCCTATGCTGCAGTAGATATTCCATTCCATATACATATTATTAGAATGCAATGCACCTTTTTGTTTTCTTTTTTTCTTGGAGATATCCTAAAGGATACTCTCTATCTGAACGGAGCGTTCTGTCGGACTCCTACCGACTAAGGGTCTCACCACATTTATCGACGCGGAATTGGCTAAAGCCGGTCAAAAAAGCCTTTATATCTACGTAATAAGGGTGTTACTAATACCATTCGCATCGGCTCGGCTCGGACGATGCGGCGCGACGCCGATCGACGGCGAAACGAGCCGTTTGCCTATTAGCTCGGCGATAAGTCGAGTAGTTTGGTGATACGCACTCGGCTCAAGCCGATTCCGCGTCGATAAATGTGGGGACACCCTAAAGCCACACTGTTTCTTCTATTACCATGAGTCGGGGGCCCGGGAGATACTTGTACATTCGCCACACCCCCGACTGAGCAATGCACCCTAATAAAATGAAGCTAAGGTTTATAATAAAGCCTTTACTGTGACGATTCAATAGTAGATTGTGCAACTAAAGCATAAAAGAAGCTATTTTACCCCAAGACGTTTATATCCACCCGAGCCGCAGGCGAGGGTGGATAGTTAAGTCGAGGGGTAAAATGGCTTGTTTATGCCTGAGTTGTACACTCTGCTTTTCACTTCGATTGCGAGAAAATGAAATGGGCATAAAGTATACAGTACATAATTAATAAAAATGTTGCAAAGCATAGCTAATTCCCGCCACCACAGATAGCACCGCCAAAAAACTTTTTAAATTTTTTTATTTTTATTTTCATCATTTGTCATTCGATTTGGGTACTTCATACTGCCAAGTCATAAACACGTTTCTTTGCGTTTTTAAATAAATAATGACAACTATTTTACCTGATTTTATTAAATTAACGATAGAAAACACGGAAGTGGTATGAATTAAAGAAAATGAAATAAATCACGACTTAATCTGCGAAGTTTTATTGTGTGTGTGGCTGTTGGGCCTGGATTACCTTAGTCTTAGAAAAAAAATTTACTTTTTGCACTAGAACATAAAAAGCGATTTTATGTCGCCTAAGCACAACATAAAGACGAACTTTTAGAGCATGAGAAGTGAAAAAATAAATACAGTGCGTACTGTCTAACCAAGTAAGTTAGTAGTACCTACTTAACCATTATTCTGGCTGTTTATTGACAGCATGAGCGGCTTTCATTTTGACAGTTCAACAACATTCATTGCGTTATTTACGTTGTTGAGCAGACAAATTTTTTGAGCATACGAAGCAATGCATTAGCAATATCCTTCAAAATTATTTAGATTGCGATTGAAAGTTTGTTACGAAATTGGGGTGCCGTTCTCGCCTAGCCCGTGCCTAAGCCAGATAAAATTCTTCAATTTAACAACAACAGAATACAAAACCCGTTACAATGGTTACAGTCACCTGTTATATCTCCTATTGTTGGCGATGGCGTCATCTTTTCACCCATGGTTGAAGTCAGAGCCTTAGAGCTAGGATATAACCTAGATTTAATTCCTTTGTTGAAAATGGTAAGGTGTAATGATGTCATTTTGTGCAGAAAATGAACTTTCAAAATACCTCATACTTTTAAATACAAATATGTGAGGGGTCTGGGTTAAATCATCTTTGGAGAAAAATGGAGGATGAAAAATAGATTGTTAGGAAAGAACTTTCTTTTTTGTTTGGCATACGAACAGGCAGGCTCAACGGAAAGCAAGTGACCACCGCAGCCTGCCAGTCGCATTGGACATCTGCAATACCAAAGGCATACTAAACGCGTGGCCATTCTACACAAAGCAAAAAGACAAAATTGAAATATAGGCATGTCAACACCATCTGCTTAGCCTTTTCCCAACTATGTTGGTGTCGGCTTCCAGTACATGGAGCGACTGCCTATCTGACCTCCACAACCCAGTTTCTGGGTAATACGATAACCCTTGGTAATACTGGTTATCAGACTTTCGGGCTTCTGACTACCCGTAACGACTGTCAAAGATCTACGAATGACAGCCGGGATCAATGGCTTAACGTGCTTTCCGAGACACGGAGGGGTCTCGGTATGTAAAGGTCACCCATCCACAGACCAAGCGTAGCTTAACCTGATCGATCGACCTGTGCGTCTGTTATTATTTAGCCACGGGCCCCTCAAATATCTTATAGGCACGTAATTAGTGTAATTAGATGCACTCGGCACCCACACCCTTCAGGCTTATTCCCAAGAGCTCCAAATCTATTGTTCTTCAAACAATTTCACTCCATACATTGATTCCCAAGAGCTCCATAATTATATTTAACTAGCTGCGCCCCGCGGTTTCACCCGCGTAAATGTCGATCCCGTGGGAATATCGGGATTAAAACTATCCTATGTCCTTTCCCGGGACTCAAACTATCTCTATACTAAATTTCATCGAAATCGGTCCAGCCGTTTTCATGTTATGTCGTGACAACGGAAAACGGGTTTCATTTTTAACCGACTTTAAAAAAGGAGGTTCTGTATTCGACCCGTATGTATGTATGTATGTATGTATGTATGTATGTATGTATGTATGTATGTTTGTATGTCCGCGATTATCTCAAAAACTACTGAACCGATTTTGATAATTATTTCATGAGTGTGATCTACATACCTACTTTCAGGAAGGTTTTAGTATATAATACATTAGGTAATTATGTTTATGTACGAAGTTACATGCATAAATGTACTGCATCTCCGGCATTTTTATGTGAATTTTGATGATTCTTCGAGTCGTGTCTTCAATGCACTAGTGTTAATTGAATTTGTGGTGGGTAGGTACAACTAAAAAGTGAAAAATAAAAACTTTTTTACAAAAAAAACAACCGACTTCAAAAAAAACACTACAAAGTGAAAAATAACTTTAATTTCGGAAGTCGGTGTCAAAAAACGAAAATGCTGAAGCAACGACACCGACTTCCGAAATTAAAGTTATTTTTCACTTTGTAGTGTTTTTTTTTGAAGTCGGTTGTTTTTTTTGTAAAAAAGTTTTTATATATATAGATTACCTACAAAAATTGTCCCCATTGCTTAATTTAATTTGGAGCCGCCGGGAATAAAATTATGGAGCACCTGGGAATAAGCCACCCTTCAGACTGGAAATCAGCTAAGAGCATTTCTTATAGACAAATATAGCTATGGTGGTAGAACTTTACTAATAGGTAAAGCACCTCTACAAAGAATTCAATAGCACCACTTCAAAGGTTTAATCAAAACGCACCTAGGACACTACTATTAAACGTTAACGCAGGCTATTCAGACATCATTTAATTATTTCCAAATAAGTAAACAATTTGTCTTCACCCATATACATACTATGTAAAATATATATCAAATATCATAGATACATTATGACGGCAATATACAATCAATGTAATACATTAATATCTTCATATTACGCGCACTAAACGTCAAAATACCTTTCAGTAGGCCGTAGCACCAATACATACTATTTGCGTATATTACGTTAACTTAAGCATTATGTTTTACCTAATAACCCAGTGCAGTATTTAATAAACCCAGTTTAATAATACGACGTCAAAATAATGTTTCATCATTGTCACGAATTTACCTTTTTCCTAACCATACAACATACCTAGCGCCATCCACGATGACGCGCCCCACTCTTCTTCCTAATCGCTTATAGTACAAGTGTGCAACATTCCGCTAGTGTTTTAGTTTTGTCGATACACAATAATTACTTATTAGTGGGTAAATTAGTGTGTATCAAAAAACTAAAACACTAGCGGAATTAACTAGCGATAACCCCTAGCTATTAGTAAGTTCCTAAGTGGCACTATCGTGTATGGACGTCGGTTTTTAGTCGAAAACGGCAGGTTCAATATTTCGATGTTGTTTTTTTTATTATTTTTATTCGTGTCAACAAGTTGGAATTAACATCAAATACTCAGGGCTGCAATCCCTTGAAGCTGTGAAAAAATTAAGTAGATAATTCTCCACGTGGCGCTACTACAATAGTTAGCACAGTCATGTTGTGTTATTTCCTTCCTGTAGGCACTTATCCAGGGGAAATAACTCCGTATTTTACTGCCACGTCATCCGATTAATGTCAACCGTCAGCAGATGATTGATTGATTGACATACGAACATACGCATAAATAAACATTTGTATTACACATAGCGTTTTCCCCTACTGAGATATTGGTGGTCTTATTGTGTTAATGTTATGTTTATCCTTAATATTATAGACTGATGAGACTGTGTGACTCAGTATTGATATAATATTTTTGTAATGATTGGTTTCTCTAAGATTTGATCAGGCTCGCACACGGAGGGATCCGTACCACCGTAAAATATTTACTTAACACAAATTTTTTTTATACTTTAGTAATAGACACGTTTCTTGTGTAATTTTATTTGTTGGTATAGCGGCCATAGTAGTCCGCACTCTGAAAATGTTAAGTATCTACCTATTACGGTTCAGAAGATACAGCCCTGTGATAGACGCACGGACGGCCTTAGTAATAAGGTCCTGTTCCGTAAAGGGTGCCCCTTTGGGTACGGAACGGGACCGATACCGAACCATAAAAATGAATATCAAATAATGACAACAGTGAATCTAGGTGAAGCATAGTCTGCGTTCGTAATAGTGTATTCAATTACTTACTTAATGAATATGAATTATCACACTAATCCATAAACTCACTTTGGTTTCATAATAAAATGTTTTGTAATCTGTAAAAAAGTGTGTGTGCCTTCCTAAGATAAAAAATCCCATAAATAAGAAGTAAGTAGTAGGATCTAAAATGACAGCAGTCGCAATGATAGATAACCATTATTACCGTCGGTACTCACTCGGAAGAATCATAATCATAATCGTCTTTATTTTTCGCAACACCTGAACCCAAAACCTAAATGGTTACCATTTACAGATTTAGCGAAAAAAAGAACACATATAACTTACATATGGTAAAGTAAACAGCAACTTCCTTGCGTAATAAATTCAAGCCAAGGAGAAGATGCTAAATATATTATCAAGCCTATTTTCCCCGAAGCATTAAGCAGAGGTGTACTTATACACCCACACACACACGCACACACCCCCACACCCACATTTGGCCAGTTATGTATAAGTCCCATGTAATAGGGGCGAGCCTATTACCATCAACCAAGCACAAACCGTCCTGGCTTCTACTGAGAAATTCCAGATAGAAAACCCAATAACACTTTGCCCGACCCGAGAATCGAACCCAGGACCTCAGCAGTAGCTCTTGCGCCCACTAGGCCAACCCGTCAGTGTTCTAAATCTACTATGTTACTAAATCAACACCTTAATTTGAAATATCTCAACGTTGAACACTATCTTCACAAGGAACGGTTTGTAAACAACCATTCTTCACCAAAACGGTTTAACTCCACTTTACTCTAGCGCCATTTACCGAGTAACTTATGTGATCAGTTATGTGCCATCTTAGCCCAATTTTTCATAAAAACAATTAAGTTTTAGTCAGCCATTACCGACCACCGACCATTATCTTAGCCACTACTGGCACGAATCCAATTTATGATAAATAGCTGTCGTGCACATATAAGTTTTACGACAACAAAAATACGAGTAAAGTCAGGGAAGTTAATTGTTTACCAAATTGACTACCAACTTAAATTGGACCGGATATTCGAATATCGGCCAGCCAGGCTGAAGTGGGAATGGGCCGGACACGTCTCACGAATGCACCCGGAGAGATGGGCAAAGATCGTCACTCACTGGACGCCTGAGGCAGGACATCGCCGTCGAGGTAGACCAAGACGAAGGTGGCGTGACGATCTAATATCATTCGCAGGACCAACATGGCCAGAGATCGCACAAGACAGGGAGGTTTGGAAGAAAAAAGGGGAGGACTTTGCTCAGCTGTGGGACACAAAAATAGGCTAACAAAAAAAAATCGATTCACAACTGTCATTCTTTGACAGTTGTATGAAATGGCTATAACACGAAAATTTAAGTAGTCTTTTTCTTAGCGTGTCGCTGACAATCAACAGTCTACAGGCAAACTAATGAGTTAAATTACCCTGTATATAGTCAGCTCAGAATTTGGCTACGAGCTTGGCACATTCAGTAGCGACCATCGAGTCCTGTAGCGTGCAGACATTGCAGACAACAGGACTCGCTGGATACGATATTAAGCGCCCCATTGTTTGGGGGATAGGACAGCACCACAGTTAAGGCTGATTTAGACAGGGTAAGTAACGGACTCCAAACTCGAGACAAGTCAGTGCTGACCCGATATTTACCCAGTGTAAATTGAATTTGGAGTCAGTAGTACTGACTCCACTCAAACTACAACTCAAACTCAAAGCATTTATTTCAATTAAACCATTACAGGCACTTTTGAATTGTCAAAATTAAGTAGTCGGTCAGTTAGTCAGAAAGTTGAAGCTAGTTGCCCATTCCAAAGCGTAGATCTCTATGGAGAAGAACGGGCAAGAAACTCCATGGACACTCTTTTAAATCAAGATATTACAAAATCCTGGGTACATTATTCATGTTGCTTCTATATGTGAGAACAATGTAAAAAAACACACAAATGAAAAAACAATACAAGAAATAAGATTAAAAATAAGCCTTGGCAGTTAAGAGATGACCAGTCTCAACCGACGGCGTCCGTTCACGAACATGACGCATGACTGACTCCCAATTCAATTTAAACTAGGTAAATATCGGGTCAGCACTGACTTGTCTCGAGTTTGGAGTCAGTTACTTACCCTGTCTAAATCAGCTTTTACACTCCAGGGCGGAGTCAATCTGTGAATCTCCACCTGAGCAGTTTTGTGTCAATTTGATGAACAAATAATTTCCCTAACTGTACAAAGATAACTTCTTGCCATACTGGGCAAGGTACCTTGGCATTGATTTACAAGAACTGCAAAGTCACTTGCTGGTATTTTATGCTAATGAGGGTAGCAACCTAATCTCGATGAGTAAGTGGGTTACTAGGGCCCCATAAGTATAAGGTAGGTGATATTATCAGTCCATCATGATCTTCTGAACAAAGACCGCCCACATAGATCGAGTGAGCTTGGGATTATAACGCCTGACAAGCAGATTTTAGCGCTGTATCTTGCCAGTTTAATGACGATGTGTTTAATTTGATAAAGAGTTTGCAAATCATTATTAGCAACTGCCATCTAAAACTGTAGCGAGAGCTGAATCCCCAGTCTGTCGCACTCTAAAGGTGCTAAATGCCCTTCCAACTGCCAACCTTGAATGTGATGTGTTTGCGGATGAATAGAGTAAAATTATGCGTATATGTCTGGCGTTCTGTAAAGAAAGTATGCAAGGGTGTCCACTGTGCCATGTTAGTTTTAAAGTAAACTATATTTAACATAATTATTGTCAACGTAATAATTGTCTCTAAGTTAATTAATGTAATTGGTGTTGTGCCGTTTTAATTAACTATAAATAAATAAAATAAATGATAGATTTATTTTAGGAAACTCTTAAGCCGATTCTAGACGTGTATAATATAATGTAAGTTACGCGAATTCTGCATGTGGATGGCACTATGAGCTATGATGTAACGCATGGCCTGGCGCATGCGCTGATCCATCGGCTGTCGGTTTTTAGCGTGGACACAAAAGCTCACTCGCTGTGTGAAACAACTCGAACAGATTCGCGTACAGTTTGTATGCTGTCCACACTATCAATACATTCCAGTCCAACGTACCAACGTCTGGACTCGGCTTTAGGTACAGCGTTGAGCGCTAACATCCAGTAAAAAAAGTAAAATATTGACTATTTTACTTCGATCGTTTCGTTCTGCATACGACGTTTAAGAAAACAAATTGATACCACTTCGATAAAGCGTATAAACGGTTAAACGATTTTTGACGATGGATTTGATGATGGACTTTTGTGTGCTTTTCCTCTTCAGTTCACAAGTATAGGTACTGCAGACTGAAACTGAATTAGGCTAGCCCAAATTCTTAAAATAATCTATTGCATCTTCTATAAGTACAGTCAACAAAAGAGATAAGTATGCAGGATCGTCGGATATAGTTGAAGTTTAGTAAGAAACCGATGGAAGTTCAGTTGTCGACTGAAATTGAATTTGATAAATGAGCTGTTTGTTTTCTATTATTTAATAAAATTAAATTTTATTCGAGAACATCCATCGGTTTCTTACTAAACTTCAACTATATCCGACGATCCTGCATACTATTTTGTTGACTGTACATTTTATAAATTGCAGTCGTTCGTGTCTGTCTGTGTGAACTAGTTGCTCTTTTAAACTACGCAACAGATTTTGATGCGGTTTTCATCATTTTCATTTAGAGAATTTATTCCGGAAGGTTTGTGTGTATTATACCTACATACTTTCATATCAAACATATTAATAACTAATTAACTAGCTAATGCCCGTGCTAATGTGTTGCAGTGGTATTTGTTACGAACCTTCTCCGATACGCACACAACCACCTGCCAAAGTTTCATCACAATCGGTAAAGCCATTTTTCAGTTTTTGCGAGACGAACGCACTGCAATTGATTTTTATATACCGTGGCCTCCAAAAGTTAGTTAACATTTTTCCACTTCAGCTGTGATGCCATATCATGATTTAAAATAAAAAAAAATATCAGGTACTCCTAAGGGATTACTTGATTATTTATTATCATAAGTCAAAGGTTTTTAAAGGCAATTAGTCAATAAAAACGTTATAGCAGCTCAAACATTTGGATCACTCAGAATTTTAAATCATAATGTGTTGTGTCAAAGCTAAAATGGTAAAATGGAGGCCACTGTATAAGAGAAGAAGATAAATAAATCTCGATTTTTTTTTAAATCGTAAATAACGTGCGAAGCAGTGGCGGCGGTTTCATATTGACAGTTCAACAATATTCATTGCGTTATTTACGTTGTTGAGCAGATACAATTTTCGTACATAAGAAGCAATGGATTAGCAATATGCTTCAAAATGATTCGAATTTTTCGAATTCGAATTCGAACGAGAGTAATAGTGTGTTAAGCAATTAGGGTGCCAGTCGCATGTATCTAAGAAACGATGGATGGGCTGCGTATTCACGCAGCCCATCCATCGTTTCTTATATCATCATATCATATATCGTTATATCGTTTATATCATCATTCGATGATATGGTTAGAAAGGAGGTGACTACCAAGATGACGACTAATAGAGAAGGATGGAAGAAAAAGACGATGATGCGATGGTGAAGATGTTGCGCCGACCCGAAATAAATTGGGATACGGGCAGGAAAATGATGGTGATTCTCTGTCACATCTAGGTATGTTCATTTTTTATTAGAAACCAATAAACCAGTGTCCAACATAATGCATTCAGTCAGTCAAAATCACAGACCGTAAAACTAGACAAAACAATGACATCACGAAACAATCAAAGCCTCATACCACCACTTTTTTACAAGATTATTTCAATAGAATTCTGTGATGTACCCATTAATTATGTACCACATAATATGAATCATTGGGATTACCATTCAGTACACCGTCTTCATCGCAAGATGTTGATGTTCGTGTAAAAAATCTGCCAAACTAATACTTATTGAGTGCAATCCGTAATTGAAGTTTCCGCGTAGGCGAATAATTCCTAAAGTACGTAAGCAGTGACATTGCCTACACCTGATAGAGATTATCAGAATCTCGACTGCAGATTAGAGAGATAGACACAGATAGACGGGGTAAATCAACATTTGGAAATCTCTATAAATGTCTGCAGGGTTAAATTTTCACCCAAGAAAAATTAAATATTATTCAGTTTCATGAAACCAAAGACGAAAATAAATGGACGAATCATGGAAAATTGCCTAAAATTCGTTCGATCCTGGTAGATATAAGATACTCGTCGTGCTATTCTGAAAAATCTCACCGTGCAAACTTGGGTGAAGTGAGCTGTCAATCATGGTGGCAAGACAATTCACTTCAAACTCACTTCACTTTCATTTTCACCGTGAGGTTTTTACAGAATAGCACGGCTGATAGCTGTGAATTTGTTAAGCTCCTGCAATTAAGGCTTTCTAAAGTAACCGTAAAACGCAGGATAGAAAATAAAAAATCGAGAAAACAAAGGACCAATAATCGAAGCTGCAAAAATGTCGTTCAGTTAAAAACAAATGATCATTAAACGTATTGAAATAGAAAGGACACGATTAAAGGTTAATTAATCTGTGGAAACAATCCATAAAATCCATTCCAACGCGACCATCGCAAACGGACACTGACAGAAATGTGTAGCAACAATAAAGAGAACATAAATAACATGCTTGTTATAATTATCAAGGCGAAATCGTTTAGTGTAGTGCCGTGATTTTATGACTAGAACGCCAGATAACGCTTGTTTAGCTAATTATTATGTTTATTGAAATGAGACAATAATAGTTGAAAGTTGATTGGGTTGGCGCCGCCGCTCATGTTGTCAGAACTACGTATGTGTATAGACAGCTCGCAGAAATAGAACGATCGTCAAATTCCTGTACGCAATCCTGGACATTAATCATAACATAATAAGGATGGGTGTTACTTGAAAATGTTAAGATGCGATTTTGACAGTATGGACCAAACATAGTGTGTAATTCGAGCGAACTTTATTGTAAACATGGCTGATGTTTCGACCTAATCCGTATCAAGAAAGTACACTTCCAATCGAGCAGCTCATGGCTTCGTTTTTCGTAGGTACCTACCTTGAAAGATCAAACATGTACTAGACAAATGATGAAAGACCATTTTCCAAATAAAATGCCACGTGAAACTATTTAAAAGCTACCGAGGTTACCGCAAAGTGCTATTCAAAATCGTTTGATTTGACAGATTTCGCAAATGGCGCACTTAAAGTTTTTGGCGGGAAATGCCTCGTAAATTATAAATAGCACCTGTCAAATTCGGAGCGCCAACCACTGACGGCCCTCAATAAAATTTAAAAATAGAACCATTGATAATGGCGCCATGATTTTGACAGATATATTAAAACTGTTGAAGTGTGTGGCGTGGCGTCCTTGCAAATCCATACTATATAATATTATAAATGCGAAAGTGTCTGTCTGTCTGTTACCTCTTCACGCTTAAACCGCTGAACCGATTTAGATGAAATTTGGTATAGAGATAGTTTGAGTCCCGGGAAAGAACATAGAATAGTTTTTATCCCGATATTCCCACGGGATCGACACTTATGCGGGTGAAACCGCGGGGCGCAGCTAGTCTTTATATATATTGTTCTTTTTTAAGTAATTTTCAGAACTGATTGATTTGTTTATTTCGATTACTCACAAAAATTTTACAAAGATTTAATTACTTAGATATAAAAGAAGATTTAATTCGACATAAAACAAAGTGCACCTTTATCTAAAATATCTTATCGAACAACTTGGCATTCGGTGGAACGCTTACAATTTTATTTACGTACCCTATCCGAACGCCTACTCATCAGAGTAGTTTTAAAATAACACACAGTAAAAATAATTCGGAACTTATCAATCATTCATCATTTATCAATCTATTGGTTTAAAGAAAATAATAATATCATCATCTATCCATTTCCGATGTTAGGAAAGATATAATATTTAAGAGCTACTGATCGCTGAAGTTAATAGAATAAGCATTTTATATAGAACATTAAATCTTTAATACGATAATTTGCAATCAACAAATATTGGATTACAAGTTTATTTAACTAATTTTCTGCTATACCTAAGTAAAGTCGTTACTTCCTACGGTCTCCATTTGGTGATGTTCGAGGTAACATCACAACAAACATACCTATTGACATATCACATTAACGTTAACGCGATAATTCGTGTAGTAATATTAGTATTTCCATTTACATTTTACAGATTACCAAAAATATGATAATCTGCTAAATTAACAATGTAACTTGTAAGTGACACTGATATGTTTTTACTAAAACGGTTCTTCCCCGATTATAGTATATATTTATATTATATATGACATAATATAGCCTTAGTCACGGTCACTGCAATCACTGCAGCTTAGAAAGAGACAAAGTTAGCTTCACATAATATTAACTTAAGAAATGCCTCTATATAAAATCATAAAAAAAACTATTCAGGACAGAAAAATGAAAAAAAAAACAGTCATGATATAAACCACGACGTACATAAATATCGTGCTAAGAATCAACAACAAAATCTTTTATCAACAAAAATCGAAATCCGACAACTCACCTTCAAACCTCACTACAATACAGCACAATACACACACCACATCTTCACAAAAAAGTCCTTTACAAACTAAAAATTTCTACAAAAAAATTTGGTCCTAAGTTGCGGAGAGAACAACAGGAGCAACGCGTTCGCTCCGTGGAGGAGACCGACTCTTTTGACGAGCGCCTCGCATTTCCTGAACGTGAAAGTTTCAGAATAAGCATGCACGTATAGATTACCGAAGTTGGTTTAAAGATAAGTGAAGATCGTGAGACTGTGAGTAAACAATGCTTGTCTGGTGTTGGGCGAGTATGTTTATGTGGGAAACGTTATTGAATTGTTTTATCGTAAACTTATGTATTTAGTTTTATATCTTGACGACTTGATTTTTGTCATTTTTGAATTAGCGGTCGTTTTAAATGCGCGAAAGTCAATGAATATACATATTTCATTAAATTAGTTTATTTATAGAACTCATGATCATTTCAGCGGCTTTTTTTGGTGCAGAAAAGTTTCAGACGAAATCATCTTTACTCTAACCCCGAGTCCTTGGTTCCTAAAAGGCACTACTGTCTTCAATGCACCAAATAGTTTCAATTTTATGATCATCTCGTATTACATAATTCACTATGGACCAGTAAACGTCATAGTAAACTTGATTTATGATTCAAGAGAATTCCTACTCTTCATCTGCCTCACGTTCCAGTTTTCCACGCTATGTTCGGATTGGCTGTGAGTGTAAGCAAATGCAAACATGCAACTAAACATCAATACTTATTTTGGAGTACAAGTTCCAGTCCGTCGAAGCTTGCATGTACCCCCCATAGTTATTACCAAATATTCTTCCGACTACATTCAACTGCTGCCATTTGGTGCCAAAGATATGCTCTACGAAGCATGGAGTGCTGTCGAGTTTCTCCATAAGTAAAGAATACTTCTCATCTACAAAGCAAACACGGCCAATAGCTCAACCTCGCAGTTCAATAGATGGTTCTCAATGATGTTCTAATACAACCTACACTGAAGAATAAACAAACTACGTCCCACCTACAACTACATAAACGTCTAAGCATGCACTAACAAACTGCATGCCCGCGTCGACCCACCATCATTAAACGATAAATCACTACGAAATATGTGTAAAAGCATTTGTCAAATTATCATAAAACATGGCCGGCGCATTCGAGACGTTTGATCTGTCCTCATACACTTTGTTTAAACAATCAGTTATCTATTTTAAAGCGTAAGTACGGAGCAATCCGCGGCGGGCGGCAGTTAACTCAAGTTTATCGTAGTTACTGCGATATTTCACCGCCTATTAGCCACATCTCGGAGGCCGTATTGCCAGCGTAGAGTTTTGCGTCGGTGTACTATTATTACTGAGCTTTCAGATATTGTGTTTCTATTCTACTATGAAATACAAACAGAGGACTTTATTTTATTGGAGTTCGGATATTCCTGTTTTTGTACAAATAAGTACTTATTTAAAATAGTCGATGATTAAATTACCAACGGATTCGGCCTCGGCACTGGAATTCGTGATAAAACGTAATCAACATTTAAATATTTTTGATAGAGCACCAAAGCAGTAACCTGGTCTTCGCTTTATTTCGTAATAGCCTGGTTAAGGACTTATTAGCTGATTGGCTTTTTCAGTGAGGTATGTTTTTGTTATCCACCCTGGAGAGAAACCGCATCTTATCTTGGTGAGCTTTAACATCATAATTTATGAGATGACCCATTTGACGTGAAAGCATACATCAAGCCCCCATTTCATTCAGAGTACCGACATATGAGAACGCCTATGATCTCAGATAGTGACACTCACATTTACGGGCTGAGATATGACGATCTAAGTAAATCATAAATAGTCTGCATATCTGGCAACCCGACGCTTGTCTCGTGGCGCCGTCTGCGCGGGCGCCGTCCCCCGAGCGCCGGCGCCTAACGCCAAATTATGTAATAGTACGCGTAGAATTAATTCTGCTTGCGTTGGCGCCATTACATCGCCTTATCAGCATTATAATTAGCCCACGGATTCTTCACATAGATATTTGCGTTTATCGATTTTGTTTTTTGGATTTTAACTATTTTCGTGTTTAAGCACAGTCCAGATCGATATATATAACTTCATGGAGCGTTAAGGTTGGCTGCAGATTTAGTCCCCAGACATGATAGCCCAGGTGCATTTGGTACACAAACACAGATCATTCAGGATGAAAGCAGCTGTCAAGATCACATTCAAAGGACAACTACAGCGTGTTGACTTTGGCAAAATCATAGTTTACTATTTAGCAATTAAACTATAAAAATATTGACATGAAGAACCGACCTTCCACCAATCCAATCTCAACGCCTGTGACAGACTTTGGACTGTAGGACTAACAAGTTCTACTTTGCCCGCATACCCAAAACAATGTTAAAGTGCAGAATAGTACCAATAGATCCTAAATGCTTTAATCATGAACATCGGCCTTTCAAAAGCAGCAATGGACGGCTACAAGGAAACTCCAGGACACCAACTAGGTACCTACGTACCCATGTTATGTAGGAATATTTGATCATAAACTTTGAGAATCGTACCAGGGATCTCACTGCAACGGGTGACGCATTCCTGCATCCGATTACCTATGCTTTTAAACATAGAAGTTTACCATAACATTTACCTGTATTTTCATGACCAAAATATCACTTTTCTCTAAAAATAATATACTTACGTGGTTTGTTTAGTCAAAGGAAGTAGCAACATCACCGCTGACGTCATTGGGTACATCCGCACACCTGCGTACGAGTACATATCTGATGGCAATCAACACTTCGATTCCGTATCGATTGTTGGTCGAGTTGAACGTTCGCACGGTGCTTTCTCTATTTTTACCCTGACCGCAAAATATCATCTCCAACCGACTAGCGTCTCGCTGTACCGACCATGTTTAAACCACAAGGGACCAAAGGACCAATAACATTGATATGACTATTTACTTTTGAGAATTTAAATTAGCATTTCAATGCAAAAGTATCAAGTTTCTAATTATACTAAACTCAAACTCAAAACATTTATTTCAATTAAACCAATTACAGGCACTTTTGAATTGTCAAGGGGTCGGTCAGGCAGAAAGATGAAGCTAGTTGCCCATTCCAAAGCGTAGGTACCTATGGAGAAGAACGGGCAAGAAACTCCATGGACACTCTTTTAAATCAAAATAATATGGTTACAAAGTCTTGGTTACATCATTCATGTTAAAAATTATACATGTGACAATGACGCAGAACGTTAAAAGCGTCCATAATGAAAAGATGAGAAAAAAACAACAATTCAAATATTAAATTAAAATAAGCCATGGCAGCAAAGAGATGACTAGTCCCTACTGACGGCGCCCGTTCACGAACATGATACCACAGTTTTTATTTCTAAATACAGTCACACATCTTTCGAATAATCTTCGGGTATTGAGCGAAGCTGGTGAAGATACCTTGAAAACCAATAAATCCAGGTGTTATAATAACTAGTCAACTGCTATTTAACAGGACCAGTTTTACCATAAGGAGCTGTAGTACTATTAAGCTTAATTAATTAAATAACTCCGAATGTCATCATCTGCCCAGCCTTTTCCCAACTATGTCGGGGTCGGCTTCCAGTCTAACCAGATGCAGCTGAATACCAGTATTTTTTATCTGACCTTCACAACCCAGTTACTGTGTAATAAATACGATACCCCTTGGTAAGACTGGTTGTCAAACTTTCGGGCTTCTGATTACCCGTAACGACTGTCAAAGATCCACGAATGACAGCCGGGACCAACGGCTTAACGTGCTTTCCGAGGCACGGAGGGGTCTTGATATGTAAAGATGGTCATCCATCCACAGACCAACCGCGGCAAGCATAGCTTACCCTGATCGATCGACCAGCGCGGCTGTTTTTATTTAGCCACGGGCCCCTCCTATAAATAACTACGAATGTATGAAATTCCAATTAAAATATCTAACACAGCCTTAAAAGCACGCTCTTGTTTACATTCTTGGAGGAAAAAACTAATTTTTACTAAGTATGAAGCCAAATGTTTTATATGTCATTTCGACATATTAGTTTTCCGACATCTTTTTTAATGTGGCGCCAACGGAATTCCAAATGCTGACACGAAGTCTCTGATAACCTTTTAAAGTGATATATTGCATAAAAGCCATATATGCCTTATTAAATTTTAAGACCGCAAGGTTGGTCCCATCGGATCGCCTAAAATACCATATATTGCGCTTTACCTCCGAGAGCTGTTTTTGTTGGTGTTTTGGCTGTTATTCCATCCAAGTAGAATACAAAATTAATCATCAACGTATTTACATTTCGCAGTTAATGTCAGCTTGTACAGATATGGCTGATTTTCTAAACTAAACACAACGTTTGGCAGATAATTATGTTTCCTGTGCCGTGACCCCAATTATCTGTCCTTATTGGACGACCAATATCAGAAAGACCAACTTTTCTTACCTAATCGACCTATAGTAAAGTTGAGTTGACCTTTTCTGACTAGCCAACAGTCAAGAACGGTGGTCGGTGGTGGCTCAATGGTAACGGCCCCGACTTACGAGTTGTTGGACATAGGTATGAACTTAGGCAGGCGCTTCCATCATCACCATCATCATTTCAGCCGAAAGACGTCCACTGCTGGACATAGGCCTCCCCCAAGCACCTACACTTCAACCGGTTCTGTGCTTCTCCCATCCAACGGGTTCCTGCGGCCTTCACAAGGTCGTCGGTCAACCTTGTGGGAGGTCTTCCAACGCTACGTCTTCCGGTACGCGGTTGCCACTCCAGAACCAGGCAAGCGCTTTACTTTGTGTAAATAATTTCATCACCGCTGCTCTCAAAACGGTGAAGGAAAACATCGCGAGGAAACCGGCATGTCCTAGAACCAAAAATTCGAAGACATGTGATAAGTACTACTGACCCGCATTGGGCCCACGTGGCAGATTACAACTTACTCCCTCTCGAAGAGAGGAGTCCTGTGTACCAGCAGTGACATTATTTATAGGCTGATTATACTTATACAACTGTCAAGTGCTTTTTAAGGGGTTCGTCACACGTAATCATACGTTCACGGATGTTCGCAGCCGACGCAGCTCAATTTTGCAGATGGTCCGACCGGCGCCAAAGCCATTTAGCCACGACCCTCTCAAATTGAAATTAATTATCTGAACAAAAATATTAATCGTGTGTTAGCATTAAGGAAAAGGACCAAAAAGCAGTAAGAAAAAAGAAATACCACCATATTCGAACCTACGATGTACAACTCGTAAGTCGCTGTCGTTACCAATGGACCAGCACAGCTGGAAGAGCTCTGCTGGCTAAACAAATCAATCTGCCTAGCCTTTTCCCAATTCCGTTGGGGTCGGCTTCGTCAGACTTTCGGGCTTCTGACGACCCGTAACGACTGCCGGGACCAACCGCTTAACGAGCTTTTCGATCCTCGGAGCGGTCTTAATATGTAAAGATCATCCACGGACCAACTGCGGCAAGCGTAGCTTAACCCGATCTATCGACCCGTGCAGTTATACTTAGCCACAAGCCCCTCTAAAGAAATACCACCATCTACCAATTATTTCGACCACAAAGATTGCTGTTCCGATCCGAAGGGAGGTTAACAATTTGCGGGACACTAAACGCCCAGACATAATAACAATAAAACTTCTAACGTGTTTCTTCAATGGGTTAATGATTGTCGGAAAAACATTAACCTAGTTTTACAGATAATGATGTTACTTTCAACGAACAAAAAGACAAGAACCGCAATTACCTGCCGTCGAAATGATAGATGAAACATTTATTATGAGAACTAATGTTCACACAATAATTTAATTAAATAAAACTAAAATATTCAACCACAAAAACTGCAGTGAATGATATTATCTTGCATAACAACGTCACTGGACCGCGTCTGTCTGAGGGAACCGTATTAAATGGTTTGTGGTATGACGCACGACCGTCAATGCGCGAGGCAATGCGAAAATTTCAGTGCCTATAAACTCCCTATAGGTACGACGCACAATCATACACATACAGACCTACATACACATACAGACGGCCATCACTCAGGCGCCCCACATAGTGCGGGTAAACACTTTAACTGATCAATGTAAAACGCTTACAAAACTGTTACTGCATAAAACATTTTTCCTAGATTCTTACTAGAACAAAATGTTGAAAAACTAAAACGAATTATGGCGAACTAGCAACCCGCCCCTAAGGGCTTAATCCCTAAGCACCGAACCCGTAGATTCGGTCGAAGTTACGGGCGCTTTCTACACCGTAATATCACATACGGACATACAATTTTATTAGTAGTGGCCCGAACTAGTATTATTGAATGATAGTACGATTTGACAGTTGACCCTCGCACATAAGTCGATTTTAGGCATTTAGGCGGTCAAAAATATTTTACAGTGTATTTTGCTTTTTTTAGCTTTATTTTATCATTTAGTGTTGTTCTTTGTGTAATAAGCATGTTTTACTGACGAAACACGGAAATAATTCAACAAAAATTAAGAGTATTACCATATTTTTATTATATAAGTAGTTATAACATTTTTTTGTATTTGTAAATATGTATTTCAAAATAATATAAATCAGCTTTAGGCCAAAGCAAATATAAAAATTAACTATTTATTTATTCCTCACTTTCTGCATCTGATATATCAGACTCTGTGTTTGGTTCAGCTGGTAATAGCATATTTATTGTTTCTGGACAAAATGATCTTGCTTTGATGCTTTTTTTTCTTTGTCTAATGCTACTTAATAGTGGATCTGAACTCAACAATAATCTATTGTAAACATCAAGGTTGCAATGCTCCCTTGAAAATTTTCTAGCATAATTTGCCCGATGTAACCGAAAATGCTTATTTCGTGCTTCGGCTGCCTCTTCCGACAACTGTCCTATTGGCAATAATGCATTTTCAATAATTTCTGCGCCATGTATTAATATTTTATGCATAGTCCGAGTCATGGGATGCCACCCATACAGATCACAATACAATCTTGCTGTTTCCATAGCATACTCATCAAATTTATTGATGTCTATTTTGTGTCCACTTGAAATCGTTTCCAATATAACTTTTAAACGATAGATGAGATTAAAATCTACTTTTGTTATGTCTGCAGCCAAATGTGGGTTTTCAAAAAATTTCATAAATGCTTATGTTATCAGGTGTGTCACCATAACAGGTCAAAAGGTAGTTTTCCAAATAATTTAGTTTATCACTCAAATTAGGCAAATCTTGCAGTTGCATTTTATCGTAAAGATAACGTCGTGTCACTACTTTTTTACCAGAGGTACCTAAAGCAAAAAAAATACACTTTATAAAATTTAATAGAAAAAAGTTATTTTATTTTTGTATGACTTCCAATCTTTAAAAACCTATAAGTCGGAAATTCGCGGCCATTCGCACTTAAAATATGTGTCGTAAACTAGCCTTATATGTAAAATATATAAAACCAAAAAAAAAATTTCGCGAGAGAAGGCGATAACATAACTTAATTATATTTGAACAAAAAAATTAACCAAAAAAATAAATTGTTTATATACCCTCTTTTAAAATTGAACCGATACTATAAAATGAAGTTAGCACACTTAAAATACATTAGAATATAACAACTCATACCTGAATTACTTGAATCCATCACACAATAAATTACAATTGCGTGAAGATCAAGTTCGAACCTGCGCTGTCGCAAGCAAACGAGGCATGTTTAGTAGGTGGGGGGAGTAAATTCTTGTTACTGGTATATTTCTCTTTCTATCTTAGCTATAAATTATTGGTTGATAACCTTTTCATTTAAGAAATTGACTTATGACCGGCTAATTTTTAATAATCGACGTATGTGCCTCGTTGGCTCTCGATGTATTTTGTCCGTCCGAGAAATTGAATTTGACACTCGTTTGACGCATCAAGTACTTTGAGAAGGTCCCATAACTTTGTTGACGGACTTAGAGAGTAGAGTGATTCGCACGGTGTTTAAGACTTGACAAAACATCGAGGTTTATTTAATATACATATGTAAGTTTTAACAATAATGAATTCTCTAAATAATGGTGAAAACCGCATCAAAGTCCGTTGCGTACCTATTTTAGAAGTATGCAGTCACACATTGTCAAAGTCAAAGTGACTTTAATCCATATCTATTCTAATATTATAAATGCGAAAGTGTGTCTGTCTGTTACCTCTTCACGCTTAAACCGCTGAACCGATTTAGATGAAATTTGGTATAGAGATAGTTTGAGTCCCGGGAAAGGACATGGATAGTTTTTATCCCGATATTCCCACGGGATCGAAACTTACGCGGGTGAAACCACGGGGCGCTGCTAGTTTATAATATGTATAGATATTATACAGGGTGGCCCAGAGAGAAATGCACTTTTGATTTCGCGCGGATTTCTAAACGACAAAATAGAGGGGCGCGGGGATAGCAGGGGTGCGTAGCGCAGTTTTTGTAATTTTAGTCACCATGAGTCATTACACGGGAGAGCAGCGCGCGTTTTGTGTCCGCGCATTTTACGAGAATGCTCGATCCTATGTGACTGTTCGACGGCTTTACCGTGTTGAATACGAGTTGCGGCGCATCAGTGAGTGTCCAAGCACTAATTTAATAAAGCAATGGATTGAAAGATTCGAAAGGACAGGATCGACGCAAAAAATGCGGCCTCGAGGTCGTCAAAGAGTATCACGGACCGATGAAAACATTCAGCGTGTTCGAGAATCTGTACGCGCGAATCCACGAATGTCGGAGCGCAAACGTTCATCGGTTTTGGGAATCTCTAGATCGACCTTGCAGCGAATTTTGCGGCTTGATTTGAAATTACATCCTTATAAGATGCAGCTAGTGCAGGAACTAAAGGCAGCAGACTTCGAGACTTCGAGAGCATCGCCGTAGTAAGAGACATGTTCCCACAAAAGTTAATTTCACGCAGGGGTGACATCTCCTGGCCACTAAGAAGCCCCGATCTCACTCCAGCAGACTTCTTTTTGTGGGGTTACCTAAAGAGCAAAGTGTACTCTAGTAATCCAACAACTCTGCAGCAACTAAAGCTTAATATTCGGCAAGAAATGGAATCCATTTCAAGGGAAATTCTCACGAAAGTTTTCCAAAATTTTGATGCCAGATTGGAAGAATGCTGTAACCGTGAAGGACACCATTTAGACGATGTAATTTTTAAAAATTAAATTTCATTTAATTATCTTTAAAATTGTAATAAATACAAGTTCTACAAAATTATACAGTTTTTTTTCTTAAATTTTCAAAAGTGCATTTCTCTCTGGGCCACCCTGTATCTTCATATTTCTAATAGGTACGTCTCAGTTTACTTACATTAGCAGTGATAAATGTGCCAGATAACCTTTGAAACCGATCAAAATATCGATTTATATTATTTCACCTGCACGAGAAGAAAGATGTTCTGACATTACAATTTTAGCGCCACTAAGAATTTAGAAAATAACGCCAGCACTTACTAAGAAGCAAAAAATATAAATAAACATATTTTCTTATAAGATTCTTTGAATTTCATCTGAATTTTGACGACGAGTGACTCATGACCCTGAGTTTGTTTTGCCTTTTTTTTAAGCGGTCAGTAAACCAATAAACGCCTGAGCTAGAAAGAATAGGTAGTAGATAAATTGCATTTATGTGAGAACAACCCTTTACCCTTCGAATCAACAATACAGTACCTACATATGTTGAGTATTACGAACAAGAACTCATTGCACTTATGTATGTGACTGTCTGTCATCGGAGAAGATGTAGGTAACAATAAATTATCTCGAAGCTTGAAAATAAAGTAATTTTTAAATAAGTACTAAAATCATCATCATCTGCCTTTTCCCAACTAAGCTGGGGTCGGCTTCCGGTCTAGCCGCATGCAGCTGAGTACCAGTATTTTACATGGAACGCCTGCCTATCTGGCCTCATCAACCAAGTTACTGGGTAATAACCCCTTGGCAGGTTGTCAGACTTCCGGCTTCTGCCGACCCGTAACAACTGTCAAAGATCCATAAAAAAAAATAAGTACAAAAACATGAATTCTTAAATAAAACATTCTAGTGTATTCTTGATCGAAGCCATTTACAGATTGAAATTCATTTCCCTAAGCGCACTACGACAGCATTTTACATTCAACTGCATCAAAATTCCCCTGCAAAACGCAGGGACAATCTTATCAAATAAATCGCAGACAATACATAAACATTTTACAAACGGGACGCAATTGTAAACCTCCAACAAACGTAGCGTTTCCAATCTACGAGCGAATCCAATTCCTTAAGTCGGCGGCGCTTCGTCAGCACACATTGAGACAAACCATCGCGACAGTTGGCAAGGCAAGACTGTAATAAGTAAACCAGTTTAACCAATGTACCTATGTACAGTTCATGGCAAAAATATATGTATTATTCCTACACTTAGCTAAATTCTAGGCACATTGATTTTGTTCCAAAGCTTGCCTGTCGGTATCGTCAAATATTATGACGACCGTTCTTATACGTCTTGCGAGCGTTTTTCTGACCCTGTAATGTCAAGACATCGTCGAAAATTACATATCTAATGTCTATAGATTGAGACTATAGCGGCCTTCTGCAAAAAAGTCTGTAACATAGACATAAAGGTATTTCCACACATAACATTTCAACTGTAAGTTGATCTAAAGGTCTATTCCATTATTTAGAAACGTTCAAAACCTAATCGCAATCTCAACAATGTCAAAAACTAGCTTCTGCCCGCGTGGATATCGGAAATTATCCCACGGACTCGGGCTACTGGGACAAAAAGTAGCCTATGTCCTTCCCCAGGATGCCATCTATCTCATTACAAAATTTTATCGAAATCTGTTCAGTGGTTTATGGATTTAGGTAAATTAGAGGTATTTTTGACAGATTGAGACTAGAATGTGATTATGCGGCCGTTCCTAAAAAACAGGAATCGCTTGTAAATATTTTTGCCCTCGCCTGTACCTACAGATTCGGTTGTGAACATGTGTACGTCAACAATGAGCTCATCCGTCACTGTCGTCGGCCGGGCGCTGTCAAAAAACTGACGCCGCCGTGACACCCACCGGGTTGAGGATGATACTGCACCGTGATACTGCAGATTCAGTAAGACAATTGTATTAATGAATGATTGAGTCATTCGATTGTGGCCTGTGGTAATGATCTTGTTGCTATGGAGTTGTTATTTTTGAAGTGGTAACTATGCGCTCGTCCGGCGCATCCTGGATAGTCAGCCGCACTCGCAACCGGCTGATTAGATAATTTTTTTACCAATGCATGAGCTTGTGCAACTGCGTACTGGAAAGTTCAGCGTGGGTAGGCCTCCATAAGCTGCACCCTAATTGCGTTGTCACACACTTTCAGTAACAATCTGAATGATTTTGAAGGATATTGCTAATCCATTGCTTCATATGTTCCATAATTTTTTCTGCTCAACAACGTAAATAACGCAATGAATGTTGTAGAACTGTCAAAATGAAAGTCGTTGCTACTGTTAGTGTGTTATGTAATTACCCTGCAGGACCGATGAATTGGTGAAAGTCGCGGGAATCCGCTAGACACGAGAAGCACTGGACAGGTTGATATGGCGATGCTTGGGGAAGGCCTATGTCCAGCAGTGGACGTATTTCGGCTGAGTGAGGATGATGATGATATCTTTTATGGCGACATGTTGGAATTAAGAAAAAAAAACAAATTAGTATCCTCAATTCGAAGTCTCCATTTTAAAACGGAATTATTATCTAGATAACCCAATTCGAGTACTTATCTAACAAGAATCTAACATATGCAAAGTTTGGCACGATTTTCAAGTTAACTCGCTAGAAAACAGACACGAAATACGAAAACGAAAATGTTTGCCAACGTATCGTGTTCCTCGAATATTTTCTATTACAAGCTAAATTTATTCCAGTGTCGTTTGGCAAAACGTGTCTCGGAAACTCAGGCTTTTATATCCAGATTCTTGGATACGTAAGACTGGAAATGTTAGATCTTATGCTCGAACTTTATCGATCAGGGACGATAACAACTAAGGTCGAAGATACATAGCTATAGTCTGTTCCAAAAGTATGTAATAGAAATGTAAATAAATGGGTCAGAGCGGCAATTTTCGTAATTTTAAGAACGTTCACAGTCTGATCTCAGTCTTAATCTGTCAAAAATACGAATTTCCCTACATCTTTGACAAGTTTCTGACATTGATTGTCGCTTTTAATCACAGGAATTGGCCTCTGATCTTAGTCTCAATCTGTCAAAAATAGGGTCCGGACCCGTGCTTCACACAGTTTCTGCATCTGGGTGAAGCACGGGTACTAAGATCCCAAGCTTGGGTCCCGTGCTCCAACACAGTGATCAGTACAGTCAAGTAATTAAGGGGCTTACACGAGCTAAACGCAAAAAAACGGTAGTTTTCGAAACAATAAAAGTATATGATCGCCTACAGTAAACAAAATCAGAAAAATATATGATATTCTTCAGGATATTTGCTAGATAGATAGTGTTTTGAAAACACAATACAACTAATTTGGTACGATAGAAAAAAATCATGAACATACCTCTAAAAAACTTTCTTTTTACAATAAAAACCATACTAATATACATACAATCATTCTGATTTTTTGTCAGATTATTCTACAAGTAACATACTAAAATGATAGTGTTTTATTTTTTTATTTAAAACAATAGTTTTTTTGTAAATCGAATATTCATAGTTCCGAACATAAAAAGTGCGCATGTGTGCGTGAACGCCCGCGTAGCGACACTGCCGGCCGAGGCCTGATGCTATACGGACGTGTCGCTCTTTTCGCCGCACTATTTCCGTCAAGATTGTTATGTTTTTGTTAAGTTTTATTTGTAAATTCATTGTTTATTATTATTTGCATATCTTCTTTCCGTAAATATTTTTATTTCGTGTAAATATAAAATACTTTTAAGTTTGTTAAGTATGGGTGCAAGGCGCGCGCCATCTATTGTACGGCGAGTCCCAACTCCCGGGCGTTTCACTTGTGTCTCCCGGCAGTGGTCCGCGTAACATAACAAAGTTAAAATAGGGTAATAATTTGTAAATAAATGGGAAATATAGTGAAACATTCCGTTAGGAGGACTTCAAAACGTTCATATAAAACAAAAGCCGAACATAATATGAACGAAAGTAAAAAGTATGAGCATTTTATTTTTAACTGAATATTTTTATTTTTGCAATAAAACTATGAATTTTGGTAACATCTAAGAAAGTGCAGTCATTTTGCATAAGGTAAGTATTTTCGACTTCGCGTACATCCGTCACACCGGCGCATGTGGACGACGTGTAGATTTGTATTCGAGAGTCCCCGGGTTCGATTCCCAAGGTTACGAAATCGTACTTTCTTTTTAAATTTTATTTAAATGTATTTTGAATTTTTAGATAAATAGTGTTTTGAAAACATGATACAACTAATTTGGCACGATAGAAAAAAATCATGAAGATACCTCTAAAAACTTTCTTTTTACAATAGAAACCATACTAATATACATACAATCATTCTGATTTTTTGTCAGATCATTCTACAAGCAACATACCAAAATAATAGTGTTTTATTTTTTTAGTTCAAACAATAGTTTTATTGTAAATAGCATATTCATAGTTCCGAACATAATAAGTGCGCATGTGTACGTAAACGGTAAACCCCCGTGTAGGAATAATGCCGGCCGAGGCCTGATACTATACGGGCGTGTCGCTCTTTTCGCCGCATTATTTATATGTACATACATTCATTGTTTATTATTACTATTTGCATATCTTCTTTCTGTAAATATTTTTATTTCACGTAAATATAAAATACTTTTAAGTTAAAATAGCGTAATAATTTGCTATCAATTATATCATTTGTAAATATGGGAAATAAAGTGAAACATTCCCTTAGGAGGACTACAAAACGTTCATATAAAACAAACGCCGAACAAAGTAAGAGCATTTTATTATTACTGAATATTTTTTTTCACTATGAATTTTGGTAGTTTAAGAAAATGCACTTATTACGCATAAGCTCAGTTTTTTCGACGACATACGCAATCGTTACATTGGCTTATGTAGACGACGCGCAGGTTTGTGTTCGAGGGTCCCCGGGTTCGATTCCCAGTGATACGAAATCGATTTAATTTTATTTAAATGTATTTTGAATTTTTAAATATATTTTTATAAATAACTAAAAAAACGTCTACAATGTAATTATCTTTCACAGGAGAAAGAAAGTCGAAAATATCAACACAGAAGTTACTTCTAATGCGTAAGTACCTACACGTTTTCTAAGCCATTGTAACAATAAAAAAACCTAAATTTATTAACAGACCGCGACTTATTGATAATGTGCATAAAGAAATCACAGATTCATCCGAAAATTGCGATGAAAATTATCACAAGCAAGAGTTTAATTTTTATTGATTGTGTTTATAATAAATAGAAATCATAATAATTATGTATGAATGTTAGGTACGAGTAGGTACCTAATCCTTGAGGCCGTTTACACATCGTGCCGCAGCTGCAGCGGCATCGCCGCCGCCGCGGCGCCGCTGCATCAGTCACCCTTGGATTTGTATGAACATACGGCGCCGCCGAGCCGCCGCGCCGCACCGCCGGCGGCGCGGCGCGGCGACGAGTTTTGATAAGATCTATCAAAACTCGCCGCCGCACAGTGGTCTGAAAATCGAGCTCCATACTCATAGAAATTTAAAGTACGGAAATAAAAAAACAAAAATTGTAATGGGTCTAGTATACCTCCCTTTACGTAATATTAACGTATGGATGGTATCAGTCGCTCCACGCGTGAGAAAAAAAGTTTTTTGTTTTTTTTTTGTATGGGAGAAAAGAAAACACTTAATGTACATTTTTTTGAAACTGAATGGAACTGATAGGCTGGAGCTCACACGAGCTATTGTACCATACACGGCCATCAAGATGACATACAATTCATGCACCGTTGGGCGCCGCTTTGCACGTAGCAAATTTTTGAAATTTTGTGTTTTCGATATGTGATTTTTCAAATCTTTGACGTGAATAAATGAACTTGCTGATCGATTTACTTATACTATCGTTACTTTTAGCCTGCTTATGACCTTTATGATGACAACAATTAAAAATTATGTTGATTATAAGTACCTATACGTTTTTTTTTAATTTCATTCCAAGAACTACTTAACTCATTTAATCACCGTTGTAGTGTATCTATTAAATAGATATGTAAACACTGTCTCATTCACACAAGCGGGGTAGCTGCTGTCAGTTATGTTATGTCATCTGTCAGTTACGAGGAATGGCGGGAAACAGACAAAGTGAAGCAGGCTATATACGATGGCGCTTGGTGTGGTAGTGAGCCAGTGAAGTGATATGTTTAACATAAGTACGGAATCAACAGGATTCTACAACCGTGATTATGGTTGAGTTATAATTAGATACTGCTTCAATCTGAGCCTCAATCAGAGCCTGTTCTTCCACGATGTTCAACTTGTTTTCGTTTGAAAACTTAAAATAAATTGGTCAGCAGAACATTGTGGAAGATGGCTTTGGATTCTCCCATACCTTTTCTTCGCCACAAACTAAGCGCAGAGGCACAAAAGAACACATAAACATACTGGAATCGTCTTCGTCTGCCATAGTTTGCTTATACAAACTTTGCCCTGAAGCACCATCAAAGCCATACTTGCATATAATTGTTAACTCTTTGCCATCCAGCGAAGGTTCCACACGTAGGAATTTTCCAAGCTTTGCACAGTTTTATCCAAAATTTAGCTTTACTTTTACCTCTCCTTCCGTGATGTACAATGGTAACTTTTGGAGGGCAGCAGTCCTTCTTCGCCTCAAGGATGGCAGTATAAGAAGGACACAGTGGTACTCCTTCTTCTTTTGCACAAGATCTTAATGTTATATACTGCCACTTCGAAAGCTTCAATGAGGTCAAAATAAATAAAGCTTTATCAGCGGAATATATAGGCACAGTTTCCTTGGGCTTTAACAATTTATTTATCCTTGTAGCCTCTTTGCTCCGAGACTAGTTTAACGATATCTGCTATATTCTTGTCGAGCCTTTTCAGGAAGAACATCGTAAGCGCCAAAAATCCCAAAAAACTGTTTTCATATTTACAGCCAGATCAACTGATTATATATATATATAATATATTAACCGCCAGATCTTAATATTTGAATTAATAGGGAGTTGCCCTTAAAACACTAAGTAAAAATTTCATATTGATGCTATAAATATTTTGAAAATGTTTAAAAAAAACCTTCTCCTGTAAAATATGCAAAATGGCGGTTACGATCTTCTTCCTGAAAAGGCTCGATTGTGCTTTCAAACCGGTTGCATGAGCAAGGCTTTCAGTGCTATACGTTAGGAGGTCTTCCGCTCTCCTTCTCTTCTGTAGCGGGCTTAGCTCTTTAAATGGTTTTCTCGGCCTCACAACTGATGTTGATGTTCCAACACTGCACGTCTCCGGTGTGTAGGATGTTGATGCACCCTCATTTAAAACAAAGTCAGAACTGGAACGGGTTTGCTGCTCTACTGACACTAAATAAGGGGTCATCTTTCCTTTCATGATCTCAGGCCATTTTATGTTCTCTTGCAGCCATGTCTCATACTTTGTTATGTATGTACGTCTCGTGCGATTACACGAGATCCATTTGTTCCTCAACGAACAAACATAAGTCTGACAGAATTGTTTCAATACCCTCTTTTCATTTTCTGATCAATAGTATTCTCAAAAACTTCAAATAAAACATTGGGCTGTAAAAAACAATTGTTGTTTGTCACAAACATGACAATGTCCAAATTGGTATCACAACCTTCCATCACAGCACAATAAAAAAAATAACGTAATAAGTTAGCGCGCACAAGTACTGAGAGCTACTGATAAAAGTAAGCTCAAACGTCCTATTTTTATACAACTATCCTCATTATCGTTCGCTATTCTTTAATTAGGTTTTACAGACTTTAATATTACAGACAATAGAATTTTATTGTGACTAGGGCCCATTTGGCCCTGCTAGAGCTGGTTGATGCTCATGTCATTGGTATATAATTATAACTCAACCATAATCACGGTGATTAAATGAGTTAGTTCTTGGAATGAAATTAAAAAAAAACGTATATAATCAATATAATTTTTAATTGTTGTCATCACAAAGGTCATAACCAGGCTAAAACTAACGATAGTATAAGTAAATCGATCGGCAAGTTCATTTAACCTCGTCAAAGATTTGAAAAATCACGTATCGAAAATTCAAAATTTCAAAAATTTGCTACGTGCAAAGCGGCGCCGAACGGTGCATGAATTGTATGTCATCTTGATGGCCGTGTATCGTACAATAGCTCGTGTGAGCTCCAGCCTATCAGTTCCATTCAGTTTCAAAAAAATGTACATTAAGTGTTTTCTCCCATACAAAAAAAATAAAAAACTTTTTTTTCTCACGCGTGGAGCGACTGATACCATCCATACGTTAATATTACGTAAAGGGAGGTATACTAGACCCACTACAATTTTTGTTTTTTTATTTCCGAACTTTAAGTTTCTATGAGTATGGAGCTCGATTTTCAGACCACTGTGCGCCGCCCGCGGTGCCATACCATTATATTCTGTGGCGATGCCGCTGTACTGGTTTCTCTTGGATTTGTATGAGCCCTTGCGGCGCGCCGCCGCGGCGCCGTGTGTTCATACAAATCCAAGGGTGACTGATGCAGCGACGACGCGACGGCGGTGCCGCTGCAGCTGCGGCATAATGTGTAAACGGCCTCAAAGATTAGGTACCTAACATTCATATATAACTATGATTCCTATTTATTATAAACAAAATCAATTTTAAATCTAATTTCTTGCTTTTGATCATTTTCATCGCAATTTTCAGATGAATCTGTTACCTATTTCATTATGCCCATTATCAATAAGCCGCGGTCTGTTAATAAAAACATTAGGTCAGAATTTTTTTTATTTTTGTAATAGCTTAGATAACGTGTAGGTACTTGCGCATTAGAAATACCTAACTTCCGTGTTAATATTTTCGACTTTCTTTCTCCTGCAGACTTTTTTTAGTTATTTACAAAAATATTTAATAGATATATTTAAAAATTCAAAATGACATTTAAATAGAAAATTCGATTTCGTAACCTTAGGAATCGAACCCGAGGACTCTCGAATACAAATCTACACGTCGTCCACATACGTCACTGTGACAGTTGTACGTGAAGTCGAAAATACGTACCTTAAGCGTAATGACTGCACTTTCTTAGATGTTTCCAAAATTCATAGTTTTAGAAAAAAAACACTGCAAAGTGATAACTTTTATTTCGGAAGTCGGTGTCGCTGGTTCCGCATTTTCGTTTTTTGACACCGACTTCCGAAATTATAGTTATTTATCACGCTGTAGTGCTTTTTTTGAAGTCGGTTGTTTTTTTTTTTCTTTCTAATTGTACCTACCCCACAAAAATTCAATTAACACTAGTGCATTGAAGAATCATCAAAATTCGCATAGAAATGCCGGAGATGCAGTACATTTATGCATATTAACTTCGGACATACTACATAAGAATAATTACCTAATGAACCTAATGAATATAGAATAACTACCTAATGAATATACTAAAACCTTCCTGGAAGTATGTAGATCACATTAGTGAAAGAATGATCAAAATTGGTTCATCAGTTTTTTAGAAAATCTACAAATATATATACAAACATACACACATACATACATTACATACATACATACGGGTCGAATACACAACCTCCTTTTTTGAAGTCGGTTAAAAATGTTTTAAATTTCATTGAATCAGTTTTATTTCAAAATCACCCACATCCTTAAGTTTTTCAAGTCACACTCAAAACGAATAAAATTTATTATGTTGTCACACATAACTACATAATTTGTTTGTTAGATCTTTAACCTATTTGCACATCGTTTCCGCGCCATCTATTAGAATACTAGGGCGTAATCTCACAAAACCGTTACTTCTAAATCTCATGTATGCTTTATGTCATAATTGTGATGGGCGTCGTCGTTAGATGGCGTTTGCGTCGATTTTGCATATGTGTGCATGCGTTTTTCAAGGACACTTAGCTCTAGTAAGCCTCTTAAGAAAAATACATAAATAAATTTATAATCAACAGGATTTATTTTACCGCATTTTTTCGTACATGTTTGAAAAGCTTTGTCAAAACATTGAATGTCGCTGAGATGAGATTACTATTAGATTTTGAACGTTTTTAATTACGGGAATTAGCGTTCAGAAAACGTATCTGTGGTTGCCACTTTCTAGTGCCATGTTACTGTGGTTTGATAATGTGAATTGATTATTGAAATAGGCACTTAAAGCCATGAGGTTAATATTATTAACCTCAATTTTCGTCGATAATTTTTCAATTACAATTTATAATGTATTCAAACAATTATATCGTTTAGAAAAAGAGCTTTAGCGAACCAACTCGTGGTCATGGTAGTATACTACCCAATTGCCACACTGACCCTTGGTGTGACGCAGCATGACTAATTTGTCACTGGTTCGAGTGACGCTACTCACCAAGCGTAGTAACAAACGATGTTCCTAGCTTACAATTACGATACATTAACCTATGTCTTTGCAATTTATGATCTATATGTCTTAGTTTTAATTAAGCATAAGCGTTATCAGCCTCCCAGCCCCCCAGCTAGATGGACGGACGACCTAAAGAAGGTGCCTGAGGTAGACCGCCGCGCAGTCTGGGAGAGGCCTATGTCCAGCAGTGGACTGCGATAGGCTGAGTCGATTGATAGATTGTAATCAGCCTATACTGATCTCACTGCTGTTCGGGCTGGTAGATGTCACATGTCTTCGAGTTTTTGGTTCTAGGACATGCCGGTTTTCTCATGACGGTTTTCCTTCACAGTTTTGAGAGAGAGATTTTTTTTTACACAAAGTAAAGCGCCTAACTGGGTTCGAACCAACAACCTACAACTCGTCACCACTGCTCTCTAAATTTTTAGTCAATGATCAATATATGAAGACAAGTCGAACCTAACCTTCTGCGCTCACGCTACACTATAACAGTGCTGATTTGCTAAATTTTTAAATACAAAAACCTTTTCGTCACATCCTCATACATATTCAGTGTAATGTCACATTATGATGTTGCGATCCCGTCTGATGTATGTCATAGTGACGTCATTATTACGTGGGTGAGACAACCAAGGGGCTTGAAGTATTGCGAATAATATAATTACGTACCCTAATTGCGCAACGGACTATCAATCTCAATTGGAAAGACATTGGGCTGAGATAGAAAACCATTTGGAGAAATTGAAGTCAAAAGTTGGCCTATTTAATTGATTAATAAACCAGAAACTGATCTTGTAAAGGTTCCGTTTTCTTTTTAGGGTCGGAACTTCGGAACCCTAAAATTAATAAGCTGGAGAGTGGTATATGTCACCGTATACTTTATTATGAATATGGTTAGTTTATGATATCTCGCGAAATTATAAACTATCGAAAAATTGTGAACTGTAACAAACCATTTACCTACAATTTAACGCATTATTTTTCTATACTTTATAATCTGTCCATGACAAACCAACAAATTGTGTACATTAAACAATGGTACACACACCTCAGTCAAAGACCGGCCAGCAGCGTTCATATATTGTTCACATCATTATTTTGTTGCAAACTTAAATCATTATCAGAAGCACTAATTTTAACTCGATCATCCATCTAAAAGATTGCTGTCTAACAAAAAGCATGATTGACATAAATAATTACCTTTCTATGATCAAAGCGTTTAACAAATGCATGAAGAGATCTGTCGGCCACAAAGGCCAAATCAGCTCAATAGATTTATTTTTGTAAAATTAAACAGGTTTTTTGTATTACACTTCAACCATATTGCACGACCACAAATCGAACGTCTGTCTGAATGAGCCCTAACTAAAGCAAAAAATAAATAAAAAAAGCGGCCAAGTGCGAGTCAGATTCGCACGCGATAGGTTCCGTATCAAGCGAAAAACACAAAAACACGTTTCTTGTATGGGGAGCCCTTTCATTTATTCCTTTATTTATTTTTTTGTGGTTTTTACACACTGTGAAAATTTCAAGTGTCTACCTATTTTGGTTCAAAAGATACATCCCCGCAACAGACCGACGGAAAGACAGCGGAGCCTTAGAAATAGTGTCTCCCATTGGCACCCTTTACGTACGGAACCCTAAAAAACAAACAAACAAACTTTGCGACCTGGAACTGCCTGGAAGAGACCTGTCTACATTTTACTCACAAGCAAACAACGAAAGCTTGATTTATTTATACGTTTATGATTGCACTTCAGAAATAAAGTCGAATCCTCTTCGATACTTTCGGATAACGAACACTTACTCCTTAATGGTTTTTAAAATATATTTATGGTCCTTGGACTAAATGGGCAAATGAAAGTAGGTACTCCTCGTCTTACATCAAGCAAACGTAGGCAATGTTCCAAAAATTTTATAGACACCAAACTTGGTAAGTACCGACATAATAACAAAAGTATCGGCCGCTGTTCACACCGTACCCTACGGAAAAATGTTACCAGTAAATTACTATTAGGTACGTATTTCAAATAGCTCTTACTTATTGAAGAGAATGAGCAAGCTGAGGTGGCAATGAGCCGGCTATATTAGCCGTAGAACCGATGATCGTTGGGTTAGACATGTTCTTGAGCAGAGACTGCGATTCGGCAAACGTAAAGTCAGCCCTCAGGCTAGGTGGAGCGACGATCTTTATTTTATTTTATTTATTTGGGAAAATAAACGGTTACACATTACAAATTTACATAAAATATGAGCTACAGAGTGATTAAATGTATAACCCACGACATTTTCCACATATTATAAAGAAAAGTTATAAAACTAATGCGATGTGCGCTTACAGCGTGATAGTTAAAATAAAATTACATAGGTAAGTATTAATAATCAAACTTAACACTAAACAGGCATGTAAAATAAAAAATAAACAAGAAATTATAAATACAGTCTAAGAGTTAGAATATTACGGAGCAATATCCAAAATAGTGTCACGAACAAGGCCTCTAAATTTACTGGTTGGAAGAGCGAAGATGTCAATATTTTGAAATAGATTATTATATTGACCAGTAAGACGACGTAGGGGTGCTCGTAAGCCTGCATTCGTACGACTAGAAGATACTGCAAATAGGGGTCGTGCGCGCACCCCACGGCTTAAGGTTGTTCTAGGTACCACGTAGCTAATCCTATTAGTAATATCCATACAATCACAGGCGTTATTGCATAGATCGAATAAAAACATTGTCTCTAAAATAATACGTCTGGCCTTAAGGTTATGCAACTTATATTTATCCAGAAGATAACTATAAGCATCTTCGCAGGATAGCTGGTAGCAGCTGGATGAGAGTTGCCGAACATCGAGTTGAATGGCGTGCAATAGGAGAGGCCTATGTCCAGCAGTGGACTGCTTCAAGCTGATGATGATGATCATTGAAGTGAAAACGTCTTCAAGCGCACTTTTCACTCTTTTTTAACAGTGAACCGCCACGCTCGGGTCGTTAACGCTGAATTGGGTATACTTGGTTCCAAACGGTCGGTGACGCTGAATCGCGTGTACTCGGCTCTAGTCGTAAGTTTTCACTTCTATTGTGTGGTCAGCACACACCCTCTTTTTATGCAGAATAAATACGTGGTTTACTACAAGCTTTGCTTAAAACACTCATCTCCAAGTTTGTGATGAAAGACAAATACTTAATATCTTTTGCTCTGAAAATGACTGTTAAAATGCGATACTCTAAAGGTAACACGCAGCATAACAACGTAATTAGCTTATAATGTTCCCACTGCTAGGACACAGGCCTCCTCTCTTCGAGAGGGGCCGTAATCTACCACGCGGGCCCAGAACGGGTTGATAGATGTACCTTGTCTTCGAGTTTTTCGTTTTATTACATGCCGGTTTCTTCACGATGTTTTTCTTCACCGTTTTGAGAGCAGTGGTGACTAAATTATTTACACAAAGTAAAGCACCTGCCTGGTTTCGAACCCACGGCCATACACAAATAATAAGTCGTTACCACTGGGCCACCACTGCTCCACACGCACAGGCAAGTTTCAATGATATTATGAGCTCTACGTTATTTTTATATTCCAAGTATGGAAATAAGCGTTATGTAGTTATAAACGAATGCGCCACTTCCTCCAAAACTGCGTAAGTAGTAGCGACAAATAAATTAGACAAGTAACACGCGCCACCATGTTATCCGCGTCACTGTGATCCGTTGAATAGCCACTGCAATTTTATAAAATATACACGTGAACAACGTATCTATCCCCATAATCATGGGGATAAGTATCATATTAAAATATTTTGACGTGTTTGTATAAACCTACTGAAAAAAAATCATTTATCATTTAATATTTCCTGTTCTATCTACCAATCAGCCAAACAATGGTTCTAAACTTGGCATTTTCTGTCTCGATTTTAAGTGTACCTACGCCAATTTTTGACCCTGAGCTAACGAAAATTCTGTTCAATGGAAGAAAAAAAATCAGAAATCTTTTCTGTCTTGGTGGATAATGATCCACCAAGACAAAGAAAGATTTCTGGTATTTCAAATGCATATTAATTGATAAGGCATTGTGACTGCAGTCACTTACGTTACTAATCTATGATTCCGATACCTACATGGGATATTCTTATTGTGTACCGTAGGTATTATTATACCAATAGGTATGTCATTATGCAAATGACATTAATTTATAGTTAAGTACCTACTAGTATCATGTCTCATGTTTAATGTATGGGTAAATTATTTCCACAATTTTACGCGTACACCGTTAGAAATAAGGCGCCAGCTATAAATAATTGTGTAAGTAGGTGCTAATAAAAAGTTTCCGCGGATATATTTACAACTTTGCCAAATAAGACACCAAAATACGTCTTCAGAATACCAAACATTAATTGTAAAATGAATCCCGTTCGCCTACACGTCATCTTATATTTCACAAACAAATACCTACTTAATTTCCATTCCTTACATGTTGAGTGTACAAACAAGTCAATGCCCAATATTCGTTGTCGTTGAGTTATACATGCGCTCTAAAAAAACTAATCTTTTTGAAAACTATAAACTTGGTTGCTAATAAAGAATTCCATATGCATCAGTCTAACTAAAAACAAACAACTTCGTTGACAGAGGTCGCGCACACGTCTCTCAAATAAGTCAACGAACGTTACGAATAACTTACCAAAAAAAAAACTTCGCTATTATTGAAGCGATACGCGTCGGTGTGACATGGTGCCGGTCGCGTCTCGCCGTCGCCTCGCAGGTGAAATACGACGGGCGCCGACAGCGACGCGCGACGCCAGCCTCCTCTTGTAAACATCCGTACTCGACTCGTGTAGACGCACACTATCTAAATTGGAAGACAACTGTGAACTTGTACCTATTGTTTTCTATGTTGCTAAGACTGCTGCAGTTTTTTCTGGAATTTCTTTACGGTGATATATTGAAAAGTATAATAGACCATGGAGGTTGGATGATCGATGTTTCTGGCAAATAGTCTTCCTCTAGAATAATCTGAAGCTGAAAACTTCTGCAGAAATAGTTTGGAAATCAATTAGAGTCGGAGATAAAACTTACGAGGGTTCACGCATGACAATGCAAATAAAATTAAATCTAGATAGGTAGTGCCTAGGAAAAATGGAAAATTTAAAGTTAAACATTTATAGCGCGTTCCACTAGCTGCGTTTAGAAATTAGAATCTCGTAAAAATTGTTTTGTAATTTCGAAGCAAGGCTTGCTAACTATACTAAGAACAAGAATAATTGATTGGTCCATTGTTACGAAATAAATTTTAAAATAATTATAATGTATCTATGCTTACAAGACAATGACTTGACATGTTTGCTTATGTAACTAGAATGTTTAACATAGTTATTTGAACAGTGGCCATATTATAATAGGTAGGTACCTTGGTAAATTCAGAAGACAAAATGTGGGATAGCCAAAGTTTGTCCCCACACAATAAAATGCTATCAATTATAAACCCATGGCGGGTAACAAATTGATAGAATCGTATTGTGTCTTCTGCCAAACGTGGCTTCAACTTTCAAGCGGTTTTGGCACCAATTTGTAGCTTTAATTACCCCATCAAAGATCACTAGCTGAATAATTTAGGAGTGAGTAAGTAATTTACATTTGTATGGAAACTCAAATTCTTAGACAAAACCAAAAAAAACTTATTTACTTACAAAAAAAAACAACCGACTTCCTAAAAAACACTGCAAAGTGAAAAATAACTTTAATTTCGGAAGTCGGTGTCTTTGGATCTGTATTTTAGTTTTTTGCCACCGACTTCCGAAATTAAAGTTATTCTTCGCTTTGTAGTGTTTTTGTGGAAGTCGGTTGTTTTTTTTTTCACTTTTTAGTGAGTCAGTTTGTAATTTATCTATGTTACAATAGCCTTTAATAATGTCTACTGCTCATCACCTTTTACAAAATATTGCTTTTCCCGATGCAGGGACGTTAATTGTTGAGGAGTTCTCCTAGTAAGAACCAGGAGAACTAAACTGGAACTGATTGAGAAGTCACCATCAGCTCCACTTCACCATACGCATTGTGACGAACATAAATTGCTTACCCACCACATTAAAGTACCTAATCGAATCGCAACCCGTGAAATGAGTACTTATTTATTTATTTATTTAATACTACAAGCACATAAATGTACAGAGGCGGATGTTCCAATGGCCACCAGTGGTCTTCATCATCTGATCCACTTCACCAAATGGTGCTTTCCGAGAGCAAAGGCACGAGTTACTGTTAAAAATACCCAAATCGCTATAGGTGTGCCTATAAAAATTGAGGGTTATTTCCCTAGATTTCCATGGGATTCCCTCATCAGATTCCGACTTGGTAACAATGGGACCACCTCGAGAGCATACGCTTTCAAACAAGGAAAATAATTTTTAAAATAGGTCCGCAATTGACGGAGAAATCAGTGAACGTACTTACAAAAAAAACAACATACATAAAGTCAAACATACAACCTCCTCCTTTTTGGCGGTTGGTTAAAAATCCTAATGCTATAATAAACTCCAGACGCGATGTTTCCAAGGACTACCACTTTGGATTTTGCCCGCGATTATTTCGTTTTCGCTAAGCGTTCGTTTTGACTTTTTTGCTCTTCACTCGGCTCCTAAGGGTAGGACCCTTAGCGTGATTTTAAATGGCCTTTCTTAACAATTAAATGCAAAACGAATTTTTCAAATCCGACAGGTACCTACTCGTAGCTCCAGAGATTATCGCGGTCAAACATACAAACTCTTCAGCTTTACTATTAGTATAGACAGTATAGACAGTATAGATAGTGCTTTTTAGGGTTCCGTAGCCAAATGGCAAAAAACGGAACCCTTATGGATTCGTCATGTCTGTCTGTCTGTCTGTCTGTCCGTCCGTCCGTATGTCACAGCCACTTTTTTCCGAAACTATAAAAACTATACTGTTGAAACTTGGTAAGTAGATGTATTCTGTGAACCGCAGTAAGATTTTCACACAAAAATAGAAAAAAAACAATAAATTTTGGGGTTCCCCATACTTACAACTGAAACTCCAAAAATTTTTTTTCATCAAACCTGTACGTGTGGGGTATCTATGGATAGGTCTTCAAAAATGATATTGAGGATTCTAATATCATTTTTTTCTGAACTGAATAGTTTGCGCGAGAGACACTTCCAAAGTGCCATAGGAATCTTTTGTGACCTCTCCAAGGCATTTGATTGCGTCGATCACGAAACCTTGCTTTTGAAACTTGAGCATTACGGACTTGGAAAACTTGCGCTCAGTTTAGTTAGTTCTTATTTAAATGATAGACAACAGCAAGTTCAAATAAATGGTGTCAATTCACATGGTTTAACAGTAAAAATGGGTGTGCCACAAGGCTCGATTTTGGGTCCTTTCCTCTTTTTAGTGTATATTAATGATCTACTCCATTTATTAAAAAACCAACCACAAATGGTGTTATTTGCTGATGACACTTCTTTAATTTTTAAGGTAAATAGACGTGCTATAAATTTTGACGACGTAAATAACGCCCTACTGCAGGTCCAAAATTGGTTCACTGCTAATAATTTAGTATTAAATGGAAAAAAAACTAAGTGCATAAGATTTTCTTTACCAAATGTCAAAGGTAGTGATTGCGAGATAATATTGAATCAAGAGAAACTAGAATTCGTCGATACAACTGTTTTCCTAGGGATCACGCTCGACTCAAGGCTACAATGGGGTCCTCATTTAACATCTCTTGCAGGACGGCTAAGTTCAGCTGCTTATGCTGTCAGAAAAATCCGTCAGTTTACTGATGTAGATACCGCGAGACTGGTCTATTTTAGTTACTTTCATAGTATCATGTCTTACGGTATTTTACTTTGGGGACGGGCTGCAGACATCGATTCTATTTTTATTCTGCAGAAAAGAGCCATCAGAGCCATATATAATCTTCGCAGGCGCGATTCTCTAAGGGAACGGTTTAAGGAAATTAACATCATGACGGTACCTTGTCAATATATCTATGAAAACATCATGTATGTAAGGAAAAATTTACATCTTTTTAGTAAAAGAGGTGAAAGACATAATTATAGTACTAGAAATAGGGACTTATTAGTTCAACCAGGTTTCAGACTAGCTAAAGTAGACTCATCTTTTATGGGGTACTGTTTAAAATGTTATAATAAAATACCTCCCCACATTCTTCAACTGAATGAGACAAAATTCAAGTCTTGTATTAAACGCACACTATGCAGGCAGGCATATTATAAGTTAGGGGATTACATCGCGGATAAAAATGCCTGGCTCAATGCTGGTCCTGCTCCACAACCACAACTAATTGATTAACACTTGAAAATACTGTTGGAGCTGCTGAAGATTGTAAGTCTATCTTTGCATTGTATAAATTCAATCTCCTAGTATTGTATAATTGCATAACACATGTGTGAGTACTATGTACACACTATAAAGCTACCATTTACTGGGTACGTCTTTCATTGACTTGAATGTGCTCTGGCGGCTGAGAGTATGTCATGCTCACTCAAATGTCTCGCTGATGGTGGCGCATGTGTTGGATCATTTAGCTCCCTTCAAAATGGTTGAGCTGAATGGTGCTGATGCATGCGTCATGTTCGTGAACGGGCGCCGTCAGTAGGGACTGGTCATCTCTTTGCTGCCATGGCTTATTTTAATTTATTATTTGAATTGTTGTTTTTTCTCATCTTTTCATTATGGACGCTTTTAACGTTCTGCATCGTTCTCACATGTATAATTTTTAACATGAATGATGTAACCAAGGCTTTGTAACCACATTATTTTGATTTAAAAGAGTGTCCATGGAGTTTCTTGCCCGTTCTTCTCCATAGGTACCTACGCTTTGGAATGGGCAACTAGCTTCATTTTTTTTGACTGACTGACTTCTTGACAATTCAAAAGTGCCTGTAAATGGTTTAATTGAAATAAATGCTTTGAGTTTGAGTTTGAGTTTGAGTTTGAGTGGTAAAATGTGTGTCCCCCCCCCTCTAACTTCTAAAATAAGAGAATGATAAAATTAAAAAAATATATATAATGTACATTACCATGTAAACTTCCACCGAAAATTGGTTTGAACGAGATCTAGTAAGTAGTTTTTTTTTAATACGTCATAAATCGAAAACCGCAATTTACCTTTCACAAAGTTACAACGAACTACAAGAACTTTTATATTATGTTACTTGCTGCTACGGAACCCTTCATGGGCGAGTCCGACTCGCACTTGGCCGGTTTTTATGTGCTGAAGTCGTAGGGATTTTCACTTGAGCTATCTACGAGTACATGGTCTAAGAGAATCTTTTTGAAGTGAAAACGTCTTTACTCGCGTTGGGCATTTTTTGAGATGGAAAAAAAACCATTGAATTCGCGCCACTGTTATCGTAACCGACACCGCTTCGGATGTGTTCGGCTGTCCTCGGGATGTACACGGGTTTAATCAAATGTATTTCCGATATGTCAGTGAGTGATGGCAAAGTATTCTATTTGTGTTTTTTTTATATGACGATTCAAAAAATACACACGTAATTGTTCAAGTTTTCACTTCTGTCGGCAGTCCCGGAGTGCCAGTTTTTTTTTGTAATTTGCCGTAGATCGGTTAAAAACATATATTTGGAGCCAGTTCTGGGGTCTCGTGGCTAAAGATAACAACCACACTGGTCGGTCGAAGGTTAAGCTACGCATGCCGCTGTCGGTTCATGGATCATCCATTATCAGCATATCAAGACCCCACCGTGTCTCGGAAAGCACGTTAAGCCGTTGGTCCCGGCTGCCATTCGTAGATTTTAGACAGTCGTTTCGGATAGTCAGAAGCTTAAAAGTCTAACAACCAGTCTTACCAAGGGTATCGTGTTACCCAGTATGTAACTGGGTTGTGGACTTCAGATAGGCAGTCGCTCCATGTAAAATACTGGTGTGATACTGGTATCTATATTAGACTGGAAGCTGACAACAGCAGAGTTGGGTAAAGGCTAGGCAAATTGATTGAATTGATGGAATTGATTTGGAGCCAGCAGAGCTCTTTCAACCAGCCATTTAGTAACTGACATATTATGTTCCCAAATAGTCCTATGCTCTATTTAAATTTTCATTTAGCATACCCAGCTACTTTGTGTGCTTCACTTTTCTCTACAGAACAAAGTCATCGTAATAAAAGCGTAACCGCTGCTTCGGATATGAAATGCGTAAGACGTAAAAGAGATATAACGAGAATGCTTTCAGGGCATCGAGGACGAGTTTTTTGCGATATTATTGTATTCTGAGTGGGATTGTAGAAATTCCTTATACTTGAAAGGAAATATTTTGTTTTTACTGGTCTGGGGATATTTATAAAGTCAACATCTCTGTTTTCTGCCCGTTAGTAGGTTCCTACCTACGCGTATCATATGAATATATTCATCAACATCATCATCATTTCAGCCGAAAGACGTCCACTGCTGGACATAGGCCTCCCCCAAGCACCTCCACTTCGACCGGTTTTGTGCTTGTCGCACCCAACGAGTTCCTGCGGCCTTCACAAGGTCGTCGGTCCACCTTGTGGGAGGCCTTCCAACGCCACGTCTTCCGGTACGCGGTCGCCACTCCAGAACCTTTCGGCCCCATCGGCCATCTGTTCTGCGAGCAATGTGCCCTGCCCACTGCCACTTAAGTTTGGCAATTCTTCGGGCTATGTCGGTTACCTTGGTTCTCCTGCGGATCTCTTCATTTCTGATTCGATCACGCAGAGAAACTCCAAGCATAACCCTCTCCATTGCCCTTTGGGTGACTTTCAGTCTTCTAATAAGGCCCTAATAATGAATATGTGGTTGTAATGGGTCCGACCTGTAAAAAAAAGTAAGTGGTACTTTAAACAAAAAAATGTATTCTCCCAACTGTCAGAAATCGCAAATATGCTATGCGTAAGTAGGTACTAGGTACAGTCGAGTTCTTTAATATCTGAGCATGTTCATGAATCAAAAATATATAGGCAATGTTAAGTTTCATAAAACTCTAAACAGCTTCGCCGTACAATAAATTGTAAACAATCTGTGACATCATAAATATGTGACTACATTAAATCAATAATATTACTACAGACAAAGACTCTAAAAATTGTGCGCAGTCCCTTGTTCATATTATTTAGCGCAAAGTTAGGTTCACAAATATATATGCAATTATTTTTCTATGAAAAAGATCTTGAAACAAAATCAACTTGAAGTTGTCAGTTATGACATCCTTCAACGGCAATATTGCATTATTACTCGAACTTCTGCTCCGGCAAGCAAAAATAAATTTTATGGTAAAGGCCATTTAGTTGAATATTCAAAGCTGTATAGATATTTATGAATCCTAGGTTGCAACAAATATATTGAAGACTAGAGTATTTAGATATTTATGTTCCGAAGAGTAGTCAGATATTTTTGACTGCACTACCGTAACATACTTATGAACAGTTTATATGAAAACATTTTATTGATGTCTAAGTTTGTATAGAACTATATGATAATTTTAACGCTTACAATATTTTGAAACATTGTCACTGCCAATATATTAATGAACTCGACTGTACCTACTTACGCCATCTCCAACTAGGTACCTACTGCAAAACTTCCTGACGTCATTTTATGTTGGTAGATCTCCTGAACCTGATCACCTGGATATTTACGGAAAATACAGAGATAGGACGTCCTATCTATAGCCCAGTGAGCGGCACAGGACTAGATTTGATTCCAATAATAACTAGTTATTGCAAAACGTCGAAACGCACTGTAATTAACCGACTGCACGCCGGCAAAATGAGGGTAATGTTTTTTACGCGTAGGTGTTTACTATGAGTGGTAATCGGATTATTTGAGTGCAGGACAGGTTTGAATTGAATTAAGATAAGAATATTAACTCGTTAAACTTAGGCACCTATTACCTACCATCTTCCGACAAAAAGCAGTCGTACTTATGTCTAAGTAATAACAGCCGCACGGGTCGATCGATCAGGTTAAGCTGCGCTTGCCGCGGTTGGTTACTGGATGGGTGATTATTTTTACATACCAAGACCCCTCCGTGGCTCGGAAAGCACGTTAAGCCGTTGGTCCCGGCTGTCATTCGTGGATCTTTGACAGTCGTTATACGGGTCGTCAGAAGCCCGAAAGTCTGACAACCAGTCTTACCAAGGGGTATCGTATTACTCAGTAATTGGGTTGTGGAGGTCGGATAAGCAGGTCATGGAGCTACCATGTAAAATACTCGCAAATACTAGCTGCATCTGGTTAGAATGGAAACCGATCAGCTAGGCAGATGATGACTTTACCTGAGTAGGTAAGTCATGTTCATCATCATATTCATCAATGATGACGAAAAATCATACAAGATCAAATATTTATAAATAAATAAAAGAAAGTCGGGTTAGTTACACCATTTACCTAAGAACGGCTGGATCGATTTTTATGATCTTTGATTCGTTAGATGTGTCACCGCCCCGAAAAGCAGAATGACTACTAAAACATGAGAAAAATTCACGAAAAAAATATTAATTTTTAACCGGCTTCAAAAAAGGAGGAGGTTCTCAATTCGGTTGAATATTTTTTTTTATGTTTGTTACCTCAGAAGTCCGTTATTTATAAGCCGATTTGCAAAATTCTTTTTTATGTGAAAGTATTGGTCCCATACAAATCGGTTCAGTAGTTTATGATATCTCGAGAACCGATTGACTCATTTCGATGGCGGTACGAAGTTCGTCAGGTCAGCTAGTTAATAAATAAAGAAGTGGTCGAGACAAATAATTTGCATCCATTCTGTTAAAATTAGACTTGGGTACATAGGTCAGTACCTCTTTAACTTATTAATTTTCTAATGCATCTCATATTCTGTCGGTTAGACCGACTCGTAGCGTATGTTATTATAATGCAGGCATCAAAATAACTTCCTGACCCAGATACCCAGTAGATAGTCTGTCAAGGCCGGAGATGCAGGTATCCTTTTTGTTCTTTTTTAGGTGTCCCAGATGTAAATCATACAGTCAATTAAAATTGATACATCGAGTATTGATCTACTGGCTGGCGATATCCAGATATTCTCTAGCATCAGGTAAAATGACAGTTCGATTCACCTACCTTTTCACTGTGAGATTTTTACAGAATAGACCGGCTGTTATTAGGGAAGACCAAAGAAACGATGGATGGACTGTGTGAATGATGATATGGTTAGAAAGGGGGTGAATGCCGAGATGGCGGCTAATAGAGAAGTATGGAAAAAAAAGACATGTTGCGTGATATCAGAGAAGACCAACGTAACGATGACTGTGGACTGTGTCTGTGTGAATGATATGGTTAGAAAGGGGGTGAATGCCGAGATGGCGGCTAATAGAGAAGTATGGAAAAAAAAGACATGTTGCGCCGATCCCAAATAAATTGAGATAAGGGCAGTAGAATGAACCATCATTCACAATCATCATTCATTCATTTCATTCTTTGACAGTTGCATGAAATGGCTATAACAATATGGCAAATTGACGTAGGGTGTCAATTTGCTAAACAATTAATTTACGACTTTACAAGCCCTATTACTAATCTAATTTATTGATAAAATTGGCAGACGTGTGGATGTTTATATGTAGTTTAAAATAGAGGAAGCTAGCCATTCTCCTGATATAACCCTTACTCACGACACTCAAACTGATGATCTGATCTAATTTGAGACTACAAGATACACTAATACTGCACTTAAATAGAAGTTCTGATATTCATCGTCATGCACATCTGGTGTAAGTCTAACGTGACCTCAACATTGGAAAATGGCTGAATAATGACTATGATTTGGTCAGACAAATAGTATAATGTTAGGAAAATCTAGAATAGATATAAATTGACCCAAATGCGTAGTCATAATCGTGATATATATAGTAATGTGGTCAATATCAGTGTCAGATAGGCAGATGTAAAATACTGGTACTCAGCTGCATTCGTTTAGACTGGAAGCCGACCCCAACATAGTCGGGAAAAGGCTAGGCAGAATGCAGATTGTATCGTGAATGCACACGTGAGTGCACGTTTTCATTTCACGTCCCGAATTGGAGTATGGCAACTCGGGATCGAAAAACCTTGCATGTCAGACTGTATTTCCAAATAATTTGTAGGATGGTGAAGTACGCACTTTTATGTCGTAGCAATAAAGGTGATTTTCGTAGTGCAAGTGTTTCGTGGTTAAATAATACAACAAAATCGAAAAGTAATAATTTATGTATAATATTAAAGAGTAAAGCTTACAACACAACAGCTCCAAATATTGGAAATGGATCACTAGACTTGTTAAGTTTATACCTAAATCTATTGAGAAGTCCGCTTGCTACCACAACACCACTGCAAGGCGGATTGGAAACATAGTTTGACACTGGAGTTCTGAGTGGTCTCAACACTTGTGTCCGACAACTTTTGATTTTGATTCTAATACACTTATCACTTTTAAACTTAGTTGGTTCGAAGACTGATTCTCTGTGGAGTCCATTTCTTAGGTTGCTAGGGGTAGGAATCAGCCGGAGTTTGGGCCGCTTCATCACCGGTCGGACCGGTGGGTATGTGAAATCTTCGTCTGATGTTCTCTCGGGTGATGCGTTTTCGTTTGTGATTTTATCTGAAAAGAATTGGGTAGGATTTAAAGCTGTAACATGTCTTTTTGAGAGTTCTTTAGACGAATGCTCAGAGCCCTTATGGTAAGAAACTGGCAACAGATTCTTCTTGTGCCTGTCAAAGTTGCCAAAGTGGATCTCTCGTCGATGATGTCGTCATCATCATGGTTATGCTTGAAAGTATAAAGTTTGAAAGTATAAAAAACCGGGCTTTTCTTTTCGCTCCTCGTGAATGTTGAAAGACAACAGAGGACCTTAAATTGATGACATATATACATATTTTTTTTTTTTTTATTTATCATTTATACAAAAGAATACAGGATTATTCATAATAAATAGCAACCATAAATATCATCACGCCTGTGTCCCCGAAAGGGTAAATAGAGGTATACCCATAGTACACCCAAATTTTGCTAGTCATGTTTAAGTCACACGTAGTAAGGCGAGGTTGTTTCCATCAACCATTGATAAAATAGTTTTTTTTTTTTATCAAATCATCTTAATAGTAAAAATGTTAATAAAATAAATATTAAGGTATTTTTACATGAAGTAATTAAGCAAAATATGTGGAACAATTTTATTTATATTTAACACGTTGGCGGACAGTAACGTCTCCAGTCGTCTAGGTAGCTAGAAGTCATACGCCTGTCGTCGTCTGAGTTTTTACTTGCATAAAATCAGTTCGCCACACGAGTCCGGGGCAGTGGTCCAACTGCTCTGTCCAACTAGTTGGACCATAGCACCTTTTGAGAGTTCCGTGGTCCAATTCATTTAAAAAAAAAACGTGTGAACTCTAAAAACATCAACTGCATCTTTGTGTGTATGGTACCTACTGGTTTACGGTTATATTGAACCTCTTTGCAGTAAAATAACAAAATTAAAGTCGGATGACTAATTTTCAAACTTTATTTTTTTTAAATGTTTTCAACATTCAACGAAATTTATAAGCATGACCTATAGTAATATCACCTGAAATCAGTTGTAGCTGAATTTCTCGTACTCGTATATAATCATCATTCTCAATTTTGACCTTACGTCTTTTGTGTGCGATTTCACTTGATAAAGTTGTAAAATTTTCTAAAACATTTAATAGACGTAACATTGTAACATTTTTTGGATTCATGCACCGACTTAGTTTTGCATGTTGGATAAACTTGAAACTTGGCACGAATAGTTATCTAAGTAAATTATGAAGTTTGGCATTTTTTGTTTTTCTAAACTACCCCCTAACGGGGGATTGGGGGGTGCCAAAATTTGTATGGAGGAATTTTAACGCGCAGTCCGATAAACTCGAAACTCAGTATTTATACTTAAGACCAAAAATAAAGAATAACGTGTATCAGGATTTTTCCAAAATCTACCCTTAACCGGGTGAAAAGGGGTAGTTAATTCTACAGGGGAGGATTTTAATGCGTGTCTTGATTAACTCGAAAACTGGTACTTATAAAAAATCTTTATAAATGATAAAGATTATAAACATATTATTTTCGAAAATTTTAGAGGAAAGTACGAAATACATGCGGACAAAGTCGCGGGCAAAGTGCTAGTACGCTTATAAGCTGAGAAAATTCATCAAAATTTCCTTTAATCCAATAACGCTCTATACCTATATTGAATCAGTTTGTTAGCTTCAACACCACTTCTTTATGTAATCCCAGCCTTATACAAATTTATCACTCTGCAAAAGTACACAGCATATACACAGCGGACATACAGCGATCTGCGCGTTCAATACAATAATGCGTTTCGGGTGCTGATGGGGCTGCCGCGCCACTGCAGCGCCTCCGCGATGTTCGCGATGACTCATACAGACGGCTTTGCGGCCATCATGCGCAAACGGTGCGCTTCTATCATGCGCCGCTTGCGCGACAGTCCCAACACCATCATGCGCGCGCTTGCGGACCGGTGGGACTCTCCGATGCTGGCTCGCTGGATACGGCTGCACGCAGTCGTATAGTGATTTGTCGCCATCATCGGGGAGTCCACCCGGACTTGCCACTTACTGTTTGATTGAATGGGATACAATTATTATTATTGTATATTATTTAATTAAATTATTAGTGTGTCAACCAATCAATTATTATTATTATTCATTACTAACAATAGTTTTTAAGCTCGTAATTGTACTAACAAATATGGATGTAATCGTAGGATGAATCTGAATTAAATTTATTATTATTATTTCGTTTATTTATTTATGTACATATTAATTTACATTTTTAAATATTTCTTAAAATATAAAAAATACGTATAAAAAACATTTAAAAATATAAAAAATAGTATTCCGCCGGTGTCGGGAGCAGGGTCCAAGCTACCGGTGGTTAGGGCTCCAGAGACAGGAACCTCCTCACAATACGAGCCGTATCAAGGAGTACTGCCTTCTGAATCAGGCCCTTGATCCAACCGCCTAACGAGAGCCTCGACAGATGTTGGTCGAGGCTTTGGGCCATAAGCCCATTGGCCGATACGACAATCGGCACAATGATAGCCGAGCTCACATTCCACATGTCAACAACCTCGTGTGCTAAGTCAAGATATTTAATTTTTTTTTTTTTTTTTTTTTTTTATTTGAAATGGGCTTGCTCTTGACTCTAGCCTAGGTCAAAGGTGACAGAGACAAAGTCGACGATGGAGCGAGCTTACCCAGAAGAAGCCTGTTCACTCTCACTTTAAAGAGATTCGGGTTGTATGCGCTCGGAAAAACAGACGCAGGTAGAGAGTTCCACTCTTTTGCTGTGCGCATTATAAACGACATTTGCATACGCTTAGTGCGAATTGGTGGAACAGCAACCAGGTAGGGATGGTAACTTGCAGTGCGCCTGGATGTCCGAAGGTAGAAGGGGGCCGGTGGAATGAGGTCGTGGAGTTCTTGGGCACACTCACCGAAGTACAGTCTGTAGAAGACCGACAGGCAGGCAACCTTGCGGCGATGAGCCAAGCTGTGAAGCTTGGCATCCACCAGTTTTACGTCGCCAATGAGCCTCTTAGCTCTGCGTTCCACCGAGTCAAGCGCGGCAAGTTGGTATTTCGCTGAGCCATCCCAAAGGTGGCTGCAATACTCCATGCAGGATCGGACTTGTGCTTTGTATAGGGTTAAAAGCTGTCCAGGCGTGAAGTATCGTTTCACCCTATTTAGGATGCCCAGCTTCTTGGCCGCAGTTTGGGCTTTGTACTCGATGGTGGTGCCGAAGTTGAGACTAGATGTCAACTCCATGCCTAGAAGCTCGAGCCGATCAGTTACAGGAACAGATGTACCTCGAAAAGTAGGAGTCTGGTCAAAACGACTCCTTTTGGCGGTAAAAAGACACGCCTGTGTTTTGGTGGCGTTAAAAGAGACCAGATTGTCATCACCCCACTGGGAGACAAGGCTTAAGGTCAAATCTGTCCGCTCTACCATGGCCTCTCTCAAGGATCGAACTTCGGACCCGCTGGCCCCTGCATTGGACAAGTATCTCTCTGAAACTGTACTGTCATCCGCGTACCCAACAATACCAGGCTGAAGTAGGTCATTGATGTGCAGCAGGAAAAGAGTTGCAGAGAGAACAGACCCCTGAGGAACTCCGGCATCAATAGCCATAAGGTCAGAGGAGCAGCCATCAACGACTACTCTGATCGACCGCTCACTAAGGAAGTCTGATATCCAGCTACAAAAACCAGCTGGGATGCCATAAGCAGGAAGCTTACTGAGGAGACCGGCGTGCCAGACCCTGTCAAAGGCCTTCGAGATATCAAGCGATACAGCAAGTGCTTCGCCGTGTTTCTCGATGGCTTCGCCCCAACAGTGCGTGACATACACAAGTAGATCGCCAGTTGACCGCCCCCGGCGAAAGCCATATTGACGGTCACTGAGGAGATCATTGTCTTCAAGGTAGGTCAGCAACTTACTGTTCAGTACCCTTTCCATAACCTTGCACAGAATGGAGGTAATGGCGATCGGACGGTAATGGGCAGGGTTTGCACGGTCGCCCTTTTTGGGCACTGGTTGAACATTTGCAAGCTTCCAGCATTTCGGCACCGTTCTTTTTTCAAGAGAGAGGCGGAACAAGCGTGTCAACACAGGAGACAGTTCAGGCGCACACTGTCTCAACACTCTCGCTGGAATACCATCAGGCCCGCTTGCCTTGTTCACGTCTAGACTGCACAATACTCTTCGGACCTCTTTATTGTGAACTGCGATCTCCGGCATCGAGGAGTCACAATGAGGTACAGTGGGTGGTTGCTTGGAGCCAGCGTCCAGACGTGAATTGCTTGCAAAAAGAGATGCAAATAAATTGGCTTTCTCACTTGCAGAGTGAGCCAGTGAGCCATCAGATTTCAGCATTGGAGGTAAAGTGGGACGACAGAAATTCGTTTCAACCGCTTTAGACAAGGACCAGAACTGTTTACTACCCGGGGGGTGCGCTGCTAGTTTGGTCGTAATACGTCCGACATGGTCAAAACGCGCCCTACGTAAAACCCGCTTGCAGAACTTAGCGGCAGAATTAAAGGCTCTTTTCCTCGCGCGAACCCTACGCGCTCTAACTTTGCGGTCGCGGGCCTTGACCCAGGCTTGATAGGCAGACTCTTTTTGGGCCTCAGCGCGGGCGCATTCTGCATTGTACCAAGGCCGGGATTTGTGACCGAGCGGGATGTCGGAGAATGGAATAAAATACTCCATCCCCTGCCGAATCACGTCTGTAACCACGTCAGCGCAGCACGAGGGGTCACCCGAGGAGAAGCACACCTGCCGCCATGGATAAGAAGCAAAAAAGTGCCGCATTTCATCCCAGTCTGCTGACTCGTATCGCCATACTCGCCTCATGCCTCTAGGACTCTCATCTGGAGGAGAGCAGGTCGATATGGATTTCACCAGACAGTGGTCAGATGTTCCCAGCGGGGCTGAGACCGAAACTGAATGGCTGTCCGGATCAGTTGCCAGCAGAAGGTCCAAGCAATTGGGTGTATGGCCGTCAACATCCGGTACCCGCGTTGCCACATTCACCATCTGGGTTAGATCCAGCGTTAAAGCAAACTTGCGCGCCTCTAACCCAGCATGGTCAGTTCTCTGGTACGGGAACAACCACTCTTTATGATGGGCGTTAAAGTCCCCCAGAAAAATGAGCTTCGCTGTTGGGAACCGTTGCTGGGCTACGTCAGTCGACTCCACGAGGAAATTAAAGAGCGCCGTTGTCTCCTGGTCACCGCTGTGCGAACGGTAAACACCGATGTAGAGAGATTTCTCCACGCCTGTATCCACAAGTAGCCATATGGCAGAAAAACCCGATCTCTCAAAGCACCGGAGACGACGACAACAAATGTCATCGCGGACGTACACACAGACCCCAGCCTGCTTCTTGAACTTGTGTTCAAGAGAGTAACCCGGGTAGTTGAGGTACGCCACATCCGACGGAGATGCTATCTTCGTCTCCGTTAGGAAAAACAAGTGCGGCTTCTCGGTCTCAAGGTGATGATGGACTGGATCGAGATTGGAGTGCAACCCCCTGATATTCGTGAGGTGCACTTTTAGTTTGTTTTTCTTTGTTTTATTTGTTTCTCTTTCTCAGCTTTCACGAGGTTCCCGTCATGTGGAATGGTAACATCGACAATCATTGTGCGGCGCGCTAATCGATCTATCACCACTATATCAGGCTTATTGGCAACAATAGTCCTGTCAGTAATAATAGATCGATCCCAGTACAGCGTGGCATGGTCATTTTCAAGAACTGGGTCGGGCACATACTTGTAATACGGTACCTCAGAATCCAGAAGTTTATATTTCAAAGCAAGTTGCTGGTGAATAATCCTGGCTACTTGGTTATGCCTGTACAAGTACTCGCCGTTAGCCAGACGAGAACAACCCGCGATAATATGTCTGATAGACTCACCCGGACGGTGGCATGCCCGACACACGTCAACCGTCCCGTCCTTCATTATTATTATTATTATTAAAAGTGGCAAAACTGAGCATAATGAAATAGTTATTTTGACTCTTTTTGATTTAGTTTTTGATACCTAATTTTTTTGCTTTTCTCCAAATTCATTGTGACCAATGATAATAACAGCCTACAATTTTAAAACCAGCCTACAATTTTAAAGAGGTTCAGTATAACCGTAAACCAGTAGATACCATACACACATAAAGATGCAGTTGAGGTTTTTAGATTAGGCAAGTTATTTTTTAAATGAATTGGACCACGGAACCACAGTAGACAGATACGAACAGTACGGAAACTACGTACAAACGGTCGCAACGGCACACTCACACAGACGCGCGCATCTACGATACTCCTAAGCGATAGTTGGGGTACTCTCAGTCACGGGTGCCGTGTTGGAACGAATAGTCATGTATTTAATTTATTCCTTGCGCCACGGATCGTCCATCTTTTTAATAAAAATGCCTCGAGCGTGTTGTGTGGTGTGGTATACGGCTGTTTGAACTCGACTTCTTCAAAACCGGAGCTTTCCTTTTTTAAACTCCCTGCTGATCTTGAAAGGTAAGAATGATTTATTGTTATAATCGATATCGAATAATGGCTCGTGCGATCATGCACCGACGTGAATTTATTTGTAAATCAAAGATGGCGGCTGCTAACATTTTTTTCGTCATGGGTGTCGTAGGTAGTTAAAGAAGTTGCCAACATCGTTAGTGAGGTCAAAATCGAAATCCAAGATGGCGGCTGTGAAAATTTTCCATTTATTTGTCATGGGTGTCGTTTTCATAGTTTTCGAGGGTGCTAAAGCCTATAGTGAGGTCAAAATCCAAATCCAAGATGGCGGCTGTGAAATTTTTCCATTTATTTGTCATGGGCGTCGTTTTCATAGTTTTCGAGGGTGCTAAAGCCTATAGTGAGGTCAAAATCCAAATCCAAGATGGCGGCTGTGAAATTTTTCCATTTATTTGTCATGGGCGTCGTTTTCATAGTTTTCGAGGGTGCTAAAGCCTATAGTGAGGTCAAAATCTAAATCCAAGATGGCGGCTGTGAAATTTTTCCATTTATTTGTCATGGGTGTCGTTTTCATAGTTTTCGAGGGTGCTAAAGCCTATAGTGAGGTCAAAATGTAAATACAAGACGGAAGCTTCAAAATTTTAAAATTTTTCGTCATGGGTGCCGTGTCATTTTCATAGTTTTCGTGGGTGCTAAAACCGATAGTGAGGCTAAAATCTAAATCCAAGATGGCGGCTGTGAAATTTTTCTATTTATTTGTCATGGGTGTCGTTTTCATAGTTTTCGAGGGTGCTACAGCCTATAGTGAGGTCAAAATCTAAATCCAAGATGGCGGTTGTGAAATTTTTCCTTTTTGTCATGGGTCGCCACATAATATTATTTTCTTTTTACTGTAGCAGTACTTCCCAAGTAGTCGGTTTAAAGTATCGAAAAATGTGTTGTAACATAATTACGAAGAATAATGATATTTTTTAAAAATATTGTTTTCTTTAATTACTATTACACCCATTCTCGAGTAGAAACGGTAAGGTGCAGGGTTAAACTAGGCATCGGTCGAGCGACGCGCATTTTGACTTCACTATCGGCTTTAGCACCCTCGAAAACTATGAAAATGATATTCACGACGAAAATTTTGAATTTTTTCGCAGCCGCCATCTTGGATTTACGTTTTGACCAGAAGGAGGGAAAGATAGTCAGTCAACTTCTAACCGCACACCACGTTAAAAACTTCGTTACAATAAAACACATCAATTTTACAGACATTAAAGAGTGACAACCCTAACGCTCCAATGAGGCGTAGGTAATTATTTCAACAAATAGGCCTAGTTTCCATACTGTTCATATTTATACTGTGACGGAACTCTCAAAAGGTGCTGTGGTCCAACTATTTTTAAAGTTGGACAACTGCCCCTAGTAAAGACCCATGGTCCAACTAGTTGGACAGAGCAGTTGGACCACTGCCCCGTACTCCGCCACACGACGACCGATTTTCCATACTATCATAAAGAACAGCATACATGCCGTTCTTCGAGACGTTCGTTCGTTTCGTTCGAGACGTTACTGTCTGTCAACGTGTTAAGACCACCCCATACCATATTTTATGCAAAATAAAGATATTCTATTTTATTCTAAATTGTTAAGATATACCTGTGATAGGGAACAACATGCGGCGCGGCAGTAGGGAGTCGCCGAGCATCTCGTACAGCGTGTAGTCCGTCGTCACGTAGTCTTCTATGTACGTCGTGGGTTCAGATCTGAGTAGGCAGGTTGACACGTCCTGCCAACAAGAAACGTTTACATTGAGGTTGACTATTTACGATTTAGTGGTTACGGATAGTAGTACCTTCCAGCTTAAAGAATAACTTATAAATATCTGTTTTTTAAAAGAGTAACCATGGAGTTTCTTGCCAGTTCCTCTCCATACGAAACTATAAAACTGTATTATATCTGACTATGTCTACATTTGAGATCAAGAATAAAACCTAAACCAGTAACGTTTATGAAAAAAATATTACTAAAATCAAAGGGAATCAAAACACAGTTACTTTAACACTTTCACCGTTCGCGAAGCAAACAATAAGGCAAACTATCGCAAATAACTATTGTGTGTGTATGTATCTCCCTGGACTGAAAAAGGGTTAATGCCTGTTTTCACAGGCATAAACAAATTACTAATAAAAAAAAAACCCGCTGTTGGATTTTCAACTTTCGGTATAGAGCCGAGCATTGAAAATCAAACAACACGCTTTTGAAAACGGACATGAGTCTAGTCTCACTCACAAGTATAGTCTCCCTAAGGTCTGTCTGCAGATGGTTCCTCCTTGGCGCGTGTATGCAGTCGTCGAGATGGTCCAGATGGTCGGCCAGGCACTCCACCAGCGCGCGCCTGCCCAGTGCCATCACACACTTGATCATGGGCGCCGTCAGCCGCTCCTTAGTGCCTTGCGCTAGGTAGTCGAAGAGGATGCCTTTGCCTGAAGGAAATGTAAGAATATTATGAAGAAGGTCTAATGAGTGTGTTGACTTTATTTCTCTTGATGTTTACGTGGACGTTTACTCAACTCAGATAATACAAGTTTTTGTAACCATTTCTTGTTTGTTCGGAAGCGCCCCCGATTGGACCCGAACACACTAACCTCCGCTGGCTCGGTACCGGGTCCCATCGGACCCAAGAATGACGACATACAACACCCTATATTGATTATGTAAATATGTATTCTGCTACCCATCAAATCATATGAATGTGCGTTAATGAAGAGAGTTGGATAAAAAACTCATATGTTAACGCCATTAAATATCTCATATTTAGCGCGCAAGCTTATTAAACTAGTTTCTGCCTCCGCGACTTCGTTCGCGTGAAATTTCTTATTCCCCCGACCCGTTGCATCGCATCGCCTGCCTGCGTTATGTATTAGTTCGTATTCGCGTTCTTTCTTACTTTTTCTCTTCTTGATCGGCTCCTAAAGAGTCTTAGCGTGATGTTAAATCCATATTTAATATTATAAATTCGAAAGTAACTCTGTCTGTCTGTATGTTACCGTTTCACGCCTAAACCACTGAACCGATTTAGATGAAATTTGGTAGAGATAGTTTGAGTTTCGGGAAAGGACATAGGATAGTTTTTATTTCAATATTCCCACGGGATCGAAACTTATGCGGGCGAAACCGCGGGGCGCAGCTAGTAGCCTATAACCTCAAGAATTGGGCTATCAAATGCAAAAATATTTTTTTAAATCCGACTGGGAGCTCCAGATATTAGCGAGTCCAAACAAAAAAAAACTCTTCAGCTTTATAATTAGTATAGATAGATAAAATTAAAAATCCGTTAATGCAGCGATTTAGCGGAAGTAGACCATTGTTTTGGGTATGCGGCAGCGAGATTATGCGTTTATTTCATGCAAAAACTCCTGCCGCCAATACCTTCCGAGTCCACTACTGGCTATTGTGAACTTTATTCCTTAGACGACAAGATTCAAATTCCTCTAATTCACATAGCATGTCGACAATTCCGACCGTTTTTGTGTCGTATAACGGTCAGCTCACACCGCCACGTGATGCAGCGCGCAGTTTTCAAGATAGCAATACAATTAGAGACCTTATCTACTACACAAAAAGGTACACATCAGTGAGGAGGGCCGCGCGGCGTAGGTCGACGTAGTAGACACACAGAATTGTGCACCTTTTTGTGTAGTAGGTAAGGTCTATAATTGTATTGCTATCTTGAAAACTGCGCCGCGTCGCATCGCGGTGTGAGCTGACCTTAACCTGGCTTAGGAATAGTTGGTTTCGACGACTACTAGCAAAGAATCCTGTATAAGACTATCCCTACAACGATTTATATGATCGATACGAATACCATCTATATAATACATATGGAGTGCAATAAAGAATTGAGTATTGAGTATTTAAATGTAACAACTAACCGAAATAAAGGTTAAAAGTTATTCATATTAAGTATAAATAACAGTTTACCTATTGTAATAAACGAGGGCCAGGTACGTGTGATTTTTGTGAGTATTGCGACCATTTTCTCCGCGAGTGATCCATTGCCAAGTATGTTCGATACCATCACTGGAAATAACCTCTGGAACTGAAATAACACATTATTAGAAACTACCATATAAGTCTACAACTAAAACAGCTACAGAATCACGCATCCGATCAGTTCAAAATGACGCAGGCAGTTTAGACTGGCCTCTCCAACTGGCCAAAATTCAGAATTATCATTAAGGCGAATGGGTAGTTGTAGCCCGCGAAATTCAATTTTTCTTACGTTTTTTGCAATTTTCAGGTCAGTGTCAGGTTGTATCTTGATGAAAATTTGATTCGCGACTATAACAGGTACGTATTCACAGAATTATAATCATCAGAATCATTAATACATCTGTTTAAGTTAGATTTCTACCACCAACACTTTTCCATACGAGATTTGTTCTTAACGGTAGAAATCTAACTTAGGAAGATGTATTAATGATTCTAATTATTATAATTCTGTAAATACGTACCTGTTATTGTCGCGAATCATATTTTGATCAAGATACAACCTGACACTGACCTGAAAATTGCAAAAAACGTAAGAAAAATTGAATTTCGCGGGCTACAACTACGCATTCACCTTAAGGAATTGTAATAATGTAGTTTTAGGAAAGAAAATCAGGTTATAGTTTGATATGAGCTAGAACGGTCAAGATTCTATTCTAAATAGCCAGTCCTATTTTCATAACTTACCTACCTCCCTAATTCCTAAATTGAATATTGGAATAAGACTAAAGTCCACAGACTTTACTTACAGACTTAAAAGGGATCAAATAGCGTCAATATAACCAACACTAATAAATGTAATAACGAGATGACGCATCGCTGGGTGTGAACAATCCCGAACTGCCTAATGAAGAAACAACCAATCTGATTAAAGCTCAAGGGCTCAAAAAAATTGGGATAAGGCTATTTGAGCAACCAATAATAAATTAAACTCACTTGCTGCTGTATATTGGTGTCCAGGCTACAAGGATTAGAACAGAGAGCATCAACCATATCCAACACATTAGACTGCAGAGGTTTCTTAGCGGGCACGTTGAGAGCATTCAGATTGTCATCATTTAGCACTAGGACAGCCAAGTTGAACAGGTTCGGGAATATAGGACCTATTCGGGTGTTCGTTGTCAAGTCTTCTACTGCTAGCTCTTTCGGTTTCTTCCGGAGGTTTAGTATGGCTGTAAATGTAGTTAATTTGTTTGCAGTTTGTATAATCTATATAAATAAAAATTAAATCGCTGTTTGCTGGTAAGTTTTTCTATGAAATTTTTGTAGGAATTCTCGTGACAGGGCAACGTCTGTTAGATCAGCTAGTCTTGTATAAGATTATAAAAAATGAGTACTCAAAATCGTTCAATTGTTTTAATGATATTGAACTAACACTATTGGATGCCTGCTGGTGCCAAAATAGCACATAAATAGAATTTTATAAAATATTATTTAATACTTAACAACTTTTAATATGGGACCAAACCTCAAATCGTCAAAAAAAAATCAGCTATTCCCCACATTTATGTTCGCATAACTCGTCAAAATGTAGGAAACAGCAGATTTTTTTTTCGCGATTTCAAGTTTGATCCCATAGTAAAAGTTGTTCATAGTGAGTATAATGACCCCTTAAGAGAATAATGGTGATTAAAATTTCAACCCGTATAATTTTCTACTTCAAAATACCACAATAATTGAAACAAAAACATACCTCTAGCCACTTTGGTATAGTAATTCTGCAGATTTACACTTATGTTACTGGCATTGTTGAGGCTCTTATCATCTGTGATCCATTCAACTGACACAGTGGCTGTTGTGCCATAAACATAGCTCTGTGGTGTCAGTGCAAACTCTGTCACATTCAGCCAGTTGTCCTGCAATGGAGAAATAACCCTGTATAGCATGTTTCTTAAATATTTTAATCATACAATTCACGCCCACTAATATGGCTAATCACACTTGAGAAAAAAAAAAATTTTAGGAGTGTCCCAACAGTGGGAACATTATAGGCTGATTATGCATATTTGTCCAAATATGCTTCTGCAGTCCACACAAAATGGTGCTAAATATGCCATATTACCACAAATATTAATATAGGTACTCACAATGGGAACGCAAAGTTTTTCTTCCCCTAAGGGGGTGTACTGTGTGACACAGGTTCCTACTACAGGGCTCGTGTCGGTCAATGTTAACAGTGTGTTCACGTCCCAGCTGTCCACAGATGACTTCTTCATCATCTCACTGTGCAAGGCAAGGCTCTGGAAAAATGATAACAAAGTTACAACACTCCTATTACTGATTTAATTTTATATGTCATTTTAATTTTACTATGATTTTAAATAAACTAAAAAACTATTAATAAACTAAAATAAGGCATCAAAATATTCCTCTGCATCGCTGTCAGCTGGTAATGTACCCAAGAGACTGGTGGCATTTCCATGTTGAATGGCAATGCTATATTATTTAGTATTAGTTTATCCAGTCATTGTAATTTTTTTTATCCTAAGAAATAAATGAACAGAGCTGTGATTTTAATATTTAACTTGGATGTACCTACTCATTCCTTGTATTTTAATTGCATTGACATTTAATTTTACTTTATTCTATCTGTTGTGTTTATAGATGAGCAATCCACCGGGTTTAAACCCTGCGCTTTTGGTAAACACCCGATAAACACCCCATTTTCTGGGTGTTTATGGGCGTTTATCAAAAGCGCCGGGTTTAAATCGGGTGGATTGCCCATCTATATTTGTGTTACAATAATGTGAAATTTTAATTGATGTAATATGGGTTTTACACAAATTAAATGAATATTACATTTCTTACATGAGAAGTATAAGATGAGTGCTGAAATATGGGTGAACCTCCTCTGCCTACCGTTTTGAGGTATATAGGCATTATGTTTATGATAGTTAAAGCTAGACACCACTATGTGTATTTAGGGGGTTGCATGTTTTTTGTACGAACAACTAGTTTCTGGTTTGAATCGGCAAGAACAATGAAACATATTATTACTGCTCTGCTAGCTGTTGGATAGTCAAGGAAGCATATTTGACTACAAAGATTAGTAAAATCAATTTGAAAATACCTGTTTTGTTGGGTAATGTCAACATAAATTATTTTGAAGTTACAAAATAGGGAAATATCTAAAGACTTGAATTTATTCTAGGCAATATTTCCCTTTAAAAATTAAATAAGACTTATTCTACCTTGTATTCATGTAGTACATTAGAAGGGTAGGTCTTGGAGCCTTCTTTGAAATAAAGAAGGAAAGAAAGAAAATATGTTTATTTGCAGCAAACATGACACATAAAGAAAAACAGAAACAAAAAAAAAAAACAAAGTAACAATTTGGGAGAAAACATGCGTAACATCTACGCAAAGCGGCCATCGCTCAGCATAATGCTAAGACCCTATACGAGACAGAGACCCAGCACTGGTTTTGAGCGACACCCGGCTTTGCTAACTAGAAGAACTGACATTGCTAAATAATCTATGTAAGCACTTACACTGATAGCCTGCCTGAGTTTATAGCTAACATCCTCAGCCAAGGTGGTGATGGCCTCAGAGTTGACCTCATGCCCTGCCTGCTCTGCCATACAGGCCACAGACTCAGGGCTGACGCCTGCAAACTTGCCTTGCACCGAGCTGCCATCCTGAATGAAAAAAATTGTGGTAAGCATTCAAGGAAGTGATTAAGGTTGTCCTTGCTACAATTTTAGACAGTTATTGGTTCAATCAACCAACTAAAACACTGGCACAAAAGGCCAACAAGTGTTCACACTTGGCTCTTTGTGGTTAAGGATATAGTTAAAAGGCGCCAATTGAAGGGCTACAAGTTATTATTGAGATAACCTCAACTGCGCAAATGTTTTACCTTTTCGTTGAGTGGAGGAGTGTCGCACTGACTGGAGCCCCCAGACTCTGATGCTACAGACTTGTTTCTATCACGTTCTCTGCTGCTATTCGCCTTTTTCGAGTGACTTTTATTACTCGAAAGTGAGTTAGACATTTTCATTTGTAACTATCGCCTAGTAATACTCACAACATGGTATATACGGTTAATGATTTACTTATGATTTAGTTTAAACTGTGCCTGTTATAAAATAAGCAGTCACGTAAACAATTCTTCAAACAAATTGATAAAGAACAGTAACAAGAAATGCGAAGCGCTGAGTTTATTTCCCCGAAATTGACGGTTGACACTTGACACCTGACGGACCGTCACATGTCACTACCTAGTACCTACAGTCAGTTGACATTGACAAGCAACTCGGGTTCATAGACTATAATAATAATAATTAGTTACTATTTATTCTGTGGTTATACACTTGTTGCCGCGGGACTTCTTTCGTGAGACATAATATACCTTGTAATCTTTGGTGAGACCTTGGTGAGACGGACTGGAGGCTTATTATAAAAAAAACGTTCTATTTCTTCAAAAGCAGGCCTACTTCTGCTCTGCTCTGCTAATAATCGTACTATAAATTATCTTCAATCAAAATCAAAATCGTTCAAAACATCAAACGCCCGGCCACGACTTTTGGCTTAGCGGCAAACGGCGCGGTTTCTTTTGACAAGTTTTAATTTAAAAAATATTTACCTGTAGAACGTATCTTTTTATTTTCGTAAAACTTTTTGAGTGTCCCACACCTCGTTGCTGGGTATAGTTTACAGGACCATCCAGAGGTCATTTATATAAAAGTGCACTATGGTGTAGGTATTTTTACTTACGTATTAATAGTAAATGGATAAGTTACTGGTACTGCGACAGCTGTTTTCTTTGACTTTGTTCTTTAGTAATTTTTGAGACAGATTGTTACAACAGTAAAAGGGTTTAGAAACTAAATAAAAAATCTTATTTCATTTCATGTTTTTGTTTATATTCTCATAAGTAAAAAGAGCATGTGGACATAATTGGGTAGGTAACGTCTTATCAATATTACGACGTAATGATCCAAAATAAATTAGCAATGTAGTTTGCTGAAGGCACACAATCCAGGTTTTGCGAGTTAACACCACAATAACCCTATTATATAATAATATAATTAAGTTCTCTCATATCTATGTACATACAAAACGATTTATATCTCTCGACAAACTATCATGTTCATCATTATATTACAATATTTTATTCTCGTATCTTCCTGTACAAAATATTATTGCAATTTTTAGATATTAACTAAATTTAAATAAATGAACATCGTGATAAAATATTATTACCAATCATTACGTACTTACTTAAACCTAGCTTTTACAAATATTGGCATAAAATAAAAAAAATATCTATGTTCACTTGAGGCACGTTACGATTATCTTTAATTATGTCAACAATACATAACAATTAAGTTCATTTTACTTAAAAATTATGAATAAAATAAATCTGACATAAAAATATTATACTTTAATGTACCATCTCTTACATTACAAAAATATTTCAAAACATGGCAAGTTAACATGTAACACTAGAGTGAGCGTTGACGACGGGAGGTGTACTGTACGAGTCGAGCACATACACTATAGTCGGACTTTTAATTAGCTGCAGTAAAATCACACTTCTTACTGTCATTTCGTTACATTATGTTGCCACACTATCTCTACTAGTGATGTGACTGGAACACAATTTACCAATTTTGATTTAACCATAAACAATGAAATATTCTTTGTATTGATTGGATAAAAATATACATTGTAGTTTCATTCATATACTGGGTCAAATCAAATTAGCCAACGAAACGAAGACGTGATGTGAATCAATATCTAAAAACGATAAAACGAAAAAAATAATTTGGTGATCATTTATTTTGGAATCAACGACCGGTGGTAGTGTTATTACATAAAGTATGAGTTGAGAAAATCAGTGTTTTTGTGTTTAGATATTGATACCCATCACATCTGTAAAGTGTACAGAAACAAAAACAGATTTTTGAACTGATATTTCAAGCAAACACAATACAAACGGTCCCTGACCTTAAAACAAATTATCATTACACATACACACACACATAAGCTGTCATTTTACTGCACCTAATTAGAAGTCCTAGTATAGTTACATCATAATATTTCACAAAGTTTGTAAAGAACCAAAATATTTGGTCTTTCCTTGCAAAAACCGTACACTCCCTGAATAATATCATTTGGACACGGATGAGATTATAAATGGAGCAATATGGTAAGTTCGTGATCGTCATTCATGCAAACACTGATTATTGACTCGACAGTCTTCCATTGCAAACAGCATGCATCCAATAGACATTGCATTTCCCTTTTGAATCTCACTTATTCAGGTTCAATTTCAGCGACAAATATTCATATGAATACTCCATTTACTTTTTGCTCCATGCATTAAAAAGTAGGAAAGAGAAGTGTCATGATAGGTGACATACACTTGCCAAGTTTGACGAGTAATCTGTTTTGTGAGGGCGAGTAGAGTAACGTTTAAAAAATAAGACACCCAAACCCGATGAAATAAACGTTTTTCGTGAGGTCAGTCGGAGTCGCTGCCGGATTCGGACAGGCAGAGATCATCGTTGAGTACGTCTGCTGGTAACGCGGCCGCCGGGTTGGGGGGCGCGACGGTACCTGCAAAATAAATTAACTATTAGTGCAAATTCTTCTAAATAGACAATGAAACAGTCAGGTTAGGTGATGGAGCTGGTCATCCTATCGGCTGGTTCTAGAGATTATTTAACACCTAGGTCTTAAAAATCCGATCAAAGGTTAGTCTAGGACAATGTAAATTAAAAGTATCATTGTTGATTTGCGTAAAAGGCGTTACGCCATTTTTCCTGTATAACGCATCCCATCGCTGGTACACAAGCCTAGAAGTGCGGCTTGGTAGATGTCACATGTTTTCGAATTTTTACGTCTTTATCGCATTGGAAAAATGATGACTCCGATACTTGCTTCTTCTTAGTACGGCCCCTAAGCAATGAATTTTAACAAAGACGCTCTTTTGTCAGGGTCGAGGGTTTAAAGACATCTACCAACCCGCACTGGGCCCGCGTGGTAGATTACGGTCCACTCCCTCTCACTGAGAGGAGGCCTGTGTCCCAGCAGTGGGAACATTATAGGCTGAATATATATATGTGAGCAGATAAAATAACGATTCTTATGTCGTCGGCTTCAGGTAGAACGATTCACCTCCACACCCGGCCTACTCTAAAGACCGTCAACGAAGATACGAGCCCGTCCGAATGTAGTTCGATACTTCGAAATGTAACCTGCTTCTGATTGATTAACCTTTTCGCATGGGTAAAAACACATCGGGAATAAGGACAACAGCTGTCAAATCGTGTTGTCATTTGTTGTTAGTTCGGGCCCCGAACTAATCTTATGTCCGTTTGTAATAGGGAATACTTCCGCGCGGACTACAGTAGAACCCCTGTATGTATTAAAATACTGACCATTGGGAATAGGGTGGTGTACGCTGGAATCGTTGTCGTCACTATCACTGCCGCTGTCCGAATCACTGCCGCTTTCACTCGACGAACTCGAAGAGCTGTCCTCTTGTTGCGGTGGCTATATAACGTGAATAACAATGTTGAGTATTGGCAATATGCCAAAACCACCCTTACTTATAAAAAGCGCTGTATCAAATTGTTACTATAGACGTGCGTTTGATTATCTAACTAAAGTAATATTAAGACACGAAATCGTTGTTCATACCTGATGATGCGGTACGGGCGGTTGATACGCATTAGTATTATGGTGCGGTCTCTCTGGCGGCGGCGCCGGCGCAGGCGCAGAGGCCGGCGCGGGCGCGGGCGCGGGCCGCTCGTACGCGCGCGCGTAGCCGTTGTGTGCGGCGTGCGGGGGGTGCGGGGGGTGCGCGGGCGGCGCGGCCGCGGCGGGCGCGGGGCCGCCCAGTGCGTCGTCGAAACCGATCATCGGAAGAGACGCTAGGGTACTGTTGCCGCCGCCTGACCAACTGTGAACAAAATTATAATTCATTAAGTTCGGATTTTATTTGAGTTTTAATTCTTCTTATGAATTTGACATCTGAGGGGCAATTCCCGTAATTTTAAAAACATTCAGTCTGATCTCAGTCTCAATCTGTCAAAAACACCTCTAATTTCCCTACATGTTTGACAAATTTCTGACATTGATTGTCGCTGAGATGAGATTGTGACTAGATTTGTGAAAGTTTTTAATTACGGGAATTGGCCTTCAGATCTTCTTCCTAGCCTTGTCGAGGGAGAAGTCAGATAAGAATTATTATGAATGACTTGCGTTTGTAATGGCCCGAGTATAAATGTTTTTCTCGTCCATTCTCCCTTGATAACCATCACGTAATCATTAATTATCTTTTATTCATATCATCCCTTACACATTTTTGATATCTGATCTGCTACATAACATTCATATTATTTACAATATTCTTATGTCTTATCAACAATACAGCAGGCTTAGGGCGATTTTTACCAATGAAACTGAACGCGATCAATACATCTAAACCGCGTTCAAGAGCTGTCAATGTCATCATTGTTGTGGATCATTGACACTGAAAACTCTAGAGCCCGAGGGGTAATTGCGTACCATACGAACAGTACAGTTCAACAACGTTCATTGCCTTATTTACGTTGTTGAGCAGACAAATTTTTCGAACATATGAAGCAATGGATTAGCAATATTCAAAATGATTCAGATCGTGATTGATAGTATGTTACACAATTAGGGTGCCGGTTTAGAAGTACTGATCGCGTTCAGTTTCATTGGTGAAATTCGCCCTTAGTCTCCTATCTTTTTTCGTCAGTGGAAAAATTGGTTTTATTTACATGTTTTTTTTAATCATTAGTAGTACGTGCAAGTTATGAACTTACGGCGCAGCCTGTGGCGGCGAGGTTTTCTGTCGCAGCGGAGACCTGACCAGCGTGGGCGGCGGCTTGGGCATACTGACGGCCGCGCCGTTGAACCGGGCAGCCGGGTTGTTCGGCTGGGCTGTTCCAGGTACTACAAATAAAAAGTTATTGTTAGTCAAAATCAAAAGTCATTTATTCAAATTAGGCTGAGAAACAGCGCTTTCGAACGTTCAAATCAGCACTTTTTGAATGTCAATTAGTTCCTGTGGCAACAAATTTTTTTAAATTCATTGGACGTCTTTCGATTATTTACCAGAACACTGAAGTGTTCTGGTAAATAACCACCAATATTAGAAATCGAATAATACCGTTTTAGTGTTCATCCAAATTCATTGGCGTTGAAGAGATCCATTTGAATATGTTTCGCTATTTCTTATATTTTCGCATTTGGACGTCAACACACATTTAGAAAATTCACCCTGTACAGGTTTCATAGGATAAATTCAATATAAGGGTTATAATAATCCCCTTAACGACTGCAGGTGACTTGGCCCGGACTACAGAAACTCACTCAAAACTCAAGCATTACTTAAAACTAGTTTAAAGCCAATTGTTGGTTGGAGTGAATTTCTGTAATAGTCGCCAGTTCGCCACCCTGTCTTCTAGTTTTCGTTTCCTACCTGAATTAGTGGCACTACGTCTATTGGTGGCGACGCGCGTACGCGATGTGGAGCGCTGCGTCGTGTTGGTGAAGTCTGTCGTCACGGGCGTCAGCGGCCGCGGCTTTTGAGACGTTTCTTGTCTGTGAGAAATAATACATTATGATTATTACTTCGTCTATAAGATAATGAAAGGGGAACGTTAACATAACACCTGGGTTAAAGAATGGCTTGAAGCGGAAATGGTAACAATTCGGGCTGACATTTTGTTTTGCAACACGAAAGACACGATAACGACAGGCCTACAGGATTGTGTCATGCTGCGCATGTTGGGATCAACCCTTACTTATTATTTTCTTGATCTATAAAATTAAATGATAATATCGATTAGCGGTAGTCATTAGATATTGTTCAAAAATAAGTTAAAACTATAACTGAACTAAACTGTCGTACCTTGACTAATATGATCTTAGCGTGAATTTTACAGTTTTATCATATTATTTATGGTAAAAAATTACGCCTAGGTTAGGCGTAATTTTTTTGCTTGTGTCGAAATATGTATAGGTACGCCCTCATTACAAAAGCTATCATTACAGTTATTTCTTACTATAGCTGATTTTGGGATTTCACAGCAATTACCTGATTTTATTACACAATTCTTTTATCTGTTTTTTAGAGAAAGGTATAAGAGTGACTAATGAAATAGTTTTATTTGCTCTGTTTTTCTAGCCGCATATTTGTGACGTAATCGTAACTATACCGAGCAAAAGAATAAACGGCGCCAACACGGCGTTTCCGATTGACAGAAATGCAACATTCTTATAAGGTGAATCTAATTCAATAGCCATACTTAAATATAACTGATTTTCCGAATTAAATCGCCAAGTCGCAGTGGTCCCGTATTAGAAGAGGCCCATCAGTACGTGCATTTGTCAACAAAAGACTTAGGTATAAAAAAAGAAAAAAGCATTATTTCCACAACACAGTTATTATTCATTTTTTGTGTGCACAATATGTTTTAAAACTTAAGAGGCACACAGAAGTACGATTATTCGGGCACATGAACAGCATGAATTAAAAGTAGAAGTTGGCTGTATAAGTCTGTATAAATACTCTTTTGTCGACTTTACAGTTACAAGCTTATGATACTTCTGCTTTTCCTATCGATGGTACTCTTCTTCGATATTTTCTATTGTCTGAACCCAGTAGGTGGCCACGTTGATTGCGGGCTCGATGGTACACTTATTATTATTTATTTGTTTATTACATACATACGCTACAATATTACATACATACAATACAATGCCTCCCAATTATGATACTATTATTATGATACTGACCTTGTCTTTTTAACTTGAATATTACTAGAGAGCTTCTCCAGTGTAATCTCGCCGGTAACTCTGTCTATGATGAGCACACATTCCTTTGTGTAAGGCCTCTGGTTGCCTTTGAAAACGGTCTGCGGAACCCCGGCGCCGTCTGTCAGAAAAAATAATAAATATTGTTTTAGATTGAAGAATTTATAAGGGAAAGGACGAAATTGTTAGCTCTGCACTATAATAAACGGTCATAAAAAAAAATTACTTATGGTGCAGCATTTTATTTTTCTTCTCGTATTAAATTAGCGTCAAAAATTAGCTAGTAAGTAGGTGGGTAGATAACGGAGCTGAACACCTTAAAAAATGTGCGACGACAGTGAAAGAAGTTCTAAGGTATTGTTTCATGACTTACGCCGACAGTCCTAGTGAATTTATAATATGTAAACTGTATAGTCTTCATCCTATTCTTTACTAGTTTTCCTCCTTTATTTGCAATGCAGACTCATTGTAACAATGGAATTTTGTGGAAAAATCAATAAGATGTTGGAAAATCCGGAAATACGATGCGAAGGATTATGGTTTTCACAGCTTAGGGTCCCAGTCTTTCGATATAAAGAATAATAGCATTGTTTCTACTGCTGGGAGACAGAGAAGTAAGCTGAATGGATTTGGATGTCACTCCCAATTTCTGATTGTAGGACATGCCGGTTTCCTCACATAAAGGATTATTATATTTGTTTGCTGTCAAAGCTAATATTAGCGGAATTTTTATTTCCGATATCAAAAACTATTGTTCTTCAAATTATTGCTTTTCAACAAGCATGCTGTTACTAAACTCCATTAAATTGATCACAGAAAACAATATAGCTATGCAGATCAATACTAAGGAACACTTCAAACCAAAGTATAAGTACTATTTTTAAACCTGTGGGGTAATTGTGTAACAGTCTAACAATAGAAATGGCTTTCATTTGACAGTTCAGCGTGTTCAATTAGGGTGCTGTGTGGCGGTAATCTAATCGCTAACAAAAGGCGCTATAAGGCGCTAATCAGCGCCAAATGCACACAAAATTAAGGACTAAAATTAGATTTTTTTTATCAGCAGTTACAAAAATATAGGTAAGAATTTAAAAAATAAACAGTGGTCAGCTGTTTCTTCAGTATTTATTGCCTAGTTTCAGAAAACCAGATGAGTAGGTACTATTAATGCTAATGTGTTTATTTCGTTGTAAGTACGCTGCCCCATTTACCAAGACTTCAGAATGATTTAGAATAATTGCCACGTAACTAACGAATGCTATAAAAAATTTAAAAATATCTTTAAGAGATGAAAATAGTTTAATAGTATAAGTTCGGATTTGGATGAGAAAATAGATTATTGCCTAGGTAAAATACTTAGTAAGCAGGTTCACAGGTAACAAAGTTGATACATAAGTAGCTTAAAATATTACCTACAGTTAGGATACAAAGTATTATTTGCCAGTGAGCCCTAAACGGTTCATGTACTATCCTATAATTTACGAAACGTTATTTGTTAAAATTAAGACTCTTGTATCTTTACCAATAATGAAGCAAAGACCTCACAACTTTGCATAGTAGACCCTCTCATAATATATGGAAGTAGCTATCACAGGTAAAACATACGAATCTATTTATATGGCAATACAAAATGCTACCATTGGTAAGCAACGATTCGATTTTGTTTATAGGAACCGAGCATAAGTCTGTATCTTGAGGCTCTGAGTACGAATTCCAGTAATTTCATAACTAAACAAAAATTCCAGAGTGGAGACTAGACAGGTGATTTCAGGCGTGGTATTGCATGTATGGTGTGGCAGCCTTGTTTATTTATTAAACACTTCTCATGTTTTCAATTGTTGAAAAATGTGCCACGACCTGTATATGTCATCTGCAACAGGCGACGACACTCATACGACACATATCTCTTCTTAGATCTTGCGATGTACAACTGTCTAGGTTAGTGAATAGAAGATTAACAGAAGTGTTAAACTACTATGGCAGAGTTTTTTTATTATCCAGAAATATAATTATTCTAGAAAAATAAGCCCTTATTATCCAGAAATAAACGAAACGGTGAAGGAAAACATCGTGAGGAAACCGACATGTCCTAGAACATAAACTTCGAAGACATGTGACATCTAATCTAATTGTGAAATCCAAACCGCACTGGGCCCGCGTGTTGGATTACGGCCCACTTCCTCTCACAGAGAGGAGGCCTGTGTCCCAGCAGTGGGAACATTATAGGCTGATTATGATGATGATGATGATCCAGAAATATAATTATTCTAGATAAGCCCAATCACAATAATATTGCAACATGTGATTCAATTGCAACTAAATTGTGGTCGATCAACGTCGGCCATTCGACATAGGTCAAACATAGTGATGTACCGACCGCAATTTAGTTACCCCTTCCGTTCGTTTGTTAAATACCTATTTAATTGATAAACTAAATCAGTAGCAGCTTGTTAAAGTCCACAACTGAACAGAAGCAGTTTCCTAGATTGATTATGGGTTATGGCCTGCCCTGCCCAACAAGTTTGATCGCCATCTAACTGAAGAAAGCAAGGTGCAGGTATCAACAAGAAAATAGTCATCATCTGCCTCGTCTTTGCCGAACTTTGTTGCGGTCGGCTTCCATTCTAACTGGACTGCCTATCTGACCTCCATAATCCTGTGACTGGGTAACACTATACCCCTTGGCAAAACTGGTTGTCAGACTTTCGGGCTTCTGACTACCCGTAACGACTGTCAAAGACCTAAGAAGAACAAGCCAATAGTATAAACAAATAAATACAAACCTAAATGTGGCACAGTGACAGTCACTTGATTATTTGTTCCAACATCCACAGTTGCCATTTTGTTAACGTCAACTGACGCCGGTTTGAAGTCATCTGGAAAATGTTAACGATATGTCAAATAATAATAAATCAAGAAACTTCATGTTTAATTATATTTTTAACTAGCTGTGTCCGCGACTTCGTTCGCGTGCATGACGGATAACGTTTTAATTTTTTTGCGCGGAACCCTAATTCTTTTTCTAAAATAAAAGTAACCTAAGTTACTCCTTATTACATCAGCTATCTGCCTGTGAAAGTCCCGTCAGATTCGGTCCAGCGCTTTCAGAGATTAGCCGGAACAAACAGACACAAAACTTTTAAAAATTTTGTTTTAGTATATGTATCGTGTATACATCCATATGTACTTATTTAGTAAAAAGCGGTTATTTTAATATTACAAACAGACACTCCAATTTTTATTTATTTGTATAGATAATTTGGCATAAAGTGTAGTAGGTCAATGACCCTATTATGTCAGGCATGAATGTAAGTTGAATAGGTTTCTTTAATAAGCAAAGAATACTGGCAGAAAGCCAAGCAATGCAGCATGTGATTCTTGTTACATTTTATTCAGGAAAAATTAAACTAATGCACCACACCCAATAACTTGTTTGCATACATTAGGTACAAAAAAATCATTACTATAGGGAAATTATCAACACTTAAGTCATAATTCTGATAAAAACTTTTTTAAACCATTCTAATTGTTCAATTAGCACCAAAAATTATTGATTCTAAACATAGAAAAACTGAATGAAAAAATATTAATGATGAGTAGACATTGAATGAACTTGTAATTGCTGATCATGACATGGTTTTACTAGCATCAATAGGACAGCTAATACTCTAGTCAACATAATAATTTTCAAAGAAAACAATGAAAAATGGAAAAAAAAAGTCAAGCGAATGCAGATTTATTGGAATGATTCATATAATTTTAAATTAACAATTCTTGATTGAATTAATGATAGACAACACATATAACAGTAGTTACTAGCAGCGCCCCGCGTTTTCACCCGCATAAACGTCGATCCCGTGGGAATATCGGGATAAAAACTATCCAAATCCTTTCCCGTGATTCAAACTACCTCTTCATGAGCGATTTAAGCGTGAAGAGGTAACAGACAGACACACTTTCGCATTCATAATATTAGTATGGATTCTCTACTAGCTTCTGCCCGCGACTTCGTTCGCGTAAAATTTCTTGTTTCCTCGACCCACCCTGTCGCATCGCATCGCCCATCCGCGCTATAACTTCGTTTTCGCTTAGCGTTTTTTTTATGATTTTCGTTCTTTTTGCTCGTCTCCATAGGGTCTTAGCGTGATGTTAAGTAGCCTATAGCCTTCCTCAAGAATTGAGTTATCAAATGCAAAAATAATTTTTCAAATCCGACTGGTGCTTCCAGAGATTAGCGTGTTAAAATGACTAACTAATGATGCAGCTCAGCTAGCTGAATGATTTACAACAAAAAGGAAAAAAATCGTCTATGAAATTAAATGCAAATCTACTGAACCTTGATTGACCAAAAAAACCTTGCAATAAAATAATTCTTGGCCATTCTAACTAAAAGATCAAACTATACGTAATATACAATGTGTAACTGAATTATTGCACATTATGAAAGTCAAAGTAGTTTGTTCAGAATCATTTACTAAACTGAATTATAATTAATCATTCTTTTTCGTTTTTTTTTTAAATAATAAGTAAGTAATTAATTTTTTATTCCTAAAATAATTAAAACTAGTAAATTACAGTCATACTTCCGCTAAACAGTCTAAACAAACCAAAAAAGGCGAGGTACCTATGCTAGACCCTTACAATGTGTGAATATGTGTGAGCATAGGTTTGTACTGTTACCACAATTTTATTTTGTCCCAAAATCATTATAACTAATTTAATAAATAAACAATCTTTTATATAATGTATTAATAAAAATTCAGTGTATGTATTATGATTAAAACACAAAATTGTAACTGTGGTGTTTGGTGGTGTGCATTAATTCTGAGACATGTTGTATAATGTCTAAAAATATACTTACATTTGATTGTGTGGTATTGAGATGCTTTGTTGTTAGTGAAACTAGCTCCCAACTTTAACTCTCTCACATCATAGTTCAGGCTGTGTTTATCGGCCATTATGATCCACTGGCTATGCCATAAATATATTTGTTTCCTAGAAATAAAATATTAATACATTACATGGTAATCTTTTTTTTCTAAAATGGCAGGATGCTGCCGACAAATTGCTTTGCAGTTTGGCAGGTGTTATGTTAAAATAAAAGTGTAATATTATGGATTAAATAAATAAATAAAAAAAAAAAAAAGCTTGAGAAAACAAACAACCAGTGGTCCACTTTAACCCTGGATCTAAAGAGCTGAAAGTCATGGGGCCATTGCCCAGCAGTGGGATGATGCAGGCTAACAATAACAGAAACTAATATGGGTTACAGTCAAAAGTGATCATAGCAATAAGGAAAAATAACCAATTGTAATATCAATTAGTCTATGGGTATTATGATAACAAGCAGCCTTATAATGACCCACTCTTCCTTTTATATAATAATAATTGTGTATTATATGAGGCATACCTGTAAGTAATAACAAATAAATAGTACAGATTAATTACACTCCTGGACTCTTAAAGCCATCCTGCTTTTTTTTCCTAATAAGTTCTATAAATTTTTAAATGGTTGTGAATTCAAATTTGGAACACAAAATGATGGCCAGGATGTTGGCTACAATACTACATCATAACTTTTTCTTTAACTCATCACTATTTTGATGGCCATTGCCTTTATATCTAACATGAAAATGCATGGTGGAGTGATTTAGGAGTCCGTGAGTGTATAATTGTATCCACCAATTCATTGGAAAAGTTATAAACTTAATAAAATTATGCAATGCTTAGTTCACACTACATTCTTATCACTAAATGTCAATTAGATAACAATAATGGTTTCAGTCAAGTTATTGAGGTAATCTTGTGCATTAATTCATTAATAAAGTCACAGTTCAAACCTTGAAGGCTTTTGGTATAAACCTTTCTCTTTTCAGGCTTCATTGAGAAATTATCACTATGTATGTAGTACTATTACTTAATTTGATTATCTTATTTCTTCAAGAGTCATATCATCAGGATATTCTATAGTTCACATACTTAGATAGCCTTTTAAAATATACAGGGTGTGGCACACAATATCCAGCTTAAAGTTGGAAACTACTTTATAAAATAGCTGGTGTACATACATTAAATAAACTACACTGCTACAGGTATGTATTTATCATGTAACTGCAATAATTATTGTGCCTACATGTCTACTTCCTAGATTCCTAGAACTTTCTTTAGCATCTGTGTTTTCTATGAATTCATCTACAAGATTTGTATTAAGTATATGCAATTGAGTATATTAATGATATTTTATAAAAATCATGGGTCAAGTGATAATGAAATCTTAATTGTACAATTTATTTTTAAGCATATAATAATTGATTTGATTGATTTATAAATTATTTGTGTCAAAACTACATAAATTAGATTATGCTACTTTATACTACTGAAAACTAATAAGAAATAGAATAAGAAATAAAACTTTATTCTCAGGAATTCAAATCAATTTTTATCAGTTAGAATATTTGATCTATTTTAGATTTTATTTAAATATGCATGGCAGTGCCCAATTTTGGTTATATTAAATATTCACATACAACATATCATAAATTATAAATACCTGTAATACAAGTAAATACACCGACACAGGTACCTATTATGCATACGTATCTCTACATTCACTAACACAGCTGACAAACTAGGTCTGCATTTTTTTTTTCGCCACAACACAATTTATTTCACATATTAAGTTAGATAAGAAGTTGATTCCTTAAACAATAATATACTGCTTAAATAGCAAAAATATTAAGTTAATTGCAACATAAACTCATAAAAGAAAGTTCAAATAGATAAAATATGGCAAACAATTTTAAAGACTGAATGATACCCTTACCTTCGATTGATTCTCCACCGATGTTTTAACAAACCCAACTATGTCTCAGAAATAAATGTCATCGTCAGTACAATTTTTAGGCGCACTAATTAGATAATAATTTCATGGAGAAGGGCTCGCTAAAGTAATAAAATAGTCCAATAAGTTAGACATGGACTATTCCTTCGACCTAGTTCCCATGACGTTTAATTTAGAGATGGCGTGTTATCACCATACTAATCAAATAGAGTAACGCTGAATTACTATTTAGCCACACGAATACAACGATTACTTGTAATTTAAAATATATTGTTATTTGTTATTAAAATCAAATATATTTAGAAGAAAATATTGATGGATTGGTCGACAATACTTGTTACTTACATCTGAATTAGTATTCAGTAAGTTTGGATCAACATAGCTTTACAACCATGCGACAGACTTCCGAGTCGGAAATAAATGACACATTCTCGGTTACTAGTTCCCGACCGCAAATAGCCGCCGGAAGAGTCGGAAGAATAATGGTCGTCTCTTTGGTTTATACTGTCAAAATTTTTGGATTTCGGATCTATGAACAGCGTAGGACTCCTTCGTTAACATTGATTGAAATTTGATTCGGCACGGAAACGTTTCGAATCGTTGCTATGCATGAAGTATTAGCTTTACGCTGCGACCGCAGGTTCGTTAAAGTTAGACGTGTCTGAAATTTCAGTCATCGTAGTTTGATCGGAAAATATCAATAAACGCAACAATAACAAGTAATAATCCCAAATCAGACACCAGTGTTCAGCTTGTTTATTTATAATAAGCTTTTAATATATTCTTCTTATATTTTCTTCGCTCGCGTGGAATAATACCTACCTAACGAGTGAATAAAATAAAGTTATGATATATTACCACCTACAAACGAAAAGTTCCAAATTAGATCTCAGATTCGTTATGTGTTTTCTAGTAAACTTGATATTCCCTTCTCCTCGCGTGGAATAACATAACTGAAACTCATCTAGCATACAAGAGTATAGTCTTAGAAAAGCGTTTTCGACTAATCGCCTAATCACTTAGAGTAAAAGAGAAATGTTGGGTTTTTTACTTAGATCATACCTATTTAAATATGGTTTAGGTAGAAGTGCAGTAGTGCTGTATTTTTGTAAGAATTGCCTTGGACCTCGAAACCAAGCTCGCAATGCAGAAATCTTTTGAGAGTCTTTGGGACAGAGGTCTTGTCTCTAGTCCAGTGCTCAAGTCACAGTGACACAGGTCACACTGTCAGTGTCAATGTCAGCCGGTTTTAATGACAGAATAGAATGATACTCAATAATTTTGTTTTTGGATCTCTTTGGAGAATATTTATATTTTGTTGATTTCGTTGCTATAGCCGAAACTGCCTAGAAACTAAACAAAATGACGAAAAAATCAATAAGTTTGGACGTTGATCCAACAATCATGGAAAAGAACATGAGGATTATACGAGTAAGTTATTAGATTACGCTATTTACGCCCATAATAATTGCCCACAAACCACATTTTGTTATTATATTCTTATAAAAGTGGTTAACTAAGAATTAATTGAAGTATATTGTAGCTTTTTCAAATGACATAACTATTTATTGCAATTCAGGAGAACCCGGTTGAGGAAGAGTTCAACAAGCTTCTGTCTAATGTAGAGACAATACCTTCGAAACTTGTGAAACCTACACCAGGTAACATAATTATCTTAAATATTTAACATTACCAACATGTGCACTTGTGCACGGATCTTTGTAACAAACCCAATATGCACAGAATTCATTTAAGTCTCACATTTACAAAATTAATTTGCACCTTTTTTCATTACAGGCTTTTGTGTAAAAACGTTTACAAAGCCAGATAATAAAAAGGTATTTGTAAATATATGCCTGACTGATGCTATCATTTGTCCGAGAGACATCAGCAATGAAGAGCTTATGCAAATCCTCAGTTCTGAAGATCCATCCACTTACAGAGTGCCCATGAGCATTGGTGAAGGTAGAACGGAACCCGACAAGTCTGGAGCTCCAGCTACAGTCTATGATGTAGCTATAAACCCAGAATTCTTCAAAAAGATTGAAAAGGATGATTTGTTCCAAACATTCTTCCTCACTGTTGTCTTTGAAGGTTTACAGGATAAGTATCAATTTGAAATAGACATGCAAAAGTACACAATTTTGAAAAATAGAAAGTCTATTGGTACTTTGCAGTGTCATAGAATTCAAATAAGAGGAATAAAGACGGGAGTTGGGAATGAGGCGAAACCACCTCTGATTGAAGAGTTGGATGATAAGGGTGTTGTGCAAAAACCTGGGGTTCCAGCAGCTGTGAGGAGAGAACTGGAGTATAGACTGAGACGTGAACCACCCACTGGGGAGATTGAATACTTGCTGGCTGAATTTAAGATCCCTTCTTCTGTAAGACTATTGATTTAATTCACAATTAACCTTTTAACCACTTACTTCGGATTAATCCGACAAATATTTTCGTGTCCATTCCGCCAGAGTCGTATATATACGACCAAATAACACAGCTCGTTTAATCTGTATTATTATTACATCATCACAGCTTGTTTCATCGGTATTTATTTTTCGATTTTTTTTTGTTGGGCATGGGGGCACGACAACTGGTATAAAGTCCGGCGGTTAAAACGTTAAAATGAATGGACTGACTAAATAACACAAACTAAAACAGTATTGCTGACAAAACATTTATACTATGGATACTTTCCATAGTATAACTGTTTATGTATAATATCTTTAACATTATGAACTTTCAGGTAAACCTAAAAGATCTGAACTTGGAAGTTGGTGAAGACCGCCTGGTTTTGGACTCCAAAGGACTGTTTGAACTGGTGGACTTCTTCCTTCCATGCAGTGTCGATCAGGAAGTCATTGATGCACAGTTGAATAGAAATGATGATGTAAGTTTTCACTTTTTGCATACCGCATTAAGCCAAAATTGTTGAATAATGTTGGTACTGGTTGGGCTCTAGCCTCGACCCTTGTCCTGCAATAGGACAACCCTTTTGCCTTGACCCTTGCTCAGCAATGGGACAAAACAGGTTTTAAAAAAGAATCTAGATTGTTTTTACCCACAATGGGACAGAGGTGTGTATGCATTTAGGGTGAGAGTGTGAGGTTGTGTGAGCAATAATCATAACTAGCAAGGTATTTTTAATAACCAATTTTATTTGCGAGAAGTTAAAACACTCAATTCATTTTATTCAACTAGGCCTTTGCCCTATATGGGACATTAGAGGCTTAAACTTTTAACCACTTGTGTCACATATGCGACACATGTTTCCGTGTCCCTACCCTACCGCCAGTGTCGTACAGTCGTTCTGCGACAGAGAACATGCATGATTTTTTCGTTCTATTTTCGTCCTATTAACTGCGTGGTACATTTAAAAACCATAATGAAATACAGATAAAAACTTTTTGACTATTTTTTAATTGATACAACAATTTCTCCTTATTTATTGTAGGTATTATTTTACCTTGATTTTATCGATTTGTAGCCGCGCGCTAGGAGCACGGCAACTGATGTTTAGCCAAGCGCTTAAAAGGTTAAACATAGTATTTTACTGTGAACTTTGGTCCTATTTAGATTTACAACTCTTGAATCTTTGTGGGTTTCAGATGCTGTTTGTGAAGATGCCAGCAATTCATTAGAATATTTTGATTATATTCTCAAAGCTTAAGTAAACAAATAAAACTAAGACTGTAGTATGTTTATTTTATTGTTGGTTAAGGCAATTAGTATGGCATATAAAATTAGATAGCCATGTCTCTGACTAGTCCTATCATGATAAACTGGGATTGATTTCATATAAAGACATAAGAATTGGATTCATACATACATTATTAATTTGTACAAGTGTTGGCACAGTACAAAAGAAAGACACTACAGATTTCTTAATAATACACTATTCATCATCTGCCTAGCCTTTTTCCCAACTATGTTGGGGCTTGGCTTCCAGTCTAAGGGTCAGTTCACACCGCGACACGACGCGGCGCGCAGTTTTCAAGATAGCAATACAATTATAGACCTTACCTTCTACACAAAAAGGTACACAATTCTGTGTGCCTACTACGTTGAGCTACGCCGCGCAGCGCAGCGCGGCGCCGCGCGGCCCTCCTCACTGATGTGTACCTTTTTGTGTAGTAGATAAGGTCTATAATTGTATTGCTATCTTGAAAACTGCGCGCCGCGTCGCGTCGCGGTGTGAATTAACCCTAACCGAATACTAGTATTAATAATACACCAGTATTAATAATACACTAGCATTTCTTCTAATTAAAAATAATAATTTACAGTAGCGTAATATCACAAAATAATGCCAATATCTCCTAATCGAATAACATAATAATATTACATGGTAACACTAACAAACAAATGAGATTTGATGAGATTGCGGATTAACGGCCGAACCCAATTAACTATCTATTCTATTATCAGTTTTGCCATACTGGAGCTATCTATCTCTGGTTTTAACATCCCAATAATCTATATCAGTAGCGATCTGTATGATTATAATATTATACTGGCAGTTATGAAAATTCTGATTACACTGGCTACCATCTGGAGCAATCTATCAATAGGTTATTGGGTTCGGCCGTATGTAAAAAACTAATAAATCATAATTTTTTTGAGAATTTACAATAATAAGTACAAAATTAAGATCTAAATAAAGTAAATGCAATAGCTATAAAAATAATAATATAACAGAGAGAAGAATTATATAATTGGAACCTACTTAATATTCTAAATTATTATACCTAATAGGTAACAAAATAACTGCCATTTAATATTAGAAGTTAGTATGCGAGTTGTGATTTCGAGTAGTAAGCCTCAATATTAATTCCTAATAGTGTCTACTTATGTACTATAATTACTATGTATTAAGTGACGCCGACGTTCCTGACATCGCGGTTATAAAAAGTAGGAGCGAAACGACACGACGAAATCCCATACTAAATATCCACTGCTCTACTCGCACGTTTTATGACCACGATTGGCACGAGTCTTGGCGTTTAACAGAATTTTCATTTTCATGTGTTTTTGTGGCAATAGGCTTATCTCCTATTACATGGGACTTGAAACATAACTGGCGAAATGTGGGTGTATTATAGGTTCACTTCTGTGTAACTCTTCGGGGTAATTAGCGTGATGTAACTATGTTGTGGTCGAACATTTTGGGACACTTCGAAACAAGAGTTATTTCTACCCCAAGCAATCCACCCTAAGGAGGATACCTACGCGAAAACGCACGCTGTCCGAGAGATCCACCTTAGGCCTGGGTGGATAAACGAAATAACCGCAAAACAATCACATAACACGATTCTAGGGAGACAAGGCACGAACATACACTCGGCAAAACCAGACACACGAAAATAAGCTTACAGTGATTCAACTAAAACTCATCATGTTTTATATCAAAACTTTTCCGTACATTAGGCTCAATTCCCGCTAGCAGACTCTCGTCATACCTCCTCAAAAGAGGTTTTATTTCCTCCAGCATACTCTCATAGTCTCTAATTTGTATGTTTATGACTGTGCTAAATCTTTGGCGTTGGTTCCTGTTGAGGTAAAGTTTAAGGGATGGATAGCTCATGATCTGTTCGTGCTGGCAAACGCCGCGTTCGGTCACGCAGTTCACTCTACCCAGTTGGACGGCGTTGTTTAGTAACTGTAAAAGAGGAAAGTTACCTTGATTAATAAGTGTGGTAAGTACCCATATCATAATATTATATACATTATATTTTATTCACTGATGAAATGTGTAGTTGCACTGCACATGGTTCAAATTCACTTGACACTTCAGTTTTTGTCAAATATGCGTTTTATTTTTGAGTGCATGATGATAACGCTCAAGTTCCTAGCTTTGGTGTCAGTGGTATTCCTTTATTTATCTTGCATCTAGCATTGCAGGTATATGATAATATGATACTTACAATACCCGCTACTGCGAAGTCTGTGAACTTTTCGTAGCAGCTATAACATCTTGGAGAGTGGAAGTACACTAACCACGGTTTCTTGGTTCTGTAAAAGAGATATTATTCAAAATTTACAAGCCATTGGTATCTCTAAAAACTACCGTCTATGACGAGTTTCACATTATTCATACATCCGAGACTTCATAGGCAAGCTTATAGCGTAAAAATTTGTAGCCAGGGTGTCGAGTATAAAATTACCTCAACGCAATCCAATAGTTGCTACTTTTACCCGACTATGGCGAAGCAAAAAGGAGGGTTATGATTTTGACCGGTATGTATGTATGTATGTATGTTCATCTGTTCCCTCATAAACTATTTGTCATAATAAGACAAATGAGGTATCATTGGAAGCTTATTGATCGTCCGCTGTCTATAGGCTATGTGACGTCGCATTAAATTGAATATGGCGCCCTCTAGCGGACATAGTCATGATCTAAAAAAATTTTTTTTAATCATGCCGTGTGGGGTATCAAATGAAAGGGCTTAATTAGCACATTTCAAAAATATAAATATTTCCCAAATAAGCCCCAAAATAATTAAATAAAAAATAAGTTTAAAAACTAAAACCCGACTACTGAAAAGGATGGAACAAGAAAGTACCTTCCCGTGGTCGCATGCCACTATACTAACACATTATAAGCTATGGTAGCATGCGACCACGGGAAGGTACTGTCTTGTTTCATCCTTTTCAGTAGTCGGGTTTTAGTTTTTTAACTTATTGATCGAAAGTTCTTAGTAGTAGTTCAGTATAATAGAAAGATGATAATGATCTTTATTAAAATAGAACAATTAATATTACCCAGTGGGGTTTAACTCTTCAGCGATGACTTCTCTGGAGAATGTTTGCCAATTGAGCTTCTGCACCGAGTCATCAATTAACCCGAGCGCCCATTCTAATATATACGGCGCTTGCGATAGGTGCTGTAGGCTTACACTGAAAATAAAAGAAGTAACATATTTTGAAAGATTGGGCATACATAACAATAAGAGTAAAATGGAATGGCCGAGGTCCTTATCTCGATTAATGAAAAAGAAAAGAAAGTGAGTAGTCAGTTTTATCTATTCAAAGGGAGAATTATTCGCGTGCTTAAAAAACGTATAGTGATGATCGTCTGACGAAAAGCAAAGATTCGTACAGAGGATTCCGTTCTGCAGCTGTAATCCTTTGATCGCCTTTTAATGCTCGGTTCCTATAAACGAGTTGTTTTGCTTACCAATGGTAAGCATTCTTTATTGCCATATTGGCGATATAAATAGATTCGTAAGCTAACTTTACCTGTGATAGCTACTTCCATAAGGGAGGGTCTACTATGCAAAGCTATAATTTTAAGCTTATATGCTTCATTATTGGTAAAGATAAAGTCTTAATTTTAACCGTGTTTATTTTTTGTCCGTAAATTATTGAAATCGGCCATAGACAAGCCATAGTAAAATCGGTGGGGGTTTTTAGTAAGTCCGACTAACCTGTAGTGTTGTCCAGAAGCAATGGGATAGAGTCTTGCGGTAGCTGCACGAATGTTAGTACAGAACCCAGATGGGTTGCTCGCACAGTTCAGAATGCCCACGCGCACGAAATCAAGCGGGCGAAGCTGTAAATATATACACATTTAATATGATTTTTAAATTGAATCTCTCGGCAACGCCAACTATATACTAACTAAAACAATCTCAATCTTTTTACGTCGTAATATATTATACATAGTATAGAACGTTAATTTATATTAGGTCCTTACATATGAAATTGGCGTTTTTCGTACTGGCCACTTTAATCACGAATTTCTCCTCTTTGGTAAGGAATTCCAAATTCAAATTTGTACAGCTATTTACTCATGTATTTGTGCTTCGATGACCGTCATTCATTTGTTTTTTTTCTTCTGTTTTTTCTGTTTGCGTCACTCATTTTACAAAATGGAAAATTTTAAATATCGCATTATTTACGAGTACGAGTTCCGCCGTGGCACTAGTGCTGCGGAAACGACTCGAAGGGTGAATGATGTGTATGGCGGTCATGTTGCAAAAGAAAACACAGTTCGTTTTTGGTTCCAACGTTTTCGTTCTGGAAATTTCGACCTGCAGAACAAGCCCCGTGGACGGCCTGAGACCCAAGTTGATAATGGAGAATTGAAGGCTATTGTGGAAGCGGACCCATCGCAAACCACGTCCGAGTTAGCTGCAGGCTTCGATGTTAGTGATAAAACTGTTTTAATTCACTTGAAGCAAATTGGGAAGATTAAAAAGCTTGAAAGGTGGGTACCTCACGAATTGACTGAAGCAAACCGGCAAACGCGCGTCGACTGCTGCGTTACATTACTGAACCGGCACAACAATGAAGGTATTTTAAACCGAATCATTACCTGTGATGAAAAATGGATTCTTTACGATAATCGGAAGCGCTCAGCGCAATGGTTGGATCCTGGCCAGCCAGCCAAATCCTGCCCCAAGCGAAAATTAACCCCAAAAAAGTTACTTGTAAGCGTTTGGTGGACTAGTGCCGGTATTGTTCATTACAGTTTTCTCAAATCTGGCCAGACTATTACAGCTGATGTCTATTGTCAGCAATTACAAACCATGATGGAAAAGCTAGCGGCTAAACAACCAAGGCTGGTCAATCGCTCCACGCCACTGCTGCTTCACGACAACGCCAGACCACACACTGCGCAACAGACGGCTACCAAATTAGAAGAGCTTGAATTGGAATGTCTTAGACATCCTCCGTACTCCCCGGACCTTGCTCCAACAGATTACCATTTTTTTCGCAATTTGGATAACTTTTTGCAAGGGAAAAAATTCAACTCCGATGGGGCAGTCCAAATCGCCTTCAAAGATTTTATTGATTCCCGTCCGACTGGTTTTTTTAGTAAAGGGATCAATGAACTACCTATAAGATGGCAAAAGTGCATTGAAAACAATGGTTCATACTTTGATTAATTAAATATATTATATTAAAAAATATTCGACTTTTTGTTCCTTCCATACAAAACGCCAATTTCATATGTAAGGACCTAATATTATTTAGCGAAACTATAAAGGGGCGACAGTTTTTTTTTATTTAAATTCGAATTGCGTAAATAATAATTCATAATAACTTAATAATTGTTGCTTGAATTTCACAATAAGCGTTTGAGTATGGAGATTTCCTGCAAATGCAAATGTAGAGTGCATTGAAGGATTCTCCTTCTGTGAAGTTGCACCAACTAATTTAACAATGTGTTCATCTCCGGTGTTGGTATAAATCATATTATCATTTCGAGGGTCTAATATCCTCGTTTATAACCTTCTTAGCAACGATCATCCACTCGTACGCCAGATCGTCACAGAAGCTGCCGCAGTGTGCTGGCAGGTAGGCGACTAGCCACGCATGTTCCCGCGATGACGCGTCCAATATCTCTAGGACTTGTTTCTCGTCTAACTCCAAATCTGTTTGAATAGAATTTTTATGTTTGTTAATGTTAATAATAAAAATATGCAATAAATAAATAATAAAATGGTATACAATGTGTAATAGAAAGGGTAGCGCTGATTTTATGATTCGTCATTGTTCAAACGCCAGCACATCAAGCTACCCGAAATTGTCAAATTTTCCCAATCAACCTTGAACCTAATGCTTTAGGGATAGCTTGATGTGCTGGCGTCTAGACATATGGCGCGTCCGTTTGCATACTGTCGCCATTATGATAATGGAACGCAATTCATAATTATTATCGATTAAAACAAATTACTATGATTTCTGATAGCAATATTGCAATAATACAGGTGGAACTTTTTTTTTGCAAAAAAATGGTGTTTCGATTTGGTTAAAGAAGCTTAAAAAAAAAACTAAAAATGTAGTTCAGTTTTCCAAAATCGAGCTTATAATAAAATGGTTCGTTTTGAAAGAAAGAAAATACGTTTATTTGCGGTGAAAATGACGCAAAAAAGAACATAAACACAAAAAATAAAATAAAAAGGTAGAGGGAAACATGCGTCACATCCACGCAAAAGGGCTATCGCTCAGCATTATGCTGCGACCCTATGCAGGACAGAGCCCCATTCTATTTATAGCGCTGAAGTCCTTTAAATGTTGTGTTTCTCTCACCTCCACTCTCAACAATCATATCTATGAAGTCCAGCAGTTTGTTCTCGTAGTCACGACCGTTGTACGCGCTGCGCTTGGCTCCGTTCTGTACGATTATCACTGGCTGGTTGTACGCCACTTGGCGACAGTACTGGTCTGTGTTCGCTGTGCAAGCCATTATGCCGAACTGTGGTGGAAGTTTAGAGTTATTTGCCGATAAAGACGGAATTGGCGCAAAATAGCAGTAGGCAGTGACTTAAAAAGGCTGATGACGACAGTAAAAAACTGTTGAGTGTGGCACAGTATAAGAAAAACCGGCCAAGTGCGAGTCGGACTCGCGCACCAAGGGTTCCACACAAAGTAGGTATTTAATTAGTTTAACAATTTTTTTCCTCTTTATATGACATAGCTTCTTGCCAAATTTCATGATTCTAGGGCAACGGGAAGTAGCCTATAGGTTTGGATTCCCTTGCGAGTGTCAAAATATGCGGCATAAACGTAACATAAAAGCCCGTATCATTTTGATTGCGTTGGCTTAGAACTTGATTTCTTTGATTTTTTCACTGTTTCAAGGGATTGCAGTCCTGAGTATTTGATATTAATTTCAACTTGTTAACTTCATGCGTTCCTGAGAAAAAGGGTCTTGACAGATGGACAGCGAAGTGATCTTTTATGGGTTCCGTTTTTCCTTTTGAGGTATGGAACCCTAATAGAAAGGCATGGATTGAAGAAGTGTGTAACTGTAACGGCCGATTCAATTTAGATACCTATAAACGAAATTACTTATGTCAATGGCATAAGATTCATTTTTGTGCCAACCAGGATTTTGGCTTAGTGTGCTTTTTATCCCTAGAGTAAAACTTAATTTTGAATACAATAAAATATGAAGACAATATATAGAATTGCTTACATTAACATTTTCATCCACATTATATTCTAAGCTGGCTCGTGTGAATGGATCGGCGATATGGTCCCACGTCGTCCCATGCGGCGCCACTAACAGAACCCAAACACCAGAGTCCCCTGAAAATAAAACAAATTGTTCTTAAACAGTCGCGACTTATGAGTTGTAGGTCGTAGGTTCGAACCCAGACAGGGGCTTTACATACATACATACATAATCAGCCTATAACGTTCCCACTGCTGGGACACAGGCCTCCTCTCTGTGAGAGGGAGTGGGCCGTAATCCACCACGCGGGCCCAGTGCGGGTTGGTGGATTATGCCATTACAGAAAATGTTCATATTCGTTAGAAAAATTTACTAAGCAAATTTTCTGGATAGCTACTTACCTCCTTCAAATATTCTTTGAAAATCAGAAGCAGACAAAGTATGCAGGTTCAAAGCTTCAGAGGCTGTTTCTATGAAGTCTTTGACGTTAACATTAGGTGGGGCCCGCTGGTACCCGCCGCCTCGCTTGAACACCGCCCACGCCGGGGGGGAGGGTACGTGCAGGGATGCGCATAACTCGGACCATTTGTCACAGTCGATTTCACCTGAAAAAAAATGTATTGTTATATCAAAAGCAAAGTTCGTAATTGAACTTGTATTTTTTTAAAGTGAAACTTCTTAGGTGGCGGTTCGATAGTTGGACGAGAATTGAATGAAATTTCATGGACGCGTCACGTTTACGCACATTTCGTTACATGAGAGGGAAGAAAGATATAACTAAAAGATAACTCTCTCTTTCTGTCTCTCACACGAAATGTCTCTTTTTCTTTATTTTTTAAGAAGTTTCACTTCTATGACGTGTATGGTAAAAAAACTTTAATATACAGGGTGTCCCTGGATGTATGGATCAAATCGAATAGGGGCGTGGGCAAGGTCATTTCCAAACTTTTTAACCCTGAGAATGTCGGTGAATTTTTTTACGGTTCTAAAGTCATGACCAATTTTTATTTTATTTTCAATCACTTCCCATAGTGCTCAAAGAAAATAATCATAAAAAATACTATCAGGGCTATCTAAAAAAATTAAATTGATAGCCCCGATAGTTTTTTGTTACGATTTTTTTAAAACAATGAACTTGCACACGCCCCTATTCGATTTGATCCATACTTCCAGGGACACCCTGTATAGCACATGCAAAAAAGCATACGGTAACCGTTGCCTATGGACACCTTCTATACCAGAGACATCGCAGGTGTTTTTCCATCGCAGAAAAAAGGTGAAAATCCATACTAATATTATAAATTCGAAAGTAACTCTGTCTGTCTGTATGTTGCCTTTTCACGCCTAAACCACTGAACCAATTTAGATGAAATTTGGTATAGAGATAGTTTGAGTCTCGGGAAAGGACATAGGAAACTTTTTATCCCGATATTCCCACGGGTTCGAGACTTATGCCGGTGAAACCGCGGAGCGCAGCTAGTGATTTAAATATATGGATAATTTAAGTTGGTAGTCAATTTGCTTTTCTTGACTATACTTCAGCAGAACTTACCGAAGTTTATATTAGGGAATGAAACAATCATCTGATGTAGCTGCAATCTATTCTCTCCTTTCTTTGAGAAGAATAAAACCCACGTCTTTTGCGAGCCAGTACGTAAACTATTCCTTATTTCCTGCAAATAAAGCAACAGAAAGATATTAATAAATAAATAACACAAGACTATCATACAACAGTTTAAAAGGTACATAAATAGAAAGTAAGCAGGTATAGTTGTTTCATACCAAGAGCTCGCGTGTGACTTTTATATCAGATATAAAATTTTAATTGTAATGATTAATGCACATTTGTAAAATGCAATAAGCATACTTTTATTCATAGCATATGGAAACATTCAACCTGGTAGAGAATGGCAACTAAGTCACCCTAAGTACAGGCCAAAGCTTATTTTTGTAGCAATTTGACACTGCAGGCAGCGTCTTTATGTCGTAGCAATAAGGGCGGCTCTCGTAGTGCTAGTGTTACCACTGATGTGCGGTTGACTGCACCACTAATGTGTATGAAGTTGAAATAAATAAACATTCATCATCAGCCTATAGCAGTCCACTGCTGGACATAGGCCTCTCCTATTGCGCGCCATTCAACTCGATTTTCGGTAACTCCCATCCAGCTGCTGCCAGCCATCCTGCGAAGATCGTCGCTTCACCTAGCCTGAGGGCGTCCCACCTTACGTTTACCGATTCGCGGTCTCCACTCAAGAACACGTCTACCCAACGGTCATCGGTTCTACGGCTAATATGGCCGGCCCATTGCCTCTTTAGCTTGCTTATTCTGTGAGCTATGTCGACAACTTTGGTTCTCTGCCGGATCACCTCGTTGCGGATTCGATCCCTCAGAGAGACTCCAAGCATAGCCCGTTCCATATCTCTCTGAGCGACCTTGAACTTATGGACCAGCCGTACCGTGAGTGTCCACATTTTGGCTCCGTAAGTCATAACTGGCAGGATGCACTGATTGAAGACCTTAGACTTTAGGCTCTGTGGAATATTGTAAATAAACATTTGATACCTTCAATTTATCTGGTCCAATCATATCAATTTTAGGCAAAGCATCAACAATTTCCTGCAATATTTCGTTCTCGTCCGTGCTGTCTATTTCTTTCTTGATATTCTTGTACTTGAATACGACAGTCGTATAGTCATCGCTGGCTAGTTTACTTCGAAGATCGTCATCTTCCACTAATGCTACCGTTACTACATCTTTCTGAAAGAAACACAGACGAAAATTAGAAGATATATTGAAAGGCTTACGCCAATGGCTAGCGTAGGTCTCAAAAACTCAAAAGTTTCAGACAAATATCATCTGTGTGAGTGTAGTAAATGAAAATGTATAGTATGATGAAGTAGTTATACCGGTTAAGTTACGACAGTAAACATGAATTTTGTCAGCACATTCTTGGATTTTTCAAAGACTAGTTTATGCTTATAGAAAGAAGTAGGATCAACTTTTAATAAAATACGTAACACATGTGTCTACGGCTTTTTTGCATTGTTCCTCAAAACATTACGAAATAATATTATGGAATCAAAACAAACCAAATGAAAAGCGATCCTTGTCAGAGCATTCTTGGCCACCCTATTGGCGCCCAGCACATACGCCATAGGTTTGTCCGTGCTCCTGAGCTGCACAATAGTAGGCACGTGGATGGCAGTGCGGAGGAACATCATCACGAACTCGTCCAGAGCGTCCAGGGTTCGCTCCCCGCTGTGGTACACGAAGTTACCTTTTTTACCCTGTCAAATCACAGGGTTAAACAAAATAAATAAAATGAATTATAATGATTTCCATTGACTACAACGTATTTAAAACGTAGTGTCTTTCGTGTATAACCGTTCGTCCCCCCGACTTCGTCCACCTAGTGGGACGAACGGGAATAAACAATATATTATTCTAAAAGTCAAACTTACATTAGGATAGAATAGTAATGTAGGATAGCTGCCTATTCTCATATTGTTGTAACAAAATGAATTGTGGTATTTACAGTTCACTGCACCAACTTTTACCTGAAACCGAAATAAACAATATTATAAATCCATTGATTGAAGGTCACTGAACGAGACATAATAGAAGTTTTATTACATCTGAGAGCATTTAGTGGTCCGCAAAGTGTTAACAGAAAAATTTACAATAAATACACACACACACATCATTTTATATAATAACTTAATTAAATATATAGTACATGTTTATGAATGAAATACAACTTACAATTCCTTTATAGATTTCAGCCAACTTCTTCCAATGCTCCGCCACATTTTGGCAAGGTGGGCAGAATGGTGAATAGAAATTAACAAAATAGAAGCCATCCTTCATGTAATTCTCTGAAACATTATTATTTGAAAGCACAGATGTTAATTTAAGTATAAGTAATGAGACTAACTTGATTGAGGGTGTGTGGATTGTAAGAGACATTTTTAATGTCCTAATCCTATATACAGTCATTGTAGTTAAGTATTTTCTGTAGGGTTTCATAGTCAACCTATATAATATTTGAATAAAGTTCTGATAAAACATGCATAATTTTTTAATTACATAGGTTAGGCAGTATCTCACAGAGCTGTTAATATACAGGGTGGCAGTGACATTGACAGGCAACCTGTTACCAGTTCCCCCCCCCCCCCCCCCCTGTATTGATATTTTCTGCCAGTAATTTTAAAAAAAAATGTTGTTTCATACATTTTGAACGCTTAGAAGCCGTTGGTCCCAGCTGTCATTCATGGAACATTGACAGTCATTACGGGTAGTCAGAAGCCCAACAGACTGATAACCAGTCTTACCAAGGGGTATCGTATTACCCAGTAACTAGGTTGTGGAGGTCACATAGGCAGTAACTCCATTTAAAATACTGGTATTCAGCTGCATCCGGTTAGACTGGAAGATGACCCCAACATAGTTGGGAAAAGGCTAGGCAGATGATGATGAGGTATTGTGCTTTTCCATGAAACCTTTTTTTTTATAACCAGCAAAAAATGAGAATTTTAGGGTGTCCAGCATCAGGTGATAAATTCATGGTAACTGTTTGCGCGTCAATGTCCTTGCCAGCCTGATAAAATTCTCAATAGAGTGCCACCATACATAAAGGCATTAGACATGGATATTAGCTATGCAATATTAAGGCCCCTATGTACAGACGCCAGCACATCAACCTACTACAATCTGTCAAATTTCTTTAATCGATTTTCAACTTTATCACTGAACTATAAGGTTCAAAGTTGATTGGGAAAATGTGACAGTTTCGGGTAGGTTGATGTGCTGGCGTCTGTACTTTGTATGGTATTACAACTTTTATGTTATAGTTGGTTGATAAACATTGATATAGTTGGCTGTAAAAGTGATGTATTTGCAACTAGCATTAAATTTTGTAAGAAACATTACATACTTCACATTGCATGATTTGCTAGTAATGTGAAGGACACTTTGAGTTTTTACTGGCATACAAGTGTCATAGGCACTTTCTCTTCAAAACAATGCAGTACAGAGAAATTGAGTCTTACAACAAACCATAGTATAGTGCAATTTTATAATGCTGGATAGGTACCAGATTTCCTATCTCATAATGCACAAATGTATGTTATAAAGCCTTTGCCTCTCCCTCGACAAGAAGAAAATTCAAGTTTTCAAATTGGGAATACTTACTCCAGCTAGCTCCAGATAGTGTATCAACAAATGGATCATTATGGTACAGTCCATTGTAGTACAAGTTATCATATTCCGACTGAGACCTGTAGTCATATTTCTTTGCATATGAGAATGATCCGTACAGGTCATAGTTATTCCTCTTATCAGGGTCTTTCAAGGTCTCATAAGCCTCTGTGATTTTTAAGAACTTCTCCTGTTCATCTTTACCCTGGAAGTTATCATTATAAAATAATGAAATTGGTAATAAGACCTATTTGGTAAACATCTACTCAACTTTTTGTCTCAATGTTGCAATTGCACCAAAGTATTGTAAGAAAAGTAACCATTTGTTACACATGTGATGAGGCAATACTACTCAACATTAGGATACCATATGTGATTCAATATACAGACATGCAAAACTAATTACCTTCTACAAAAACTGCTCATCACAAGTTTTTTTTTGGTTCTAAATGGGTTTTTATAGACACTCAGTGCTTTTTATTGAGTCAAGTAATAGTTAGTACTTACAGGATTCTTGTCCGGATGATACTTTACGGCTAACTTCTTGTAAGCTTGTCTTATCTCTTGTGCCGAAGCTTTTTTTGTAATCCCTAATACCTCATAGTAAGTAACGTCTGTTAGGTTAACCGCACCGAATAGAAAGCAACTGATAACTATGAGTTTTAACCTAAAACAATGTATTAATTAACATTCATATTCAATAGAAAGGTGTTTCATTGATAAAATCGAACTTTATTCAAGTTAAACTTACATTTTTATATTTTCTGAAAAGTTCCTAAAATTAAACGCAGGCACCGGCACTTTCCTCTGATAAGTATGGAGCGCCTTATAAATCACTCATTTAATAATTAGGCAACGTTAGATAACACAATTTACACGAGAAAATGAGATAAAACTAAATTGTTTACTTTTTGTGTAGGTGTCGGTAAAGTATGTTGAACTTCCGACAGTCGAGAACCATAGATAAAATATCGAGAACTGAGATTTTTGTAAGAAGTCAGCAGACGTCTCACGTCAGTCACTGTGTCAGTCAGTCAGTCATGCATGAGCATGGACTTATTATTATTATTATTATAAGTCCATAGTCATGAGTCATAGGTTTATTTAGTCATTGGTCAGTCACTAAACTAGAGAGAGAGGCAAGGCATTTGATATGAGCCGAGCATCGATAATCGATTCACTGTTCATAAACAAAACTAATTACTCGAAACAAGGAAAATTATGTTGATTTTGATGCTAATAATAGTGAAAAGTAGACATATGGTTGACTAGCAGCGCCCCACAGGTTCATCCGCATATGTGTCTATCCCGTGGGATAAAACTATCCTATTTCCTTTCCCGGGACTCAAACTATCTCTATACCAAATTTCATCTAAATAGGTTCAGCGGTTTAAGCGTGAAGAAGTAATAGACAAACAGACACAAATTTCGCATTTGTAATGTTAGTATGGATTAAGCTTTACCTTTTTAGGATTTTGGAACACTCGTTGCATAAAATCAGAAAAATTTTGTTTCTGATCCAGGCGCAGTAAAAATCACAAGACTAAAAAACTAAAAATGTTAAAATGAAAATGACTAAGAAACGTACCTATTAATTTTGCTACCTTACCTACCGAAAAACACCCTAATAAGTGTACTTAATCAGGGTGGATTAAGTACACTTAGCTTTGACGTGGCCCAGGCTGGGCCACGTCCAGGCCTGCGAATAGCAGTACCTAGGTATTAACTTCAGCCTTGGCCAGAAATGCAGTCTAACATTTCTTCTTTTTGTAGATATCGATGGTAAATATTTTAGTGAGCTTACTGTTAACTGCGAATTATAGATATCATCTACAGTGGGATCTTGGTTGGACCGCAGCAGACCTCAGAGGTTGAAATCAGCCAGCGCCTGTAGTTTTAGAAGTTTCTTACAAGACGTAGGTTGTGGGTTTAATCCCAGACAGGCGCGCATTTTATGCTAATCTTCCATCGTTAGTGTTTATAAAACATAAAAATACGTGTGGCACTCGGGGACTGCCGCGGTTAAGCTATTGCATAGCATTTTTTTTATCAACTTATGCAATTATAATATTTATGCAATATCTTTTTTCCTTGATATTAATTCAAGTTTTTTCTTTGATATTAATTCAAGTTACGCTTTTTGAGCGTGGTGACCACCACGTCTACACGCACACGTCTAGTCGCACGCGCACAAACACCGTGCCGAAGTCTGCCGAACTGAAATGACGTTAGACAATGCGCGGCTTTCAACGCCGCACCGCTGTGCCGGTCGGAGTGGGGGGTGTAAGGTTTATTTTCGTTACGGAATTTCTTGATTCGGTCGCCGCGCTCAAAGCCCGCGATAAAAGCTATGCAATAGCTTAATAATAAAAGTGAGGCAACATATCCTAAAAATTTAAAATATGATTAATTGTGTCAACAATCAGTCCATCACCCGCGTTGGACCCAAGTGGTCCACCAAGCGGGTCCAATGCGGGTGATGAGAACAGGGCTATAATCCGTTATAGCCCTGCTCTCCTCTCAGAGAAGACGCACGAGTCCCATTAGTGCAAAAATTATGATTATGTTACGAACCGAGGTCTGTCTGCCATTTCGAACTCCATTTCAGGTCTTGGGAGCGTGTCAGAAGCAAATGATGATAAACGAGCAATAGATTACGTTTAGCGCATCGCCTACAATCGCAACTAGTCCAGCAGAATAATGTCTGATTGTTCTAATATATTGACTTGAATAATTCTTTCGAGTTGTGAATGACCCTGCTTCGTGTTGCACACGTGGATACGACACTTAAGTAATATACTCTCCAGTACCCGGCTCCAGTCGGCTTACCTACCCGGCTTAGTTGTGACTTGTGAGCATCACAGTTTGTGACGGGAGTTCTTCTTCTTCGTATCGAGGGCACGGCAATTTTTCAAACTATGTGAATTCAAAACTGCGCAACATCCATGGCGTCGCGTCGGCGTCGTCGGCGGCAGGCGAGAAGTCAATTTGATTGCTGGTTTTGGGAGACAGCACAGCTACAGCGGATAGGATAGGAGGGGAGATATGGTTTGCGGTACAGTTTCACATAGCCTCCTGCTGTTATGAGACAAGGTCAAAGAAGGAATTTAGGTATCTTTCACATAGAATACTCAGTGTCGGTGTTCCCATTTATTGCATTACGTGGCAATTACTGACTGACTGACGGACTGTCTCGCTGAGTGATCGTAAGGCCCGGACTCCACTGAAGCGGAGCTGGGCGGAGCGGAGCGGAGACGTGCAGGAATCGTCCAATCACAGATGAGACGAGTGACGCGATGAGGATTTTAACCATTGTGATTGGTCGATTCCTGCACGTCTCCGCTCCGCTCCGCTTCAGTGGAGTGCGGGCCTAAGTGTGAGTGCTGAACGGTGCTGGTTCAGTCATTAAAATAAAATAATCATTAATTAAAATATTTTTTCCTAAGGAAATTCTGTGTCTAACTGACTGAGTTCGGCAATTTAGGCTCGTTTTTATTACGTCATGGAACTGATGGTGATGATGGCTGGCTCAACGAGATGGTGATGCAGTTCCACCTTGCTTGCCCTTCGGGTAAAACAGACGAATAAATAAAAAAATTCTATTGGGATTTATAAAAAAGTATATTTTCATTTTTGCACTACCTATTCAAAAAAACATTTTTCATTAGAAAATCATACAACACCAGGTATGTAGATATAATGCTTCTATTTTATATTATTAATTTAAATTATTACAGATGAAAGTGTGCGTCTCATAATTATTTTAATGATTACCTCAATGTTTAAAAATAATGACGGTTTCGATTTAATATTTAAACAAACTGTTGTAGCTTACTTAGATACCTAAAATATTTTTGTTACAATCCTTTGTAAATAGGTACAAAACGTAGTGTATACTTACCTAATTTTTTTTTGACTGTGCATGATATCATAATCAGCCTATAATGTTCCCACTGCTGGGACACAGGCCTCCTCTCGATGAGAGGGAGTGGGCCGTAATCTACCACGCGGGCCCAGTGCGGGTTGGCAGATGTGACATGTCTTCGAATATTTGGTTCTAGGACATGCCAGTTTCCTAACGAGAGCAGTGGTGATGAAATAATTTACACAAAGTAAAGCGCCTGTCTGGGTTCGAACCTACGACCTACAACTTGTAAGTCGCGGCCGTTACCACTTGGCCACCACTGCTCTCTCTGTGCATAATATAAAGCTGTCTAAACAATTAGTAAGATTCACTTGGTAAAACATTTATTTAAGTACTTATATCTAAAGAAAACTTATCACAGGATTGTATAACTTGCTAACATTATTCTTTGATAATGTAGTGGTCTTACGCTATAATAATAATAATACCTACTTATATCTAACCAGATCCATTTGATTACCTACTTACACTTAAAGTACTTTTAGTTGCTTCTAGGGTAAAATCAAATTAGTTAACAAAACTCCGCAGACGTGATGAGTAAAGACCGGATTATATGCAACATAAAAAGCTTGAAATATGCATGCAAATATGCATGAAAAATGCTTGAAATATGCACGAAAACTGACAGAATATGCAACATTAAATGACTAAATTTTTTTTTTTGTTTGTAAATATGATTCCTTTAGATTTAAGTTTATTGTTATTTGAAACTTTTTAGTGCACGAAATATTTTTCTCGCAAACTCGACAATACAAAACAGTTCCGTCGTAAGTAAATGTTTCAGGAAAGTCACTTATCCACGAAGACACACTTTTTTTTTCGGGAGGCATTGTACAATTTGACACAAAAATAACTGCAGATCAATGAGCACGCGCGTCAACAATGAAAGCAATAACATGCATAATAGGTGGGAGGAAGGAGTAGTGCGGTAGGCGAGCGCGACGATCATTTGTCTCTTTCATTTTATTATCGTAGATACTAAAACAAAAGACGCGTGGCTGCTGAGTGCGCTGCGCTCGAAAAATACTGTCAATTATAGCGATAATATGCATCATCACTAGATCTTAGGAAAAATATGCTATTAGCGCTGAAAATGGCTTAAATATGCAAATGCATATGTAAATATGCAAATGCATATTATCCGGTCTCTAGTGATGAGTATCCGCGATAACTAAATATAATAAAGCAAAAAAAAAAAGAAAACGATTTCATTATACATATTTTTTTAGGGTAAAGCCACGTATTCACTGAGCAACAATGTTTCGGATACACAGTTTCTGAAACATCACGTAAATGTTTCCAGGAACAATGTTTCGGAAACTCTGCCGTCCACACAGTCAGTTGCTTAGGTCATGTCGCCCGAGGAAGTAGTGTTGTTATGTGGTGCCTACATTTTTTTGCATAAGTTTTGCAAAACAGTTCTATCAATTTAAAGACAGTTTCATCGTCCCACACTACAGCCATGTTTATAAACAAATGTTTAGACGCGTCCACACTCGCATGCACCTGTTGCGCAACTGATTTGTTTCTGTGTTCTCCGCCGCAAGTGGGGAGCACCGAAACATACCAATAAACACGTAGTGTTTACAGAAACAAAATTATATGTTTCTGAAACAGAGTTTATAAACAATTGTTGCTCAGTGAATACGTGGCTTGAAAACCGCAGGTAATTTGACACTACAGACGTGATGGGCCGATATCTAAACATGACATTATAACAAATTTTTGGGGTCAACGACCGCATATACCAACTTGAAGTATGAATTTAGAAAAATCTAGACTCATTGTGATAAAACAAACACAAAAAAGTGATAATATATTTATTTTTGGGGTCAATGACTGCGTGTGTGTGAGTTTAGAAGAACATTCTACATATACGCCTCAAATCAGTGGAGTTTCGCTAACTAATTTAATATGACCCTGTATATAATATATTATCAATATTTGTATGCTAGTAATGTTGCTAAAAAGCAAAATAAACGTAAAAGTCTTGATAATGTCACGCATTCTTATAAATCTACCATCTACCTTAAATTAATACTTGAAAACCGTTAACTAAAATGAAGGCTTAGAATCCAAACATTTTCAGACTGCACGTAGGTAGGCACATACTACCTACCTATGACCATACAAAATATTTGGATTAACTGATACTTGAACGCAAGCTAAATACATCTCAGTATTAAAAAAAAAATAGGTAGTACTTTTATTAACAACCAAAATGGATATTATATAGGTAGGTACCGTTAACAGCACATCGACATTGAGTTTTTATGTCGTAACAGTAAAGATTTTCGTAGTGCAAGAGTTACTAGTGGCGGTTGATGTTGATTGTACAGACGCCAGCACATCAAGCTACCCGAAACTGTCAAATTTTCCCAATCAACTTTGAATCTTATGCTTTAGCGATAAAGTTGAAAATCTATTAAAGAAATTTGACAGATTATAGTAGCTTAATGTGCTGGCGTCTGTACCTAATGCAAAAGCACCAAAGACGAGGAACTAAGGATCCACTGAAAAGCGTGCGTTCATATAATTACATAACATTGCTATGGATCAATAAATGCATTTTATAATTAAATTATAATATGTTTATAGTGAAGTTACCTAACTAACAATAAACCCATATCGCCATTAAGTCTAACATCAAATCAAATTATAAATTAAAGGCAATTTAAAGTGTCTGCACAGCTGTGCTTTGCTTATTTTTCATAAATAAGAAGCGTAACTATGTAATAACATACAAATATTTATTATACAGGGTGAAATTTTAATCACCGTTTTCCTCTTTAGGGGTCATTGTACTCATCATTATGAACAACTTTTACTATGGGACCAAACATGAAATCGCGAAAAAAAATCAGCTGTTCCCTACATTTTGACAAGTTAAAATTTCACCCTGTATAAACATTTGCATAAGTTAAGTATCAGTAGGTATCTTGTAGAAATACCTTCTATTATTGAAAGAATTACTGTAAATATTGAGAATTGTAATAATAGCTAGGAAAAAGAAAAATGCCTGCAGAATAGGTAATACTTAGTAGAAATAATTTTATTAGTCATGCTGTGTAAGTACACAAAAGAAATTTGAATGAAGAGAATAAAAGAATGAAATGAAATGAATGAATGAATGTTTTTGTGTAGAGTACAAAATGAGACCAAATGTGGCAATAAAGAACAATTATTGATCATACACTGACATCGATTCCCAGGTCGGGCAAAGTGTGTATGTGTTTGTGTGTGTGTGTGCCTTTTTAAATTACGATTATCTCAGTAGCAGCCAGGAGTCTAGATTTGTGACCAGTCGATGGCTAAAGGCTCGCCCCCTATTACATCAATACATGGGTCTTAACTAGGTATAACTAGTGAAATAGGTGTACCTACTAATACACCTCTGCCTAACCCTTTGAGGAATTCAGGCGAGATGTTATGTGTATGCAGTATGTAATGTAGGGCTTTCTTAGGTAAATTGCACGGTAGTGTACTGTCAGATATTTTGACACCTTAGCTGCAAAGGGTCATTGTAAATGTCCAAAACTCCAAAAGTAACAATTGACTCTTGGAAACACAATCTACGTTGCGTAGCTCAAATTTGTCTTAAAGTTCGAAGAACCGGAACGAAACTTCACGGTTGCTCTTTAAACAAATAAATAAATACATTTAACGAAACAACGTTGTTTCACTTCAACATGATGTAACATGACGTGTCGTCTCATTTTCAATGGTGTTTTACAAACTAGAATTTTATACCGCTTTTGAAACACAAGCTATGGCAGTTCAAGTTTGTGAACTCATTTCCCAATAATTTATTACCATAATTAAAATTGTCACTATGTGTTTAAATAACGAGTTTGTTCAAGAATATCGCTACCTACTTAAAGGTTGGTTAACCAGACGACTTGACGCTTCTCTTCAATGTGAAGTAAGCTAGTATTCTGATGATGATGAGTTCTACTCCGAGGATTGTGATGTCTGTCCAGTAGTTGTCAGGTTCGAGACTGAACTCGCTGATCACTGCTTTGGGATGTCTGGAAATAAGAAATTATTATACTTAAGACATTGTAGGAAAGAAAGAAATAAAATGGTACTCTATACTATTTTTTATTTTTTACTATTTTTCAGGGACATAAAACTCTGCACGACGAGACAGTTCACACTTCATGTGTGACTTCACAGATATGAACGCTGATGCGGGCTTTCAGTCTGGGGCAGTCTGGGGCATTCAAATTAAGCGAGTAGGATTATTCTGGCCACCTAGCAGACAGCAGTTTCCATAGGTGTAGTGTCCCCAACCCATCAGAAGGGTAATTGCGTAACTTACTATCAATAGATTTTGACAGTTCAACAATGTTCATTGCGTTATTTACGTTGTTGAACAGACAATTTTTTTGAACATATGAAGCAATGTATTAGAAATATCCTTCAAAAGGATTCAGATAGTGTGTAACGCAATTAGGGTGCAGTTTTAAGATGTCCCACACCCATAAGAAACAAGTTTGTATTCAATCTATTCTTAGATAACAAAACACATAGAACACGAATCTCACCTCAAGTGGCAGTACGTCATAGTTTCAGGACACAGCAGCGGCTGTCGTCCATTGGAGTAGATGGACAGCACGAGCGCCTCGAATGCGTAGCGTAAGAACGACGCGTGCGACACCGCGCGCATGATCGGGTTCATGTGCGCCAGGAGCACCAGGTAGCCCGCGTACACTATCATAGCACAAGTCCAAACTGCGCCCAGGAATGTGCCGTTCTGGATAGACATAAATAATCTACTTAATATAAATCTTAAATTCATCAATTCACTGATACATAACGCACAGAATTACTTCAATCATTTGCGTGTCCTCTGCCACGTGTAACGAAACATATGAGAACAACTACAAATAAACAAAACAAGTAACGTGCCACCGAGAGATAACACGATGATTCAAATGAGTTCACAAGGTCGGACCTTTGTTACCTAACTTCCACCACTACTAATTAGGTAATTTATTATGCTAATGATTTGTTTAATTATTAACATGAAAAGCGGATGTCACTTGGGAATTACACTACGCATGTTTTCCTTTTTTCTAATTATAAGTACTTATCGTAAGATGATTATACTACACGAGGCTAATAATAATTTTAAAAATGTTGAACAATTATCAAAGCAAATGATGAACTATTTATTTGAGTCCTGTGTAAAGCCTTTGGCACCTCCTGCATCCTCGGAATCTTAATTTAACGTTCTCTAGTCAAAGCTACTCATCATTAGACTACCAATTTTTAGCTATGTTGGGATTAGCTCGTAGGCCAAGCCAGGCGTGGCCAAGAACTATGGATTCTTCAAAATACAACAAAACTACGGAAAAAAAAGTGGGAATACTACAAGGTTCCATTCTTGGTCCTTTTCTGTTTCAAACCCACCCAAGTAGGTAGGTGTAGAGTTTTAATAGCTCGGTACTTACAACAGGATTGAAGCAGGTCCCGATGATGTTGCCCATTGCCTCAGCGAGTAGCGCGACGTTGGCAAGCGTGATGACGAACATGAGAAACCGCACTGGCTCCAACGGCTGACCGGATAGGAAGTATGAAGGCACTGAATACACGAAACTGTAGATTACCTGTTGAATAGACAAAAAGGTGAGATATCTACACTACTTTTATGCTATTATTTTTCAATTTCTGAACGTCTCTACAGACAGTACAAAATGTTAGTCCTAACATACCCGTAGGTAAGCTGGAAGTTTGGGTTGATAGCGATATAAAAAATGTAGAGCTTACTGCTTATCTAAATGGCAGTGTACATAAAAGCAAAGCTCATCTCTTTCACCGAGATTATTTATATATTTTTTATCACACCATTAACATAGTAACCGGAATTGAGTAATATCATATCGCTCGGCTGAGTGATGTTGGATAAGCGGTTAGCCTTAATAGGTATTACATTTTTATTGCAAGTAGGAAAAACATAATAAGTGTCATTATCTGACTCCCAAGATACAGGCAAATGCCTAGTTTGGTGGTCACCGTCTATTCTATTCTTGTTCAAATTGTGATTAATTAATAAATTTGTATTACTTATTAAAGTTAAATTATGTTTTAGGGTGCTTGCACAAAGAAGCGGGTTCCCGGTAAAGACAAGTTGGTACCGATCAGTGCGGGTGAAATAGTTCCACATTAACTTATGCGCTCACACCTATAGAAACAGGTAAAACCTGTAGCCGTTTCCTTCCGAAGATCAACCTGCAGAGATCTGTACCGGGAGTCGGGACCGAAAACCCGCTTCTTTATGTAAGCACCCTTAGGCACGAGTATGGCGGAAAATTGCTTCGTGTTTTCCTAGCACTAGGTATTTTTAGTTATCATCATCATCATAATTAATAATTTCATTATTATGATAATGTTCTCATATTTATCACTTTTTATAAAATAATATTGACGCATTACTAGCAAGTCTCCTTTTTGTAGAGTTAACGTTATTACCTCACTTAACTACGGTTTCATATGACCTTCGCACCATAAAACCCTGTGACATTTTCCATTACCGTGCACGTGTTCTGTTCTCGAGCTCGTTATCTCCACAATTATGGCACACTATGATTTAATTACAGTAGTTTACCTGCATAGGCTTGTGGGTTACTGATGACGAGCTCTCATTATGATTTAATTATAGATCAAAGGGACAGTCAGGGAAATTAATTGTGTAGCAGGTTGACACACTGCAAAAATTTCCAGTATTGTAGACGGATAACTTACACAACTATTAAAAAAGTCAGGTGTTATTCGAATACTTATTTACATTTTTTGGGCAATTTGCTAGTTAGTTGTCATTTTCAAAAGGGGGAAAACACGTTGCGCTGATCCCAAGCAAATTGGGACAGGGGTGGGGCAAGAGAATGATGATGATGATGAAGAGGGACATATTGCGAAACCATACGTTGAGGTTTTTCCTGGTTTGAGGATCGCTATAAATCTTCCATTGCATGGAAAGTTTTGTGTCGCTGTGACTAAGGTTTCGTCAAAGCAAACATAATAGGTACTAACTTGAGGAATTATCTATAGTCAATACGATGATTAAAAAAAAAACATAGTTTACCTGCAAAGGCATGCCAGTGACTAGTAACGCTGCGTAGTACGTTTTCAGGTTGTACCAGTTGTTAAAATTCTCCTTCTTCAATATTGACATTTCGGTGGGTACTAAAAAAATAGGAAAATTCATGATTAAAACACTTTGTGTTGCAAGAGCAAGGACATTTTTTTAATTATTGATTGTTGTAAACAAAGTTTCCCGCTGAAAATTTTTATTATCTTTATTTTTTTAGATTATGTAAACAGTTAAAACATAACCGTAAATTATAAAAAATATAGTTGCTAACATTCATTTGTGATATGACGATGTTTCAAACAAAACAATTTTTTTTTACTTTAGTTGGTTTATTGCAATTTTGCATTTGTTGAAAATAAGATGCATCTTATTTTTATTACAGACAGAATTTTGGAATTCAAGGTAGTCTTCCTTGGCAAGTCATTTTAAAAGTTCAATCAATATCGACTTAAACTCATATACAGGATGTCCGGAAATTAATGGATAAACTCTTATGGGGTCATTGTACTTATGAACAACTTTTACTACGAGACCAAACATGAAATCGCGAAAAAAAATCAGCTGTTCGCATAACACGTCAAAATGTAGGAAACTGCTGATTCTTTCTTCCTTATTTTGCGTCCTTGTAGAGCAGAACTAGCGTTGAGTTAAGCATTTTTACCTGCGATGTAATCCCCCAATTTATAATATCCTGGCTGCATAGTGTGCGTTTCATTCAGTTGGAGTATGTGGGGAGGTATTTTATTATAACGCTAGCTTCTGCCCGCAACTTCGTACGCGTGAAATTTCATCCTCCCCCATTCACCCTCTTAGGGGTGGAATTACGAAAAACCCTTTCTTAGTGGATACCTATACCTACTCTTCACAAAGAACACTCCCTCCAAATTTCATGTCTCTAGGACCAGTGGTGGCTGTGCGTTGATATATCAGTAAGTTTGGACTTTGAATTTTATATACCTATATAGATTTTAATTTTAGAAAAAACTTGTCCGTTAAAAAGCTTCCATAGTGATCCATACAACACTGATGATCGTGCCTACACAGCACGCGCCAACCGCGCCGTAAACATAAAGGTGGCCGTCAACAAGCTTAGCTATTCGTAACGTAGTTTTTCAAGAAAAACGTGTTTGTAAAAGGACCTAACAGCTCTTAATTTAATCAAGGCATTTCAAAGATCAAAACATACATTTATTTAAATACCTAGCAAAAACATAACTATCCTGTTTTATAATGACGGAGTTACTAAAACAGGTTTTTTTTTTTTGTCTGGCCATGATGGCGATATTTTATTTTGGACAACGTTATAAATCTAAGACATTAAAATTAGCTAGATTTTAAGACTTTTTTGTTACGTTTCTTGCGCAAATTAAAAAAAAATACTGAGCAACTTGAATCTTTTTTGTTTGGTTCTAAGTTCCGCCTTGGATTACAGTACCTACTAAGAAAAGGAGACATGTACCTAAAAACTGAAGGCTTCTATACGCCGAAATAAAGTAACAGTAGGTATTGAAGTACAATGCCACTATCTTCACCATTCATCAACATCAATGGATGGATAGTGTGGTGTTCACTGTAATCTACCATTAGGGGCTTAGGGTTTAGGAATAAAACGGCCGAATTATCAGTAAGTACACAACCACCCAAAGGGAACGTCCTGTCGCGCCAACGGCTAAAGTAAAAGTGACAGCTCCAGTGTTACCAGTGAGTTGAGTCTACATTTAATAGTACATCACAGATAGGACCATTTATTGAGTAACACTTGAATTAGGTCGGTTATTTGCGGTCGGGGTAACATGACGTTTTCTTCCATACCTGTCAATTAGTCGTCATATCGGTAGTCACCCCCTCTCTAGCCATATCATCCTTCAGACAGTCTAATGTAGATAGGTGAAGCAGTATGTTGCAACTGTTCGCAATTTAAGAGGGAAGCGCCAGAGTAGCCCATGAAATTCAAATTTTCTTACGTTTTTGAAATGAAAACTTCTTTAGCGGCGTTGCACAGTGTGCAACGCCGCTAAAGAAGTTTTTACGTTTAAGTTTTTTTTTAAACCCATTACAAAAAGTGTGCAATGCACACTTTTTGTAATGGGTAAAAAATCTTAAACTCGCGTCAGGACATCGCGTCAGGACACGTGACCGTCAGGAGAGATTCCCCCCCCCCCTCTCTTTCTACGGCGGCGCCAACCGAAGTGAACCAAGTGAGACACGGTAATGGATGGATGGATGGATGGATGGATGGATGGATGGATGGATGGATGGATGGATGGATGGATGGACGGACGGACGGACGGACGGACGGACGGACGGACGGATGGACGGACGGACGGTGACGGTGACGGTGTCGGTGACGGTGACGGTGCCGGTGACGGTGACGGTGACGGTGACGGTGACGGTGACGGTGACGGTGACGGTGACGGTGACGGTGACGGTGACGGTGACGGTGACGGTGACGGTGACGGTGACGGTGACGGTGACGGTGACGGTGACGGTGACGATGATGGTGACGGTGACGGTGACGGTGACGGTGACGGTGGACGTGGACGTGGATGGATGGATGGATAGACAGCTGATGGCTCGACCGTCTGTGTAGTAGCCACACTGCTGTGTATTCGTAAAATTCGTGTATAAAGTGTTTAAAATATGGAAATTGAACAAAGTGCATCGATTAATGAAAAAACTGACGCAGAAATAATGAAAAAAAATTAGTTATATTAATTCAATTCATAATTGATTTATTTCAACGTTAATATTCAAGTTTTCACTTCTGCCGGCACTCCCGGAGTGCAACCCGTCTTTTTTGCAAATTGCAGGTCATTGTCAGCTAGGTTTTATATTGAACAAAGTATGATTCGCGTGCGGAACAAGTATGTATTTATAGAATTATAATCAATAAAATCATCAACAGAACCCTCTAAATTCATATAATCCTACTAATGAATGATTAGGTATTTCATGAAATATCAATCAAAGGAGAGTCACCCCCTTAATGCATAATAATCGGTGGTTTTACTTTGCAAGAAGTGTAGGTAAGTTATGCTTAGATACCTACTAATAAATTTATCCGTAGCAACCATTCGGAAAAAAAAGCTTAGTAGGCGTTTCGGCCGCTGAGTTTCGTCCGATACATGTAAGCTGTGCTTACACGTGTAGCAAGAACTGGCAAAAAAAAAAAAAACAAAAATGATAAAGAAATATCTAACAAAAAAGTAAACAGGTACCTTCTACCTTGACATGGTATGGTAACAACATTCTGGCCTACCGACGGAAAATTGGCCTTGACCAATTATTGCAGATCGGACGGGACCGGTTGATGAAGTTAAAGCCTATCACACTGTCTTAGGAAAACATTGACCCTATATTGTAGGAGTACAAAGCCTTGCCTTGTCAAAGATCTGATTGGTCTTGACTCATGTTTTGAAAGTCCTTAACATAATAACATTTATCATTATTTATTTTTACTGGTGGTGCATGAGGCGCTTAATCTAGGTATACTACTTACTAACAATAAATCTGAAAGTGTTTGTTTGTTTGAAAACGCTAATCTCTGAAACTACCAGTCGAATTTGAAAAATTATTTTTGCATTTGACAGCCCAATTTTTGAGGAAGGCTATAGGCTAACATCACGCTAGGACCATTTGGAGCCAGAAAGAAAGCGAAGCGAAAACGAAGTAATAGGGTGCGACGGCGCGGGCTGGGGGTACAACAACTCAGAAGTCTGAAAGTCTGATAACTAGTCTTACCAAAGGATGTCGCGTTACCCAGTAACTGGGTTGTGGAGTTCAGAGAGGCAGTCGCTCCATGTAAAATACTGGTATTCAGCTGCATCTGGTTAGCCGACCCCAACATAGTTGGGAAAAAGCTAGGCAGATTGACTTAATTAATTTAAAAAAGCACTATTAGGTTAGAACAAAAATATCAGTAGGTGGGTACTTATATGAAAAAAATATACATCAACCTATACAGGGTTACTGGTTACTGGTAACTCGACCACTTCCTTGCAGGACACTAGGGGAGCTAAAATGTGACAAATTTAACCCCCCATATGTATGGCCGGAAACTGATACTTTTAGAGTTATTTAACATTTTAAATTACCTACTCCAAATTTTGACACTAAACTTTTAATAAAAAAAAAAACAAATCATGTTGATTGGGTTTATTTTTATTATTTAAGTATAAGTAGTTAACATTCTAACAAAGCTGATACAGCAGTAAAATTTCTAAAAATATCAAACAATTTCAAGAAGAAGTTTTTGTAATTATTTGTACGAAGCGTTGCATAATTTTTTTTTTTAATTAACTCTAAAAGTATCAGTTTCCGGCCAAACATATGGGGGGTTAAATTTGTCACATTTTAGCTCCCCTATCACCTCCTGCAAGGAAGTGGTCGAGTTACCAGTAACCCTGTATAATATGTATAATAATTTAAAATTACAGAAAGGTCGAGGTTAACATAAGTCCATTGAGTTAATTGTAGGCATGTGTGTGCGCGCATTCACATTTTCTCATTATTGTTTTTCACAAAACGTCATGAAATAATAACAACAATCAGGAAATAACAAGTTGATGATCGTAATTAGTCGATATTCTTTGTTATAATTTTTTTACTTTGCTGTCTACAGCATCTAAGAATAGAGTAAAGAATTTTCACAATAGCCAATAGAGAATGGCTTTATAAGAGTAGGGTTGGGGAAGACCAAAGAATCGATGGATGGACTGTGTGAAAGATGATATGGCTAGAAAGGGGGTGACTACCAAGATGAGGACTAATAGAGAAGTATGGAAGGAAAAGACATGTTGCGTGGACCCCAAATAAATTAGGATAAGGGCAAGATGATGAGGCAATAGAGAATTGGTGAGGAACGGTTTTAAGTGGAGTAAGAAGGGACGTATCTACATAATCTGAAGAATAGATTACGTCAGTAGGTACTTAGATACTTTTTTGCCAGTAGTTAAAAACTAATACTTCCCATTTAGATTTCCCTTCAAGTCTAACCGGATGCAGCTGAATACCAGTATTTTACATGGAGCGAAAAAAACGAATAAATTAACAGTTGATAGGTATTCAAGATAAGCAAAACGAACAAAATGATAAAAAAAAAGACGGGTTGCACTCCGGGAGTGCCGGCAGAAGTGAAAACTTGAATATTAACGTTGAAATAAATTAATTGTTAATTGAATTAATATAACTCATTTTTTTTCACTAGTTCTGCGTCCCTTTTTTCATTAATAGATGCACTTTGTTCAATTTCCATATTTTAAACACTTTATATACACGAATGTTACGAATACACAGCAGTGTGACACGTCCACTTCCACTTCCACTTCGACTTCGACTTCGACTTTGACTTTGACTTTGACTTTGACTTCGACTCCGACTTTGACTTCGACTTTGACTTCGACTTTGACTTTGACTTTGACTTTGACTTTGACTTTGACTTCGACTTCGACTCCGACTCCGACTTCGACTTCCACTTCCGCTTCCACTACCACTTCCACTTCCACTTCCACTTCCACTCCATCCATCCATCCATCCATCTATCCATCCATCCATCTATCCATCCATCCATCTATCCATCCATCCATCTATCCATCCATCCATCCATCCATTGTCGTGTGTCACTAAACTTGGTTCACTTCGGTTGGCGCCGCCGTAGAAAGAGAGGGGGGGGGGGGGAAATCTCTCCTGACGGTCACGTGTCCTGACGCGATGCCCTGACGCGAGTTTAACATTTTTTACCCATTACAAAAAGTGTGCAACGCCGCTAAAGCAGTTTTCACTTCAAAAATAAAATAACAAAAACATAGTTATTGACTTTAAGATTGCATAAATTATGTTTTCGTTTATTAGCAAACTACAGAATTACATAATTTATGCAAAAACATTGTGTTAAATATTCAGCTTACGTTTCTATGAATTTGGAAGTGATTTGTGTAGGTACCTATGGCAGTGATGTATATAGGTACAGAAAGCAAAAAAGTTCGTGTATACCGAACTCTTTTGTTTTGTTAGGCAAAGATATTCATCTTCGCGCTACTATTGTTTTGTGTTTGTAGGTAATAGCTTTTTCACTTCTCATGCTCTAAAAGTTCGTCTTTATGTTGTGCTTAGGCGACATAAAATCGCTTTTTATGTTCTAGTGCATAAAGTAAATTTTTTTTCTGAGACTAAGGTAATCAGGCCCAACAGCCACACGCGCAATAAAACTTCGCAGATTAAGAGCCTATACTACCTCAAATGGCTTAGCGTGATCCTCCGTTATGTCATAAATACTGCACCATTAATTTTGAAATAAATATATGGTAAAGTTGAGGATTAATGCTAAGTCTTATGTTAGACGAAAACACGATTCCATAAAATTTTCTCGATAGAAAAAAAATCCAAAGTTACCTCTAACCCGAACAATAAACCGCTGGTATTAAAAAAATACTTCAAATTAGATCATGAAACTTTGCATACTAACTGAACTTACTTTAAAGCAGGTCTTATGTTATTTACTTTTTTATAATTGACAACATTTCAAACCTGACACGACCTTAAAACAAAAATACTATTTCTTTATTTTCGTATCCTGAGTTCAAATATATTTTTATTTTATTTTTTTATTTCCAAATTTCTGAGAAAAAATATAAAAATCAAAAAACATGTGATGACGTCACATAAACGGCGAAATGAGGTAGTTAGTTACCTTTACGCATTCCAATGTCTTTGATTGAAAACATTACATCAAACAAGACATGTCAATGTCACCTAAGACACAGTATAATATACAGTAAGTTATCTAAGGCCGCCCGCCGAGTTATTAGCCTACTCTTGCTTTGATCCCCAGGGTTGTCACTTTTACTTTTAGTTAATTTTTTCGAACAAGCAGCACTTGATCTAAATTTATGAAATAAAAAAGCATATTATGATTGAATATTTTACCAATTTATAAATTTAGTAAAAATAAAAAGCCTTTATTCACATAACATTTATAATACTAAGTTACAAATTCGATACCGAGAAAATTTTTCTCCTGTTTCTGCACGTCCGGAACGCTTTATTATTATTTGTTAATGTAAAGTAAATTCTTATTCTTATGTAAAGTTTTTGTAAAAAGCTTTTGGGAAAGCATGGACAGGGCATCTTAAATTCTATATCATTCAGTTGATCGTAAATTTACCGGCCAATTTTAATGTTGATGTGGTCCTTTTCGAACGCTTTGCGAAACACCTGCTCCATCCTTTCTACATTATCGACAAAATCATCAGGTGGGATCATGAGTAAATTTCGATCTTTGCCGTAATTCCTGTAATGGGTGTATAAGACACCATATTTGGATTGAACAACACATCAGACAATAGAAAAAATAATAATTTCAATAGTAATTAATTTGCAATATTAATTATTGTGAAATTGCCCTTATTACATCTATACGCGACAAATACGTTTACCTAAACGATGTTTCGAACTCAATCCTCTGTTTTATAGTAAAACTAGACTTCTTAAGATAAACTTTAGCTCAAAACATAGTATTCAGAAAGTCAATTTGGGAATACATTTATATGGAAAAATGCGACTCGGCTACGCTCTTAATAAAGCAAATAAACTGTGAAATAAACAATACAATACCACATTTTCTAATAATATTTAAGTATAAGTAGGTACTTACATTTCTGGTTGAGCAGGAACTATGAAGAATGATAAGTCCGGGTTTGCGAAATCATTATTGAGGCACCCGAAAACACTACAATATTTGTTTCCCCTTTTTGAAGTCATGATACTCGTAATTTAAGTGGCCGCCGCCGGCGAGAGTTGACGAACGCAAGCGGTCATGTAGCGTACGCGCGTGCTCACAGTCGCGCTGCACAGCCCGCACTGCCGCCACCTTATTCCCTCATATATTATGCTAGCGTGTGCGTGAAATCGCGTGCCGACATGGCGCGCGGCGCGCACGCACACATTCAAACCGAGAGCGGCACGTTTGTATGAAGATGTTTTACTGTATATTATACTGTGGTAATATCGCCGTTTTACCGTAAGGCTGACGTCATCTGGCACTTACGTCTTTTTAGAATACACCGAATTTCAAAGTTAAAATTATGAATGAAAAGTACATAATTTCGAAAAACGAAAAAATATGGGTGCCCTAGATTTGAATTTACTTTTATATAACGTAAGAATACATGCAGGTTAAAAATATGAAATGTTGTCAATTACCATTATTTTCACTGTAAAAAGCAAATACCTAAACTATTGGCGCTGCCTGCCGCCCAGCACCGCACTCTGTCTCGCTCTCACTCAGTCCGCGAGCAGTATCGTATGAGCGAGATAAAGAGCGAATTTTAGCTGAGGTAGTATAGGCTCGTCGTGATTTATTTCATTTTCTTTAATTTATACCACTTCCGTGTTTTCTATCGTTAATTTAATAAAATCAGGTAAAATAGTTGTCATTTGTTATTTAAAAACGCAAAGAAACGTTTTTATGACTTGGCAGTATGAAGTACCTACCCAAGTCGAATGACAAATGTTGAACTAAAAAAAAAAAACTTTTAAAAAGTTTCGTGGCGGTATTATCTGTGGTGGCGGGAATTAGCTATGCTTTGCAACATTTTTGATTAATTTATGTACTGTATACTTTATGCCTGTTTATTTTCTCGCAATCGAAGTGAAAAGCAGAGTGTATAACTCAGCCATAAACGAGCCATTTTACCCCTCGACTTATCCACCCTCGCCTGTGGCTCGCGTGGATATAAACGTCTCGGGGTAAAATAGCTTCTTTTATACCTTAGTTGTACAATCTACTATTTAATCCTATAACACAGTTAAAATAACGATTATAAACACTTGAGTACAAGCTTTGGTTTCCTAATGAAATGATAAACAGTTACTCAATAAACGGCTATCCAAATACAGAGCGTTTTTTTGACATCATAATGACAAATACTGGTGAAAATTACAGATTTTCATGATGGCTGTTATAAAATGATGGGACCACTCTCATATAAAACCCTAACTTTTGCACACTCAAAACATTGTTTAAAGTTGCAATTAGCTGCTCAGAAAGAAAGAATAACGTTTAATTGGACAATTCGTGAAACACAAAACAATTTATAACAAAACTAGCTGTGCCCCGCGGTTTCACCCGCAAAAGTTTCGATTCCGTGGGAATATCGGGATAAAAACTATCCTATGTCCTTTCCCGGGACTCAAACTATTTATATCTATACCATCTAAATCGGTTCAGTGATTTAGGTATGAAAAGGTAACATACAGACAGACAGAGTTACTATCGAATTTATAATATTAGTGTGGATAAAAACTCAAAATAATGCTTCTTTGTTTAACTGTACCTATGTGCCTACCTAATATTTTGTTTCAGTAGTTGATGTTAGATGAGCTTACCTTTTTATTAGGATGTTACGTCACATTACAGACGAGCTCGTAGACTACGAAATTGGATACAGTCAAAAAGGTCACATGATAAAACAAGATTAATCCTAAGTATTCACTTTTATTTCCACATTTTGGCCTCATGGTCGATGGCCGATGAAGTAATGCTGTTACCGAATGGTGGCCATGGTTAGGCCAAAGAAACCAAGGCCGTCCAAAGTGCGTTGAGTTGATATCGTCAAAGTCGATGAGGGACGCACGGAACCGGGAAGTATGGCAATAAAAAAATCCTTGAAACACATACGTATACAGGGTGTTACAGAAAGGGTACACAAAACAAACGGGTTGAAGAGTGTATCTGGTCTAGAATCTCTGTACAAAATTTCAGCTCAAAAGCATTAACTTTGAAAATGCTTAATATTTTTTTATTTCGACATCACGGCGCTGCACTAGCGCGCGGCGGCGTGATGTGCGTGTACTAGGCGCACAGACACACTACAGATAATGGATAATGACCCTCGTAGTGCGGTGACACGTTTGTTATGATTTCAATTTAATAAACTATCGAAATAAAAAAAATATTAAGCATATTCAAAGTTACTGCTTTTGAGCTGAAATTTTGTACAGAGATTCTAGACCAGATACACTCTTCAACCCGTTTGTATTGATATACCCTTTCCGTAACACCCTGTATAGGCAAAATGGTAAAGTATTTTATATATCTTGGGACCATCGGGTCCCGGTCCTTTGAAAGGCGTACGAGGGGCCGAAGCCAACTCGCAGAGGCCCCTTAGGAAATTTTAATGAAATGTGGCACCAACCGACGATTATCCCTGTATGCACTATGCAAGTGCACCCAAGGACAACCCCCGGTTGGTGTAGGACTATTGCAGGATATGGAAAAATAAAAAGTTGGGCTATGGGTTTGGGTGGCTAAAGTGGACTGGTTAAAATGGTAAAGTATTATTATTATAAGTTAATTATTTTGTAAAAGTGTTTTTAGAATAAGTTAGATTATAAGATACCTACGTAAATGATAAGTCCTCTTCTCCACATATCTTTCTTTTGCTGTGCCCGACACGGTCCATGATTGTTTCTTTTGGCAAATATTTACCACCTAAGCCTACATTGTGGAATGCAATAAAGTATTGAGTATTGAGTAAAAGGGAGGATTATAACCAACGGTGGGTGATTCCGGGCTGAAATGATGACGATGATGATGAAGTATTCACTTTTGACTCCTCTATAATGATAATTAGGCTTTGTAGGAAATAACTTGATTTGCTAGCCCTGACATCCGCACTTAGTCGTTGACCATAAAATCTAATTATCTACGTATGAGTTTGTTACTGGTTAGTTCCACATTACGTAAGGAATTATAGCTGTGCAGCTAATTGAATTTGTGTACTTGTGTTTGCTAGCAATTTAATTTCCGTGTAACTTCTATTGTGTAGGTTCTCGAATTTTTAACAGTTTTTTTACGAGTTCTTACTTTTTACAAGCTTTATATTAACTTGCTTCGTTCGTATGTGTTATATGTTACTCCCTTTGTCATCCATTTTGTTACATTGCTTTTTATGAAAATAAAGATTCATCGAGTTGCAAAGCATATCAATCTTTACAATTAAATCTATATTCTATACAGGGTGTCCCTGGAAGTATGGATCAAATTCGAATAGGGGCGTGGGCAAGGTCATTTCCAAACTTTTTAACCCTGAGAATGTCAGTGAATTTTTTACGGTTCAAAAGTTATGACCGATTTTTTTTTTCATACACTTCGCTTAGTGCTCAAAGGAAATAATCATAAAAAAATACTATCAGGGCTATCTAAAAAAAATAAATTGATAGCCCTGATAGTTTTCACGAATTCGATCTTTCTTCTCTTTTTTTTAGTATTTTTTTTATTAGTTTTTTTTTTAGTATTTTTTTTTGCTAAAACGTTTGGAAATGACCTTGCCCACGTCTCTATTCGATTTGATCCATACTTCCAGGGACACCCTGTATACAGATGAATTTTTCAAGTGGGCGTGGATGGCCAAATCCGAAACTATGAGGAATAGCGAAAAGTACTCCAAGGAGTCGCGGGCTCGATTTTGATGAAAACTAAAACTGCATCATTGGATTTTTGAAAAATCAATGTTTCTAGCCAGGAATCAAACCTGTTGATTTTGATTGAAAAAAACACATACTGTATTATTACACCATTCGATAGTGTCCCTAATAAGGATCAAATTCTGGGAAGTAATGACATACGGAAAACGTCAGATTTTTGGGCTTCTAACTACCCGTAACGACTGTCAAAGATCTACGAATGACAGCCGGGACCGACGGCTTCACGGGCTTTCCGAGGGACGAAGCGGTTTCGATACGTAATGTATGGTCTGGTCACCCATCCACGTCGATTGGCCCGTGCGGCTGTTATTCATTAGCCAATTAGCTACGAGCCCTTTTCTTCATATAACTAACCATACTCCAAAAAAAAACAACCGGCCAAGAGCGTGTCGGGCCATGCTCAGTGTAGGGTTCCATAGTTTCCCGTCCGTCACAATAAGTGCTCTCACTTATGAGTTTAAAGGTTTTAATAATTCTTTTTTTGTTTGAAAAAAGATACGTTCAGGATAATAAAATATGTAAACGAAGTTAAAAAAAAATGCTTGCATATACGATTATACTACAAACTTAGTCTAGAAATTATTTTGTACAACTTTTTGTCTTTTTTGTACAAAAACTGTTATTTCCATCAAGTTCAAAATAATTTTTCTAGAAAGTCCTCATAAAGTTCTACTTTTCAGATTTTTTTCATATTTTCTAAACTTATGGTTCAAAAGTTAGAGGGGGGGGGACACATTGTTTTTTACTTTTGGAGCGATTATTTCCGAAATGATTGACATTATCAAAAAATGATTCTAGTAAACCCTTATTCATTTTTAAATACCTTTCCAACAATATATCATACATTAGGGTTGAAATTAAAAAAAAAATCACTTCCCACTTTACATATAGGGGGGCTACCCTAATAAAACATTTTTTTCCAATTTTTATTTTACCACTATGTCGGCGTGATTGATATACATATTGGTACCAAATTTCAGCTTTCTTGTGCTAACGGTCACAGAGATTAAGCGAGGACGGACCGACGGACGGACAGACAGACATGGCGAAACTATAAGGGTTCCTAGTTGACTACGGAACCCTAAAAATGAACCTGTGATACACTTACTTTTAAGTACAGCAGGCATGAGTGACGTATAACAGAGGTAGACAGTGCTGACCAGTAGGAAGCTGAGGTTGCTGAGGGTCTTGGAGCCATCGTTGCCAGCTCGCTCGTATAGCAGCCCGAGGAGAACTCCGATCACTATGTGCATTAGTAACTTGAGGTGGGATACTGTCTGTGGAAGAAATATGGTTCATAATAAAGTGATCTTTAAGGCTAGGGGAATCGAATGTAAAAAAAAAAAAATAGGCTAGGGGAGTTGATAGTATTTTTTGGTCCTTAGGACCAACATGTTGCCTTTGTGCCTGCCTACATTGTTTTTTGATTAGTTTTGGCCGAATCCTTAGATAGTATTTTGCCGACGATTTCAGGATAGGTTATCGTTTACTTAACTTTCTCTTAGCATTGGACTCTTCATGTTTTAGAGCTATAGGAATAAAAAAAAAGGGGGGTTGAATAATTTCGAAGGACCAGAGCCAGGGTGTTACGTTCAGTGTCTAAGTACGAAAAAACATAACCAAATGGAGCTTTACGGTTTTTTTTTATGTTCGTAAATTCATATTTAATTATTTAGACAAATTAGGCACTGGTCAGTAAAAAAACCAACTGTTATTAACACTGTTTATAAACCATCATAAAACTGAGGTTATGTTGTGTTGTTTACTTATTATGACTTTATTATAGTTTTTCCACTACTTAGTAATTTTTTAATCATCGCAAATTGAATAAACATTGTCGGTTTTATTGTATATCGTAATGATTGTGTGCTTCCAAAGGGGTTCCATTAAGAGGTATTTTATTTATTAAAGTAATTATCAAGAAACTTGTTTAGTCGACGGCATGACAGTTCTTAGACATAAGTAATAACAAACCTGCATGTTTGACACACGTGAATATAAGAATAACTTAGGTAAGTATACTAAAGTAGTGGAATTTGTATATAATATCTTCGTCTACATATATTGTCTACGTATAATTATAGGTTCTACCCTTTTTGTTAAGAAGCGGTAAAGTATAAATCATCGCCTGTAATTGCCTCTAATGATTCGTGGTCCAATTAATGTTAACGTAAGTAGGTATTTAAAACAAGTCTTAAGTAAGCGGAAATATCAATAAGTCTCTGTTTCCGTAAAATTATGCCATTTAATTTATAAATTAACTACAAAGAAAATGTTGCGTGTTATTGTTAAAGTTTAATGTGTGGCATTTTGACCATTTTACCCTGAGGAATATCAAAAAGTCATGGGTGCAGGCTAAGTTGTAGGCAATCAATCACTCCACCGAAATTTTAGCCCGAGGCGATGAGAAGTGTCTTTGTAATTTCGAATTACGGAAATAGTATGTCATATTTCCTGAACTTAAGAGTAAACTAGTCGCGAGCTCGAACGCACTGGTGGTCATGGCCAAAAAGCACGCTGTGTCACCTGGCTTCGTGCCTTACAGTGATGAGCAGTTAGACGCTAGTCTACACGCACAACGTCTAGTTCTCACGCACAGAAACACCGTTCCGAAAATCGTGTTTTATGAAAAAACCACTGAATAAATCAATTATAAATAAAGTTTATTGAACTCTTCGATAACTGAGCTTTGTTGGTACGGACTTGGTTTTGAAGATTTTACAGTTCTTTTATTACTTATTAACACCCAAAATCGTTAAAAAAAGCAAGAAAAACGAATATTTGTTGGATCATAACTTTTTAATGGCTTTTTATTTAACTATTGTATTATTTTACTATATATTTCCGTACAGACAAAATTAATAATAAGTCAAAACGATATCATGTTTAACTTTGGATGCACAATGTCAAACAGTGGAGTAATACTCTCCAGAAATTTGCATGGAAAAAATATCAACTAGTGGCACCTTAAGACTTGTAGAAGATTTAATTATTAATGAACTTATAATATAATTAAATCTTTATTTCATCGCCCTTTGATGTGTAGAGCTATTAACATAGTCTCCACCCCGTCAGTCTCATACCCCGGTATGAGAGTTATGAGACTTTAAGTTTCATGCAAAATTTCAACATAGCTATTTAGTTCTAAAGCTTCATAATAATTGTTGCGTCATATTTAAACAGCTATGTTTATTTTTGTCGTTTATGTTAGCACTTAGCAGAGATGCACGTGGATAAATAGACCGTAAACTCAACGCAAATACATAGGACGAGTCAACGTTACGAAAAGTTAACACTCGATACACGCAGCACTTGCGACATTAAGTACTCTACAGGAAAAGGGTCCCGAAGATAGACCATTATGGGGTCATAGGTAGAATATTATAAATAGATCATCATTAAAGGACGTACCTATGTATGTTTATGATCTGGGTTAAGGCATAGATAAAGCAAATTACTTCGTGTAGATACGATACTACTACCACGACACAGCAACAGAATATCGGGGCGTTTGATCCTTTTGGACCAGTCATGATTGTATCGGGTAATATTGCCTATCTAGATTAAAAATTATGCTATCAACATGATTAGAAGCGGAGCCGCCAATTTTGCTTCTAAATGAAGTAAGCTGTTATTTTGATATCACAAACAGACACTTCAATTATATTATTTGAACAATGTATTAGGGGCACAAGGACCAAAAATTACAGAAATCAAACTTACCCAGTCCCTGTATTGCTGCACTATACACCGTTTGAACAGCTTCCCGAATTTGTACAATTCATGAGGTGGATTGATAATGATGGAGGTTTTCCCAAGAGATATCACTTCGCTCAATCTTTCGGGGACGGGCAGAATTGCTGGCTTTTCTGTCCATACGTGGTTTGAACATTTCTCTGCTAGGAATTCGTTGAATTTTCCGTATTCGCCCGTCGCTATTTCTAAAACTGGAGAAATACTGATTGAGGATATAGTTGGTAATGGTAAATGGTAATAAATATTTATTATCACTTCTAATAGACCCATTATAGGTAATATGAACGGCTCTATATCAGTTTTACCAAGGGGTATCGTATTACGCAGTAACTGGGTTGTGGTGGTCAGATAGGCAGTTGAGCCATGTAAAATACTGGTATTCAGCTGCATCCGGTTAGACTGGAAGCCAACCCCAACATAGTTGGGAAAAGGCTAGACAATGTAAATTCTTGAAAACTAGTTCACTTTATAAAGTGAATTCGCTCTATGCAATAAGATGCTCTTGTTGGTGTAGCAATATTTTTCTTTGGTGGAGCTACAAGACCACCAATAAGATGGGATAACCGAAATTTGGGTAGAATGGATATACATGGGTATACAAAATATACATGGGTATACTAAAGTATTTCAATAATATTTAAAATTTAGTTATTAATCAGGTTGTAAGTACAAGAAAAGATTAGGCTGTGCCCTCCAAACTAGGCATTTGTCTGTATCTTGGGGGTCGGTTGCTAACTGTTGTGTCATCCAGTATGATTTATGTTCATTTACAAAAAAAAAAATACAAAAAGTTTATTGCAATAACATGTACAACTTTTACAGTAAATCTTAATCTTAATCTTCTTAATCTTATTTATATTGTTTTAAACAAACGGCTAATTGAAACTTTTCTCACGAGATTTTAATATAATTAACACCTGTGAGTACAAGTAGCCGATTAAACTAAAACTAGATTCACGATTAAACAATAAAAAAAAAACAATAGTTGAAGGAACAGTTTACACAGTAATTTGCAAGTAAACGAGCCGTGAAAAATGATTGATGAACTATTCATTCAGTGATTTAATGTTCTTTGAGTTAACAATAAGTTATGGGAGGTTTGATCGATGCATACGTAACGACTTCAAATACACAGACACTGGATATAAAAAGCATTAGAAAAAGTGATTGTTTGATTTTAGTATACAAGTCTCTTAGTTCTGCGGGGCAATTGCGTAACACACACAGTAGCAATGGCTTTAATTTAGACAGTGTTCAACAACATACATAGCGTTATTTACGTTGTTGACTAGATCCATTTTTAGGGTTCCGTGCCTCAAAAGGAAAAACGGAACCCTTATAGGATCACTTTGTTGTCCGTCCGTCCGTCTGTCAAGACCGTTTTTCTTAGGAAGGCGTGGAGGTATCAAACTGAAATTTATATCTAATACTCAGGTCTACTGTCCCTTGGAGCTGTGAAAAAATCAAACTTCTAAGCCAAAGCAATCAAAAGGTACAGCCGTTTATGCCGCAAATTTCCGCAAATTTTCGAAACTCGCCCGGGAATCAAAACCTACAGGGTACTTCCCGTGAACTTAGAATCTTGAAATTTGGTAAGAAGTAACGTCTTATTGTACAGATAAAGGGAAAATTGCGAAAACCGTAAATTTTTAGTCACATCATATAAAAGAAAATATTTTTGAAAATTTTAAAGTTACTACTTCTTTTCTCATGAACGCGTAGAGGTATTAAATTGAAATTAATATCAAATACTCAGGTCTATAATACCTTTAAGCTGTAACAAAATCAAACTTCTATGTCAACGCAATCAAAAGAAACGGCAATTTAAGCCGCATAGTTTCAAACTCGCAACTACTCGCAAGAGAATCAAAACCTAAAGGGTACTTCCAGTCGACCTAGAATCTTGAAATTTGGCATGAACCAATTTTTTATAGCACACATAAAGGGAAAATGCCGAAAACCTTAAATTTTTATACGGAACCCTCGGTGCGCGAGTCCGACTCGCACTTGGCCGGTTTTTTTTTCGAACATAAGAAGCAATAGATTAGCAATATCCTTCAAAATGATTCTGATTGAAAGTATGTTACGCAATTATTCACAAGCAAAGCCAAAAAAATATGCCTAAGTATGTGTTGTGGGATAGTAAATGGTAGAATTTTAGCTAGCTTTTAATTGAAAACGATGGAAACTTTTGTCATTGAGACACAAAATATACCTAACATTGCATAGCTTAAATTTCAAGATTTTGACCACATATAGGTCACAGTGACCTATAAGCTGTGATCATAATCTTGAAACTTAAAAAAACGGCACATAGCAGATTGTGGTTTGACAACGACGTTATATTTTATAGAGATAAAATGTTCCTAATTAGACTTTATGAGTTTTTTTTTAGTAAATTGGGATATAGGTAAGATGTATAAAATACAGGCTATTAATATTATGAGTGGAATCTACCATTATATATATATATTTTTTTTAATAAATTGGGTTATAGATACGTTGTATAAAATTATGAGTAGAATCTACCATTATAATGCGTGTTCTTTTTATAAAATACTGCGGTGTTTTGTTTTTTAAATGCAGAACTGCTTTGAATCCAAGGCTCAATTTAATCGTAAAGTTTTTAAGCTAAGTACGTAAGAATTTTACTTTCAAACTTTTGGGCACGGTAAGATTTACTGAATACTGATATTAAAAAAAAAACCGATATGTTGTCTACCCGAATCCTGTATTTCAGTTAAGGACCAGCTAAGCTTCAGGCGTGAAGCCTGTGAAGATCGTAGCAGGATTTCATATTTATTTTCCGCAAGTAGGTAGCTAAATCTTACTAAGAAATTGTGATATCATGGCCTAGAAGAATTTTGAAGTTTCAAGACCCAAAGGACCCGCTATTTTTTAAACAAGTGGTTTCGAGACAAAAAGGACCATATTCCATGTTCATTTCGGACATCCAAATATACTTACAGTAGTCAGCTGGGTTGTGGTACATAGGGCACTGAAGACCAACGGATGCTAGGTAGGGCACCGTGTTTTCGCTCGAACCGTGGTATATGCAGAAACCTTCTGCGAGCATGTACACCTGTGTTGGACAAAACAAAGTCGGTATATAAGCAAGGATAGTCATGGATTTTATGTAAGCATAGCGTATCAGAAATCATATTTCATCGTTACTAGTAACCGGTTTTTTTTTTTAATTATGTTGGTAGATAGCTACTAAATCATTCCTGTTTCATTCTAATTAATATGAAGTCTTTTTTGCCAATTTTTTTTTTTTGGAAATTGCTTGGCATGTAGGTAATTTGTTAAGTGTATAATTTGCATTTTAGAGACAAGTTTGAATTTTGTAAAAATAAGTTTAATTGGGCTGGACTTTAAGTTCAAGGCTAAGATCACATGATTTCTGTTTTTTACATTTCTATGATTTACGCAAAGGTGGTCGTCGATGCCCCAGTAGTAACGGCCGGCCCTGACGTACCCAGGCAGTCGCTATACTTTGTGTAATTTATTTCATCACCACTGGTCTCCAAAACGGTGAAGGAAAACATCGAGAGGAAACGGCTATGTCCTACAATCAAAAATTCGAAGACATATGACATCTACCAACCTGCACTGGGTCCGCATGGTGGATTATGGCTCATTCCCTATTACAGAGAGGGGGCCAGTGTTCCAGCAGTGGTAACGTTATAGGCTGATTAGGCTAATCTGTCTGTCTGGGTTCGAACCTACGACTTACAACTCGTACGTTGCGGCCGTTACCACTGGTCTATCGCTACTCCGTTAATTGCTAAATTTTGTATGTATTGAAGGTTTAATTAATGCTATCTTTCAGCAGTGTCACGTTTTTTAAACGTGCCTTACTAAGTTTTCAGTTTCAGTATTTTATTACGCTGAAAACAGCGCTACTGAAATCACATTTAATATATTATTAGTACATCTAAATGAGATTCGCAGTAAAATGTTTTGACTTTATATTTTTGGCAGCATGTAAAGTCGGTATCTATAAAATCTAGTAAAGGTCACTAGCACTCTAGCGCAATGATAATCATAGCTTAAATTGAATATTAATACATCGATAGCCTTAGCATTATGTTACTCGCCTTGTGCATTACGTTATGCAACCTTTTACGTAAACTACAACCTCTTATTGATAAACAAGAAAAAAAAACCGTATTGTTTGGTGAGACGACAAAGTACATAAAATAGGAAGTCGCGAGTGTTGGAGGTGAAGGCTTGTGTTGATTCCTGGGTCGTGTTAAGTACCTACCTTCCTATGAGTTTTATGTTTTTTTTTTCAGTTACTGTCCCAAGGTCTACTTCACTATCGACAAGCATCAAGCATGGTTTATATCTACGGCTTGGTCTTTTTTTCTTCTTTAATGTGAGGATAATGACGTGCCCGTTACTCAAGTGTAGTACTCAAGTATATTTACCTACATCTACATGTATGTGTCATAGCATAGCACATTTTCCGAGTAAATGATAAAGATCTGTATAAATACCTGGCGTATATAACCAGTGCTAATGAGAATGTTTACACCTTTACATATTGTTATTTTTAGCCTGTTTGGTAGGTCAAACATAAAGTGTAGCCGTCGTCGTCGCCTTTATACATAGGTATCGTCAAGAAAATAAGAAGCTAACTCATCCTTCAGGAATAAAAACAAAAGATAAACCGGATCAGACCAGAATGTCAGAGCTTACCAAATGTCAAAGGTAGTGATTGTGAGATAATATTGAATCAAGAGAAACTAGAATTCGTCGATAGAACTGTTTTCCTAGGGATCACGCTCGACTCAAGGCTACAATGGGGTCCGCATTTAACATCACTTGCAGGACGGCTAAGTTCAGCAGCTTATGCTGTGAGAAAAATCCGTCAATTTACTGATGTAGATACCGCTAGACTAGTCTATTTTAGTTACTTCCATAGTATCATGTCTTACGGTATTTTGCTTTGGGGACGGGCTGCAGACATCGATTCTATTTTTATTCTGCAGAAAAGAGCCATCAGAGCCATATATAATCTCCGCAGGCGCGATTCTCTAAGGGAACGGTTTAAGGAAATTAACATCATGACGGTACCTTGTCAATATATCTACGAAAACATCATGTATGTAAGGAAAAATTTACATCTTTTTAGTAAAAGAGGTGAGAGACATAATTATAGTACTAGAAATGGGGACCTATTAGTTCAATTAGGTTTCAGACTAGCTAAAGTAGACTCATCTTTTATGGGGTACTGTTTAAAATGTTATAACATAATACCTCCCCACATTCTTCAACTGAATGAGACAAAATTCAAGTCTTGTATTAAACACACACTATGCAGGCAGGCATATTATAAGTTAGGGGATTACATCGCTGATAAAAATGCCTGGCTCAATGCTGGTCCTGCTCCACAACCACAACTAATTGATTAACACTTGAAAATACTGTTGGAGCTGCTGAAGATTGTAAGTCTATCTTTGCATTGTATAAATTCAATCTCCTAGTATTGTATAATTGCATAGCACATGTGTGAGCACTATGTACATACTTTATAGCTACCATTTACTGGGTACGTCTTTCATTGACTTGAATGTGCCCTGGCGGCTGAGAGTATGTCATGCTCACTCAAATGTCTCGCTGATGGTGGCGCATGTGTTGGATCATTTAGCTCCCTTCAAAATGGTTGAGCTGAATGGTGCTAATACATGCGTCATGTTCGTGAACGGGCGCCGTCAGTAGGGACTGGTCATCTCTTTGCTGCCATGGCTTATTTTATTTTATTTAATATTTGAATTGTTGTTTTTTCTTATCTTTTCATTATGGACGCTTTTAACGTTCTGCATCGTTCTCACATGTATAATTTTTAACATGAATGATGTAACCAAGAATTTGTAACTATATTATTTTGATTTAAAAGAGTGTCCATGGAGTTTCTTGCCCGTTCTTCTCCATAGGTACCTACGCTTTGGAATGGGCAACTAGCTTCATCTTTCTGACTGACCGACCCTTTGACAATTTAAAAGTGCCTGTAATTGGTTTAATTGAAATAAATGCTTTGAGTTGAGTTTGAATGAGAAAGTTTATAGTGGATAAGATAAAGATTAAAACAGAAGAAGAACTCGCAGAACTAGCAGAGGATCGAGGAGGGGGGGGGGGGGGGGTTAGGGGATCAGACCGGAATAACTCAACAAAAGTATCATAACATAACATAACGCCTTGTTTTCTCGAAGGGTTAGGTAGAGGTGTACCCATAGTACATTTCGCCAGTTAGGTATGTTTAAGTCCCGTGTATAGGGGGCGAGCGTATTGCCATAAACCAGGCATAAATCCAGACTCCGGGCTGCTACTAAGAAATTCCAGATGGAGAAGCCCCTATCTTAAATCTCTTTGCAGAAGCCCAATAACACTTTTCCCGACTTGGAAGTCGAAGGTCGGGTACCTAAGTAAAAGTATCATGTACGGTCACCAAAGGAGATAAGTAACTAGGGTCGTCGGATATAGTTGAAGTTTAGTAAGAAATCGATGGATGTTTTCGAATAAAATTTAATTTTATTAATAGAAAATAAACAGAACATTTATAAAATATTTAATTAGAAAACATCCATCGGTTTCTTTCTAAACTTCAATTATATCTGACGATGGTCACTTATCTCTTTTGGTGACTGTACTTGACAATAATGACTTTGTACGATATTCTCGTGTTCGTGACCAATTTTTTGTTACCGTTAAGTAAACATTTAACTGAGGTGTTAAAACTCCGTTCTAAAAACAACTAACTGCGGTTTATTTGGCGGTTCGAGTTTGATTTACGACGCTATTCCTAAGATGAAATCAAGATATTATTAGCGATGAATGTTTTAACTTTACTTATATTCTTTATAAATCAAATCAAAATAAAATATATTATTGGAACAAAAAACAGGTTCACAAACTTTTAGTGTTTGTTAAAAGCTATATTAGCCATTAGCGTCCACCCCCGACCCCGAGAGTGAAGATGTCAGCGTTCCAACAGTTTCAGTATAGGTAATACCTACTAGAGAAATATACTAAAAAATAGTTATAATAGAACCTAAATAAGATAACAAATGGTTTATGTTTTGTTCGAACAATCCTTTTTTTTTTAGAAAGTAATTACGTATCTACAAAAATCGAAGCACTCGTAGCAGTCGTATCCAAACGCAGAAATAGGTCCTTTTTCTTGAATAAAAGGACCAATCAAAACTCAAACCATTTATTTCAAGTACCAAAGTTCCAAAGAACGGGCAACTTAACGTAGATCTCTATGGAGAAGAACGGGTAAGAAACTCTATGGAGATGGACAATCTTTAAAACCAAGTTAGGTATTACAAAATCCTGAGTACCTACATTATTACAATCATAGTAAAATATAATATTTTTTTACCTGATCAAACATGGAGTAGATTGATGCAGGAGGCTGGTGGATGGTGCAAACTATCGTGCGTCCATTCCGAGCCAAGTTCTTCAGCATATCCATGCACTGAGCTGACGTTCTGCTGTCCAGACCACTGCACAAAAATGTGTGATGCATGTTAAACATTAACTTAATAAAGTATTGCGTCTCATTCCTACTCCATAAAACTTTAAGAGCAGCAATAATATTAAAATTTATGATTAATACTGACAGTATATTGAATATAATGAATAAATATTAAAATGTAATCTATACTAATAATAATGCTGAAGAGTTTGTTTGAAAGCGCTAATCTCTGGAACTAACGGCCGGATTTGAACAATTCCTTTTGGATTTGATAGCCCAATAGGCTAGTTTCCTAAAAAAATCTAATTAGTCCGTCAGTTAGATTATCGAAAAATAATGGACCCTTATTTTTCGATAATCTAACTGACGGACTAATTAGAATTATTATTTTTTAACCCAGGAAACTACCCTATTCTTGAGGAAGGCTATTTTACATCACGCCTTAGGAGGCGAGCAAAAAGAAAAAAAGTCAGAAATAACTCTAAGCGATAACTAACTAAGTGTTAGCGCAGCAGGCGATGCGATGCAACGGGGTGGTTGGGGGAGCAAGTAATTTCACGCGGACGAAATCGCGGGCAGAAGCTAGTGCATAATAAGCTTGTAAGGTACTAGCTGCGCCCCGCTGTTTCACCCGCCTAAACCTCGATCCCGTGGGAATACCGGGATAAAAAGTAGCCTATATGTTAATCCAGGGTGGCAGCTACCTCCATACAAAATTTTATCAAAATTGGTCCAGCCGTTTGAGCGTGAAGAAGTTACAAACATATAAACACGCACACACACCCCCACACACTCACAAAGTTTCGCCTTTATAATATTAGTGTGATGTGATAGTGTGATATGGTGTGATTAATGTCTTAGAGATTGCTGTAGGTAGTAGGGTTGTCTATAATGTCTATGTCATGTTGTTCTTGCAACTGCATAGACAGTCTTGTTTCCGTGACTATCATTATGACTGGGATTTTAAATAAGGTAGTAGCCCCTCTTTTCCATTGGTACTCTGGGCAAGTGCCCAGGGCCCCGCGATCAAAGGGGGACCCGGCCCTCAAAAAATCATTCTTTGCAACCGCCGTTTTATTCTACCCATTATTAGTACCCGATTCAATGACAAAATAGGTAATTGATTTGCAGTGCGATTTACAATAAGTTTCTAGCCCCAAACTTATAAGAAAGAAAATAGGTTTATTTGAGTAAGGCACACAATATTCACACAAAAGCAAAAAAAAAATAACTTTAAATAGTATTGCGTGGCTTGTGAAATATTACAATTATGTTTATTTATTTTGGTTTTATAGTAATATAATTTAATTAGGTTTAATTGAACATTGAAAGAAATTCAATTTGCCAACTAACAAAATATTGATTAAATTATTGAATAATTTTAGAATGTTGCTTATTTACTCTTTAGATAGGTACACATTACACAGAGGCCCGTGCCCAGGGCCGAAACAGGTTAAAGACGGTAGCACCGTTTTCTTTTTTGCCAAGTACACGTAGGTAGAGTAAAAGTAGTCGTTTAGCGTTCATTAGCGTTCATGATTCACCCAATGTGCACTTTTATAATTTCTAGCAGGACGATTTTATCGTGAACGTCGACATCCAACGGAAGTAAAATGTATGGAAATATACAGTGTGGCGATTAGGTTATCATATTAGCTGAATCTACGTATTGTACATAACGTATTTTAAACATACACAATTATAATAATTAATAACAATTAAGATTCCAGCCGTGGGACTTTTATTCGTTTAGTCCTACTTCTGGAAGGATGGACGATTGTTCCTCTTTCATGCAAAAAATACTCAACGGATTTGGATGAAATTTGGCAGACAGGTAATTTATAACCAGGATTATCACAGAAGATACTTTTTATCTCGATATTCTTACGGGATCGAAACTTATGCGGGTGAAACTGCGGGGCGCTGCTAGTATAACATTAATCTTAATTTGTTATTATTTGGTAACAATACCATAAAGTATATGTTGAATTGTGGATACAATCGCCCCGCGCGTGTCTAGTGCCTTATTATAAAGGGTGGTTTATTTCCCTCCGGAGCAACTAGACAGATTCTCAGCTGGACAGTTTCTCAGCTGCCCCCTTATTCACAAACACTCTATATGCTTCCGTATCGTATCGAACATTAATCATTGTTATCGTAGGAGTCTTCTCAACGCTGTTCACAAGTCTAAAACCCGAAAATTATGTCAGTTTAAATCAAATAGACGCCCGATATTCTTCCAACAGCTATATGCTGTTGAGGGGAAGTCAAATCAGGTTATCGAAATGTCAGGTTTTCGATACGATAGCCTGCCGTATGGTTGTGAATCAGGGCTCTGGACAGATTAGCAACTGGACAGAACCTGTACAGTCCATGACACAATTAAAGTGAATGAGTTCATGGCAATTTTTACGCTAAGAATTTATTTTGTTTGTAAAATTCAGTTTTCTATTTTTGGTGACATTGTTTATTATCTATATTATTTTAACAGACTGATAACAACTTGTAATGACCGCTGTACTATTTAACGTGATACCCTAATCGCCCCTCTGTATGAAGACGCTTTTTAGTTTCCGTCCATGATAATGTTATAACGTAGGTATACGTAGGTACTTCCATACATTTTGTGGTCCTCCATGATAATATTGTCACGTTAGAAGTTATAAAAGCGCATATTGTTGCTTTATTATTGTTAACTATTGCAAAACCCGAATTTTATGCAATAGACGTCATATTATTTGATTTGCTGATTAATAAAATTTTGGCCTTATTAATATAATTAAGAAACTTACTTAGTCTTAATTTTCAAAGTCATGTTTTTAAATTTAAAAGTTGTTCTATGTAGACTAGAAGGCCAATTCTTGTAATGAAAAACGTTCAAAATCTAGACGCAATCTCATCTCAACGACAATCAATGTCAAAAACTTGTTAAAAATGAAGTGAAATCAGAGGTGGTTTTGACAGATTGAGACCGAGATCCGACTGTGAACGTTACTTAACATTAATACAAGAATTGCGCCTCTGATGCTCGATAGTCGACTGTGGAGAACATCCCTAATAGTGACCATAATGTAAACTGTCAGTACTGGCTAAAAGGTCCCAGCAATCAGGCCATTAAAATAATTAAAAAAAAAGTCTCAGTACGCCGCGAACTCTTTAGAACTTACAGAATATGGAACGGTTTGTGTTTTTTTTTCTATAATAAGTCTCATTAGCGTTTTGTCTCTAAAATGATCTGCCTAATCTCTAATTATTTTCATTTAAGTATCTAGGTCCTATAGCTAGTCTAGGAATTGTTATCAATGATTCTGAAAAATCGAACTGTGAAGATTTCTTATATAAACGCTGTTGAAAACAAATAATAATGATAATTACGCTTCATTTTAATTAATAGACTACTATTTATTATGTCATTATAGATTTTCTTGGATAAACTTTAAGAAGTAAGTAGTAAGTATTTCATAGTCGTTAAATTTTAATTAAAAAATAGAAAATGATTTATTTTTTATTTTTAGATAAGTGCTATGTGGTGAATCCTGGGTGATACTACATGTGTAAATAAGTAATAGGTTTATTATTTCAGGTTACTAATCTCGAGAACGAAGCACTTCGTATAATTATGATAGAACTTCACGTACTAGTATCACCCAGGATTCACCACATAGCACTGTATTTTAGAGATAAGAGTGTAGTTTTTTTTTTTTTTGCCATGTTGGTAGTCGTGCCCTAAACCTCCGCTTGTCATTATAAGATAATCTGTTGATATACAAACTAACCTGTAAATTTTATAGCCGATTAGAATATGTTTAACCGATTTATTTTTGACTATAAAAAAACCCGTTCCAATGAAAATAGAACAGTTGGGTGACAAAAATAAACGTGATTTAAATACATTAAGAAAATATATTTGGAAGCAATCGATACCTAAATTCAATACTTAATTATCTTCTTCTTCTTCTACCTTTGATCCTTTGAACCTCTTTATGAAATATCTTTGGGGAAAAGGTCCTTGACAGAATATCGCACGTCATCTGTAGGAAGGTAACCCTAGAGATTAACCTAGAACCCTAATTACGTAACACCATAGAAATAGCACAATCTGAAAAAATTTGAATGATATTGCTAATCCATTGCTTTATAAGTTCGAAAAATTTGTCTGGTCAACAACCTAAATAACGCAACGAATGTTGTTGAACTGTGAATAGGTATAAGGAGTTTTAATTTTTCGGCCCACATGAATCATCATTCCCTTATCCGAATTTATTTGGGGTCGGCGCAACATGTCTTTTTCTCCCATACTTTTCTCTATTAGTCGTCATCTCGGTAGTCACTCCTTTTCTAGCCATATCATCTTTCACACAAAACAAAAAAAAAAAATAAACAAACAAAGATAAAAGACAAGACAAGGCACAAGCCCAGTGATAAGAGTAAGTATCACACAGACCTCAGCCGATCAGGGCCCTATTCACTATGACCACTCAATGATGCCTTACTTCGAAACCACGTCAAATCCTAAGCTAATCACGATGTCAATCTCGCGTTCATTTCGCGAGGTTTCGTTCATTGTGTCATAGAGAATCTCACCGTAAAGACTTAGGTGAAGTGAGCTGTCTATATTGTCATCCCGCTCTAGCCTTCCTAGCTGGAATGAGAGCTCACTTCAATCTCACCTAACCTAAGTATAGGCACGTATTTTTTTTTATTGTTGTTGTTATAATTATGTTTAGTTTAATTTGTGATCTTCGTGTGCGAGTCACAGTAAAAACTTTAATTTTTTTTCCAAAACTCGATGCGCTATTTTAACGGCCACATAATACAATCTAAATCATTTTTAAAAACTAAGTAATTTAAATCAATCTAAATATTTTTTACTTACGTGGTAGGTTCGTCAAGAAATAGCACCGGAGGGTTGTCAATCAGTTCCACTGCTATCGACAATCGTTTCTTTTGTCCCCCAGAGAGATTTGCACATCGCGTGTTTTCTGTTCCGGACAACCCTAGCGTGCAGATAATTTCGGCTATCTAGGACACAGGAAAATTACATACTGATTAAGTATTGATAACTTCGGTTTTTTTTAAAAGAATATTTATTTATTGTGTGAAAAGTTCTTAGCTTGTAATGCCAGTGATTGGATCTGAGGACCTAGATAAGCGGCAATCGCTTTCGAAGCGGTTTCGTAATCCTACAACGACTTTCGACGGGATTGACATAAGCTTTTGGTAAATGATGATGCATTTGTAACTTCCCGTCATCATTATCGCCGTTTATCTAGATTGTCCCTCTGGATTGTCAGCATAAGAAAAACCTATACCTGCCCATCACATGATTCAGAAAGTCTCTTCATGATCCATAGTCTCTTGAAATCTGACCGACCAATATCACTAAGAATAGGATTTAAGTACATGAAGAAAAAATGTTAGCATATTGTTCCATTGATTCCATGTATGGTTATAAACATACATATCTAAGCACTAGCAACTAATATTTCGGTAAACTAGTTAGCTATTTTGGATCGTAGTTTTAGCAATAATTGTAGTTCGACCCAGCCCTGTTTAATTATATCTTTTTAAATTTATACTAAACCCCCTACTAATAAACGTATTATATCAGATGAATAGTTACACACTTATATCTCTCTTCAGTCGTCAGTATTTTTGACTTTCAAAAGAAGAAGACAAAGCGTTGTGTACCTAACTATACATACGCTATAAAACGTTTATAAGTAAGGGGGTTAGTATTTTATATAATAAATAAAATACTTAAATGTCAACTTTAATTTTGGAGTCCTGTAATTTGATACTTTACTACTAGTTGCTACCTTCTACTAGAAGGGTAGATGGCCTAGAAGGCTTCTAGGCCACCTGGTAGGTAGCAAAGGTCATCAGTTCATCACCCTATCGGAAGATGCTAAAATTTTTGCAAATGGCGGCAAATGTCGATTCTACTTTGTTTGTGCAGTAAAAAAATACAAAATACACGTCAACAAGACATGAACCGCTATACCTACACTTAATTAATAAACGCAGAATAATATTGTTTCGGGTCGCCTAATTTCTTGTTTTGGCCATTTGCACTGGCCGGCAAGATCACCTGATTTTACTGTTCTAGACTTCTTTTTGTGGGGTTTGTTGAAATCATGAGTCTGTGTCAACAAGCCTCAGACTCTTGAAGCCCTCAAAGAGAATATCCGTCAAGAATGCGAGGACCTATCGCATCTACCTATCGAATAATGCCTTAAATCGGGCGCCCGATGGTCAACAATTCTAGCGGGCGCGGCGCGCGGCGGCTACTTTGCCGATATCTTTTCTCGACTTAATGGTAAACAAATGAATGCATGAAAGAAACATAATCCAAAAGCAGAACCAAATATTTTCATTAATAAAAAATTATAGCCAAAGTACCAATGACTATTCAACCTCATTCTCTTTTTGCGCCACCTTGTACAGACGCCAGCACATCAACCTACTACAATCTGTCAAATTTCTTTTATAGATTTTCAACTTTATCACAAAAACATAAGGTTCAAAGTTGATTGGGAAAATTTGACAGTTTCGGGTAGGTTGATGTGCTGGCGTCTGTACAATAAAAACAAATGACGACAATTGAGAATTAAACACAATGCCATTGACCTGTGCACTATTTGACACATTGTTTGACAGTTCAGGAACTCCTGTCAAACAATGATATCGTCATCAATCATTCAAAAACTATATTTTGTAGAATCAAAGTTTCAACTTTACGTAAATAATAACGTCATAATAACAAAAAATTTGATTGTTTTTCGATCATTACGTACATATATGTGTATTTGTTTTTAAATATCTGCATTAAGTTAATAACATTAGCTTGACATGTATAGACAGTCACTAAGTCGGTTTTAATATAATAATAGGCACTGTCACTAAAAATAAAAACTAGGAAAAAACTAGTCACATTATTTTTGCAATAATAAATTATGTAGGTAGTTATTCCTAGTCCAACAATGGCAAAGTTTGGCTGACATGATTTGGGACAGTAAATTTTTGAACTTTGGATAAATAATAACGTCATATTAACAAACATACTCGTAAGTACATGGTTTATCAATAATATAACAACGAGGTAGATATTTTTGAGAAATCCGTAATAATTTAATATGGTGATATTTATTTTAGACGTATTTATATTCTCTTATTGAATGATTATATTTAAATTAGTGTTTTTTTTTTGTTTATGTATTTTGTTTTCTCTTTGTACTTTGTATATATTTTTCTGTACCTTTCTTCTTGTCTGTTTATATGGTGTGTGCCTGTGCATAAATAGTTAAATAAAGAAATAAGTAATATTAATTTTGCCGTTTATAGACAGTCACTAAGCTGGTTTTAATAAAATAATACAGGCACTACGCACTCTAAAACTATAGGAAAATTACCAGCCTGATTCTGGTTAGGCATTTAAGAGCGTTCGTAGACGCTAAATGAAGTACAAACGTAGGTCATACAAAAAAAATCTGACCGATTGTAGCACTTATGTGACGCTTTTTATGATTATAATTCTATAAATAAATATTTATTACGGCCGCGAATCACACTTAGATCAACTACAACCTGATACTGACCTGCAAATGGCAAAAGACGTAAGAAAATTTGGATTTGGCGGGCGCTTTCGCCATGACTTATAGTGCGGTCACTGTCGGACTGCATAGAAAATAAAGAGAAGCGCGATGACACAACCGTGGTAATTTATTGCAAAATATGAAGCAATTATCTATTTACAAAAAATTTATTGTTTGGAATAAAAAATTTAAACACTTTGCTTTAGTATGTTGCTTGTAGAATAATCTGACAAAAAATCAAAATGACTGTATGTATTAAGTAGTATGGTTTTGACTGTAAAAATAAAGTTTTTAGAGGTATCTTTATGATTTTTTCTATCGTATCAAATTAGCTGTATTATGTTTTCAACACACTATCTACCTAGCATATATCCTGACGAATATCATATATTTTTCTGATTTTGTTTACTGTAGTAGTGTGTGAGTTATAAAACTTGCGTTAATTTTTGCGTTTAGGTCCTGTAGACCCCTTAAACTATTGCAATCAAAAATTATAAATCGGTAAGTATAATTCGTCCGTGGATGGCATTTAGATGAAATGGCGATAATAAACAATAGGAAGATATACATTTTCAAACTCACCACGCTTAACTTCAGTTTGTCAGTAAGTGTATCTCCTAATTTCATGTCAGCGGCGAACTTCATCAGCTCAGCCACAGTGAACAGTGGATTAAGCCTGTCATCCTGTAGGATGTAACACGACTTCTTTCTGTAGGCTTTCAGCGATTGCATTGAATTGTTAGTCCCAAGTTCACATACAGTGTCACCGGCTCGTATGCTGCCCGTAACGCCTCGTGTCCTAAAAGAAACGATAATATACATATACATACCTACATAATATGTATTTAACGTATACATATTTATGTATTTGTTTAGAAATTATATTAACATATTTTTATCGATAATCACTAGTATTTTATTATTTGTTTAAGGTTTGATATGTACAGACGCCAGCACATCCAGCTACCTGAAACTGTCAAATTTTCCCAATCAAATTTGAACCTTATATTTTAACAATAAAGTTGAAAATCTATTAAAGAAATTTGACAGATTGTAGTAGCTTGATGTGCTAGCGTCTGTACTTAAGTAACAACTTATTAAAATCTAAATTAAATAAAAATATAATGACAAAAGTAGTTTTTCGTAAAGCGATTTCGTCGAGAACAAAGTTTCTAAAGTTTCAAAAGTTCATTGGCTTTTTAATTAGGTATTAACATTATATTTAGAGTTTTTAGTAGGCATACGTAATTACGTATATCCCATCTATTTAAATATTTAAGTATTCCACAATTTTCGTTATTGCACCTACCACTGTTTGTCTTCGCATCACCCAAAAGTTGACTGGTAGAAACTGCCTATGGCATTAAATCCGCCTTTGCAGACTTGTGTGCAGAGTTAAGTATTTAAATAAAAATTAATAAAATATAAACTCTACTTACGAAAAACCGGTAAGGGCGTTCATGAGCGAAGATTTTCCGGCGCCTGAGGGACCCATGATGGCAGTCAACTCTCCGGATTTGAACAGTCCAGAGACACTTTTTAGTATCGTCTTCTTCTCTAGAACAAAAGGATAAAATTATACATGTGAATAGCTCAATTTAGTTTGCCAGTGAAAAAGAAAATGTGTCCCACAGCACTGCTTTTAGCAGATGAATTTTCATGCGAAAAATGCATGAAATTATTATTATTTCTAATCTAGATTTGTTTTATATACATTTGTCGAGAAAATTCGGTAGGTAAGTACCTATTTTGAAACATTCTCTTGACGTCAATCAAAACCCGTTTAAATAAAACTAATAGGTAGATGATAAATTATGTACATAATTAAATAGATCAGTAAACCAGTCGGCCACAGTTACATAAATACATACATTACACAATGTGCAGTGAAATATTATCATTGACTTCTAATGACTTGTAAAGGAAAACCTTATCTTCTCTTTATAAATCATTCTGACCATGTACCTTACCTTCCTTAAACGAGACTAGATAAAATCTAAAGTCTGTTATTAATGTTATTATTAAGTATATATCCTAAAGTTACGTTCCTACTTTTTTGTCCTTATCAGATCGTGTTTTTATAGCTTTAATCATAAAATAAATCTCCGGGAAATATAATATTATGATTTTGATTATAGATAACCACCGTAGTTACGCCAAAAACGAATTTAACTAGTAGGTATTACATAGAGGTAGGTATTACTTATGGGGTATTTACACTAGTTGATTTTTGCCGTGCGGCTGGTCGTTTACCAAATCGCCTCACAAGCCGAATCGCCACCCCAGTTACACAGGTCGATAAAAATCGCAGGTGAGTAGTTCATTTTGCATCAAAATGTCGACCTTCATGTGGCGGGTGATCGCCGCCTGCGACTGAGCGTTTTTATGGTCGATTTTAGTCACCCGCCGCATGCGACCTGTCGCCGCACTACAAATCGCAAAAGCTATACTACATTTGTTTAGGTAATTAAATAAAGATAAACAAAAAACCCACGTGACTTAGTTAACCGACTAAACGTAATACATGTCATATGTGTCATGCTATGTCACAGTTGTACCTACTCTTTAATTTAGCAACATTATTAACGAATTATAACGTTACTATATTACCATTTGCTACCTAAACAAATGGAGTATAGAGTAGGTTTACAGGTGGGGGTGGCTTTGGAACTTACGATTTTAGTCTCATGCAGTACTAGTCGATTTGCCATTTATACAGTCTTTTTTAGATTTTTGCCGTGCGGCGAAAATCGTACGGCTATAGAGTCAGCCGTGTAAAGCCCGCATTATGGAATACTAGCTGCGCCCCGCGGTTTCACCCGCGTAAATGTCGATCCCGTGGGAATATCGGGATAAAAAGTAGCCTATGTCCTTTCCCGGGACTCAAACTATCTCTATACCAAATTTCATCTAAATCGGTTCAGCGGTTTGAGCGTGATGAAGTAACAAACATATAAACACACACACACACACACACACACTCACAAACTTTCGCCTTTATAATATTAGTGTGATTAGTGTGATAATTTTGTTGCTCAATTAGACCTTCAAAAATGGCATTGAAACATGACAGACTAATTGCCAGGTTTTCCAATTTTTTTGAAGTGAAAACTTCTTTAGCGGCGTTGAACACTTTTTGTAATGGGTAAAAAATGTTAAACTCGCGTCAGGGCATCGCGTCAGGACACGTGACCGTCAGGAGAGATTCCCCCCCCCCCCCAACTCTTTCTACGGCGGCGCCAACCGAAGTGAACCAAGTGAGACACGATAATGGATGGATGGATGGATGGTGATGGCGATGGTGATGGTGATGGCGATGGTGATGGCGATAAAGATGGCGATGGTGATGGCGATGGTGATGGCGATGGCGATGATGATGGCGATGGTGATGGCGATGGTGATGTGTTGTGATGTGATGTGATGTGATGGTGATGGTGGACGCGGACGCGGACGCGGACGTGGATGGACAGCTGATAGCTCGACCGTCTGTGTAGTAGCCACACTGCTGTGTATTCGTAAAATTCGTGTAGGTATATAAAGTGTTTCAAAAAATGGAAATTGAACAAAGTGCATCGATTAATGAAAAAAGTGACGCAGAAATAGTGAAAAAAACTTAGTTATATTAATTCAATGAATTGATTTATTTCAACGTTAATATTCAAGTTTTCACTTCTGCCGGCACTCCCGGAGTGCAACCCGTCTTTTTTTGTAAAGAATATTTTATTATGTAGGTATAATATAATTAATTAATTAGTGAAGACTGCTTAATTACCTACTTAAAATATACCACCAAAGATCAAGTCAGGCAGCATCTACCTAGGCTGATAGGTAGGTAAGTTATCCTGATACAGGTAAATAGTACATATTATTTACGTTTTATAGGTCGTAATCGCTGTGTCGTAATACACCTACCGGACTTTAAATGGCAAATTAACTTTGCTGGTCATTTGTTCCGCTCATGCGATTAGTCAGACAGTTAAACCGTAATGATTACAACTGTAAAGTTAAACTATTAAGTACTTATACCTTTTTTTGTTTTCGGAGGAAAACCTTCAAAATGCACCCGACCTCCGGGGATTGAGGTCGGGGAGTGTGGGATTTTTACCTCACTAAAACCATCCCGGTGATCACCATCAGCACATAGGGGCGGTCCCGGTTCCTCTTAAAAGACCAAATTCCGGAACCCCTTACCCGTGCAACGACTGTAAGAAACATCCCTGGGGAGACTGTAAAGAGGCCTCCCCTGAGCCTAAGTACTTTACCTACTGCGATACCTAGGTACTACTATTAAGTGACAAGAACTCCTTATGCCGGGGCCACACTATACGGGAAAATCGCGATAAGTTGTTTCTTATTGGCTGACATCGTAGGTCCATCCAATGAGCATCTACTTATCGCGCAAATCTTCGCGTTATCGCGATAGTCTGGCCCCAGCATTATATGATTGTTTTCGCGGAATTCGGTTTTTATGGTTTCGATTTTACCTAAAGGTCATGCATGTTCTGGGATACACAAACAAGAGTCTTGTTTTGTTATTTTTTGTTTCTTTTGTTTTTATAATTAATTTTGTCCTGACTATAATAAATTGGTTCGTCTAACCAATTACTTTAGGTCGGGCCCATACCTTAGTTGACGGACCTAGAGAGTAGACCCCTCAAGCAAAGTTACCTTTGATTATAATATTTAAAAAATACGTCATAAACATTGTTTAAGAAAAAAAACCTTTAGCACAATTACTACAAGACTACCTGTAGTCATGGCTGTTCAGATAGCATGACAAGTATTTCGACATAAGTGAACTCATTATGTGCCTATCATCATTTATCATTGGAGAATAATAGAAGTATGGTTTTCCTGTAATTAGATAATTTGCGGAAACGCGAGGATGATCTTTTTTGTGATGATAGAGGACCAACTTAGGTAGATGTTGGTTGTCATCATTTTGAATAATGCCGTTCTTGCTACGGAAGTCGATGTTTACGCTAATATTATAATGATTAAAGAGGTACTGTTTGTAAATTTGGATGTAGGAGGTAATCTCCGAAGCTATCTCTTCAGATTCTACCAACGACCATACAATTCTACACTATTGCCGAGTGCTTAGGATATCTATAGTACGGTCAGGATCAAAAGTTGATTAACACTTCAGTTTTTTTAATCTTAGTTATTGAGCAAAATATTTGTTCAAAATTGCAGCAGAAGAATTTTTTTTTAAATATATACTCTTGTCTATTATGTGAAAAGCTAAAAATCAGTTTATTGAAAAAAGTTGTTGTCAATTTAATAACATGTAAAAATGATAGTGTTAATCGACTTTTGATGCTGACTGTACCTATGGTTGGCTTCCAACGCGGACGAACTCGCGGAGAGAAGTTAGCTATTTGGGTAAGGTCGTCAAAAAATGTAATATAACGGACTGGAAGATATAACACACAATAACACAATAACGCACTGGAATAATGTAAAGGTGGAAATAGGTCAAGTAAAATACATTTTAAAATATTATGAATTATTTATTTTCTCATGAAATTAAAATTTAACCATGCAGCACAGATTACAGCTTGCAAATTTCGTATTTCGCGAAAAAAAATCCAGTGTGTGACATAACAAACACCATAACACACATAACGAACTGGAACAAACACACTTGAAAATTCTAACTTCAACAATGAATAACGGTCACAAATCAAGCGCGATTTCTCTAGTAAAACTTGATATTCTCAGGTCATTGACTATAAATTTCGAATTAGGAACCTAGTAAACGATATCTTTGTACTTACCGCGTAGAATTCCCAGATACACTTTCCGAAATATGCGCACTAATTATGGAATTTACAAATTAATAACTGCCTCGACCACAAATGAAAAAAATATGTCAAAACTGACATTTGACAGTTACATTAAGGTGTTGCCACATCAAAATTAGCTAAGTAAAGTTGCCTACTGTTGAACACCAAAAATCTACCCCATATCGAATCGGAATAACACACTGGATAACTTTTGGAGACATAAATTAGAATCGGTTTTTTGTTCACTAGCATTGTATTATTACAATAATTTACACATTATCACACAGCATGTTTATTGTTGTAACAGTATACTTTAAATTTAAAACCATAATCCCAATAATTTTTTTTTGATGCAATTTTTTCGTCCTCTTGGTAGATAGGAGACAAATAAATTTATATACGCAGCTTTATTTTGTTGATTTCAAAAATATTTTTATTTTTTAAGTTTAAGCCTCTCGAATATTCTGGTTAGTTCTACATTATTCTAAGCATGATTATCAATATATTATAAAATAATAATATTAACATACTATTTGTTAGCGCATGGTATTCACAATCAAACATGGGCTCACCTCAAAACTTATAAATAGTACATTTTTTTATGACCTTACCCATTTATAAATACTAGGTGTCTCGGTACCTACCCACTATTTTTGTCAGTGGTTTTTTTTATATTCTGAGAATAAGAGCCACTTGTACATTTACATTTTAAACTAATTGATTGTTGACCCACGTTATGATAACTCATTTCTATGAATTGTGTTATGATCTTAAGTGGTTGGGGAACGATAACAGTGAAGTATGGGCAATATTGTGGTCGAGGGTACGATTTGACTGATATTTTATCCCGCACCTTTTCAAGTGGGTAGTTTTGTTTAATTATTGTGTTTTATTCCACACCCCGGACACTCCATACAACGCTCGCAAAATAATTACCTACTACCACTACATTGACAAATGACGTTTGTATACGTGTAAATGTGTGCGTGAAATCTAGTAGGGCTGGCTGGCGCAGTATTGCGTAGGCGGCGGCGCTGCCCGAACGTATGCAACAATGGGGCGCCGCGCGCCGCGACACTAGGTACTCACAGAAATCTAATTAATAACATTTCTATTGTACTACTTTTCAAGTCGAAGAACGAATAGAACGTGAAAGAAAGAGACATAACTAAGACAATAAAGAGAGAGAGCAATTTGGTATGTTAATATTACGGAAGTTTTAATTGGTCTAAAACGAAGAAAACTTGGAAAATAAATGAATAATAGAGAAAATTATGAAAATAAATTATCACAACACTGGCTTAACTTGTTTGTCTGTAATATACTAGCTTTTATTTTTTATGGGTTTAAAGGATATTTGAGTTGCTGTTCCTTACCTTCTATCATGTTTCGGGAACCGAAAGAAACTCCTGTCTTTATCGTTCCTCGATGAAGATAAGCATCCAAATAATGCACAATATACAACCATCGTGATTAACACAAAATAAAAAATAATGTGTTCGTGTCAGCAGTAGGTAGGTACAGCGCTGCGGTTCCTGTGTATGCGAGCGCCATTGTTAAAGAGCAGGCGACGAACACATCGAAGTGCGGGGTGAGGTGCGGTAACTGATGTTAGTGCGGGGAAGGGAGTGGCCTTTCTGTACGTAGTACTTTAAGTATTCTGTGGTTTAACTTCAGTTCGCTGTGTGTTACGGTTGTTTTTGGAAGCTAAGCGTGCAAATCGGTCGTTTAACTGTACGATGCCAAGAATTCGACACCATATGGACAATATGGACAACGCTACTGCTATTAGAGCCGTAGCAATGATAGAGGGTGGTCAATCGCAACGTTCCGTGTCTTTGCAGTTAGGGTATTCACGAAAGGCTGTTCAAAACTTGTGGAACCGGTACCAGGAGACCGGTAGTGTGGCTCGGGAAGAGTACGTGCTACTACTGCCAGCGAAGATCGGTACATTCGACTTTGTGCAAGACGTGAACGAACTGCTACAGCGCGCACTCTGCAAAATCGTCTACGCCGGAGGGACTACAGGTACAACTGTCAGTCACCAGACTATACGCATTCGCAATCGCTTGCACGAAGACCGGCAACGTTCTAGAAGGTGAGTAATTCGAAGTAAACTGAACGGGAGCCAGCGTGCAAATCGATTTGCGCGTCAATATCTTGAATGGGGGATGGAGGAATGGCGTGCTCTTCACGGATGAGCGCAGAGTGAAGTTTTATAGTGACGATCGACGTTTTAGAGTGTGGAGAAGAAGCGGTGAACGATTTTCTGATCCTTGCATACACGAACGTGATAGGTTTGGTGGTCCCAATGCCATGGTCTGGGGCGGAATCAGCTTACTAGGCAAAACTGAGCTTGTTTTTCTGAACGAGTGTACAGTAACAGCACAAAGTTACATCGAACATGTTGTCAGGCCCCATGTTATATCGTTTTCACAACGAGCAGACGAGGCTTCATCCTAATGCAGGATAATGCACGAGCGCACACAGCCCGAGCGACCATGTCTGTCTTAGAGGAAGCCAATATTCAGGTTTTGCCATGGTCTGCCAACAGCCCCGACCTAAATCCGATCGAACACCTTTGGGACCAGCTGAAACTGTGAGTCAGAGCAGCTCAAGAGGATGTAACTACACACCCAGTGCCAGTTGATTGACCTGAAAAGGTGTTGGGAGGAGATTCCTGACGAGAACATCAGAATCCTTATTGAGAGCATGCCTTCGAGGCTTCGAGAGTGTGTTTTAAAAACGGGAGGACATACTCGTTACTAACCCCATAAAAAGCAACTGTACATTTTGTGATTTTGAGACTGAACTTTAATTTTAATGTTTATGTTTAAATACCCGGAACTATGGCGAAACCTAAAAATCATGATTATATCGTTAATTTTTTATTTAATCTTATTAAAATTAATTTTAATTGATGAAAAAATTGTTGTTTGGTTTAATTTAAACACTCCGAGCATCGTAAATTTCACAAGAATTAAATTATGCAGAAAAATAGTGGTGGCTCTTATTTTGTTTTGAGTAGATAGTATACTTATATCTACTATTGTAACACCTCTACAACATTATGGAAAGCAAATAAATATATTAAAATAACAAGTTTGTACCAAATCATAAAAATGAGTACGGCTAGCGGTACTCAATGAAGTCAATGAACAATAAAGCGATTACTAATAATAATAAATGCTACTGCTGACCATAAAGTCCTGGGTTCGATTCTCGGGTCAAGCAAACTGTTATCTATTGGGTTTTTCCGTCCCGAATTTCTCAATAGCAGCCCGGAGTCTGAGATTGTGCCCGAAGATGGCAATAGGGTCGCCCCGCCTTACTGTCGAAATGTGGGTTTTATTGAAGTAGATATAGTATGTCGGGGTAAGTTCGGCTCTGGGATAAGACCGTACGAATCAAATTCCCGGCTTATTTGGCAATATTTTATAATGCGGATAACATTGTATTCTACGCCATTTTATCTTGCCGGAAAACGATCAAGGCAATTTTTTTTATTTATTTTTTTATTAAAATGGTACAGAATTTGATTCATACGGTCTTATCCCAGCGTCGAACATACCCCGACATGCCTTATACCACTGCCTTACCCTTCGAAGATTACAGGCGTGATGTTACGCTACGTTTATAATAAAAACTAGCTGATCCTCCGAGTTCGTTTGCGTGCATGACGGAAAACGTTTAAATTTTTTTGCGCGATTCCCTAATTTTTTTTTTTAAATAATAAAAGTAGCCTAAGTTACTCCTTAATTCCTTATTACATCAGTTATCTGCCAGTGAAAATCCCGTCAAAATCAGTGCAGCCGTTTCAGAGATTAGCCAGAACAAACAGACATACAGACAAAATTTTTTTGGTATATGTACGGTATATGTATCCATATGCATTTAGTAAAAAGCGGTTATTTTAATATTACAAACAGACACTCTTACTTTATTTGTTTGTATAGATATCGTTGCTTAGGTAAAAAAACCGGCCAAGAGCGTGTCGGGCCACGCTCAGTGTAGGGTTCCGTAGTTTCCCGTCCGTCACAATAAGTGTTCCCACGTACAATTCGATAATACCCGACCCAATGTAATACGTACCTACAGCGCCATCTCTCGGGGAATTGGGTTACTAATTAATACATAGACGTGCCAGAAGTTTTCGGTGGTAATTTTGGATTGCGAGAACCGATTTTAATAATTCTTTTTTTGTTTGAAAAAAGATACGTTCAGGATAATAAAATATGTAAACGAAGTTAAAAAAAAAATGCTTGCATATACGATTATACTACGAACTTAGTCCAGAAATGATTTTGTACAACTTTTTGTCTTTTTTGTACAAAAACTGTTGTTTCTATCAAGTTCAAAATAATTTTCCTAGAAAGTCCTTATAAAGTTCTACTTTTCAGATTTTTTTCATATTTTCTAAACTTATGGTTCAAAAGTTAGAGGGGGGGGGACACATTGTTTTTTACTTTTGGAGCGATTATTTCCGAAATTATTGACATTATCAAAAAATGATTTTAGTAAACCCCTATTCATTTTTAAATACCTTTCTAACAATATATCACACGTCAGGGTTGAAATTAAAAAAAAAAACACTTGCCACTTTACATATAGGGGGGCTACCCTAATAAAACATTTTTTTCCAATTTTTATTTTACCACTTTGTCGGCGTGATTGATATACATATTGGTACCAAATTTCAGCTTTCTAGTGCTAACGGTCACAGAGATTAAGCGAGGACGGACAGACGGACGGACGGACGGACGGACGGACAGACAGACATGGCGAAACTATAAGGGTTCCTAGTTGACTACGGAACCCTAAAAAGATGATTTTAATAACGATTTATTAATTAGTTGTTTTTTAAACACTGTCTTTCGCATAATAAAGGGGAAAAACAAACAAGAGTTGATTGTTTACATCGAAGAGTTAATTTGATTTTAATTATGTCCGATCAGGCGATTAAGGTCTGTTGACCTATCTTAAGATAATTATTGTTATCATCTCTTGTTTGGTCTTCATATTTTTTTTGTCTCTGTCCGATTTATTTTCCTTTACAGCTTTATAAATAGTAAAGATTGATCTAATAACATTACTGGTAAATAACATAAATTATTATAGTAGATAATAGTTTACAAGAAAAACAAGTTTTGTCTTCTAACTTATAAAAGCTTGATAATTTATAATATTGACTAGGTGCACCCCGCGGTTTCACCCGCATAAGTCTTGATCCCGTGGGAATATCGGGATAAAAAGTATTCTATGTCCTTTCCCGGGACACAAACCATCTCTATGCCAAATTTCATCTAAATCGGTTCAGGAATTTAGGCGTGAAAAGGTTATATACAGACAGACAGACGAATTATAATATTAGTATATACAGGGTGTTACGGAAAGGGTATATCAATACAAACGGGTTGAAGAGTGTGTCTGGTCTAGAATCTCTGTACAAAATTTCAGCTCAAAAGCATTAACTTTGAAAATGCTTAATATTTTTTTATTTCGACATCACGGCGCTGCACTGGCGCGCGGCGGCGTGATGTGCGTGTACTAGGCGCACTGACACACTACAGATAATGGATAATGACCCTCGTAGTGCGGTGACACGTTTGTTATGATTTCAATTTAATAAACTATCGAAATAAAAAAATATTAAGCATTTTCAAAGTTAATGCTTTTGAGCTGAAATTTTGTACAGAGATTCTAGACAAGATACACTCTGCAACCCGTTTGTATTGATATACCCTTTCCGTAACACCCTTTATATAGAGTTACTTTCGAATTTATAATACATATTAGTATGGATTAGTAATATTAGTATGGATATACCCGAATCGCTTTAGCTTAGCAATAGCGATCATTCATTATATTAAAAGAATACAGAACCTCCTTTTTTAAAGTCGGTTAAAAATGTCAGAAATCGATTCAGTAAACGATTTTGAACAAACTACTTTCATAATGTGAATTAATTCGGTTCATATATCCGTGATTCGGTTACGAATTGTATAAGTTTGTACCCATAATCACCCACTTAACTTTATTCGTAGTAGCGATAGCGTGCTGTTGATTCTAGTCGTTATTACAATAATAGCTCAACTGACACTAATGAAATGAGACATAATTACTTTTTTTTTCTATTGCATTACAGCTATTTAGGAGATTTCGCGACTTCGGAGCGGTGTACATAATAAAGAGTATTCTATTCTATTCTATTCTATTCAATTCTTCTTGCATTAGATAGCCCAATTCTTGAGGAAGACTATAGGCTATTTAACATCGCGCTATGACCCTTAGGAGCCGAGCAAAAAGAAAAAAAGTCAAAAAGAACGTTAAGTGATAGCGCGGGCGGGTGATGCGATACGACGGGGTGGCTCGGGGGAAACAAGAAGTTTCACGCGAACGAAGTCGCGGGCTGAAGCTAGTCTTACAATAAAATGAGTTGGTTTTACAGTAGGTAGCCACAGCCCGTAGCATGTAGTGTGTCGACAGAGGCAACTGCAACCGTCGCGTCGACGCGTGTCGCTCGTGTGTACCTATGTGTCACGGCTAATAGCCGAAGTGCGGCTACACCTAGTCTTACCCGGGAACTAGGTGCAGCTGGTCACATGCGGTTCGTGTGTACTTCGGGTGACGTCGGTTGCATGGTTGCGGTCGGTCGATAGGCGACGTAGGGTGCAAGAGCGAGCGAAGGGCACCCCGAGGTTAGGTTAGGTTAGATTACTTTAAACTCTTTACACTGAAATAGGAGCCCCGCGAAGCGAGGCTTCGTCAACATAGGATGCACCTAGTTGTACCCGGCAAAAACTAGGTGTAGCTGCCGCACTTCGGCTATTAGCTGTAACATAATTATGCACACTTAGTGCTTGTAGTAACTCAACCGTATAGTATAATACTGTCTATTCTATTTTAATCTATGCAATTCTATTCATTAATTTCCACAAGAAAGGATGAAATGTCGGTAACCTGTTCATTAGACTACTGAATACGAGATTTTCAGACCAAATAAGCGGTTAGATTAAGTTCAGTGGATTCTGCAGAAATTACTACTTAAGGCCGTTATTATGAGGCAATCCGTAATTATTGTGTAAAGGATAACAACAAAACTTAATTATAAATATTACGTAATATCTGAATTCATTTCGTATTTAATTCGATAAGCAATTTAAGCTGCGCTAGCTTTTGTAATAAATACGGAGTAATGATGCTTAGTTTTAATTAAAATGCAAAAGACTGCAATAGCAATTGCATTTGCAGTTTTTAGGGTTCCGTAGTCAACTAGGAACCCTTATAGTTTCGCCATGTCTGTCTGTCCGTCCGTCCGTCCGTCCGTCCGTCTGTCCGTCCTCGCTTAATCTCTGTGACCGTTAGCACTAGAAAGCTGAAATTTGGTACCAATATGTATATCAATCACGCCGACAAAGTGGTAAAATAAAAATTGGAAAAAAATGTTTTATTAGGGTAGCCCTCCTATATGTAAAGTGGGAAGTGATTTTTTTTTAAATTTCAACCCTAACGTGTGATATATTGTTGGAAAGGTATTTAAAAATGAATAGGGGTTTACTAAAATCATTTTTTGATAATGTCAATAATTTCGGAAATAATCGCTCCAAAAGTAAAAAACAATGTGTCCCCCCCCCTCTAACTTTTGAACCATAAGTTTAGAAAATATGAAAAAAATCTGAAAAGTAGAACTTTATAAGGACTTTCTAGGAAAATTATTTTGAACTTGATAGAAACAACAGTTTTTGTACAAAAAAGACAAAAGTTGTACAAAATCATTTCTGGACTAAGTTTGTAGTATAATCGTATATGCAAGCATTTTTTTTAACTTCGTTTACATATTTTATTATCCTGAACGTATCTTTTTTCAAACAAAAAAAGAATTATTAAAATCGGTTCTCGCATTTCAAAATTACCACCGAAAACTTCTGGCACGTCTATGTATTAATTAGTAACCCAATTCCCCGAGAGATGGCGCTGTAGGTACTTATTACATTGGGTCGGGTATTATCGAATTGTACGTGGGAACACTTATTGTGACGGACGGGAAACTACGGAACCCTACACTGAGCGTGGCCCGACACGCTCTTGGCCGGTTTTTTGCATTTTGTGATGACAAAATAAATGTTGTTGGGAGTTTTTAAACGATATAGACAATAAAACGTCGGTAGGTAACTTATACCTACCTACGTTTTTATGTTTTTAAGTTTAATTATTTTTTAAGTTTAAAATACACTGTAGGTATTAATCAGTGAATTAAAATGGACAATACCTACCTATACAACAAGTTTTTCTTTTTACTTGGCCTACAATGTCCCTTTCAAAGGCAAAGGCCTTTCCCAAATCCTTCCAGGCATCCTTTTCTCGACCCACCTCGATCCAACCTTCGCGGTTGTACGCGTCTAGGTCATCTCGCCACCTCTCACAAGTAAATAGACAGTTGAAAAACATGTTGTTGTAATAAAACTAATTCAGTAGCCGACGCCAAGTTTTAAAATGGTAAACAGATTGTAGGAACTTGCAATATTAACGAAATATTTATTGTTCAGCTGACAAAAACTTATTGTTTTATTTATACAAGTAAATAAATGGTATATAAGAAATGTTTAAATTAATTAGGCAAGACTCAAATCGTGCATCGCTCAAGTTCAAGTAGGTTTTGTCCTCCCCTATGTACAGTCAACAAAAGAGATAAGTATGCAGGATCGTCGGATATAGTTGAAGTTTAGTAAGAAACCGATGGATGTTCTCGAATAAAATTTAATTTTATTGATAGAAAACAAACATCTCATTTATCAAATTCAATTTCAGTCAACAACATCCATCGGTTTCTTACTAAACTTCAACTATATCCGACGATCCTGCATAATTACCTCTTTTGTTGACTGTACCTAAATGCAGTTATTCTTGTACTTAATTATACATATAATTGTAAGAAAATAAACATGACTGTGTCCTATGCATTTATTAGCTAAGCAATGACAGTATGAACTCAGTACAGCGAACTAGATGCCCAGTATTCATGTGCAAGTGCTCACAAGTAGGTACTATTAGCACAGATACATCCTTAAGAAAACTAGTTAGGCCACTTGTCAGGTTATATCAGTAATTGCGTAATGTTCTCTGCTAGTTTCTTAGTTTCTATGTGAAGCGTATAGATAGTTACAACTTTGCTAAGACTTAAACGCTCTTATAAATAAAAAAAAATTAAGTTTTCTTGTAGTAGTAAATCGGTAAGAATTCAAAGGTATATAAACTAATCATACATACCTATTAAAAAACTTTTTTACAAACAAAAAACAAGCGATTTAAAAAAAAAAACTACAAAGTGATAAATAACTTTAATTTCAGAAGTCGGTGTCGTTGGTAAAGTCGCTTCATTAGTTTTTGAGAAAATCGCGGACATACATACATACATACATACGGGTCGAATACAGAACCTCCTTTTTTGAAGTCGGTTAATAATAAAAATAAAAGATTTGATTGATGATGATGATGTTTGTTTGTTACGCTGTCACGCTAAACGGCCGGGCGGCCATGACCTGGATTAGGACATACGAAACTTTTTATCCCGCGGTGTGCAGTTTATCACACTAATATTATAAAGGCGAAAGTTTGTGAGTGTGTCTGTGTGTGTGTTTATATGTTTGTTACTTCTTCACGCTCAAACAGCAAGACCAATTTTGATAAAATTTTGTATGGAGGTAGCTGACACCCTGGATTAACATATAGGCTACTTTTTTATATCCCGATATTCCCACGGGATCGAAACTTATGCGGGTGAAACCGCAGGCTGCAGCTAGTATTACATAAATTGGATACGTAGGGGAACAAATCGTTTAATTTTTAGATACGTTTGAGACGGTGCGAAATATGTTAAATTCTACGTTATGATGACATTTACATAATAGTATGACGGTTAGGTAATAAATTGAGTAGGTTTTCCCTGAAAATTATACTTACTGGTGAGACTATTAGGTAATTGCTTGCTAATCCGACTAGCTAAGTAATATACAATTATGGTTTTCCTGTGCTACAAGAAGTATTTAAATAAATATTTACATCACGCCTCTTTTCCCGGAAGGGAAGAGCAGAGTGGTACCGACAGTACACCCACCATAGATATATGAACATTTCACCAGGGGGGTAATTGCGTAACTCACTATCAGTAGCACTGCGTTTCATTTTGACAATTCAACAACATTCATTGCGTTATTTACGTTGTTGAGCAGACTAATCTCTGAAACGGCTGGACCGATTTTGACGGGACTTTCACTGGCAGATAGCTGATGTAATAAGGAGTAACTTAGACTAATTTTATTTAAAAAAAATAATTAGGGTTCCGCGCAAAAAAAATAAAACCTTTTCCTTCATGCACGCGAACGAAGTCGCGGGCTCAGCTAGTATTTAAATAAAATACTTTGATGCTTTTTGCTTTTTTTTTTGTGGGCCTTGTGGCTAAGTAGTAACAGCCGCACGGGGCGATCGATCAGGTTAAGTTACGCTTACCGCAGTTTGTCCGTGGATGGGTGACCATCTTCACATACCAAGACCCCTCCGTGTCTCGGAAAGCACGTTAAGCCGTTGGTCCCGGCTGTCATTCGTGGATCTTTGACAGTCGTTACGGGTTGTCAGAAGCCCGAAAGTCTGACAACCAGTCTTACCACGGGGTATCGTATTAGGGGGCGTCCATTAATTACGTGAGGTGATTTTGGCGATTTTATGACCCCCCCCTCCCCCCTTAGTGAGATACCGTGAGATTTTGCTCGACTCCCTCCCCCTCCCTCTAATCTCACGTGAGATTGTTCAAAATGCGTGTTTTCAGTGTAAATACGTTAATATATATTATGCTTCATTGCGTTGGATTTACTTATTAAAAAACAAAACAATTTGTTTACTTATTTTTATTTAAGACTAGTTAAGATTAATTCTACCCAGTTTTCTCGCAATTTTACACTGTTTCTTGCAGATAAAAAATTACGTGAGACTTGTCAGGACCTCCCTTCTACCCCACGTGAGATTGGGTGAGAATCGGCTTGACCCCCTCCCCCCCATAAAAGCCTCACGTAATTAATGGATGTCCCCTTACCTACCCATTAACTGGGTTGTGGAGGTGAGATAAGCAGTTGCTCCATGTAAAATACTGGTAAGTACCTATTCAGCTGTATCCGGTTAGACTAGAAACCGATCCTAACATAGTTGGGAAAAGGCAAGGCAGATGATGGCTTTTATAAACTTGTGCAGATAATGTTTAACCGTATAGTTCGGTAGCGCCCCCTTTAGGACCCGAACACACAAACCTCCGCCGGCTCGGTAATGACCCCTTTAGGACCCAAGAATTACGACATACGACACCCTACATTGATTATGTAAATATTTATTAGGCTACCCATCAAATCTTATGAATGTGCGTTAATTAAGAGAGTTGGATAAAAAACTCATATGTTAACGCCATTAAATATTTCATATTTAGCGCGCAAGCTTATTACTTTACCTTTATAAAATTCAAGTCTGTAAATGCAATAATCGCCATTTTGTCGACAGTGGTGGTCGAGGCTAAAAAACATAAAAATTGGGGATTTCGAACATCCAAACTCCACCACAGGGGCAGTGAATTATACATCATTTAATTATTTGACGAATTCATCCGTTGTTCAAGTTAAAATAAGTAGTGGTAATGAAGTTTTTTGATATCTAATGTCGAAGTTTCGCGCCAATGGTGCGTGTTTACATTTTTACTTTTCACAAATATCACACACACACAAGTAGATAAGATTTAAAATGTGACAAATATTATTGTAAATGTTATTAACAACACGAAAATGCCCAAATCTTAACGTAATATTGAAACACAGGTCGAATAACACGTATTATTCATTAGCACTACTCAATTTGTGTTCAAAATCGCCGTCCATGATTGTTTTTTTTACCGTAATGATGTGCGAAAGCGATTATGCAAAACAATTTTTTTTTTATTTCGATTGACTCGGGTAATTAATATGTCGAATATCGGAAATCGATACTCAGAAATTGAAATAAAATTATTTTAAGCATTAAATACAATAAGCATTGTTTATAATAATGATTTATGCTTTACTAATGTAATTTTAATAGTTTTTTGGACATTCAATTGAACTGAGTCAATAACACTGAGGACCTTAGACCATAGTCATTTATTGAATTTCGCGCCGAATTTGTTTCTATATTTGAATTTATCTTCGAATGCGCTCGCCGTATAAAATTATTTTTATGTATTTTACAATTAAGTATTTATTTTTGACACTTTTCTAATAGTTTGCTACAGAATGCCCAGTATACATTTTTAGGTAGGCTGAGCAGAAGTTTGGGAATGATGATAAATTAATTGTATAAATTGCGTATTCCGCAATCACTTTACATTTTAATATGTGTTGTTAGTTTTATGAGCTTGATAGTTTTTGTTTCTATAAGTTTACTTGAGTAAAGGTAATTGTTTGTTTTTGTGGTAGTTTCCCAACGAAATTAAAAAAAAATCTTTCCATGTTTATGTCGGACCACGCACAGTGAGAGGTTCCGTTAGGGTTGAATATTCACGCATGCACAATGTACATCATCATTAATTTGATCGACTGCAAAAATAAGTTTGTTTTTCATAAACCCATCATTCATAAGGTAGGTACCTACTCAAAAATTAAAGTGCCAGCCAGAAAAGAAAAGTCCTACTGTTTTCTTATGGGGAATAACATCTTGAGCATTTCTTACTATTGAGATTGAAAATGCCAAAAATCTTATTTTTAACCGACTTCTTATAAAAAGTGTTTTTAAGCATAACATTTAAAAATACCAACTTTAAATTAAATATAACGTCCCGAACATATTTTTACTGTGACCAAATGTAAGTAGGTATGTACGCAGTATACCTAGAATGAGAGATTTGCTATATTATTTGAAGACCAGACGTCTGACAGGATCTCTTGGAATCTAGAATAATCACAGAACTATATTTTGTAGTTTTTATTTTTTATTTTAGGCTGTGGTTTCAGATATATTGTTTCTAAATAACTTTTTTTTAGTTATTAAAAAATATGTTTGTGACCCTCACGACAAACCCTTTCATTTGATATATCACACGGTACTTACAGTAAGCAAAGCTTTTTCATTTCTCATACTCGGAAAGTAGTATTTGTTTGATCCGAATAGCGGGTGGAAGACGTTGTTTCCCACCTTAAGGCGGGAAAGACTCATAGTAATTGCTTCCCTCTCTAGGTCGGGAATGAATTAAAAAATAGAACTAAATTGGTTGGAAGTAGTCAGTAGTCAGTTCTAATATTTCAATTAATTTTAAATAGGTACCTATTATTCATGTTATTCTTATCAATAAATATTTTAGAAAAAACACTATTTTTTACTTTCCTTGTATTCGAAATGAAAAGTAGAGTGTTTAACACGGGTGAAAGTCATCAATTCCTACTCGGACTATAGTCTAAATACCTCGTATGGGAATAGATTCCTTTCGACCCTTGTATAACAATCTACTATTTACCCGACTGCACCAGAAGGAGGGTTATGTTTTTCAAGAGTATGTAAGTATGTATAATTGTTTGGCACGCTCTGCGGCCTGAACGGCTCGATGGAATTTAGCTTGAGAGGTGTCGTTAGATTCGTATTTACTGTGAGAGTGACACTGGGCATATCAAAATAGAAAAAAAACAAAATGGTATTTTTTAAATCTAATGTGACCCCAAAAAGTGACCCCATATACATAATTAATTTATTCATGTTACACGTCCGTATTTGAGTCACAGAAATTTATATGTGTACCAAATTTCAACTTAATCGGTCCAGTAGATTCGAAACAAATCGATTGTAACAAACCTATAGACAGACACACGAGTGAGGGTGTAAGGGTTCCGTTTTTTCATTCGGACGTAGGGAACCATAAAAAGTTACACCCCTATCCACACTGTACGTGTTTGTACTTATTAAAATGATTATATTTCAAAAAATTATTAATTCATGATAAAATATACCAAAGAGTTTTTATTCAGTCTCTACAATTTTTTTATTTTTTTTTAAATACCGATTATCGATTAGGCTTTATGACATTTTTGAATCGGAATAAGAAAATTGGGTGGATTGTCAGCACTAAGAGGTGTCACGTCGCAACACAATTTTTAGTAATTTTTATCAAGATTTGATGATGTTTTTTATGTAGTTTATGTATGAAAAATGGTAAAAGTAAGAATGCAGAGAGAATGACAATATCTTTATTTTTTCCCTTTGCATATTTTCATCAAGAGATTAGATGGTTTATGTACATATTTTCAGCGATTTTGAGGTGTCTACCTTTTGAATAGGTGTAGTAATATCTATTTTATAAAACTTTCACAGTAGAATGACGCGGTTTTACCGACCTCAGCATATACACTCACAGGCACAATTAACCGCCCACCTCTATCATTCGTCACCCTGTTTGTTTATGTTAACTATGGCATATCCACTGTTTTATTTTTTGTCAAGTGGGTACTGTAGCAGTTAACTAAACACTTATACCCTTATTTCGTTTAGTAAATTTGTATCACCGAAGGGTTTTTCGAATTTAGTCGTTGTTTGACATTGTTGCCGTTGCGTTATCGTGTTAACATTTCCTGTTCTTTTCTGCCATAATGTGTGAATATTGTTTAATTTGAGTTTGTAGTGTTCACTTATTGTTTGGGACTCTAAAAAATGCTACTCGATGCAACTGGTGTAGCTAGGGCAGTGGTTTTAGCTGACGCTGGGTATAGCCAACGTTGTATCGCTCGTACACTCGTTGTGCCTCGAAACACGGTACGGGATGCCATCAGACGATTTCGGGAGATAAGCTCATACACCCGCAGGCCAGGTAAAGGCCTACATCGATGCACCTCAACTCGAGATGATGGTTTCGTTGTCAACAACGTGCTGAAAAATCGCTTTTGCACCGCTACTGAAGCTCGTACGCGTCTTTTTGAGGTGAGAAATGTCAGTGTAAGTGAACGTACGTCTAGAAGAAGACTGGCAGAAAGAAATCTGAGGACTTTTCATCCAACTCGCGCCCCACAACTGCTCCCACAACACCGTAGAGCTAGACTTGCTTGTGCGCGAAAATATGCTGACTGGACTGTGTAGGAATGGAAGGACTTGCTGTTCTCAGATGAGAGCAGAATAGGCTTAAGAGGTCCAGTTGAACGTCAGCGTGTCTACAGGTGCCCAAACGAAAGATTTGATCCATGCGCTATAACCGAAACAGTGGGTTACCAGGGAGGGTCCGTAATGGTTTTGGGAGGTATCTATTACGAGTCTCGTACCGATCTTGTTGTGTTCGATAGAGGCAGTGTGAACGCTCAAAGATACGTGGAGGAAGTTGTTCAAGACCATGCCATGCCTTTCGCACCATTCATTGGTGACAACTTTAGTTTAATGCATGACAATGCACGTTGCCATACCGTAAAATCCGTCACTGAGTACCTTAATAAGGTCGGGATTCAAGTTTTACCATGGCCAGCAGACAGTCCCGATCTTAACCCAATTGAGCACATTTGGGACAACCTCAAAAGACGTGTCTGAGCAAGAGTACCAGCCCCTACGACCCTAGGAGAGCTCAAAACGGCTGTAGTAGAGGAGTGGCACAATATCCCCCAGTCGGATATCCAAGATGTGATGGATTTATTGCCAAACCGGCTCCAAGAAGTCATTAGAGCCCGAGGCAGCAACACCCATTATTAATTGTTTTTTTTTATCTTTTATTGGACGACTTTTTTCAATATTAAAATTGTTAAATTTTCATCAAAGATTTTCACAAAATCAATTTTTAGTATGAATCCTTTACTAAACGACTTTTTTTAACTTTTATGTTTTTTTTTAATACCTTAAAGGCCTCTTTCAACGTACCTTTCATCAAATGTGGTCTAAAGAAGAAGGGTCACGTCCCATAGAAAATTTACCCAGGCCCGACACAAAAGGAACGCATCTCAGTTATTTTGTTATATTAAATATAACAGAAATAAATTAACACTATTCTGAATATCAGTGGCTATCACCCATATATTGCCATTTGATTTTGGTCAGGCAAAATATTTTAATTTTTTTTTTTTAATGAATAGCAATTATATCCATTTAAAATGACGCCAATTTAGATAAAAATACAAAAATAAACAGCTGGAGGCTTAATTTATTGAGGCATCCACAGGCAAGCCCGGTTAAGCAGACGATAACCTCAAAGTTAAACTGCGAGATGTCATTAAAAAAATTTAAAATAAAATTGGCTTTCTGTGTTGAGATCTGTGCGTTTTTTCAGCCCCATTTTATGTCCAGGGAAATCACTGTCCATACCAAGGTTGCCTGAAAGAGATCGCAGAAAGCGATAAGGCCGCCCATTGTATATTTTGTAGTGTTTAATGTGTTTATTTCATGTTATGTATTTTTGTGGTGTACAATAAAGTATATATAAATAAATAAATAAATAATCTACATACTTGCAGGAAGGTTTTAGTATATAATGCATTAGGTAATTATTCTTATGTACGGAGTTATATGCATAAATGTACTGCATCTCCGGCATTTCTATGCGAATTTGGACGATTCTTCTAGTCAGTGTCTTCAATTCTTCAATGCACTAGTGTTAATTGGATTTGTGTGGGGTAGGTACAACTAAAAAGTAAAAAATAAAAACTTTTTTACAAAAAAACAACCAGCTTGAAAAAAAAAACACTACAAAGTGATACATAACTTTAATTTCGGAAGTCGGTGTCTAAACACGAAAATGCGGAACCAACGACACCGACTTCCGAAATTAAAGTTATTTATCACTTTGTAGTGTTTTTTTTTGAAGTCGGTTGTTTTTTTTCTAAATTGTTGTATCGTCATTGAATTAAGTAGGGGAGACTGGGTACAGTTGAAACAATTTTGCTTTGAACGCTCGTAGCACAGCCATTTTGAAACATAACAAACAACAAAACACATAAAATGAGAGAATAGACTTTTGTCTTCAAATATATCTCAGAATTAGAGGCTCAACTGCCATATTTACTAGATAGGAAGAGTTTAATAAAATAATGTGCCACTGTTTCAACCGTACCCATACCAGGGGCGGTTGAAACAGCGATGGGGGTCAGTTGAAACATAAACAAATAAGTAATACAAATCAGTTTCTTTATTCATAATCAACAAGAAATAGTTAAATTCTAGTATGGCACCATTTCTATCAGTCTTAATAATAGTTTCGAACATAAAAAGAGCTCTTCTGCTCCGGTTTAAACTAACAAACTAACACTAACACTGCATTTCTTTTTTTCTTGTATCGCAGAAGAGAAGAATGGTGAACTCCGTACATCTCTGCAGCTTTTCGTAAAGAAGTCCCTTTTTTGACTTCTACATACGCATTTTCGTATTGAGTTATATCACACTCGCCTCTTGAAGTTTTTTTGATACGTTGTCTGGGCATCTAGAATGAAAAAAGCAAGGGTTATCATTGTTTCAATCGTACCCACAATAATTGCTTCATCCGTCCCCATACCCCTCAACCGCTAATAAAACAAACATAGCGTCGAAACAAAACAACATAAACAAAAACGAATCACGGTTTTAGAACCTTCAAAATCTAACAATAAAACAGAAAATCACTCAAAATGCAAATGCTAATATCAACAAAGTAATTTGAAAAAGAAAACAATAGAAAATACTTACTTTTTGTCGAAAAAATATAATAGGGTCCCCTGAAAACGTACAGAGCGCGCGAAGTGCAACGCGTCACTGTGATTCATGTCCGGACTCTCCAGCCGCGTCTCTTTCCCCTTGTACCCCTTACCACACCGCTAATAGTTTACGAGTTATTAGCGTTGGTTTAACCGTACCCTGCTGCAACCGTACCCAGTCTCCCCTACCTACATACAATTACGAATTTTGTAAGTAAATAGGTATTAAAAGAAAATTGTATATCGCCTGAACAAAAACACAAGGCAATATTTTGGTGTTACCCATTGATTTGGAATATAAAAAATATATATTTTAGCTATATTTAAAATAACAAAAAAACTGAGATATGTCTCTTTCGTGTCGGGTCTGAGTCACAAATGACCGTTCTTCTTTGAAAATTTCTGCAAATTGAAAGAAATACAAGGTGGGCGGTTAATTGTGCCTGTGAGTGTAGTTAGAGATATTTGCCACAAACTTATTTTACAAAATAGGCGCGGTAACACAGTTTTCTTAATAAATTCGAATGCTGAAAGTTAAAGTAAATTTCTGATTATCATGACGTAATTCGCAACACCCCGTCGAGTCAGCTGGTGTGTCAAATGTCAAAATTTTGTCGAGCAGAGAGGTTAAGAGACTTTATAAGGATGTAAACAGCGAGTCATCTTCAATTAACCTATGACTGGTCTTAAGGATTTTAGATTGATGGGATAATGGCATACTAAGTGGCAGTAATTTTACATTTAATAATATGTTTATCACAGCAACGTAGAAATTATAATGTTTCTAGGATGCCTGCGATCGAATGGAAACTTTTGTAGAAACAGTTTTGTGCGACGCATAAGACATAAATAAAATACTCATAATTAAAACTAGCGACTCGCCCTTGCTTCGCACGGGGCGGGTGCAATGGGGACATGTCAAAAAATTCAGATTCATGTGATTTATACAGGGTACCAGGGACATCGATGCGCAAGCTGTAACCATAAATTCAGCACAATCATGATTCTAGACTCCATTTTTTTTTGTGGGTGGCAAAATCATCATATGACTCCTCCCGCTCTGAGTGGAGCGGAAGGGAGTGTCAGACTCTTACTGACTAAGCCCCAACCGTGTTCCTTCCTTAGCCCTTTATGTTTGAGGTAGCGGTAACCCTTTCGGACAATCCCGCTGACCCAATTCTAGACTGTATGACTATATGCGGTTAAACTGTATGAACCAGCAAATTTTTTTTCAATAACTGACAGAAAATCAGACCTACAGACAGTAGGCACCATAGTATATCTATGGTAGGCACGCTACTAAAGACAGACCAGAATCGACTCTATAACGTTAGGCCGAAACTCGCAATTCCGAATCCCTCTATCTCGAATAAACGCTATCCCGAATCACTCTATCCCGAATGGACGCTATCCCGAATCGCTCTATCCCGAATAAACGCTATTCCGAATCGCTCTATCTCGAATGAACGCTATCCCGAATAAACGCTATTCCGAATCGCTCTATCTCGAATGAACGCTATTCCGAATAAACGCTATTCCGAATCGCTCTATCTCGAATGAACGCTATCCCGAATCGCTCTATCTCGAATGAACGCTATCCCGAATCCCTCTATCCCGAATAAACGCTATTCCGAATCGCTCTATCTCGAATGAACGCTATCCCGAATGAATTGAAGAGGCAACTACTTATGGTGAATTAATTTCTTGCTTCTAAAGTTTAAAAGTGCGTTTAAATTTTTAATGACCTAATTAAAAAAAAAATTGATTTTGACTTGCTATTTAGGCTCGCAATACTTCGTGACAGATACCACTTAGCTTTTAGCACTTAGTTATTTTACTCGTAATGTTTACTTAGGTATGTTGCCTGTGGTTACTTTCACAGCTTGCTGTTAGGAAATTTTGCACAGGAGACTAGTTTTGCTTTCTCTAAGACACGAGATTTCAGTCATTAAGAAGACGTTTCTAAGTATTACGTATACCGTCGAAACAAAGACGTTTCGCCATACCGGCCGAATGGAAGGTGTCTTTATTTATTTTTTAAAAAATGGTAGTGGGATTGTCCGAAAGGTTTACCGCTACCCCGGAACATAAAGGGCTAAGGAAGGAACACGGGTGGGTTTTAGTCAGTAAGAGTCTGACACTCCCTTCCGCTCCATCCAGAGCGGAAGGGTTCATTTGATGATTTCCGATCCACAAAAAAAAAATAAAAAAAAAGATGGTGCATAGACAAAAAACATGGCAGCACCTGCCATATATTCATAAGATATAGATAACCCTACAAAGAATAAATACTAGTACATAGATACATATATTACAATATTACATACATACATATAATGAAAATAAGGAAAAGTTTGTCAGAAGTAGGTAGAGGAGAAAACGAATCCAGTACTTAACTCACTCTGCAAACTTCTTACGCAAAATATAACTTGTACTGGTAGCTAACTTTATGTTAGGGAAGGAAAATAACGCGATGATACCCAGATATACATAATCAGCCTATAATGTTCCCACTGCTGGGACATAGGCCTCCTCTCGGTGAGAGGGAGTGGGCCGTAATCCACCACGTGGGCCCAGTGCGGATTGGCAGATGTCACATGTCTTCGAATTTTTGGTTCTAAGACATGCCGGTTTCCTCACGACGTTTTCCTTCACCATTTTTAGAGCAGTGGTGATGAAATAATTTACACAAATTGAAGCGTCTGTCTGGGTTCGAACCTACGACCTACACCTAGTAAGTCGCGGCCGTTACCACTTGGCCATCATTGCTCTAAAAACGGTGAAGGAAAACATCGGGCACCCAGATATATCTAGATGATATCATCTAGATCAAATCTCGAAGCTACATTTACTTAAAGGTACGTAAGTGGTAAGTACCAGAAGTATCAGGTTCTTGTTCAATCCATGATATGAGTAGATTGAGTCTGTAAATAAATAAAATTATCTATCGAGGGTCAAGACGTGTTGTTCTCATACTACCTTGGAAACAATTCCAAAGAATAACATTGTATTGTCAATGTATAAGAGGTCAATATTGACAAACATGCCTGTTCAACTTCAATCAAAACGATGAAGGAAGTCATTCAGAAGTAGACACGGCCACGATGACAGCTTGTGGAATTAGTAAATAAACGCATTGTGTATCCACGCATACTTACGCAGAAATTCGTAATAATTAATAACTCACTGTATAACTTTAGTGTGATAGCCTACGTAGTACTATTAAGTATTCTGTGGTGATAGGTAAGTCGCTGTCGAGAAACAATAAACGGAATTAATAATTTAATAACTGATATCACTTTAAAAAAACCGGCCAAGTGCGAGTCGGACTCGCCCATGAAGGGTTCCGTAGCAGCAAGTAACATAATATAAAAGTTCTTGTATTTCGTTGTAACTTTGTGAAAGGTAAATTGCGGTTTTCGATTTATGACGTATTAAAAAAAAAACTACTTACTAGATCTCGTTCAAACCAATTTTCGGTGGAAGTTTACATGGTAATGTACATTATATATATTTTTTTAATCTTATCATTCTCTTATTTTAGAAGTTAGAGGGGGGGGACACACACATTTTACCACTTTGGAAGTGTCTCTCGCGCAAACTATTCAGTTCAGAAAAAAATGATATTAGAAACCTCAATATCATTTTTGAAGACCTATCCATAGATACCCCACACGTACAGGTTTGATGAAAAAAAATTTTTGGAGTTTCAGTTGTAAGTATGGGGAACCCCAAAATTTATTGTTTTTTTTTCTATTTTTGTGTGAAAATCTCACTGCGGTTCACAGAATACATCTACTTACCAAGTTTCAACAGTATAGTTCTTATAGTTTCGGAAAAAAGTGGCTGTGACATACGGACGGACGGACAGACAGACAGACAGACAGACAGACATGACGAATCCATAAGGGTTCCGTTTTTTGCCATTTGGCTACGGAACCCTAAAAACAATGCTGGTATAAGTACGAGACGATTTTATTTGGATGATTAAATAAAACCGACCGCCGTCGGTTTTATCGCACTAATTTATTGTAATATATTTTAACATAAATATTGCAATAATAGGTATAGGTAAAGCTATTCTTGCAATATATGTAAAAATATTTGTAGATCTACAAATGCTGTGTGTGCAGAATGCACGGCGCGTAAATCAGTAGACTACCTAATGTAGGTTCCATACAGTTGGTGTTTGTGAATTGAAAGAAATGAAAACTATTCAAAATCATAATTTATTCACCAACTGTATTCGTAGCTAATTTAATAACATCAAGCTTATCCACCAAGATCATAAGATTACAGATTTTGTGACAAAAAAATTTCTCAAAAATAATTAGCAAGTTTTTAATAAACAAAAACATAAATTAATTTATGGGTCTTTTAGTCCACACGTGACGAACACATAACTGCTTTGGCCTTCATTTTTTCATTCATGACATGCCATGCAATGAACTCAAGCGAAATACGACAAAAAATCTACAACGCCGTAGGCACATAATATTTATTTTATTGTATGTATTACTTACATAAAAAAAATTAATATCAACTCGTCAATTATGATTCAGCAGTTATGTTTCCGTTTTATTTTTTTCGTTTCGATGTACGAGTAAGGGCGCATTCCACCAAACTTTTATATCTAGAATAAGTCTTATCCTGAGAATAAATTTTGAATTTTTGACAGTTTTTCCATACAAGAACTGTCTGAAGCCAATTTTATTCCACGAATAAAAGATATAGGTAAAATCAGCCCTTAGTCCAAAATAAGTATAATTATCTCATTTCCACTCTTTAGGATCGTTTGAGAACCTAGGACACGTTCACAGAGGTACTATGGAGATCTGCGACGGTTACGTAGATTTAAACCAATGTTCATAAAATTGTTGCTAATTGATTTAATTCAACTCGAGAGTTCTTAACCATAATTATAGCTCTGAATTATAAGTTAAAATTAGTAACAATAGTTACTCTCCTATTAGGTTTTGTTTAGCTCATGGCAAAGTAATAACAGTCGCACTGGTTGAACCTCAAGGTTAAGCAACGCTTGCCGGTGGTCGGTACGTGGTCCACCATTACATAGGTACCGAGTCCCTCCGTGCCTCCAAAAGCACGTTAAGCCAGGTGGGACCAAAGGCTTAACGCCGTCATTCGTGGATCGTCAGATCGACGACGGGTCATCAGAAGCGCGAATGTCGCTTACCAAAAGTATAGTATTACCCGGTAGTAACAGGGTTGTGGAGGTCAGATAGACAGTCTCCATGTAAAATGCTGGTATTCAGCTGCATTCGGTTAAACTGGAAGCCGACACCAACATAGTTGGGAAAAGGCTAGGCAGGTAATGAGGCATTGTCCTATTTGTGGGTAAGTATCTGCATTTGATCCCAGAAAAGGTATTCTAGGAAAATAAGAGTGACGGTCATGGTCTAACTAAGTCTATACAACTCGCGTTATCGTGATGGTAAATATATAATAAGTAAGTATTGTGCACGTGTGTGACAACGACACGTAGCCAAGTGGTTGGTTGAATCATCGCTTCTGACAATATCAAGGCAATTTACCATGAACCACAACTAGGTACAGACGCCAGCACACCAAGTTACTACAATCTGTCAAATTTCTTCAATAGATTTTCAACTTTATCGCTAAAGCATAAGGTTCAAAGTTGATTGGGAAAGTTTGACAGTTTCGAGTAGCTTGATGCTGGCGTCTGTACAAGCTGAAGTAACCACGCTTGAATCTAAAGAGCAGGATTTTTTTTTTTTCTTTATTTATTATTAGGTACTTTTATACAATTGTATATGCCAGTCCCATCAGACCTTGTAACTTAATATTACTACTTAATAATAACTTAATAATCACCAAACTTATTGACCCTTATAACGTAAAACGTAATAAAACAAACTTAACTAAACTATAAGCAGCTCCGGAGTTAGGTGTCGACAAAATATGATCAAAAAAGAAAGAAAGAAAGAAAAAGACAAAAAAAGAAACAAAGAAAAAGAAAGATCAGGAAATTATGAAAATCCAAAAAGTGGCCAAGTGCGAGTCGGACTCGCACACGTAGATTTTTGTACCACGGTACAATTATTAAGATCGGGCAAAAATACGCCGAACAAATCACATTTTTTGTATGGGTAGTTGGGTACCCCTCTTTAATTTGTAAATTTATTTTATTTTAATTTTATTTGTTGTTAATACGGCCATAGTAGTACACACTCTGAAAATTTCAAGTGTCTACCTATTACTGTTCAAAAGATACAGCCCTGTGACAGAAGGACGGACAGACAGCGGAGCCATATAGTAATAGGGTCCCGTCTCCGTCTAACTAAACAAAAGCTGCGTATAGTTACTGCAGCTTTAACTGGCCACGGGTCATTTAATAAACACCTCTTTGTCATAGGAGTAACAGACAGTCCGCTGTGCAGGGCCTGCATGGAGGACGACGAGACAGCGGCACATGTGCTTCTAAACTGCCCAGTAGTCGCCACGTACAGGGCAAAGTACTTCGGTAACCCAGGTACCCTACGTGAGACGGTTAGTAACATCAAGGCGTTGCTGGCCTTTCTCGAGGAGCTGGGGTGGATCGAATAATGGATTTTCCCACCCGTACGCAAAATACGCGCATTGACGTGGAGTTGCGGACACCAGCCCGTATTACCTAGGGTCCCGTCAAGTCCCGTGTGGACACACTGGGTACGGAACCCTAAAAACTATTTATTTCATTGTCATGCTTACAATAAGTCTTCAGACGCATTTTATAAATTATCATTGTTAGTTACAAAATACATAAACTCAGGTGTCAAAATGCCGTTTAATGCTAAGTATTAGGTTTACGTACTGTTAACGTTATCATCAAAATCACCGTTATTATGTTTGTCATTACAAATAACTTAGCTAAACTTGAATGATTCATCAGAATAAAACTTAGCAAGCGCGTACATTCATGAATAATTTTCCGTTGAACTACCTATACCTCTTTATTTGATTTATTATTATCACCGTTGTGACCTTGATTATTATCTTTGACACGGAAAGAAAACAAATCAAGATAATATAGGTCAGGTTACTTAATTATTTTTACGAAATAATCACTTTTTTTTATTTGAAATGGGCTTGCTCTCGACTCTAGTCTAGACCAAAGGTGACAGAAACAAAGTCGACGATGGAGCGAGCTTACCCAGAAGAAGCCTGTTCACTCTCACTTCGAAGAAATTCGGGTCGTATGCGCTTGGAAAAACAGACGCAGGTAGAGAGTTCCACTCTTTTGCTGTGCGCATTATAAAGGACATTTGCAAACGCTTAGTGCGAATTGGTGGAATAGCAACCAGGTAGGGATGGTAACTTGCAGTGCGACTGGATGTCCGAAGGTAGAAGGGCGCCGGTGGAATGAGGATGGGTGTTTTACTACATAATATTAATACCCGTGGTAATACCATTTGTGATTCACTAATCACAAATGGTGATACCACGATGATGATGGTGATGGTGGTGATGGTGGTGGTGGTGGTGGTGGTGGTGGTGGTGGTGGTGGTGGTGGTGGTGGTGGTGTGGTGGTGAAATGGTGGTGGTGGTGGTGGTGGTGGTGGTGATGGTGATTGTGTTTATCACTCGCGTCAACGATCAAAGATTGTTAATGATTAAGTCCACCTAATGTTACAGTTGCCTTTGTTTACCTGTTAGACTTAGTACTTAGTATAAATAGTTCATGGGTAATCAATTAAATTGCAGGATGAAAGGTAGTTAATCAGTTTCCATTAGAATACAATAGCTTTGTAAGTAATTATTTAGCAACAAACTTGCTAGACATTATTCCGAGAATAGCGGATCTGAAGGCACCTGCACTAGTTATTTATTTCTACACGACCTTAAGCGCGGTCACTGTCGGACTGCATAGAAAAGAAAGAGAAGCGCGATGACACAACGCTGTTAATTTATGACAAAATATGAAGCAATTATCTATTTACGAAAAATCTATTGTTTGGACTAAAAAATTAAAAACACTAGAGTTTTAGTATGTTGCTTGCAGAATAATCTGCCAAAAAATCATATTGATTGTATGTACATTAATTAGTATGGTTTTTATTGTAAAAATAAAGTTTTTAGAGGTAGATTTTATTTGATAATAATAAATTGCTTTTTAATTTTGGAGCCGCTGGGAATAAAATTATGGAGCGCTTGGGAATAAGCCGTATTTTCATGATTTTTTTCTATCGTACCAAATAAGTTGTATTATGTTTTCAACACACTATCTACCTAGCATATCCTGAAGAATATCATATATTTTTTTGATTTTGTTTACTGTAGTCGATCATATACCTACCTACTTTGTTTCTAAAACTTGCGTTTAGGTCCTGTAAGCCCCTTAATTGAATAAGAACAGGGCATTTGAATAGGACATAATTATGAAAGAGAAGTGGACTAAATTAATAACAGAGTGGAACCCAAGGTATGGAAAAATGAGCAAAGGACGACAAGCGAAACGTTGGGAAGACGACACCTTAAAAGAGTAGAGGCTATATGGATATATGGAAATCTTCATGATTGTGATGTCTTTGTCGAAGGACAAGCTGTTCAAAATTAGTGTACCGAACGTCGATATATTTAAAGAAAAATCTTGAATAGGTGTAACTAGAAAAATATTAAAAAAAAAACACATAGAAAAACTAAAGGCATAATAATATTTTTATTTATTGATTATTTTAATAGCAGTAAATCTATGTTTAATGTTTGTACGAAGTTTTATAGTTAAATGTTATGTTGTTGGCTTGCTGCACGCTTTGGTGTTTACTGTAAGTGCAGCAAGCAATCCATACTATCCATACTAATATTATAAATTCGAAAGTAACTCTGTCTGTCTGTCTGTCTGTATGTTACCTTTTCACGCCTAAACCACTGAACCAATTTAGATGAAATTTGATATAGTTTGAGTCCCAGGAAAGGACATAGGATAGTTTTTATCCCGATATTCCCACGGAATCGAAACTTATGCGGGTGAAACCGTGGGGCGCAGCTAGTTTGTATATAAATAAATAAATAATAATAGAATAAGGTTGTGTGCAGACCTAGTCGAAACAGTTCGGTCTAAAGTTATTGACAACACTGTTGGCGACACTCGTTGCGCATGCTCCGTTATTATTTCATTGGTCACAATTATTGCGGTAGGCTTTCCAAAAATGATAAACTTGCTTGATAAGCTGCCTAATAATAATTATTATGACACGTCGTTATCACGTAACACTGAAGTGATATGATTTATGTTGATATTAGTATTTTGTAATTTTTGGTTTAGCCTGTGTTTATTGCAACTCAGTTTTGTAAATTAATCGTTTCAAATAAGGTGTCGTAATATACAGGGTGTCCCTGGAAGTAAGGATCAAATCGAATAGGGGCGTGGGCAAGGTCATTTCCAAACATTTTAACCCTGAGAATGTCAGTGAATTTTTTTACGGTTCAAAAGTTATGACCGATTTTAATTTTTTTTTTCAATCACTTCGCTTAGAGTTCAAAGAAATTAATCATAAAAAAATACTATCAGGGCTATCTAAAAAAAAAAATTAATAGCCCTGATAGTTTTCACGAATTCGATCTTCGTTCTCTTTTTTTTTAGTATTTTTATTTTAGTTTTTTTTTAGTATTTTTTTCAGTATTTTTTTTTGCTAAAACGTTTGGAAATGACCTTGCCCACGTCCCTATTCGATTTGATCCTTACTTCCAGGGACACCCTGTATAATGACTGAAGTCGGCGTAAGATTTTGGTCTCAAATACTTTCTTTTAAATCCATTGCAATCCGCTTTTCGGGGCTAACTACATACCTACCTACGTTGCAAAATTTTAAATGTTCAAGGTAAACGATAAGTACATAAAGATTGGTATAGATAGATTGATATAATAAACTTGTAATTACCTAAAATAAAAATAACGCTTCATGAAGCACTTCATCTACGACCAGCACCCTGATTCCGTAACACACTATCAATCACAATCTGAATCATTTTGAAGGATATTGCTAATCCATTGCTTCATATGTCCGAAAAATTTGTCTGCTCAACAACGTAAATAACGCAATGAATGTTGTTGAACTGTCAAAACGAAAGCTATTCCTAATGTTAGTGTGTTACACAATACACCGCTGCTACGTCGGTTATTATAATATTAGGATCTAGGGAAGTAAACACGGATATCGAGTTTCATTAGGTAAACTTAGTTATTTGATTTTACAATTTTAACAAAACACGTGCTACGTTGGCTACGTCCGCAGCTTGATACGTAAAACTCATAGACAAGACAGCTTAACAAATTATCTGAGATCCTAGGCTTCCCTTCGATCCTACGATCGGGTCATTGGACAAAGTATTAGATTTTTCTACTCAGGAATTTCTCAATACAAGCTCGGAGTCTGGATTTGTGGATAACTGGCGTAATGTGGGTGTATCTTACCTACTGGCACCAGTTTCGTTCATATTTTTCTGGAACTTTGTATTGGCGAATTGTGGGTATACTATAAGTAGGTACATCTGTGCCTAACCCCTTCAGGGAAATCCGGCAGACAGATATTATATTATCTATCTGTTCTTGGTCTGAAGAGGTCTTTGACTCTATGAATGGTCCCAGCTTTAGTAACTGTTACTTTTATTAAACCGGTAAATTCAGTCGTTTTTTATTCTGGTTTTTATTGACCTTTCTTGAACTGATACCTAAAGAATACAGTTATTTCAGATGCAAAATGGACTAATAAATATTATAGCTTCAAAACATAACTTTGAAGTGATCTTGACAAATCAATTGGCCACTTGTTACTTGTACGGTCAGCATCAAAAGTTGATTAACACTTCAGTTTTTTTAATCTTAGTTATTGAGCAAAATATTTGTTCAAAATTGCAGCAGAAGAAATTTTTTTAGAATATATACTCTTTTCTATTATGTGAAAAGCTAAAAATCAGTTTATTGAAAAAAGTTGTTGTCAATTTAATAACATGTAAAAATGATAGTGTTAATCGACTTTTGATGCTGACTGTACTCAAAACCACTTTCAAGTTTATTGAAATATTTCAAAAAAGTTGAAAGTGGTTTTGAATATAGTGGTTTTTGAGTACAGACCTATCTTCTATACCTACACAATACATACCTAAAGTATGTGTTGTGCAGTACGTTTAAATGATAATAAAACAGGTGACATTCTGTTGTATTATAGTTGATTATCAGGAGCAGTGGTGGCCCAGTGGCAACGGCCCCGACTTACAAGTTGTAGGTCGTGGGTTCGAACCCAGACAGGCGCTTTACTTTGTGTAAATAATTTCATCACCACTGCTCTCAAAACGGTGAAAGAAAACATCGTGAGGAAACCGGCATGTCCAAGAACAAAAAATTCGAAGACATGTGACATCTACCAACCCGAACTGGGCCCGCGTGATAGATTATAGCCCACTCCCTCCCATATTTATTTGATGAGCAATTAATTTTTAGAGCAACATCCTTCAACATGATTTAGGTTGTGATTGATAGTACATTAAGCAATCAGGGTGCTGTGGTATGTAACATGTTAACAATCTAATGATGATATTTATTGAGGAAGGGCTATTATAGTATTGAAGAGTTCATGAGTTGACATATGACAATAATGTATATAATGTATTTAAGTTTTTTATTTTTTAATGTGATAATAATTTACATTTTATTCAGAATTTTAATTTTAAGATTAAGTGACTATTAATTTTATTATTTTCATCTTGACATTATTATTTATTTTTTTAAGATTATTATTATTTTTTTTTATTGTAAAAATTAGTTATTGTTATTATTATTATTTTTTTCTTTATTTTAGCATCATAATTTTTCTACACAATAAATTTTGTTAAGAAATAAATTACTTATGACTTATGACTTATGATCGCATAACGAATTATAATTCGGCTGCAAAAAATTAAAACTTACGTTACCAGATTTTTGGAGGCTTCGTTGGGAGAGATGTCGGCCGTATAGGTACCTAATAATTGATAGTTATGAAATGAAAAAAAAAAAAAAAAACGAACCATTCATCGTTTTTCTTTTTTTGAACATAACTATAATGATGTAATCTATTCTGTAGATCTAATATGTTGTAACAATATTATTTAAAAAAGTGTGGCGTGATAAGATCGGGCTAGAATATTGTAGCCCGTTCTTTTCCATAGGTACCTGTATACTTTGCTTTGGAATGGGAACTATAATCATCTTTCTGAATGACTGACTCCTTTGACAATTAAAAAGTGCCTGTAAATGATTTAATTGAAATAAATGCTTTGACTCAGCTAGGTTATCTACAGCAAAAAACATGAGTGGCAGTAAATACATAATTGTAGTAATGACACTTAATGAGCAATATTTCTGGTTCCAATAATAAGGATTAAATTAGGTGGAGAAACTAAGTGAAGCACGGGTCCGGATCCCACATTTGGTAGGTACAACAGGAAGAATATCCATCGGGTTTTAAACAACCTTGGTAGGTACTAAAATGTAGACCAGAAGGATGAGCTCAAAAACCCGATCGGTTTGTTTTTTGTTTATGACTTTAATGTGGACAATGGGTGTGCATGAAAAGATTATAATGTAGGTACAGCATCAGCATTAATTACATTTACAATGTAAGTATGTCTTTATTATTCCTTACCTACCTGGTACATAGTCAAGATTATATGCAAAAATGATTCATATGTAAAGGAGGTTCTTGACTCCAAACACGGACATTCAAGCAGGTTCCTTTGGCAGCGTAAACGCTAGCAGTGCCAAACTATGCATTACCTAGAATGCCTATGCACCTTAAAGGCTCCCGCAGACAGGCGCGACGCGACCGTCCACTGTTACGTAGGATGTATATGAAGAGGTTTGCTAGTTTGCTACGTAAGCTGCGCGGTTCAGTCTTTTGCTAGTTTTTTTATTGCTGAATGGGCCTGCTCTCGACTTCGATCTCGCCTGATGGAAAGTGATGGATGAGGTCTATGATCTACGTATCCGTGGGTCAGGGTGGGCGATCCCGCCTATATTTTTATACAAAGCGAAACGAAGCTTAGTATGTACAGCCGCGGACAATGGCGTTCGACCACTTTTCACCTTTATGCCCTTGGTAATAAGGTTGAAAAGTGGTCCACCGCCAGTGTCCGCGATGGTAAGTACGTGTGCGTAGTTAGCCGTGGGCTGCTGTGTAGCAGCGCCTTTAATAATTATGTATCCTGTTGTGTACGTGACACTAGACTCATGTCTTTTTGCAAGTTTTTCTTAAGGTAGTAATTATCTGTTCATTATTATGGTTCCTGCTTATTGTTATTAAATTACATTCATCAATTAGTAGGTACTTGTTTATTATGTGCGAATAGTTTTGTAAGAAAACGTTGTTCAAATCTATTTGATGTCTGTTGACAGCTCACTTCATCTCAGTTTTCATGGTTATATTTCTACAGAATAGATCGGCAGTACCTAGTAGGTACAAAAAAACAAAACATACCTACAACAGATCAAAATCAGTGTTAGGTACTTAAAAATACGTGTTGTGACCACGTTGTTATTAAACTACGCAACGGATTTTAATAGAGTTCTTCTACAGTAAAAAAAAAAAAACAAAAAAGAAATACTCAAGGCTATATAAAAGCAATTTGGCGAACCGCTCGTTATATTTCCATTTTTTCGTTGCCTTCCTCTTTAAAAATAAAGTTTAGATTAAATCTTGTTTCAAAATAACAAACAAAATGTAATCTAATGTGAGAAAAATAAGGCTTAATGTTTAACTTATCACTAGATAAAGTAAATATAACATCAAAAAAACACTTTTAACTGCCAAAAAATAGTAAATGATCACCAAAATTAAAACTCCCATTTTATTTTAAAATACCTAGGTAAAGGTATAATTGTATTCTCATTTGCTCGCTCTTGTATCCTATATCCTATTTCTGTGTAATGGATTTAAAGTAACCTAACCGAACCTAACCTCGGGGTGCCCAGGTAGAACTATTGTAATTTTAGACTTAATTTTTTGGTGTTTAGTATATTTTTTTGGTGGTCATTTAACCCCAAAAATAAATCTATTACATATAAATCAAAATTAAAATACTTATTCTACAAAATAGAAATTTCACGCAGCGAAAGTCGCAGGAATAAGCTAGTTATTTATGTACACAAGATTACTTTTACGACTTTTATGAGTAAACTATGTATTTGGATGTCGGGTCACTTGTGATGTGGTTAAAGCTGAGGATGTTATATCCAGTAAACCATAGGTTCTCAATCTTATTTTGGCCACCTCCCACTTTGAGACCCCGAATTTTGTTTACCCGCCATCTGTCGCGAATCTGAAACAGCTATTGCCACGATTAATATTATACAGAGTGTCCCTGGAAGTATGGATCAAATCGAATAGGGACGTGGGCAAGGTCATTTCCGAAGGTTTTAGCAAAAAAAAAATACTAAAAAAACTAAAAAAAAAATACTAAAAAAATAGAGAAGAAAGATCAAATTCGTGAAAACTATCAGGGCTATCAATTTTTTTTTTTAGATAGCCCTATAGTATTTTTTTATGATTAATTTCTTTGAACACTAAGCGAAGTGATTGAAAAAAACATTTAAATCGGTCATAACTTTTGAACCGTAAAAAAATTCACTGACATTCTCAGGGTTAAAAAGTTTGGAAATGACCTTGCCCACGCCCCTATTCGATTTGATCCATACTTCCAGGGACACCCTGTATAAACGTGTAATATAATGCAGTCGTAAGATAGGATATATAATTTTCTCTGAATCTTCTACTTCTTCTCTTTTGCCCCTCTGAACGTCAAACGCCCACCAGGGGGCGTTATCACCCATGTTGCGAATCTATGCACTATAATTATGTAGAATCGACGTTATCAATCAACGTGGATCGATTGGATAGTGTAGGTACGTGTAGTGCGAATAGTCGATAGCCGATCGGCGTCACGTTCTAATAACAGCTGTCATTCGGAAGTTATAATGACCTCAGGCTATTGACATAAAAAAACATTGTAATATTGCAAATTACAATGACATTAAATAAAAATTAAGAGTCTCTAATTAGTGGCTTTGTCCGCGCCTTTGGTCACGTACTACGTGACACGTAGGTTCCTTTTTTACCCGACTGCGCGACGCAAAGGAGTGGTAATGTGTTTATCAGCCTATGTATATATGTATGTTTTTAAGAAATTGGCAATGTTTATCATTTTTTATTTTAATTTTTTAGTCCGTATTTGGGCTTCATCAAAAATGGAAAGAAATGATAAAATCATGAATATTTATAAAACCATTTAAATGCCGATTGTTAGCTTGTTTCCTGCATATTTTATTGTCACATTATGTAGGTAGGTAAAAACATGGATAGCTACATAAATTATTCTAAACAAAGGCCATTTTATTTTATTTGTTTGTGAAGAAGGTTTATAACAGGCCTACAGGGCCGCCCTTGACATTGTAACAAAACAATGTCTGTGTAAGGCCATTCACACCACTATGAAAATCTACACAGTGTACATTCCATGTAGATGTTCTATCTTATAATTATAATGTATATAAAAATGCGTGCGTTAGTTTCGCAAAAACTCGAAAATAGCTGGAGCGATTTGAATATTTTTGTTTTTGTTTTGTTCGCCTCGATACTGGGGTAGTTTTGGAAAGAAGAAAACAAGGAAAAACCCAAAGGAACACCCAAAAAATCGAAATTTGTTACGAGAAATTTGAAACTTAGTACAAAGTTCACTGGTCATTTAGTTTTAGATAAAGTAGATCAACAAATCTACACTTTGCACGTAGCAAAGTAGTGAACTAAAACGAAAGTACGAAACGTACCTAAGTACTGGGTTTCACAAGTTTTAGACATTCCCTCTACAAGCACTGCCGCCATTAGGTAATACTAGCTGCGCCCCGCGGTTTCACCCGCGTAAATATCGATCCCGTGGGAATATCGAGATAAAAAGTAGCCTATATGTTAATCCAGGGTGTCAGCTACCTCCATACAATATTTTATCAAAATGGGTCCAGCCGTTTGAGCGTGAAGAAGTAACAAATATATAAACACACCCCCACACACACACAAACTTTCGCCATTATAATATTAGTGTGAAGTGTGATTAGTGTGATAAAATCAGGGAAATTGATTGATTATCAAATCGACACACTTAGTCAATTTGCAGTGTTGCATCCATTTCATACATCTGCCAAAGAATAACAGTTGTGATTTGCGGACAAATAAAGTTGGTAGCCAATTTGATAAACCATTTTAAACCTCAGGGTTTGCAAACATCTTTGTGAATGTAAAGTCAGCTTTACATTCACAAAGATGTTCGTCAGACTATATGTCATTGTCAGGGGGAGCCGGGCGGCGCATGCGGCCATTATGCAGGTCCCTTACCTTAGCACGTGTCGGTAAGCGTCATCGTCACCACGCAATAATCAGCATAGCTGGTTAAATTGCGTTTACATATTTATCAGATGTTTGTTTTAGAATTGACATGCACTGTGGAGATAATTGCTTTAGTTTATCTCGTCTGCTCGACGTCCGTATGCAGGGATCCAGCAGAATATCAGCGTCATACATTTGCCTGACACATGCTAAGCTGGACTCCCATTTTGTGCAACCTTGAGACGCACACCGCACTTTGTATACTTATTCGTTATTTTGATTTAAAGTATGTCATCTCTTCACTTCGTTTGTTTGTCTTTGTTTTTTGTATGTTTCACTTATGTTTTATTTTTTATATGTTGGCACCTTGTTTTTATATAGGTAGGTACATATTCATGTAATTTATTATTATTTAGCTGTGCTTTTGTGTGATGTGCTATGTCTTTTGTGTACACTAAATAAATGGTTTGTTCATATGTATCTTATTTATTGCGATATGTATGGCTAAGAACCTACCTTTCTGTATTTAGTGAGCCAATTTCGTCGACGCGATGTCGAAAAACGACCGTTAGGCACTGCAGTTTTTAAATAATTGATTTGCATTTCAAAACCTTCAAATATTGCTAAAACTAAACGTTCTTGTTATGTCAGTAAAAGTTTTGCCATAGACATGAACCAACAAGTTTTACATAACTTCCATGCTGTATAATTTCAAGACTTAAGTCCTACGGGGTAATTGCTTAACATACTAACAGTAGCAATAGCTTTCATTTTGACAGTTCAACAACATTCATTGCGTTATTTACGTTGTTGAGCAGACAAATTTTTCGAACATATGAAGCAATGGATTAGCACTATCCTGCAAAATTATTCATACTGTGATTGAAAGTGTGTTTCGCAATTAGGGTGCTGAAATAAACTAAGTAAGGTTATTTCAGGACTTAAGCCTTGAAGTTGAGAATAAAAGCATTGAACCTGTAACCAATTTAAAAACAAAAAAAAAAACAGTGGCACTCCGGGAGTGCCGACAGAAATGAACACAAAACAGTAGAATACTTTGCCATCACTTACTGACATATCGGAAATACCTACTTTAAAACCGAGTACACCCCGAGGACAGCCGAACATATCCGAAGCGGTGTCGGTTACGGTTACAGTGGCACGAATTGAATGGTTTTTCGCATCTCAAAAAATGCCCAACGCGCCTAAAGAAGTAATAATTTTGTTGTTGAAGTGAAAACTTCTTTAGGCGCGTCCTCGGGATGTACTCGGTTTTAATGTATATCCGATATGTCAGTGAGTGACGGCAAAGTATTCTGTTTGTGTTTTGTTTTCACTTCTGTCGGCACTCCCGGAGTGCCACTGTTTTTTTTTTGTTGTACCTGTGACCTAGAATAAGTTTAATAGATACATTATGTTATCTATTTAAACCTAAATTATGATTTTAGTTTAATGACCTCGACATTAGCATAATCTGCCCTTTTACAGAACTCATAGCTGTAAATACTTGAAAAGACTAGCAATCTGGGTCGCATATCTCGCAAAATGCTCAGTTTTGGTTGAGTAAGAGTGAGGTAACGGTTTGTTTCGGCGTTCGTCTATAAACAATTATAACAGATTCTTTGGCTTAGCCCCTTCGTACACAAGGCTACTCAAATCTTAGATACTCAACGATTTTTAGTCTTCAAGCGACTGCCGTCATACAAATCCATTGAAGTTCGTACACGAGTCGCGTCGCCGACATTTTCAACTTCAATGGATTTGTATGGCGGCAGTCGCTTGAAGACTAAAATCGTTGAGTATCTAAGATTTGAGTAACCTTGTCTACGAAGGGGCTAAGGCTTAAAGATAATATAACGCTTTTCGTCAGACATGTCTTGCAAAACTGCAGCTGAGCTATGTGACGAAGTATTTTTGTAGGTAGGTACTATTATTTCTGCGTCAGTTGCATTAATTTTCAATAAACATAATGAAATACAATTCCTATGTCTCCCATTTAAAAACTTGTTATTTACCATAACTGCTGTCGCACTAAGTAATTACGTTTGTAATTGGCTGTGTATAAATTAAACATTGTCATTTGTATGAGTGAAAAGCATAAAATCCTTGTAAATAAATACATAAGTACAAAACGAATAAGGGACTAAGCCCTAGCACAAAACAGAACTGTATTTTGTGGCCCCAGTCACTATGGCCTGAATAAGATCTTTATAGATGTTTCGTTCTTAATGTAAAAAATTACCTACAGCTTTTTCCGAAATGCATATAATGCAAGTATATATGGTAGGTAATTACAGCAAACAAAAAAAAAAAAATTCTGACGATTTTGACGGGACTTTCACTGGCAGATACCTAGCTGAAGTTATAGTCCTATTTGTTTTCCGACATTCACGCGAACGCAGTCGCGGGCATAGCTAGTAAGAAAATAAAATCACTACAATATCAAGTAACTTGGAATTATGTACAAGTTACGAAACATTTTTCTTTTGCTTCACTGATTGGTTCAACGGTTGACTGACAAAGAACTTGTTATTTGATAACTCGATGTAAGTACGCAACTTGATATTTACTAGTAGTTGGTAAACACATATGTAACTATAACGCATCAGCGTTTGTGTTCTTTACAAGTCTATAAAAGATCTACTTATTGAATGTCCAATATCCAAGTTGTCCAAACTTTGCATTGGTTTCATGGTTTGCATCCGCTTCTGATAGTAGGGCAGAAATATTTGACTATGTACATAACGATAACAATATTGACGTAAACTCGCCTACTAGTCTGGTAATCTGGTTGTCTAGATAGACAACATCAGATTATTTCAAGTGTATTTAGGTCAGGTATTTAGGTAGGTTCATAATCAGCCTATAATTTTCCTACTGCTGGGGCATAGGCCTCCACTCTGCGAAATCTGTGGGCTGTAATACCACGCGAGCCCAGTACGGGTTGGTGGATGTCACGTCTTTGAATTTTTGGTTTTAGGACATGCCGGTTTCCTCATATTAAGACCCAAAATACACTTGAAATAAGGCTAAGCTGATGATTATGGTACAAATAAGAAAAAGTATTTCCTAACATCTCCGGAAGACGGCAATAACGCCTCTTCGTCGCGCAATTGTTCAATAAAAGAACTTCTAGCAATGGCTGGTGTCACAATTAATCCGAATTTATTAAGGAAATGCAAATAATACCTTCCCACTGATATTTACCTTGACCTCATAAAACGCAGTCGGACCGCTTTCTACAGTCTCGAAAGAGATTCCGATGCAGGCTCGAATGTTTTTGAGTCATCATAAAAAACACCTCCACTCTAATTTGAGAAAGTTCTAAATTGCATACAGTATTATTTTGTTTGTGTATTTCTACGTTTCATATTTTAATGTAGACGAAAGCGCCAGGGTAGCCCGCAGAATTCAAATTTTATTAAGTTTTTTGCAATTTACAGGTCAGTATCAGGTTCACAGGTTGTATGTTGATTCGCGGCCGTAACAGATATTTATATAAAGAATTTAAATATATGTAGGTACTTAATAATTATCAAAACATCTCTCTTAGTTCAAATTACCCTATTGTATTTCATGAAATCATGACATTTTAGAGCAATTCTAACTTAAGGAGTTTTATTGCTGATTCTGACGATTATAAAGCAACCAAAAAGCCAATTTTTTTTGCAATTTTTTTTTAAGCCATATTTGTTACGATCGGGAATTATATTTCAACAACAACCCAACAACATAGTACAACCTGACACTGACCCGCAAATTGCAAAAAACGTAAGTAAATTTGAATTTCGCGGGCTACCTAAACGCAGCCCCCTTATGTGGTCGTCGAACTCTTTTTGAATCTTATTGTTGCGTTGAAAGGTACCCCATAATAGCAAAAAAAAAAAACTAGATTTTATCTTTTTCTAATTAAAGCCTAGTTCTCACAGGCACAGTAGCTGGCTGACAGCTACTGGGTCGTCACTCGCTCCATATGAACGCAACTTGTGGGTCAGGAACACCAGGCCAGAACTAGTAACATAGTAGCTGTGTACTGCTGTTTCCTATGCAGACCCAGTAGTGAGAACACGTCGAGAAAGTGACAGTACTGTCTATACAGCAGAATGTACAGACGCCAGAACATCAACCTACCCGAAACTGTCAGATTTTCCCAATCAACTTTGAACGTTATGGTTTAATTGGTGGTAAAGACGAAAATCTATTAAATAAATTTGACAGATTGTAGTAGGTTGATGTGCTGGCGTCTGTACAATTGCTGACTACTGGATGGTCAGAAACTGGGCCTGTGAAAACCAGGCTTATGTTCCTATGTTCTACGCTTCAATTTAATTACCACCTAACAGAGTAATGTTTTGATATCACCACTTTGAACAGTTAAAGCATTAAGGACTAACCGAACATGGAAATACTGTTACCTTCTTCATAATATCGATCGTGACACTAAAAATAAGCCCTCCAAACTATTCCCCAACGACCTGTATGGTCATTGCTATTCCCTAATCCATTAGTGATAGTTTTCCCTCACAAACGTGACCTTTCTACGCCATAGAAGGGGCTCACGTTTGTTCAATGTAGTAACAAAGTACAGCTAATGCACCAGATGAGACGAATGATAAGTGTGTCAAAACAAACTGTTATCTCTTCCTTGTAATATACATCCCGTTCATAATGCAGCTTTGTTTCTGAGCTCAGATGATTAAACAAAAACAAAGCTATACTTATCGGTGGGTCTCTTATCGTAAGAGATTGAGTTGTATCTACTTACATATTAAGGCTGATTTTGACAGGGTAAATTGAATTTGGAGTCAGTGGAGTCGGTAACTCCACTGACTCTACTGACGTAACTCTACTGACTCCAAATTCAATTTACACCAGTTAAATATCGGGTCAGCACTGACTTGTCTTGAGTTTGGAGTCAGTTACTTACCCTGTCTAAATCAGCCTTTACAGTACCTAATATTGACCCTAAATTCCTACACTGATCCAATATTAATAGACGGAACTTCGGGAATCACTTTAATCATGGATACAACATCAGGACAATTCTATTGAGGTTTTTTGTGATTTATCTGTATATATTTTGTTTTGTTCCTTAATTAATAAAAAATAAAAATACCTACTGATCTAGTTAAAACTAGTTTTTCACAGCCTTGCGTGATAACACTTAACAAATATTTAAACCTTTTCAGTGCCTTATTTTTACGGAATTAAAATGTTCATAATAGCTACCTTCTCAAAACTAAACACGATGTAGAGTTAACAAATGTTTTGTGTCACTTACTTCGCGAGGTCAATCCTTCTGAAATCTTCAGAGTAATGTTGTTAAACTCTAAGTGAACAGGCATTGGGGTTGGCATGTTCACCTGAAGCGTCCGACATTCAGGCTGCTCCTTTCCGCTCACTTTCTGCCCCAAGCCATGCAGCACAGCCATAGCTTTCGCCATTGTTGTCACACGTCCACTTATTTTGTAATTAGGAAGTTTTAAACACCAGTTAATTGTTTTCAGTAAGAAAACAAAATCCACATAACGAAAGTTAATTTTTGGAAAATTATTTTTAAATAAACGCTTTATAAAATTCGAACACCGCTTTGTGGTGTCTCGTTATTTTTTTTATTGAGTGGCCAATATTCTTTTCAACTTTATTTTTGTTTTTAATATTTTGTAATTGGACTCGAAGTCTGTGGCTTGCGTGTGTTCGCTCGTGCAGCGTGCAGTGCGAAACAACGCGAGGTCGTCACCAGACTGCCGGCGCACGAAGTGCGGGTGTCTTTTCATATTTGTTTCATTTCGAGCATCCGTCGGGTAGAAGTACCACGATGTCTTAATTAACTAGTATACCGTGTAAAATGCAAAAGTTATTTTTTATGACGATTTAGGAATTACTTACCGTAATATTATGACTGTATTTAAACATGACGGCGTTCCTCTCACAGAGAGGAGGCCTGTGTTCCAGCAGTGGGAACATTATAGGCTGATTTTGTATTTAAGTATGACAGCATTGGCACTGACATTATCTAAGTTATTAATAAGTAGCTAAATTACTTAGGTATAACTTAAGTCTACATATTTAATTAAAGATATACTTAGTTAAGTTAAAAAAATATGAAAAAAACGAAAAAAAAGTATATTTCCATCGTACTTAGTAGGTACTTTCTAACAATGAAAATATCGATTCTAGCGGAACCTATCATATAAATATTTAATGCCCAATCCTCTGTGAAACAGACATCGACAACGGTAATGTGACCCATACGAAGGCCACTCGTTGCAACGATTAATAATATCAGCTTACTGCTATAGAAATGTACAAGTACATAAGTAGATAAATTGATGTTTATCTACTTGAGCTCAAAGACTATAATGTCGGCACAAGTGACGCGTGGGCGTGCGTTTCCCCGCGTCCAGATTGCGCATTAGGTAAGTACCCTTTGATAGTGGCACAGTGTAATAAAGTAAGCAGTATTACATCTTCATACAAATTCACCGGAACGATGTGCTTCGAAATCTCGGTGTACACCAGTATACTATCGCGCGTGTGCCGCAGTTATGTAAGGACGCGGACGGTGCGAGCGGCGTTCGAGTTCGTGAAATCTAAACTATTCATCCCATATTTTTCCAAATGATTTGGTTCAAAATGTAATTTTTATCTCGATAAAATTTCCCTGACGACAAGCAAATTTATTTCAATAGGGATTTAACATTATCTAGTTAAATTACCCTAGACAAATTAACATATTTGTTTTATAGAACTCTGCCAGTGTCATGTTTGATCAATTTGTGAATTAACCTGAGCATTTGGATATATTATGTCATCGCGGACGTTTATAAAGACCTTTTTTAACCGACTTCTAAAAAAGAGGAGGTTCTCAATTCGGATGTTTGTATTTTTTTTTAAGTTTGTTGGCGCATAACTCTGTCGCTTGTCAACAGATTTGAAAAATTCTTTTTTTGTTGGAAAGGGTATACTTCCCAAATGGTCCCATGAAAATTTTATCGAAATCGGACAAGCGGTTTTTGAAAAATCAACAAAAATCAAAAAAATTATCTACATTGTCTACATTAACGATCTTTTCGTTTACTTTTTGTGGGGTAGCTACAACTAAAAAGAGAAAAATAAAAACTTTTTTACAAAAAAAAAAACAACCGGCTTCAAAAAAACACTACAAAGTGATAAATAACTTTAATTTCGGAAGTCGGTGTCAAAAAACGAAAATGCGGAACCAACGACACCGACTTCCGAAATTAAAGTTATTTATCACTTTGTAGTGTTTTTTTTTGAAGTCGGTTGTTTTTTTTTTTTATGCAGGCATTCCACTTTGCCCCACCAGTGGGGTGGCCGGTGGGGCAAAGTGCAATAATTCACCTTTTCTACAAAAAGTATTTTATTTTTGTACCCGAATAAATGGATAATATCAAAAAAAAAACAGACTAACCGAATGACTCCGGCTGATGTGCCGAGATGATTTAACAAATAAAAAGCTACCCGATTTGTGAAAAACATTTTAATGTACCTACAGGACATACACCTTCAACAAACCGCAAGGTTTTAAAAAAGAATGCTCTCCCATAATAAAACTTGTCGGATTTATAAAGTACAGTTACAACTTACAACCCAAGAGACACAGTCAGTGGGCAACCCTAGTGCGTGTTTATCTACCGAGCGGCCGTAGGTAATTATTTCAAGGAGACCGCCGAGACGTAATACCGTAGTACTTTAAGTATTCTGTGGTAATACTGCTTACTTTATTGTACTGTGATAGTGGGATGTGCTCGTGGTATGACAATCTATGGCTTATGTCATTGGAGCCCTAATCGTTTAAGGAAACGCGGGGAGCAACGAATACCGAGATGTATTGCGTCTTGTGATTGAGAAAGAAATGTTTCTGAAGCAGCCATAGACAAGTGAAGATCGACGTGCAGTACGAAAGAAAAGATCAGAGTAGGAGGGAGTGTCATTAGTATCTACTAATTCTGTTATCTGTAGTGGTAAGTTATTTGACACTAGCTTTTCCCAGCGGCTACGCCCGCGTGGAGGTCGTAAGTGATCGCACGGGAACGTACTAGGTACCGGGATAAAAAGTATCCTAACCTAACTCAGACTAGACAAGGAAGTCTTAATACGAACCGAAAATGCCTGGAAGAGCTACTGGTCCTTTAAAGAACTTATGAATGGAAACCTACCTATGACACTCAAGCGAAAAATTTATGGACATGTGCATCCTTCCTATTTTGACTTAAGGATCCTGGGATCCTTAAGTCAAAGATCCTGGGGATCCTTGGTGTTTTTCAAAGACCAAGTCTGGACTTGGTCTATGAAAAACATTCATAAGTCCAAAGTCAAGGTTTGCCAACGTGCAAAGGAGCGCAGTATTCTAGGTGTCAAATTGACAGACCATATTCGCAACACCACACTGCGCTCCAAAACACAAATTATTGACGTTGCTCAAAAAGCCGCTAAACTGAAGTGGAACTGGGCTGGCCACGTCTGCCGTATGCCCAATGAACTGTGGGCCAAAATAACCACTACGTGGAGCCTTGACACAGCTAGAAGGCGTCGCGGCAGACCCCGTAGAAGATGGCGGGATGAGCCGGAGAAAACAAACGACCAGCCCAGCGCCTTTTGCGCGGCTTTAGCCCTGGATCGAAAGATCTAGAAGTCATGGGGCCTTTACCCAGCAGTGGGATGTTGCAGGCTAACAGTAACCTAACCCAGGCCATAGTCTTCCTGTGTGCTAAATTTCACTGAAACCCGTCCTGGAGTTAAGATGGGAAAAGGAACAGACAAATAGATTTACTTTCGCATTATATATTTATACTAGCTGCGCCCTGCGGTTTCAACCGCGTAAATGTCGATCCCGAGGGAATATCGTCTATATTTATGTGTGTATTTTCTTTGTCCAGGCGGTCTTTCTATGGAATGCGCTCCCGCTGAATATCAGGACGGCAACCAGTCGGTTATCTTTTAAAGTGAAGGCACGTGAACATATTCGGCAGAAGTTGGCCGTAACATCCCAGCGCCGATTTGCTGGATTCGTTTTCTCCTCTACCGATCATTTTTCCCCTGACAGTTCATTTAGTTTATATGTATGTATGTATCTATGTATATATTTTTGTATTTTATAGTCATATCCAAGCTAGTTATTCTGTATGTTGCACCTGCCATGTTTTGTCTCTGCATCACCCAAGGTTGACTGGTAGAAAATGCCTCAGGCATTAAGTCCGCCTTTGTACAGTATTTTTTTTTACTTGTGCATAAAGTTTTAATAAATAAATAAATAAATATCGGCATAAAAAGTAGCCTATAAATATGTTAATCCAGGGTGTCAGCTATCTCCATACAAAATTTCATCAAAATTGGTCCAGCCGTTTGAGCGTGAAGAAGTAACAAACGTAAAAACACACACTGACAACCTTTCGTCTTTATAAATTAGTGAGAGGTATAAATTATTATTAGATTGTTTCTAAGGGATCTAAACGCATGCGATGATGAGGATTAGCTCATGCAAAGACCATGCAGGTTACCGTTATCTTGCTAATGAGTTGATTAGTTTATCTTTAAACTGACACTTTGAACTATTGCATGACACTGTTTACGTTCATTTAAATTTAAAAAAATATTACGGTAAAAATGGAAAGACAGAAGGGAGGTCTTTGCCCTGCAGTGGGACGTAACAGGCTCATAATAATAGATAATTACGGTAGGTATAAGCGCTTTTTTGTTTTAATTAGTTATGATTCAGCATTGATTTACCTATTCTTAACGAACATCTTATGATTGATTTGTCATGATTTAAAATAGTTTTGGCATACAGAGGTGACCCGGGCGACGTAGAAAAAACTTAATTTAGCTAGGTAGCTTAAACGATTAGTTGTACCTACTCCTACTTCTAGGAATACAAACATTACTTACTCGAAAAAATAGTCTATTGTAGAGTGCCAAATTTCAGTGGTGAAGTAACATAATACCTACATAATCAATAAGAAGTAATGACGATAGCAAAACGCATTAGCTAATTAATATTTACAAACGCATTTGTAATTGTTCTTGACGAAACTATTATTCCTGCAGTTTTGTAGTCACGAACTATAAATATAAATTATTATTACCTACTAAGCGGGTCCTAAACGGCAATTTATTCGAATCCAATTACTTATTACTTACACGTTTAAAATATCGAAACATACCTAGGTACCAAGTACCTATATTTTTTTCTTTTCGCCGTCTACTATGTTTTTACAAGTAATCGCTTTAATATTGTTATTTTTGTTAATTAAGTTTTTGTTTTGTCATTATTTTGTTTGTCGTCGAGATGATGTTAGGTTTGAATAAAGAGTAGGTATAGTAATGGCTTCGAAAATAGGTATATTTGATATAAAATAAGTTAGGGACCCTAATTATGTGGACGTCACATTCAAATAGATTTGGTATGTCCAGGTATTTCTTTTAAGTTCGTTTGGTTCATCGACTGGATTATAGATCAAGTCTTTTTAAAACGTGAGCCTGTTTTATTAACCAGTTTTATGCGGCCACCAAAAAAGGGAGTTTTAGCTAATTTCAATTCCCGAGAAGTCGACATTCCTATGATTTATATGATAGTTTTTAGCAAACTAGTAGAAAAGGCTGCCTCGCTCTACTGTATTCCTACGTAAGTACAGGGCATATGCCTTACCTGGTATACAGGGTGAAATTAAATTCATGGGCATCCTTTTAAGGGGATGACCCCTTAAAAGGATGCCCATGAATTTAATTTCACCCTGTATTTACTTCGTGGGTAGATACGTACACTAGATTTTTGTTGAGAAATTTAATCTTTTACCTATCAGTTGATCATTTTCCTACATTCCATTTTCCAGGTTTTATTTAGTAGCCGCATCAATTTTAAATATCTACTTAAAATGTTGGTTTTTCTTGTCGTTTTGCAGCCTAGCGTTTTTCCAACGACAAAACAGACAAAATTCAAATACTACGATTCAAAAAGTAACTTACTAGGTATAAATAATACTGCGTTCCATGTTGTAACTTTTTATTTATGATTAAATATTTGTTCTATTTTTATTATCTTATAAACAACAGTAAGGGTCAAAGATCAACAGAATTTTTTTAGGAGAGTTGTAGATTTACGTGAGTTTTAGATCAACATGTTTCAAAAGCAGGTTTGTGCACTTTTTATTGTCAGAATTTCCGGCAATGTCAATAAAACATTCAAAATAGGTACACAAAATGTCCAAATAAAGCCTGTTCAGTGTGGTTCCTTAAACACGGATCCTTGGCTGCTAATAATGAAAGCTTTTGCTTTCATTATTAACTTTACAACTTCGATCGTGATTGAATTTTCAATTATTTAGGTACCCACATCCAATATAGTCTATCATATTTCATTCAAACTCAAACTCAAAGCATTTATTTCAATTAAACCAATTACAGGCACTTTTGAATTGTCAAGGGGTCGGTCAGTCAGAAAGATGAAGCTAGTTGCCCATTCGAAAGCGTAGGTACCTATGGAGAAGAACGGGCAAGAAACTCAATGGACACTCTTTTCAATCAAAATAATATGGTTACAAAGTCTTGGTTACATCATTCATGTTCAAAATTATACATGTGAGAACGATGCAGAACGTTAAAAGCGTCCATAATGAGAAGATGAGAAAAAAACAATTCAAATATTAAATTAAAATAAGCCGTGGCAGCAAAGAGATGACCAGTCCCTACTGACGGCACCCGTTCACGAACATGACGCATGTATTATTATATTCATTCATTATATTATTAATTTATTGCATTCTATTTATTGTTAAAAATATGTTACAAAAGGCTTAAAGCTAGGTACAAATAAGAACGGCTTAAACAAATAGCAATGAGACTATACCTTTAACAACAGAAACTTATATTTTTGAGTGATTTATGGCCCCTGCCAAAATTTAAACATTTATACACTGACTGATGGATTCCTACAGATCATTCTTGAAACTACTAAAATAATATAACAGTAGATTATATTCTAAACTCACGGGATTTCTCATTAACAGTCTAAGCATAGATCTAATCTTAGAACCTAACCATAGATATTTATTTTTATTACTAGCTGCGCCCGCGACTTCGTTCGCGTGCATGTAGGTAAACAAATTGTTTTTTTTTTAGAATTTCATGGGTTGTTTTTTGCGGGGAACCCTAATTCCTCTTTTTAAAGAAAAGCTAATAGCTAAGTTACTCCTTATTACATCAGCTATCTGCCAGTGAAAGTCCCGTCAAGATTGGTTCTGTCTTCTCGGAGATTTGCCGGAACAAACAGACAGACAGACAATTTAAAATTGTTTATTTTGTGATACAAGTAAGTTATACTTTCATATTATGCATTTAGTAAAAAGCTGTTACAAATTTTGACATTACGAATAGACACTTCAATTTCATTTATTGGTAAAATCTTTCTCAATTCATGTTTATTGACTTATTTTGAGTGGAGAGAAGAATTCATTATACATTGAAATTTTTACCTACAGTAAAAAATAGCTCTTTCAAATCCTGTTTGGTTGTCATAATTTTCTTGAAGCATTTGACTGTGTCTTCCCATCTTGCGTTGTCTACAGTTGTAAATCCATATTTTTTAAGATAGATTATTGTGATACTTAACAATAACACAATTAACTTACCATTTCTTCGGTGTGTACTAAATTTTGAATAAGTAGCAAAGTAGACCACCAGTTTTGCCGACACCTCTCGGTATGGTCGATGACTGTCAGCCAGTGAGGTCCATCGGTGATGCGGTTGAAGTAAGAAGCTTGAAGGAGTACAGTCACAGCCAGCAGTGGCGTCACTCGCATAAAACGACTCAAGTAGAACCGGTGAAGGTTCTTGAGAAACGTTACTGTAAAGGAAAATTTTCATGTGATTACTAACAATAATTATGATAATCATAAGATATCATTGACGTCATAATTAATACTGAATGCATCAAGATTATATATATCCGATTATGTATATTTGATAATGCATCTTTGTTACGTTTTTCATGTAGATAATCCATGAATCCTTTGATTTATGGTCTCGATAACTATATTTTAATTCTAGCTTCTGCCCGCGACTTCGTCCGCGTGAAATTCGTACTTTCCTCTAAAAGTTTCGAAAATGTATGTTGGTATGATCTTTATAATTAATTTAGATAAATAAGTATTCGGGCCAATTTTTAAGTTTATAGAACAAAGGAATCAGATTTTTCAAATAAACTGTATCCCCGCTTTTCACCCCACACAGGGGTGGAATTTTGAAACATCGTTTAAGATGTGTTCATAACTTGACTCAAAGTTTATTTATACCAATTTTCGAGCTAATCAAGCCACGCAGTAAAATACTCCCATTTAAAATTAACTACCTCTTTTCACACAGTTAGGGGTAGATTTTCGAAAAACCCTGATACACGTTATTAATTATTTTTAGTCCTTAGTATAAATACTGAGTTTCAAGTTAATCGGACAGGGCGTTAAAATTCTTCCATACAAATTTTGACACCCCCCAATACCTCTTTAGACGTTTTTTTGAACCCTCATAACTTGGGTTTGGATTATACCAGACACAAAATTCTCGGGATATGATGTCAATAGTGTACAAGACTTATTAAACATATAAAGTTTTAATTGCATAGCACTTTAGATTTTATTGATATTTAAAAAACCCCGATTTCGTCACTGACTCACTGATGATCATCAAAACTTTTAGGGTACTTCCTGAAGTCCTAGAAAGCTGAAATTTGGTGTGTAAGCTAGTATTTGCACTCAAACAACAAAAAAAAAAAAACTAAAACTAGGAACTTTTACCCCCCAATCCTTTAAACCGGGGGACGGAAGTTTGTATGATGAGACTTCCGCAAATTTTGATGCTAGAGGTCTGAAATTGCTATACTATAGGGACTCCTTGTTATAAGTAATACAATCCATATTTCAGGATTTTCTTACAAAAAGAAGTGAAATCCCACCAAAAACATTTTCATGTAAAATGTTGCCAAAACGAGACCATATCGCACCTTCGGTGCAACAAAGTCACAATTCAGGACACTTTTTTTTTGTTATGTCTTTTATGAAGATTTTTTGAGAATTCAATCTAAGATTTTTAACGTAAAGCTATAGCAAACAAAATAAACTATTAATTTTATAAAGATTTCAAACCTACTATAAATAATACCTAATCCAGAAATCCAAACTTAATATTATAAATGCGAAAGTAACTCTGTCTGTCTTTTTTTCACGCCTAAACTACTGAACCGATTTCGATGAAATTTGGTATAGAGATAGTTTGAGTCCCGGGAAAGGACATAGGATAGTTTTTATCCCGATATTCCCACGGGATCGAAACTTACGCGGGTGAAACCGCGGGGCGCAGCTAGTGAGGAAATAAATGCGAAAAAAAAATTAAAAGTCCTCTCCTGTAAAATTAAAAAATGAGCTGTTATTGTGACTTTGTTGCACCGAAGGTGCGATATGATATAATGGCTCGCACTGTCAAAAAGTTACAATTCTCGTAATTTAATTAAAACGTTCAAAATCTAGTCGCAGTCTCGTCTCGGCGACAAAGAAATGTCAAAAACTTGTCAAAATGTAGGGAAATTAAAAGTATTTTTTGACAGATTGAGACTGAGATTAGACTGTGAACGTTCTTAAAATTACGAGAATTGCCCCTCTGATCTCACGTAGAGCAAAGCTTCTAACTCTACACGCCCTAACTCTACTTCACAAACTCTATACTTTAGTCAAAACATGTGGTTTGGTCGTTTCGCTACCGTCACATGGGCGTAAGGTGAAAAATTTATTCACTGTTCATTACTTTTCTGTTATACAATAGTTCTTGTAGTAGTTGGGGTAAGGCTAGGTGCAGTGATGGGTGGTCATGTGTAATTTGTCAAAATTATGCTATTACCCATCATCATCTGCATAGCCTTTTCCCAACTATGTTAGGGTCGGCTCCCAGTCTAACCGGATGCAGCTGAATACCAGTATTTTACATGGAGCGATTGCCTTTCTATTCTGATCTCCACAACCCAGTTACTGGGTAATACGATACCCCATGGTAAGTAAGACTGGTTGTCAGACTTTCGGGCTTCTGACGACCCGTAACGACTGTCAAAGATCCACGAATGACAGCCAGGACTTCCGAGGCACGGAGGGGTCTTGGTATGTGAAGGTGGTCACCCATCCACGGAACAACCGCGGCAAGCGTAGCTTAACTGATCGATCGACCCGTGCGGCTGCTATTATTTAGCCGCAAGCCCTTCAAAATTAAACTATTACCCATCCTCTCAAAATATATCACATTCGGCTTTTACGAAACCCACGTCATTCTTAATCAGTAGGCAAAGACATGTATTCGTCGGATATGGTAGGTACAAAGTTGGTTACTTAGTATTATAGATAAGGGCTTATTCCCAAGAACTCCAAATCTACTGTTCTCCAAACAATTCACTCCATACCCATGAACTCCAAAGCGGCATACGAATATTTACTGTATTAGGTACACATGGGTATTAAACCCAGCTTATATACAATTTAATTATACTCTAATAAGCAATACAAAACACTTAAGACTATGGTCATAAAGATACATTTATAATTTATTAAGTACTTATATTTATAATAAAAACACAACAATAACAACATTAATTTTTACTATACCACTAAGGGTAACCTTTGTTTTGTTTATAGAGATTGTGACCATTCTGTTGACCTAGTCTGCAGGTCAATAGAGAGGTCTGTGACCTTAAACTGATGAAAGTGAGATCGATCAATGAAACTGTGCACTAGTGCCATCTATGTTCACCTCACGGAACTAATATACCAAGACAGATGGATACATTCTTATTTACATCTGTTGAATATAAGAGCTACATTATGTGCTGCTAAATGCGTTCACAGTTTCTTGAGCCGATCACAGATGACGCTGTAAACAGAAATATTGTTTTCTTGTTTATTTTTATTTTAAATTCGTCCATTTATTGTCTTCGTATTGTCTTCTTACTCTACTATATTATAATTTTCAAGGTATCATGAAAAATACTCATAACTTAGCCTCCTTTTATCAGGACACAGGTATCTAATCTTTAAACTTTTACAAACACACCTTTATTATCCTTGAGTATAATAGCTTTAGAAGAAGACAGTATGTAGATAGGTAACTGAAATTCAGTTTATAGCTATAATTATTACAGCCCAGTCCTCCCGTCTAGAGTTTTGAGGGATTCGCTGCACTTTGAAAATGTTTAAGCCGTTTGGAAGAGAGCTATGAGTTGCTCCGGTTAGATTTCAAGGCTATATTGGTACTAGTCCGAAATATGTTATAAAAATCCAGTCTACTCCACATATTTTTGTTCTTTTTAACTAGTTTGATTTGAAGGCCTTGTCCATACTTATATAAATAATTGTAGGTACATCGAATGAAAACATAGTAAACAAATTATGATCAAATGGATGACTAATTGATTTTTAATTAAGTAAAATATTATTTCTCACTAACGTGTTTTAGCTTGCTCTATCTTGGCCGTTAATATTTAGTGCTAAATATTTTTTTATTTCTAATAATAAAGGAAGATATTGTTGTTAAATTTAGAATACATTCGTATCGTATCTTTGTCTCAGCATATATAAAAACATACGAATAATGCAGTAACATCACAATAAAGGGTATTGTTCACGCGCTACGCACACAGACGTGCGCACGCCCACACACTCGTTAATAGAGTGTCGTCCAACACTCATTTACAAATTAACGTGCAATGAAACAAATGCGTGTGCAATTATTATTTACCGGCTACGGACAAAGGGTTCCAATAGTCCACTTCGCGTTGGAGCTAAGCGCGGGCGCACTTTAATGCGCGACGTATCGTAGCGCGCACGCGCGGAAGTTTTATCGAAGAAACAGTGTAGTTCGCGATCGGAATGATGTTGGCCGGGGCGCAAATTGTTGATGATACTAGTGTCGCGTTTACGACGGGGAATACGGGGACAACCGGGACTAGTCCCGCGATGCCTCCCGTCCAGGGCTCCTCCCGGGAAGCCCAGCCTGTTGCCCCTCCAGCTGCGCCTGCACAGGGACTCCACATGGTCCCTAAACTTGACCCAGTAGACATACATTTCAGCAATATCACATGCACAGTCAAACTGGGAATAACTAAAGGTAAATTTGAACAGATTATATACAAAATTTAGTCCTGTTTCTGAAAACGGAAGTCAATTTTCACCCCTTCCTACACATATAGTTTTTTCAGTGCGTGGCGTTTTACATTTTTATATAATTAAATTTATTAATCCAGAATTATAATCTAAGAAAGGAATGCTATCCCAAAGTGTATCATGTTCGATTGCCTTACCCAGTGATCCCTACACAATAAAAGGTTCTGAACTGTCCTACTTAAGACCCTAGATCTAATTTAAAAATGGGTGCAAGAGTATTGACGTAGAGTGTAGGTAACTCCACATGTCGTGATAAAGTTATTCGATATGCTACAACAACACCTAAGTATGGATATGTTACGATTATATCGTCAGTAACACGATAATAAACATCAATAATATCTTAGAGTCTTTGTGTAAACGCGGTTTATACTAATTTAGTTAATGTTTCTATAATTTGTATAACTTTATAACACGTAGGTCGGTAAGGAAGCATAATTGCCTAATAACTTATTGACAACATTAGCTACGTCCGAATTATCTTATCTACCTATTTATTATGTTTCTATGTCGTCTTTAGATATACATGATGTGAATAATAATTAAATAACTAAGGTCAATATTTTCATTCGATGCGGGCAGTTTTTTTGTAGTTAACTTACTGAAGATGTAAACCCTATTGCCAGTAACACATTCTTCGTTGTTCTGAAAACAACTGAAGATTCTCTTGAATCAACTGCTTATTTCTTGAATGAACTGCTTATTTGTGCTAATACATACTTATCTTGAAAAGACACAAATGGAAGCCATCGACTGCAGATTTCGAGCTCTATCATCAATTCATCATCATCATCTGCCTAGCCTTTTCCCAACTATTTTTGGGGTCGGCTTCCAGTCTAACCGGATGCAGCTGAATACCGGTATTTTACGTGGAGTGACTGCCTATCTGACCTCCACAGCCCAGTTACTGGGTAACACTACACCCCTTGGTAAGACCGGTTGTCAGAATTTAAGCTCTATTATTTTACAGAAATAGACAGTCTATTACAAATTACAGACAGTTTGACCTACCTGCTGTTTGTCACATGGTACAAGTTATCAATGATGAAATACTTTTAATTAATCCCTAGATGATTATCGACTCATGTGGTAATCAGTAGGCAATCAGTCACAAGCAGAAAATCATTCTTCAATGCAGCTACGTATTACGAAACTTGTTAGCAACCCATGTCATCAATCCTGAAATGATAGTTTCACAGTTAAATAATTTTATCTGTTAGTCCTTACCTAGTCTCTCTCTTTCTCTCTCCCGATTCCCAGCTTTAGTCAAACTTGATTTTGGGGTCAGCTCTCCTCATCTTTTCTTTCCAATTCACTCGGACTTCTATTTTAAGCGTTCGACTCGGTCCGGACCCGTGCTTCACCTAATTTCTCCAGCTGGGTGAAGCACGGTGACTAGGGACCGTCTCAAAGTGCACTATCAATCAAATTATCATTCAATTATTATTCTCTGCTTTCTACATCACACTTTAATCTTAAAGAATCCATTCACTCTTATAGGTCATTCTGAATGTTAAGAAGGTTGAAGACATACCATCAGGCTCTAGTATTCTTTAATCTCTTCAAAGCCTTAGTACTGTAGCATATTCTTGAGGACGATTAGCAACCACGAACTTTGTGTAGTGGCTTTAATACTCATAAATCCGGTTAATATTTACATCCTAATGATTGTGGGAGCAACAATACGATTGCGTTTATTAGTTGAAGTCTGCAACGAGGTGACTAATGATGCTTGAATTATGCACATAAATGATAGGAAATGTAAAGTGACACAACGGAGTGTAAACAATACGTACAACTAGAGACAATGCAGGTTACTATGAAATAGAGTAGTATATGTTTAGTAATCTTGTTATACTAAGATTTCACTACCATTTCTTGTGCTCTTCGGGAACCTCGTTTAATGCTGCATAATTATATGCTAATTACAATTACCCAACCCCTTGTACCAAAATTAGCACTGTACAGACGCGAGCACATCAAGCTACTACAATCTGTCAAATTTCTTTAATAGATTTTCAACTTTATCGCTAAATTGTAAGGGTCAAAGTTGATTGGGAAAATTTGACAGTTTCGGGTAGCTCGATGTGCTGGCGTCTGTACATTACAACAAGAGCTCTTCCCAAAAACTACTTGTGTTGCAAAAATAATTAAAATTAGATGTATTAACTGCTTAAAAATATCACAGTAAAGTCTTACGTTTTAAATAGGAATATCAAATCTAAGGTCACTAGCCACAATCGATCAACACTTACTGGAACTCAAAGTGCTTCTTGCATCGATTGAGCCTCTTATCGATTGAGCCGCAGCTGACAACCACAATACGTCGCCTTGACTCGATTGCTACATCATAACGATTAAGAATTACGAGTCAAGTTCACTTTTTATTATAAGGTGAGTATAAGAACGAGATGGTAAACAAAAAACTGCATTGCACAGGTTGTTTTGTAATTATTAGTTTGCATATTGTAGGTCCCTCCCTCTCTCCCTCTCTCTGAGAGTAGGCCTGTGTCCCAGCAGTGGGAACGTTATAGGCTAATTGTGTGTATTGTAGGTAGGCTAGGCTGGCTAGTATCTAGTGTTTTATGCCATAATGGTAGAGTTTCTTGCCCGTTCTTCTCCATAGGTATCTACTACGCTTTGGGCTGGAACTAGCTTCATCTTTCTGTCTAACCGACTCCTTAACAATTCAAAAGTGCCTGTGATTAGTTGATTTGAAACAAATGCTTTGACTTTTAACTTAAAGTGTGTGTCTCTTTTAAAAATTTATTCCGGTCAGAAGCAGGTTATAATTTTGCAACGTTTTAATTACTTAATTTATTGAGTATATTATAAATATAATTTAACGGTTGCAAAATTATTAAGCTGCTGATATTACGATAAAATGAACTAAAGAAAAACTCTACATAACATTAAATAGATAAAAAGGATTATAACAATTATTAATCATAACTTGGATTTTTTTTTATCACTAATCGGCCACAACGACCAGAGTGCAGAAGTGCAGGTAGTTTTTACGATACCGGTTTCCTTATTAGGTACCGGTTTATTTACGCTAGCGGTTTTCGCAGAAACGTGTACTGTGAAGTCGGAAAGGTTTTAACAAAACAATTTTCATTTTACTTTATAAAATACTACTCAAAAATGTAAATAATTTAAGACAATGCATGTAATACTAGTTATCAAATACCATGGTTAGGATTTCGTATATTATTTCGCATAATATGAAATCGGCATTTCGCATAAATATAAACTCAAAATGCAAAATTTCGCATATATGTATACGCAAAAAAAAACATGTATTTATTTGCATAATCAGTACAAGAACTAACTATCTATTGAAAAAAAAATTGTTAACAGCGGATATTGTGATCTTATTCGCATAGATATTAGTGCTCGTTGCGTCTCCGGTTGGTTTAATGCTCTAAGATTTGTATAGATATTTACATAATATAAGCTAACATATAAACTATACTATTATGTACAATTATATGAAAAAATAAACAAAATAATCATAGGGCATCAAAGAATTCGTCCGCATCGCTGTCAACAGAAACAGTGCCCAAAAAGTCTGGCAGTACCTATTGCCACGTTGTATGGAAATGCTAATTCTTTGGCCAAGAAATAGGCCAGCCCTCTGGTCACGTGAAGAGTCGAATAACCGCTTTGCGATATCTCGAAAAACCAAGTGGGCACTCGGACCCCATGGCCCTAGTGTTTCTACCCCAAACGGCTCGAACATAATAATATAACTCCCAATCATGCAAAATTGGTAAATTTTGCATGTATCGCACCTATTTAATAAATTTCGCATTTATCGCATCTATTTTGTAAAAACTAAAGTTACGTATCCCTAAGTGGCTTTAAGACAATCGGTCTTTAATCATAAGATATTATAATTACTCATGTAAAGGAGTCGGGTTATTAATTATATTGCCTCTTTAAATACAAACAACTTACAAGATCACGGTATACTATAATGTAGTACTTTGTAATGTAATGATCTCCAGTTTGCGTCAGGATTTGACTTTTAACCTAACAGAGAAAAATGCTAAGTAATAAACATAACCAATATACATATACAATAGGCATGTGATTGTCAGGTAAATTGAACTGAGGTCAAAGGTATGGTTTGGTCGTGGGGGTTAAAAAAATAAAAAAATAAAATTTTTATTGCTTAAACAAAAATCAAATAGGCAGTCACTCCATGTAAAATACTGGTATTCAGCTGTATCCGGTTATAATTTATTGATTTACTAGCGGCCCGCCCCAGCTTCGCCCGGGTGCAATGTTTTTTTCGAATTTCCGAAATTTTATTTCATGAAATCCTTGTCCTGGCAAAACCGAACACAACCAAAAAAATAATTATCCGATTTGGTGCAGTCGTTCAGAAGTCATGCGCTTGCGCGTACATACATTTCGGCGATTCTTTTTTGTTCATATTGATTTAGGATCTCCATCACAATATATACCTACAATACATGAAACTTAAATAAAGGGGTAAGCCGACCCAAAATATTTGGGAATATGCTGTGAGAAAATGCAAGGTAGATTTTGTTTTGATTCTATCAATGGTTTAGCAGCTTTATTAAACCTGTTGTAACCGATTCCATCACAAACATTAAACCTTAAGAATAATAACCGTGAAATTTTATATCTCTGGACCACTTATAGGCATCTTGAACTCAGTCGTTTTGATAAACGTATGTTTTACATGTTTTTATATGTTTTACATACCATACAAACCCGTCTAGCCGAAAAAGTAAAAATTAGATAACTACTGAAGAGAAATATCAACACCTGCACCAATTGTATCAAAATTTAGAATCTAGGTATGTAGACCATTGCCACAGAATATTAGTACAGACGCCAGCACATCAAGCTACCCGAAACTGTCAAGTTTTCCCAATCAACTTTGAACCTTATGCTTTAGTGACAAAGTTGAAAATCTATTAAAGAAATTTGACAGATTGTAGTAGCTTGATGTGCTGCCGTCTGTACAATTGCAAAGATTGCACCAAAACAATATCTGTTAAACTAAGTAACTTTGATGTGATTCTCGCTATTTCTTCAATGAGATCACCTGTTTAAAGTACAATTGGTCATCAATCATTATCATTGATTTGTAGAACTAAATACCAATGATTGTGTACATTCGAAAATTTACTTAATCTATCTTTATCCATGGATTAACATAATAAATTATCAACATTATCGTGACATGGATACAAGGGAATTAATACAAAGATATTGAAATGTATTAAATAACTTAACGTTGTATTGTATCATGCATGAACACTTTTCACGTCATTTTCTTGGTATTGTATCTAAAAAGCAAGGTTCATTAAATTGTTCATGAAATGATAAAAAAATACGATATTAGATATTTTACCACCCTGGTAAAAAGGAAGGTATCTAAGCCAAAAACTAAGTTACCTACTTTGAACCTGTTTCATTCTTGCCAAACTTATCTACATCACGAATCTTTTTAAAAGAGACTAGGTACCGAGCATTCCTTTAATTCAATGATCTACGTCTACATAGAAAAACAAGATAATGATCAACATAAAAAGTCTGACCGCAGCACAAAGTCCGATTTCCGTAATTACTTCAACTCAGCCTATCGCAGTCCACTGCTGGACATAGGCCTCTCCCAGGCTGCGCCACAACACCATATCCTCTGTCTTTCGCATCCAATCTGTCCCAGCCACCTTCTTAAGGTAGTTGGTCCATCTAGCTGGGGGGCGTCCCACGCCACGCTTGCCGATACGCGGTCTCAACTCCAGAACTCGTCTGCTCCACCGGCCATCGGTCCTTCGGCAAATATCCCTAGCCTACCGCCATTTCAGTTTGCTTACTCTGCAAGCTATGACGGTTAATTGCAAACTTACAATAACTTCATGCCCTCTACTATGATAGGTACTGTAGAGACCTCTTCGCGAGAAGACCTTTTTTGAGATACTGGCCGATAATATTTGAAGGCATGTTCCATTCGAACGTTTAAACAGGTGTCATAGAGAGTCGTAGGCTTGCCGTATGATGAATAAGATGGAATAATTATATAGATATGATGAAATACTCCTAAATAATATCCTATGAAAGTCTAATAGGAGTTTGATTCCAGTAAAATAGTTCCCCTACGTAGTGAACCCTACGTTGAGTCCACGGGACTCTCTACAGTACCTACTATTACCCTCCCGGATATGCGATAGTACGGCTCCTTATCAAGATATGCCGATTCGGTGATAACTTTGATAAGGACACTCACTGGATCGTTCAATACAATCGTTCTACAAGTGTTCGATAAAATGCACTAGACAGTTCGTTCAACTCAATTGAATTGTCCAGTTTTTGTGATGTCCCCTCCAAAATATAGGATGTGGACAATTTTGAGTATTAACCAGTCATCATGGGGGATAGAGACCTTGACATAAGATTGGGATGGCACGAGGAAGACACGCGAAAGGTTGCTATCAAAAGATTTGGCAACCAAAATATTTTGGGACAGAATTAATGATAAAATAAATATTCGTTCAGAAAATGAAAACAGTAGCATCTATGCAAAATAATGCCTACTTTTTAGGTGTTAATGTTGCTTTATACACCTCCATAAACTTAATTATCGTCTTCACGATCATGACCCACATACTCGTAGATGCATGGCTGCCGCTGAACGTAACATATCTAACAGTCCCCCTATGATCATTAATTTCCGAACATACCTAATGATAAAACAGGTTCTTTAGAAGCTACATCATAGCTTGTTACCATTGAGATAAAGCCTTAAAAAAATATTTTCTAATTTCATCACATTATTATAGCCTCGGAGAATGCAGAAATCTTGAAGAATTTAGAATAGATATTCTAATAGTTGTCAAAAACGAGGTGAAAAAATACAAAAAAATTAAGACAACAAAACTCAGGGATTTAAAATAATTAAAATAGAGCAATTAAGTACCCCTGTACTTAAATAATAATAGTTATTTTAGACACCTCAAGCAAATAAGTGATTACGTAAATAGAATTGTTGTTATTATTGAACTTAGAACCGTTTGTATGATACTGATAAGGTAGGTAACGTTGTTTGATACGAATTTATCGCGGCCAATAGAAATTGTTTTTGTAACCCGACAATGTCTAGGAAATAATTAGCGTGACAAACCTCATTAGCAAACCTCATTAGATCAAGTATGGTTTGAGTTATACAGGGTGAAATTGAAAACATGCGACAAATCGAAATGGAAGATTGTACTCATCATTATGAACAACTTTTACTATGGGACCGAACCTGAAAACGCGAAAAAAAAATCAGCTGTTCCCTACATTTATGTTCGCATAACTTGTCAAAATGTAGGGAGCAGCAGATTTTTTTTTCGCGACTTCAGGTTTGGTCCCATAGTAAAAGTTGTTCATAATGATGAGTACAATCTCCCGTTTCGATTTGTCGCATGTTTTCAATTTCATCCTGTATAATGTTTTGACTAGAAACTGTTTGTCATTTTTGTCTATCTGATTGATCTGATTCCATAAAAGCTGCAGCCATGGCAACAAAGGGGTAACTGCATAACACACACAACAGTAGCAATGGCTTGCATTTTGACAGTTCAACAACATTCATTTCGTTATTTACGTTGTTGAGCAAACAATTTTTTAGAGTATACAAAGCAATGGATTAACAATATTCTTTAATCAAAGACAATATCCTCCAAAATGATTCAGATTTGAGATTGTGTTTGTTAGTGTGTTACGCAATTAGGGAATGTTTCTGCCCAGTTGCAGACTGAAACTAATGAGATTATGGTTTTAAAAATAATCTAGCTAAACAATAACCCAGTCACAAGACATTTTTTTTTTGGGTGGGAAATATAAAAACATTTTTTTTTTTTTGGGTGGGGAAAATGTCAAATAACTTCTCGGCTCTGGGCGGAGCGGGTGCTGACTAAAACCCACCCGTGTTTCTTCAGTTGTCTGTACGATATCTGACACAGTTTTAAGTGAAAAAAATCTTAATGTTTACAATAAGTAATAATATTTTTGTTATTACTTCCACAATCTTATCGTTACTATTTTAAAACATAAATACTTGTAGGTAAATAAAGTTTTTTTCTCCAATAAGTTAAATTACTCGTGCGTCCTTGCTCTTACAAACAAATGTTAAGCAATCAATATTTAATTAAATATTATCCTTATTTTATACTACAAAATTAAAGCTAGACAAAAAAGAAACAATAAAATAAATTAATTAACAGATGAAACTCCACAAACGGGTGATATTCTTCTCCTTAGCATGTCGATGGCAAAAATAACACAAAATACTTAAATATAATTACCGTTTTTTTGTTTAGCCCAAAATTCAGCAACGCGGATACCGTTCGCTGTCACGTGTGCAGATGATAGATAGGGTTATATTTATTTATGATTTTGTTTCATCATGAAAATACATAGATAAACATATTATTATTATTAAATAAAGCTTATTTTAAACTTGTAGACATTCATACATGAATTTCTACATCGCTTTCATCTGGAAAAGTGCATAGAATACTATTAATTGCTTAGATGAATCCTTAATTCCTAATGAAGTAATAATTAACTTTATTTCAAGAATGTAATTCTTTACAGTCAAGGAACAATGTTCAAAGTTATTTAAACGTTCCCCTGTCAGTTTGACGATGATTCACGACGGTCATGCCTTTGTTACTAAACATTTCGCTCAGTTAGGTATAGGTATTAAGTTAGATGGTACAACAGTCAGATAAGCTAGCGGTCCCTTTGTTTCCAAGGCATCTAACACATCACGGACTTTGGACAGTGCAAAGTTAATTATACATAGCCAACTACTATGAAATCAGCAATGAGCGCAAGGACTAGTTTTGACAGCTGTTATGATTTATGCAGATCGGAATTTGACAAGCTCATTATACTCTATTCGATCTAGCATGATATAAGTTGAAAAAAAAACATTGTCCAAACCTTTATCTACTGCTCAGAGATAAATACACGCTCTACTTTGAACACAATAATATGTAAACAATGAATGGCATAAATTCTTTGTTTTCTTTTGCTTTGGTTTATGATAAATCTTTTGCAGTGATTGTTTTTTTTTTATGACAAGACATTGACAAGACAAACTAATTTAGAATAATGTCAATCCATCCGTACTAATATTATAAAATGCGAAAGTGTGTCTGTCTGTTACCTCTTCACGTTTAAGCCGCTGAACCGATTTAGATAAAATTTGGTATAGATATAGTTCAAGTCCCGGGAAACGACATAGGATAGATTTTTAACCCGATATTCCCACGGGATCGAAACTTAAGCGGGTGAAACCGCGGGACGCAGCTAGTATGTAAAGGCGAAATAAACTGCGTCTTTTAGTTACCTTTTCAAGCCTAAATCACTGAAAGCACCACATAATTGCCTAACACACTTTTAATAACAATCTGATTGATTTTGAAGGATCTTGCTAATCCATTGCTTCATGAACATGTTCGAATTTGTCTGCTCAACAGCGTTAATAACGCAATGGATAGTGTTGAACTGTCAAAATGAAATTCATTCTAAAGTCAAGAGAAGGATAAAGACCATTAAAAAAAATGAAAAACAAAATACACGCAGACGACATCGCAAACAACATCTAGTTCGCAACAGTTTATAAACTTATATCAACCTTGACAGCTCACTGCAAGAAATATCCATTCATTGATAACTTCATTAAACTAAGGTTAAATCAATGTATGTCACGTTTAGATACCACTGCATTACTTATCTTATCTTTCAGTCTGTAGCATTAGCATAATCAGCCTATAATGTTTCCACTGCTGGGACACAGGCCTCCTCTCGGTGAGAGGGAGTGGATGGTGGTTGGTAGATGTCACATCTCTTTGAATTTTTGGTTCTAGGATATGCTAGTTTCCTCACAACGTTTTCCATTACTGTTTTGAGAGCATTGATGATGAAATAGGGTCTACAACGGCTCTTAGCTCTAAGCCTTTTGTAAACATGTTTTTTACCACGTGGAACGCAAAATAAATGAATATGAATAATTTACACATAGTAAAGCGCCTGTCCGGGATCGAACCTACGACCTAAATAATACTCGTAGGTCGCGATCGGTTTCCACAGTTTCCAGTCTGTAAATAACATTAATCTGTTTATTGTGATTTAAATAGGAAGTAGACATGTTACAACTTCTCGTCTATTAATATTCACATCACGCAGTCGGTCAAAAAAGAACTATTAATTATGTGCTTGACCTCTGCTTATTGTCCAGCCAGATAGTGTCGTCATTCAAATAAAATCGATGAGGCCTTCCTTATTAAATGAATGAGAGGAGTTATTTTGCATATACATAATTATGTATATTTGTTGCTATAAAAAGCCATTGAACTTACCTGGTAATTACTTACCTAAATATTTTTTGGATTTCAGTTTTTAGCTTTTCGACCCTGAGCAAAAAAAAATCAATATTCAATGTTATTTTTCGCAAAATACAAGGGTGGCAGGTACAGACGCCAGCACATCTAGCGACCCGATACTGTCAAATTTTCCCAATCAACCTTGAACCTTATGCTGTAACGATACAGTCGAAGCTCTATTAAAGAAATTTGACAGATTGTAGTAGCTTGATGTGCTAGCGTCTGTACATCGACGCGCAACCTGTTACCATGGATTCAGTTCATAATAATTCCGAATCCCCTTGCGTTGAATATTACCGCCGGATATAAAAAAAAAAGACGGGTTGCACTCCGGGAGTGCCGGCAGAAGTGAAAACTTGAATATTAACGTTGAAATAAATCAATTATTAATTTAATTAATATAACTCATTTTTTTCACTATTTCTGCGTCACTTTTTTCATTAATAGATACACTTTGTTCAATTTCCATATTTTAAACACTTTATATACACGAATTTTACGAATACACAGCAGTGTGGCTACTACACAGACGGTCGAGCCATCAGCTTCAGCTGTCCATCCATCCATCCATCCACTTCCACTTCGACTTTCACTTCCACTTCGACTTCCACTTCGACTTCCACTTCGACTTCCACTTCGACTTCCACTTCGACTTCCACTTCGACTTCCACTTCGACTTCCACTTCCACTTCGACTTTGACTTCCACTTCCACTTCGACTTCGACTTCCACTTCCACTTCCAATTCCACTTCCACTTCCATCCATCCATCCATCCATCCATCCATCCATCCATCCATCCATTGTGTCCGTGTGTCACTTCACTTCGCTTGGCGCCGCCGTAGAAAGAGAGGGGGGGGGAAATCTCTCCTGACGGTCACGTGTCCTGACGCGATGTCCTGACGCGAGTTTAACATTTTTTACCCATTACTAAAAGTGTGCAACGCCGCTAAAGAAGTTTACACTTCAATAAATAAATTGCTGTTACATTAATTTTGACCACGTAGGTATTGCACTTTTCAATGAAACATCTGTTTTTTTTTTTTTCTTGGTAACCGATGATGGAATCATGTGCTGAATCCATGATTGCAGCGTGTGCATCGATGTCCCTCCCACATTAAATCCATTACACTAGTAACTAGGTACGCTCCCAAGAATTTCCCACACATTATTTTGGGATGCATGAAGAAGCCTCCTCGTGTAGCGCAGTGTGTTCCGCTAGTTACTTAACTGAACCAAGCGCTCGGCGCATCCTGCGGGGCAATTGCGTAACACATTATCAATCGGAATCGGTTTGATTTTGACAGTTCAACAACATTCATCGCGTTGTTTACGTGTTGAGCAGACAAATTTTTCGAACTTATAAAGCAATGGATTAGCAATTTGCTTCAAAATGATTCAGATTCCGATTGATAGTGTGTTACGCAATTAGGGTACTGGACAGTCACACCTAGCACCTTATTTGACTGGCCAATTCTTCCCTTGCGGTGGTAGGGCTAACGCCCGCCTGGTTTGCGACCATCCCACCGGAGTCCGGCGTCAAGCAGCCTGCTATGTTTCGTGGATGCGTGGGAGTTCCAGTGCCTTAGGCATCTTCTGGGCACGCTCGTTCCACCATAGACCTCATCCATCGCTTTCCATCAGGCGTGATCGAGGTCAAGAGCGGGACCATTCAGCAGTAAAAAACATATTTATGAGCCATTTTGGATCTAATGATACATTATATCAGCCGTGTGAACTAAACATTGACGTACGGACTACCACATGTCAAGGATCTAAGTGATATCATAATATGATATCGCGAGTGATATGTGTTTTAATTGTGTAGGGTTAAGATCGAAGTCCGAAGCAATTATGAGATAGAGTTTCATTCAAGGCACACGTGAGGGGTTTTTACATAAGAATCTTGTGACATCAGCATCAGTTAAGGCTGCCTTCTTTGGTTGTAGTTCTGTTTTGCTAAGATATAAAATCTTAAGTATATGTTAGCTAATGGTTTTCTGTCGTTTTATGCGAAATAAGCTGGAGATAATATATAAAGGCGGCTAGCTATAATTTTGTAACAATCGTTTTCTTTTTAATTCCTTTCTTGCGTAAGTAGGGAATGATTTGTGGTTTACACACAGTTATCCTCTTCAGTATTCAACTGTACCTACTTAATCGAGCATTGCTCCATTCTCACACTTATTACAGGACATTGGCGTATGTCTACCATCGATTATTGTTTGACGCAGCCAAAGAACAATTCACTCTTATAATATGAATAATATTTTGTATAGGTACTTCAAAATTAAAATATTAGGATATAACATATAATGGGGCTCGTGGCTAAATAATAACAACCACACCGGTCGATTTTTTTTAAAGTTAAGCTACGCTTGCCGCGGTCGGTCCGTAGATGGGTGACCATCCATTACATACCGAGAGCCGTCCGTGTCTCGGAAAGCACGTTAAGCTCTTGGTCCTGGCTGTCATTTGTAGATCTTTGAGAGTCGTTACGGGTTGTCAGAAGTTCGACAGTGCGGCAACCAGTCTTACCAATGAATGGGTTGTGGTCGGATAGGCAGTCGCTCCATGTAGAATACTAGTATTCAGCTGCATCCGGTTAGACTGGAAGCCGACCCAAACATAGTTGTGAAAAGGCTAGGCAAATGAAGAGTTAAGATATTAAAGATTTGGGGAAACCCATAAAAACTGGGTTTTATAAAATGAAAATAAATGACTAACGCATGATAAGGTCAAATTGAAATAAGCAGTGGAAACTTTGGGCTTTAGGTAGAAGAGCTTTTCCCCCGTAGGCTTTTTTAATTCTACCAGAGTCTAGATTGGCCAATCGCTAAAAAAATAACTTTTTTTCAATGTAAGCCTACATTTTTCGGCTACTGAGCAAAGGCCTCCCCCAAATCCTTTTCCCAAGCATCCTTTTCCAGGGCCACCTCGATCCAACTGAAATTCAATTTTTAATTCTCTGTGGATTTAAATTTTTTGTTATTTTCATCCTGACTGCGATTTTTTTTAATGTTTTTTCCACCACTTGTTTTTTACAAAATTTCAGTAAGAAATGTTCATAAATATAATAATCTCTTAAATCAAAAAGTAGGAGTCTATGTGCAGTTTGTAATATTTCGCCATTTTCCACACATAGGCGCGAACCACCCAGTATTACGTCGGTGTTATTCTTCGAACGTGATCAAATAAAAACGTGATCGAAGTCCAACAACCTTCGTTTGTGACGAAAATTATAATAATAACTTTTAATAATAATATAAACACAAGGAAAAAGAAGTAATTGACACATTGCTTTGTAACTTGAATGTAGAATAAAAAAATGTTTTTGCCCGAACTTATTTAAAAGAAAAATTATTTACATTTTAATGACAAAAATTAAGATTTTCCTTAGCTTGTTGTTAAATTAAAATGTAATTTTGTTATTTTTTGGTTGGTGTTGGTTCGTCAAGTATAAGCTTAGTCAGCAAACTTTTGAATTACAGAATTTCATTTAGTTATTTGCTGAAGTTGCGTGTTACTGCTACTGATATACAGCGTGTATCAGAAATATGCGGTCATATTTCTCCATGGGATCAAGTATGGAAGAAAAAGACATGTTGCGCCGACCCCACATAAATTTGGATAAGGGCGGGAGAATGATGATTTCTCCACGGGACCAACATCGTAATTGTTCAGTATGATGGTCTGTACAGCCGTACATAATGACCAAACATTTCTGAAAGCCAATTCTCGTAATTTAAAACGTTCAAAATCTAGTCACAGTCTCATCTCGGCGACAAAAAAATGTCAAAAACTTGTCAAAATGTAGGAAAATTAGAGGTATTTTTGACAGACTGAGATCAGACTGTGAACGTTCTTAAAATTACGAGAATTACCCCTCTGTATAGGTCAATGCACTACCTACTTACCTACTGACAGACATCAAAAAGTGACAAAGTCTAAAGCACCGTTCTTTCTCGTCACTTTATAAACAATTTTTAAAGGTTCGGGTTTAGATCAGCGAATTGCAGGCACATATTCAATAATAATTGTTAAGTAAAGATCAAGTAAATACCAAATGTCAATTAATTGGTAATGCCGCCAGTCTCTTGGGTACATTACCAGCCGACACGCGACAGCGATGCGATTAATTTTTCGACGCTATATTTTTAGTTTGCGTATAGTTTTAGTTAAGTTAGGATTTAATTTAGTTATTTTTATTAATTAATTATGTATTAGTTATTATTTGCTTAGGTACTTATTATTTTACTAATAATACTTAACTTAAATCTTAATAAAGTAAATACCAATTTTGTAGTCCTCATAAGTTGTTTGACTTAAACAGGAATGTCTCACTTCTGTGGCTCAACCATGTAGACGGCCTTCAGTAAGAGATTACGTAGTATTGAGTAGCTATATACTAGCAGGTATATATTAACATAGGTATATTTATATTCAAACCAGTATTAGTGCGTACGTCAAGATACTTGATAAGATAATAGAAAATATTGGTTCTACTACAAAACTATGCTTTCTAGACCGGTTTACTGTTAGTTTGCAGACTGGTTTAGAACCTGTGAGGTGAATAGAGTTCATTGACCGAGACAAAACAATTATGTATTAAATAGGTCGATACGCTTATAAAACTATTTCACGTCCATTGTTACTAATAGTTAGTACTATTAGTTATTCTGTGCTAATAGTAGGTACATACAGTACAAGGTACAAGTAGGTAAATAAGTAATTTTGGATAAGTTGTAGTCTATCAGATGCAATAGTCTGTGTAATTAAAGTCACCATAATTCAATTATTTGAAGTCACACAGAAGTCATCGAAGCAAAATATTAGGTACAACACTGGAAGCTATACGCAGATGCATAACCATTATTTGCAAAACAGTCCAATCTCCATGTAAATAAATGATGACAGCATTAACAGCTCCACAGGATGTCCCCATTGGTCTGATTATCCAGAGTAAGTACTTGCAAATACAATCGCGGGACATTATTGACAGGCAAATTGCCACACATCCGCATATTCAATGTTTTCATCCGCACTGAACTTTAAACTTGCGGTTAGGTCGTGGTTAACTGGACTTTGATCACAAACAAACCAGTATTATCATGGTCACATTGGTCACCACGACACGAGTGGTAATCATAGAACGAAGAACATGCTACTAACATAATTAAGAACACAAGTTTGTTTATAATAAAAAAAAACATGTCTATGTTTAAGATTAAGGAATTTATCTGTTGGCCTGTGTTGCCCCCCGGGGTATCTTCTGGTTGGTTCTACTGAAAAAAAAAATTCATGAACTCAAAGAGGATAATTATGCAAAAATGTGTCATATTCGGTTCGGAAGCCTGCCGAATTGTTGTAAATAGCTATGCAAATGTGTTATTTTTTTCAGCTGTCGGCTGGTTTCAACTTAGTACATTTACACGGCAATTATTATTGTTATTTTATTTAGGTATTATGTACATATTTGACATAATTATCTCGGGGCCCTGGCCGGACCTTTGGAAGGAGTACGAGGGGCCGAAGCCAACTTGCAGAGGCCCTTTAGACGCTTTTAATGAAGGGAGACACTAACCGACGATTATCCCTGTACGTACTATGCAAGTGCACACAAGGACAATCCCCGGTTGGTGTAGGGCTATTGATGGGCTATTGTAAGATGCGGAAACAAATATATTGGATTATGGGTTTGGGTGGCTAAAGTGAACTGGTTATCTAGGACTATAGGAAGATTATGGCTCCTGCCTGTATAATTATAGAAATATGACAGATCTGTTTCGTCATCGGCCTTGCCCTTACAGGTTGTCTCTATGATAGATTGACATAATAACGTTTTGACCCTTTAAGTGCGTCAGAGATTAAAGCGATACCTACAAGATAATGTAGGGTGAAGTGTAAAAGTACGGATAAATATCAGAATGAAATGAAACAATGCCGTTGTATGTCTCCAATAATGATGAGTTGGAGCTTCTAGTGATTGATCACACAGCAGCAGGCTAGAGTTTGATGTAGCCAAAGTAGAGAATTTTTTTTTTTAATGATTCGGTAGTATACCAATATGTCACATACCAGTTATACAGCGTGATCAAAAAGTCTTGGATCAAACGAAATATCCCAGATAAAGGAGGTCATTTCCAACGCATTTAAAGTGAGAAATAATTTTAAATAACGCTTCAAAATTTTTGGAAAAACATGAATTGCTCTTGAAATTTGGTACCCAGAGCCGCAATATAACTTTTGTAGTGCTGATACATTATCTAGTAATAATACAACACCGTTTGTTTTATTTTTTTATATCACATTTTTTTTAATTAGTATTGTAAATGAACTCGGTATATAAAAATATTCATAACTTTTAGGGCAATTGAATTATGGGCATGCTGTAGAAAGATTTTTTGTTGGAAATTACCTCTTTTATCTCCCTATTTTTTTCTGATCCACGACTTTTTGACCACCCTGTATAATCATTATTTCTAAGAAAAGATCGATCCAGAGTGACCGTATATTTTGATAAAGAATTATCTCATATGAAAACAGTAACCCAATGCTAATTCTACACACTAAGTTATAAACTGTGACTTAACGCAGGAAGTGCTCAAGTTGATTAGATAACTCACAACGGTTATTTATTAGCAGTCATAAAATATATTAAATACAAGGGCACGAGCAAAAATAAAAAAATACTTACGCTACTGCAAAATTCTCAGTTAATTAACTGAGAATTTATTTAATAAATTAATTTAACATCCTAATTCACACCTTATATAACACCACACCTTTTGTCGTAATAAAAGATGGATAGATTATACCTAAGTATGTCATGTATGAATGATATGAACGAAAAGGGAGTGAATGATAGCGTGACGATTGACAGGGGAGAATGAAAGAAGAAAACATGTAACCTATATCTACTGTAATTTGAAAACATTGTAAAAGCCAGTTATTTTTAAAAGAATAACCGTGGAGTTTTTTGTCGGCTCTTCTCCATAGGAAACGACCAATTGGAACCGTGCACCTAGCTTCTGACGTTTCATAAGTGCCATGTAGGTTTATGTGAAATAAAATATTTTGGTTTTGATTTTGTTGCGCCGATCCCAAGTAACATGGAGCAAAGGCAGGACGATGATGATTTAATCGTAAGCATTTTTATGAATAACTAGCTGCGCCCCGCGGTTTCACCCCCAATATCGGGATAAAAAGTGGCCGATATGTTAGTCCAGGGTGTCAGCTACCTCCAACCAAAATTTTATCCACATTGGTCTAGCCGTTTGAGCGTGAAGAAGTAACAAACATACAAACACACATACACACTCACAAACTTTCGCCTTTATAATATTAGTGTGACTAGCTGACCCAGCGAACTTCGTACCGCATCAGAATAAAAAAAAAAATTAGTCAATCTGTTTTCCAGATATCACCAAAAACGCCGTTCCACACAAAATGTATGAGAAAATTAATTATCTTCATTATTATTTTTTACGTGAAATCCCATGTTTTTATAAGTAGTTATTCTGCTATTCGGGGCGGATACAAATCAAAGATCATAAAAATTACTCCAGCCATTCTTGAGTTTTATATGGTGTAACTAACCCGTCTTTATTTTATTTATATAGAAAGATTAATCAACTATCTTTTTTTTTTCGTTAGCCTATATCCCACTGCTGGACAAAGGCCTCCCCTTTTTCTTTACAAACCTCCCTGTCTTGTGCGATCTCTGGCCATGTTGGCCCAAACGTTATTAGATCGTCACACGACCTTCGTCGTGGTGATTCAATCAGCATTAACAGTTATTAATTCCTTTTCTAAAGATAATTGTTAATCCACAGCCACACCCAAATAATCTAAATCAATAATTTGTACGATTGATAAAGATAATTTAATTTCTAACACACAAAAATAATGTTATCTATCATTTTCCAAATCCTTTAGTGGCGAGGACAGACATGGTGTTGTAACTTTTAACATACGATTCGACCCACATTATTATCAAACTATTGTCACTCTACCTACTTACACATAGCCATCGCTCTACAATAATATTGTGACTGAAAATCAGCCTGTTTATTTAGCTTATACTGACGGGCTTAGAAACGGCATCCTAATTGCGTAACATACTATTTGAATAATTTTGAAGGATATTGCTAATCCATTGCTTCGTATGTTCGAAAAATTTGTCTGCTCAATAGCGTAAATAACGCAATGAATGTTGTTGAACTGTCTAAATGAAATCCATTGCTACTGTTACAAAAGAGTTGTGACTACAATAACGATGATGGATTACTCAATTAAAGTTGAATCTAATCAAGATATTGTTATTTAAAAAAATTTGGATGTTTCCACGAAACTTGTCAGAAACTGGTTCTGATGATTTGATTATTATGAAGGTTATTCCATATTCATCAGCATTATGTAGGTACCTATTATAACTGACTGAACATACAGGATGGAAGGGACTTCAAAGCGCGAACTATATCCATGAATTCAGGCCATCATTCTGGGCGCAAAAATTCTTCGTCGGTTATCAAAAAAAATCTTCTGCTTCATAGAAAAGTGCAGTACCTACGCGGTCAAAATGTACTAAAAAGCAATTTCTATGTTACGGTTCAGAACAGCACATCAAGCTACCCGGAACTGTCAAATTTTCCCAATGAACTTTGAACCTTATGTTTTAGCGATAAAGTTGAAAATCTATTAAAGAAATTTGACAGATTGTAGTAGCTTGATGTGCTGGCGTCTGTACCTACTGAATCCATGGTTGTGCGTTGATGCATCCTTGCCACCCTGTATAATTTTATACGCCATTCTTTAAATCGATTTGATTCCTCCTTCTTTTCAAATTGGGACCTCTAGTCTTGAAGCTGAAATACTTTACCTTAGCATCAGTAGAGCAGTGGCCCAAGGGTGTATGCCCCGACTTACGAGTTGTATGTCGTGGGTTTGTACTCAGTCAGATATTTTACTATGTGTAATTTATATTTCATCACCACTGCTCGTAAAACCGAAAATTTGAAGACATGTGACAGGGCAGCGAGGTGGATTATGGCCCACTCTCTCTCACAGAGAGTGTGGCGGCCTGTGTCCCAGCTGTGGTAACATTACAGGCTGATAACATAACATAACGCCTCTAGTTCCTGAAGTTTGTGAGTGCGTGTGTGTGTGTTTATATGTTTGTTACTTCTTTACGCTCAAACGGCTGTACCAATTTTGATAAAATTTTGTACGGAGGTAGCTGACACCTTGGATTAACATATAGGCTACTTTTTATCTCAATATTCCCACGGGATCGACATTTACGCGGGTGAAGCCGCGGGGCGCAGCTAGTTTGAAACAAATGCTTTGAGTTTGACACCTCTGTGTAATTTTATTGTGGATATTTGTGAACGTTTGCAGTATAGTTAGCGCCACGAAAGATGAGACTTGACCCCGCCACCCGCGCTCTTTCCTCCGCCCCTATGACGTCCGGTCCCGTTCCGCGCTCAGCTCTCATACCGCTAAAGAGATCTAAAATCGTGTACTGCACAAGTCAAACCAAGTGGTGTGTCAAGTCTCATCTTTTATGGCACGCATTGTACAGACGCCAGCACATCAACCTACTACAATCTGTCAAACTTCTTTACTAGATTTTCAACTTTATCACAGAAGCATAAGGTTCAAAGTTGATTGGGAAAATGTGACAGTTAGGTGTAGGTTGATGTGCTGGCGTCTGTACCTATAATAACTTGATTTGACTTTGAACGATCGGGAAACGTGCACCTCGGATGAGAAAGGTCGTGCAGTGTAGATAACGAATTATGTTTTCATTTCCTCGTGCAATGTTACATACTACATCCTCTATATTTTAGCAGAAGTAGATAAACAGGCACATCATCGGTTCATGAAATATTTTCAATATACTTGTATTCCTTCTGGCTTATTTCAGGGGCATGTAACAAATTGGAATATTTTGTATGTTTTGTTTCCGGTTTAATTATTTTTTTATTTTATTGTTTATTAATTGAGTAACAAAACAAAATATAAACAGAAACATCACAAACACCTCAATAGGTTTATCCGGATAGATTTCCAGAAGTACAGACGCCAGCACATCAAGCTACCCGAAACTGTTTTAGCGATAAAGTTGGAAATCTATTAAAGGAATTTTACAGATTGTAGTAGCTTGATGTGATGGCGTCTGTACTTTGCATAGAGAAGTAGTCTAACGCTTGTTAGCTGAATAAAACTACTTTATCTTCAAAGTAAGCGTGTATGGTTTACATAAAGCAACTGCCATCTAACCTATTCAACTCTGTACCCGATCTTTTCCACATAATGCAAATGTAGTGCTTCGTTTACATTTCCAGCATAAAAAATCGACTCGCAGCTATTTAAATAAACAAAAGGAATTTCGTTAACATTCGGCAGCTGGCAAGTAGCGGCCATTATCTTGGTGTCACCAACCTCGTGACGTCACGCCAGCTGATACCTGCGAATATGGGTCGTTGTATCAAGTTGAATCGCCACCACACGCCAACCTCTGACGTAACACTATATGCGAAATACACGCCTTTGTTCACGAATTTTAAGCAGCTCTATATTCAGTTCTGGTTATTGTTTTCCTTCAGTTTCACAATAAAAGATGAATGAGATGTTTTTGTTTGAAAATTATTTGATTTGTTTTTTTTTTTTATTATTGTTTATTAATCAAAACAAAAACAGTTGCCACTCATCTGCCTAGCCTTTTCCCAACTACGTTGGGGTCGGCTTCCAGTCTAACCGGATGCAGCTGAATACCAGTATTTTTCATGGAGCGACTGCCTATCTGACCTCCACAATCCAGTTACTGGGTAATACGATACCTCTTGGTAAGACTGGTTGTCTGATTTTTTTTTGTTTTGATTTTTTCTGGTTGTGAGATTCTGGTTGTTGACTCGGTGCCACTACATATTAATGATTAATTAATGAGCAATTAGGTATAGGTACATAGATTTTTTTTTCTAGATCGCACTGAAATCTAGAACGTATCTTTTCAATACCTTTGAACAGTTCTTCGCATTCAATACATTGCAGATTTCCATAGGTAAATCATTCATAATTATACGATGGTAGTTACGGTACTGCCTAGTATAGTAAAGTTTGTTGTGTCTTGCCGTATTTGTCTTTGTTATGACTGTAATTTTCATTGAGGCCGCGGCTCTAATTGCAATTTGTTTCACGCTACGCCTTTTAATTGAAGAAATTGAATCAACAGGAGCTGTTCTTTATTTGAAGTCATAATATAATGTGCGATGCCTTGTGAAAAATTGCTTTATGTATATAATTGTAGTCATCGGCTAGTTGGCGTTTAGGTGCCAGTGTTCAACCGCCTAATTCTCGATTCAAAGGATGGCATAAATATTGTTACTGTTACTTTTAGCCTGGATCATCCCACTGCTGGGCAAAGGCCTCTCCCCATGACTACCAGCTCTTTCGATCCATGGCTAAAGTGGACCACTGGTCGTTTGTTTTGTCCAGCTCATCCCACCATCTTCTACGGGGCCAGAAACATTGAGCTCTATAACTAGTCAGAAGCTCCTTCTGACTTGGAGTAACATTATAACCAAATCGAGCCTACCATCCGTCATTCTATATTATTTTCTAATTCTTTTCCTCAACAATATTTCATTTAAAACACTCACCTGTTTCCCGAACTCGTGTCAGTTACTCATAAAGTTGAGTTATGTAGTATTTCCGTGAACCAGCCAAGCACGTGGAACAACAACGTCAAACAAAGATGTTTAACTTCTCCGCTGTCGGCCATGATGCCTGTCTGTCTGTCTGTCACTGGCTTTGTCTCCTGTTGTGTGTAAATACGGATTATTCACCTTATGTATGTATATCATGTTGTATCTTGATGACTGTACCATGAAATATTCAAAGATAAAACAATTAGGGTATATAAATAAACATCGTTTGAATGAATAAAGGTCGACTTATAAAAAGTTAAGATCAACCATAGCAAAAACCTTAAATAATTCTCTTGATAACTATTCATAATAAAAAAAATGTTATTTGTGTATTTTATTCCGTGGAAGAATTGTGCAAGTCATCGAAATTTTTGGTTGTTGTCTTTGAAGTAACAGAATTTTGATTGCATCCAAGATATAACTAATTCGTTTTAGCTTAGCATTTACCTGAGTGGCTGAGTTAATGTAATCTCGCAAAAAGAAGAAATAAATACATGCACCTCAATCGTGCAAGCATAATTTTCGACTAATAATACGACTTCACCTTGACTTTAAATCTTCCTCATCAACAAAGTTACATAAATTAGTTTAGTTTTCCTTAAAAATAAAGAGACATAAATAAATAGTTACTTACTTACTTAAAATCTGTAAATGAGCAAACAAGCTTTTAAGGGATAAGCGCCAGGGTAGCCCGCAAAATTTAAATTTTCTTACGTTTTTTGCAATTTGCAGGTCAGTGTCAGGTTGTAGTAATGTTGAACAAAATATTCGCGACTGTTACAAATACGTACTTATTTATTTAGAGATTTATAATCTTAAAAAATACAACCCTCTACTTAAGTTCATATTAAGTAATCCTATTGACTAACTATTTCTAGTAATCTGACACTGAAATGAAATAGTTTATTCTGTAAATACGAGTAGGATATGGGAATTACTTTTACGCGTAATATTATAAAATATAAAAATAAGCCATATGAGGTCGGCGTTTCCTATTTGACTACTCTGAGAAGAAAGGCTGAAACAAACTCAGAGGTCACGGTCTCTTTTAAAGTCAGATCATGTGAAGACTATACACGCAAAGACCATTTCAGACATGAATCGACATTCATGTCTGAAATGGTCTTTTTTTGAGGAAAGTAGGTACCACACTGATTTGGGTGGACCAGTCCAGTCAGCACAAGCATTTGTCAGTAATCGTGTAGCTCAACTCAAAACTTAAGGAGCTCAACGACTCGACGTACAATACCAAAGAAAGGACATTTGGGCAGGCCGCATAGAGTAGGTACTCAAACTGCTTAGGTAATTATTTACGCATCTACAATCTGCAGACCTATCGATGATAATTTTTATATATAATTTTTATTAATAGCTTTCTCGACCTAAATAGTCCGTCAGAAGAAAGCTCAGAAGATTATTTTCGCCAACACTTTTATCTAAGTATGACTTTTTGTAACACACTCGAACCAAAACAGTTGTTCAACTCGTTTCAGTTATAAACAATGTTAACGAGCGGCGCGGCGCGGCGTACGCGCACGTTGATGTATCACTTTGTGTACACTACGTGTGTGTTTTGTCAATTAACTTGAGATTGTGAGCTTTTTGCGCAGTACACGGTTGCCAGCTCAATAGTTGCAATGTTTTGTTTTTGTCTGAAAACGTTTTGTTCTCTTGTAACGTCTGCCTACCTACTTAATTTTTTGACAAAAATAAGTTTTAGGTATTACCGTAGCGCTTGTTGAGGAAAAAGTTGGATTACAATGAAAATAATCTTCATAAGAAAATCTTTAAATTAATGGTATAAAGGCCAATTCTCGTACCTACTCAAAAATGTTGTAATTCATGTTGCAATCTCGTCTCAGTGACAATGAATGTCAAAAACTTGTCAAAGGAGTTTGAAGATTTTTGTATGGAGGGTGGCCCTAAGGTCGGCCGCCATTTTGATTTTTTTTCAGAATCGCAGTGCACAACAAAAGTTATATATTTAGATAGAAGACACTTATACAAACAAAAAATGTAATTAACATAATATCCTAAAGCGTCAGGTTTCGGAGTTATTCACCAAAATATAAGTCGAAAACAACAAGGTTTTTGGAGAAGATACAAATGAAGAATAGACATTCTTTAAATAAATAATTAAACACGGCAATTTATAGTTCGTTTTTTAATCCCAGAGACTAATCTGACATTTAAGTCTTTTGTGTTTTCGTTTTTTTTAGTATAGAAGTTTGACATTACTAATGTCAGATTAGTCTCTGGGATTAAAAAACGAACTATAAATTGCGGTGTTTAATTATTTAATTAAAAAATGTCTATTCTTCTTTTGTTTCTTCTCCATAAAGGTTTCATAACGTTTCTATTACCTCTATAGTTCAATATGCTTACCTAGAGGGAAAAAAAAAACAATATCGTTTTACCTAGCCCATAACTTATGATTAGTTATGATGAGACTGACGACAATTACTTCATATTATGTTACATTACATTTATTATGATGATATCATAATATAACAACTACAACAACAGAAGGTACTTTTTTTTTGAGGGTAGTAAATCATCAAATGACTCCTCCCGCTCTGGGTGGAGCGGAAGGGGTGTCAGACTAAAACCCACCCGTGTTCCTTCCTTAGCCCTTTATGTTCCGGGGTAGCGGTAACCCTTTCGGACAATCCCGTTACACAACAGAAGTAGGTACTTAATTACAAATAGAAAAGACGGGTGAACTGTGTGAGGAATGAATGATATGAAAGAGAAGGGAGTGAATGATAGCGTGACTGTTGACAGGGGAGAATGAAAGAAGAACACATTTGCGCCGAGCGCCGACCCCAAGTAACATGGGGCAAGGACAGGATGATAATTATGATGACTTCATTACGCCTCCGTCTGCGTGTAAAGATTTTCATCTATGAGAAGTTCTCTCATTTAATTTCCTATACAGTAGGGTTATTGGAAAAACACCAACAACCTCTTAAGAGGTCATTGTACTCATCATTATGAAAAACTTTTACTATGGGACCGAACCTGAAATCGCGAAAAAAAAATCTGCTGTTCCCTACATTTATGTTCGTATGACACATGTAAGAGGCCATTTATACAGGGTGTCTCTGGAAGTATGGATCAAATCGAATAGGGGCGTGGGCAAGGTCATTTCCAAATGTGAGGAAAACAAAATTGAACTAAATATAAATACAATCATTTTAACAATTACCTACTGTTATTTTTAAACTTTTGGGAGGTTATTATGCTGATCAGTTGAATAAAATAACGGGCAGTTATTTTATTTTTCGGAGGTTATTAAGAGGAAATGCGGTCGAGAGACTTTTAAAAAAGCCTAAGTGAAAAGTCATAATTCGAGGTTTGGGTCTGACCTATTTCCTCCTCCAATATTGGACCAATTTAAAAGATATTTCATAAACTAAATAAGAAGGATTGTGTCCCTATATTTTTCTTTTTTCATTAATAGTTGTTTTTGTACACTAGGCCTCTGTTGACAGCGGCAATTTTGAGCATTTTTTGAGGGTTCTAGTGCTTATAAAAATAATCTATCATCAAAAAGGAAAACATAGAGACAACACTACAACTAGTTAATATTTCTGATTCTTTAAAAAGTCATTGCTTAATGTCATTAACCAGAAAGAAAACAGGATTTCTATGGAGAAAAGTCCACCCGCATTTCCTCATGACCTCTCAAGCTCCGCTAATGAGACACAATTGATTTTGTATTGCAGTAATAAAAAGAAAATTGGTCGGTGGTGAAAAAGCTAGTTGGCTACGACATGTACACGAGTAACAAACACATGTTTTGATCACAACTAAGGACGTTACGCTGATTTTATTGAAAACATTAACGTAGCAAAGTTATCTTAAGTGACATGCAATTATTTATAATATTATAGTTAATAACTTGTAATTATTTGTATCATGTAGATTGCAGCACATTAATATTACCTAGGTACCTATTTGTGAGCATATATCTCATGTTTGGATTATTTTTTACTTCTCCATCATTATTTTTAATCACACTAAGTTGGTGAACAATAGGTAACCTTTTAGTTCTTTTTTTAGATTTTGTTTACTATATTTAAGGCCGATTTTTCAATCTTCAAATAACTTTTATCTGAGGAGTAAAAATTACGTTTTGACAGCTTTTGTATAAAAAATACGTCAAACCGTCATAATCATTATTTTGGGAAGAGTTGTCTGATTTTTGAAAAATCTCCCCATACCTAGTCTTGTTACAGTAGGTACTTACAAGTTTTTAAAAGCCTATTTAGAATCAAGTTTTTAAAAAACTATTTTAAATGTTTTTTATACATATGTCTTGCTATGGAAGAGGTACACTGGCCATGTTCGGTCCTATCTCAGTCCACTGCTGGACATAGGCCTCTCCCATGCTGCGCCACAACCAGCCACCTTTTAGATATCCATGTCCATTACATATGAATTTATTATAATCATTTTGATTGGATATGGTGTAATTGGGCAATTAAAAAATAATTGTGCTTTTTGATAAGATTAAATAAAATTGCTTCCTCATCAAGGTCGGTCAAAAGTATAAGGTTGATCTAGTTGCCAGAATGATCGAATTGTGATAAGAAACCATGTTTAACCAGTAATTTACCTGTGATTCATTGGCAGTATCTTATGTGATCCACCTACTGATATTGGTAACAAAGGTCATAAGGAATTTACTCGACCGAAACGTGCGAATCCTCACTTTTAAGTAATATTGGTTTTCTATAGGTGACACGCACGAAGTGAATTATTTTATTTGTGGGCGAGTAGAAGCTGTACAGGAGTGTATAGGCTACTTTTTATCTCGATATTCCCACGGGATCGACATTTACGCGGGTGAAACAATACAACAAAAAAATTATTGTGATTATACAATACACAACAACTACCTATTTTCACTAATTAAAAGGAAAAGGAAGGAAGGAAGACGGAGATGCCTATGTCCAGCTGTGGATTGCGATACTTGAGCTCAGAACGGTATAGCGAATCACTCTTCGCTGATGGTACGGTTCGCCGAAATCACTCTTAGTCGACGGTTGGTTCCACGAATAAATCCATCGCCGATAGAACTATTCGCCGAAAACACCGTTCATCGATGGTCGCTTCACTACAACACCTTTTACCGATGGACTGGATCACCGAAATACTTCAAACACAAATAATTTCACATCAGCTTCCTGGTGTAGGTCTTATCATAAATAAAATACAGTGATTTCCCCTTTAGAATATGCACAACATCTTAGAATGAGTTGGTTGATTGACCGAATTCAATGACTAACTAACTCATCATCATCTGTCTAGCCTTTTTTTCCCAACTATTTTTGGGGTCGGCTTCCAGGCTTACCGCATGCAGATGAATACCAGTATTAATTAAACTAACTATACAAATAAATACAAAAACAAAACGACTAATAAAAAAAAACAGATATAAACGCTTTAAAATGCGTTTATCTGTTTTTCTGGTCTTTGATATGTTTCGATCCCCAAAAATAATTGATCAATAAAATAATTATAAACTTGTGATGTAATTATTTAATTTTCGCAATTAAATAACAATAACATAAAGTAAACAATGACAATTTATTATTACAAAGCAATGCACTGAAAATGTCAAAGGAAACCGCAAACTCATAGGTAGTCATGTAAACTAAAATGCCGATATGAAGATAGTAACTACCTAATAGTAACACATAGTCCAAGTTAACGGTTTGGCTTAGGCAGCGCCTTTATTTAAGAAGCAGTAAGGGCGGTTTTCGTATTTCATGTGAAACAGTTGACGTGCAGCAGGTAGTACATTCTGCTGTGAAAAAGTCTAGATTAAACTCAGCCTTGAATTTCTAATGACAGGATGTTGCCAAGTGTTAATTTAGCTACTTACAATTAACTTCGTTCCTTCAAGTGCACCAGAACGCTCTTAATCTCTGACGTCATTCGGGGTTATCAGGGTTGAGTCGAACCGCGGAAACTCTGCGAGAGACCATTATGGGTCAAACTTACAAGTAAATAGGTGGCTGTTGTGCCACCACGCGGAGGTTAAGTATCTTTTAAGGAATTATGATGAACTAGCTTCTGCCTTTTTTTTTATGGATGGGTAATCATCAAATGACCCTTCCCGCTCTGGGTGGGGGAGTGTCAGACTCTTACTGACTAAAACCCATCCGTGTACCTTCCTTAGCCCTTTATAACTAGCTTCTGCCTGCGAATTCGTCCGCGTGTAATTTCTTGTTCCCCGACCCACCTCGCGCTATTACTTCGTTTACGCTCAGCGTTTTTCTGCCTTTTTTTGTTTTTGTTCAGCTCCTAAGGGTCATACCTAGCGTGATTTTAAGTAGCCTATAAGCCTTTCTCAAGAAATGTGCTAACAATGTCAAAAAATATCAGATCCGACTTGTGGTTTTAGATATTAGCGCGTTAAAACAAACAAACTCGTCAGCTTTATTATTTTGCATTTTTCTGCAATTAAAGATAGAAAGAAGCCATATTTTATTGTACTTACCTACAGCCAGGGAAATGAATTGGTAAGCAAATTGACACCCTATATCCATTTGCCGTGCCATAGTCGTTTCATAAAACTGTCAACTGTCCGGTATTTACTATAGAAGAAAGGCGGTCTTTTATGTGTTGAGAATGGTACTGTTGCGCACTCCTGCTCCATAAATAATTCATATTAATATATTACACTAGCTTCTGCCCGCCACTTCGTCCGCGTAAAATTCGTACTTTCCTCTAAAAATTTCAAAAATGTATGTATGTATGATTTAATCATTTATTTAGATAATTAGTAATAATAATTAGTATGATCTTAATAATTAGTATTCGGGCCAATTTTTAAGTTTATAGATCAAAAGAATCAGATTTTTCAAATAAACTGTATCCCCGCTTTTCAGGGGTGGAATTTTGAAAAATCGTTCGTGATGTGTTCATAACTTGACTTAAAGAACCATACCCATTTTCGAGTGAATAGTAATATCCACCCCTTAAACTATACACCCTTTTCCACCTTGGTAAGAGTCGATTTTTGAAAAACCCTAAAACACATACTTGTTTTATTTATTGTTTTAGTAGTACCGAGTTTCGAGTAATCCGACAGCGAGTTACATATTTTTCTAACCTATCAACTTTGTCACCCCCTAAATCCTCTGTAAGGGGTTTTTTGTAATCTAAAAATGACTATCTTTATTATTTAATGACCTAAATATTGCCAAGTTTCACCAAATAAGTAAGATTTTTCATATAAACTGTATCCCCGCTTTTCACCTCCACAGTGGTGGAATTTCGTAAAATCGTTTCGGTTTCGGTTTCATTACTTGACTCAAAGATTATTTATACGAATTTTCGAGTTAATAAAACCACGCAGTAAAATCCTCCCCTGTAAAGTTAACTACCCCTTTTCACCCCGTTAAGAGTAGATTTTCGAAAAACCCTGATACACTTTATTCTTTATTTATGGTCTTAAGTATAAATGCCGAGTTTCGAGTTAATCGGACCGCGCGTTAAAATTCTTCTATACAAATTTAGTCGCCCCCAATCCCCCTTTAGGCGGTAGTTTATAAAAACAAAAAATGCTAAACTTCGTAATTTACTTAGATAAATATTCGTGCCAAGTATCAAGTTTATTAACCAAATGAATAAGATTTTTCATATAAACTGTATTCCCGCTTTTCACCCCTACATGGGTGGAATTAAGAAAAATCGTTTAAGATGTGTTTATAACTTGACTCAAAGATTATATACGCCAATTTTCGAGCTAATCAAGCCACGCATTAAAATCTTCCCCTGTATAATTAACTACCCCTTTTAACCCCATTAGGGGTAGATTTTCGGAAAACCCTGATACACGTTATTCTTTATTTTTAGTCTTACGTATAAATACCGAGTTTCGAGGTAATCGGACCACGCGTTAAAATTCTTCTATACAAATTTGGACACCCCCCACCCCAATCCTCCTTTAGGCGGTAGTTTATAGAAACAAAAAATACCAAACTTCATAATTTATTTAGATAAATATTCGTGCCAAGTTTCAAGTTTATTAACCAAATTAATAAGATTTTTCATATAAACTGTATTCCCGCTTTTCACCCCTACATGGGTGGAATTATGAAAAATCGTTTAGGATGTGTTCATAACTTGACTCAAAGATTATTCATGCCAATTTTCCAGCTAATCAAGTCACGCAGTAAAATATGACCTTGCAAAATTAACTACCCCTTTTCACACAGTTAGGGGTAGATTTTCGAAAAACCCTGATACACGTTATTCTTTATTTTTAGTCCTTAGTATAAATACTGAGTTTCGAGTTAATCGGACAGCGCGTTAAAACTCTTCCATAGAAATTTTGACACCCCCCAATACCTCTTTAGGGGGTAGTTTAGAAAAACAAAAAATGCCAAACTTCATAATTTACTTAGATAAATATTCGTGCCAAGTTTCAAGGTTATTAACTCGAGGAATAAGATTTTTCATACAAACAAAATCCCCCCTTTTCACCCCCTTTAAGGTTGAGTTTCCAAAAACCCCTTCTTACTGGATACCTACTCTTCACAAAAAACACACCCTCCAAAATTCAAGTCCCTAGGACCAGCGGTTTAGGCTGTGCGTTGATACCTCAGTCAGGTCGTTCATCCCCCGTTAGGGGTGAAATTAAGAAAAACGCTGAAACACGTATAAATTAATTTTCAATCGTCAGCCTAAACACAAAATTTGAAGATCCTAACTTTTAAACTGACGGACTTTCATACACAAATTCATCCCCCTTTTTAACCCTTTGGGGGTGGAATTATCAAAAACGCTGAGACACGTATAAATTAATTTTCAATCGTCAGCCTAAACACAAAACTTGAAGATCCTAACTTTAAAACTGACGGACTTTCATACAAACTTTCATCCCCTATTTAACTCCCTTAGGGGTTGAATTTCAAAAAATCCTTTCTTATTCCTGGTCTACATCATAAAAGGAACCATCGTGTAAAATTTCAGCTTTCTAGGTCCAAGGGTTTGGGCTGGGCGTTGATGAGTCAGTCAGTCAGTCAGTCAGGCCTTTTGTTTTTATTTATATAGATAATTATCTGTCTCTAACCTGTTAACACTAGAAGTTAAGTAAAATAATTGTTACTATCCCTATTGACTCCTGTTTGAAATAAAAGTTTTCTATTCTATTCTATAATCGCACGTCAAGGACTGATAGCGACATCTCGAGGCAAGAAACAATACCACACGCTACGTCATACTACTAATCTCTTGACCGTGATTGGTTTTATTTTAAAATATTGTTCTCACACCCCTCTCCTTGAATGGTGTAAGTAAGATGGCAAATAGGTATACATTTTTATCACGTCGGTTTTAATTGTAAAAATCCGCAAAACAATCTATTTAAGACAGTCAGTTTTCAGCATAACGAACAAATTGAAAGAACATTTTTAAGTTAAATGCCATGCGTCCGATGTCCGATGTCCCATCGGCAAAATGCAAAATTTCTATACAAACTTTCTTCTCCGGTTTAGGCTGTGCGTTATCAGTCAGTGAATGAATGAATGAATTAAAGATTATAAGATTATCGTTAAGAGTATTAACTCTTCACGATAATCTTATAATCTTCACTCATGACAACATCTTCACTCATGACAACATCTTCACTCTTTTAGTCTTTACGAGTAAAGACTTATTGCACTCCATATTAAGGACTAGCTTCTGCCCGCGACTTCGTCCGCGTAAAATTCGTACTTTCCTCTAAAAATTTCGAAAATATATGTAGTATGATCTTTATCATTTATTTAGATAAATAAGTATTCGGGCCAATTTTTTAGTTTATAGATTAAAGGAATCAGATTTTTCAAATAAACTGTATCCCCGCTTTTCACCCCCACAGGGGTGAAATTTTGAAAAATCGTTCGTGATTTGTTCATAACTTGACTCAAAGACCATACCCATTTTCGAGTTAATGGATGCAAGCAGTAATATCCTTCCCTTAAACTTTATTACTTGCCATTTCCCACCTTGGTAGGAGTCGATTTTTGAAAAACCCTAAAACTCATACTTGTTTTATTTTTTGTTTTAGTAGTACCGAGTTTCGAGTTAATCCGACAGCGGGTTACACATTTTTCTAACCTATCAACTTTGTCAACCCCTAAATCTGTAAGGGGTTTTTTTCAAACAAAAAGTGACAATCTTTCTTATTTACTGACCCAAATATTGCCAAGTTTCATGTTTATTAAACAAATAAATAAGATTTTTCGTATAAACTGTATCACCGCTTTTCACCCCCACAGGGGTGGAATTTCGTAAAATCGTTTGGGATGTATTCATTATTTGACTCAAAGATTATTTGTACCAAATTTCGAATTAATCAAACCATGCAGTAAAATCCTCCCATGTAAAATTAACTACCCCTTTTCACCCCGTTAAGGGTAGATTTTCGAAAAACCCTGATATACGTTATTCTTTATTTATGGTCTTAAGTATAAATACCGAGTTTCGAGTAAAACGGACCACGCGTTAAAATACTTCCATACAAATTTTGACGCCCCCAATCCCCCTTTAGGAGGTGGTTTAGAAAAACAAAAATTTCCAAACTTCATAATTAATCTGTACTTATAAGTTATTCGTGCCAAGTTTCATGTTTATTAACCAAATGAATAAGATTTTTCATATACACTGTATTCCCGCTTTTCACCCCCATAGGGGTGGAATTACGAAAAATTGTTTGAGATGTGTTCATTACTTGACTAAAAGTTTATTTATACGAATTGTTGAGTTAATCAAGCCACGCATTAAAATCCTTGCCTGTATAATCCCCCGTTAAGGGTAGATTTTTGGGAAACCCTGCTACACGTTATTCTTTGTTTTTGGTCTTAAGTATAAATACTGAGTTTCGAGGTAGTCGGACCACGCGTTAAAATTTTTCCATACAAATTTTGATGCCCCCAACCCCCCTTTAGGCGCTAGTTTATAAAAACAAAAACTGCCAAACTACATAATTTACTTAGATTAATATTCGTGCCAAGTTTCAAGTTTATTAACCAAGTGAATAAGATTTTTCATATAAACAGTATTCCCGCTTTTCACCCCTACATGGGTCGAATTATGAAAAATCGTTTAAGATTTGTTCATAAGTTGACTCAAAGATTATTTATGCCAATTTTCGAGCTAATCAAGTCACGCAGTAAAATCCTCCCCTGTAAAATTAACTACCCCTTTTCACACAGTTAGGGGTAGATTTTCGAAAAACCCTGACACACGTTATTCTTTATTTTTAGTCCCTATTATAAATACTGAGTTTCGAGTTACTCGGATAGCGCGTTAAAATTCTTCTACAAAATTTTGACACCCCCCAATACCTCTTTAGGGGGTAGTTTAGAAAAACAAAAAATGACAAACTTCGTTTATTACTTAGATAGGTATTCTTGCAAAGTTTCAAGGTTATTAACTCAAGGAATAAGATTTTTCATACAAACAAAATCCCCCCCTTTTCACCCCCTTAAAGGTTGAATTTCCAAAAACCGCTTCTTATTGGATACCTACTCTTTACAAAAAACACACCCTCCGAAATTCATGTCCCTAGGTCCAGCGGTTTAGGCTGTCCGTTGATATCTCAGTCTGGTCGTTCATCCCCCTTTGGGGGTGAAATTATCAAAAACGCTGAGACACGTATAAATTAATTTTCAATCGTCAGCCTAAACACAAAATTTGAAGATCGTAACTTTTAATCTGACTGACTTTCATACACAACTTCATCCCCCTTTTTAGCTCTTTGGGGGTGGAATTATCAAAAACGCTGAGACACGTGTAAATTAATTTTCAATCGTCAGCCTAAACACAAAATTTGAAGATCCTAACTTTAAAACTGAGGGACTTTCATACAAACTTTCATCCCCTATTTGACTCCCTTAGGGGTTGAATTTCGAAAAACCCTTCCTTATTCCTTGTCTACATTATAAAGGGAACCACCGTGTAAAATTTCAGCTTTCTAGGTCTAAGGGTTTGGGCTGGGCGTTGATGAGTCAGTCAGTCAGTCAGTCAGTCAGTCAGGCCTTTTGTTTTTATTTATGTAGATTAAAGATTAATCTTGACTTATTCTTAAACTCGAACTAAAGTTGTTTGTGTGTTTGTACAAGGTAGTCTGTAAATGCTGATTGGGTTTCAAACATTATTTCACTGATACTCTATATTTGCCAGTGACATACTTAGTATAGGTAGTTTTGTACCAAAAAACGCACGATTCCTAAGGAAATCCCCGAGACGCAGCTAGTAAAATAAAGAATCCAAAAATACACCCAAGTAAGCAAAAAATAGTATTTACGGTTATTTTTTTGATAATGACCAAGATGGAACGTGATCTCTACGTCAAAAAAACTGGTTTCTTGGACTGCGGAAATTTTGCGATACTTATAGCATATTTAAATTTAAATATGAAGAAAACTAGTTACATTAAATAATGTGTCTAGACGCAATTGCAGATATTCATCAAAATTGTCACATATAAGCGTAAAGTTTGGATATTATATTGTATTATTCGAGTAAAGTGTGTTGAGGTAAAATCGGCACTGGTATAAGACCGTATGAAACAAATTCCCACCTAATGTGGACATGTTTTAATGCAGTAATAAGCATTGGTGTTCTCGATCATTATTTTTATTTTGCTACGACGAAGATCAGAGCAAAATTTAATTTTGCAGGCAAAGGATTTGATTCCTACGGTCTTACCCCAACATACCTTACGAATCCAAAATCGTGGGATGATACACACACATAAGTTTTTCGTCAGTAGAGAAACGGTTTTCCTTATCATCAAAAACATGGAAATACATAACTAGAAGAATATTCTAGATAGACGAAATATTTTTAGAGAAACATATTTTCAAGTTACATGTTACATAGTATTTGATTTATTTAAAAAACTGATTATGTCACTTCAAAAATCAGGAAAATTTTACAGTGTACTACTTAGGCGCTTCACACCTAAAAACCCTTAAATAAATAAAAGCGCCTTAAATAAATTAAATATATAAAACTTAAATATACAGGGTGAAATTGAACACATGCGACAAATCGAAATGGGAGATTATACTCATCATTATGAACAACTTTTACTATGGGACCAAACCTGAAATCGCGAAAAAAAAATCAGCTGTTCCCTACATTTTGGCGAGTTATGCGAACATAAATGTAGGGAACAGCTGATTTTTTTTTTCGCGATTTCAGGTTTGGTCCCATAGTAAAAGTTGTTCATAATGAAGAGTACAATCTCCCATTTCGATTTGTCGCATGTGCTCAATTTCACCCTGTATAGAATCATGTAGAAGTATATAAAAAAGGGAAGAGGCCCATCTCATTAGGCATCAACTTCCAGTCCGGGGCAGTGGTCCAACTGCTCTGTCCAACTAGTTGGACCATGGGTCTTTACTAGGGGCAGTGGTCCAACTTTAAAAATAGTTGGACCACAGCACCTTTTGAGAGTTCCGTGGTCCAATTCATTTAAAAAATAACTTGCCAACTCTAAAAACCTAACTGCATCTTTATATGTGTATGGTACCTACTGGTTTACGGTTATATTGAACCTCTTTGCAGCAAAATAACATAATTAAAGTCGGGTGACTAATTTTTAATTTTTTTTAAATGTTTTACAATATTCAACGAAATTTATCTAAAGCATGACCTACAGTAATATCACTTGAAATCAGTTGTAGCTGAATTTCTGGTATATAATCATCATTCTCAATTTGGACCTTACGTCTTTTGTGTGCGATTTCACTTGATAAAGTTGTAAAATTTTCTAAAACATTAAATAGATGTAACATTGTCACATTTTTTGCATTCATGCGCCGACTTAGTTTTGCATGTGAGCTTTCTGAAATGTTATTAGTCCTATGCCTCTGGCTAAATACGCTCATAAACTGAGAAAATTCATCAAAATTTCCTTTAATCCAATAACGCTCTATACCTATATTGAATCAGTTTGTTAGCTTCAACACCACTTTCTTCTTTTATGTAAACCCAGCCTTATACAAATTTATCACTTTGCAATAGTGGAAAAACTGAGCATAATGAAATAGTTCTTTTGACTCCTTTTGATTTAGTGTTTGAGATACCTAATTTTTTTGCTTTCTCCGGTACCATACACACATACAGGTGCAGTTGAGGTTTTTAGAGTTGGCAAGTTATTTTTTAAATGAATTGGACCAAGGAACTCTCATAAGGTGCAGTGGTCCAACTATTTTTAAAGTTGGACAACTGCCCCTTGTAAAGACCCATGGTCCAACTAGTTGGACAGAGCAGTTGGACCACTGCCCCGGACTGTCAACTTCGTCCACATCTCTTTCAATGGGAAAAACAAAGTAAATCAATTGGAACACGTCAATTTTTAAATATAATGACTTCAATTTCTAAATCCATATGCTATTGTTACAGGTAGCAAAGAGATTCTCCATGGGGTACACGGCAGACTGCGTCCTCGTCAGCTGGTGGCCATCATGGGACCCTCGGGGGCTGGCAAGTCTACCCTCCTGGATGTACTGTCGGGGTACCGCATCACCGGTGTTGGAGGAGCCGTGTTCATCAATGGAAGAGGGAGGATCATGAGTGAGTACTATCCTTTTTAAATGGCATCGAAAGGTAATGAAAGTACGATAACTTTCTGCTTTGTATGTTTGGTGTTCTCGAACCACAACCGGTTTCAAAATAATGACTTGGTGTAAACGTTCTAAATAACCGCAAAGACGGTGAATGCCCTAAAATCATTAGCTACACAAAATACCAAAACCTCAGGTAATAATAAAATTCATCAAAAATTAATTGTTATTCCAGTAAAATTTCAATGCAACTAATTGCAAAATGGACATCATTAACGTCTTCATAAGCAAATACACAAATAGCATCAGTAAGCGATTAGATTGCGCTCACGCAAATGTTATCAGCGGAAAATAATTAGCTATGAACCGAAGACCCGGATTCTAGGCGTTAGATAAAACAGGCTAGGTTAGAACTACATTCATGCTGCCGTGATACAGCATGCGCTCACGTGCTGAATGACCGATGCCCACAGATATATGGAAAGGTAGATAGTGATGATAACGCTATCCATGCGTCATAGTCTGTTTCTAACCCAAAGGCGTATTCCACGAAGCAAGTGGCTGTAACACCTTAATTGCGTAACATACTTAGAATCACAATCAAAATTATTTTGCAGGATATTGCTAATCCTTTTTTACTTCATATGTTCGAAAAATTTGTCTGCTCAACAACGTAAATAACGCAATGAATGTTGTTGAACTGTCAACAGGTATAGATAAAATAAAAGAATGGATTATATAAAGCTTCTTTAGCACAACCCCGTACAAGTGTTGGCATGAAGAAGCAATTGTTGACACTTTTACGTACAAACACAACGCATTTCCTTCTTCGCTGCAACTCATCTCATCTGTCAAGTTAAAGAAACGTACGTAACTCGTATTTTAAATTTGCCTACCCGAAAGCTTCTTGGGTACTGGACTACTGGCCCAGTATAAGTAACGGCCGCGACTGGGCTCGAACCCAGTCAGGCGCTTTACTTTGTGTAAATTATATCATCGCCACTGGCTCTCAAAACCACTGCTCTCAAAACGGTGAAGGAAAATTTCGTGAGGAAACCAACATGTCCTAGAACCAAACATCCGAAGACATGTCACATCTACCAACGGCCCGCGGCCTCCACTCCCTCTCACTAAGCGGAGGCCTGTGACTGTGTGCCCCAGCAGTGGGAACATTATAGGCTGATTATGTATGAAAGCTTCTTTAGCACAAACCCGTACAAGTGATTGCATGAAAAGCATTTTGTAAACACAGCGCGGTATTTATTTATACCTGCGACATGTGTCCGAGCCTCTGTTTTTATTATATAAGCTGGTGCAGCCAGCTGCAAATTCCTTGCTATCAATTTGTTTATTGTTTTGACACGGTGAAAGTATGTCTTATGTCCAAGCTTATAATTTATTTAGATAAGTCACCTTCATATATGACCACCTCTTAAATGGTTTATTACCTACGATATTCTGATTGAGATGAAACATAATCGATTACTGCAGTGAAATTAGAGACTTTTGTTGCTATCTCCATAATGCTATATTACGAATTCCACATAGATTAGTGTAAGTCTTGCGGCTGCTATCTTTATATACAGGGTCCCATTAAAATAGATGGACAAATTTTAACACAGGCTAACTACGTCTAACCAAAGATATCCAAGCAAAAAAAAACACTGATTAAAGTGATTTTATTTTGAACTAAAATAATAAATTGCGGACACTATAGTGTATTTTCGTTAAGTGATTATTTTTCTTGTAAGTATCTAATGCGATTTCTTATATATTTTTTACCATCGTCCTTATTTTGGTGGTCTGAATGATTTCTAAAAGTTTGTCCACCTATTTTAATGGAACCTTATATATCTATGTGAAAGACATATCTTACTGGTGTAACGAGTAATCCTGCACTAACCATGACCCAAGACGACTACTCGAATCAAGTAGATCGGAACGAAGCAAGTGCAGTGATTGTGTTACGAGTACGAGTATACGTGTCAAACATGAATGCACGATTTCGTATCGAAATGACTGCATCGATGCTAATTTGTTCAGATTATACAATCTCGATCGTAGCTTATCGAGTTTAAATTAACAGAATATTTTATAATCGAATTATCATAAAAATGGACGAAAATAAAATGAAATTAAATGTAATAAGTAGGAATAAATTAGGATATTTTTAGCGAAATCCTCTCAACTATCAATGTCGTTTTTATATTATATATCTTTAAATTCGTAAGCAGCAACAACCAATAAATTATCATCAAAATGACACCTACTGATAAAATTACTGTGAGGATAAAGATTATGAAAAAACTTTTTAACAAAAAATTAAACCTCCGAAAAAACTGAAAAGCAAAAAATAATAAACTTTTTTAATTTAACCTTAATAAATAAGTTCTTTAACTAATGCAAGTATACCTAAGTAATTTAGAGTCGGCGCCAAACAAGCAAATTAATATCGTTGCGAGTGGTCGTGCGGAGAGCGCATTTTTTGTTTGAAATGTTAATGTTTATCGCTAGAGATTTCACGTTGCTTATTTCTTTAAATTTAAGGTAATTTAGTAATCTTTGTTCATTGATTGTTTGGCGCCGACTCAAAATTACTTAGGTATACTTGCATTAGTTAAAGAACTTATTTATTAAGGTTAAATTAAAAAAGTTTATTATTTTTTGCTTTTCAGTTTTTTCGGAGGTTTAATTTTTTGTTAAAAAGTTTTTATTTTATAATTTTTTGAGGCTATAATTTACTAATTACCACATGCTTAATTTTTGATTACTTTTAAAATACCTACCTTACTTTAGACATTAACTGTTATATAATCCTACTTTAACTATTATTTTTTGTGTAATATAATACTAAATTATATAATTTAATACTTAAAAAAAACAGACTTTATATACCAACATAGATAGGCCTTTTATTTTAATTGTTATGCACAGCTCAGCATTAAAATCTGTGAATGAACAATAAATCACCCCTATTTTCCCACCCTTAGGGTAGCATTTTTTTTTTCCAAATATACATGGGACCAACTTCGAGGTATGCCCTATCCAATAAAAAAAGAGTTATCAAAATCGGACTACTCTGTAAAAAGTTAAGCGTGGTCATACATTACAATCAGTGAGTGAACAATCAATCATCCCCTGTTTTCCTACCCTTAGGGTTGGAATTTTTTTCAAATTTACATGGGACCAACTTCAAAGTATGTCCTATCCAACAAAAGAAGAAGTATCAAAATCGGACTACTCTGTAAAAAGTTAAGCGTGGTCATACATTACAATCAGTGAGTGAACAATCAATCATCCCCTGTTTTCTTACCCTTAGGGTTGGAGTTTTTTTTCCAAATTTATATGGGACCAACTTCAGGGTATACCCTTTCTAATAAAAAAAGAATTATCAAAATCGGACTGCTCTGTAAAAAGTTATGCGTGATCATACATAAAAAAAAAAAAAAAAAAAAAAAAAAAAAAAATATACGCGTCGAATTGAGAACCTCCTCCGTTTTTTTTCGTCGGTTAATAAATACAAACCCAAGTCTTTTTCCGTCCACCGTCATAAACTGCTGCCTCATGTGATTCTGGTGATTATAATTCTGTAAATACGTACCTGTTATAGTCGCAAATCATATTTTGATCAAGATACAACCTGACACTGACCTACAAATTGCAAAAAACGTAAGAAAATTTAAATTTCGCGGTGTACCGCTGCGCATTCACCTTAATAACTTATCATTAAAGTGCTCAAATATCAATTACAGAGAGGTTCAAGAGGATGTCGTGCTACATCCAGCAAGACGACCGGCTGCAAGGTCTCCTCACAGTGGGAGAGAACATGACGCTGGCAGCAGACCTGAAGCTGCCTACCAACCTAGACAAATATGAGAAGGGAGAAGTTGTAAGTTTACGGAACATAGGCTACATAACTTAGTGGAACCTCAAAGGACAAACTCAAATGTATATAAGTAGGTACATAAAGTCGTAGTGATTTCGAAGTTATCTGAATTATATAATACCGTCTGCGCTGGGTACATAAGAAGGGAATCCCGTACTACTTCGTGACTCCTCCAACAACTAGGAGAGCAGGGACTAGGCTAGGACGGGCTGGGACGGGGCTAGGGGAGCTTAAAGTAGCTAATATTTATTTATCGAGAAGCAACCCTAAAACTCGAACCAATGCATCAATGAACTTTGCCTCAATTATGTAAATTACACCTCATTCGTCAATTTATACGCGCTTGCGAGTTTTGATGTCTCAATTTGTACGAACATCGCCTTCCTCATTTTGAGCAATATGTTCCGCACAGTGTGATATGATAATACATGAATCACGTAGAATCAATAATGTTCATGCATAGACATGCTTTGAATATTTATTCTAATACAATTTGTTTGTTCGTGCATTTGGAGTCGGGAACAGATGCCTTTATTGTCAATATACATTTGCCACAAGTCGCATTATTGCATGACAAAAGTGATGAAACAAAGCATGGACGTACAAAATACTCGTTTATTGAGAAGCTTACAGTCAGCAAGAAAAGTAGGTTAACAAAAGACAGTATCCAGTAGTAAGTTTTAAAAGATATTTCAACAGAGTAAAATCTGGTTCTACAATGTATCTACAGGGTGGATTTTTGAGACGGGGTAGTAAGGGTCTCAGGAGGCTGTCCTTATTTTTTGAGAAATTTTAATCCCCATTAATTTCGAAAAAAACATTTTTTTTTCACAAAAAACATGCACAGAGACGGTCTTAAACTTCTTAAAGCCACAGGCATTTTCTACCAGTCAACCTTTGGGTGATGGAGAGACAAACAGTGGTAGGTGCAGTCATGAAAATTGAGAATAAATTAATATTTTTAAATATAAAGATACGCATAAAGCTACTTAAAACTATAAATACAAGGACCAAACAAAAAACTGTATCGGACTAACTGGGGTTTGAGTACTAGAAAAGTCAAAAATCGCAAAAAAACTTTTCCCATACATTTCGTCAGAAATGAGACTCACTTACTTTCATGTATTTTCCCCTTTTAAGTGTTTTGTGTGTCCATAAATAAATTAATACAAAATAATCTAAGTCATTAGCGACTTTTGTAGCTGACTGCACCTGCTACTAGGTATTATAACAACATGGTATTTATTCCATTGCATATTATTGCACAAAATTACGCACAAATGCAGAAGGTGCACGAGCGGTGCTGTGACCTAATTTGCCAAATTGTCAGTTTTGCACAACTTACTGGTAAAAGCGTGTTGGTCTGCAACCGTTATACGTAATCTGTGACATTCATTCTCGAACGCAATATGTATTTTGTTAAATTATGAGCTACAGCACTATCCAGATACATATTCTACATTCATCGCTATTCTTATGTTACCGGTAATTTGAATATTTAATTAAAGAATACAAGTAGGTACCAAATACATAGAAACAGCTTTTTTGTGGAGAACTCAATCCCCATTAATTCTATATTCTGCTAATTAGAGCGTTAAATAATCCCTAGTGTACACAGAGCAGAATTATAGCTTAGCAACCATGCAGAACGTCCTGTTTTACGAAAATTGGGGCTGTTTAATCCTCTCCTTCACTATTTGTTTGAACAGAAAAATACGGCTGTCTACTGATTGCTTGTTTACTTAGAATGGTGCAATTACTCTGGTTTTGAGTTGAGAGAGATTGGAAATTGTATTCTAAACATTTCTAAAAATGGATGGCTATGAATATAAAACTTTTATTATTTTGTTCAGATTGAGGACATTCTTACAAACCTGGGTCTGTACGAGCACATGAACACTCGCGGCGCACAGCTGTCGGGAGGTCAGAGGAAGAGGCTGTCCATCGCGTTGGAGCTTATCAACAACCCTCTCATCATGTTCCTTGATGAGCCTACCACGTAAGTCTAATTCTTCTCTAGTATATCTGCACAAACTACATTTATTACTGAGAATGACTCAGTTAGACTTGCCTAATGCCCATCAGTGCACTAGAGACCCGAATATCAGCAAGAATTGCTGTTGGGTAACTTCTGCGAAAAGACATACCGCAAAACGGGGCTACTTTGACTTCCAGGGTTACTTTGACAGATTTTGGAGCTACTTTGACAGAGCGCCAAAATCGGTTTTCACGTGTGCTCAGCAAGTGTGCGTGACCTCGAGCAATATTGCGCGAGGCGCGGGGTGTGGAGAACGCGTCATAGCGTTGTGATCGGCCTGTTCAAATTAGCCCCGTTTTACTGTAACAACTCTAATGTCCGTTTTCACTAACACTACGCGTCACCTAAATGAAATCTAAAAAACTAATATTATAAAGTGAAAACATTTGATTTTTTGTATGTTTGTTTGTAACCTTTCACGCTGAAACGGCTTATCGGACATTTTTTTTATGGTGCCCTTTGGAAGTCCACATGGACTTCCTCGATCGTGTCCATCGTGGGGGTGACAGAGAGGCATGCCGGACTCTTGCCGGCTAAAACCACCGCGGTGTTCCACCTCTACCTATGGCTGGGGGTGTGGGATTCGCATAAGCATTCACCGCTCCCCCGTCAAGACTCGATCCGCTGTTCCTCAGCGGGTCCCGCCTCCCCGTGATCCCACCTAGGATACTTTTAATCCCGATATTCCCACGAGATCGAGACGTATGCGGGTGAAACCGCGGGATGCAGCTAGTACCTAATAAAGCGCACTGTTCGATTGTACATTATTAGGCAATACATGCTTGTGTCGGTCGGCGTGACAACAAACTAAAGAAATTATTTCATAAATTATCACAATGACCTACAAACAAAGCTAGGTACGACTTAAGTTACTTTTATGACGCATTTAATTCTCAAATTAGGTAATTTTTAATCTCGCGGCTCATATTATCAGAAGATCGTAAAACATGTCCATTTGCAAAATTATCAATAGCATCAGTAGATATGTATAATTATTACTGTGTCACTGTCCTCTATTTTTTGTTTTGTTAGCCTATGTTTTGTCCCACTGTTGGGCAAAGGCCTCCCTTTTTCCTTCCATACCTCCCTGTCTTGTGCGATCTCTGGCCATGTTGGCCCTGCAAACTTTATCACGTCATCACACACCTTCGCCGTAGTCTACCTCGACGGTGCTGTTCTACCTCGGGCGTTCAGTGGATGCCGATCTCTGCCCATCTTTCCGGGTTCATTCGTGAGACGTGTCCGGCCCCCTCCCACTTTAGCCTGCACCCTAATTGCGTAACACACTATCAATCGGAATCTGAATAATTTTGAAGCCAATTGCTAATCCATTGCTTCTTAAGTTCGAAAAATTTGTCTGCTCAACAAGTAAATAACGCAATGAATGTTGTTGAACTGTCAAAATTAAACAGATTCCGATTGATAATGTGTTACGCAATTGCCCCGCTGGCTGTTTTTTCTCCAATATCCGCTACTTGAGTTATAAATTAGCTAGGGTTCGTAATCAATCGTAGATAAACCGATTAACAATTTGTTGAAGATAATAAAATTAAAAATTGATTCTTCCGATACAAAGTCCAAAAGGACGTTGAGCGAAAATCGGTTGCCATGGTACATACCATGGCAACCGATTTTCACTCAACATGCGGAGAAATGAAGAGAGAAATAAGAAACAATAGATGTATTGTAAGAAAAAAAATATGGATAGAAAGAGAGTAAATACCATTGATATATATTTACTACCCACGTAAATACTAAAATGACAGGTAATAGAGATTATAGAACAAACCGGAATCCTGGGATACCAATTTCTTTATTGAACTTTGACCCCTGTGTTGAATATGTTGAACATAACGATAGCAACAATGTACACAAACATTGGATGCACGTGACTATGACTATACACTGTAATAGTCATATTGGGGTCACTCTGCTAAGTAAACTGACACAATATTTACTGAGGAGGTTGAATGAAATGTTTGATATTCCATAGATTTTCTTGTTCATCATAATCAGCTTAAAATGTTCCCACTGCTGGGACACAGGCCTTCTCTCTTCGAGAGGGGGCTGTAATCTACCACACGGGCCCAGTGAGGGTTGGTAGATGTCCCATATATTCGATTTTGTGGGTCTAGGACATGTCGGTTTTCACACGATATTTTTTTTCGCCGTTTTGAGAGCAGTGGTGATTGAATTAGTTACACAAAGTAAAGCGCTAGCCTGGGTTCGAACCCACGACCTCGAAACTCGTAAATTGGGGCCGTTATCACTGAGCTACCACTGCTCCTGCTTCTCTTGTTCAGTAAACTATTAAATGTCATAGCAAAAGCTCACGTGTACTTACTGCAAGAATCACGTGATCGTTCGTTCTGTGTCATCAGTTCTGGCTAATTCGCTGTCACACTACAAATATCGGGTGTGTAATATGTCGCTTTCTCGAAAGGTATGAATACGGAACTGGGTGGTACGCTTGCTTCTATGCAAATTAAGCTGGTCCATGATCCTTGATAATTTGACCTTTTTTAGATTACATGGGAGTGCTAGCAGAACATAATTATATCACAATGTCCAACTGCATAAATGCACATTATGAACATTTATACATATCTGTAATATTTATGGAATACGGAATTAAGAATATTCTATTCTATGTAAGTAGTTTGTTCAAAGTCGTTTTCTGAATCGATTTCTGTCATTTTTATTATAAATCGTATTTCACCCCGAAAATAATGAAAAGTACCTACGTCAGTTACACTTCCGCTTCCGCTGTAAAGTCAAAACAAACCAAAATGGACGACCGCTAGACCCCAATACGTGTGCGGTCTGTGTGCGTGCCTAGATACTATATAATATGACTACAATTTTCTCCCACAATCAGTATAACTAATTAAATAAATAAACAATGTTTTATACATACCTAATAGTAAAAATTTAGTGTATGTATTATGATTCATCATCTGCCTAGCCTTTTCCCGACTATGTTGGGGTCAGTTTCCAGTCTAACCGGATGCAGCTGAATACTTACCAGTATTCCACATGGAGCGACTGCCTATCTCACCTCCACAACCCAGTTACTGCTGGGTAATACGATACCCCGTGATAAGACTGGTTGTCAGACTTTCGGGCTCCTGACTGTAACCACTGTCAAAGATCCAGGAATGACAGCCGGGATCAACGGCTTAACGTGCTTTCCGAGGCACGGATTATGAGTATAACACCATATACTAATTGGGGTGGTGTGCGTTAATTCCGGGACATGTTCTATAAAGACTAATATTGACCGAGGAATGATGTGAAATCCATCCTAACCACTGATAGCGACTTCACTGCTGCTGTGAACTTACCTGTTTATTTACCAAAAACCCATTATCTTTTCCAGAGGTCTGGACAGTTCATCGTGTTCGCAAGTTGTGCAGCTATGTCGGAACCTGGCGCACCAAGGTCGGACCATCGTGTGCACGGTGCATCAGCCATCAGCCTCACTGTTCGCTTTGTTTGACCATGTGTACGTGCTGGCGGCCGGCCGATGCATGTACCAGGGGACCACGAAGAATCTAGTGACTTACCTTGAGCAGAGCGGGATACCTTGTCCCTTGTACCATAACCCTGCTGATTACAGTAAGTGTCCAGTGAAGTTTTGTAGCCTCTCATGTTTTATTTGCTCCTGGTACTCGAGTGATTTTAATGTTCGAGAGTATAACAACCAGATTCATTAAATATTTACAACGGAATGTTGCTTGTTCAACTGAATTAAACAACAAAAACATTAGAGGAAGTTATTATTTATTCATACAATAAAAACAAATGACTGCAGGAAATAAATTAATATTTGTCTCCGTTATCCATAGTTATCGAGCTGTCCTGTGGTGAATACGGACAAGACAAAATTGACCTGATGGCCGACAAATCTGAGAACGGTCGGGCGTTGGACTGGTTTGACGACTTCCAGACAATCCCCACGATGGAAGGACTCCGCAAGCTACTGCCACTCAGCGTCTTGAGAGACACAGAGCCCACAGGGGGTGAAGAGGAGACCAGTCAGTCCAACCAGCTTAAAGTACTCATGAAGAGAGGGTTTATGAAGGCTAGGAGAGACGCGGTAAGTACTGAGTTTTCTTGGTCAAAGAGTTTGTTTTTTGTAAAGTCAATATATTGAGAAGCCTAATATCAGGTTCTAATTAATTAGTTTATAATGTCAAGTAGCTTGAGATTAAGCTTTAGAATATAGAAACTGGACTGGAGCTGTGTTCATTTCAATTTATGGAATCAACTTATCGCTATTCACTCCTGGGCATAACGGGGCATTTGATGATTATATACATATAAAATAAAGCTCAGACCGAATTTCGGCCACTGCGACCTATCTCAGTGGAGACCAGCCTCCGGCGCGGGAGATATTACCTATAATATCTCCCGCTCCGGAAGCTGGTCTCACTTGTGCACTAGCACAATGTGTGCGCATACACAGGGGCACTCTCGCTTCCCTCAATCTCATAGTCCGATGGGACGGCAATCCGACACGACCGGAGAGAGATCAGGCGCAGGACCAATGGCTTAACGTGCTTTCCGAGGCACGGCAGGAAAAAGAGTTGCTGTCTCTTTCCTTAATGTACAAACCTAATGAAACCTTAATTCACTTTCAGACGATGACTCACCTGCGTTTGATCGTGAACGTGGTGGTAGGTATTATGTTGGGCAGTCTGTTCATCAATGCTGGTAACGAGGGTTCCCGCGTGTTGGAGAACTATAACTTACTGTTTGCCATCCTCATGCACCATATGATGTCTCCTATGATGTTAACCATTCTTACGTGTAAGTATACAATGTTGACTCTTCTGATTCTTAGGGTAGATGCGATTCTTTTCTGTTTTCTAAAAGTATTTACAAAGAGCAATAGAATTTGTGAAGTACTCATTCATTATAAGAAGGAGTCAAGTGATCTGTCTGCATAATCAAATCGTATTTGTCATTTTGACCTTAAATCTCCTTCATCATTGCAGATAATATACCTAGTAATGATTGATGTATGATTTACGGTTAAGGTTCCATCACAAAAACTGATAATATTTACATTGTTGCCTTTGTTTATTTTCAGTTCCCAATGAGATGTCGATTTTATCTAAGGAGCACTTCAACAGATGGTACTCCTTGGGATCTTATTACATATCCATCACTATAGTCGATCTACCTGTATCGGTAAGTGCCTATCCACAACATCCCTGCTTATTTTAAAAGGGGTGCTAATTAAGGCAGCTTCTTTAAAATGTCATTCTCGTCTGCAAATATATTTAGTTGTCTAATGAATTAATAGGTCAGCGACGAACTTTTAGCGTCTAATAAATGGTTTATAAGCGACCATATATTGTAAAACAAGCTACTGTTAATATGACGCAACATGGTGATAATTCTTAAGCAACTAAATTTGTGATATGTCTACTCATTGCCAGCTTCTAATAAGTGTATCAACTTCATCTATAAAATAATATCAACGTACTCTAATTTCATAGAGTCACCTTTATTTTTATACTTTAGCATAAGTAATTGATGAGTGAATCTACTATATTTGAACATAAAATTTCCTTATTATTGTCATCAAATAATGGTCAATGAAAGCTATAATTTCATGTATTCGCCTATCTATTTATAATGTTACCATAAGCACAGATTACTAAATAGTTATGCCATAAGTAATTGACTATTATCACAGATTACTAAATAGTTACCTATTATACCTACCCAAATGAACATACAAAAAATATTGTTATCATAAACAAACATCTGCAACTCTGTGTTTGTTTGTGTTTGGACACACCTTAGGGAAAATTAAAACCAAACAACTATTTTATTTGTAAATCAGATAATTTTAATGGGTTCCCTATCCATTTGCATAAAATTTTAAGACCTAATATAACTTAGCATAATTTTGTTTGGCATAATTATATTTTCGCATAATATAATTACGCATAACAGCTTACGCATAATTTTTTTAAGCATAATTTCTCTAACCATAATAATGATTAAGCATAATATTGTAAAGCATAAATTTACTAAGCATAAAGTTCTAAAGCATAACTTTTTTAAGCATAATATCCTAAAGCATAAATTTATTTACGCATAATGATATTAAAACATATTTTTATTTTTTCGCTGTAGGAAGCATGAAGCAAGCAAGCATACAGCATGCAAGCAAGCATGCAGCAAACAAGCAAGCATGCAGCATGCAAGCAAGCATGCAGCATGCAGCATTCAAGCGCTCGCTCTTGCATCCTATGTCGACGGAGCCCCGCTTCGCGGGGCCCCTATTTCTGTGTAAAGGGTTTAAAGTAACCTAACCAAACCGAACCCCGGAGTGCCCTTCGCTCGCTCTTGCATCCTACGTCGTCTATTGCGTTCGTTGAGTTCGGGTGCGGTAACGGTAACGGAAATAATTCGGAGTATTGACAATCGGAATGTCGTTTTTCGGACCGCGAACCCATCGAGCATTTGATTCTTCGAATATATGAAAATCGGAAAACAAACAAGTCGCATTTATGACTTTCGGTAAAATAAATTTTGTGATTTTTAATAATAGACATTATGATTCTTAGGTATTATGAAATTCGGACTTTTGAAAATCGGAACATCGAAATTCGGAATAAAATATTTCGGAGTATTTGGGTGTTCCCGTTTCAATCAGTTAACTTCTATCTGAGGAATAACCGCCATATTTATTTCTCATAATAGAAGTTAACTGATTGACATATTTTTTTATACAAAAACTGTCAAAACATCTAATATATTCTTCAGATAAAAGTTATCTCGCGATTGAAAAATCGTTTAAGTTACATAATGTTATGTATAAATTATATTAATTGTATGCCTAAATATTATTATGCTAATAGTCATTAGGCCTACTAACGTTATGCTAATAGTCATTAGGCCTATTAACGTTATGCGAATCAAATTTATGCCAAAACAAATTAGTCTTTAAGATGATTATGCCAACATAAAATGTATGCCTAAAAAAATTATGCCGAAGTATTATTATGCTTTCTACGACAGATCATCTGCATGCAGTCAATCAACTCATTGAAAAATACCAGGAATATAAAATCCCGTTATACCTCGCTTTTGTTGATTATTCCAAAGCTTTCGACAGCATTTCACACACATCCATTTTTGACGCCTTAAGCAACCAAAACATTGATTCAACCTATATAAATCTGTTACGCAATATTTACAAAAATAGTACAGCCGCAATAAAACTTGAAACCACCGGCCCAAAATTTAAAATAGAGAAAGGAGTCAAACAGGGCGACCCGCTATCTCCTAAACTGTTCACCAGTACCCTCGAAGAAATCTTCAGAAAGCTGGCAGCCGAATGGAGGGAAAGAGGCATTGTCCTTGGCGAAGCGAGACTGACAAATCTACGTTTCGCCGACGATATTGTTCTCTTTTCATCCTCAGCCACTGAACTTGAACAGATGCTCCAAGAACTTAGCAATGCAAGCCTTGAGGTTGGACTGAAGATGAATATGTCTAAGACCAAAGTCATGTGCAATGAAACACCTAGAAGCATAAAAGTAGACGGGGAGATAATACAACATGTCCAGGAATACCTTTACTTGGGTTAAGTAGTCTCTTTCCAGGCGAGGCAAGATAAAGAAATCTCGAGACGAACGGAAAACGCCTGGAAGAGCTACTGGTCCTTGAAGGGGTCTATTTAAGGGTGAGTTGCCTATGGAACTGAAACGCAGGCTCATGGACATGTGTATTCTTCCCGTCTTAACCTACGGTGCACAAACTTGGTCTTTGACTAACATCCAGAAGTCCAAACTCAAGGTCTGCCAACGAGCAATGGAGCGCAGTATACTAGGCGTTAAATTAACGGATCGTGTTCGAAACACAATACTGCGCTCCAAAACAAAGATAGCTGACGTGGCTCAAAAGGCTGCTCAACTTAAATGGGACTGGGCAGGACATGTCTGCCGCATGCCGGACAAACTGTGGGCCCAAATAGCGCAGAATTGGTGCCCTGAGACAGTGAGGCGGGGTCGCGGCAGACCACGTAGGAGATGGCAGGACGAGCTGGATAGGTTCCGTCAAAACTGGAGGGAGGACGCGCGGGCTCGCGAAAAATGGAAGGAGTGGAGGGAGGCCTTTGCCCAGGAGTGGGACAGCGAAGGCTAGAAAAAAAAAAAAAAAAAAAAAAAATATTATGCCAAAACAAATTGTGCCAAAATCGTTATGCCGAAGTACATATATTAGGACAAAGAACATTATGCGAAAAGAAGGGATCCCATTTTAATGGCATGTAAACAAATACACGTGAACTCGTTGCTGCACGCACCGAATAGAGCTCGCTCATTGGTGCAAATGGCCGGTCGCGCCCCTCTGATTCCCAACGAGCGTCAGGTACACTCCCGCGCTTGTGTTGCAAACTTTCACGAAAAAAGAATATGATTTATTAATTTAGTTGTTGAATGAAAAACTTTGATTGCTAATTTTGAGGCTGGAATTTGATTTTATTAGCAGACAGATGTTGAATCTCTAAAATATATAAAGTAGCTCACTTACAACATTAGTCGCTGAGTTATCAAATCAGAAGTAAATATATTTATCGGTAGCTCGGAGTCATATTAATTTACGCTCGTAAATTGACGCTGGTTTTTTGATATTCTGTTGGAATAGTAAAGATGATGAATTAATATAATTGAAGCAGTTCTATTAACTCGTCGCCCACATATAAAAAAAGACGCTAGGTTGCAGGTGCTAAAGAAAACTTTTGTTGCCGCACATATAATTTCCCTTTTAAAAGCTACTCAATAATGATGAGATGAATATCAAAGAAAAAAAAATAAAGAAAAGATAAGAAATATATTTACCAACATATTTCGTATATTGCGGATATAAAAGTACGCGCAATTCATATATTATTAGTAACAACGACTTACAAACGAACCTAACAACAACTAATAACTCTGTGGCTCAACACACATGTTGGCACGTGTCTCTGCACCCAGAGCTTAAGGAGCTGTCCACTAATACTTGTATTTCTTGTTTTCCAGATAGTGGCATGCGCGGTGTTCAGTGTGATAGTGTATACGATGTCCTCACAACCTCTTGACATCGTCCGGTTCTGCATGTTCTTCGCCATCTCTCTCTACACCGTGTTAGTCGCGCAGAGCTTCGGTCTCATGATCGGTGCCGTCTTCAGCGTAGTTGTGAGTACCTATTCTTGTTCTATAAAAATGCTAGGAATGGCTCTCCCGAAATTAGGAAGAGAAACCTCTCTTCCTAATTTCCATTCCAACCAATTTAATAATTTTTATTTTTAATTTCCATTCCTTTTTAATTGCCATTCCTAGCCTGGCATGTAACCACATGCCAGGCCTTGTACCATGTTTTCTCCTGTAATATCTGAGTCACAGATAATATAATACTCTGAGTCTAAATTATGGATAATTATTTAGTCACATAATTTAATCTACTAGCTTTTTCTTTCTTTTTTGAATTATTGATGCTGAACAGTTTCTTATGATCTGGATTATTTTATCGATCGACATGAAACGGTCAAGCACCGCGCGTCGCCTATTGGCGACGAAACAATAGAAAATCAATTGTGTCTCATTAGCGGAGCTCGACAGATTAAGTTTACTGTAGATACATTTTACACCAAAACTAACCATAACTATTTCTTTTCCATCCAGAACGGCACGTTCTTGGGCCCAACACTGTCAGTACCGATGATGATGTTCGCTGGTTTCGGAGTGACCCTCCGGGATCTGCCCAGCTACTTAAAATGGGGTTCCTATGTATCCTACCTGAGATATGGACTGGAAGGCTTCATCGGCGCCATCTATGGGCTTGACAGGCCCATACTGGACTGCAATGAGGCCTTGTACTGCCATTACAAGTGAGTATATCCAAACTAATATTATAAATGCGAAAGTAACTCTGTCTGTCTGTCTGTCTTTTCTTCACGCCTAAACTACTGAACCGATTTCGATGAAATTTGGTATAGAGATAGTTTGAGTCCCGGGAAAGGACATAGGATAGTTTTTATCCCGATATTCCCACGGGATCGAAAGTTACGCGGGTGAAACCGCGGGGCGCAGCTAGTTTACTATATTTTATTTCCTATTTCTAGATTATTTTTATGCAGTCAACTGGGCAGTGTAATTTTGGATGATACTTTTAATTCAAAGAGACGCTATTGTTTGCTTTATGCCCGAAGCATCTATGTTGCTATCACATAATTCACGAATTTTTCGGGCACTTGTATTTACCCGCCAAATTCCAATTAACCACCGGATATGAAATGGTTCAAAAGTTATCCTAAAAAAAACTAAGCCTTTTTATCTTTAATTATTTAAAGAGGGTTTTAATTGAGACAAATCAATCATCTTTCCATACTATTATACAACTTATAAAATTATCTTACACTGCCATTTTACTTGAAATTCTTCATTGTCAACAGACATCCTCGTACATTCCTAAACGAGGTGGCGCAGTCTCCTGACGAGTTCTGGTTCGACGTGATGGCGCTGTCCATCTTCGTGGTGACCCTCAGGATCACGGCCTTCTTGCTGCTAAAGTGGAAGCTGGATGCAGTGCGGTAAATGTAAGGAGGTGGGAGTTTACCGGTAGTTAGGAGTGTAAGTTATTCATGTGTTAACATCCTCATTCAAGCGCAGGGTGTTTAAATATTTATTTGGAAAAAAAAAAACTTACTTTTTTAGATAAAGAATAGGAAGACGAATGATATATCTTTCTGTTTTTTAATCTGTTTAATAAAGTTGAGCGTAATGTGAAAAAATGAGTTGGGGTACTAATTCCAATTAATAGTCGGACACCCTTTTGGCGTGATAACGTCTTATTAATCGATGAACCGTGGCTGCACGCGCGAAAAAGCATAACTCATTGTCACGTTCCGCCTGAGCCGAGCGTGCAAGCGAGAGCGCGGAACAAGCGATAGAGAGGCACGATCGGCCTAAGAGTTCGGTTTGACGCATTGTTTTCTTACGACGTTATCACGTAAAAGTATCGTCTGTAAATCGACTTTACAGACAACCAATTTTTTTTAGTCTTCTGAATTGATTTTTGGCCTTTTTGAATAAATGTACAATAATTCAAAGTCTGGGGGACTGCAGCTACACGGAATCACTTTGTCATTGTTCAAGTTACAATGATTAATTTGCAGAAAGTTAAAAGTATCACGCTCACATTCGATTTAGACTTGTCGCTAAAAATGTTTTGAAGTACAAAAAAAACCTGCAAGTGCAGTAATCGCTAAAAAAAATTCTAAATATTTTTTTTTATGAATCAAAGATATTTTACGTATCTAAAGTAAGAAGCATTTACCTTTAAAATTTTAGATACTATTTTCATTGACGAAAGTTTCATTTAAATTAGTTTAAATGAAACTTTCTGATTTAAATATAATTTAGGGGTCCAAAGGTAACAAAACTGTGATAAGTTTCCAAAATATTTTGTTTGATTTCATGACTCAGTTCTTTGATACCTTATTAAGTTCTTTTTTCTTTCGTACAATATATATTTCTTTCGTAACTATGCAACCAATGTCGACAAAATTCAAGGCTGTGAGGGCTAAGAAGAGCAAGATATTATGACGTTCAAAAACAAAAAAAAATAAGTGCCTTTTGCTTATTTTAAGGACATTATTGTAGGTATACGTCAAAACATGGGAAAATTATGTTTAAAACCATATTTTGATTACAAATATAAAACAAAAAAGGAAGTCTTAATCATAGATACTACCTTTTAACTTTGTTGCTATTGAACAAACTTATGTTAATCACTAAACTAGCGAGAAGCAAAGTAAAACAATATAAAATATGCTTGTAATCAAAATGTTTACCAATCAGCCTTCTTAATTAATATAGGGTAACATAGGCCTGCACCGTAATTGCGTAACACACTAAATATTAAATCACATTCTGAATCATTTTGAAGGACATTGCTAATCCATTGCTTCATATGTGCGAAAAATTTGTCTGCTCAACAACGTAAATAACGCAATGAATGTTGTTGAACTGTCAAAACGAAAGCCATTCGTACTATTATTGTGTTACGCAATTACCCCGTTGGTTTCTGGAACATAAAAATCAACATCATCAACTGCTGTGATTGGTTGACTGAATAATGAACAGCCAATCGCATCACTTGACTTGCGTTTGATTTTGACGCGTGGGTAATTTTCGATCCAGAAACCAGCCGTTAGTGGATATTATAATTGTTGTATGACATGATATCGTACCTACCTGTTAGGACACATAATGTACACAAATATTTGTGTTATAGAAAACGCCAACATTTGCGGCAGCCGCGGTAGTAAAAAGTGGGAGCGAGACTGTAGTGTTTTTAAACATTCGCCGTTTTATTCGCACGTTTTATGACCGCGTCTGTTGGCGTTGGCGTTTATATGTAGTAAACTTGCCTATGTTAGTTGCTCAATTAGGTATTTATTTGTAACTAGGAGTAGATCTATATACTTATAGGCTGTACTGAACTATTATATGTAGGTAGATAGAAAACTAAGATTATGTGGTGATAATTTTGTAAATATGTTTTTTGTAACATTAAAATTTTTAATTTTTGGTAATTAGGTGTGTTTTGTTTTATTATGATAGATTACAAAATGGCATGTTATACCTACCTACTTATGTATATCCCAAAGGACAAGTCTCAAAGGATGAATGACGACCAAAATAAAAGCGCGGCACATTGTATCTGATGTATTTATTTTTTTATAAAAAATTTCACTTATGAAGTACACCAGACCAACCACATTTTGTTTTGTAAATAACATGAGTATTATTTTATTAGATACCATCACCACTTCCTGAGAAAATATTATACCTGTTATAGTCAGTTTACCTACTATACAACGTGGTGCTACAATGGCGACATTAATTTAACACACGGGTATGGATAGTGGCCAGTAATCATAAAAAAATTATAACTACTACCTGCGCCGCTCGCCGACATCATCATTTCAGCCGAAAGACGTCCACTGCTGGACATAGGCTTCCCTCAAGCACCTCCACTTCGACCGGTTTTGTGCTTCTCGCATCCAACGAGTTCCTGCGGCCTTCACAAGGCGCCGACATAGGGCTCTCTAATTCCATCAATTTGCCACTATTTTCACGCTATTCGTGTTAATTTCTTTGATGCGATATTAAGGGCTTGTTCCCACGAACTCCAAATCTATTGTTCTCCAAAAAATTTCTTTCCATACATTGATTCCCAAGGGCTCCATAATTTTATTAGTTAAAATAATAAAATATTAAAACTGTTCCCAGCGGCTCCAAAACAAATCGCGTAAGATCAACAAAACACAAATTGCTAAAATTAATGTTATAATTTCGTGGTAAATAGTTTCAGTACAAATGTAGTCACAAATCAATATTATGCTAAGTATATACTTATATAAGTACTTACCTATTATAAAATTGAAAACAATAATCTCACAATGCACTTTCTGTCATCAAAAATTTACTTTATTACAATTATTACTCACAATATGAAGTTAAAGAATTAAAAATAACAGTCTTCTCATTTAAATTGACCTTAATCTACTTTTCAACATACTTGCTCGTAAAGTGGCTCATAATGAACCGCTTTTAGGTGCATAATGCAGTGTATTAAAAACGCATGCTATTTACTTTATGTTATTAACAGAGAAAAAAAAAGATTATTAAAAAATGTTGGGTACTTTTAAAACTTTTCGTAACTTTAATCGATCTCTTTCTGTGACTGCTAATCTATGCTTATCATTATATAGTGATTACTGGTTCTCTGCTTTTTCGCCGAAAATTGTTTGCCAGATTTACTCTTGCTAACTAACGTTTCGCAGAATTTTATTTCGCCGAATAATCATTTGCCAACTTATCATATAATTTTGTTTTATTTCCCAACCTCACAGTTACCAACTGAACGTTTGGTCTGCTTTTCATAATGACACTTTTTAGAATGCCAACTTTCAAGTATAAATTTAAAAGTCATAAAACTAATATAGTAAATTTATTTACAAGGATGCCATTTCATTTGGGACAAATTATATACAGGTAGTTATTGTTATTATTTTTTACTTTATCTTGAATGTGACCTAACCTGTTTCCTTTTACAAAAGTGATTCGCTTCCGGCACATCGCCGGCCGCTGCCGTGGCACGCCCGCTTTGCTCGCTCGGCTCGTGCGTTTTTTGTCATACTGTAACCTAACCTAACTTAAAAAAGAACAGGCGAAAAGGCAGAGAACCCAATGTATGAAAAGGGAACTGTTACACTGACAAAATGTCATTCGTCAAAATTTGCTAATCGTTAGTAGTCAAAGTGAAACATCGGCGAAACGTTGGTTGGCAAGTGAGAATCTGGCAAACAATTTTTGGCGAAAAGGCAGGATACCGTGATTACTATATACTTAACAATATTATTTTTGATGCGAAAATGTTCCTTACTTGTCTCACTTTTTCAAAATCTGTCAAATGCAGAATCTATTAAATATATCATCTGTCAATAGTAGATTATGATGTCAAAAGTAGAATCTTTCAAATGTTGACTTAACGGATAATTTGTTTGTTGAATCATAAATTAATTTTATTGTAAATATACATTTTTTTTTGCAGTTTGTACTTTAAAATTTTTGGAGCCAATGGGAATGATTTTATTTAATAATAATAAATTTGGGTTTATTTTTGGAGCCGTTGGGAATAAAATTTTGGAGCCGTTGGGAATAAGCCATATTAAGATCCGTAAAGCCGGCAAATGACTCCTGCGCTACTGTTCTAAGTACAGGTTGCTCCACCAAGATGCTATTTTAGAAAATTGAAAACAAATCAATTATTATTAATAATAACGTTTAATGAAATTAAAATCCATACTAATATTATAAATTCGAAAGTAACTCTGTCTGTATGTACGTTACCTTTGCACGCATAAACCACTGAACCGATTTAGATGAAATTTGGTATAGAGATAGTTTTGAGTCCCGGGGAAGGACATAGGATAGTTTTTATCCCGATATTCCCACGGGATCGACACTTATGCGGGTGAAACCGCGGGGCGCAGCTAGTATGTTCATAAAACGAAAACACGAAACCTTATACTTACGTGTCTTAAATTAATGTCGCCATTAATACGGCACACTGTATACAACATCATGACTCCTGACTTTAATCCGAGTACCTAAGTACTTCATTCAAAAAAGCCCTCTTCAAAAAAAAATTTTTTTTTTCTAAGTAAGAGAGAGAGTGTAACTAGAATAAACTTAGAAGCTATAGGTACCAGGGCTAACTTTTTTTGAACAAATTTTTCCTCATTCCTTTCTGTCCCCAAACGTAGTCGATAAGGTGCCACTGCGCATAGTAGCAGATTGTTAATACTACATGAAAAGAGATATATACAGCGACCAATAAGGTGTTACTAGCCGTTGTGAGGAACGCGTACACAGCCTTACCCCTGAGAAGATCCACGTACACCCTGCAAAGAAAAAATTACAGTTTTAGAGGACAGTATCTAGACTCTGGGACTCTCTTCTTTATGTATCACACTTGTTCTGTTACCTCTGCGATGGAGAGATATTATTGATAGTTACTAAAAACCCTCCTTTTGGGCTTCGCCGCAGTCGGGTAAAAACTCAAAATGATTTCGAAAATTATTTAAGCTGGACTGAGAACACAAAATTAAATCTTCAGAACGAGAATGTTTTATTGCCGTAAGTTCTAGGTGATTTGAGTTCGATTGTCAGTACGTAAATCCTAACTAATATTATAAATACGAAAGTAAGTTTGTTTGTTACCTTTTCACGCCTAAACCACTGAACCGATCGGTTCAATTTTGCATGCAAAATTTCAGGACGACCGGTTCAGTGGTTTAGGCGTGAAAAGGTAACAAACAAACTTACTTTTTGTTAGGAAGTCTCGGGCAGCAGCTAGTTACACATAATGGACAATATTAACCAAATCAAAATCGTTTATTTGCATAAAACGTGGTAGGTAGGTACAAAAGACGTTACATAAAATTTCAGTACAAAGACACATTCCGCCATGTATCTAATGATGGCATGCAAATATTTAAAATAGATACAGTAGGTATGTTATAACATACAGTAATACGTAGACAAATTAACACGATTTTTAGGTATTAGTTAGTTTTTGGGCTATATCCTTAAAGTTAACAATCCGGTTAATCCGCATGTTTGCGAGAGGCAACTAAGTATTCATCATAATCATCATCATTTCGGCCGAAAGACGTCCACTGCTGGACATAGGCCTCCACCAAGCACCTCCACTTCGACCGGTTTTGTGCTTCTCGCATCCAACGGATTTTTATGGCAACTAAGTATTAGGAAGTTTTTTTTTGTTTAGCCTATACTGTCCCACTGCTGGGCAAAGGCCTCTAGGTCCTTCCAGGAACTCCTCCCCGCGCCACCTCAAACCAGCCCTCGCGGTACGCGTCCAGGTCATCTCGCCACCGCTTTCTGGGAAGTTTTATTTGTCAAAAATATAACCAACCTATTTCGTTATGGCCTTGGTTTACCTATGTAGTATGGCACTGGTCTGCAGCAAACTAAAGAGTTCATCAAGAAAAAACACTAAATACTTACATAAGTGAATATGCAGATGCTAATCCCAGCAAGAGGACAAGCCTAGGTTTCATACTGTCAGGCCTCCTTCGAGGGGTAAGCAGTAAGTCAACGATGACTGTCACCATGGATATTGTATGCAAAGAATGCTGTGCCCAGTACGGTACGTATTCAAACACGCGAGGGGGCGCTATAATATGGGCATGGGACTTGAACAGCATCCAGAATGTCACGTCTGCGAACTGTAAATAATTTATAGCATCATGAGTGAGCGAGTGCTTTGCTTTTTTTTACTTTTTGGTGTGGATCATCTTGCTTAACGAAGCCTATGTTTTTTTTTCATGTCTAAAACATGTCTAACTCTACCAAATCTAAAATGTTACCTATTCCCTTCATAAGTTGTGGCAGCACGTGTTTTTTTTATTTTGTCGGTTTATATAAAGTTGTTTTTAATATACTGATTGTTACTAAAAATTGTTTTATTTCATGTACCTATCCAAGCATCGTGACAAGTAGATAGATAGAATATGCTTTATTGTATGCCATACATTGTTACTTATAAAAAAGCACATACATACATTATTTATTAAAATTGTTTGAACTTCATTTGAAAATAAAAGGTTTCGTACTCCTGCTTCTGCGAGCCTCTTTTTTCTAATGTTATAATAAATGGAGTATAGACAGTTAATACTTAGGGTCGGTTCACATCTGACGGAAAATGCGTCGGACGTAACTTCGATTGCGTCTATTTATTCGCTCGACGCACTAACGCATCATCGGTTGAGTGTGAAAGGTTGAATGTTTTATCATATAATTGTCTGCTGGCGTTACGCGACCGATAATACGCGACGCATCTTCCGTCAGATGCGAACCGCCCCTTAGTTTCAAAAGCCTTCTTATCCTTAACTAGCTTCAACGCACGACTTCATCCGCGTGAAATTCTTGTTCCCCCGACCCCGTCGCATCGCACAGTCTTCCTGCGCTATTACTTAGTTTTGGACATTTTTTTCTTTTTGCTCGACTCCTATAGGTTCTAGCGTGATGGTAAATAGCCTATAGCCTTCCTCAAAAATTGGGCTATCAAATGCAAAAATATTTCTTCAAATCCGACTGGAAGTTCCAGAGACTAGTGCGTTCTACAAACTCCTCAGCTTTATTATTAGTAAGTATAGTATAGATTAAAACTAGAACAACAATAATTCTGCTATGTACGCAAACTGCAGTTCAATTTCAATTTAGGCATTTATATTTGTCTCTCTACACAGAACAAAGAGTTTTGTCCAAAAAAAAAACAACCGACTTAAAAAAAAAACACTGCAAAGTGATAAATAACTTTAATTTCGGAAGTCTGTGTCGTTGGTTCCGCATTTTCGTTTTCTGACACCGACTTCCGAAATTAAAGTTATTTATCACTATGCAGTGTTTTTTTTTTGAAGTCAGTTGTTTTTTTAGTAAAATAGTTTTATTTTTCACTTTTTAGTTGTACCTACCCCACACAATTTCAATTAACACTAATGTATTGAAGACACCGACTAGAAGAATCATCAAAATTCGCAGAGAAATGCCGGAGATGCAGTACATTTATGCATATAACTTCGTACATAAGAATAATTACCTAATGTATTGTATACTAAAACCTTCCTGAAAGTATGTAGATCACTTTAGCGAAAGAATTATCAAAACGGTTCATTAGTTTTTGAGAAAATCGCGGACATACAAACATACATACATACTCCTTTTTTGAAGTCGGTTAAAAATATACAATTTCTCACAAAGTTATTTTATTAGGTCAAGTCAAGTCTTCGATTAGGCTGATAAAATTGAATAGTTAACACACAACATTCTAATTTATCTTTGTTCTCTGCATCGATTTAAGTATGAAGTGGTTTCAAAGGGATATTCCTTTAAACAAAAGATAGTTTGTCGATTTATCTGCATATTAATTTATCTGTTATAGCAGCCAGCACTATGTGACCTCTTGTTTTTTTTCATAACATCAAGGTCTGCTATAAACACGTCCCTGTCATTTTCTTTTTTTCAGCAACTAATTAATAAATACAATATGATGACCCTCTAAAAATTGCAAAAAATGTCCTATTTTTACCGCCGTGATTAGAGGACTACCAGAATAATTAGAAAAGTTTTTAACATAAAAAAAATGATAGGAACCTACATGTACATACTCTTAAAATGTTAGTGTAAAAAATAATTGAATCGGCTCAGTTTTCGAGGAGAAAATATATATATATATATAGTCCTCTTCACCGTATCCGGCGACAGCGACCCCGACTACTTCTCTTTCCTTTCATGAGCTCTTTGATGACTAGCAAAACCAAATTTGGTCTTGAAAACCCGGTCACACCGTGTACAGAAGAGCTGATCAGCATCGTTGTATGTATATGCATAGGAAGGCTTTGGGCGGCTTTTGCATATTTGGCGTTCCTTGTCCAGGTCTTCTAGACGATTTGTTTCAAAACATTCAGTTGCTTTGCAGATTGAAGTGCGCCACCTCTCTCGGTTTCGAGCAAGCTCTTGCCACCGATCAAAGGGAATGCCACAGGTCGTAAGGTAACGTTTGAGGACATCTTTGCAGCGCAGGTATTGCCCGCCCTGTGCACGTTTTCCTTGGGCAAGTTCTGAGTAGAAAGCGGTTTTAGGTAGTCTACTGGTATCCATGCGCTGCACATGACCACACCATCTCAGTTGGATCTTCATCAAAATTGCCTCCATGCCCATCATTCCAGTGCGCTTTAGCACCTCCGAGTTGGGAACACGATCCTGCCATTTTATTCGAAGGATAGACCGAAGACACCACATGTGAAAAGTGTCAAGTCTTTTGATATCACCTCTATAGAGACACCAGGACACGAGGAGAAAAAGGGGGAATATGAAACGTCGATCTCGTTAAAATGTTTGTGATAATTTCGGTCCGAGCTGCAGCTGTCCCTATCACACACTACGGGGGCATAATTGAGGTAAGACGACGGCAATAGTTTCTTCAAATACCTATTTTTCGAATACCTCGCAGGCCGCGTCCCCTTTTATGTCGCACGAGCTATAAAATAGTATAGTATACGATACGTGTGACTCTTGCACCCTCCTCGTTGCGCTCGGGCGCTAATTTCACGCCGTGCAGTAATGAACAACGTTATGATTGTTACGATTACGTCCCACGTATCGTAATGTACAATTTTTTCTACGTCATCATAATAAAGAATATCAACTTATCAACTTATAGGTAATCCTGTCAGCCTTTATATTTTCGCAAACAATCTGACCAAAGTGCAGAGTCCATCAGCAAGGTAAGCTATACACTAGATAGGCCAAACTATAATAATATATTAATTCATCTGGCCGGTAGAATCAAGCGACAAGCGTTTAACCAATCCATGTTCTATCTGCACTTTAGACAATTTATGTAGGTAATTTATTATGAATAGAATAACGGCCGAAATTAATAACCAATCTAATCCAATATCTCTAGATTTAAGATGGAAAATTCAATCCAGATTTGTAGTAAAGTGTAGCTAAACACGATCCGCAGATTGCAATTACAATCTTTTCAACCAATCGATCTTTGAGTGGACGGATCACAGACTACAGATGGACTTTCGAAAATGACAGTTTGAGTACGTAGTACTATTAAGTATTCTGTGGTTTGAGTGTGTCAATAACCTTTGCCTTTAGGCTTAGGCTATCAAAATTAGCAGTAAAGTTACTGCTGACTGACTCCCCGAATTAATTATTTCATTCTATACCAAAAATGAATAATATTTATTATTATCAAATCAAATATTCACATGTATATTATACTCTCCCCACAAAATACCCAATGGTGTTGAGCATTGAGCTTCCCCGCAGTTTGAGGAAATCCCCACAATTGGCAACGCTGCTACTCGGACACCACGCCATAGGTAAAACGCGTCCTGGCTTTAGCCGTGTCTTGACATTCCTTTTTACCTATACTCCATTTATTATAACACTAGCTTCTGCCCGCGACTTCGTCCGCGTGAAATTCGTACTTTCCTCTAAAAGTTTCGAAAATGTATGTTGGTATGATCTTTATAATTAATTTAGATAAATAAGTATTCGGGCCAATTTTTAAGTTTATAGAACCAACGAATCAGATTTTTCAAATAAACTGTATCCCCGCTTTTCACCCCCACAGGGGTGGAATTTTGAAAAATCGTTTATGATGTGTTCATAACTTGACTCAAAGTTTATTTATACCAATTTTCGAGCTAATCAAGCCACGCAGTAAAATCCTCCCCTTTAAAATTAACTACCTCTTTTCACACAGTTAGGGGTAGATTTTCGAAAAACCCTGATACCGTAATTATTAATTATTTTTAGTCCTTAGTATAAATACTGAGTTTCAAGTTAATCGGACAGGGCGTTAAAATTCTTCCATACAAATTTTGATGAATGAATTACATTACAGGGCTTTCATTTAATATTATTTAGTTTTTACATAAAATATTGTCGTGTCACTGTTTAAAATCTAAAAGAAGCAGGGGCGGACAGTACCGGGAACGTTTTTCATGTCACTATAACTCTACCCAATCTAAAATGTTACCTATTCCCTTCATAAGTTGTGGCAGCACGTATTTTTTTTTATTTTGTCGGTTTATATAAAGTTGTTTTTAATAAACTGATTGTTACTATAAATTATTTCATTTTATGTACCTATTCAAGCATCGTGACGAGTTGATAGATAGAATATGCTTTATTGTATGCCATACATTGTTACTTCCAAAACAAGCACATACAATCATTATTTATTAAAATTGTTGGAACTTAACTTGAAAATAAAAGGTTTCGTACTCCTGCTTCTTCGAGCCTCTTTTTTCTAATGTTATAAAAAAAGGAGTATAGATTTGTTTCAAGGCAAGCACATTTATTAGTTCTATAGACTAACTACAATAGAGTCGCACAACTAGCAATTATGTATAGTCAACGCACATACATAGCAAATAGCAACAGTTTCAAATTGCAGTAGTTTATTTCGAAGCAATAAGGTCGAGTTTCTTAGTTCAAGAGTTGCGGTTGACAACTGAGGAACAATTCTCGAAATTTTAAGAACGTTCACAGTCAGAAGGTCAATTCTCGTAATTTAAAACGTTCAAAATCTAGTCGCAGTCTCATCTCGGCGACAAACAAAATGTCAAAAACTTGTCAAAATGTAGGGAAATTAGAGTTGTTTTTGACAGATTGAGACTGAAATCAGACTGAACGATCTTAAAATTACGAGAATTACCCCTCTGATCTCAGTCTCAATTTGTCAAAAATACCTCTAATTTCCCAATACTTTTGACAAGTTTTTGACATTTGTTTGTCGCCGAGATGAGACTGCGACTAGATTTTGAACGTTTTAAATTACGAGAATTATTGGCCTTCAGATGTAGCCAACGTTAACTAACTAAAATATTCACTGCACTATACTAATAATAAAGCTGAAGAGATTGTTTGTTTGAACGCATCGGATTTTAAAAAAACCTTTTTGCATTTGATACCCCTTTTCTTGAGGAAGGCTTATCCTCAAAAATTGGGCTATCAAAATTTTAAGACTATATTAAGCGAAAAGAAGTGTAGCCCGGTAAGCCCGGGCAGGTCGGGGCAACAAGAAATTTGGAGATCAGCTATATAAGGTGTAAAAAAATTAACTGCAAGAACTTTAAGAGGTGCTTTAGACCATCGAACTGAACAACTTTCACTATGCGACCAACTCTGAAATCACGAAAAAAAAATCAGCTGTTTCATACATTTTGGCCGAGTAGGTATTGAACTTTTGTATGAAACAGCTGATTTTTTTTTCGTGATTTCGGAGTTGGTCCCATAGTGAAAGTTGTTCAGTTCGATGGTCTAAAGCACCTCTTCAAGTTCTTGCAGTTAATTTTTTTACACCTTATATGTATATTAGTAGGTCCAAAATCCAAAATCAGCCAAGGGAAAAAAGTGTGTCATCTAAGTTAGGGATGTCCACCCGAGCATTTTCACTACGGCACCAAATCTCTACGACCGTACCAACAGCTGTTTTCTTTAAGTCAATTTTTTTTTTAGCAATGATGGCCCGTGGTAAAGGCCTCAACTTGCGAGTTGTAGGTCGTAGGTTCAAACCCAGACAGGCGCTTTACTTTGTGTAAATTATTTCATCACCACTGCTCTCAAAACGGTGAAGGAAAACATCGTGAGGAAACCGGCATATCCTAGAACCAAAAATTCGAAGATATGTGACATCTACCAACCCGCACTGGACCCGTGTGGTGGATTACGGCCCACGCCCTTTCACAGAGAGGAGGCCTGTGTCCCAGCAGTAGGAATATTATAGGCCGATTATGTTATGTTATGTTTATTTTATTTCATTCTCGACTCTGTTTTACTTTTACAAATTAAGTGGTTATGGGTATAGCTACATAAAATATAATATCGCTGTGATATGGTGACATTAAAGAAAGCCATATTTTAAGTTGACCTTCACCAATACCACAGAATACTTAATAGTATCCAATATCCTGTTGTTTCTTCCTTTTTTGGGCAGTAAGTACTTACTTTCATTATTCATACTTGTGTATGAGAAAATCCTGAAACCTTTTAGAAATACTTATGCTATAAAAATCTAGTTGAAGGAATGGTCGTAGAGATTTGGCGCAATAGTAAAAAATTATAAGGAGAACTTCCCCGACCAGGGTAGCACATTTTTTTTTTGCTGGCCAGCAACTTTGGGTTTTGGTCCCGACTTTGTATGAAACGTGACTGGTATCCTTTCCTGCGGACGAAGTCGCGGGCAGATGGATGCAACTCACCGTCGTGATCGGCATCAAGATGGAGGTCATGACGACATCTCGGAGTACCCTCAGAGGTTCCACGTGAGGAGGCTCTTCACCACGCTTTTCACACCAGTCGCAGTATATGCAGAGAGGCAGGTATGCTAGTGTTACTATCTAAAATTAAAATTTTAGAATTATTATAAAAGAAAAAACATGGAACTAAAGATAGCGGAAGGAGCAACTTCAAAGATAATTTTGATAAGAGTAAGACGTTGTGTTGTTTTGTTTTTGTTGAAAATAGCAATGAGATAGTAATTGAAACGAATTTCAATTGGAGTAATGACCCCTGTATTAAATTTTTTTAAACATACCTATTTTATTGTTTTTATTTCCCTGGCGATTTTTTTAACGTTATTTTGTTTCGTGATATCCTGACACGGAGACAGAGAAAAGCTGGAGTTACGGATTCCGGCACTTTATAATTACGAGGAATAAAGAAAACAGTACGATAACATAATAATAATAATATCAGGGCAAAAAGATAATATACTCGTAGCAAACTTGTTTAAGTTAAAGCACAAAACATTGAGATAATGCTTTTGGTCTCATGATTTACCTATTAGTTAGACAACATTGAACTTGTACAAAGAATAAAACATATTTACATTGAACAAGCATGTAATGAGTTTCCACCGGATGCGGCTGTACGCCCTAACGAGAGGATCTTCGTCTCCTGTCACATCAATATTCAGGGTCACCACTGCAGTCACCACAAGAAGTGCAAACGCCAAACTATACCACACCAGCCTTATATTTAACAAAGAGTACCCCTTAATCTTCACGAATTTGATCTTTAATGACTGATCAGGCATTTTAAATGTAACCAGTGAACCACTTTTACTGGATTGTCCGTGAACGCGTCTCCGTATTGAGCGAGTTGTAAACATACTGACGTAATATTCGTATTTTAGTCTATGGATTTGCAATGTAATAAATAGAATTATCTATATATATAAAAGGAGAAACTGACTGACTGACTGACTGACATATCAACGCACAGCCGAAACTACTGGGACTAGGAATGTGAAATTTTGCACACCACTTCCTTTTATAATGTAGGGGAGTACTAAGAAGGGGTTTTTGGAAATTCAACCTTTAAGGGGTGAAAAGGGGGGATTTTGTTTGTATGTAAAATCTCATTCCCTGAGTTGATGAACTTGAAACTTGGCACGAATACTTATCTAAGTAAATTATGAAGGTTGACATTTTTTGTTTTTCTAAACTACCCCCTAAAGGGGGATTGGGGGAGTCAAAATTTGTATGGAAGAATTTTAACGCGCGGTCCGATTAACTCGAAACTCAGTATTTATACTTAAGACCAACAATAAAGAATACAGTGTATCAGGGTTTTTCGAAAATCTACCCGTAACTGCGTGAAAAGGGGTACCTAGTTAATTTTACAGGGGAGGATTTTACTGCATGGCTTGATTAACTCGAAAATTGGTATAAATAAAGAATTAGAAGAATTAGAAGTTTAGAATTTTTGTCTGTTTGTCTGTTTGTATGTTTAGTTATCCGAGCATCACGTAAAATGTACGAAATCAATGTAGATAACTTTTATACACAACGATTTAGCGTAACTTGAAGTAACATTTAGTTTTTGTTTCATTGCAATCGGTTCAGTCTATCAAAAGATTTTTGAATTTAAAGTGTTCCAGAAGAAAAATTAGTTAACGTGTGTTAATGTGCACTTGGTCTCACAACTTCACGTTTATATATATTTGCGTTAATAATTATATAAATTGAAGTAACATTGAGTTTTTTGTTTCATCGTAATCAGTTCACACCTAAAAAATGTAAATTAGAAAATTATAAGTTTTTCTGATATAAATATTAAAACAGCGCCATCTATGGACAAAATGACTAACTTACAATACAAATATATAAAAATAAAAAAAAAACAAAGGACACTTAGGCGTCGAAGTATTCATCCGCATCGCTGTCATCCGGAAACGTGCCCAGAAGACTGGCAGCATTGCCACGTTGAATGGCAATGCTAATTCTTTGGCCAAAGAACGACCCAGCCCTCTGGTCACGTGAAGTATCGACCAGCCGGCGAGAAATTTCCTTAAAAAGGAGACGCGCGCTCGGGCCCCATGACCCGAGCGTTTCGACCCCAAACGGCTCAAAGCTGTAGTTGCCCATAAGGTTAAAGTATTTGCGCCGCTTGAGGGTCTCAGCAGCTGCAGCAGCGGCGCCAGCACAGCCCGCAGTGCTAGGAACATGAGATGGCGCTAGGGTATCGACACATGTTGCGTCCCACACCAGAGGCCTACCCACCTTCCAAGGCAACAACGTCATGCCGTCTGGTCTCTTCCCATCATCACGTACCAAGCCGTTTGGTTCTAACACCGCTGGTACGCCGGCGGTGACAAGAGCTCGACGAATAATATCGTTGATGCTGGCGTGCCGTGCTATGCGACCTGCGCTCCTGCAGCAGGACAGGCCATGGTGTCCGAGACTGTCGACAGCTTCACCGCAGTGACATCGATGCGGAGCAACACAAGGTGCGCCCAAGCGGAGACACGTAGCGAGCCGAAACGATGAGTCATCCATCATTGTGCCTATGGTGGATGACGGGAGCGCCTGAAGCCACAAACCTGACTCCCATTCTCCCACAGCCAGCAGACGGGCACGCTCAACAGTATTACGTGACGTGTTTACAAGGGTATTCCGTATAATACTGCAGAGCGGCACGTCCCACCGTCTCTGGGAAGATGGGTTATCAGGCAAAACCGTATTGGGACAAGCCATTTTCCAAGCGTTCAACGCATCGGTCAAAAACGGCACTTCAAAATCGACCAGTGAGGAAGATAAAATGTTCCTGGTTAATTTATCGGTACTGTGGAATATTAATTTTGAAAAGTCTTTCCGAGACGTCATTAAAATTTTGTATCTTCTCCTCAATGAACGTTGGAAAGGATTCGTCAAAAATTGGGGACCCTAGAAGGAGAAGAGAGTTTCTTTCCATAATTTTGATATTTGGAGCTATTGTATTAAATTTTGCAATGGTTGTCTGTCTGTCAGTCGTTGGGGAAGATAAATTTCGCATTTTGAAAGGTTAAGGTCTAGGCCAATGGAACTGAATTTTTCTTTTAAAAACTGTAAATCTTTTAAGACTGTGTGTACATCACCTCCTAGGATTCCGTCATCCAAATACCATACGTTGAATTTAGAATTTAGTTGTCGAATAATTGGATTTATTGCCAAACTAAAAATGACTGGCCCAAGAGGGTCACCCTGTTGATAACCAACTGCTGATTTCAAAAGGTGGTCTTTATAAAGTAATTTAGAGGGTTGCCTGTAACATTGATAGAGAAAACTGTAAATTTTGGACAAATTTTTAAAGTGCGAAGTAAATAATAACTTGCAATTTGAGTCAAGTAGTTTTATTTACTTCGTAGTTTGAAATTTTATTTGTCTTCATTCTCATTTTGAAAGTTTGTGTTTTGTTCAATATTTTATTTGTTTGGTTCAGTTCTTTTTCTGAAAATGCATTCTAGAAAAAAAAAAAAAACAAACCTTTCGCAGCGTAGCCGAGATGCGAAAAGGGCGAGATTAAGTAGGTCCCAGGAATCAGAAGAAGAACATGAAGTGAGTTGCGGGGGTAGACATAAGTATTGGATGCTTTTCCCATGGTCAACTATACGTAGCTCTTTCACGCGTAAACAACTCCAATAACCTTTTTGTGTACGCTCCAGATGGTTCCACAGCTAATGTTGTTTATAGAGAAGCACTAGCATAAATAAAAAATAAAGATTTGAATCGGTATCCTCGCAGGATACCGACGCATATAAATATTGTTAAGTTCCGACATCCACGCGATCGAAGTCGCGGGCACAGCTAGTCTATAATATGTATGTATTTAGAAATATATAAGTATGTTTATCAGCTGTTGTCTAGTACTCACAACACAAGCTCTGCTTAGCTTGGGACTAGATGGCGTTGTGTGATAGTTGTGGAATATTATTATTATTATTAAATAAATGATAAAGATCATAAACATACATTTTCGAAATTTTTAGAGGAAAGTACGAAATACACGCGGATGAAGTCGCGGGCAAAGTGCTAGTTTATTAAGAGTATGATAGTCGATAATTTTTTTTGAACATTGCATTCGTGTCTTATCTTGGTAATATTTTTGTAAGACTTACCTAACGATAAAATATAGATTATCATCAAAAATCCTAATGCAAAGTAGTTTTATGTTAAAGAATAATAAAATTAGGTATATTCTTTGCACAGCCGTTGGTCGCGGTTGTCGTTTGTAGATCTTTGACAGTCATGATGGGTAGTCAAAAGCCCAAAGTCTGACAACCAGTCTTACCTCTTCCGCAACCTACTTACAGCGTAACTGGGCTGTGGAGGTCAAATAGGCAGTCACTCCATGTAAAATACTGCGGAGCGCAACCGTCCGGCAAATCCGGGTCGAGCTTCGCGCCGGGTCTACGGGTCTGGCGAAACCACCTGCCGACCGTCACCATTCCTGGCGTCTGCAGCGTGGCACACCCGCTGCGGTCATCTTCACACCAGGCTTAGCCAGGAGAGTACTGTGCTACTCTCAAGGGAATTAAAGGAATTTTGTGACCATAGAATTACCTAACCCCTTTCTTTCCTTTTATCTACCTAATGTAGTTTTTTATGTTAACAATTTACGTGGTCTTATTACTCTCAAGGGAATTAAAGGAATTTTGTGACCATAGAATTACCTAACCCCTTTCTTTTCTTTTATCTATCTAATATACTTTTTTATGTTAGCAACTAGCTTCTGCCCGCGACTTCGTCCGCGTGAAATTTCACCCTCCCTCCATTCACCCTCTTAGGGTTGGAATTTCGAAAAACCCTTTCTTAGTGGACACCTACTCTTCACAAAGAACGCACCCTCCAAATTTCATGTCTCTAGGACCAGCGGTTTAGGCTGTGCGGTGATATATCAGTCAGTCAGTCAGGACTTTGTATTTTATATATATAGATTTACGTGGTCTTATTTCATCTCCACTACGTAAACATCTTCCGTCACATTGGCCAACCTTTTCCCAATTACGTTGGCATAGTTGGGAAAAGGCTAGGCAGATGATGATGATTCATTGCAATTTGCAAAGTAACGTCAGAGCGTTGAACGCACTTTAGGTACTTATCTAATCCGCATCCGAGAAATGTCGGTCCGAAGAATTTATATTATGCCTACTTGTTTTATTTTTGTTCGGCTGGAGTTTCTTGCCTCTATAGGAAACGACCAATTGGAACCGTGCGCCTGGGCTTACGTTTCATAAGTGCCCATGTAGGTTTACTTATGTGAACTAAAATATTTTGAACTCCGACTTCTTCTTCGTCTTTGTCCTATCGATGATTCGTTGTGGATTCCACATAACTCCGACTACTGAGCACTGCATGCACATCATTTTTCTTATAGTGTTGAAGTATGCTGCCTAGCGACTTGCCTCTTTGGTTGTCTGCACATCTATTAATCATGACCATAGAGACTCTCACTTACGTTACTTATAACAAAAAAAAATTCAACCGAATTCAAAAATCAAAATCAAAATATTTTATTTCACATAAACCTACATGGGCTCTTATGAAACGTCAGAAGCGCACGGTTCCAATTAGTCGTTTCCTATGGAGGAGAGCCGGCAAGAAACTCCACGGTTACTCTTTCAAAAATAATTGGCTTTTACAATGTTTTCAAAGGGGTTTGAAGATTTTTGTATGGAGGGTGGCCCTAAGGTCGGCCGCCATTTTGATTTTTTTTCAGAATCGCGGTGCACAACAAAAGTTATATATTTAGATAGAGGACACTTATACAAATAAAAAATGTTAAATAACATAATATCCTAAAGCGTCAAGTTTCTGAGTTATTCACCGAAATATAAGTCGAAAACAACAAGGAATTTTTTGTTTTTTTGTCCCTACAGATAAGCATATTGAACTATTGAGGTAATAGAAACGTTATAAAACATTTATGGAGAAGAAACAAATGAAATATAGACATTTTTGAAATAAATAATTAAACACGGCAATTTATAGTTCGTTTTTTTAATCCCTGAGACTAATCTGACAAGTGTAATGTCAAACTTCTATACTAAAAAAAACGAAAACACAAAAGACTTAAATGTCAGATTAGTTTCTGGGATTAAAAAACGAACTATAAATTGCCGTGTTTAATTATTTATTTAAAAAATGTCTATTCTTCATTTATTTCTTCTCCATAAAGGTTTCATAACGTTTCTATTACCTCAATAGTTCAATATGCTTACCTGGAAGGAAAAAAAACAAAAAAATCTTAGTTGATTTTGACTTATATTTCGGTGAATAACTCCGAAACCTGACGCTTTAGGATATTATGTTACATAACATTTTTTGTTTGTATAAGTGTCCTCTATCTAAATATATAACTTTTGTTGTGCACCGCGATTCTGAAAAAAAATCAAAATGGCGGCTGATTTTAGGGCCAAAACCTTCAAACCCCTTTCAGTAGGTATGGGAGGACCGCTTATGTGGCGTAGGCCTGTCAACAAGTACCAGGAAGGTACTTGATAAATTAAAAAAATGGTCTACAGATCTCAAGTCTACAAGGCCTACAAAGTCCTCACATTTACAAAATAAGAATATATCAAAAGAATAAATAAAAATAAAATACATATATAAAAATCTACTAAAACCAAATATTATGATTGACATTACAACCACTAATAAAGAGGTGAAAATTTTCTACAATTGTCTGGATATAATGTCAAATAATAAAAAGGTTATGTCAAAGAAGTACGTAAAAATAAATAAAAAATTTACATCGTAATTTGAGAGCAGTTAATAGACATTTACCTACCTAGTTATGCCGTTAGTCAGGGAAGCCACATGTGCAGAAGGAGTTATTGCCAAACTAACTTGTCTTCAACGTAGTACGCCATTATAATGTTGTAGGTGTTCCTGGCACCCACATGGTACCTATAAGTACAGGTATGCGACCATGGCTATACTTTGACCATTTTTTAAGTACCTATGTCTTGATTTCTATCTAAAATATTTTCTTGTTTAGTACTTTTTAGATCATTTATATTTTTCCGTAGTCGGGTTACAGTTGCAACTTTTTTTTATTACCTACCCAAGCATCTTATCAGACAAAACCATAGAAATTAGTAAATGAAAGCACTTTTGCATCAATAATTTTCTATATGCACTTTAGATTGTGTTATCTAAGTCCCTGGGGGACTCAGGAGAGTGCACCATCGATGTGATAGCGGAAAGTGCGATCCGACAGAAAGTCTCATAAGATGAGCACGGGACGGTCTGGCACTTTGAGTAGGTAGAGCTTATACAAGTATAATAAGCCATTGCGCCAAACTTTGTCGAATGCTTTCGCTATTTCGAAGAACAACACGCCCGTCGTCGCACCGCGCTAGAAGCCAACGCTGAAGTGCTCTACGATGCGGTGGACCTGTTGGATGCACGAGTGTTTAGTTCTGAGACCAAACTGCTCGTTAGGGATAAGGCTCTTTGCTTCAGCATAGTCCTTGAGACGCTTATAAATAAGCCTCTCGTAGATTTTGCTAAGAACATTAAGCAAACTGATGGGGCAGTAACTGGTGGGCTCAGACTTGGGCTTGCCTGGCTTGGGGATACCGACAGCAGACTGCCCCAACCTCTTCGTTATAATTCCTCACATCCTAAAATCACCACGCTGAGCCCAAATTCCCATAATTTCGCAGAATCGGTTTATTGCCCGTTTTGTTCAATTTCTCAATTGTTTCAAGGATCCGTTTTAGGTTTTGCCCCAGCTCAAGTTATGGCAACCAGATGTGGAACCAGTATTGTTTGTTAAAATTAGAAATTGGATATTTTACAAGTTTCTATAGAATTCATTGAATTATTGCATTCGAACTGTCCGCCAGTACTTTTTCTTAGATTTTATCCCATTGAATAGAGAATTTGTGTTTCTAACCATATGCCGATTTCAAAATGAATATAATATTTTGTTATTAATAGGACTAAGTGACAGACCGTCACAACGTTGACATTAGCGTAGATTACTATTATAAATGAGATTATAAACTAGGACATTAGGATGTCGACGTCAAAAAATGAGCATTTGAGCTCGGTTGACAGAATGGGCCCCTACTGGAATAACCCAGATAAAAAAAAAACAAATTCTACAACATATTCATCAAAAATATGGACAATTGGACATGGGCATGTTCATAGACGGTATCACTTTACATTAGCAAAGGAGCAAAGCTATACATGTAGGTACCCGTTGCCCCCCTGGCTTAGGGCGGATTCTTGGATATGCGTTTCCGAGAATCCTCCTTATGCCCAGGATTACTTATTCTATCTGTTTTGGCATCTTTAATCTGTGCAATTTCCGTCAGCCACATAACAAGCAGTTTTAAAACAAATTAAGAAGTTTGCATTGACATGTTACTCCTGTACAACATTTAAATATTCATATCAACCAGGCGCAGCTATTATACAGGTTGAAATTGATAACATGCGACAAATCGAAACGGGAGATTATACTCATCACTATGAACAACTTTTACTATGGGACCAAACCTGAAATCGCGAAAAAAAAAATTGCTGTTCCCTACATTTTGAAGAGTTATGCGAACATAAATGTAGAACAGCAGATTTTTTTTCGCGATTTCATGTTTGGTCCCATAATAAACGTTGTTCATAATGATGAGTACAATGACAATCTCCCATTTCGATTTGTCGCAAGTTTTCAATTTCAACATGTAGTTTATAGAATGTTAGTGTACACTGACCAAATGAAATTTTATACAGTTTTATTTGCAGTCAAAGATAATTAAGGTATTGACACTCAAGTAATGTCAGTTTAGCTTAAGTTATAAGAATAACATTACTCCTCATCATAATTTCAGCTGGAAGACGTCTACTGCTGGACATAGGCCTCTCCCAAGGACCACCAATTCGAGCGGTTCTGTGCTTCTCGCATCCAGCGGATTTCAACGACCTTCACCAGGTCATCGGTCCACCTTGTGAGAGGCCTTCCAATGGTACGTCTTCCGGTAAGCATTCGCCACTCCAGAAACTTTCGGCTCCATCGGGTATATGTTCTGCAGGCAATGTGCCCTACCCACTGCCACTCAAGTTTGTCAATCCTTCGGGCTATGACGGTTACCTTGGTTCTCCCACGGATGTCTTCATTTCTGATTCGATCACGTAGGGAAATTTGAATAATAGACCTCTCCATTGCCCTTTGAATGAATTTCAGCCTTCTACTGAGGCCCATTGTGAACATTACTAACTAACTAACGGATAATCTTAGCGCCTACTCATTTATTAGGAGTAAAAACGCCTGAACAGTTTAAATAAGCAAAGTTCCATAATCAGAAGTTGCTCTTTATTTTAAATTTTTGCTCTCAATATTTTGCTTGGTGTTCTTGTGTTTATTGTTTACAAAACCTTATGCAATAAGTGTTTAATATTTCTTCATTACAAAAGTCAAATTAAAGTATTTTGTTATTGTTTGGAGAAAATCTATTATTATTCTGTCTACCAGTATCTTTAAAGTCACAAATACCTATTTTGTAATAAGGTTATTTAAATAGGTCGGTAGCCTATTTAAAACTTTACCTAACATTCTGAGAGCATAATTTTTAAATTTTACTCATATCATCTTAGGCCATTAACATCGTTTTTTCTAGTACCTACCTATTTCATCTCTTTAAGGAAGTTATGGTTTATTTGGTAACGAAATTCTTAGAATAATTCATTGTGATTATTTCAGTGTAAAAAAATATATATTAGGTCCTTACATATGAAATTGGCGTTTTGTATGGAAGGAACAAAAAGTCGAATATTTTTTAATATAATATATTTAATTAATCAAAGTATGAACCATTGTTTTCAATGCACTTTTGCCATCTTATAGGTAGTTCATTGATCCCTTTACTAAAAAAACCAGTCGGACGGGAATCAATAAAATCTTTGAAGGCGATTTGGACTGCCCCATCGGAGTTGAATTTTTTCCCTTGCAAAAAGTTATCCAAATTGCGAAAAAAATGGTAATCTGTTGGAGCAAGGTCCGGGGAGTACGGAGGATGTCTAAGACATTCCAATTCAAGCTCTTCTAATTTGGTAGCCGTCTGTTGCGCAGTGTGTGGTCTGGCGTTGTCACCTTTCAAGCTTTTTAATCTTCCCAATTTGCTTCAAGTGAATTAAAACAGTTTTATCACTAACATCGAAGCCTGCAGCTAACTCGGACGTGGTTTGCGATGGGTCCGCTTCCACAATAGCCTTCAATTCTCCATTATCAACTTGGGTCTCAGGCCGTCCACGGGGCTTGTTTTGCAGGTCGAAATTTCCAGAACGAAAACGTTGGAACCAAAAACGAACTGTGTTTTCTTTTGCAACATGACCGCCATACACATCATTCACCCTTCGAGTCGTTTCCGCAGCACTAGTGCCACGGCGGAACTCGTACTCGTAAATAATGCGATATTTTAAATTTTCCATTTTGTAAAATGAGTGACGCAAACAGAAAAAACAGAAGAAAAAAAACAAATGAATGACGGTCATCGAAGCACAAATACATGAGTAAATAGCTGTACAAATTTGAATTTGGAATTCCTTACCAAAGAGGAGAAATTCGTGATTAAAGTGGCCAGTACGAAAAACGCCAATTTCATATGTAAGGACCTAATATTTACAGTGTGGATTCTCAGAAGAGAAGACAAAACTAGTGTAGGATGAAGAATCACTTATGGGTCATAAAAGGTCTTCCTCAAACTCAAATCTGACATTTCCTCTAACCAAGGCACTACCTATATATTATGATCTTCCATCTTGTTATACATTTTTCGTTTTAATCACGTGGTGGAACTACTGGCAGCATGAACATTGAGTTCGGGTTATTGGCTATACGGAAAAACAGAATCAGATAATATAGTGATATTATCTAGTTGTTGTTGTTGTCGTTGTGTTGTTGTTTAGTGAAATTATTAAAAGATTCAGCATTTTCTTGAGGGTCTTTAACTATGGAATTCTGTCTGTTGATTTGTAAAATAGGATCTTTAGTGAATTTAATGTTGTTAATAATTTGCCATGCTGCTTTAGTCTTATTCTCAGAATTATTTTATAATATAACTAGTTATTTTGAGCTTTTGGGGCGAGTCTAATAATTTTTTTGAGTCTCTGTGAATAAGTTTTGAAAATATCTTTATTTTTACGCGTAGGAGATAATCTTTACTTCCACAATTCATTTCATTGTTTCCGACTATTAATTCTTACACTTAATCTTTCTGTCTGGTATAACAAGGTTATTGTTATATTTTATTGTTACATTTCGTCGAAAGCAAAGATTATTGAAAAAAACTCTATTTTAGAAATAAACTGAAATGGTTTTAACCAGAAGGCTTTGAAATCCTACATTCATAAGTCCCCATATAATAGTAGTCTATGGACCCCATACCTTCACAACATAATGCACTTATCGAGCGTAGCAAAATCCGCTCATCCTCAACAATGTAGGTACGTTGTAGGAACTTATCTTAAAAAAACATGGCCTGAATACAGCACAACACGCGCCAACACCCAATCACTAAATCAATTTAAGTGATTCCTATTAATTATTATTGACTAATGAATAAATCACAATATTTAACGTGACATTGTTTCCACAAGTCCGGGTGCCACGCGTCCTGTGATAGCTATCTGCTTCACACCGAACCAAACGGGTTATCACCCGTTTAATCCCAATTGATAGGTACTGATTTGATCACTGCTCTATATAGTGCTGCGACCAAACCTTGACCAAGTGAATCAGGCGGTTTAACTGTAAATTAATTTTTGAAGTAGGTACTTATGAAACAATCAATTAAGCTAAGTTTACAAGGCAAGGCAGAAGTGGGTGTGAAAAAGTTATTTTTTATATTAAAGATAAGAATGACAAATAATATGATAAAAGTAGGCATGACAGCGTAGACGGGAATAATACTAATTTTGTGACAGAAAATAATGTTTTTTATTGTACGAAAACATTGCGACGTCATCATCTCCACCAATCACATTCCACGGCCTCTTAATTCCTCCTCTTAATGCCTCTTCCAAGTTGCATGACACTTTGACACATAATCTAGCTCTAAACTTACCCTGTAAAGTTATCTCGACTTTAGTTTCTATTCTGGAAATTCTGAAAAAGCTTACGGTAAAGTTGTATTTAATATCTCAAACCATTTTTTTTAATGTGGCCTAGGGGATTTTAAAGGTATGGTATACTTAATAATATTAATACTGTTCCACCAAACCGCAATTATCAAAATTTTGTTTCAGCGCGATTAGTAGAACAGCTTAGCCGCCGTTCTATCAAATGCCGTTGAAATTGGTTGAAATCAGTGCTAGTGAAATACCTCTGTCAAGGTAAATATTAGAATAATCTATATTCAAAGTTCTGGTTGACTGATATATATATCAACGCACAGCCTAAACCGCTGGTCCTAGAGACATGAAATTTGGAGGGTGTGTTCTTTGTGAAGGGTTTTTCCAAATTCCACCCTTAAGAGGGTGAATGGGGAGAGGGTGTTTCACGCAGACGAAGTCAGCGAGACTTTTCACACGTACACCATTTATTTTTTCTTTGATAAACACGCACGTAACTGAGCTCACACAAATCCGTCATTACCAAAGGGTCATCAAAGCTTCATTAACGTTAGATATGAACGTTTGTTTATAATAGCTTATTATCACATCTTAATGGTCTAGTATCATGCAGCTATGGATATTTGTGCTCGTGTTACGAACGTCAATCATTATCGCCGGTTTATAATTAGATGTATCAAGGACTTGATAATCTCTTATAGGGCACGAGGGAGAGAGGCGATGAAGTGGACAACACGAATGCTTTCTAAGGTTTTCTAATTGTAGATATGTCTTCCCAACGAGAGCGTGTTGGTTCTACAGTCAGAAATTGGTTTCCTGTCATGAGTTCAAAGCGACCAAATTAAAGACTTCTAAGACCTTCCTTTCTTCACTTCAACCTTCGTTTCTTTCTTTATTTCTCCTTTCCCAAATTAGGTTTCATCTAACTAACGGGAGCATTTTAGTCCAATCACAATTCCTTTTAGATCCTTACGAAATGGAGGCGTGAATAAATCAACAAATCTGAACGTTTAGAAAAAGAACTTGATGATGAATTCTCTGCCAGCGTCCGTGTTCCCTTCTACATTTAACCCGTCTGCCTTCAAAGCAAGAGTGAATCATCTTCTGGGCATGCTCATACTATCATAGACCTAATCCATCGCTTTCCATCAGGCGTGATCGAAGTCAAAGTAGGCCCATTCAGAATTTTTTTTTAAATCGACTGCGTATTAAAAATGTACCACACACGTAAACCATACGCACTGATAAATGTGCATATACGGAGATATACGGTTATCAGTTCATTTATCTGCTCATTTGCAATAATCACGAGAGCGTATGATGCTTAGCATTCTACCAGGAAATGATAACCGGGTGAAGTTCACCTTCAAAAGACAAAACAATCGTGACAATAACGGAATTAAAAACTTTGCGGTGGTGTTTGTGATTTCAGAAGCATCTAGTATTAGAGCAGAGAATGTGAAGTGTACCTAATATACCAGTGTAATTAAGGTCCGGCCGCGCTAAATTTGCCAAAGATGTAAACAACAATGGCCGCTCGAAATTGAATAAAATTGATATAAGTACAAGAACATTTATTTTAAGTAATGTTTGTTTTCGTCTAGTTAGCTCAAACATTTAGACGAAAACAAACATTGCTAATGTCCATAGGCGGCGATTACCATTTAAGATTTAGTAGGCCTCCTGTATGATTGTTCAAAACATGGTAAGCTCTCCATTCTAATGGTAACCCCGTGTCCTTACGTAACTTATGTCAGTTTTCGTTCGGAAAACCGATCGCGACAATCGTGTATTCTCGCGACGATCGCTTTCGGTACGCGTTCTAAGACCTGCCTATTAGGTACCTACCTTTATCATCCAACATTACGCAGACAGCTTAGCGCCTGAGTAGCTGCCCCGATCTAATCAGGCTTTATCAACGCGTGTCTCGCTATGCTCAGTCGACTTAAAATCAAAAAAAATTGTACCTGTATCACTTTAGCGCTTTGAACGTAGACTATTTTTTCGCATCCCTTGTACTAAGTAACAAGGATTACTATAACGAAGTTTGTAAGCTCGTGGTCAGAGTTGAAAAAATAAAGTTCAAAGGCCTATCCCGATCTAGAAGAAGACTTATCTAGGTATATTAACAATAACAATTCATGAATAACTTTAAATGCGTCTTTCCGCATGGTTTTAATTTTAAATCCTTGATTAATTAACAGTAAAGCTAGCTAAAGAAATAAACATAAGTATTCCTTTATTGTTTACACAATACACACCAGTATATCTCGACTACAAAGAACCATTAATTTTATACCGATTAGTTCGTAAGTACGGTAAATAAAGCACTACTTTATATACTAGAGAACTGCCGCATAATTGCAATTATTTATGTTAAATATTTCTACTTCAGTGTTGGCAGACGTATTGTAAGGCGATGCAAAAATAACTTGAGTGGCAGCGACAATAAAGTAAAGCAAAGGAAATCGATAATTTTACTCCCCACGTAGACCGACGTAAGTAGGTACATAATATACAATGTGTAGGTAACTGAATGAATGCTCATTATGAAAGTAGTTTGTTGAGAATCGGTTACTAAATCGATTTTTGCCATTTTTAACATAGGTATATTTTTATCCCAAAAATAATTAAAACTACCTACGTACCATTGTACAGTCAAAATAAACCAAAATGGACGAAGTGCTTGCTACGATAGACCCTTACGTGTGCGACTGTGTGCGTGCGTAGATTTGTAATATGACCACTATTTTCTTACGCAATCAGTATAACGAATTGAATAAATAAACAATGTATAATACATAATAGTAAAAATTCAGTGTATAGTTAGCGCCACGAAAGATGAGACTTGACCCCGACTCCCGCGCTCTTATCGCCGCCCCTATGACGTCCGGTCCCGTCCCGCGCTCAGACATCATACCGCTAGAGACCTAAAATCGTGTACTGCGCAAGTCAAACCACGTGGTGTCTCAAGTCTCATCTTTCGTGGCACGCATTGTACCTATTTATTATGACTATAGCCTATTATTGATCGAAGACTATAGCATAATATTCTGATTAAGGTTTTTGGTGGTGTGCATATGTATAGTGCACGTTCGATGTGCGAAGTACTTTTGTAATTTTGACGTTCGAAAAGTGCTGATTCTCAGCCTAGATTGAATAAATAAATCACTTTTGATTTGATTTTGATTTTGTGTGTTATAGCTGACGATTTCAGGTAAAATATTCATGAACGCTCTCCCGTACACGTTTTTCTAAAAGTTCAGGGTTAAGCTACAACAGCCTTACGGATCGATCGATCAGGTTAAGCTACGCTTGCTGCGCTTGCGGTTCGTGAATGGGCGACTCTCTTTACATAAGACCTTTCCGTGACGCGGAAAGCATCTCTCGATCTTTGACAACCAGTCTTACCAAGGTGATCATGTTATCCAGTTGAGTAACTGGACTGAGTAGGTCAGAAAGGCAGTCGCTCCATATAAAATAATGGTATTCAGCTGCATTCGGTTAGACTAGAAGTCCACCCAACATAGTTGTAATTAAAAAGGCTAGGCAGATGACGATGATGTCTTCTCCTGAGTCGTCGTTTGGGTTTATTGAGATTACTTCTTTTTTCTATACGAAACCCACATTGCGACTACGATTAATAATTTTTTCCCGTAATAAACATTGGAACGTTCCGATTCGCCACATTTTATCTCGGGCAAAGAACGTATCACATTGACAAGTCATGTTCGATGTTATTGATATTACGCGAAAAATATTGATAGTTTCATACTAATAGGTATTGATGAGTTAAAGCTATATGTTATTGTACTGCGTTAACGATAAATAGAAGTACGTGTGACGGTAGATGTTTAGTTTTGCTTGAGTCCCTTCCAAACACGTGAAGCCTTTGATTTGACCCGCAACTTGACCCGCTGTACGACCCACAACGTGCCCCGGTCATTCATTAGCTCCAATATCAAAACATATTTATATAATTTAATGGGGGCTTAGGTTTACGTAGTAGATTGTCTTCGTATCGATTATAATTGTGTTTTTCTAACTGGCCTACTAAGAAATTGTTTTAAACATTACAATAAATGAATGCGAAAAAGATGTGCTTAAACTGTTGTTACACTAAATTAGTGTGTTCGCACATTGTTTGTTTGGCGTAGTGTTGGTCGAACTTATGCAAAGCGTAAACGCAGCGTAGCAGGTTCGTAGCAGTAGCGGCGCGGCGTAGCATACGCCTAGAGGCGCGTAGCAGCTCTTAGAGGTGCGTAGCAGTCGCGTAGACGAGCGTAGCAGTCGCGTAGAGGCACGTAGCAGTCGCGTAGATGCAGCGTAGCAGCACTTAGGAGCCGCGTAGAGGTCGCCCGAGGACGCGTAGTCGCCGCAAGTACATTGTATTATCATTTTTAAGTTTAACCGACTTCAAAAAAGGAGGAGGTATGGACACCGATTTTTTTTTACAAACATAAGCATGGCAAGGTTATCAACCGTACATTAAAAAAAATATAATATAATATGTCATAGTTAAACCCAGGAGAAAAAATCACTAGGAAGTATATAGCCATTTTCTTACGCAAACGCTCGAAATTGTAGGTATTTTCATAATCACTTTTTTCTTGTCCTAAAGCTCATTCTTTCCCACTAGGCAAGTCCCAGCTGGGTTATACACAAGTATAATCAGCGTCTGTAAACAATACTATAAATAAGATTTTTTGATTTATTTTACAGCACTATTTATGTATCGCACTCGTGTTGATAATACATACCCTCTCGCCCGAGGTTGCGTTGCACGTGACTTGAACTTATTGTTTATAACAATATTTAACTGCACATGCACACAAAATGATTATTTATTAAATGGGCCGTGAAAACGCGTGGTAACTACGTTATAGTGTACTATCGTTTAGTTCAAGACACTGGTTCCTTTACTGTGAAAGAAGGGATGCTTTTCAGATGGTATTTTGTTACGGGATGTATTTAATCGAACCTCAAATAATTAATATTTTAGGGTCAAAGTAACTGCGACCAACTTGGATGTAACAGTTCTAACCTAACCTAACCCGTTGTATCAAATAGCAGATACTGTCAAAAATAATTGAATAATCCACACCAAAAATAAATAAAGCGAATCAAATAAAATGAAAAAAAAAACCTAACCCGTTTGGTTAGAGCACCCTAGCTTAGTTACCGCGACCAACTGAGAAAAGCTTAGAAAGTTAAAAAGAGGTTTATTTATTTTAAAAAGTTTACACCACTAAGCTTAAGAGGATCAGTTAAATATTTCCCTTTTTGTACAGGTTGGTAAGCCGGGTTCTGTGGACGGGTTACATTTTCTCCATTAAATCAGTAGAAAAGCTTAAAAAATAAATAGTAAACTCCACAAGAACAAAATGTTTTCTGTGGATGCAAAAGGAGGCATATTCAAATGCACAACGTGCATGCGATAAGCCAGTTCGAGATATATAGTACATAAATGCACAAAATACTATACACAAAAATAGTTCAAAAACGATAATTTTAGAATTCATTATAATGTAAATAAAACTTATTGCCAGTTCAAATGTGTGCCACATTAGAAACAAACTAACATCATTAAAAAATATCGTGATAAAATAGTGATATCGTGAACATTAAAATCGACCATTCCACTAATGAACCTCTAGAAATTTCTTTGATCTCATTGCCTTTATCGTGTTCCTAAGCTTCTAGACTATTTGTTGACAAAGAGTCCTCTTCATAGCCTTGGACTTAATGTGCAATCATTATACATACATATGTACAGCTAGTCACATTACATAGATACGATAATCATTTCGCATTATATACTCGTAGGTACGATAGTTAATATTATCGGTATGAAACGAGCCGCGGTTCTTGAATATTCCCAGTACCTACTGTACTCTAACTTAAAAGTCAATGATTTACTTTTTAAGTGCTAATGTGCGTGGTTAAATACCAATTAGGATCAATGTTTTGTAAACTTTGTTCGTGGCTACAATGAGGACCACAAAATGTATAAATGTGCTTTGTACCGGGTTGGGAGATGTCACATGTCTTTGTGTGATACAATGTCAGCTTCAAAGTTTGAGTAAAAACAGTTTACAAAACAATTAGCAAGTAATAAAATTGCTGTAAAAATAACAACACCCACTCGTAATAATAATTAATTTACAATTGTATACAAAAGGCCTTACATTGCTCTGGCGCTACATTCAAAAAACATATTCCAATTAGGCTAAACCAGAACTTTTTGCACGTCAAAATTACATAAGAAAGTCCTTCAAAACGCCCACCCTTCACCACTTCCTAGTGCTTTAGCGGTCTGGGACGAAGTGGCGCAATAAACTACCCATCAGCGCAGCTGTCTCTTAAATGAGAAGAACTTGAGTGTACCTAGGTGGCAATACTGATCACATAATATGTAATGACGTCACAGAAAATACTTGTTATGGCTTTTTCCTATAGTCATCCCAATCCGAGACTTTCCCATGACATGATGTCATTATTTTGTAATGACGCTTGCTTGGTAGGTACTAATCTGACCACATGACATGACTATCTGACACAGCTACCTTATAGTTTAAGTGAAGAATTTGATGTAAATGAAAATGACAAAAGGTCTACCACACATAGCAGCACCCTAATTGTGTAATACACTGTCAATCTCAATCTGAATCATTTTGAAAGATATCGCTAATCCATTGCTTCATATGTTCGAAAAATTTCTTTGCTCAACAACGTAAATAACGCATGTTGTTGAACTGTCAAAGAAAAAGCCATTACTGCTGGTAGTTGTTACGCAATTACCCCGCAGGGCCTTGCCCGGGACGTGACAGAGGCATGACATACACTGGGCAAGTGGGCAGGCACTGGAGCGTAAAGCTGGCTGGACCGGACGGGTGTGAACGAGTTCATATAAACTGTAGATACTACAGTACACACCAATATTTTATATGATTTTGGAGTTCGGACGAGTTGGGAATGAGTCGAAATACAGCATGAAACGAGTTAAGAAACTGACCAGATGCACAAGGTGACGTATTAGTTAATGTGACCTATTAGGGATAGCGACGAAATGGCCAATTTGACGAATGGTCATCAGATCCGTCTGACGGAGCACGGTCCGTCCACAGCACGGCACTGGATGCCTACACGGTAAGTCCGTCAACGAAGATACGGGCCGGTCCAAAAGTAGTTTGATACTTCTACATAAACTCTCGATAAACACATCGGGAGTAAGGACAACTTTGAAATCGTTTTGTCATTCATTATTAGTTCGGCCCCAAACTAATCATACTCGTATGTCCGTAAGTGATAAGTCTGAATAAGAAACCCCGTAACGACTAATTCTATAACAACTGAAAGTCGATTTTATTCACTTTAGCACACGGCTTAATTCAGATGCTGAGTTCATGGTTTGCCCGTACACACTGTATTAGCATAATCAACCTACATATAATGTTCCCACTGCTGGGGATACAGACCACCTCTCTTTGAGAGTGAGTGCGCTGCAATCCACCAAGCGGGCCCAGTGCGGGTTGGTAGATATCACATGTCACCCTGATCGCACCCTGTATTAATAGAAGGCTAGTAAGACGGAGATGGCGGAATGAGCTGGACTCCTTCAACAAGAACTGGTCCTTAGCAGCTTTGAACAGAGAGAAGTGGAAAGACAGTAGGGAGGCATTTGCCCTGCAGTGGGACATCACAGGCTAATAATAATATTAAGTTGGTTACGTATGTGCTCCGTATGAAAGATCAAGGGTGGATCAGATGGTTGTGTGACATTGTAAAGTGGGTGATAAGAGTAGTGTGCTGACGTGTTCTACAGACTAATCTACATAGATTAACTGCACATGCATTTACGGCATTTACAATACTTGAAAAATTCTGAACACGAAATAAAAAGCCTCTCTTGCATCATCATGCGCTTAGTTCAATATACCTCTTTGCACATGTGTCACTGATGGTTATTACTAAAAGATTCTAATGAACACTAAAATAAAACTGCTTTTGAAATAACATCACGCCTGAAATCCCCGAAGTGTTAGACAGAGGGGTAACTCATAGTACACCCACATTTCATTAATAAGGGGATAGCCTATTGCCAAACCAAACACAAATCCAGACTTTACTAAATTATTGGAATTTGAATTTATTTATTTATTTGTAACTAGCTGCGTCCCGCGGTTCCACCCGCATAAGCCTCGATCCCGTGGGAATATCGGGATAAAATGTATCCTATGTCCTTTCCCGGGACTCAAACTATCTCTATACCAAATTTCATCTAAATCGGTTCAGTGGTTTAGGCGTGAAAACGTAACATACAGACAGACAGACAGAGTTACTTTCGAATTTATAATATTAAGTATGGATTACCTTTACAACTATCATAACAGGATTAACCTAATGCGATGGTGTGGCATTTTATATACTTACAATATTAAATTAACCTAATAAGGAACTTCTATAACATACTAGCTATCCTAAATATTATAAATCTCATACATTTATTTGAATTAGACTCCGAACTGCTGCTGAGAAATCCTTGATGGAATAACCCAATAACACTTTGCCCGACCTGGGAACTATCGGACCCAGGACATCATGATCAGCAGCAGCGCTTGCGACCACTAGTCAAACCACCATTATCATCACCATTGCAGCCGAAAGACGTCTACTGCTGGACATAGGCCTCCCCCAAGCACCTCCACTTCGACCGGTTCTGTGCTTCACGCATCCAACGGGTTCCTGCGGCCTACACAAGATCGTCAGTCCACCTTGTGGGAGGCCTTCCAACGCTACGTCTTCCGGTACGCGGTCGCCACTCCAGAACCTTTCGGCCCCATCGGCCATCTGTTCTGCGAGCAATATGCCCTGCCCACTGCCACTTAAGTTTGTCAATTCTTCGGGCTATGTCAGTTACCTTGGTTCTCCTGCAGATCTCTTCATTTCTGATTCAATCACGCAGGGAAACTCCAAGCACAGCCCTCTCCATTGCCCTTTGGGTGACTCTTAGCCTTCTAATAAGGCCCATTGTGAGCGATCACGTTTCAGTGTCATAGGTTGGCGTTTCACTGGCAATATGCACTAGTCAAAAAATTTACCTCCATATTTTTTGTAAACCCATGAAATATTAAAGACATAGGAACAAGCAATTTAACCGGTCAAGCGTCGCGGTTCGCCGATCGGCGACGAAACAATAGAAAATCAATTGTGTCTCATTAGCGGCGCTTGACAGATTAATTTACATTCAAAAGGTAATTATCAACCTTATGAAAATCTACCTACTTATTTCACCAACTCACCAACGTCATAAACATGACAGAACGTTACCAAAGTAAATAAAACTAAGTTATGTAACTATTAAGAGGTCAGATAAACAGTTCTACGTAAACATATAAATATTATGATTAAGAAAGAAAAATGTGCGGCCATTAATAAAAATATTATTAAAATTAATTAGTTCAATGTTGCCTCTGCCCGATACTGTTGGGAAACTATGATTAGTTCACTCGGTAAAATTATAATTGAGACAAAATAAAGGGTTTATCAATCATTCGAACCCTGTACTTAGTAAGTATTATTTTAAGTAAGTATTATGTAAATAAGTGTTAATATTAAGTAAATGCTTGTAGAATCTGGTGTAAGTATAAGTATTATTTTTTGGATTGTCCAAAGTGTCTATACACCTGCACTTCTGAGGACTTAAAAAACGCCACTGAAGCCGTGATTAGTGTTGCTACCTTATTTTACCCCCACATTATTATGGGGCACATTATTATGTTTACTTTTGTCATCGACTGGAAAACAAGTATTATAATGCTTGTTAGCTGTGGGTATAAAAGGTATAGAAATTCAGAAATGAGTCCCTTGCTTTATCATACCTTTGTGATGAGTCCTACCTATCCAGAAAGACCGGTAATACCACTACGAAATTCGCACACTGCATTAAAAAATCAGAGAGCTGTGTTAGATAGCTCATTAATGTATGTATGTATACTAATAATGTGGTAATAGCCAAACATGTTACAGTAAATTAATAACTAAAGTTTCAAAGAAACCATAACTAAATATATCTATAAGTGAACTTCATGAATTATTGATGCAATTGCTAGTAGGTAAGGTACTAACAATGTTAAATGTTTCCAACTAAAACAATGAACAGGAAAACCTTTCAGAATAGCTGTCTATGGAAATTTACGCCATTATAAAGCAGGGATTACGATGATTTTCTAATATAAAAGGTTATTTCCGGTATCCATCTTAATATTACTTTCATCATTACCTCGGTATTTATATGACCTTAATAAAAACTAAAAAATTACGAAGATATCCCTTGATTCTTTTACTCGTTAATTTCAGATTATCTTGGTCTCTTTTTAGAGCAAGCAGTTCCCGCGTCCTATCCTTATCCCAATTTAGGGTTGGTGCAACATTTGTCTTTTTCTTCCATACTTCTCTATTAGTCGTTTTCTCGATAGTCACTCCCTTTCTAACCATATCGCTCATTTGGAGATACATCGACGTAAATATATTTTTTCCCAAAAATTAGTTAAATATGACAAATCACTTAGAAAGCGTATTTACCTACGTTAGGAAAGCAGAGACTTAAAAAAAAAATAGCAGTTACGTCGATGTTTCTCCAAATAAGCGATATCATCATTGACAAACTCATTAGTGAGTCGTTTCTTTGTTATTCAAGCAAGCAGTTCCTAATTTAATTTTGATAAATCTCAGACGTATTTAAAGCAAACCCTCTTAGATGCTTATTAAATTAAAACCTTTATGGAGTCGTACCACAGAATAACTAATAGTACTTAGTAGTCATACTTAAAAAGTTAAATTGAAAATTTAAAAAACCCCCGGCTCAAACAAAAGCCTCTAAAAACTAAAATAATAATATATATTGGTCCTTTAAGTTGAATATAAGTTGCTGGAAATATTTTGGTCCAAGCGTCCTCACGTCGTCGGGGGACGGCTAATGAAAACGCCAAACAGATGAGGCTTAAACCCAGTAGTAATGTATGTAGCTATTGTAGAAAACATAACTGCTGTTAACTTCCAATTTTGCTGACCCCGTCGTTTTTGCGTCGGGGGTTAAAAAAAAATACAAAGCACCTAATACTAAAACTGATATAAAGCCAGCACGTGCGATCCGCGTGAGTCGAGTCGTTTTCGCGGTGCTGCATATTCATTGGTAACGATGGTAAGTAGGTCGCCACTACCTGCATCGGATCCCGCACCAATTTGCTGAGCGGCATTGTAGTTACCTTTGACGATACCGCCATTGGAAATAGGTAACCTAGAAGATGATAGTTTTGCAAAGTGATTTTGAGGATATCATATTGTTTTATGCGTGGTGGATTTTGGGCCACTCCCTCTCACGGAGAGGAGGCCTTTGTCCCAGCAGTGGGAACATTATAGACTGATTTTGATATTGAATATTGTTTTAACATTATGTCTGTCTATGGTACTTAATTATGTCATTGATTAATTTAGTTATGCCAGTTGGTAATGGCTAGTGAAGACCAATTATGGTCGATAAACCATCAAATTTACGGTTTTCGGATTTTTTTCCTTTACTTGTGCTACATGAAATTGCTTCTTGCCAAATTTCATCATTCTAAGTCAACGGGAAGTACCCTATAGGTTTTGATTTCGGAACATAAACTTTTGATTGCGTTGACTTAGAAGTTTGATTTTTTTCACTGCTTCAAGGGATTGCAGCCCTGCATACCTATTTGATATTAATTTCAACTTGATAACTCTACGCGTTCCTGAGAAAAAGGGCCTTGACTGACGGACAGACAGACGGACAACGAAGTGATCGTATAAGGGTTCCGTTTATCCTTTTGAGGTACGGAACCCTAAAAAAACTTGAGATGTCGTGAGACGCCTGATTGGAACGAAGTTCCTTTTGCTGTATATTATGTTTTAAATAACAGGCACAATTAAATAAATTACTAAACAATGTTTTAAAATAACCAAAACAAAAAAATAAATATGCAGCCGGCCGCGCACAATGCTCGTCTGCTTGAATCTCGATACTCACACGCACTCTCATACACACACGTAGATAATAGAAAGAGACAGATAGAGAGAGAGAGAGAGAGAAACACGCATGGAGGGAAATCGTCACGTAAGGAAAAAGCGTTATGACGTTTTTTTCCTTACATGATGATTTCTAATAGTCAACTCTTACTGACGGCACTTCGTTCCATAAAACAATTTTCTTTAGACCATTCCCGCGGAAGGAGCTAACTTTATTCGATCGAGATTTACCTAAGACTGTGTCACAGATGCCTGTGTGATTTGATAATAATGTAGTAATAGGTACTTACTTGTAAAAAAAAAGCTTGCGATTGTATTTTTTTTTTTAATAAACTTGATATTTCGTCATAGTTATATCTCGCTCGGATAATGTATTAATATGTACCTAATGCTAATGTTCCAGTAAATGTTTGGATCTTGTGGTTCTGACCTCACCGTATCTTGGTAGGTATCTACTATGGTATCTACCGTTGTTTTGACACACAAGCAAACAATTGTATAATCATCGTCATTCATCACTGTGTGTAGTGTGTATTCTTAATAAAAAATCACAAACTACAAACAGAGTTTATGTATAAAAACTTTTTAAAAAACCGACTTCCAAAAAAACACTACAAAGTGAAAAATAACTTTAATTTCGGAAGTCGGTGTCTTTGGATCTGTATTTTAGTTTTTTGCCACCGACTTCCGAAATTAAAGTTATTTTTCACTTTGTAGTGTTTTTTTGGAAGTCGGTTTTTTTTTTTTTCTTAAAAAGTTTTTGAAGTGTAAACTTCTTTAGCGGCGTTGCATACTTTTAGTAATGGGTAAAAAATGTTAAACTCGCGTCAGGACATCGCGTCAGGACATGTGACCGTCAGGAGAGATTTCCCCCCCCCCCCCCTCTCTTTCTACGGCGTCGCCAACCGAAGTGAAGTGACACACGGACACAATGGATGGATGGATGGATGGATGGATGGTGATGGAAGTGGAAGTGGAAGTGGAAGGTGAAGTGGACGTGGAAGTGGAAGTCGAAGTCGAAGTCAAAGTCGAAGTCGAAGTGGAAGTCGAAGTGGAAGTCGAAGTCGAAGTGGAAGTGGAAGTCGAAGTCGAAGTGGAAGTCGAAGTGGAAGTCAAAGTCAAAGTCGAAATGGAAGTCGAAGTGGAAGTCGAAGTGGAAGTGGAAGTTGAAGTGGAAGTCGAAGTGGAAGTCGAAGTCGAAGTGGAAGTCGAAGTGGAAGTCGAAGTGAAAGTCGAAGTGGAAGTCGAAGTGGAAGTTGAAGTGGAAGTCGAAGTGGAAGTGGAAGTGGATGGATGGATGGATGGACAGCTGAGGGCTCGACCGTCTGTGTAGTAGCCACACTGCTGTGTATTCGTAAAATTCGTGTATATAAAGTGTTTAAAATATGGAAATTGAACAAAGTGCATCTATTAATGAAAAAAGTGACGCAGAAATAGTGAAAAAAATTAATTATATTAATTAAATTAATAATTGATTTATTTCAACGTTAATATTCAAGTTTTCACTTCTGCCGGCACTCCCGGAGTGCAACCCGTCTTTTTTATTTCACGCTTTTTAGTTTGTCTGCTTATAATTTATCTAAGTTACAATAGCCTAGTGATCATCTCCTTTTACAAACAAAATATTGCTTTTCCCGATGCAGGGAAGTTAATTGTTAGGAGTTCTCCAGGTCCACCATCAGCTCCATATCACCATTCACATTGTGACGAGCATAAATTGCTTAGCAACCATATTAAAGTAATAGAATCGCAACCCGTGAAATACTTAGATAATATTGAGTAGTTCCGGTGGCCATCTGTGGTCTTCATCATCAGTTCCACGTCACTAAATAGTGCTTTCCGAGAGCAAATGCACGAGTTACTATAAAAAATACCCAAATCGCTATAGGTGTGCCTATAATATTTGAAGAGGTCCTTCGATTTCTCCAGGATCCCATCATCAAATCCTGACCTGATGTTTTTAGACTAGATGCTGATAATCCTGGCTGCAGCATCAGGCCAGACTTATGTCAACATTGCATTGAACTTAAAATGTAGTCCTGTTTAAAATGAGCCCAAACACGACTACGGTGCTGTAATTTCAAGGTTGGTCTTTTTCTGATGCTCCTGGCTTCAGCATCAGGTCTTTATGTACTTCGGTGTTCCTCATTAACAGTACGTTTATCCACACATCGAGCCCTTTTCAATGAGCCTAAACACGATATATCTGCTGTTAGTTGTCGAGGAGTTAGGTACTCTGCAGACTATCCTGACTGCAGCATCAGGTCATGACTTGATGATCATGAGACCAAATGTGGCAAATGCCCTATCAAACATCAAAACAATTTACTAAAACAGTCCTTGCCTGTTCAAGTAACTTCTTACTGTTAAGGAGTTGTATCTTCCATCATCAGCCCAGCTACCTGAGATGGTGACAACCATACGCAAATAAACAAGATACTTCATAAAATATGCGAAAAACAATAAGTGAGCCTATAAAATTTGAGGGTTGCCCTCGATTTCTCTAAGATCCTATCATCAGATCCTAACTTGGTAACAATGGGACCACACGGGAAGCACCAGCTTTCAAATAAAAAAAGAATCATGAAAATCGGTTCACCCAGTCGCAAGTTATGAGGTAACAAACATAAAAAAAAGACGGGTTGCACTCCGGGAGTGCCGACAGAAGTGAAAACTTGAATATTAACGTTGAAATAAATCAATTATGAATTGAATTAATATAACTAATTTTTTTTCACTATTGTTGCCTCACTTTTATTTTAATCGATGCACTTTTTTCAATTTCCATATTTTAAACACTTTATATACACGAATTTTACGAATACACAGCAGTGTCCGTCACCGTCCCCCGTCACCGTCACCGTCACCGTCACCGTCACCGTCACGTCACCGTCACCGTCACCGTCACCGTCACCGTCACCGTCACCGACACCGTCACCGTCACCGTCACCGTCACCGTCACCATCACCGGCACCGTCACCGTCACCGTCACCGACACCGTCACCGTCATCGTCACCGTCACCGTCACCGTTACCGTCACCGTCACCGTCCGTCCGTCACCGTCACCGTCACCGTCACCGTCACCGTCACCGTCACCGTCACCGTCACCGTCACCGTCACCGTCACCGTCACCGTCCGTCCGTCCGTCCGTCCGTCCATCCATCCATCCATCCATTATCGTGTCTCACTTGGTTCACTTCGGTTGGCGCCGCCGTCGTAGAAAGAGGGGGGGGGGAGGGGAAATCTCTCCTGACGGTCACGTGTCCTGACGCGAGTTTAACATTTTTTCCCCAGTACAAAAAGTGTTCAACGCCGCTAAAGAAGTTTTCACTTCAAAAAAAAAAAAAATACAGTCGAATTGATAACCTCCTCCTTTTTTTGAAGTCGGTTAAAAGTGAGCATCAAGATGGAGGGACCAAACCTCCAATGTCTGTCCTACATATCTGAAAAATTAATACCATTAATCTACTATTTGCTACCTTTGCTATAATTTTAGCTACCTCATCATATACATAATATTTTAACAAAATGCTTGGTCCCTCCATCATGATATCAAGATGGAGGGACCAAACTGATAGACTACTCCCTGGAATATTCTACCTACTTAGTGTTATAGTACCTTAATTCTACCTTAATATTATTGATTTTGGCTGCCCGAAATATATATCGTTTTAAAGATATCGATTATATAAGTTGGTCCCTCCAAATTGACGATTCAATTGTTTAGTGCAACTGGTAAATGGTCGGTTTATTTTCGATCTTCGAAGGATACATATTTAATACCTATTTACTACCTTCTAATCGTGCAAAATTTCTTACGATAAAGTTTATTTTAAACTAGCCAAACAAAAATAAAGAAATAAGTAGGTACAACGTACAAATTTTGACAAAATTTTGACATATGACCATTGATATATATGCATGGAATTATTATGTACTACGGTTGTACGTAGTACATAATAATTCCATGTATATATGTCAATGCATATGACACACCAGCTGACTCGACGGGGTGTTGCGAATTACGTCATGATAATCAGGAATAGCTAATATAAAATGTATCTTTAGTTTTTAATTATTACTATTTATTGGTTTATTTTATTTTATTCTCGTAATACTGGTAAACAAAGAAAAATATTGAAAGCGGTCTACACACCAAAGCCGCTGACCCGGCGGCACGGATCGCCGGCCCAACCCGCCGGCCTTATTTTGTACAATCATGCCGCCGGCTTGCGCCCGCGCGGGCAAGCCGGCGGGGCAGCATGCCGATGCCGACGGCATCCCTCTCCACTCACTCAGTCAGTTGCCCGCCGGCTTTCATAGAGTAGTGACAATTACTAGAACACCACATGCCGCGGCTGTCGTGCCGCCGGCATTGCCGCCGGCAAAGTCGTTCGGCTTGGACATTCTGAAGCCGCCGGGTTAACCCGCCGGCACTAAGGGGCCGGGTCAGCGGCTTTGGTGTGTAGACCGCTTTAACGTTTTCACTAACGAACACACATTTTGATAATAAAGTTTTATCATTTGGACGTGCTGCTCAATCGTGTAACTTGCCATGGTGATTTGGCATCAGTAACTGAAGAAATAACAACGCATTTGACAGATGCCGCCAAAACAATACGGCCGCCGCAAACTGTCAACATCGACCCGCCCTATTTGAAAGACCCTTTAGAAACAGAAACTTTAGCCACATTTAAAATAATTATATTCCATAAGCGGTCTACACACCAAAGCCGCTGACCCGGCGGCACAGCCCGGTGGCTTAGTGCCGGCGGGTTAACCCGGAGGCTTCAGAATGTCCAAGCCGAACGACTTTGCCGGCGGCACGACAGTCGCGGCATGTGGTGTTCTAGTAATTGTCACTACTCTATGAAAGCCGGCGGGCAACTGACTGAGTGAGTGGAGAGGGATGCCGTCGGCATCGGCATGCTGCCCCGCCGGCTTGCCCGCGCGGGCGCAAGCCGGCGGCATGATTGTACAAAATAAGGCCGGCGGGTTGGGCCGGCGATCCGTGCCGCCGGGTCAGCGGCTTTGGTGTGTAGACCGCTTTCAATATTTTTCTTTGTTTACCAGTATTACGAGAATAAAATAAAATAAACCAATAAATAGTAATAATTAAAAACTAAAGATACATTTTATATTAGCTATTCCTGATTATCATGACGTAATTCGCAACACCCCGTCGAGTCAGCTGGTGTGTCATATGCATTGACATATATACATGGAATTATTATGTACTACGTACAACCGTAGTACATAATAATTCCATGCATATATATCAATGGTCATATGTCAAAATTTTGTCAAAATTTGTACGTTGTACCTACTTATTTCTTTATTTTTGTTTGGCTAGTTTAAAATAAACTTTATCGTAAGAAATTTTGCACGATTAGAAGGTAGTAAATAGGTATTAAATATGTATCCTTCGAAGATCGAAAATAAACCGACCATTTACCAGTTGCACTAAACAATTGAACCGTCAATTTGGAGGGACCAACTTATATAATCGATATCTTTAAAACGATATATATTTCGGGCAGCCAAAATCAATAATATTAAGGTAGAATTAAGGTACTATAACACTAAGTAGGTAGAATATTCCAGGGAGTAGTCTATCAGTTTGGTCCCTCCATCTTGATATCATGATGGAGGGACCAAGCATTTTGTTAAAATATTATGTATATGATGAGGTAGCTAAAATTATAGCAAAGGTAGCAAATAGTAGATTAATGGTATTAATTTTTCAGATATGTAGGACAGACATTGGAGGTTTGGTCCCTCCATCTTGATGCTCACGGTTAAAAAGTAGGTATATTTCGTCAATCAATTTAAAATGATCCATTGATTACGTTAGGAACCCAAAAGCATAGTACATATAGCATAGCATAGCTTATATCCAGATTATTATAATCCTATTATAGGCCTAGATTAATATATAGATACTACCAAACCATATGTAAGTACATGTTTTGTAAACTTATTATTTCAATTTTTTTTAAAGAAATTATAAGTAAGTATATAATCTAAATTATAAATAAATAATTTGTAACGGCTTCATCAGACTGGTTGTCATTTGTCCCTTCAATTGTCCAACGCAAAAAAACTTTTTTACAAAAAAAACAACCAACTTCAAAAAAAACACTACAAAGTGAAAAATAACTTTAATTTCGGAAGTCGGTGTCGTTGCTTCAGCATTTTCGTTTTTTGACACCGACTTCCGAAATTAAAGTTATTTTTCACTTTGTAGTGTTTTTTTTGAAGTTGGTTGTTTTTTTTGTAAAAAAGATTTTATTTTTCACTTTTTAGTTGTACCTACCCCACACAAATTCAATTAACACTAGTGCATTGAAGACACGACTCGAAGAATCATCAAAATTCACATAAAAATGCCGGAGATGCAGTACATTTATGCATATAACTTTGTATATAAGAATAATTACCTAATGTATTATATACTAAAACCTTCCTGAAAGTATGTAGATCACACTCATGAAAGAATTATCAAAATCGGTTCAGTAGTTTTTGAGATAATCGCGGACATACAAACATACATACATACATACATACATACATACGGGTCGAATACAGAACCTCCTTTTTTAAAGTCGGTTAAAAAGACGAATTACCTCTGCTCAGATCAGTAGCCCAGTAGGATAATCACTTGTATACCAATTACTTTTATAACACTATACGTTTCCATAAATCATGTGTACCTATACATACACAAACACCTTCATTTATTTCAAGGCTGTGTATCTAATTCACAGCGCACCTTCTGTGGGTAAACGAGTGACAAATAAACATCCACACGTGGCATGTTGAAACGGCTGTGACGTCACACAGCAGTTTCAACATACCTAGGTCACGGTGATTACCGTGCCTAGTGTGAGTGTAGGTAACTCATTGATAAACCTACCTTACTGACTCATTCATATATCGACCGCTTAAACAATTTCTACGACTGCCTTTTTAACTGGAACTTGGTTATTAGCTTTTTCTATAAGGAATTTGTCAGTACCGTCAAACGGGACGAATACCTAGGGTTGCAGGGGTGAATCGGGACGAAACTTTAAAAGCGATTTTAACATTGAAATAATATAGTTTGTTGCCAAAAAGGACTCTAATGTGTTTACTGTATTATAATTAACGATTAAGTGCCCTTGTCGGCTAAAAACTATATTATTTCAACGCTAAAATCCATTTTAAAGTTTCGTCCCATTTCACCCCTGCGTCCGTATTCACCCCGTTTGTAGGTATCTTCCCAGAGTCTGGATTTGTGTCTGTTTAAGCCGTGCTCAGACTCTGCTACTGAGAAATACTCCAAACCTGTTTAGAGAGTACATGGGGTGATCAGTGTACCTACATCCCTGCCTACCTCTTTGGGAAGAACTACAGTCGTGAGGTTATGTGTGTCTTACTGTTACTTGATATTATGTAGATTATGCTAATGTTATGTAAGAGCTTATAACTGACAAGACACACCGGCGTTTTTTTTAAACGTTATATACATAAAGAAAATGTTTGGGTTTATGTCGCCGCCAACTAGCTTAATCAGCCGTTCAGTAAACTGCCTAGCCTTTTAACTAAACGGCGCCGTTCAACTAGCTGCCTGAATGATATTCAGCCATTCAATCAAACAGCTAGGCAAATTACTTGCAGTGCTGTTGCTTGTAGAATAATCTGCCAAAATATCAGAATGATTGTTTGTATATTAGTATGGTTTTTAAGTTTTTAGAGGTGTCTTCATGATTTTCTTCTATCGTATAAAATTAGTTGTATTATGTTTTCAACACACTACCTAACTAGCATATATCCTGAAGAATATCATGTATTTTTACCTGATTTTCTTTGTTGTAGTCGATCTTTTAGGCATTATAAAACTTGCGTTTTTTGCGTTAGTCTCCTTAAGCGGTCGGCCTATAATGTGATTTGTGTTTTATCTTTTCTTCTAGGATGTTATCGAAAAGCTTGGACCTCGGAAAGAATGTTAAAGGTTATACAGGGTGTTACAGAAAGGGTATATCAATACAAACGGGTTGAAGAGTGTATCTGGTCTAGAATCTCTGTACAAAATTTCAGCTCAAAAGCAGTACCTAACTTTGAAAATGCTTAATATTTTTTATTTCGATAGTTTATTAAGTTGAAATCATAACAATCGTGTCATCGCACTACGAGGGTCATTATCCATTATCTGTAGTGTGTCTGTGCGCCTAGTACACGCACATCACGCCGCCGCGCGCCAGTGCAGCGCCGTGATGTCGAAATAAAAAAATATTAAGCATTTTCAAATGTAATGCTTTTGAGCTGAAATTTTGTACAGAGATTCTAGACCAGATACACTCTTCAACCCGTTTGTATTGATATACCCTTTCCGTAACATCCTGTAAACGAAATAAAAAAAGCTCAGGTGACACCGGACAGCGAAGAAATGCCATGGACTATTACTGGATGAGCAAATACGATATAATGAGAACTGCAAATGAAGACTGGAGCCTAAAGAAGGTGGCTGGGGTAGACTGGATGCGGAAGGCGGAGGACAAGGTGCTGTGGCGCAGTCTGGGAGAGGCCTATGTCCAGCAGTGAATTGATTGATTGATTGAAATGAAGACTATTTAATTTTAAAAAGACTCACACCCACTGCTGCGTCAGTACGTATAAATTTTACCTAGAGAACAGTACTATGATGTTTTATCAGATATCCATATATCGTGTGGACATGGTGAGCGAGAGAAAATACTGTAGGTATGACTTAAAAAATAGATACAATATTCCAAAGAAAGCTGTAGAAGTGTTTGTGTCTCTTTGTCCTTTAAGCATGTGAAACTAAAAGAAATGCTCCAAGAAAAGGCATTGTGCTGAAGCCAACAGTCTCACGTGATTTTAATTAAAGAGCTGATGAAGATTTTTTTTGATATTCGGGGCACCCAAAATTTTACAATCAGAAAATGGCCGTGAGTTCACTGCAAATGTAATAAAAGAATTAGTTGCAAAGTTGCCTGACTGTAAAATTGTTTATGGGAAACTGTTGATATAAGGAACGGTGTTCATAAACTTGGAACTAAATCCGGTAATATAAAAATTGGTTTTCATGACAAGAGTGGCAGTTGCAGTACCTACTCAGATACAAACTATGGCGACGAAACTGTAACTCCAATTTCTTTGAAAGAGGTTGTGATAAGTCAGTCGCCTTTCGGGGCCCAGGGATTCCAAAAATGCAGTTGTAAGCCTGCTGTATCAATGTAGCAATAATAGAAGTGCGTGTTTTAAAAACAAAGTCCTTTGCGGATCCAAGTGCCATGGAAGTTTAACTTGCGTTAACAAATAATATTTTAATTATTTACTTAGTAATTAAGTTACACTCATGTTTAACCAAATAATAAATAACTAATTTAGAACAAACAATAATTACTAATGTCATTTGCAACATTTTTAATCTTTTTTTTTTTCGTACATGGTCCAGTTTTTTGTGTATAAACGGCCTAAGAATCAGCCAGCCAGTTCATTAAATGTTGTATTAGACGAAATGGCGGAATATCATTCAAGCCGCTAGTTTAACGGTGCCGTTTAGTTAAAAGGCTAGGCAGTTAACTGAACGGCTAATTAAACCAGTTGGCTACATTTACATTCCGATAAAGTTTTGATGATTTAGGAATATTTTCATTCAAAAAGATATATACTTACATAAGTTGAAGTACATATTGGTACATAATATAGGTTCTGCGATAAACATTTACTAGATAACCATCATGGTATTGTTAACACAATATTAATAATTGCGACAACTACTACATTTTCCACTGCTGATAATTGTTTTATTTTATTTACGTTTCCACGTTGGGGCACGGTTTCGATCGCGTGTCAGTGAGGTCATAAAAGTATTAAGTAGATGTATTGACAGATGTTAATGACGCTGATTCACAGGCGTCACTTCTATACAAATCATGCAGTCAATGGCTGCAATATGAACAAAATTTCCTTGTCGTGATTTACATGTCACTAGTTTATACTAGACTACTAGTATCTATTTTGCGTGGGTAAACAAACATAGACATACTATTGCACGTGTATTTTATTTTGTTTATTTGATTTTATTTTTTATTGCTTATATATTTTAAGATTAAAGAACGATGACCATATTTGTATGAGACCCGTCCCCCCCTTCAACAGAACTTTTGTATGTATTAGTAGGTTCACAAAGGTCTATAAAAAGACTAGCAACCAGTTTTAATTTCAAAATCCATGGGGTTTAAAAATAAAATAAAAATTAAAAAATCGTTTTATTAATTTTTCCTAATTCGCTAGGCCCGTCCTTCGCCCTGCAACAGATCTTTTGTATGTGCTATCAGGTTCATAAAGATCTATAAAAAGACTAGCAACCAGTTTTAACTTCAAAATCCATGGGGCTTAGAAATAAAATGAAAATTAAAAAAACGTTTTTTTAATTTTGCTAATTCGCTAGGCCCGTCTCCCGGCCTTGCAACAGATCTTTTGTATGTGCTATCAGGTTCATAAAGATCTATAAAAAGACTAGCAACCACTTTTAACTTCATAATCCATGGGGCTTAGAAATAAAATGAAAATAAAAAAATCGTTTTATTCATTTTTCTAATTCGCTCGGCTCGTCCCCCGCCCTGCAACAGATCTTTTGTATGTGTTATCAGGTTCATAAAGATCTATAAAAATACTAGCAACCAGTTTTAACTCCAAAATCCATGGGGTTTAGAAATAAAATGAAAAATCGTTTTATTTATTTTGGGATAAAGTAGTGTCTTGTTGTCGCGGGCGCTATTTTGAATCCTGAACGCAACGAAGGATTCTAGGTTTGAGTTGACTCCTGAGCGAAGCGAGGGAGTTAAGACTTGAATCCTGAGTGCGGTGAGGGATTCAAGCTCGCCCAAGACGAAGACACCCGCGTCTCCGTCGTGGACGAGCATATGGCAGTTGTCCCACCGCCGGCGAGGAAGCGACTAACTGTCGGCTGTTTTCTCGCTCAAGAAACGTACAATAGATATACATTCCGTGTAAACAAAAGAGATGCATATATTAACAGTTGATCGCTGACTGTTCACACTGCCGGCGAGGACTCGCTTCACTGGTTTGTCGCTGAGCGACAAGAGCTATCAAAGATAATACTCGCCTAGCGATACTCGCTCAGCGATGGTCGCTTGGTGGTCAGAGCTCACGCCGAGTAACCCCTGTGAGACTAACCGCCCCGAGCGAGTGGTGCGAGTAATCGCCCGTCGCACTCGAAAACTCGCTGATAGCCCAGCGACAAAACTATTGGAACTACACACACGCTGCTCGCCAACTCGTTTTCAGTTGCTAGTTCTACTCGCTAATCGTTCATCGCCGCCGTTGGGACAACTGCCTGCCTATAGGAATAGAAAAAATTGAAACGAGTAACGAATGACGTTTTCTGTTTTTTAAATGGCATCTCCTAATTGATCTTGAGAGGTTTGAAAATCAAAGAATATGGTTTACTTACAAACTCTCATTTTGTGCCAAAAATATTAACATTAAAACATGATTTTTCTCGGAATATCCTGCACTTTTGAGAGATGTCGTCGTAGTAAAAATTGATCACCTTGCTAAGACGGTTTGAATGAGATACATTTTAAGTTTGTTGGTCGATGTAAGGCTTGGGGGGACGTTCTGGCAATATTAACATTAAAACATGATTTTTCTTGGAATATCCCGCACTTTTGAGAGATGTCGTCATGGTAAAAATTGATCAACTTGCTAAGGCGGTTCGAATGAGATACATTTTAAGTCTGTTGGTCAATGTAATGGTTGGGGGGACGTTGTGACGAAATTAACACTAAAACATGATTTTCTCGGAATATCCCGCACTTTTGAGAGATGTCGTCATAGTAAAAATTGATCAACTTGCTAAGGCGGTTCGAATGAGATACATTTTAAGTCTGTTGGTCAATGTAAGGGTTGGGGGGACGTTGTGACGAAATTAACACTAAAACATGATTTTCTCGGAATATCCCGCACTTTTGAGAGATGTCGTCATAGTAAAAATTGATCAGCTTGCTAAGGCGGTTCGAATGAGATACATTTTAAGTCTGTTGGTCAATGTAAGGGTTGGGGGGACGTTGTGACGAAATTAACACTAAAACATGATTTTCTCGGAATATCCCGCACTTTTGAGAGATGTCGTCATAGTAAAAATTGATCAGCTTGCTAAGGCGGTTCGAATGAGATACATTTTAAGTCTGTTGGTCAATGTAAGGTTGGGGGGACGTTCTGACTCATCGTCCTTTCAAAGAGCTATGGATTTTGTGAATTATAAATAAATAAATAATTACTTGAATATTTATTTATTATTCACAAAAAGGTTTGGACGAGTGCAATACCTACGCGGTCAAAATGTGCTGAACTGAGCACAATTTTTTTTTAAATAACCAACAAAAAAGCCATGGTAATAGGTGGCTCGTCGACGTCCCTGCCAACCTGTAGATATACTTAGAGCTGCCATCTGTCCGGCTTAAAAAGTGTCCGGACACTTTCTGTGTTAGGGGAAATCCGACTTTGAATGATTTGCAATAAATAAATTAAAGTATAAATCATAGTTAAAAATCAGCCGCTCGGCAAATATATGTAAAACCGTGCGCTCGTGAAAATTCATTATAATTTGCTTTTGATTTAGGTAAATTTTTTTTGTTTAATTTTCATTGATTCCAAAAAGAAGAGCGTCCCTTATTATTATTTTTACCAGAATACGTCTCACATAGAGAAGAGTGTATAATTGATTAGTAAATTAAGCGGTTTTGGTTTAAGTTGATATTCTATACATACCTACATAAATAAGAAAAAAAATATGATAATTAACGATGTTTGTAAATGTGAATTAGATGATCACTTAGGGCTCGGTTGCGGTTGGTGTAATTGGAGAGCATGAAGAAAACATTCTTTTATTGCCAGTAGAAAGCAACTGTCAACATTTCAGCGTCATTGCGTAAAAACTATAAAAATAAAATATAAGTAAAGCGTAGGTACCCTTCATAAATCTTCCTCGAGGTGAGTTTCAAAATATGAAATAAGAAATTCAGTTAGCGAAGGTCGATTAACAGTAGTTAGATACCTATATCAAACAAACCCAAAACGAGAGCTGACGATACCCTACGTCCACCAATATCGGCAACACGTCACACACGAGGAGTCATTCATTGAGCGGCGTGGCCCATGCGCGGGAGACGGTGCGGCACGCGACTAACTCGTGCGCACCACGAACGCATCACGCATCACACCATGACATGGAAGCGCGGAAAATCTATTCCCGACCGCCGTTAAACTTGAAATTTTACGGGATTTATAGAAAGGTATGTGGGAACCCACATATATACGATAACGGGCGTACTGCCAAATAGGTTAAACAAATAATGTTCGATAATAATTAAATTTGGTGCTCTTCTAGTTAAAACACACTGCGACAGTATAAGAGAACATTCAAACTGTCATAAATGTATAATTTTTACAGTATTTCAACACCGAAGCTGTGGGGAAATTGTCTGTTTATAAAAGTATCCTGTTGCCAGTGTAAATAGCCGCTCCAAGGCTTTTGTAACAATAACTTCGATCGTTAACGGTGGACCTGTGTTCATGAACCTACGCGTCGCTTCTTTGCTGTATTATTTAATTTATATTAATTAACAATACAGCGAAGATTTATGGGTCCATTTGTCTTTCCTTCAAGTAAAGGGCTGGGACAGGTACCTACATACTGACCATATGACTGACCATCAGTCAATGACAGTGTCTATTTTTACCCTTGTGTTGAAATACTGTTGTTTGAAATGTGTAAGGCATAAATCACATTAATAACAATTTTCGTTTTCCATGGCTTAGTAAATCACGTGTTTTGTTATTGCTGAAAACTAAGGCATCTCTTTCAACAGATTACACATTTAAAATTAAATGGCTTATTTTTCCACCGTTAAAGTCAAAATGTGAATGCGTTTGCGGTCTTTGAATTCAGATGCACGCTCGGAACTATTAAAAAATACGTGAAAGCATCTCACCATCTGTTAAACCAGAAATAAGATATTTGTTTTTAAGCAGATCTGACAAATTATGCCTGAGTTAAAAGATACTCATAATATTATCAAAATTCGGACCCAAGAGATACAACAGTGAAGCCTCGACTTCATTAAATCATTACAAACACCAAATTCGCATTTTCAGTCGGACAAGATCCAAGACAATTCTTGACGAGGGGTCAGGAGAGTGATAACCCTTCACATCGCCAGCGCGGACCTCCGCCGCCTCGCAGACGCACGAGATCTTCGCCCTTCTGCGACGCGTCTCAATAGTCTATAAAGGCACCCGACGCACACAAAAGAAACAGTACGCCTTCGATCTCCGTCCAGGATGTCAATTTAGACATTCTGAACAACGCGAGAATTTGTTCAATAACATCCGAGTAACCTGCAATGACAAAAACAATACAAACACAGTGCTAAATAAATATTTTCTTTCAAAAATCCCTCCGTTTGGGTCGCGCATGCGTGCAGTCGGCGTTGTGATTGGCCGTGAATAGGAACGTTCGCAAAGAAAGCAAAAACATGAGTGGAACGGACAGAAGTGCCAGTCGATCAGCGTGCAACAGCAAGGGAAGCATGATTGTTGTGTCGAACAGGCTGCCTTTTATATTGAAGAGAAATGAGAAGACGGGCGATCTCGAGAGGAAGGCCAGGTACTGTGACCTATTTTTCACTAAATATACATGAAAATCCACCTCCAATTTTTTTCAGTTACGACTTCATTGAGCAATAACACCGATTTATGTCACAGTTATGGTGTTCTAAAAGAGGATATTGTGTGTGAAATACCTATAGGTAAATAAACCGTGGTTAATTACTTACGGCATAAAAAATAGTGTTACTCAAAATATTGATGTTGTGTTTACAATCAAATAAAATGCTAATGACAGTACGCGGTTTCTAGAAAATCCGGGCCTCGTTCGGGCACCAATCCGTACAATTCGGGAAGTTTCTACGTAGTGTTCGATTTAAAATTGGATTAATTCCTGACTTATATTATATGTAACAGTCAAAACTGTATAAAACTCGTATTATTTACCTACCGTAGTAACCGTTAGGAATTTGTTGAACACTGCATGAACTCATTTAAACACTCGACTGCCTGCATTTTTATACAGAACACGATATCGTCAGCTGATGCCGGTGGATTTCCATAACATAATATACGTATTACGCGACTTAATTGAAAAGGTGTGTTTGTTGTATCCAATTTAACTGAACGTTGGAGGTTTAATGATGCGTCGCGCGTCGATTCTTTTGTGGGATATTATTGTAGTTGACCGTGTTGTCATATATGGGTTTTAGAACATTGTGCAATGTGCAAACAATTCATGGCGCACTTCGTAAATATACAACAGGGCCTTGGACTTGAATGTTTAGTTTCAAGGTCGATGTTACTGTGTAGCGCTGTGCTGTTAATTGATTCATCACGGCATTGACAATACTGCATTAAACATTCATTGATTTGATGTATGTTGTCAAACAGAATATAAAACTATAGTTTCAACTTGCAATATGATAATGATAAAAAGAACATTGATATTATTATGATAACATGCGAGTCTTGCTCAGTCCACTGGGTTATTCGTTTTTTGACAGCTGCCTTAGAACGTAAATATTCCAGATTACGTAAAAGTTTACTTTATATGCGTAATAAAATAAATATATAAACTACCTTATCTTATTGAATTATCTTATTTCTGACTTCTTCCAGATATTATAATACCGTACGTGTATCAGGACTAAAAAATATATAATTGTTAAGCGTATTTAATTACATTCTATCGTACTAAGTGATGGGATCCAATGTAATCGCTTCAATTGAATATATCAAAAATAATAATTTTATATTATAGGTAAATCAGTATAGAAAAACCTGGCATCCACTCAAATATCAATAAAATATACTTACCTATAAATTATTTGCCAGGATACGGATTTGCCACCATAAACAAGATATTCATGTTTAAAAATTTCATAAAATGTTATGCATAAAAAATATACCCCATATTATTATTTATGTGTATACACTACAACACTATTGATACGGCAAACCAGTACATGTACATACTTTATTTTTATCGGAAATTAGCCCGCTATAAAACCTGAAAAATTGAAATTAAAGTAGGAAACAAACCGGCTAATTTATATTGTTTTGTATTTACATAATCAGCCTATAATGTTCCCACTGCTGGGACACGGGCCTCCTCTCTGTGAGAGGGAGTGGGCCGTAATCTACCACGCGGGTCCAATGCGGGTTGGTAGATGTTACATGTCTTCGAATTTTTGGTTCTAGGACATGCCGGTTTCCTCGCGATGTTTTCCTTCACCAGCAGTGATTATGAAATAATTTACACAAAGCGTAAAGCGCTTGTCTGGGTTCGAACCTACGACCTACAACTCGTTTGTTCGAACCCAGACAGGCGCTTTACTTTGTGTTTAATAATAATAAGTCCGCCTTTGTACCTTTTTGTGCGAAAAGTTTAAATAAATAAATAATAAACACAGACATAGAAACCGCACCATTTTTTCAGCAAAAAATCGGTAATTGATACTACATACAAATTAAAGTGTAAACTAGCGAAATGTGTGTTATAGTTATAACGTTGCTGCAATCACTAGTTCCATATGTCAAAAAAAACCGGTCAAGTGCGAGTCGGACTCGCGCACCGAGGGTTCCGTACAAATAATACTAATGGTAATTATGGTAAATAATATTAATAATAATGGTATGAAAATGGTTTATCACGGGAATCGTGTCTCGAATATTTTTCCCGTGTTTTCGGATTTTTTCCTTTATTTGTGCTACATGACTTTGCTTCATGTCAAATTTCATGATTCTAGGTCAACGGGAAGGACCCTATAGGTCTTGATTCCCTTGATTTTCTCACTGCTTCAAGGGGTTGCAGCCCTGAGTATTTGATATTAATTTCAACTTGATAACTCCACGCGTTCCTGAGAAATAGACTCTTGAAAGACGGACAGTGAAGCGCGAAGTGATCTTAGAAGGGATTCGTTTTTCCTTTTGAAGTACGGAACCCTAAGAACGATTAATCTAGTGTATTTAAGTTCATCCGAATTATCAACAGTGATAACATATACGCTACTATCTACTTAAGCTTGTATGTACTTACCCATTAACGTATTTAGGTTAATTAGATAGGTACCTACTAGCTTACTAGTTAGTTTACTATGCACTCAGCTTAAATCAATAAGGAAAATGGATAGTTTAATCAATAAATTAATTCATTAATAAGATAAAGTGATGCCCTCAGGCAATTGTTGATAGATAAACACTAATGTATGCTTGTATACGTTGTTTTTGTCGCAATTACACAGTTTAAGTATATACTGGTTTTTATTTATTTACTCTCCCCATTCACCCTCTTAGGGGTGAAATTTCGAAAAAGCAAAAGGTTTCCTTACTGGATACAAGTCTACTCTTCACAAAGAACACACCCTCCAAATTTCATGTCTCTAGGACCAGCGGTTTAGCTGTGCGTTGATATAAATCAGTCAGTCAGGACTTTGAATTTTATGTATATACATAGTTAGCGAGATGTCTACTATTAGCTTAAAATAATTTAATTCGATGACCCAATCTAAAAAATGAAGAAGGAATTATATACCAACAGAAACATATACATTATAAGGCATTTTATAAAATAATTGTTGTTACTTACATATTCCGCAATATTTTTATGAATAGGATACCTAACTGCGTATATTGTTTAGGTACACATTTACGTCAAAATTAATATTAAAACAGATAATTTAATTAGGCCTTCAGATAGCCACAATCACGATCCTCCTGCAAGTCAAAGTTAAAATTAAACTAAGACATATGGACGTGTGATAACCTACATATCGCTACTCTTTGTTACTGTCATATACATATAAATGTAAAGCAAACAAATCATACGCACCAATAAAGTATATGTCGTAATTGACAACATTTCAAACTTGACACGACCTTAAAAAAAAAATACTATTTCTTTATTTTCGTATCCTGAGTTCAAATATATTTTTATTTTATTTTTTTATTTCTAAATTTCTGAGAAAAAATCAAAAAACATGTGATGACGTCACATAAACGGCGGAATGAGGTAGTTACCTTTGCGCATTCCAATGTCTTTGATTGAAAACATTACATTTGATCGATTACATCAAACAAGACATGTCAATGTCACCTAAGAAGTGTAACTAGAAAACAACTAAAAAACTGAATTGAATTCAACAATATTTTTTCCTATCAACTCGACACGCTGCTTACTGTTAATATTATCAATTTTTTATTGATATTTCGCCAATAAAATGGATCCCAATGAAAAATATACGCCAATGAAGGAACCAAAACAACGACTGAGACAAGTGACGTCTAACAGTTTTTTTGACGGGTCACAATAAAGCAAAGGTAATATCGCCATTCTACCGTCATCTGGCACTTACGTCTTTTTAGAATACACCGAATTTCAAAGTTAAAATTATGAATGAAAAGTACATAATTTCGAAAAACGAAAAAATATGGGTGCCCTAGATTTGAATTTACTTTTATATAACGTAATAATACATGCAGGTTAAAAATATGAAATGTTGTCAATTGTTTGTACTCATAGTCGATCAATGTGTCCTGACCCTTATACTGAACTATGCTAAAGGGGAAAAGGGATCAAAACGTACTGCGTAGACTTTCGTAGCAATTAGACGTAGGCAACTGCTACGCGTTTGGTGCTACATTGCTACGCACGAATACAAAGTGTAAATTATCTTCTTCTATGATTCATATAAATTAGTTAATATTTCCTTTCGCAATAATACATTACTTTTACTTAGTTACTTAATCACGCGTTTTTAATAATAGTTTAATTAGAAAGCTTTCACGTATTGGTTTTCCCATATATGTACCTAAGAGATATTTGGTAACTCAAACCAAGAAATCATCGGTAAATTGATGCAAAATAAAATGACTGTCGACGGTTTGTCCATACAAAAAGAGAGAAAAGTATGGAACGACGTACGTATCCTTGCGCATCGATGCGACGAACGCGCTCCGGTAGCGGACTGACACAACAACCCGATCGTTCGTCGGCGGGCATAGACGGCGATCGACGGCATAATACTTACTAGTGTGCTCCTTTTCAATCGGCAAAGTGCGAAAGGCCGTCGATCAATGTGTCCTGACCTTAACAACGCGTTCAGGGGTTTTTTGGGGGTCCCATGGCGGTGCAGTGCCTCCGGCATATTCGTCGACCACAGCACGGACGGCTTCCAGGCGGTGCTTCGCAAAAGAACAGCCTTCCTGTGGTCTCGGGTAAAGCGTAGCACGAACATGCTTCTGAGCGCGGTGTCGGACAAAGTGGACAACCAAATCCTGAGGCATTAGTTGCTCATGCATGTCCAAAATAATAATTAATTACTTTAAATTTTACTAACATAGCTATAAGTATAGCATAATATGGACTTGTATCAATTACTGTGTACATGGTCTGAAATAAATATTTTCAATTTTAATAATCAACCTATGTATAATGTTCCCACTGCTGGGATACAGGCCTCCTCTCTTCGAGAGGGAGTGGGCTGTAATCTACCACGCAGGCCCAGAGTGGTTTGGTCGGTTTGGTAGATATTTTGCCCCCTTGGCTTCGTTTAAATAACCTACATTTTATTATTACAAAAATTATCCGATCAATAACACGATTGGCTTACGATCATAAGACTCGTATCTTCTTTTAATGTTTGCAATGCTTCAATGATTTTGAGTATGTGTGCTAGTATTTCATGCATTTTTCTTTAGTAGATCTAAATAACTGAAAATGGTAAAAGCTTTGCATCTATTTTAAATATTCCTGGCCGTTTTATTACGATGACATGCCGCCATGTCCTCATTGGACATGGCGGCATGTCATCGTAATAAAACAGCCACACCGCTTTGGATAATTGAGAATATTTAACATATCTTTTCAATAAAGATTACCTACTAATTTTATATGTACCGTGATTCATCATCATCATCATCATTTCAGCCGAAAGACGTCCACTTCTGGACATCTAGGTATTCTCCACTTCGACCGGTTTTGTGCTTCTCGCATCCAACGGGGTTCGGGTTGTTTATTGCTTTGTTAAACAATAATATTTTAGGTAAAACGATCGTATAGTAAATCTGCGTTACAAATAAACAAGACCTCCCATCGTTTGCCTATCATTACCATTGACCTATTAACTTATTTTGATAACGAAAACTCACGCAATATTATTATGACAGTGTTTTTTTTACCGACCAAAATCAGTAATTCATTCAAAATTACATAACCAGCCTATAATGTTCCTACTGCTGGGACACAGCCGTCCTCTCTGAGAGAGGGAGTGGGCCGTAATCCACCACGCGGGCCCAGTGCGGTTTGGTAGATGTCACATGTCTTCGAATTTTTGGTTCTAGGACATGCCGGTTTCCTCACGATGTGTTCCTTCACCGTTCTGAGAGCAGTGGTGATAAAATAATTTACACAAAGTAAAGCGCCTGTCTGGGCTCGAACCAACGACTCGAAGTCGCGGCCTTTACCACTGGGCCAGCACTGCTCTCACTGGGCCACCACTGCTCTCAACATAATAACGCCGTCACTTTGGTTCAAAATTATCTGAGTTTATTTTGAAAACAAACCCGCGGGGCAATTGCGTAACACATTATCAATCGGAATCGGTTTCATTTTGACAGTTCGACAACATTCATTGCGTTATTTACGTGTTGAACAGACAAATTTTTGGAACATATGAAGCAATGGATTAGCAATTTGCTTCAAAATGATTCAGATTCCGATTGATAGTGTGTTACGCAAAACTGACAGCACTTCACTTTCACTCCATTTTACCATTTATCTTCTCTTCTTCTTCTTGCATCCCTTTAATCCCACTTCTATCTGGGGTCGAGTCTTCTTGTACAGCTGCGCCAGGACGATCTGTCCCGGGTTTGCATAGGAGTTAGGTTCTGAGCTTTCATCTTCCTCTCGATACAGGACCACCATTAGCAGGGGGCCATTTTACCGTATCTAAACTTTAAAATTATAGAGAGAAATTGTTTGTTTGTTTGCTCACAGGCTTTTTACAAAATGCACTTTGGAACTATACGAAAGTCTGCAATATTCAATAGAAACTATTGTAGAAGGTGACTCGATTATAAGTCGAAAACAAAACCATGCGATCCTGATCATCATCAACTAAAGACTCAAAATTATCAGTTGAACTGAGTACTTTAGTTGCGTAAAGGTGCTCCCACACAGCAGTTATATAACGTTAGAGACTGACTTTTTTAAACAAATTATAACAAAAGTTATAAATTGTTACAAATTATAATAAATTGTTATTGATGTTATACAACTTCATTTAACAAAATGTTTTACAACTGATTACAATATGATATAACAAAATATAACTTTTGTTGTATAACATCATCAGCTACCACCTTCCTCGAAAGACAAACCCAAACTGATTGAACATAATGTTATACGATGTTATACAACGAGTTCAACCAATGTGGGAGCGTTTATAACATATAACATTTCTTAACATGTTGTAGAGTATTGTTACACGCTATTATAAATGTTAACGTGTTACACAATGTTGTATAACGTTATATAACTGCTGTGTGGGAGCACCTTAACGCACTATCAATCTCAACCCGAGTAATTTTGAAAGATATTGCTAATCCATTGCTTCATATGTTCAAAAATTTTCTCTGCTCACCAACGTAAATAAAGCAATGTATGTAGTTGAACTGTCAAAATGAAAACGATTGCTACTGATAGTGTGTTACGCTACTACCCCGCTGGTCTAACACAATTTTAATTGGAATGATCTGACGCGAGAGAACTAAAAGTCATCCTGACGTCACTATTAAATTAAATTAACTAATCACCGTCGTTGATTTAAAATATGTTTAGGTACCTAACTAACATTGAAATAGTGATTATTTTAATTACACGGGTTAGTTCACAAGTTAATGAAATTAGATAACAAGTAACAACAATATGGCTATCTATTGTAATCTCTTGATGGCCAGCAAGCTATGAAACAATTTTTACCGACTTCAAAAAAAAGGAGGTTATCAATTCGACACGTATGTATGTCATGTAATATCATTGGAACTGCAATATATTCACATGACAATCTATTAGGGCTTCCAAACAAATATACAAAACTTTATAGATGTATGTATGTTTGTCCACGCATTTGTCTGCAACTATTAATCGGATCGTGACCATTTTTTTTTCTGGCTTACATACATTTACTTCTACTTAGGGAATAGTGCAAGTTTCATCAAAATCGATTCAGTAATTTTCAAGATAATAAAATTGTAGTGCAATATTTACACCAAAACTATTGACTACATATTACAAACCAATATTCCAATTTTAATTTAAAACTAAAAATTACGAAATAAAGAGTAATTTATAAAAATTAATTCGTCTTTAAAAGGAAATTCACTCAAAATTATGAAATACCTAACTTTAATTGCGGAAGTCGGTGGTAAAAAACTAAAATACAGATTCCAATGCACCGACTTCCGGAATTAAAGTTATTTCATAATTTTGAGTGAATTTCCTTTTGAAGTCGATTTAATTTTTACCCGACTGCGCCAGGAGTGTTATGTTTTTCGAGTGTATGTTTTTAAATGACTTTTTTTACTAAGTATACTTAGCTGACTGTCTCGCTGGTCAAGTGATCGCAAGTGCTACTATTGAGCATGAAGTCCTCGGTTCGATTCCCAGGACGGGCAAAATCATCACTTTGCCCTTATCCTAATGTATTTGTGGTTGGCGCAAGATGTCTTTTTCTTCCATATTTCTCTTTTAGTCGTCATCTCGGTAGTCACCCCCTTTCTAACCATATCATCATTCACACAGTCCATCCATCGTTTCTTTGGTCTTCCCCTAGTCTTATAGCCATCGACATTCATACAGGTCGGGCAAAATGTTATTGGGTATTTCAATGAGGACTTTCTCAGTAGCAGCCCGGAGTCTGAATTTGTGACCGGTTGATGGCAATGGGCTCAGCCTCTATTACATGGGACTTAAACGTAACTGGCAAAATGCGGGTATACTGTAGGTACACCTCTGGCTAACCCTTCGGGGATTAACAGGCGTGATGTTTTGCGTTTTATGTGTATACTTATAGCTATGATAGAAAACGTGATCTTTTCTATTGAGAGAATTGAAGAAGCACGTTGGAAGTGTCGGGGGATACAGTTGATTGAATTCGTTTGTGGAGCTAGGCTCAGTGTGTTTCCGTGCGAATAATCAGCGGGGTAATTGCGTATCAGTCTGCAATGGATTTCATTTTGACAGTTCAACAACATTTACGTTATTTAGCAGACAAATTTTCGCACATATATAAAGCAATGAATTAGCAATATCCTTCAAAATTATTAAGATGGAGATCGATAGTGTATTACGGGATTAGGGTGCAGGTTTGGCGGTTCTTCTATAACTACTTATTATGAATTAAAGTCGCTTTTTGAGTCTGTCTGTGTGAGCGCATTATTCTTCTGAACTAGGTAGGTACGCGACGGATTTTGATGCGGCCTTCACCATCATTTAGAGAATTTATTCCGGAAGGTTTATGTGTATAAATATTGATATTAAACTAAAATATACCTAATATAGAAGTATCGATGTATTTATTGTCAAGTCGTAAAAACCGCGCGAAGCAGGAGCGGGTCACAAATTTACTATACAAGTGGCCATAAATGGTCGTGGTTTTGTGTTCGGGAAGCTCGTTTCCGAAAGTGGTTAAGTTAGTAAGAAAGCTATAAATAAAGATTTTCTTGGATGTCTCTTAAAACCACCGCTAACTGAACAATATATTGCGGTGTTCAGTCAACCATAGAGCAAGGTTTCGGTAGCCAAAATAATAAGAAAATTCCCCAACATGACAAACGTAAAGTGGCATTCGCCTTCTGCAAATACATAATTTTCGTACAATACGGTTCTGAAAATTACTTAGGAAATGCTTTTCTTTGTGTGGTTCTAAATATAAAATTGTTTGTCCACAGCGCGGGTGGCCTGGTTACAGCTGTGGCCCCAGTGGTGATCCGAGGAGGTGGCATATGGGTGGGGTGGCCAGGCATCCACCTGGAGGACCCCAATGAGAAGATCCCGGAGTCCGACCCCAATGACAAGACCCCCACAGCTGGCTTGCGCTCTGACAAGGTATGATAAACTGTATAATTAGGTATGTATAAGCAAGAAGTCTTCGTCCGGGATGTCAAGGTAACCGACATAGCCCGAAGAATTGCCAAACTTAAGTGGCAGTGGGCAGGGCACATTGCTCGCAGAACAGATGGCCGATGGGGCCGAAAGGTTTTGGAGTGGCGCGTACCGGAAGATGTAGGGTTGGAAGGCCTCCCACGAGGTGGACCGACGACCTTGTGAAGGCCGCATGAACTCGTTGGATGCGAGAAGCACAAAACCGGTCGAAGTGGAGGTGCTTGGGGGAGGCCTATGTCCAGCAGTGGACGTCTTTCGGCTGAAATGATATGATGATGAAGCTGCACATATGCTGGGTGTTCTCAAATATAATTATAATGATAGTGATGTTGGGTTAATAAGTAAATAAATAATACTTATATGCTGCTATTTCTACCTTATAATCACCGAACGGAACACACTATTCGTAATAATATAGGAATCGTTCTATCGCATGTCAAAGACTGCACTACCAATCATTTAAGCAAATTGGACGTGGGCAGCAAAACGGAGAAACGGTCTAGTATTAAAAAAAAAACATAAAAGCAATAAAAGACCCGAAAAAACACAACAAAATGTAACGTTTTTTAACAGATTTTAACCTATTTCCTGAACTGACTAAGTAAATCTTTAAAATCGGACACAGTGACACATTTTTGTGTACCTACACCTTGAGATGTTTTGAATGACATAGATACAACGCAGTAAACAAAGATGCTCGTGCTCATACCATTAAATCTTTATGCACCATAAAAATCCAAATGTAGGCTATCTCCTCCTAAAGTTACGACTAGATATTTGCATAGAGAGAAAATCTTCCTTGCGGGGAAAACATGGTAGATACTACATTTATATTTGCAATATTTATGGTGTAAGTACCTACATAATAAAGAATATTCTATTCTTACAGAAAGTACTCCTTTTTTGAAGTCTGTTAAAAAAGTTCTATGATAGTTCAAAAATCCATTTTTAAATTGGCAACTGCATGCAGTAATCCTACTAAAGATTCTAACAGATTTCATAAAATTTATCGGTTTCTAAAGCATAATAAAAACATTTTTCAACGCAAGTGAATCACACTGGCCCGACCTTGCACCACGCATGACCGCCGTGTTCCACTGTGCAAATAGTTTGCCAATTTGCTCGCCAGTGTACCTACTTACTGACGTGCACAAGCTAACCTCCTTAGGTACTTTAAGGTCCGGCGTTTCTAAATGTTTGTTTTCGTCTACTTAGCTCGGAGATTTAGACGAAAACAAACATAATAAATGTTGTTGTAAGTACCTATATCGATTTTAGTCAATTTCGAACGGCCATTGTTGTTTACATCTTTGGCAAATTTAGAAATGCCGCCGGACTTTGGTTTAGAACAAACATTGCAATTTGCAACTAAGTATTACAAGCCAAATCTTCTGGTTAAAACAAAAAATACAAGCAATATCAACAGTAATTGTTTATTTATCCATAGAATTACTTTTAAAATTATTTGTGCAATAAAACCACTTCATCCATCGTTAAAATATCAGTATCACATAGTAGTCACAATAATTATAGCAATTAAAATTACTTTACGAGTTACGTTACTATCCTATATATATAGGTAACTACTTATATATCTTCTTGAACCTTGGGTATATAACTATTTTCCACTAACTAGGGGAACATTTCAGGAAGTACTTAGGTACAGGATCCTCGTTATTTTCCAATCAAACATCTGATAATAATGCATTATCTGATAACAATGATAACAGATGAATGTGACCGCAGATATCAACTAAGATAGATATTAATACTTAGGTATTTATTGTGTTAGGTAAATAGTAAATACTATTACGTCATAAAAGGCTTACGGTAGTGCATTAAGTAAATATAACACGTACATACCTACACGTAAAATGTATATACATAATATATAATGCGTTATTAAATATACCATGAGATACAAACTGCTGGGTAATTAATACATAACAGGAGCAAATGCTTTCATTTTGACAGTTCAACCACATTCATTGCGTTATTTACGTTGTTAAGCAGACACATTTTTTGAACATATGAAGCAACGGATTAGCAATATCCTTCAAAATAATTCAGATTGTGACTTGTGTGTTACGCAATTCTTTTGCAATTGATACTACAACAAATATTTCCTGACTGCCTTCAAGATTAAAAAGAAATACATACTTACATTTAAATATGTAGTAACAAAACCACAATATCCTCATTTCAGATAGTACCTATCCGCGCGGAACCGAAGCTCTTCGACAGTTACTATAATGGCTGCTGCAACGGTACCTTCTGGCCTCTGTTCCACTCCATGCCTGACCGCGCCACCTTCATCGCTGACCACTGGAAGGCGTACATCAAGTGCAATGAGGAGTTTGCGGATAAGACAGTGCGTGCCCTGCATATGCTCAAAGAACAGAAGGGGTTGAAGAATGGCTCTCCGCCAATAGTGTGGGTCCATGATTATCATCTTATGTTGGCCGCTAACTGGATTAGACAGGTGTGTTTAAAACATTGATATTTCGAGCGGATATTGAGTCATAGAAAGGAGCCAAGTGTATTAATCGTTAGCGTTTTTGTTTCAGCGAGCTGAGGAAGACAACATAAAATGCAAACTGGCATTCTTCTTGCACATTCCGTTCCCACCATGGGACATATTCAGACTGTTCCCATGGTCTGATGAAGTACTGCAGGGCATTCTTGGTAAGTCTCACTACGACCTGATATTTTAAGTTTTTCAGTTTTGGAAAGAACATTGTAATAATGGGATGTTTGTATCTTCACAGGTTGTGACATGGTTGGATTCCACATAATGGATTACTGCCTGAACTTCATAGATTGTTGCCAAAGAAACTTAGGTTGTCGTGTGGACAGAAAGAATCTTCTAGTTGAATTAGGAGGCCGCACCATCTGTGTCCGACCTCTGCCAATCGGAGTGCCCTTCGATAGATTCGTGCAGCTGGCGCAAAATGCTAAACCAGTGCTCTCTACTAACCAACAAGTGATATTAGGAGTCGATAGACTGGACTATACCAAAGGATTAGTACATAGACTGAAAGCCTTCGAGAGGCTACTGGAGAAATACCCGGAACACATAGAGAAAGTGATGCTGCTGCAGATTGCAGTGCCGTCCAGGACGGACGTCAAAGAGTACCAGGACTTGAAGGAGGAGATGGATCAACTGATTGGGAGGATAAATGGAAGATTTACTACGCCCAACTGGTCACCTATTAGGTGTGTTTCTGAAGTCGATTAGTCACATGTATTATGTATAAATGACGTTGAGGAATTTAGGTCCACTACTTCGCGCAAAACTTGAAGAATATACATATATTATTTAGTTACTTATGATCATTTGATAAAATATTTTTCCAGATATATCTACGGTTGCATCGGTCAGGACGAACTAGCAGCCTTCTACCGTGACGCAGCAGTTGCGCTGGTCACACCTCTGCGCGATGGCATGAACCTCGTCGCCAAGGAGTTCGTCGCCTGCCAGATCAACAAAACACCTGGAGTACTGATCGTGTCACCGTTCGCTGGTGCTGGAGAGATGATGCACGAGGCTCTTATCTGCAATCCGTATGAGCTGGATGATGCTGCTGAAGTTATTCACAGGTGATTATTACTTAGTTATTATCTCATCTAGTCTTCAGAACTTGGATTCTCCAGTGACATAATCCACCACGTGATTGGTGAACAACAAAGAAGAACGTGGCCTTTTTATTAAGGGTACCTACATATTTAATGAGCCTGAGATACTCCTCCTAGCGTGTCTGTACCTACAGCAAACGTTATCGTTCAGAGCTTGATGACGTCAATTGTAACGACAATTGCGTTGCGCTATATGATATATGACGATTATTTACTTATTATTAACCGTTTATCCCCCCTCCCCTCCCCCCGGTCAATAGTTATCATAGTCATTGACACCAGGGTTGTCGAACGACTCATAAAAACAGAATCGCAACCGTTAAATCGTATAATTAACAATTGCTATGGTTTTAGGCATCAGTTCCAAAGTACAGAACCTGGAGAGATTGTCAAAAACAGTATTGGAAAAATTCTGAATTCGTTCTAAAATTCCGTTTCAGGGCCCTGATAATGCCAGAGGATGAGCGCACAGTCCGAATGAACCACCTGAGAAGACGCGAGCAGCTCAATGACGTCGACAGCTGGGTGAAAGCCTTCCTGAAAGCCATGGACTCGCTGGAGGAGGAGGCTGATGATATTGGAGCTACGTCCATGCAGCCTGTCACCATCGATGACTTCGATGAATACCTATCCAAGTGAGTTAAAAATGATGAATTAATTACATGTATGCCAGTGTAGGTTTTCCAATTATTCATAAAATATTTTACTGCGCCCAAAAAGACTAACTGCCAAGAACTGCACCTATTCATCATTAGTCTATAGCAGTCCACTGCTGGACGTATGCCTCTGCAATAGCGGGCCATATAGCTCAATCCTCGGCTACTCTCATCCAGTTGCTGTTATAACCCACCCTGTAAACGCTAATCCATCTAGCTTGAGGGCATCCTACCTTACGTTTGCCATTGTTAAACCAACCAAAATCTCCTAAACCACAAATTCTTTGAACCAGGTACATCGGCTACACGCAGAAGCTGGCGCTGCTACTGGACTACGATGGTACGCTGGCGCCCATCGCGCCGCACCCTGACTTAGCGACCCTGCCGCTTGAGACCAAGCACACGCTGCAAAGACTCTCCAACATGTCCGACGTGTACATCGCCATCATCTCCGGAAGAAACGTGGACAATGTTAAGAATATGGTAAGTTGATAAACTTAAGGCCGTCTCGTCATTATGATACGAACTCCACTAAAGCTGGCCGGCTTTTTTTTTATGGATGGGAAATCATCAAATGACCACTCCCGCTCTGGGTGGAGCGGGAGTGTCAGACTCTTACTGACTAAACCCATCCGTGTTCCTTCCTTAGCCCTTTATGTTTCGGGGTAGCAGTAACCCTTTCGGACAATCCCGCACCCCCGACAGGCTTCGGCCCTGACAGGCCCCTTCCTTTATGCTGACATTTCTTTGAGGCGCGCGTGGCGCTGCCCGGCTAACGTCAAAGTTCGATTATAATCGAACTTTGACGTTAGCCGGGCAGCGCCATGATGTCTTTGTAAAATAATTATTTTACAAAGACATCTCATATTTTCAAGATAATAAGTTCCTTCATGATGTCAAATTCGACTTTACAAATCATCCAGCTATGCCAGCCGTACCAATACCTACACTTATTCTGTCTGCAGAATGTAGTACCTATGTACCTATTTCGTACAAGAATACGTAATAGAACCGCGGAATAAGTGAAAGAAAAGACAACAGAAACAAGAAAAATCAGACTTTGTACCTAGTCGATATTACATTGGGATTATACACTTTTTTTCTGTCTACTTGTTTTAGTCTAATTATTACTTTATCTGGATAGTGTAAAAACCCCTGTTTAATTAATAACTAGTGTACCTACATTTGTCATTTGCTCACGTTATCTATACAAATAGGTACTCTTTAAAGTAATGGAATATATTTTAGTAGGTTTTTTCCTCAAATTAACGCCGGGTGAAACTGCGGGGCACAGTTAAATCATACGGCGGATAATTACTTGAGTAACAAGAATTTTAATAAAGGTTATCGAAATGCTTAGAATATGTGCAAATCGGATGCCTGATGATGAGCTCTGTGGAATATATTAGATAACAAATGAAACGATAAGTTAAATTGGTATTTATTTAACTTTTGATCTGAAGCGTTTGATCGCAGTAGCCGATATGAATGAATTCGATATACACTACACTACCTAAGTACCTACCTATCCTCATGTTACTTAAAACCATATCGCTATCTTTACTACTGCAGCTATACTGCTAGAGAGTACATTATGTACCTAAAGTTTAGACAGCCACTCGTACGTGCTAGCCTGCTATAGGTATCGTCATGCTTACCATCTATGGTCAAAATGCTACACACAGAGAAGTGCAAGCCCTAGGAGAATAAATGGTGTAAGAGGTGACAACTAAATAGGTGGAAACGCACTGAGAAGCACCACCGATACCAGTATTGAGCTGGTATAACTTTGTACCTTTGTTAACAAGAAGTTGACTGTATCTTCTGATAAATTGGGGTCAATCGGCCTAGGGGAGGGCAGATAATAAAACAATACTTAAGAATACAAATAATTTCCTATAGTAACATCAGCTGTGGCCTAGCAGAATGTTCGCTGAAACTATCAGGTGGCTTTGCAAATAAATGACAAGGTCTTCCATATCATAGTGAACTTTGACAGCTCCATTATCAGTGTTTACAACAAAAATATTTATATTGTTCGTCGTTCACATACCTAGCACCCTTGATAAAGTTATTACAACCGGGTTATGAAGCCACTTGTACTTACCTACTTGTATAGCATTTGTGTTTCTATTACGTAATGTGTGTGTGGCCGCTATGTTTTTCGTTCATGTTTGCTTATGTAATTCTATTTCAAACATAGACACGGCATTACCTGCGTATGAAAGTTTGCAGCTATATATGACAATTGCTGGCTGTAGTAAGTACGTACTGAACACGTATGTGTTCCGTATATTAGGTAGGTTTACTGCAAACAAAGCAACCTTGGGGTAGTCCTAGTTACAGTGAAAAGTAGGTATTATCGTCTCTAACTGAAGTCGATTTCGCGACAGCTTGAATGGATATAAACCTAAGTTAGATATTCCTAACTCCATCACGATTGGATCTGCTCAAATAGGTAGGTACCTTTAAGGTAGGCACGTTCAAAAAGGAAACCACGCGGACAGTCTCCACCTGCCCTAGTGCCTAACTTCCTACCCACCATGAACCTAATGCCTATCAAAACCTGAGTAATAATCACCGTTATTGATTTGTCAAAAAGCTTGGAGAACCATGCATACCTACCTACACACCAAATACGTGTATCTAGTTATACTAATTGACCTGTGTTCTGTTTCAAGTACTTACCTAATATAGGTTCTGGTCTACAATATGTGTGTGTATTATTAGCTCTAGGAATCGCCCATTCCTAATAATATTTAGGTACCTACGTAGGCCTATGGTAGGAAAATTACTATAGTCTATTATATTAGCACTGCCTAAATCTACGTTCAAAACTCTGGTTACGCAATAACAACAAATCATCATCATTCTCAGTCCTGCCCTTATCCCAATTTATTTGGAGTCGGCGCAACATGACTTTTTTTCCATACTTCTTTATTATAGTCCGCGCGGAACTAGTTGGCCGCTGAGGTGGGGACAGGGGTGAGGCGGCGGTTCACAACGCACTTAATGAGTAATGCGCCCCCGCCCCTCCGTCCCACAGCTTACATACCTAAGGCGCAGTCAACTAGTTCCGCGCGGACTATAGTCACCCCCTTTCTAAATATAATTATCATCATTCTCACGATCCATCCATCGCAAAGAGAATATAATACGTCTTTGATCCATCGCTTCTTTAATCAGTCAAATAAATATTCTTTATCTAGGTGGGCATCGAAGGCATCACATACGCGGGTAACCACGGCCTGGAGATCCTGCACCCCGATGGCAGCAAGTTCGTTCATCCCATGCCCATGGAACTACAGGCCGCTGTCGTCAAACTGCTCAAGGCGTTGCAGGAACAGGTGAGGATCATTATATTTATCCTAAATCAGTGCAGGGCAAACTTTCTTTCACGGTATAAAACTTGGCGTGATAAAACTCCCAGAAGTTCAACGATCAGCGGTTAACAAAAAGAGGTTATGGTTACCACAATTAAACATCCGTTAGTCATCATCTGCTGAGTAGCAACCCATCTAGTAACGCTTTTGAAAAAGATGGTGTTGCATTAGGTATTTATTGGTCAACAAGCACAAGACAGTCATCATTAGGTAATTTTGGCTTTTTAGCTGCTGTAATTTCCTACTTCAGCAGTCCCCAGACTTCCCTAGGCTCTTCTCAGAGCCAGGAGGATTGTGACAGAGGCGAGTTGATACAAAGCCGATTTATCGGAACCTATGATCATTGTCGAGCTGACATCTTCTAGTATTATAGCAACCTAAAGCATGAAAAACGGTCAATTAGCTTCAACTTTCTGACTAACTAACCAACTCCTCGAAAACTCTAAATTCTAATGTGCCAGTTGACCAATTTGACTTTGACCAATTACTCAATCTTCTTCTTCATTTCTTCAGGTCTGCAAAGACGGTGCATGGGTTGAGAACAAAGGAGCCCTCCTAACGTTCCACTACAGGGAGACTCCGGTGGCAAAGCGTGCGGCGCTGGCCGAACAAGCGAGGAAGCTCATCTTGGCGTCAGGGTTCACGCCTGCGCCCGCGCATTGTGCCCTTGAAGCACGCCCGCCTGTTGAGTGGGACAAGGGTACGTAATTGGTTTGATAATGTTCTGTAACTAACAAGATATACCTATTCGAATTTCTGACTTTATACCGACATCATCGACTTTTGTTCTGATTAGATCTATTGGGCCTCTCCTGCAAAAATAGAAATTTTGTATTTCTAAGGCATTTTGGAAAATACGAAATAGATTTGAATCTCTATTCGCAGTTCCCTTTTTTCACTAGTTTCAACAGTTTTTCTGAATTACGCATAATTGTACTTACTAGATATTTTTCAAAAATCTATCTGATTGACTCCTTGAATAAATGTGTGGGTGTTCTTGTTCACAGGTCGTGCATCCATTTACATCTTGAGAACAGCTTTCGGTTTGGACTGGAGTGAAAGGATTAGGATTATCTACGCTGGTGATGACGTCACTGATGAAGACGCCATGACGGTAAGTACCATCAACAAAACACTTTTCATTTTACCTAAGTATATCTTTGCCACCGATATTTCCACCAGTCTTGGTACTTGTTGAGAATTTTAATGAGTCTGATAGGACTCAAAGTCGTTGACGAAAGACCATTATTTGGACGATTTATGAGCACAATATCTCATAATGAAATTATCTTCCAGGCCCTGAAAGGTATGGCAGCTACATTCCGCATCGCGTCATCGGCCATCACGAAGACTTCGGCGGAGCGGCGGCTGTCGTCCACAGACTCGGTGCTCGCCATGCTCAAGTGGGTGGAGCGACACTTCTCGCGCCGCAAGCCGCGCGCCAACTCGCTCACATACAAGAGCGCCAGAAAGGCTCGCGAAACTATGCAGGTTCACATGTCGTACCAGATGCCTGCGAAGACCTCCCCGCGACACACCCCTCCTCGCACACCCGAAAAACACTCCAGCGGATCAGACTCTAGTTAAACTGAACTCCTGCCTGTTTATGACATCTGTGTACTGACGCACTAGATGCGGTATGCAGAACGAACATTATTTAACACCGGAATAAAGTTCAACTTAACTTCTGCATGTAGCGCGTCTAGTACGTTAGTATATCAACGTCGTTTATCCTGTTATTTAATTCTATAGGTAGTCGTTAATTCCCCATATAATTCAATGATTTATTCTAATAATGATTTATTATGTTCAAATAGCAAAGCTGACGCTTCATTATTCCATTTAAAAATATTTTTATTTATCTAATTATCAATTCAATAGTGTTGAATTTCAGTAAAATGTTTCATAAAAGTCCTATCTTGCCAAATATATATTTCAGATGTGTATTGAAAGTAGTTAGGTAGTCAGTATTTAAAACTAAATCGTTCCTGCAGCTTTAACCTTTAGAACATAAAACGACGCACTTTTGTATGATTTCTAAAATACATAATGATCAAACTGAGCTTATTCAGAGTTATACACTGAGATCATAATTTAGTAAAACTGACTGAATAGTATTTATAAATTATTTGTCTAAATTATACTCTTGAGGACCTGAAATTAACTTGAAAATAATTGGATGTTATTAAAGTTTCATATAAAATAGGCGCCCTTGCAATAAATGTTACCATTCGCCTAGTGTGGAGCTCCAATCCTATCGTGTGGCGTAACATTGCACTCCATTTAGTTTTACAAGTTATTTATGTGATAGATTAGTGATAATTTGTTTGTAAGGCTATGTAATGATTATATTTAAACATACGTAAGATGAGATTAGTGCACAACTTTACTCTGAGCGCACGATCTGTAGTGATTCAATGCATTTGTCCATGTTTGGCTATGTAATAGTGAAACGATGAGCGTTTTTTTATGATTTATATAGAATTATGTGTTTTATAGAATTGTATCAACATATTTCACATAAAATATATCAATCAAAGTAAGTGTAAGTTTATTAAGCACCTTTACTATTCAAATCTTATTCGAAATGTGAAAGTATAATTTCGTCGTATCAAAAACATAATGTTAGCAACTGACATGGAAATCTCTAGATGTTGTAAATAGTGAAAGTGTTTATAATATTGTACTATAATAGGACTTATAATTAGCAAAAGTAAAATGACAGCTTATATGTTACCACTTTTTAACGAATTTTAAATAGTGATGTGACAAAAGAATCGATTAATTTAATTACCTAACATTCAATTCCAAATCGTTTAATGTTCAATTGATTTTATAAAAGAGAACACCATATTTATGATCAGGTCAGTAGCTTGTGTTTTCAGGGACGAGTCTCTGAAAGCAGGTTGATAAAACCATATTTACAAAATTAACAAACTATGAGTATTACAACATATAAACTCAATTAAATAGGCTTTTCTCAAAGACTAGTTATTGGAACGTTAGGTCCAGGTCTAGGTATTAGTCTAGGGACCCTGGATGCACTAAAAAAACGAAATAAATTACGGCTATATAGCCCACTTAATCGAGATTGTATAGTTTGAACGATTTCTGTGCAAATTCACTATTCAAGCACAATTTTGATACGAACTAGTACTATTTAATAACCATCCTATAGGCGATTGGCACACTGCTGCGTTTCACGCAGCGGTGTGCGGGAATTCCACGCGCGTGAGTGCGTTTTTATTGAATTTGTATGTAAAAAATCACGCGCGTGGGTGCGTTATCTGCATCCCGCTGCATCATGCGGGGCAGTGTGAGAATCGCCTAACATGAATGAAATTACAACGTAAATTTTTATCCAAGTAATTCGAAGAATATTTCATCATCATTAAATCAAAATTGATCAATTGCGTTCCAGTCACATCACTAGTAGAGATAGTGTGGCAACATAATTTAACGATATGACAGTAAGAAGTGTCATTTTACTGCAGCTAATTAAAAGTCAGACATCCTAGGTGGTGTACATGCCAGTCCGCTGTAGTGGCAAAACACGCACTGAAAAGTCTCGAATTTGTGTCATCCATGTATTTTTAGATACATATTGATGTTTATAAGGATTCAAATAAAAATGTCAGGAGACGGAAAATATTTTTTTAATTGATAATATATACAAAAACGTTCATCTACATCTTAATAAGAAGTACTGACTCAATTCAACCTTTCTAAAACTGGAATGTTTACATTGTGCCATATATTATAATATACGCGTAAGTGTATCCAAAAGAACCGAACATACTCAACATCGATGACGTAATTCCGCAATTTATTATCCGTTGAATAAATACATTTAGTTACAGTCAAGAGTGATCCACTTAATTAGACATTTATTCACAATTAGTAACACTAAAAAGTCTGTATATCACGTGTCAATGATTAGACATTACTGTGCGACACGACCAGCCATGACAGTATGAAGTAGAACAGGCAGATGGGGTACACGGCCAGTGCCTTCTTGCCTTCAGGCTGACTGTCTCCCAGGAACTTAGTCGCAGCTGGAAACATGAATAATACAGGTGATTAGCTCTTTTCTTGCGACGATGTAGTTTTTGACAACAACATATAGTTCACGCATATGTACAAACGCCAGCACATCAAGCTACTACAATCTGTCAAATGTCTATAATAGATTTTCAACTTTATCGCTAAAGCATAAGGTTCAAAGTTGATTGGGAAAATTTGACAGTTTCGGGTAGCTTGATGTGCAAGCGTCTGTACATAATATCGGATCAGACACATAAATTAATTTTGTAGATCAAGTTTTGATAAAGATGAAAAAAAAACCTTCAGGTTATGGTAAATAAGCGCACATTACTACTAAAAAAGTACCAGCTATAATCAGCTAACAGTAGGTAAGGCGATTTATATCCACAATAAAAATTTTATCAGCAATTTATTCAGCCATCAAACTGCAACTGACCCTATCCTTACTCCTATAGAGTTACTCCCAAATTTAGGTTTCAGTATAACCCAACTAATTTGATAATGAAACGATGCCTGCGAGGAAGTGTTTCGAACAGATTTTCATCAAAAATCAGCCAAACTACATCCACAGCAGGTTATAGGTTTCCTCCAAATATCGCCGCAACGGTCCTGCCCAGTCTTACGCTGTCCCTATCAATCAGATTCCGGCGAACTTCAGCGAATCCATTAGTCCACATCGTGTGTAATCTACCCACGCTGTGTTAGGGCCGGCGCTCACTGACGGCACGGCACGGCGTGTCATGGCAAAGGATTTTATTACTAATCAAGTTATTTTGATTCTTATTTCAATGAGGTTAGAATTCATGTTACTTTATTTCGATACCACGATGCCACGGGATGCTGTGGCATGACGCGGCATGCTGCGGCATGACGTGTCATACCGTTTCATTCCACGGGTTGCCGCGGCGCACCATTGCATCCCGCAAGACGTATGAGTCACTTTGTGTCGAGGAATTATGATTGCTTAGCTAGTTGAAATAAGGTTGAAACTTGTGCAGCGGTCATTTCGGTTAATGGGGCGCAGTCCGGTCGGTGCGGGCTTTCAGCAGGATGCCACGGCATGCCCCGGAACGCCGCGGGGTGCCGCAGCCCATCTGCCGTGCCATGCCGTGTCACGCCGTCAGTGAGTGCCGGCCCTTAAACAGCCTTCAAACCGTCTATGTTAAAACAAAAGGAACCTTCAAAGCAAGAAGGAACAGGCAGCTTTTGGGTACGCTCGTTTCAACTTAGGACTCGTCTATCTCTTACCAGCGAGCATGACCGCCGCAGAAACGGGTTTTGTCAGCGGAAGAATAGACAAAATTACAGATTGTAGAAATATTTATACGCATTCTACGCGTCTAAGCATGGCAAGGATGTATAGACAAAACGACACCATTTTGTCTATTCTTCCGTCGACAAAACGTCATGCTACGCGTGCACCAGAAAAGATCGAGGTAACGGGCGGGCCCATTTACTAACAAAAATGAAAAACTTACCAAACGTGGCCCAAATGAAGCCGACCATGGACAAGACAAGCCTGAGAAAGAAGAGGAAGGTGGTCTGCGTGGTGAAGAGTATCACGCGACATAGCACCAGGGACAGTGCGACGGGGAACATGCAGTAGCCCAGCACGCAAACTGACTGGAAGAATGAGCTGTAATAAAAGGAAATAGGTGTTAAATTCCTTTGTAACAGATCATGGGATTTATTACCGTGGCGAAATGTTTATATTGTGACTGTGATTGGACTTGATGTTAGGTTTATAGTTAAAATTAATTACTTTACGAGTACTTACGACTCAGTTTGTGTAGGTACTTTGTTTTCCAGATTTTTCTATTGAACGTATCCATTTAGTTACATTTTACAATGGTATATTTTGTCTACCAAGGAGCCATAAAATTTAAACTATCCAAGAATCATATTACTTACATTTTACACAGTAGGAGCGCAAAAATATTTTTATTACTTTTATTTTAATGCTTTGCTACTGTATTGAAAAAGTCTTCATATTTACACAACTTGTGAGCCGGACATTTAGTCAATGAAGCTACATTGAACTTGCATTTTCTTTTCAAAGGCTTACGTTAATGAATACCATTTCAATAGGTAGCTAAACATATTTCTACTACCATCAAACATATTTATTTACAAAATTATACAAAAGCAATACTTACTGTTACTTTTGCAAATACTTGGTATGACAAGTTATTGACTTTGAACTTCGAAAACGACCACTTGCATGTAGGCGCCATTATTTTGCTATTTATCAGGCACCCAATATTCTAAATCCTATTATTTCTAATGCCCTAATCCTAATACGCAGCCGCGCTGTCTCCACTACGTTACGTTTACGTGTCTCGTTTCAACCACTGTTCAGTGGTTGTCGCGGCGAATAAATCAACACTTTTCGCCAAGACCCACATAATATTATTATTGCGTAAGTATTTATTATTTAATATTACATTGTATTTATATTTTAGTCATATTTATTTGATATAAAAGTAAGTTAGTATACTTATTGTATGTTTAATTTAAATAAGTGAATAGTTTTTTTTTTTTGTTTAAGGCGAGGTTGGAGTACTTTTTAACTTTTTTAAACCTCTGTAAATCTAATAAAATATTAATTTTGCACAATAAGAAAACATTTTAGGAAAATTGGACATATTGTCAAGCGCTGTGTGAAGATAGAAACGTGGATTACACAAATCATAAAGATGACATTAAATCACTATATAAAACGTGTACTTGTACCTTGAAGAGATTATGTAAAAGTTATACAAAAAGACTCACAAAAGATAAGCCTTATTGTTTTTTAGAGTTTGGTGAGAACACATTTTATAATTTCCTAATTTTTTTTTTCTATGAAACAAATACACACAAAAGCTCGCAACGGCGGGCCAGTGCCCTACAAGACTACAACGCACTACAAGATAACAAAACCTTTAATTTTTTTTAGCAATGAAAATTTTTAGTTCTACGAGTACTTGTGGATTATGTTTGTTTAATCTGTCAAGCTCCGCTAATGAGACACAATTGATTTTCTATTGTTTGTTCGGCGATCGGTGGACCGCGGTCCTTGACCGGTGAGTTAGAATCATGTACTTCCATCAAGTTGAGAAAATGATATCGGTCCAGCGGCCGCCGTCAAAATTGATGACCATACGGGCTCGTTTTATGGCATAATCCATCACTTGTGTCAGAACTTCCGACGATAGGTTCTCGCATTTCTGTCGGATGTTCTCTTTAAGGGCTTCAAGAGTCCTGAGGCTTGTTTACATAAACCCGGGAATTCAAGTAACCCCACAAAAAAAGTCTGGAGCGGTCAAATCGGGTGATCTGGCCGGCCACTGCAAATCGCCAAAGCGAGAGATTAGACGACGCGGACAATTTATTATTCCGCGTTCTTGAGGAGTAAGTATAGCGTTCCATGGCTTATTGGCGTGTATTCTGCATTATGTTTACTTTACAAATGTCAAAACAGAATTAACATTTGCCAAAGGTATAACGCATTCCAATAGGGTGATTACTTTTGCCGCACCTTGTATATTCTCCTATCGCAAGTATGCTCAGAGATTTCTTTAGAAAAAACGCATCATCTTTGTAAATATTTTTCTGTTACTTTCTTCTTGTTTCTTTATATGTGTGATAAACTGATTAATAAAATAAAACATTAAAATTATTTAAACACAAACTTACATGTTTCCACCAAGCAGTTTAGAGTTTATTGTGACTACTGCAGCTCCTATCCAGACTAGTACAAATACTTCTGCAAACTCCGGGCCACCATCATTGGTGTTGTCGGCTACGTCCGTGCCTTGCAGAATTGTGGCCATCAGGGTGCATAGCAGGAGGGGGCCCCATAGATCCCCTGGAAACAGAGGAAATTGATTTGTAAATCGAAATAAGTAAGACATATTTTGATTTGCAAGTAAAGAAAGTTTGCAAATTAATATCTCTTGGTGCAGGGGCTTGTAGAAGAGGTGTCCATTAGGGCCTGTGCACACCACGTTTTTTAAACGCGCCGTCGACGCGCGTTTTCGAAACGCGCGTCGCCGGCGCGCTTTTATCCTATTAAAAGTCTACAGGCTGCGTCTGACTCGCGTGCGTATCGCGTCTGTATCGCTACAAACGCGCGTCAACGGCGCGTTTAAAAAACGTGGTGTGAGCAGGCCCTTAAACAACAGTAATAACTGCAGTGTACTATCAGGATTTCCACATAAAACCTTAACCTTAGAAGTCAGACATTCAGGATTTTTTTCACAAAAAACAGGAGAATATAAACAATATTGAATATCCATGATTGCATTGAAGATTACTTAAAGTAATGAGAAATACTCATTACTTACTTCTGATAAGACTGATAATCGTTGATAACAATCTAAGCATTAAAAACCAATCACACTTTAATTTTCTACATGGCTATTTTACGTAGTTCTATGAAAAATATCTAGACATCATTATTAATAATAACTATAAAATTTTCGATTAAACTAAATGATTATTGGAGCTGAGACGTTCACGCAGGAGGCTGTGTGCAGGGTGAGATGGCACAAAGAGCCATGGATTGTTCCATGCTTGGCATAAGGCATATAGACCGGGTTCCAAACGTCGAGATCCGCAGACGTAAGAAGGTTTTCGATATCGGAAAAGGAGTTATGGAACTGAAATGGACACCAGAAGGCCAATTCTCGTAATTTAAAACGTTCATAATCTAGTCGCAGTCTCATCTCGGCTTGTCAAAATGTAGGGAAATTAGAGATATTTTTGGCAGATTGAGATCAGACTGTGAACGTTCTTAAAATTACGAGAATTGCCGCTCTGGTAAAGCGCAGTGATGACAATTGGAGTAAGGCTGTGACCGAGTGGCGTCCAAGGACTGTGAGACGTCGGTCGTCCGGCGGCAAGATGGGCGGGCGACATTATTACCATCGCGGGTATACCCTGGATAAGGCTGGCACGGGAGCGTGGGATTGGCATATGAAAAGAGAGGTCTATGCCCAGCAGTGGGCGATGTCGGGCTGTGGATGATGATGAAATGATAATTCAATTAAATCTATTTAAGTAAAAAATTCAAAAATAAACCACTCACATTCCTTTAACAAACTAGACTTCTCTCTAGGAATGAGTACATGGTAAAACTTATTTCCCACTGCTCTCAGATCTCGAAGCTAAAATAATAAACATTAATGTTAGATAAAATCACTATGTTTTTATACGGGGTGGTAGGGAAATCGACGGGCAACCTGAAAGTTTAATTTATCTTCGGTTATTTAAAAGAAAAATGCTGTTTCATACATTTTGACCGCGTAGGTATTGCACTTTTCTATGAAATAGCAGTTTTTTTTAAGGCTAGTTCGTCTTGAATAATATGCTGAATTTATGGTTACAGTTTGTGCTTCGATGTCCCAGCCACCCTGTATGTGCACCAACTACTAAAATAATAACTCTATTTTCTAGTAAGTAAAACTTTTAATTTATATTCTGTAGCTGATATTTAAGCCGATAATTTGCTATAATTAAAAAAAAAATAGATTTAGTCCCCACACATTAGTTTATTTTTATATTTGTATAGTTATAATACTCATAATATTTTTCATACCTTAAAGGCAGAATGTACAGACGTCAGCACATCAAGCTATGCGAAATTGTAAAATTTTCTCGTTCAACTTTGAACCTTACACTTTAGCAATAAAGTTGAAAATCTATTAATTTGACAGATTGTAGTAGCTTGTTGTGCTGTGTGCGTCTGTACAAGGACTCAAACGTATTAATTGTAACATCTGATTTGTAATACACTACATTCTTTACAAATAAAGATATTTTATTCTAAAGAATTTTCCCAGTAGCAGCTCCAAGTCTGGATTTGTGCCTGGTTCTTGGCAATAGACTAGCCTTCTATTACCTACATGGAACTTAAACATAACTGCCGAAATGTTAGTTATACTATTAACCTCTGCCCAACCCCTTTGGAGAAAACAGGCGTGGTTTAATTAGCTAGTAGATGCTTCAATGATTTTATTTTTGTAAGTAGGTTTGTACAAATACTACATGTTAAAACCAGATGACGTTGGCGTATCCTATCTGACTACTCTGAGAAGAAAGGTGGAAGCAAACTCAGAGGAGTCTCTATTAAAGTCCAGGCATAATCTTAAACACATGTGAAGACCATGAAGATTGGTGTCTGAAATGGTCTTTTGAGGAAAGTACCACTCAAATTGAGTGGATCTGTCAAGTCAGTGCATGTGTTTGTCAACTTAGTAAGGCTTGTTGCTTGATTTGACTGGCAACTGATGTACAGGCTGATTACAACATGGTTTAAATCATAAGACTATTGATTTGATGAGAAAAGGCAGCCAAAACTGTTTTACATGGTCATGTTTACCTTAACAAGGCATTCATAATAAGAGATACAATCATAAACTAACCACTTGCCACAAAAAATGTAACTGCATCTTAACAACAAACAATACCAACATTCCATTATAGCAATCACAATCATCTACTTACGAGTAAAATGAAGAACTACTCTATACTCTTAGATCCAAGGAACATAATTGCTTGGCATCACAGACTATGAATCTCAGCTGTATATGCGGTTACAAGTTGATTAACGCGTGTTAATCAACAGCAACAGGATAAATCATCTAAAACAATCAGGTGTGCATACATCTGATTGTTTTAGATGATTTATCCTGTATGAGGGTGATCATGTAAATCATCTTATATAGCATTTATTATGTAATCTAATCATGGTCACATGTCCTTAAGAAGGATATTTGATTTTAATTATATAAGTAGTCTATTGTGTAATGATAATTATACATTCTAACATGATTACACTCTTAATTTATATGTATAAATAAACCAGTCGGGTTAGTTGCACCATTTATAACTCAAGAACAACTGAACAGATTTTTATGATCTTTGATTTGTTGTATTTGTCTCTGCCCCGAATAGCAGAAAAACTATAAAAAACATGAGAAAAATTATGAAGATAATGCATTTTCTCATACACAATATTTATTGATTCTAATGCGGTACGAAGCTCGCCGGGTCAAATAGTTAAGTATATAACTAAGATGGCCTACTTAAAAATTTACACAGTTAATTGCTTCCTAATTTGTCTTCACGATAAGTAACACATTTATTTGTTTCTACTAATGATTTGTGTGAATTTGATGATTTTTTTTTTTTTAGCTAATTTCACTACATTGAATTGGCTTTTAAAATGCAATAAAAACATAGTATTTCTAATTCATACACTCCAAATTATATTCTTCTACTGGATACTTACAAAAGTTTCTTTGATAGGTTCATCAAGTGTGTTGAACTCCATACTGTTTCCAGATGGCACACCCTGTGAGGGTATGTTCATCTCTCCCTCGACCACCCCTACGTCCCCTGCAGGGTACATCTAGATAACATAGAAAATAACATGTGCACAAACATTAATTTGAGGTGATAAAACAGCTTATAATCAATAACAGTGATTAAATTAAACCACAGTTGTTAACCAGTGTGAGTAGGAAAGATACTATTAATATAAAACGTACACTAAACACCATTATCAACGTAGATCATATTAGAACAGAATGAGTAAGGCGTAAAAGCAGTTCAGTTTCTATGACTCATAGAAACTGAATTTTTGGTAACAAATAAACAATAATCATCCTCTACAGTTTTGTGACTATGAGGTTAACGATCTAATATCATTACAATCACAGTTTTGGTGATCAAATAACGATTATTTTGTGTGGAACTATCAGTTATAATACGAGAGTGAACTATGCATAATTATTGATTTACATTATATTTAATAGACTAAAAACTTACATCGTATTTTGTATCAAACGAGGTCATCTCTGATTTTAAGTCCGCACTATTTTAACACAATAAAATATGGATAAAATAAATAAACTCCAACACATCAAACACTCACGAAGATTTCTTTCAGTGACATTTATCTCTAGTCTTGCCACTGCATAAAATTAGCTGAAGCGTACGTTTGGAAACACTTCAATACTATGGAATGAAAATATAGCATTCATGGCTTGATTAATATATTTTGTGAAAACTATCTGAAGCCTGGGGAAGAGGAAATGATAATATAAATCTATAGCATTCTCTTCTCTACTTTTTTTCTTCGCTGAGATGGCGATTTATTGTCTGTTACTGAGTGTTACAACATCAAGGAAAACATTTAGAGACATTGTATCCGAACATATGCTCTAAAAAGACAAGAATCCAAATGAAAAAAATGGTAAAAAAAGTAAATTATATATCTGTGAAAATAACTGAAATGTCAACTTCATCGATTGTTGTTGTTGAAGTGTTGTTGAATTGTTATTTAAAAAAAAAAACACATTCAGATTCACGTGCATATAGGTGTAAATTACAGTGATCTAGCTTCTAAATAATAAGTCATAATCACTTAGTTCAATTTGCAGCGGTATGCAAGTTTCGTGATATGAAAGTAACCGTTAAAAGTACGTATAACCTTTCATTTCCTTAACCTGTCATTTCAATCAACCTTCATTTATATTTGGATGGTAAATCGTATCCTATTTTCACGTAAACGCCAACTGTGTAGGTTGGACGGGTGTAGCGACTTGGCGGTGGGTTGCCAACGACGACAACTGCGGTATTTGTCGCATGCCCTTCGACAGCTGCTGCCCAGACTGCAAGCTTCCCGGGGACGACTGCCCTCTCGTCTGGGGTGCCTGCTCGCACTGCTTCCACATCCACTGCATCGTCAAGTGGCTGCACTCGCAACCCCAGCAACAGTGCCCTATGTGCAGGCAAGACTGGAAATTCAACAATAAGTAGATCGTTAAAACGTAAGTAATACACTTCATTGATTTCATTATGATATCATTGTTTTAGCAATTAGGTCAGATTCACTAATTAAGATTCAGATACTTAATCACTTCGTATTTCATATTACTTATTACAACAAGAAGATGATAGTCACTTGAAACACTATAAGTTTCCAATTAACAGGTGAAATTAACTTTGTATAATTATTATTATTTAATTAAATGGTATCTTACTTCCCCACTTAATAAGCTATTGATTTAAACATTGTTATTTGTATTAACAACAACTATGTTGGGTCAATGGGCAGGACTACATCTGTGTGCAACATATTGTGTGAATTTTATTAAACATTGACATTAGTTTTAGTACTATATGTACTTAAAGTTAACATTTCCAATTCATAAAACTGAGACTAAGTCCAAAGTGATAGTAACAAATTACCTTAAGGAACATATGGTGTTACTAGCCTGATATTTAAGTTCAGTGGATCTGCATCCTTCTAAGTATCAAAAAAGCACTCAGAGGTGGACATGCAGGCATAAGCCTGTTATACCATAACGTCTATCTCTGTTGCCAGTGCCCCTAATTTAATGTAGTATGCCTGTTTTAAGGCTGTACCCAAAGGGTGCCAACCGGACTCTATTACTAAGGCTCTGCTGTCTGTTCGTCTGTCTGTCATAGGGCTGTATCTTTTGAACCATAATAGGTAGACACTGAAAATTTTCACAGTGTACTATTATGGCCGCTATAACAACAAATACCTACTTAATAGAAATAAAATGAAATTAAAAATTAAAGGGTTCCCCCCATTACAGAAACATTTTTTTCATTTCATTTCATTTATTTATTTTGTGAAACATAGGTGATTTCAGGTGTTTTCCAAACAAAATCTATTGTACAAACTATGTCCCGCCGATAGGCATACAAAATTGGATTAATATGAACAATGTCAAAGTTACACAAGGATTTTTCTTTTACTAAATTTAAAAAAACGGGCCAAGTGCGAGTCGGACTCGCACACAAAGGGTTCCGTACCACTGTACAATATTTAACACTACATATATAAAAAATCACGTTTGTTATGTGTCCCTTAATTTATTTTATTTTAATTTAATTATTTATTTTTAAAGTGAATATACAACTAAATATTCTGTGAATATTTCAAGCGTCTATCTGTTGCCGTTATTAATATAAGTAGAGCAAATAACAGCAAATCATGTTTGTTGTATGGGAGCCACCCTTAAATATTTATTTTATTCTGTTTTTAGTATTTGTTGTTATAATGGCAACAGAAATACATCATCTGTGAAAATTTCAACTGTTTAGCTATCACGGTTCATGAGATACAGCCTGGTGACAGACAGACAGACGGACAGTGGAGTCTTAGTAATAGGGTCCCGTTTTCACCCTTTGGGTACGGAACCCTAAAAACGAAAAAATATTTCTTATATAAATATTAATAATGATAATTTAAACCACCAGACTACTTATAATAGTAATAGCATACATTCATAATTACTAACATAACTATAGTTTCAATTTAAATAATTATGATCAGCTTTGTATTGTGTTAATTTGCATTTTTATGAAACTTTTTGTGTCTCATCTTTGAAAGCTTTTACTAAATAAAACTAATATTACAATTGTCTTATTAGATAAAGTTTATGTAACAACTAGATTTCTAACATAATTAATTTTGAGCATAAATAAGATTGAAGAAAATGCAATTTTGCACCATAATCTAACAGAATTAATGTAGGTATGTATTATACTCATATAATTAAATAATGACATCATCACACAAACAGTATTAATTAGTAGCATAACTAAAAACCTTAAATCATTTTTTTTTAACTGCATAATATTTTATTTTAATAATTGATAGAACATATAGCAGGCATTTTGCTTTAATTTTTTTTTATCATTACTCAAGCGATACTGTAGTCCTTAATTCTGTCAATATACAGGATGTTGTAATTTAGCCAACAAGTGTTTTGTGTTAGCACATGACAACAGCTCTTCCAATCCAAATACTAATAAACAACAACTGTACTGTAACATTTTGATTGACGTGAAACAATAGGTCAGAGAGTGCTTTCGACATCACCAACAATAGCCATGTCGTGTGCGCCGCGGACCGGTAGCCACTGTTGCATTCATTCTCATAGTAAACAATCACTTTTACATTATTAAAAGTGTGGGTCAACTCATTGTTTGGCCGTATGGTACCTACTGCAACAACACAACACGCAACAACTATGGCAAAGCTACGAACAAAGTAATTTTCAAGTCGGGAGGTAATTATTACGAAGTTTTGTACGCCTGTTCGACGTAGCGTCGGAGCGACGTATAGCGGTGAGCCGGCACGCCGGTGGTCGCCGCAAGGAGCAGGCAGTGAGTGCCGCGCGCTCGCGGGGACGGACGTGTCGCCCTGCGTACTGAGCGCTCTCGTGTGTGTGACTTACGTGCTGGTGTTAACGCGCTCCTTCTACTATAGTACGCATATTATAGTATTGTTCGAGTGACGCTTCCTTCAAGCATGCTGATGGTACAGACCAACGCACAACCGATGAAGAACAGCAAGATCAAAGGACCACCTCCAGTGCCTCCGCGGCCCAACCAGAGCGTGGTAGCGGAGGCACTGGCAAAAACGAGGAAGGCCGTGGCGGACTCTAAGGCTAGTTTTACGAAATCGCGTGCCTTCTCCAAACAGGAGAACCACTACACATCAAAATCTAAAACTTTGGATAGAGCTAATACTGTCAGCGAATCAACAGTATCACCCAAACAAAACGGATTAGCACGGGTCAAGTCGTTCATCAGGGATGTGATCAGTGACAGAAGTTCTTCGTCTGATGAAAGAAAATCTAGCGGTCAAAACTCCAGAAGAAGCTCTAGCGACAGTAGTTCTATTCCAACTCCGACATCGAATAAAAAGTCAAATGAATCGCTCAACTCTAAAGCAGTCAAAACATGCAGACAAATATTAGTAAGATCGCTCTCAACATCGAACAAGTTGGATCAAGATGCAAAATGTAAAGTATCAAAGTCCTCTAGTTTTGCAGAGAAGACTCTACCTTTACGAAAAGCACCTCCACCGCCGTTGTCTCCTAAACCTAAGTTAAAACCAATGAAGCCCTTGCCTGTAAATAAAAGCCCTGTACATAGCAATAAATCTAAGATCTCACCGGAAATAAGCCCTTATTCATCACCTTTAGATGCTAAGCCGCCACAGAGCCCAGTGTCAGAAGCGCCGTACGCATCAGTGGAGGAAGTTCAGGAGTTCGATGACAGGTTGCGGAACAGTCCATCGAAACAAGTCTGCACCCCACCGGCTAAACAAACCGAACCAGGAAGTCCAAAAGTTGATGATAATGTAAATAAAAATGACAACTCGTTGGAAAGAAAAACATCGCGAGTCACAGAAATGTTAATTTCAGAGATCATAGCGAGTAGAAACAATAATAAAGAGAAAGACGAAGCGCACACTGTGATAGATAAAGGGAAAGATTCTGGGAACATGACTAACGGGAACGACACTCCGGAACTGGAAATGATGAAGGACATGAACAACCACGAGATGCTGATCTACGAACTGCAGACAATGCGCTCGCAATCGAACGTGCCGGAAACTTTGGACACCCCGGAGTATGCAGAAACAAATGGCCAGTGTGATTCTGAGGCTGAGGACTCTGAACAGAACTATGCCATGTCTTCAGTGACGAGCGGGAATATTTACGACGATGATCAGGCTTATGCGTACATACTCGATGATGACCTTAAGTCTAGGTGGGTTCTCAAGAATGTATTAATAAATTAACTTAATATTTCTTTTCGTATGAATAAATCGTTATATTGTAATTCTCTTCCGTAGTTCGGGCATGTTGTGGTTTTGTGTTAAAAGGTCATACGACTTGATTAAAACCCGGTTATGAACGCTGATAGACTCGTCAATACTGCGCACAATTTCTAGGTCATTAAAATGACGAAGTAATCCTGAAAGTAATTGACGTCCATAGTTATTTACAATGGTGGTAATTCGCTTTTGAATAACTTCCATACGGTTTGATTATTTATAGATTGAATTAACTGTAAACTAATGATGATGATTCATATTTTGGAGTACAATTCCAAGGTTATGACTATTAATAAATTAATAACCATCCGCTGCTTGTCTCTTCCAAGTCTCCAAAACTGATTTTTTTTTGTCATTCATCAAACGTATAAACTTTTCCATTATCACTGTCGTCACCACATCTTTTTACGACTTTCAATATGCTTAAATTATGGCAATTCCATTATTTCCATATCGATCCCGCAAATATTTTAGAAATTAAGAAAAAAAAGCTCCTTCTAATAAGTACAATTTTGTGGGCAGACTTCGTAAGCAGTTCCGCGCAATCAGCACCATGTCTCTGCAAGGTCTACCGCCTCTCCCGAAGAGTCTCAGCGGCTTTGCAGAGGGCGAACCTGACCTACAGGACACACCCTCACCGCCTTCGGAGAAACCACCCACAGATCTCGACTCACAACTCGCTTATCTCAAAAAAGAAATGGTATGTTGAACTTTCTTTTGTCTTTTCTAAACCCTATAATCCTTTCTTTATCTTTTTACCTATTATTGATACTAATTTCATTATTAATCACGACACTAACAGTTATTAAATCAAAAACTTTACCCTTTTCCTTTATACCATACCTACACGATTTTTACGATTTCATAAACGGCACGTTTATAAGTCATAAAGTTTACGAACTGGAAGCTGGTGATGTTCCACAACTCCTTGTTTGTTCTTATTTTATTTTAAACAACAACGCTATAAAATTTCCTTTTTTGGTTGTTGAACAGCTATAGCATGAGTATGATTAAAGGAAAAATGTCGGCTTTACATTCCACTGCTACATAAGGATACTTGATTCGATCATACCGGAATTACGAAAGTTTATCGAGAGTCGAACCGAACCACATTATTAATGACAGCAATTTTATAGAAACTAGGAGTAGTGACACCGAAAATAGACTAGCTCGGCTCAATACAAACATGGCAGCATGGAATAAATAATGTACACAGCAGACACGAGCGCAGTTTAAAAAACAGATGTTGTTCGTACATTTGGACTTATCGGCCGTGCGCCGAACGCTATGTACGGAGAGACGTGCATGCTCCCTTTACTTGGTCTTACGAGCGGGTTTGGCAATATAGGAAATTGAAAATCAGGACACCTATCGACACGTTTTATTACTCATAATCACAAGCCATGAAATTCATATCAAAGTGGGCTAGAGATACAACATAACACTAATGGGCCGATTTAGATAGTATAATGGCTTATCTCCGTCGTGTCGCGTAATGTTTTCATTATGTACATAATGAAAACAATTGATTCCATGTAATGCCACGACCAATATTGTGCTAATGAGTGTTTGTTTGTTATGCACCTTTTGATTACAAAGTTCCTTGAAACTGCCCACTTCATCTTAACATCGAAGATCACATAAAATATATTATGTGTCATTTTTGTTTCCATGCTCATCTTTTGTTTTTATAGTACCTATAGGGTCTTAAAATAACTAAGCCATCTTCAACCGCTATCTTCCCGTGCTAGTCATCGAACGGAAATGCCATACCTGTTACACTTTATAAACTATATGTAACCTCACTCGTGTCACCTAGGGAAATTGCACAAGTTAAACTGACATGTATCTTGCCACAAAGGCTGAAAAATTTATCAAAATTGTCGTAAAAAAATCTAATAAAAATTTCCAAGAAACACCTGACATAGAAGTCATAGATAATGGCGTATCATTATCGCATTGCACGGCACTCGGTGCATGAGCATGACGCAAAAACTTGTAATATATGTATAGCTTTACTGACACGTATACATACATACATATACCCAAGTATATGTAGTGTCGTAGACTCCACAAGCTTGACAATGAGAAAGGTCTCAGTGAGACAATTCTCGTAAAGTATGACGTAGGACACATATAGTTGAATGTCTGCGTGATATTGTTTGTTGGGTCCTTATAGGTCTTCCTAATCGGCGGTCGATCCGATTCCTTCTTCATGTCCCGTCTGTTATACGTAATCGTCTTTTCATGTTCTTTTGTTGACGTTGGGATGGTTTCATCTGATTTTGTATTAATGAACTTGTTCAGCCGGTTTCTTATTATTTGGACGGGCTCCAAAAATTAAGAAATGTCTGCGAATATAGATCGAATAAATTTGGTATATATTCCAGAAATATTTATCAGGAAATTAACGCCTTTGTATCCTAGATATTATTCGTCGATATTATTCGTTTTCGCTTAGCGTTCTTTCTGACTTTTTTCTTTTTGCTAGGCTCCTAAGAGACCTAGCGTGAAGCTAAATAGACTATAGGCTACCTCAAGAATTGGGGTATCAACCGCAAAAAGATTTTTTCAGATCCGTCTGGTAATTCCTGAGATTAGCGCGTATAAACAAACAAACTCTTCAGCTTTATTGTTAGTATATATAGATTATTTACGTTTTATTCTTGTACTAATAATTGTGAAACTAAAACATTGCAAGTTTTTGCGATATCAAATAATTTTATGTCGGTATTTCACAAACTAGACATAACATTAGAGTCTTGTAGCAGTTGTAGCCGGTGTATAATAACGCTCTAATGGCAATTATCACCCGCTACAACCTTGAACAGCTCGTAATGTAATCATAATCATTTGCATCCCACACTTTACGCCGTAATATTATTATTGTTTATATCATAAAAATTGCCACTAAAAACAAAAGTAAAATAACTTTCTATAAATGCAAAGATATAACTTTCGCCAATAAAAGTATCGGAAAGTGTGAGGACTTAAGGTTTCCTTTCACGTTTTCTTTATAACGACCTTAAGCTAGGGTCTCTTCGAAGTAATCCTTATTCTGGCGTAGACATCTTTAATTTATCTTTTTCTTCACGTATAATAATTTTAGTAGGTATTGTGTGTTTCATTAATACCCACCTCATTCTAAAGATGTTTTATTCTATTTTTCCTGCTAATCTGAGCATAAAAGAAACGCCTGTATCTATTATTGTAGATCCAGCTGTCATAATCATAACTATATTGAAAACTGTCCTTTTTTCTTGAGTAAGCTTGGCTAAAAGTGGGCTTTACCTCCCTCCCTAGACCAAGGTCCAGGTGAGAATAGCAAAGAAAATGTAACTTAATTCATTTATGCTGCACCTTGTAAACGTATTCCCCTAAGCTAATTATACTTGTAGGAGTAAGCTGAAGGGTGATATCACCGAGTAGTTCAACGACATACCATCTGCGATCAAGTCACGATCTGTAGAACCATCCACTAAACGCTTTACTTGTGGGAAGTTTTTCAGGTAGATTAATACGGTTGCAGATGTTCGTCAGACTTTTGGTTATAAATCTGCTTTTTATGCACTATGCGGTTATAATCTTGGCACCCAACGAGCATAGACTTTAACAATCTCCATTGCAGATTTTTCACCGGAGCTACTTGTATATTGCTGCCTCGGCTTGGCCCACAATTTAGTCTCTACTTGACCGATTTCGTATCATCAAATGATCCAACTTCTGAATATTCTCTTACAACATTAATTGCCAGTCAAATTAACTACAAATTGGAATATAAAGACGCTAAATTGCTCGTCTTCATTCAAAACTTGATTGAAGATTGACATAACCAGACGTAACATTTCGAATTTAATGAATATTGAATAGAAAACTTTTATATTTTGAACGCAACTTCATCGATGTGATAGATCCGGTTTAACACCATACAAACTTCAAGTTATGTGAATGTCGTAATCTCGTTTGCATTTATATGAATCTTCGTTAACATTTGCGTAGGTGAGAAGCACATGGTAACTGTCTGTCATTGTATGTGTATATTCAACAGTTTTTTTCAGTTACATGCGTAGGTGATTGTTTATTATCCTGCGTAGTTCTGCTAGTAAACAAAGCCTAATATGGTTTGTAGTAAATATATTCGATCCAATAAGTATACCTTTGCATGGTATTGATGCAAATGATATGTTTAATACTGATCTGCCGACAGTGCATACAGGTGGATGAATAGCAGCTGCACACACATTTCTGTAATCCGGATCTGTCAAAAGTTAAATTTATCTTATTTTTCTTAATCAGACCCTGTCCTACGCTTGATTGTTTTGGCTCTCAAAGCACTGGCTGAAAGCAACAATCAGGAAACCTAAAGCAAATAATATTATTTTGATCGATAGAGTCAATGAAAATCGCACGTCAACACCAATAAGTCTTAGCACCATTAACTTGCACCTTACGCGGTCCAGAAACCTGATATAAAGTTAAACCAGTTTCTAAATCACGTTGCGATTCTTTAACGTGTGATTAAACACGCGCCCGCGCCGGTGTTGGCTGTCATGCGTTATGCTATATCCTTGTAAAGGCGATCGCCAGCGATAAAGTTACCTGCAAAAAGTTTGCTAGCTGAAAAACTTTTTAATTCGAATCGAATCGGAGTGGTCAAATGTTAACGACTTTTTTAAGGACAAGCTAAAGGGGAAAGGTGGAATGGAATAGTGATGCTGACAAGACCCTCGTCTGGCAGTCAAGGAACTAGCTAATGCTAGCTATGTTAAAAACTTAACTCTTTTCTCTATAATGGTCTCAGGTGACAATGGAGCTAGTTGACCGCTGTTCGACGTCCATTCATTTTGTTTCTGCTTGAGCAAGCGGGATAAGTACATAAATGATAATACAGAGCACCTCATTGTATTGACCGAGTCAAAACGTGACGATGTCATTGTTGTTATAACTGCCGTTTTCCTTAAACGTTTTCCAAAACATTACAAGGTTAAACACTAAAATAGCGGAATATGAGTAAATGGGAATTTCGTCAAGAGGGGAAGCCTGTATGGAATTTGCCTGCATTGATTGAAAAAGCCATGCAATTATAAAGTCCAAAAAGTAAATGGTCGCTTGGAGAAATATTCTCAATCGAATCAATGTTAACTCCTCAAGATACAAGTAGAAACATCTTCAAGTTACCTATTTTAGACATATTATGAAAGCTCGCTATCTGGACATCCGAATGAGACAACGACTTTCTATGTCTTTGTACGACGTTGTCTTCCCACGCAATTGTTTTAACACACCCATAAACAGTTTGATGTGCTTTTACTTTACAACTTACAACTAATAACATAATATAATTGCTCGCAAATTGACAGTTTGTCAGCTCATTTTGATTTATTATTAATTAGCTTTCGCGAGCGTGGATATCGAAAAATATCTCACGGGAACGTACTACCAGGATTAATAGTATGTATTAATCCAGGTTATAAACTATCTGTGTGCCAAATTTAAACCAAATCCGTTCCGTCCGTTTGCGCCAATCCGGAACATACATCCAGAGTCCAGACAAACGGACAAAAATTCTACTTATTCTAAAAACTTTATTTTCGGCATCAGACTCGTTCCCAATAAAGAATATTTTTGACTTCGTTACTATTTTTCATATTATAGATTGTAAAAAATCAGAAGTGCCCAGGAGTTGAGCTAGGTTTATTTTCCTAATCATGAATAAGCATTTGGAGTGCATCCATCTTTCCACGCAACATAATTTGGACAGTAATAAAGCCACGACGACGCTTATAGAGAACTACTTAAAACGCCAATAAATCGTTTAACTAATAATGCCACTGTAATTTATATCGTAACCTAGCGTCCGAGTGCCCCTCTAAACGCCTAGCGCCTGTAGAATGTACTGGCGACGATTGATGACTCCGCGGCGTTAACCCTCTACCCGCATTGTCTGTGGCATCTCCGCATCCGCGTTGGCAACCACAGCGCCAGGATGTTGAACCTCTACTACGAGAATAACTCGCCTAAATGACACGGGTTCATAATCGTTAGCATTTTCGTCACCGTTTGTTTCAACAAGTCAAAAGCCTTATTCTTTCTCTTTCTCTCTTAGTGCCTCTTATTTCAGACTTTCCAACATTCAACGTCTCTCCTTGACTTCGTTCTATCTTCGATATCCGTTCATGGCAGCAATTCCATAATCATATCAATTAATCATATCTTCATAATACAGGTTTTTTTTTTATGGCGTTTGTTCAACTTAATAAAACCCAATTGCATGCTTCCAAAGTTGCTTTTTCCTTTTTATCGTCGTTACTAAATAACGCATATATTTATTGTAATTATATATTTATAGAACTGTAACGCGCAATCGCGGTGAGGAAAATCCAAAATTCATCCAAAGCGATGACAAATTATTAAACAATTTCCAAAAATATACATATTAATCATATATTTTGCAAATTCAAAACAGAGTCCGAATTGCCTTGTTGGAAAAGGCCTTTGACCGGACCGAAGTCGACCGAAAAGATCAAACGTACGAATCAAACAAAGTTTTTGGAGCTCTGCCTATAGTTTGTCATGTCAGCATGTGTGATATGGTAGGAGCCACCGTATATCGAGAGTATGTCGTGCCTGGAGGGAGCACGTGCTGTTATTTTTAGCACGAGCGACACCCGGGGGCGGATTACGTCACATGCTGTAACCGGATTAGACGAAAAGTTCGATCAGATCATGCAATGGACAGCGCAGCGGCCGCGCGCCGTTGACATCGGTAATGAGAAATTGAATGAGATGCTTTAGAATCGGATGTCAGACAACACGGAATTTATGACCGATGCACGATGCTGTCATCTTAGTGTTAAATGATTTGATACTTTAATTTGTTTATTTGCACCATTTGTAATTGTTTGTAGATATTGTTATCATTTGAAATTTCAATGAATTGTGAAACGTTTAATTTAGAGTTAGTCAAAAGCTTCAAAATCAGCGTTTGATACTGAGAAAACCGCTATGAACTTAACCAGCATAGATAGAAGGGACTCTAATCCTGCCGAAGGTACTGGGGCAGGTTTTTAATAGGTGTCCGTGTACTTAGTGTAACATTGTTTTAAAACTTTCCGTCCATTACAGAGATTAGACGCCAGGGTACAAGTTTCCGCAACTCGTGACGCGAAGGACGTGCGCTATCGCTAGACCCAAATAAGTACCTCACACATTGTATAGTACCAGTTTACCTTAAGCACTTGTTTTGCTTAAAAGCCGGAATAATCCCAATGTTCAACCCACTCGTTTTATAACAATTATCTCTAACCAGTCTCTAGAAATTGTTTTGGGATGTTTGAGGTTCGGCTATAATGGAAAATTTGCTCTTCGAGGAACATTTAACCCCTCGTGGATACGAGGGCTTAATAGGCGTAATAAACCCCAATGACGTAGTAGAAAGATGTGATAAAATGTCACTCGCCTGGTTTATTAGGCTATGAGATTATCTACGACTTTAGTAGACGCATGGAGACATTTCGGACGGCTCCGAAATGTAGTATATCATCTATAAATAACGGAGTCAACGGGACATTAAGCTAAACAAACTGAACCTATGAGACAACACGGCTCGTTTACTCGCTCAATCTCTTTCATCCAACGCTTTTTGTCGGCGTTTTCTTATGACAATTTGACATCTACTGTTGTTTTAATAGTCTTCACAGTTTCAAACTACATGATAAGCTCTTTTTCTAATAACTGTAGTCATTTTCTTACTCACAACTTCAACATCTTTGATAAACAAAACGATATGCTGTAATGAAAATCAGAACAAATCTCAGCTATAACCACAAATTGAACTAAATTGACTAATGGGAGCATTACATTATAGACTGCATCATAAAAATTTATGTCAACCATTGGCCACGGGGCAGTTGAATGGAAGTCCGTCGACCCCACGGCTACACTGACATAATGCGCCACGATTGGATTACTGACAACTTAACAACTCATCAATTACTTGCCGAGTCTACCGACTATCGCTGACTAAACTAATAACATACGTAATTGGATTCAACAGTCCACGCCACACGCAGCTAATTTAGAACTAATACAGAAACTATCCGTGTTATTGTCACGCGGTTTTGTGTATTTCAAGATTCTGAAAGGTGCTTAAAATAAATCTCATGTGTTAGTCAACGCTGAAATAGTGTTGTTATTTAATTTGAAGCCTGTCTATTTCGTAATGTCGGACGAAAAATTTACAGTTATGACTTCTGCTAAACTACATAATTTAGACCTACTTGCTATTCCAGTAATGGCTTCATAATCGTAAACTGTTTGAAGTGATCTTTTGCAAGCATTTCTTTGAACGTACAAATAAATGATCTGGGCGATTGGTTTTCAAAAGTGGGCTATTTTTTCCGTTGTTTAGTCAACAATACTGGACAGTGTTTGTCGGTACTTACGTATGTGTTATTGAGTACGTGGATTATCGAGCTACTGGTTTTGTTACACTTGGTTAATGGGGGCTTGTTTTAGTTTCATCACACACCGTAGGTCGCTAACTTGCGCATATGCATCGTTCGCACCTGTGCCTGAACTCGCTGCAGTCTGTGCACGTGTTTATCTGTTCCATTAGCGATCCTCCGCTGCCCTCACGTGTCGTAATGGGCCCTTATTCTTGTTTGCTCTCAGTATGTTTTCTTATCTTTACAGTCCTGTCGGTTCTTCTCAGAATCGGCTTGCTCTCTCGCTTACTTCAACTTTTGAGAAAGTTGACGTAATTATTCTATGTTGATTAAAACGGATGCTAATTAAATCTTAATCTCAACTTCAAATGTTTCGGAAATAATTAGATATTCAATAACGAATATACGTCCTGTCAATTGAATCTACCTTGGCTGGAGTGAGAAACGAAAAGTGAAATCCAGTCTTTCGAAAAATAGAAGCATTAATTTTAATAGCAATTTGGCATGATTGCTCTCGTATTACTAAAGTGTACTATCGTTTAAGAGCATTGACCAGTCGAATTCGAATATCAATTTTGTTAAAAACAGTTTGGCTGTAATTACTGACACTTTCGTTTTGCACACGCCAATAATCAAATAATTTATGTTATAAGTTTTCCAAACTTCATGCAACTAATTACTTTCAATATGCAACAGTCCGGTTTGTGTGCATTAAATATTTTATGATTTGAATAAGATTAGTTGTCTGTGTTAGCTCATCATTATTAAGCCGAAAGATATAAGACTCCCAAGTATCGCTACTACGACATATCCTTTGCGAATTCCTGCGACCTCCACCTGGTGGTTGTCATTGTGTAGGCTCACTTCTGTATCTGAGTATCTGAATTGATGTCTTTTTTCTTTATTGCTATTGTTTTGGAGTTTGAAGCGCATGGTGTTGTGATAAAGCCAGCTGATTGAATCACCGCGATGCATCTGCGCGCGCGCAATGGCGCGTGGCGGTCGCGCATCATGGCCGCCGGACGCGCGCGCACGCACGCTCCCGACTACTTTCACATGTCATATTCGTACACAATTTCACCTACATTTCGATTAATCCTCTTTCGGTCAGTGGAATGCTGTAACAAATGTATCGAACTGTAAACGATGTCTCCAAAGAAAAGACTGAAAGTATTCCGTAGATACGTGGTGATGTCTTGTATATCTTTGCAACGGTTGTGCAGTTAAGCGATTGTTTATTATGATTGTAGATATTCATTGTCTCACTCAATGTTTGCTAATTTGCTTACAAAATAACGTGTGTTACATCGATGACCTGTGTTCCAGATTACCAATTAACATCAAAAATGATGATCTTAGAATTACTGTATCACAACATCTTCGATGTGGGCTAATGACATGCACGAGATCACTTGTGTTTGTGATACTTATAGTCTCTTGCATAATGTGTCGCCAATCCGAAGAGCCACGGTCGTTATTCTGTTTCGTTCTGTTTTCTATCATTTTGTAACGGTTATGTAAAGACCCTATTGGGCCACTTTACAGTTTACACTATACTTTACATTTTCCTAAATTTTCCGTTTTGCCATTTTCGGTACGGAACTCAAGGAGTTCCAAAGGTTCTCACTCGGCCCATTGTTGATTTGTAAGATAGTTTCAATGATTTAAGATACAATAGAATTTATTCCGTTGCGGTAATGTTCCGTTAAATCTAACAATAGGCAGTTAAGACCTCGGAAATTAAATGGTATAAATCATTATGCAGTATCTGAAATTGTTAACGTTTTTGTTGTTTCCAAAGTTAATGTTAATCAAAGAAAAAAAAACACTGCACCCATTCGTTGGGCATTTTTCATGTATATTTTTTTAAGATTCTGTTGCTTATTTACTGATATTAGTTGATTATATTGTTATTGAAAGTAAACCAGCTGAAGCAAGGCTGTTAACAGTAACAACTTATAGTTTTGTCAGACGTTGAGTTGGTCAGTTGGTAAAGTAATTATAATTAACTCATTAGATTTAATTACACTTCCAGCGCGTGAACATAAAAATAAAATGTTGTAATGTAAGAACATAAGCCAGTTGTATTATTAAGTCACAAATTCACAATGATACTTTACTAGTGTGTTTACTATTAAATTCTTGCTTGAGTCAGATGAAGGACGGTAATATTTTTCATAACTACTTGTAACTTATTACAAGCAGAATGTTTTTATGTGGTTGGCCTCGGTCCCAAAATAATTAGTCACAAATATTTTGATGACAAATATTCAGAATCCCAAATCACAAGTTGAGACAACCAAATTAGTTTTGGCAGTGCAAGAATTTTGGCTTTTTATGCTAAATCAGACACAAATTGTATGATGGATTTGGCGGATCTATTGTAAGATTTACAGGAATGTCATCTTTTACGTTGGACTGTCCACCAGTTATAAACCCTTGGTGGCAGAGACATCGCCGCACAAACTGTTAACTATGAATGAGAGGAACAGCAATTTTTTTTAAATAATTGACGTTGAATTGAGGTTTAGAATCATGTGCTGAAACCATGGTAACAGGTTGATGACGATGTCCCTGCCACCCTGCATATCGTAGTTACATGATGATGATATTTTTAAACATCTTCCGAATCCCTAAACTGGCTAGAAGAATTGATTACTACAGACGAAGATGAAAGGTGAGAATGAAACTGCGCGCGTGATAAGTCGCGAAATGTTTTACCAACATAATCTCCGTTCATTGTCTCCCTGTTTATTAAACAATGAATCTTGTGTCGACACTGTTCCTTTAGCAACACTTTTACTGTCCACTGTACCGTCACGCTTTCTTCAGTTATTTGGGAAAACGCATTCAAACCATCAATGTTTGCCTTTCGAAGTCTTCGTGTTAATTCGCCACATTATCAGGCAAACTGTTATTCAACTCCGATAGTTATCAATTTCATTGCTTAATAATTATCTAATCTTCGTAAAGTTATGCTGTTTCATGTAAATTCGACGTTAAATCGAAATTAACGACGGGTTCTGGTATCATTCGTAACGGTATATCATGGGTTTTACATAAAGTGTAATTGCAAAATCATGGAACACTCAATGGAGTGCATGGAAACGTGATGCTTTTTCATTTCCTGCTGTAGATTGTATGAATATTTTGTAACGTGAATCGTAATACATCAACGTCGTAGTAGGAAACGTTTAGGCAGGCTTCCCTAATGACCCATTCATGTGGTCTCTTTCATACGGGGCGGGCCTCGTGGCGTGACTCACGACTCCCTCAGGCACCATTAAATATGCACATACAACACTGATAGCTGTACTCACTTCTATTGATTAAATTCCATCGAATTAATGTTGAAGAAATGAAGAATTTCAAAGTTGTTTGATAAACACAGAATCATTAGAGAGAGACGGCTATTTAATAGAGCACCCATTAAGTATCCGTTACTTATCTTGTAATTAACAAAATAACTTGATTGTTTGAAACAATCCTTACGTAACGTTTTTCTGAGACTAATTTTCTCTGGGTCGAAATTGCTTGCGACTTTTAGATCATTGCCCGATACGACAGCAATCTTATGTATGACAATAACAATTTAGTTCTTTAGAAAAGCAACATTACCTTCACGAAATAATTCGAACACAGCCAGGTCACGAGAAAGTAATGTTTATGTCAGCGGTTGTCGGTGCGCACAAAATTCGTTCACTTGCCATTCAGAGAGTCACTCAAGTGCCAGAGCACGTGAACGAAACCGGGTCGAGAAGACGAAGCCTACTTGCCGCTGATTCCCACGACGCGATACTTTTGAACAACTGCCTCTGAAACTCAAGAAGTGCCTGTGTACAAAAGGGCATAATTGTCAGAAACGAGCACTTGGCCATGCCCATTGTAATTTGTAATTATGTTCATTGCAGACAGGTTACATATTTTATTAATCAAAAGATTAGTAACTCCATACAAAACAGACATTCTGTTATACCTACCAACAATTCTATACAAACTGGCTCCTCCCAATCGGTAACTCAAAGGTAGCGCTGAATGAATTCATTAATAAAATAGAAGCTACATTTACGTCGAAACTTATTATAAGTATGCAGTGCATGTTCACCGCTGCACCAGCACACGTGATCAATATGCTGACCAAGGAAACGCAATTACTGCATCCGAATGTACGAGTATATCCGTTACCAATATAATGTAGACCGAGCGAATTTGTTTACGTGCACTGTTCCGAATAACGACCATGAGGTGTATTTTATAGGCGTTTCCTACTTGGTTCTTCTCATAATGCAACTGCTCAAATAACAATAAGCCATTACATTGTTAAGGATAATTCTATACTTTGAGAAACGATTGAAAACACACTTACGCAAGGAGCTACGTTTAGAGAGGAAAGGGCAGTTTTTGCCAGAGTAGCTTTAAGCTATCAGAGTAACACAGTATTAATTGTACAGGAAATAATATTTACTGTATTATTCAACGTAAAGTCCTCTCTTAGATGGTGAAATATAATGTGCTCCGTGAGAAGGCTATTGTTTCTATTCCGTCATAGAGCTCACCGGAGCGCGACTAAAGACCTCGGGGCTAAGGCGCTGTGACTCAGCCAACGTTTATATGGCTGTACAACACAAAACACAACTTTTTCTAAGAGTTTTTCTTTTAGTATTATCACGGGAAACCTTCCTTGAGTCATTGATAAATCTTTTTGATTTGAGAAACCCATAGAAGTGTCTATTGTCTTGTCATTGAAACATACTCGTAAGCTTTGGAAACGTCCCTTACCAGAAAAGTAGCGGCTTCTGTTTCAATATTTGTATTTTATTTAGCGAATAAACCTGCCTGCGTTATTACGAAATATTACGTCAGGTTATACTGAAATGGATATTGAAAGTATAAAACGTTCGCAATGAATTTTATGATGTATTGTTCAAAACCAACTAGGCACCACAAACTCGTTCTCGGGGATCGAATTTCGTTCGCTCATCTAAACCGCGACACGTTCTCGGCTTTTAACCGTATTATAAAAGATTTTATAGAACATGATTGTACTTTGAGGTATTATTAACGAATAGGCCGGAAACTTTAAGAGAGGAAATACATTTCCTGCCTGTAAATCTTACCAATATCATTACAAATGAAAAAGATTGTTTGATGTTTGTGACTTGATCTCGCTCCCAGGAAGGCTTGTATGGATATGGATCTTTAAGAGAGATGTAAACTATATCCTGGCATATTACGTAGCATTCTATCGGTTCTTTTCTTCCCGGATAACTTAATCTTGCCTGAAGACCGTGTGATCATTCGGCTTTAACAACGGCTTCAACAAATTCTAAAATTCATGTGCGAATATATTACGGTTTGGCCCTATTCGATATTATCCAGTCCTGACAAGTGCCAAGCACTGATTTATTTCTGTGGTATACGCTTGCGAAAGCTTACCCGCGGCTTTACGGTTGTAAGATAATCTCCGTAAAATGTTATCAAAACAAATCTGCTGGCGTTCAATTCCATTTCCTCGGCAATATTGGAGTGTTACGATATTGCGGGTCAATCGATTACACATTCAGATTGAAAAATGTTCTACGCGGTTTATAAAACTTAACCTTATTGGATTTTTTGTGTTTTGTTGCCATGTTAAGCTTGCTTGGTTATATGAACCTGGCATTTTTGAGGATTTCCTTCCTATCTAGTTTTATTTTCTCCTTAAATGACGTACAGTTTTACGGTGCAGTCCTGCAGCCTAGTTTTGTTTTAGCTCTGGCTGCTCGTCAAACCTACAATATCGGAATACCAATACCGAGAATTTGGCGCCGCCTAAAACATAACACTAAATGGAAAATGGAAGAAAAGCAAAAGGTTTTAACGACCGCTGTAGCGCAAAAGTAGTAGTAACGCATCGTTAACAAGTCCCATAATAACCCGTTTTACATGCTTTTTACAACTTCTGCGGAAAGATAATCGACGAACACTTTGTTTTATTTCACGCCAGTCGAGCAGTCGTGCGCTATTCTATACAGAAGACGAAGAGAGAAAAACTGAGCATGTGTATTTCGTATTATCTCTCCTTTCAACTGTTGAAAATCAACATTTTAATTTATAACAATAGAAATACAATCGTGTCTCATAAGCCACAGTTGAGCTACTAGGTACCTACTGCACAATACCCATTTTTTTTTCAGATGAAATCTTTATAAACTGAAGCGCTGAATGTAAATAATTTTCATTGAACTCAATCGCAAATAACGCACAGTTGTTGATGTAATAGTTATCCATATTTTAAGCAACGACGGCTGTATATACGTCACGGTGTCCGACTGGCATATACGAATCATAACATGAGTCATTGACGACCTTTCCCGCGTCTAAATTTGCGCTGCCAACGACCGGCGACGCGGCGTCCGCGCAAGGATCCATGCCGCTCCTTAATTGATCATTAAGATCGCATTAATTATGCTTGATTATGTTAGCCGTACGCACATTTCACTTTCGATTTCCATTGTGAATGCCAGGAGTCTCTACAAAACGTTTTGCTGTTTTCTTTTAAAGTTTCCAAATGTCATATGGCTCGAAGACAATGGTTAGTTAGCTGCTGGATTGTTGTTTCATGTATTATTCAATATTCTTTATTATGTTCTGCAGCATTTTAGTTTAATCTTTTCTGATTCTCCATTTTGTTACGACCTCCACAAAAGGTCACGGTGTTTGTCCTAAATGCTAATCACTTTGCCATTACCGTCAAGGCAATTTCGTAAGCATCTATTATATGAGCGTGATCTTTGCGAATTTCTCTATAAACGTTAGAAATTATTAATTACTTTTCAATAATAACTTTCTCATAATATTTGATTAAGTGTAATCATAGTGTAGTGAATCTCTGGTCCGTCGGCACGCCTTGTGCCACTTAGCTAAGGTCGGCTCACAACGACGGACGGCCGACCAAATCTGAACGAGCGTGTACCGAATGCTAAATTATCGGGATTGTTTATTTATGCCGCTCTTGTACACCATTCACTCACGGCTTTCATATGATGCGGCCAAAAACTGGCAAGCCCGTGACACCGAAATTTCTAAAAAGTTATTGTTCCTCAATGCTATATGTCATGCATCATGTAGCCTTTGATAGAAAAACATATACATACTTACACCTGCACCTTCTTTAAAAAAACATACCACTGCTGCTGATGTTGCAACAGCAAAAGTGTGTTTCAACAATCGCCTTGGGTAACTTTGTGTGCAAAAATAATAACTATGTACATATTTATATTTTTGGTAAGTAATTAAATAATTTTGACACGCTAGTGACGCTAGTCTATTGTACGATTTCTCTGGCACCGGCGTGTCTGACGAGTTCTAACGTTCTATTCAATACTCCTCTATCCTTCGTCCATGTTTTGTCATTGTATTCGTTCATAGACAGTGTGGCTCTTTATATTCCGTAATGGCGACACAATGCTTTGTTTTACTATTTACTTCGGGTGCACGGATGTCCCATGCTCTCTGCTCCTAAATGCAACAAACAAAAGAACTTGTCTGATTCATATGACTTCAAAGAATATTAAGACACGATGATGTCTATCTACAATCAACATGGTAGCAAATGTGAGTAGTCTGGTTTTAGGGATGAGTGATATTCCAATGCTTTGATCCGACTGTGCTGATAAAATGAACGCTACGTGTGAAGTCACCCCACGGATTGATCGATGGTCTGTGTAAACACACACCTTCGCGCGGCCAATGACTCCATGGTTTGGGGTCTGATTTCCTATAACATTGGCGTGGGTGGGTGAAGTTTTTACACGAGCCTACGCAATGGGTGTTGGACAAATGTTTATGTAAATTTTTCCGCTTACATGCCGGTGGTCTTTCGGTTCTCTCCATTTATTGACAATAAATAATCCAAACATTTCCGAAAATACTAAATTAACCATTTTTGGGATGTTATGTGCTTTTAGTGGGATTAGCAAAAAGAAAGCTTGCATTTGATGATGTCTCATAAAACCCAACAAAACGTAATGATCGGTCATTGAATGACGTTTTTAAAAAATGATATTTTCCAATTGAGTCACTGCACCAGGTAGGCACAATTATGTTGACTAACGAACTGAAATAGCCACCTGATTCATATTCCAGATTGAATCATTGATGAACGCGAACCAGAGCTAAATATTCAGTGATTTGCTTCAATAACAAAGATACGTGAGTGATGGGATAATGTGTGCTTTATACACTGCCCACGCGCATTATCTGTTAGATACGAGTCGTCCTTTGAAGGTTTGTTTAGTTCTGTTTATATCATGCTTTGTTTTACGATGCAGCTCTTCGATAACCAAATAGAACACAATGGTTAGTTGATTACATGCAAAAACTATATTTATATTACATGCCAGCTGCCAATGATATAGTTCGACAGTTCATTACTGTTTCGTTCAACTTTCAGGTCATGCCCTTGGCTCATTAGACTATAAGACTTGCCAAAAAATAATGATTCAGCTGCAACTGGTTGACTGGCAACACAGCCTGCTACGTTGATGAAATAGATATTATTGTAATACAAATCTACATTACGTACATAACAGTTTTTAGCCGAGTTACGTTCACATTCCGTTGTCAGTACAGAAGCTAACGTTTTGGCGAGGTACTTACTGATGATTCACATGGTACCATGTTTGTTTACTAATAGCAGCCGGCCCGCGATGTGATTCAGCAATTATGGATAGCTTGTTATGTGGTGTAGACAATTTGCAGCTAAATACAGTGGGATCGGTCATCACTACTATGGGAGTGGTGTTAGGGAAACAATAGTAGGTACAGACGCCAGCACATCAAGCTACCCGAAACTGTCAAATTTTCCCAGTCAACTTTGAACTTTCAACTTTTGTGTTTTTGTATTGTTTCAAGATTGTAATAGCTTGATGTGCTGGCGTCTGTACATTTCATTCTTCAATGTCTGGTTACTAACGATAGAATGTTCTGAGATCATTGTTCAATTCACTTATCTAACTACACTGCTAAATGGTTAATTGTATTGATGATGTAATGAACTTCATTCAACCCTCCGATACAGACTTTGTTCTACAGATTAGTAAATATTTAAGATATCCATTGTTAGCTTTACAACAGATTCAGTAGAATTCATGTTACAAGTAATTATAACGAATCGAATCAAGTGTTTAACCTATAATCATTATCTTTTGTTATCGTACAAACAAATACCAATACAAATAGTAATTAGACAAATACGGTCGGTAAATCTATTCCATTATTGTTCCTAACATTCGCAGGTCTGACCTTCGCGATACTATCTATTCTAGTCTGAACGGCACTTGACTGGTCAAACCACTATTATTCGTCATTGATACCTTGTGCTGGTTCATAGAAATATATACCTACTTACCTAGCTATTACACACACTATTAGTTTGATGCCTACTGTAATATTGAGGGTTTTGCCTTAAATCACACGTTTCATGATAACTTAGTTACGTTCATACACAGGTATTTATTTATTTGCGTCATTAAAGAATCATAGAAAGAACAGAAATAGGAAAGCAAAAAGTTGCTGCATGACGTTAACTGGATTAGGTAATATCTTTGTCTTCTATAATTCTCCACAATATTTCACAATGTAATTGCATCTAAAAACAACAGTATGCAACTGCTGCTGGTGAAAAATGCGTCATTATTTTTATCAACACAAAACTTCCATATGAATGCACGCCACGAACGATATCTATCTTAATTGTTGACTCATTTAGCTTATCAAACAAGAAAAAACTCATTTCACATAATTATCTTTGCTTCTAACTCAGGCTTCTGCTCCGGCAGGCAGCTTTAAGAATCTGGTTTGTTTGCGCGACTGTTGTGCAAGTCCAAATAAGAATGTTGGCAGCAATTCTTGTATAATGGATAAACCGTAAGGCGCACCTTTATTGATAGAAACCATTATATTAACGGTGGTCCGCAGACTTCCGCTACATCGGCCAGATCAACCTGTTGACGACCTTGTAAGGAGACTGGGCTCTTGCACCGCGCCCGCATTCATCTGGGTACCTAGTAAATAAATACTATTGATATTGCATTCACCACAGAACACCTTGAAGTCCTCAAAATGTCCTACAAAGAACACACCTGTCGGTTGAGTCGTGGTCGCCCAAACTGGTCAGACTGCATTGCAAAAAAGGGGCGTGTGCTGCCTGCTGCCCATTGTTTAGGGGACGACGGTTTATGACGTCATGCACGTTCAAGAGCACACTTCAGACATGCTTGAAAAAACATCCAAGTTGAATAATACGGCAGCTGTCTATAAGTCTAAACAAACCCATAAAGACGTGTGGCGTCGCTTGTATTGTTTTAGATTAGATAAGTATTAATACGTTAGTCAGGAACGCACCCCTATTAAGTGGCAACACGAATCTACGATCCGGGGCGCTAACCATAGCGTTCCTTAGGTAGCGACCCTCTCTTGCTTGCCAACCGTCATAGCACACGGACTAGATTAGTTTATTTGGTCCCTACTAGTTTCAATTAGTTATATTATGTGCTAAATAGTGCATCTTAATTGTAAACTATAATAGGTACGTGTGGCAATTACAATATTATTAACTGTAAGTTGGAGCTCTTCGGCCACAACTTCACCTCCAATACGCTTCAGAGGAGACAGGAAGAACACCCTTCACCTATGTCTCCAAAGTGGTGACCCCGAATCGTAGATGTAATGAACCCCGAATTTTAATGTCACAGCTAACTACCTACTATTTGGAGAGGATCCGTGTGTAGTAAAAAATGGAGATATGCAGCTGCGGAAATGTTGTTAATTGCGACGGCACGCGTACAACCTGCGACTGGCGCTCCGCCGATACGAGACGTGTGTAGAGCAAAATGAATCTTATACCGAATCACTGACGGAACGTACTTGAACTGACATTAGGGACAGTGCAGCGACAACTTCAGTTATTTTTTCATAATATCCTTTTGGGATAGACATCCCAAATAGAAAACACGTGTGCCAAAAATACATTTCGGATTTTGCAAACCGATTGCGAGGGTTCTACATTATCGGCTGCCTGATTTTTAGGGTTCCGTAGCCAAATGGCAAAAAACGGAACCCTTATGGATTCGTCATGTCTGTCTGTCTGTCTGTCTGTCCGTCCGTCCGTATGTCACAGCCACTTTTTTCCGAAACTATAAGAACTATACTGTTGAAACTTGGTAAGTAGATGTATTCTGTGAACCGCAGTACGATTTTCACACAAAAATAGAAAAAAAAACAATAAATTTTGGGGTTCCCCATACTTACAACTGAAACTCCAAAAATTTTTTTTCATCAAACCTGTACGTGTGGGGTATCTATGGATAGGTCTTTAAAAATAATATTGAGGTTTCTAATATCATTTTTTTCTGAACTGAATAGTTTGCGCGAGAGACACTTCCAAAGTGGTAAAATGTGTGTCCCCCCCCCCCCTCTAACTTCTAAAATAAGAGAATGATAAAATTAAAAAAATATATATAATGTACATTACCATGTAAACTTCCACCGAAAATTGGTTTGAACGAGATCTAGTAAGTAGTTTTTTTTTAATACGTCATAAATCGAAAACCGCAATTTACCTTTCACAAAGTTACAACGAACTACAAGAACTTTTATATTATGTTACTTGCTGCTACGGAACCCTTCATGGGCGAGTCCGACTCGCACTTGTTTAGCTTGTTAATAAAACTTCGAAACCGGATCCAGTATATCCTCTGCAAAAAACATACGTGTGTGCGCCTTCAACATACTTGGAGTTACAATTCTACATAACTAATTAAGGTGAGCTGGTTTGTGAGGAAAAATCATTTAAGTAGCCTTTTCGATTATGGAGCGCCAACATCTAATGGTGTGTTTAAAAACTTTTGGACTGTTTATTCAAAATATTATCGGCAACCGCCTAAGTGCTGGTCATTGAAAAGTTGACGTTCAATGATCACAGCAAGTGTACAAACACGGTGAAAAACACGAGGACTGGATTGAACGTCTGTGGGTGGACTGGTCCCACGAGGCCACACGTTTTTCTAACGCCCTCTTGCGCTAACTGTACTCAATACTTAAGCATACATGAACATGTACTACATGCTGGCACGTTGACAAAACTCGCCGGTACTTAGAGCATCGCAATACATTGACCCATTCGTAATCGTAATGCATTACAGTAAGGCACTTTACATCATTCAAAGAAACACCCATAGACAGAAAACTTTTAACAAACTTCTATTTTGTCGTTGTATATCACCAGCCAGGATTAGATCATAACATTATTTCGATTATTAATCGAGAAAGCTACAATATGATAATAATCATACATAATAATTTCACTTCTAATGGACTGCAAAACTAGTTCCTACCTATCTGATTTTCGAAACGACTGTCATACAATTTTACGTTTTGGACATCTGATACCTAGTACATACTGACAAGAAAACAAGCCTTGCCCACACCATAACGGGAGTCACGTATGATAATAATACTTTCTTCCGGTCCAAACTATTATCATGTAGGCATCTTGACTGGTATTGAATGTAAATTATATGGGAAACACGTGGGTGCTACGGTGGCGCCGGCGCCGGCTCCCGAACCACGACCATAGAGAAATAGGAGCCATGTAACGGCAATCTTCAATTTATGCCCTATCATGTTCAGCTTATGGACTCTTAGTGGTGTATTTGTTATACCTGACTATAATCTCATCGTTGTAATAAACATCTGATATCATATCCATATGAAGTTTCAGTAACGTTACTTACTAAAAAGTTCTTAATCCAATTGACATGCGAAAACATTTCATCGTACATATCGTGATTTCCATCATGTTTTCATGCAGTTTACTCTCATTTCTATGCTATTCTCGCTTCGAATGAAATATTATTGACGAATGTGTGCATGTGGAAATTGAAACCAAGCCAATTAAGGATCATCTGGCATCATACTGGACTGGTGCAGTCAAATGTACCTACCTACATATATTAAAATGAATGAACCTGATATTTCCTTCGGTCGATATTTATAGGAGTTCAATTAAATTACTTCATGCTTTATTGGCTTTAAAACCACAGGTTTTGCTCAGTACTGATCAAATAACATGTTGTGAAGAAAGTTTGCGTGAATGAAACTGATGCTTGAGTGTTAGACACTACCGGAACCAGTGCCGGCTATTAGATTACACTTGATCTCAACGAGATCTACGTGGGATCATTTCACTTACACTGGGGTTTAAGGTGAATGCGCAGTGGTAGACCGCGAAATTTAAATTTTCTTACGTTTTTTGCAATTTGTAGGTCAGTGTCAGGTTGTATCTTGATCAAAATATGATTTGCGACTATAATAGACATGTATTTAAAGAATTATAGTCATTAGAATCATTAATATATCTCTTTAAGTTAGATTTCTACCATAAACACTTTTCCATACGAGATTTGTTCTTAACGGTAGAAATCTAACTTAGAAAGATGTATTAATTATTCTAATTATTATAATTCTGTAAATATGTACCTCTTATAGTCGCGAATCATATTTTGATCAAGATACAACCTGACACTGATCTGCTAATTGCAAAAAACGTAAGAAAATTTAAATTTCGCGGTCTACCATGGCACATTCACCTTAATGTTTATTGGTAGTACTGAATGAGCAATCATTATCTGTGTGTCTTTAATTGCAATCGCTTATTATGCGTTATCCCTTTGGTAAATCATCTTTGATCGAAGTTTTGGAGGTCAAAATTACAGCGGGGTAATTGCGTAGCGCACGTACAGTAGGAATGGCTTTCATTTTGACAATTCAACAACATTAATTGCGTTACTTACATTGTTGAGCACAACACAAGCAAGAGCAAGAGGGGCCGGGGCCCGTGGCTAAATAATAACAGCCGCACAGGTCGATCGATCAGGCTAAGCTACGCTTGCCGCGGTTGGTCTGTGGATGGATGACCGTCTCTACATACCGAGACCCCTCCGTGCCTCGGAAAGCACGTTATGCCGTTCTTCCCGTTTGTCATGTGTGGATATTTGACAGTCGTTACGTGTAGTCAGAAGTCCGAAAGTCTGACAACCAGTCTTACCAAGGGGTATCGTAATATCCAGTAACTGGGTTGTGGAGGTCAGATAGGCAGTCGCTCCATGTAAAATACTGCTATTCAGCTGCATCCGGTTAGACTGGAAGCTGACCCCAACATAGTTGAGAACAGGCTAGGGAGATGATGACTTACATTGTTGAGCAGAAAACATTTTCGAACATAATAATGAACGCAATGGATTAGCAATATCCTTCAAAATGGTTCAGATTATGAATGATAGTGTGTTACGCTATTAGGGTGCTGGTTTACCATTGGGTACCCAGTTACCCACCGAAACGCCTCGAGCAAATATTTTTTTCTTTTGGGGAGTTTGTCCCGCCATTTCTTCTCCCCAGCGAAAGCACTAGGAAGTGGTGAAGGGCGGGCGTTTTTGGGGACCGTCTTTTGTAATTTTGACGTTCGAAAAGTACTGATTTTCAGCCTAGTTTGAATAAATGACTTTTGATTTGAATTGATTTTCTGATTGATTTAAATAAAATATCAACCATGCCATCATAAAGTGATAACCATGAAAACAATTGGTTTCGCTAATTATAAGAACCTTGCAAGGCATTTTGCCTTTGCTGACGCAAGAGACTGAACAGTTCAGTACCTCAAATAAATAAAGTCCAACTATAGCCGCATTGGTACACAATAGACCGGACGCAGTGCTGCACAAATAGGAGTTTCCTTTGAACTAGTTGTTGTAACAACAACGCCACAATTGTTAATGTAACCGCTTGCTTTCCTTCCTAGAAACTATTAAGCTTCTTTTACGGTTCTCTAGGTGCTCGAACCAAGCTCTTTGATCAAACATATTTAGAAAAAAATAATTTCTTTATAGTATCAATTGGGTGTTGAAAATTTTACGAGAGATTTCAACAATATTTTTAACGTAACATTGTTGTTTGTTTTTATTACTCTGAATCTGAAGCTATTTAGGAAATTCACTTTCCTTTTTTTTCAAAGCTTTTTCCACGTCCGGCATTGTGAAGGGGTGCGGGAAAGCTAATTCAATTAGTTTACCATTCGCCACCCCTTGGCCGTTTTGTTATTACGATCCATTTCAAAGGGCCTTCACGATATTCCATTTATCCATTATATCTGTAGAATGATTACATTTTTAAATATGATTTGTCACGAACGTTTTCTACAATGTTGTGAAGATCATTCCATACCGTCAACTCTTGCGATAAAAATATTTTTATTGCTCGAAAGTCAATAATAATTACAAACGGCATTCATCCATCATATAAAATCGTTTATTTTCTTTGAGCTGGCATAATTATTTAACCTTCATACTGTTTATATGATCCATTAACATGAAAACCATTTGGCGAAGCTGGCAGATACAAATGTTTACAGTACATTTCAACTACATGTCTCCACAACGCGCACATTTAGAATTTATTTAAAAAAAACATGTTTTTCTTCCGCCACGCAACTGGCTTATTAAACTAACATCAGTGAAATATTTTTCGCGACCTAATAAGTTTCGGGAATTTTGTTTTGTAGAAAGAGATTTATTTTCTATACCACATTACATTTCATTGTGCCACTTGTCGAGCACTTTACAATCTGAATACAAAGTGGTCGAAATTGGTTCCAAGCATTCATACACTTGTTGAGGACAAATATCAATTTATTTCAGCGTCTCTAAATCTGTCACTGTGTAAAAGTGTCTTGCACGAGTGAGTTTCTTGCTGTTTTATAACTCAATCACGTCATCGCAGAATTTATTGAATTATACCTTATAAAGGAAAACATCATCTTGAGACCAATTCTTGTTGTTAAATTAAGTAGCAATCAAGTTTCTCTTCATGCTTATCGTCTCGTCAGCGTATGATTTGTGCTGGCGAGTGCATGCTAATTAGTCTGACGGGACAGCCTCGATGTTTGCGTCTCCATCGGAGCGTGCTCCACTCGATAGGCACTTTCCCTCTTTTCCGAATCATTCTATACGGGAATGCAAGTGAAGTTAATTTTCTCTCGTGCTGCATTGAATTTCATGCAATGATTCATTACATTTCTTTCTCTAATATTCTTGAATTCTTCGCTTTGATCATTGAATAATAGCTGTAACTTCGTATTATGTGAGATTCGCTCAATTTTATAATGTTTCATAAAAGTATATTTAATATCTTATATGATACTTCCTTGCTTCTCTTTAGTCAGGTAAAAGCAATTTACCTTTTATAGCATTGAAAAGATCAACTGAGCCCTGACTTCGATGACATTTATTTTAATAAGCTTTCAATTAAACTTGGCAACGCTGCAAGTGTGTCAGCAAAACTATAGACGTGAAGCCTTGACGATTTAGCAATAAAAGTGAAGATATAACGGCTAAGCAGAAACTGTTCGATGCGGCCTAAATATTTTTTATGAGATCGATTTTTATAAGATGTTACGGTTACATCTATTTACCTAGTTCGGATCTAGATAGACCTGTCATCCAGATCCGTGTGCGTCGTGAATGTGTCGGTGTTGTGTAGCTAATATCAATAAGTTGTTCGGTTATTTCTGCGTCCCACATACAGTCGTGATCGCGCTGCATTCCTATCTAACGCAATCGACCAGAACGCTCGCGGAAGGTCGCTTTGAGCACTGTTGTCGTTCATTTGTCATGGAAATTGTTATAGCCTTTTTTTTTGGTATGCGTTGGAAATCCTCACGGACTTCCTCCATCGTGGGGGTGACAGAGGGGCATGCTGGACTCTTACCGGCTAAAACCACCGCGGTGTTACACCTCTGTCTATGGCCGGGGGTGCGGGATTCGCATAAGCATTCACCGCTCAAATTCATATAGCCTACAATATTCACTTTAATTGTTGCTTCATTCTCAAGACTCCGTACAAAATTGACTTAATCATCAACCTTCGAACTGTTATCAGCTTTATTCGTAAAAAGTTCGTTCTAGTATTTAAAATCAATAAACCCTTGATTAATCATCTATTGAATGAATAAACCGGCCCACGTGTTACGATGTAGGCAGTAGGCTGTTCAGCGGTTCGATAATTAACTAATGTTTACATTAACTGGATTCTAGAGTATATTTAAATAACATATACCTGTTTATCAGGTCATGGTAATAAACGGCTAAATTGAACGCAGAGTCGTTAGTTCTTGTTTAAAATGTTGAAATTCAGCTGCCATTGCGGTCTCGGTTTTAGCTTTAATTTAATGTTCATGTGCACCGTGCACGCCCCTTCGTATGTAAACTAGTATCCTGATCATTTCTTTACTTTCTCTGACCGACTCTCGGTACAGTTGAGAAATTAAGTTAACTGTTGATACATGAATTCCCATATTTGTTTTTGGCGTGATTGCTTTCCCTGTTTCACTTAACTTCCTTTTACTTTCTTTACTTTAGTTGAAACTTGTTAAGATAACGTGCATCTGTGTCATTGTACCACAGTATTACCAACAGCTACATGTCTAATTTGCAATCGCGATTGCATAGATTTTTCCCTTTCTTAAAATTATCACCATTAGAATGCCAATTGACTTACTAGATCTTTTGGCGCCTAAATGACATTTACAGGGTCGTTGGTAAACATATTACTTATGAGAAATTGTCACACTGTTTGTATTAAAAAAACAAGATGGCGGCATTAGTTCCAATTTTGGCCACGCGACAAAAGATCCTTGTACAGTTGCGGGCTGATCAAGCGTCCCTTATTCAATTGATCATTCTTATATCTAATGTTCTAATTATAATATTTCAGGCGAGTTTGCGGCAACTGGACCTCTCCTTACTGTCCGAGCTATGGACGCTGAGCGAAGCCATGGCGTCGTGGCGACGGCAACTAGAACGAGGGCCGCGCCTTCGCCCCGCGCCGCCGCCGCCGCCACCCCCGCACTACCTTCGGACATAACCACCCCATCAGCATTAATAGGCAATTGACTTCCCACATCCGTCAACAAACGCACGCACACGTGTAAAACTCACTTAGGTAGGACATTCACGATTGACGTAAAACCATTGCAATGTAACTCTTATCTCGTTGAGTTAAGATATAAATAGGAATTATTACCGAGAGTTTAATAAAACTCACAGCAATAATTCTAATTTATACTTTATAACAATAGGCTAAGAGTTACATTGCTAATGTCTTAAACATATAATAATGGTTTTAAGTCGTGAATGCGCTGCCTTGCTCAGGAAGAATTCGAGGGACGCTCTCGTGAAGTCTTCTAATATCGTCATCGACCGCATACAGCGTCTTGCCGTACCCGAGTTAAGACGGTTGCTATGGGAAATTGGGTCTCTTAGAAGTGCTCGCTGTAGGTAACCAGCTGAAGCTAAAATACTCTGTGACGTTTATGCGAACGCTAGACGTCACTGAAAGCGTTAAATAGGAGACACCCCAGCCTTATAATTAAGTTTTCCGTTGTACAGGTGTGTGTGCGTGTGCCAGCTGACGGCTGTACGAAGTCAAGTGTTTTGTATAAGTAGTTTGATTGAATCTGTACTCGAGTAGTGAAGAGCGTGTTCAGTGTCATAATATTTGAACCAAGGACTGATAAAGGTTCAACTGCGAGACTGGGTTGCCATAGTATTAAAGAGAACCGGGCTTTTCAGATTTCCTGCTGTGGGTTACTTTGAGCTGATACAGTGGAAATTGTACTTTTATACTCCCAATCTGGAAATGGACACAGTTCAAAGGCAGCAAACCCTCAGCAATTTGTTATGGCAATCCCAGTGTTGACGTAACGTGTGGTTTCAGCAGTTTTTTTTTTCTAATAATGTTGATTGAACAATTTCATTGTATTTATTAAGTTATAATAAAACTCTTGTAAATAAACAGTTGTTGTGATTGATCTTTTAATTGAGGCATATAGAATCAAAGGCAGCTAAGCGCCACACTTCCAAAAATTAACCAAGTATGGAGAATAAACTCAGAGACTATGAAAACCCCTGACTCTTAAATTAGAAAAATGTTTTTTTTGTTTCCTGAAAATTTGACATGGAGGCACTTAGCTACCTTTGATTCTATATCCCTCAATTAGTGAACCATTATTTTAGGAAAACTATCTCAATATTTCAATTCAAATCTTTGTTGCTGAACACAGTATGCATAAATACATTTGAAAATGTTGAGTGAATGCGCATTATGCGCAGTTTAGGTACCAAGTAAGGCATGCAAAATTTTAATATTTCATAAATTATATTTTAAAAGAATTAAAATAGAATAGTAATGTCCAATATTGATACAGTCAAAAACACACTGCAAAAAATATTCCTGATCAGTCACCTTGTTACTGACTAAAACCTCTACTACCTTCTGAACCATTACTGAACAAAGCTTAGGCCAGAAGCGTTCATGTATTTATCCCACTTCTCATGCTACCTACCGCTTTTAGCCTTTCCAGTTTATATGGCATCCATTCTATTCACTTTTAATTTTAGCACTAATCAAAAGATTTGTAGTAAGCATTTATATTTATCAATATTTAAAAAAAACTACGCTGTGACCAAAAAGCACTTGCCGTATGATGCTTTGCAGTAGTCTTAGTTGCAAAATGTCGTGTGACTTACATATCTACAGGTCGCGCAATGGTTCTAGATCGCTCGAAGAAAGTAGAGGGGGCAATCGGCGCATGTGTACAATCGCGCACTGAAATTCTTAGCGTGTTATTAAGGGATTTTTTGCGATTGTACACATGCGCCGATTGCCCCCTCTACTTTCTTCGAGCGATCTAGAACCATTGCGCGACCTGTACATGTCGTGATCGTCAGATAATGGAGCCCGATAAGTGACCATAACAGTAATTTCACCTGCGACAAAAACAAAAGTCACACTTGAAGGTGTATTACATAATAATAGGATTTCAAATTATTAGAAACAAATAAACTGTCAGTAATAAATACTACCTCAGATAAAATTCACTGTTTAATCGCTCGTACGCTCGTGCTCGTGGACTGAGTGAGAGCGAGACAGAGTGCGGTACTGGCAGCGCCAATAGTTTATGTATATTGCTTTTGACAGTGAAAATAATGATTTTAGTTCAGTTGTTATGCAAAGTTTCATTATACACTATGAACCGTTATTCTAGACCTATACAGTGAGACAGCATCGTTCCGGATCTGACGTCACGACCTCTCTTGTTCCCCCTCTCACCCGTCTCCGCCCCGCTGTGGCCGGGTGGAGGGGGCGTGGAGCTTGCCCGAACAGTCAGGCGCGCTCTTCACATTGGCATCGTTTTTCGGTGCGATCACACCTCTTCTAGTGCGGGCAACAGCGCTGCTGTTTAGTTTTTAAAATTACCTACATTTTTAGTTCGTGGAAAACTCGGTATTAGTGTTTCAAGTACTATTAGCGTTTTGAGTGAGTGTTTTGTGTACGTAATGGAAAAGTCCACGAAAGCGCCTGCTGAGGGTGACGGGAGTCGCCCGCCTCCCCCTGCATCACCGCAGGCATCTTCTTCGTCTTCTTCGTCGTCGAACTGCTCCGCCCCACGTCGGAGACGCCGGCAGCTGCGGCAGGAAACTCGAGAAAACGAGCGCAGGTTAGACTTGCTGTCAAATCAAGTGAGTGAAATATTATCCTACTTAAAAAATAACGATCAATTTTCAAACAAAGAAACCGAGCCTGAATCCGATTCTGATATTTCCTTACATCCATCTGAAGGCTTGAGGGTTTCTCTTGGGAATAATCACCTTCTCAGTAAACCACAGAAGGCTAAAGTATTCGAGTTTCCGGTATCCACTAATCTAAAAGAACCTACTGTTGAAAATGCCTCTGAGGCTAGGTTACATGTCCTAAATAAACTACATCATTTTGATACTAATGATTGGCAAAGGGTTAGATACCTAGAAACTGAGAAAAAATATGTCGCTAAGCCAGGTTTTTACGAACTCGATGTTAACACTGAATTTAGACATTGTGATACAAATTCTTCTTGGCTTAGATTACTTGATAGATCGTTTGGAGCTTTTACTCATGGGCTCATACAACAAAATGAGCTGCTAAGAAACAACTTTCAGCAAATCATAGAATGGGCGCAATCGCCTGACTGTGTACTTAACGCTGACACGCTTTTTGAAAAGATTAATGCTTCTTTTTCCGAAAACTCATCTTACATGAAAGTGTCCGAGGATCTCTTGCAAATGAGTTGTGGAAGACGTGCTGACATCATTCAAAGACGTCGTGACTGCATTTTGTCGGGTGTCAAGGATAAATATGTAAAAGTAGATTTGCAAAAGATCCCCCCAACACAATATGACCTTTTTAACCCACAGGATTTAACCACCTTTTTACAAAAGGCTGGTGGTACAAGTAAGTTGTTCTCTGCCCAAAAGCGCTCTGCGGAAGAGCCTCATGCCATGTCTATGCGGAATAGACAGGATGGCCCTCCGGCTAAGCGACCACGCAAGCCCTTTCACGGTGACAATCCTGGGTTCGATCCCCAGCCATCCACGAGCTTTCAAGCGCCCCCCAAAAGTAGAGGCCGAAAGTCGGGAAACAATAAATCCGGTACAAGGCATAATGAAAACAAAAAACGGTCCTTCGGCAATCGTAAATCCGATCAGTATCGTCAAGAAATTTTATTTTATGGCGGGCGGTTAAAAAATTACATTCAAATTTGGAAGAATTACGGTGCTCCGGAGAACATTATAAAAATGATATCTGGTTACCGAATTCCCTTTTTCAAAATACCCCCACTTCAAAGTCCAGACTTATTAACACGTTTTCAAACTCCAACGAGCTTATTGATGTCGGAACAAATCGAGATTTTGAAACAACAAAAAATCTTGATTCAAGTAGAGCCATCTCCAAGTTATGTCTGTCCGATGTTTTTAGTGCAAAAATCAGATACCAGCAATCGCCCGATATTCAATTTAAAAAATCTAAACCGCTATGTAATGCAAACAAAGTTTCGCTTAATAAATATGTACCGTGTGCCGGATTTCTTGCAACCGAACGACTGGGCGATCAAAATAGACCTTTCTCAGGCATATTTTCATCTAGCAGTCAGCCCCAGTCATCACCCATTTCTGCGAGTATTATACGCAACAGAAAAGAAGTCGAGCCCGAAGCTCCTTCAGATCACTTGTCTGCCATTCGGGCTGTCATCAGCACCCAGGGCATTTGCGACAGTGACAAATTGGGTAGCAGACGTGCTGCGCAAGAAGGGCATGCGAGTTATCGTCTATTTGGACGATTATTTAATCGTGAACCAAGATCGATTAACCCTAATGGACCATGCTGCGGAAGCTATAAGAGTCCTTACAACTTTGGGATGGATGATCAACTACAAAAAATCCACATTGATCCCTACCAAGGTAGTAGACTATCTCGGCATAAAATGGAATCTCGCCCTGAATTCCAAGTGTTTGCCCCAGGAAAAGGTTTCCAAAATCTCCAATATGATACGACACATACTACAAATAAATCGTTGGAGTTTGCACGACGCTCAATGCTTACTAGGCATGCTAAACTTTGCAGCCTTCGTTGTGCCCAGAGGTCGGCTTCATTGCCGCCCGTTACAAGTAGCTTGCAATCGGCTTCCAAAGCACCAAGCACACGTAAAACGCCCACTCGAGTCGGAAGTGTCGACGACCTTAATGTGGTGGATACGAGCTCTGTCTACAGGAACAGCGATACATCCAGATCCTGTCTCACACTATGTAACGACAGACGCATCTGCCAGAGGCTGGGGTGCTATAGTAGACGACGCTTGTCTGAACGGATTATGGTCCCCGGAGCAGAAAAAATGGCACAGCAATTTAAAGGAAATGTGGGCAGTTATACAGGCCTTAACCAATCGTCAGCAATCGCTACGTCATTCAACCGTGCTAGTGCAGTCAGACAACAAGAGTGTGGTGAGTTACATGCGGAACGAGGGGGGTCTCCGATCACAGAACCTCTACCGGCTCACTTGCATGCTATTCGAGATTGCGGACGAGAACAAGATTCACCTGGTCTCTCAGTACCTGCCCGGTCAGGTAAACACAGAAGCAGACATGCTGTCAAGGCTCAAATTACCCGGGGAGTGGACCCTAATGGAAGAGGCATGTCAAGAGGTATTTCGCAAGTTCGGAGTGCCCGAAATCGACTTATTCGCCTCGAAAATCGCACACGTGCTTGCGCGCTACGTCTCACGAGATTGCAAAGACTCGAACGCAGAGTTTCACGACGCCTTCAGCAGAAGGTGGTCATACCGTCGAGGATGGATATTCTCACCACCACACCTAATTCCACGAGTTCTGTCACACCTCAACCTGTGCAAGGGTCGATACATCCTAATAGTACCGCGTTGGTCCAAAGTGTTTTGGCGGCCAGACCTGAAGAGGAGAGCGGTGAGCGCTCCTTTACCCATATTCAATCTTTATCGGCGGTTACTAGATACACGGACTTATCTACCTCCAGTTCACGTGGACCAGATGTATCTAGAGGCGTGGCTAGTGAAGGGTGGTGTGCCGAATTAACAAATTGGTCTCAAAACGAAATAGACCTAATTAAGTCTAGCTGGCGACCCTCTACGAAGAAAATGTATGCTGGTATTTGGAAAAAATGGTTAAATTGGTGTACTAATAATAATTTCAACCATACAAACCCCTCTGGTGCCCAAGTCGCTAAGTACCTAGCATACTTGCACTTAACTCTTAAACTGTCTTATAAAACTATTTTAGTTTATAAATCAACAGTTGCCACTTTGGCCTGTTCTAACGGACAAATCATAAGCAGTGACCCTATCGTTCAGAGAATGATAAAAGCTATTTCACTTGCTAATGTTGATTCCAAACCTAAAAATTCTTTCATTTGGGATCCACGTATTGTGGTAGAATGGCTCAGCGCTAACCAGCCGCCTCATGCAAGTTTATTCCAAGTATCTCGTCGCACAGCACTGATTTTGCTACTCGCTTCTAGTCGTAGAGTCCATGACCTGACACTGTTACAAGTTGATAGTGCACATCTTGAAGATAATTCTAATCATATTGTTTTACACCCAGCATTTGGCTCTAAGACAGATAGCTATACACACAGACAATCATCATGGAAATTGCACACACATACAGATAAATCCATATGCCCTGTATGGTGGATACGTAAGTTGATAGAAGTATCATCATCACGTAGAATTAATAATGACATTAATCATTTATTTATATCAACTCGTGGCAGAGTCAGGCCAGCCTCTCGAACAGTGATTGGAGGTTGGGTTAAAACTATTCTTAAGGAGGCAGGAGTAGAGGCTACTCCTGGTAGTACTCGAAGTGCCGCAGCATCTCTCAACTGGCTTGAGTGCCACAATATTGACGAGATCATGGCAAAAGGGAACTGGCGTGTCCCCAACACATTTGCACGGTTCTATTCAGCTGAAATTAACACATCCCAAAGTCGTAACAATTTATCTCTAACATTTGAAGCTGTGTAGATTCTAAATAATACTCGTATATGATTATCTACCTATTAATCAATGTAATTTCAATAAATAATTCAGTTCAAAGCAACATATTGTTATATTAAGTTAAATTGATTTATTTAATCTAAGTAGGTATGCTGTGTAACTAATGTAACTTTAGTTCCAAGCAAATCTTAATTATTCGAAAATCGTATCATTAAAGCATACATTGTGGTGCTAATCTTGTTATGTGAATGGCAAAATTTATGTATGTTCTTATTGCTGTGGTACCTACTTAGTTTTGGTGGTTCAAATAAAATCTTTTTCTTTACACAATTATACAATTTTTTTATTTATTCCCTGCAATTTCTTTATACATTGAGTCACTTTCATTTCTAATAATAATGTTCTCACACAGTTATACTTTGTTTCATATAAATACTCCTAGGTACCTATATTAAACAAAATTATTTAGATAATTTCTTTTTCACACATTGGCATATACATACTTAGCTTGCCACCAGGCGATAATAAACACATCTCACTGTATAGGTCTAGAATAACGGTTCATAGTGTATAATATAATGTTTTACCTGAAAATAAAACAGTTATTATATACGGAACCTTATTCTAGACCTATATTTTTAATCCTGCCTGGTGGACTCATAATCCACCGGAAGTGAGATGCAATGTGAAGAGCGCGCCTGACTGTTCGGGCAAGCTCCACGCCCCCTCCACCCGGCCACAGCGGGGCGGAGACGGGTGAGAGGGGGAACAAGAGAGGTCGTGACGTCAGATCCGGAACGATGCTGTCTCACTGTATAGGTCTAGAATAAGGTTCCGTATATAATAACTGTTTTATTTTCAGGTAAAACATTATATTATCTAATTCGGAGTATTTTTACGGTTTATTGTTCGGTTCGGAGGTACTGAACTTCGTAATTTTTTTCTATCGAGAAAATTTTATGGAATCGTGTTTTCGCCAAACATAGTAGGTACTTACTTAACATTTACCCTCAACACCATACTAGCTGCGCCCCGCGGTTTCACCCGCATAAGTCTCGATCCCGTGGGAATATCGGGATAAAAACTATCCTATGTCCTTTCTCAAGTTCCAAACTATGTCTGTACCAAATTTCACACAAATCGGTTCAGTAGTTTAGGCGTGAAGAAAAGACAGACAGACAGAGTTACTTTCGCATTTATAATATTAGTTTAGATTTATTTCAAAATGAATGCTGCAATACTTTCGACATAACGGCGAATCATGCTAAGCTATTTGAGGTACTATAGGCCCATAAAATGCATTCTTGGAAACCGCAGCATTGATATTATTATTATAGGTACTTAGATATTATATAATACACTTGGGAGCAAATAAATCGAGCCACTTCCTTTTTTCACGTATAATGGTTATTATTTTTGGTATTATGGAAGGTATCAATTCAAAACATATATCGCCTGAAAGCTTATTTAATAACCTTTACAATGAGGGTAAATTATTGAATGAAAAACTTATTTAATGATAAATTATTGGCTCTGAAAGAAAAACGATAATTTTGATAGAAAATTGTCAGTCCAGAAAAAAACAATTAAAAACAAAATTATGGTATAAACTTATTCTTAATATCTTGTATTACCCCCCCTTGCCCTGATTTCGATAGATTTTCTGGACTGTTTTAACCCTACAATTTTCTATCAAAATTACCGTTTTTCTTTCAGAGCCAATAATTTATCACTAAATAAGGTTATCATTCAATAATTTACCCTCATTGTAAAGATTATTAAATAAGCTCTTAGGCGATATATGTTTCGATTTGATACGTTCCATAATACCAAAAATAATAACCATTATACGTGCAAAAAAAAGCAAGTGGCTCGATTTATTTGCTCCCAAGTGTATTATGTAGGGCTGATTTTTCAATCATCTGTTAACTTAATTTGAGGAATGACTAACTAATTTAGGTACAATTTTATTTTAGTATCTAATGTATATAGTTACCTAGTTACTTATTATAAAGCAGAAAATTAAAAAAAAAATTTGAGGAATCATTTTGTTTTGACAGTTATTTCCAAGGACGTTATTTGGTTATAACGTCCTTGGTTATTTCATACAAAAACTGTCAAACGTCAATTTTATTCATAGAGTAAGAAAGCTAATTTTATTCCAATCAATTATATTTTAGAAAAGTTATCTGGCGATGGAAAAATCAGACCTTTTTTTTTATGGATGGGAAATCATCAAATGACCCCTCCCGCTCTGGGTGGGAAAAAAAAATCAGCTGTTCCCTACATTTTTTGTTCGCATAATTCGTCAAAATGTAGAGAGCAGATGATTTTTTTTCGCGATTTCAGCGTTGGTCCCATAGTAAAAGTTGTTCATAATGATGAGTACAATCTCCCATTTCGATTTGTCGCATGTTTTCAATTTCATCCTGTATAACGTGAGCGCGTCCGTTGTTGTCGATATCAATTCTGTATTTCAAGGACGAAGAAGTGCACGTACGTTATGTCGAGTGCAAAGAAAAAGCTTTTATTCTAGCCCACTATTAATACAAAAAACAGCATCTGCAAAAAAAAAAAAGAAGAAGCTATGGGTTCATCTTATTTTATTAGAAAGAGAATCTTATAGTCTTATGGAGTTTTCAATGCTCTCATGGAGGAATTAAAGAAAGACGGAAGAAAGAATGATTTATGATAATTGTTCGTGCGCACATCCATCGTCGTCAACTCACTTCTATGAAATGACGGCGGTCGGTCCGATGCAATGCAGTGGTGCATTGCATCGGACCGACCACCGTCGCGCCAAGAGGTGACGGCAACGTGCGCGTATCCGTTGAGTTTCGTTGCAACGGGTATATGCCCGTCGCGTTAACAAACACCCACACTAATTTTATCGCACTGGCTAATAAAACAATATTGTGCTAAAAGACACGTATCTAAACCAACTGCAAATGTTTGACGATCTGTAAAGTTTGACATTTCATTCTGAAAATAAACATTTCAATTTTCAATTCATTATTAATGTCGTGTGTCTACGTATGTGTTATTAATGTTATTATTTTAACGTCTTAAAATATATTAAGAAAGAATTTAGACAAATTGGATGATAATCTGATAGTTGCAACCGATGTCAGAGCCTTCATTGCAAGCCCAACAAGAGTCCAAGGAAGAGCTACCGCCGTCCAAGATACCTGAATCCGTAAAGGTTAGTATGATTGTACCGATTAATATCGCTATTGCTTTTATTACCGTAACCATTACACTAGGTTACACCATAATATGCAAAACAGATTCATACCAAGGCACTTATTACCCAAACACAACATTACATTCAGACTTGTATTTTCAGAAAATAATATCAATGGAAAAAGAAAATGAGTCGAACGCTAATCGAAAATCCAGGATTGACCTGAACGCGCTTCCTACTCGTCAGTACCTCGACCAGACAGTAGTGCCAATACTGTTGCAAGGTCTGTCTGCCCTGGCTAAGGAGCGGCCTCCAGATCCAATCAACTACTTGGCAGCATACTTATTGAAGAACAAAACTACCTTCGAGAGCCACAGCTCTACCAACAATAACCCTCCGCCGAACCCTCAACCATAATACTTCCATAGTTATAAGATGTACAGCACAAGTATGCAGTACAGTAATAATATGCATATTGTAATACATAGGTTTAAACTTTTGGTTTTTTTGTGACAAAGAACTATCTGCGTTATAAAACATAGGAATAAAGAATTTTCCTACATAGAAATAGCTAGTAATAGGCTCCAAACTATTGTTACAGAAACTCTTAGTTGATAAATGATCATTTTTGCTCTACAGCAAAGAGATCTCGGTGAAAATGTTAAACTAAGATACCTACTACTTAATAGCATTTTTGCTAGTCAATTACTTGCTCAAGTTAATATGGCTGCTAGCTATGAACACACTTTGTGTTTTAATAGTAGTTTGGAGAATTTTTTTATGAGAGAATTATTGTTCAACTAGTACAGTACTAAAGAAATAAGTTAGTTTTTTAGACAATTACTTTATGCATGTTACTACAGATTAACATAGTCTAATGATACAGCAACATGAGCCTTGATATACCCAAATGATGTTCTCGGTGATGTTTACCACAAAATATGTTGGAAGTAATGTAGAAGTAATTATATTTTGCTATTTAAAATAAATAATCTAAAGACTAAAAATTGCTTTTTCTTATGTAGATAACAATACACAAAATGTTATTTTGTTTTAGGGTTATTCCGTTTATCTACCCTAAAAAATTCACCCTAAGGTGTATTATGTGGAAACATGCACGAGAATCCACCCTAAGCCTAGTTGGATAAACGGAATTTTTAGGCTTAATAGTGAATTCTCGGATAAGTATTACCGCGAATCAACCTTAGGGCCAGCGGCGCTTACTGACGGCGTGGTACGGCAGGTTGTGCTGCGGCATCCCGCGGCGTTCCGTGGCATCCTGCTGAAAGCCCAGCCACTCTGGCATCAATCAGTTATTTCAAACCTTATTTCAACTAGCTTTAGCAATCATAATTCCTCGACACAGGGACCCATACGTCTCGCGGGACGCATGGCGCGCCGCGGCAACCCGTGGAATGAAACGGCATGACATGTCATGCCACAGCACCCCGCGGCACGTCGCGTCATTTCGCGGCATCGTGGTATCGAAATAAAGTACCAAACATGAATTCTAAACAACTTGATTAGAATAAATTCCTTTTTTTTTTTTTTTTTTTTTTCATGACACGCCGCGCGTGCCGTGCCGTCAGTGAGCGCCGGCCCTTAGGGTACTTAAACTTTTCAGGATGGATAGACGGAATAACTTCTTTAGTACATAATTATCAGGTGAAACATCAAATTATATTTTTTTCATTAATTGAGAAAGGTACATTTAAACTATATTATAAAAAAAAAAACCGAGTGTGCTTATGACCACACGACTGAAGTGAAACTTCAAACGTATTTGGCTATGAGAGGAAGAGAGAAAGAAACACTCAACTCCCGTTCGCCTCGCCCGTAGCCCTTAGACATGGGTCGTACATGCAAAATCGAGTACCAGGGCTTCCAAGTACGTCCACCTTAAGAAACCAGGGCCTAAAACCAGGGCTCGAGATACTTTCAAGTATTTTCTATCTGCATCGAAAACTGATCCATAACTTCATACAAATAAGAAGTACAATCGCGTAATCAAACAAAAGCCCTGTTGGAAGTAAACAGTACTTGCATAGGAAATTGATCAATGACTTCGAATAAATAAGGAGCACAATCGCGTTTACAAATAAATACTTTTACAAACCATTAAAGTAAAAATACTTGCATACGAAATTGTTCCGTAGACTCTTACCACACCTCGGACACTCTACAACGCTCGCAAAATAATTACCTATTACTACTACATAAACAAATGACGTTTGTATACGTGCAAATGTGTGCGTGAAATCTAGTAGCGTAAAAAAAAATGGCGCGGAAAGCAATTTGTGTCGGGGAACCGAACGACGTCGGCGGCGGCGCTGCCCGAATGTGTGCATTATTATGAAGTGACCATGTAGTTCAATTGTTTATTTATATAGTCGGGTTCGTAATGAAATAAAAACACTAAAATAGTTTAGTTTAAATGACTTATCTGTAAATAATGGGTTATTAAATCGCATGTTATTAAAAATGCGAAATCATACAAACAGTATATGTAAATACGAATTCGGAAAAGCATCACAATATCCAACCATCGTGATTAAAACTCAAATAAAACTTTTAAATCGCATAATTGTGTGTCAGCAATACAGCGCTGTGGTTCGCGAGCGCCCTTGCTAAAGAGTCGGCGACGAATACCTCGAAGTGCGGGGTGAGGTGCGGTATCTGATATGAGGGCGAGGAAGGGAGTGTCCTTTCTGTACGTAGTACTATTAAGTATTCTGTGCTCTTACTGATAAGGAGTATGATCGCATTTGCGAAAACAAACGCGGTTGTTGAACTATTTGAGTACCTACGTACTCGAGCGTCGAGGCACGACGCGCGACGGAGCGAGATACTTTCAAGTATTTTCTATCTGCATAGAAAACTGACCCATAACTTCATACAGATAAGAAATACAATCGCGTATTCAAAAGCCCCGTTGGAAGTAAAACTACTTGCATAGGAAATTGATCAATGACTTCGAATAAATAAGGAGCAAAATCGCGTTTACAAATAAATACTTGCAAACCATTAAAGTAAAAAAAACTTTTTAAGAAAAAAAAAACCGACTTCCAAAAAAAACTTTACAAAGTGAAAAATAACTTTAATTTCGGAAGTCGGTGTCTTTGGATCTTTATTTTAGTTTTTTGCCACCGACTTCCGAAATTAAAGATATTTTTCACTTTGTAGTGTTTTTTTGAAAGTCGGTTTTTTTTTTCTTAAAAAGTTTTTATTTCACGCTTTTTAGTGGGTCTGCTTATAATTTATCTAAGTTACAATAGCCTAGTGATCATCGCCTTTTACAAACAAAATATTGCTTTTCCCGATACAGGGAAGTTAATTGTTGAGGAGTTCTCCAGATCCACCATCAGCTCCGTATCCCCATTCACATTGTGACGAGCATAAATTGCTTAGCAACCATATTAAAGTAATCGAATCGCAACCCGTGAAATACTTAGATATTATTGAGTAGTTCCGGTGGCTATCTGTGGTCTTTATCATCAGTTCCACATCACCAAATAGTGCTTTCCGAGAGCAAATGCACGAGTTACTATAAAAAATACCCAAATCGCTATAGGTGTGCCTATAATATTTGAAGAGTTCCTTCGATTTCTCCAGGATCCCATCATCAAATCCTGCCCTGATGTTTTTAGACTAGATGCTGATAATCCTGGCTGCAGCATCAGGCCAGACTTGTCAACATTGCATTGAACTTAAAATTTAGTCCTGTTTAAAATGAGCCCAAACACGACTACGGTGCTGTAATTTCAAGGTTGGTACTTTTTCTAATGCTCCTGGCTTCAGCATCAGGTCTTTATGTACTTCGGTGTTCCTCATTAACAGTACGTTTATCCACACATCGAGCTCTTTTCAATGAGCCTTAACACGATATATCTGCTGTTAGTTGTCGAGGAGTTAGGTACTCTGCAGACTATCCTGACTGCAGCATCAGGTCATGACTTGATGATCATGAGACCAAATGTGGCAAATGCCCTATCAAACATCAAAACAATTGACTAAAACAGTCCTTGCCTGTTCGAGTAACTTCTTACTGTTAAGGAGTTGTAACTTCCATCATCAGCCCAGCTACCTGAGATGGTGACAACCATACGCAAATACACAAGATACTTCGTAAAATATGCGAAAAACAATAAGTCAGCCTATAAAATTTAAAGGTTGCCCTCGATTACTCTAAGATCCCATCATCAGATCCTAACTTGGTGACAGTGGGACCACCTCAAAACTATCTACTTTGGAACAAAAAAAGAATTTTGAAAATCCGTCGACAATTGGCGGAGTATTCGATGAACAAACATACAAAAAAAAAACATACAAACAGCCGAACATAGTACCTCCTCCTTTTTGTGAAGTCGGTAAAAAATACTTGCATACGAAATTGTTCCAAAAGGAGCATGATCGCATTTGCGAAAACTAACGCGGTTGAGTACCTACGTATTTGAGCGAGTAGCCGTATAAGATACTTAATAGTCTTGCAAGTATTTTGAGTCGGTACCAATGACGTATTGTCGGTACCCGGTGTGCGTACTTGGAAGCAAATACCTGGTGTAAAAACCCGGTCGCATATTTATGCGACCGGGACCGGGTTTTTACACCAGGTATTTCCAGCTATTTTTTACGTACCTTCCCTACTCGCGATCACACGTTTTCGTAACGCATTCGCCAGTTTACTCCCCAAATCAAGCGCGCCTAAAGAAGTTTCACTTCAAAAAATTGTAAGAGCTTCTCTGTGAGTACTGGTCCGAATTATTTCACTGATAGGAAGCTACACTATTGCCAAGTGCTTTATGATATGGATGACTTCCACGTAGACAATGTCGCGGGCAGAAGCTACAGGGTTGTAAACACCCTGTATTTAATAAACATATTATATCAGATGAATAATTACAGTCACACTGATTTCTCTCTTTCAGTCGTCAGTAATTTGACTTTCGAAAGAAGAAGACAAAGTGTTGTGTATAACTATACAGATGCTATACAACGTTTATTAGTAAGGGGGTAAATCCTTAATAATTGCAATCAATTTAATCAACCAAAAAACATTGTAATTGAACACCATACACCATTACACTACATATAACAAGCACCTCACACTCAAACTGAACATAAAATATAATAAGTAATTCATTTTGCTTCTTTCTCGGCCTCCTCAAGAAACTGCTGTCTATGCAACAGCCAAGAGTCATTATCATCGGCCCCTTCATCTTCAGGCACCACAGAAGGCAGTTCGAACTGAAGGTCGTCGGTGATGATGCAGCTTTCGTCCGTGAGTGAAGGCACAGATTCGTGGACAGGTAATGGCACTGGCTCTTCAGGCAGAAACTCTGCTATGTAGGCCGTGACGTTGCGAGCTCGCCATGTTGCGATCTTGCCTGTTAGGAGAAAAGGATATAAATTACTATAGATTCTTTTAAAAAGGTGACCAAGAAGGGATCAGTTGTATAAGGGGCCAGTAGTAGTCAGTAGCGACATCTATACAGCTGCATTAGAAGTACGAAAATACTGACGTCACAGAATTGGGTTTAACACAAGCAGTGTTCATCATAGAATCAAGATGCTCAATCATGAACTCAACTACGCCTGACCGATGGTATTAAGCTGAAGCTGGAGCCCGCCAAACACTACAGTCATTTGACAGGAGGGTCCTTCTGATTTAATTGAGGAACATTCGACTTCCACAAGTCCATCTTTTGTTTGGGGGGACAAAATACGCACTACCAACTCTCTCGAATCATAAGTCGAATGAGATACAAGTCTTTTTGTTAAACTGTTCATGCTTTTCCTGGGAATTGCTGGATTCAAAAGGCTAATGCACTTTTTGTCATTTCAAATTGTGTGGACTGTGCATTCGCAGACACTAGGTATTTATGAATTAAATCCCGTTTCTCTAAAATTATATCAGTCCGAGGTCTCTTGCGGACGACGACCTCAATCAAAAATTAGACGCGTATAAACTTGCTTGCATTAGATTTACATAAATATTATTATACCTACCTACTGCCATCAAACCGGCGGCAGTGGCTCTGAGAACTAAATTCTAAGTTTAAAACCCACTCAAAATAATTATCATCACCAACTATTAAATTATCTATCCAAGCTATCTATCTGCTATCCTTGTAGGAACAGTAGGTAGGTATTCATCATTCATGTGTGGGTATCGCAAGCCAACAAACTCATTGACAGTACCTACTTGCTAGTTGATTGTATGCCTCTTTCAATTCTACTTGCAAAAGGTACCGTTACTACCGTTACCAGCTCATTCTTACCTGCTGTCTCATCAAACTCTACGGACTCCTCTTCCAATCTCTCTTCTTTCCCGTCTTTATCCTCTTTCTCTTCTTCACCTTCACCGAATTCATCATTAGCTGGATCTTTTATAAGCAGGTAGAATCCATGTTGCATACAATTGGTATCAAAGACGAAGCATCCCGAACCCTTAGGCTTTCCCTTCAACCAGGAGCCATGGTAACGATAACGAGGGTATATAATTTGTCCGGGGCCTTGGATCGTCCCTTCGACCCATGTCCCCATGAATTTTATTTGGTACTCGGCGAAGAAGTACGTCCCTAGGCCATGTCGTTTGCCTTTGAACCACGCGCCCTCGTATATGTCACCGTTGGGGTAGTAGTAGGCTCCGAACCCTTGCTTCAGGTCGTGCCGCCAGTCTCCTTCGTAATGAGAGCCGTCTGGGTACAGCATGCGGCCGACCCCGTATTTCATGGCTCTGCGCCATTCGCCTGGAGGCAAGAATTATTAGATACATCCTAATTCACGTGCAACCTGCGGAAATGTTACAAAAGCTATTTCATGTTAAGATTTGAAACCGCCTACACATCTACACCAAAGTTGTTTACTTTTCCCGTAGCTCTACACGTTTACCAGTCGTTTACCCTTCCCGTAGGTCTCAGGTTTCCATACCTTCGTACCGAGAGCCATTCTTGAACACGTACAAGCCTTTCCCGTTCCTCTGTCCGCGGCAGTAGCACCCTGTGTAGTAGTCTCCATTTGGAAGAACTGCCCATCCCTCCCCGTGTCTGTCGCCTTGAGGATTCCTCTTTCCTACGTAGATCTAGGAAATTCTGTACATTAGGTATCAAAAGGCCAGGCCTGTTTATTTTGATTTTGATGAAAATAAAAACTTGAATCGTTTCTAAGTACGTTAGAAGTCTGTACCGAGTAGGTAAGGAGTACCTACCTGTAAGTATCGAGCACCAAGCAAAACCACAGTCTTGCAGAATATTATTTCTGTAGAGAAACTACTGCGAGGTCTACTTGAACCGCTTTTTTTTATTATTTAGACATATTTCCAGGTATTTAGGAAGATATTAATTTACCCCGATAGTGTCTTCATCCTCTCCTGCTTCGCCTTTTGCTTCTGCCATAATTATTGTTTTTTATTTGATTTGATTACAAACACAATTTAAAAATGTTATTGTATTGTCAGATAATTAATTGACATTCGAAACATTCTGTCATCGTCATGGAAAAATAAAACAACGACCAATTGAAAAAAATGTTTGCTGTTGCATGTTGCAAGTAGGTAAGTACCTATGTAAACTCTGGCAAGTAAAAATAATAATAAACAGAAATAGCTTTATTTCTCACACACCCATGTCTGAATAAATTAATAACACATTATAATCGAAATTGAAGCAAGCTATGCAAATGGAACGAGTTAAGTGAGCTGCGATAACTATATCTTAACATGAAACCGTGTGAATCAATGGCTGACTAGACTCTAGACAATAGTTACAAGTTCAGCTTCAAAGCACAAGCAAACGAGGAATGTAAATTAAACAATAAGATCAAAGTTTGAAAGTCAATGCAAGGAATAGAACAATAGTTAAAACACGTTAAAACTCTATGGATCTAAGCGTCATTGAGGAATCCTTTAGCATTATTCCAGCTCACAGGAAAATCACAGATAAAAATATTAATGTATAGCCTCATAATTAACCAATTTCTCAAATATTTTCTATAAAATTAATAATTATTAATAACAATATAAGAAAGCAATAGGGGAATAATTCAAAAGTTCAGAAAGAAAGATAAAAACCCTAAATTTAAAGACCTACAGTAACAACTCATAAAGTAATTTTGTACTTTTCGGTTTCCCGCTACATTGTATTGTCGTGGCAAGTAATACATCGTCTCTAAGGGCCTTAACGCTAACTAAATTCAGTTACTTTTATATTTATAAGGTCGACACAGTTCTGTTCTTTAGGTCACGAGACAGCGGACCGATGACCTCAATCAAGTCAGATTCCATCTGCATTTATTTTGAACAACTTTTTATTTACTCGTTTACCTCATTCGATCGAACCCACTTTGACACTAAACTAGGAAACGTTTTACTGTTAATTGTTTATGTTATGTTTTAGCGCGGTGGGGCTTGCGGCGGCGCTTCCTCTAGCTTGCCCCACACCACGTTGCACATCTCACGCACTAGAGCCTGTTCTCCCGAATCTAGGTCCGGAGCTGGTCTTCTTCGCTCACGTTCTACGCGTTCTCTCACTTCCAAAACCTGTAAAGCACGTACCACTGCTTCAGGGCGTTCATTTCCTCCATTTCCTAGTCCTTTCTCTGCCTCTAAGCGCCGAACTTTTTGCTCCAAGTCTTTAACATATTGTACTGTTCTTTCAGCAAGCTGAGGATGCGTGATTGGTATCGCAGGCGCAGTTCGTATACCTTCCTCCGCGTTTGTCCCGCTACTGCTGCCATCGCCGTCGTCTCGCTCCCTTCCTGCTGCTCGTCCACAATTACTACACGTACTCCTCTCACGTTCTTCGTCTAAATATAAGCACAATTCTTTCAACTCTAAATTATCACGAATTAATTCTTGCTGTTTATCATCTAACTGCCTCAATTTGTTCTGGTATGCAGATACTTCCTGTCGCATAACGGATGCTGTGTATCTTCCAAATCGTTGCCATTCTCGAGCTAGTTTTCTGCCCTTCTGTCGATCATCATCTAAGAAGCAACACAAATCTCGAAGCTCCTGATTATCGTCGCTTAATCGGCGATTCGCTTCTTTCAGCGCTTTTATCTGAGCTAAGAGCGCTTGAATCTGCCTTTTCTGGTCAGTCGATGCTCGAGGTCCCTCGGGTTCCACACGTTTGGTAAACTTCAGCATGTCAGCTGATCTTCTATGAATCTGTTCTTCCTCAATATTACGCTGCGCCCGCTGGATGTCGTCTGCACTTCTCGCTCGTGCAGTTGGCTCTACGGGTTCGTGCACAACAGCTTTCGTCACTACCTCGGATGGCCGCGGCATACGAAGTGCCCCCGATGGTTGAGGATATCCTGGAGGATAGCCTTGAGGATATTTCAAAAAGTGAATAGATCCTCCACTGTACGAACCCGGAACAGCACCATGCGCAACTAAGGGGTACTGCGATTTGCTAGGATCGATAGATTTCCCTGCGTATGGTGGTTTATACTCCTTGGCGGACGGGTCGATAGTGGCTAGTTTGGGCCCGCTCGCGGCTAGAGGAGGCGGATGATAACGCGGTGGAAAGTTGACCGGTTCCGGGCCTTGTTTACCTAGTTGCTGCTTCTGTTTATTAAATTGGCCTGCGTTCTGATTGATTGACATTGTCGTTGGAACCGTTTTCGGTTACCAGCTCAGTCAATACATCGCTTTGTGTTTTTGGAGCTAATTTCCAAATCTTGCAGATCACGTAGATGCGAAAGACGAGACGGCATGAGTTCAACGATTGGTCCTTGAATGAACAGAGGTGGGGACCGCCGCCGGCTGTGTAGGCTGTAGAGCGTGGCATTCGCGCAATTAACTCGACCGTGGTTCTTTGTGTTCACGAAAATCACTTGTTACACACTGTTTGGGAGCACTATGAACTGATTATTGTCTGAGTTTTGTTGATATGGACGGAAACAAACGTTTATGTGATGTTGTTTTCAAAAAGCAGGTTATGCGTGACCGTATGTCGACGGTACGACGCGGGCGCGCGCGGTGCGCATATCTCTGACTGGCCCGGCGGCGCTACCTGCGCGGAGGCTCTCGCGCGGCGCTGCGTCCCGCTCTCGCGCGCCATCTCACCTGCGTGCACGCACACAGAGGCGTCGCTGTACGAAGAGCAATCATTGACTCCAAGTAATGCCACACTGAGACACACTCACAACACATCTGCGCGTCACACTCTACGACGCGCATGCGCACCCGCGAGGATCGTTCTCGACTATTCATACTCTTGATTGAATTGCATACCTTTGTATGACAATAACAATAGTATTTTGAGCGGAAGAAAACTTTCGATGATTCTGTTTGTAGAGCAGAATACATTGCGTGTACCTGTACATCTTTTTGAGTATTTGAACCCCTAGAAACAGCTAATAAATACCTACCTACTGCTATTTTTCTATAGCTTAAAAGAAATTGTTTTGGATAATTTGCGTTGACATTGAAGATCGACATCACTATCGACACAAATCAACCTTGACTGGAGCAGAAGTACTTACGTAAAACTTTCGCCATGGTAAGTTATCTACTTCATAAAAATCTTGAGTTCATTAATTCACTGACAGGAAACGCACAGCATAAATAGCTGGTTCTAGAAGAAAGTCATCATCTGCCTAGCCTTTTCCCAACTATGTTGGGATTGGCTTCCAGTCTAACCGGATGCAGCTGAATCCCACTATTTTACATGGAGCGACTGCCTATCTGACCTCCACAACCCAGTTACTGAGTAATACGATACTCCTTGGTAAGACTGGCTGTCAGATTTTCGGGCTTCTGACGACCCGTAACGACTGTCAAAGATCCACTAATGAAAGTCAGGACCAACGGCTTAACGTGCTTTCCGAGGCACGGAGGGGTCTTGGTATGTAAAGATGGTAACCCTTCCACAGACCAACCGCGGCAAGCGTAGCCGTGCGGCTGTTATTTACTTAGCCACAAGCCCCTAAGCCAAGCCCCCAAGAAGTTCTTTATTTTTATCGAAAGTGAGCAGTAAAAATTCAACCTATAAAGGGGTTAAATAAGAGATGAAATTTTGTATGGAACTTAGTATTTTTTGTCGATGGGAAATTCCATAACTTGTATTTACCTAAGTTATTCAACTTCTGGCCAATTGGCAAATGATAAGTATTTATTTTTGTCTGACAATCTGGCAATTAGGTACATCGAAGTAGTACTTAGTTGAAAACTAGTTCAGTATGTAATGTACCAACTTCTGTATCTATGGTCCTACTCTTGGCCGACTGTGCTTAGAGTAACCGACTCTACAATGTTCGGTTTCTGTCACAATTAAATAGCAATGCGCATAGCAGTAAAACCTAAAGACAACATTATTGGCAGGAGTTACTTTCGGAAATTATCGACTTTTTATAATTTGGGAAAATGTGCTATTGGATTTTTCCATTACGAAATTATAAATTTTATGATTTTGTTTTTTTTTTATTATATTATTTTTTATCATTCATTTACTTAGGTAGGTACTTATTTTTTTTTCTAATTAAGGAACTGTATTTCTTTATTTATAATTACTTACATATGTACACACAAACTACAAAATATACTATATACAAATGATAATAATAATTAAAAAAAAAGACAGGAGTTCATTGGGCATCGAAAAATTCGTCCGCATCGCTGTCAATGGGATAAGTGCCCAAAAGGCTGGCAGCATTGCCACGTTGGATGGCAATGCTTATTCTTTGGGCTAAAAATAGGCCAGCCCTCTGGTCACGCGAAGAGTCAACCAAACGCTTGGCGATATCGCGAAATATGCGATGAGCACTCGGACCCCAAGGCCCTAGAGTTTCAACCCCAAACGGCTCAAACATATAGCTCCCAATAAGGTTGTTATATTTGCGCCGTTTGAGGTTTTCTGCTCCTGCAGCAGCCGCCCCAGCACCGCCCGCCGTGCTAGGAAGATGGGATGGCGCGAGGGTGTCGACACAGGTTGCATCCCACACCAAAGGCCTACCCAACTTCCAAGGCATTATGGTCATTCCATCTGGCCTCTTCCCATCGTCACGTGCCAAGCCATTGGGTTCTAAAACAGCTGGCACTCCGGCGGTGACAAGAGCCCGACGGACTGGCGTGCCGTGCCATCCGACCAGCGCTCTTGCTGCAGGATAGGCCATGGTGTCCGAGGCAGTCGACTTATTTATATTCAATTTTACAGTTTAACTAGAAATTTAAATTAAATTACCTAGAAATTGCCTAATTATAAAACTATGTTACTTTAAGAAATAAAAGTCTTTAATTTATGCTCGGTTGATGACAACAGACTCGCCCCTACAGTAAGCCCAACCCTTAGAGGAATGTAGATAGGCGTGATGTTCTTTTTATGTTAGTCTTATATTAGAAACGTACCTTCGCATTGTCGCTGAGACTAATGCCAGAAAGAAATTAATAATAATACATGAAATGTTTTTGGTGGGTATGTATATACCCACCAAAAACATTTCATGTAAAATAGGTTGCCAAGACTCACATAACACTTTCACTGTTAAAAAGTTAGATCAGAAATCTAATGTAGAGCCAAGCCCCTAACTATACAAATTCTACATCTTGGTCAAAATGTATAGCTTGGCCTTTGTAACGTAACTAGTGTACGACAATAATAAAAGACCTGTGAAATAATTTCTTACCATAAGCCCATAGGAGTTTGCGTATACGTACGACGGCCGCGAAACGCCCAAGCCAGTACTTGGGCGGTTTTTGTTGTTTGTGTTCAAGTCCTAGCTTGCATACCAAATCACAGCGTTCTAGGGCTTTGGGAAGTACCCTAAAGGTTTTATTTTATACACACACTTGCACCTCCCTTTAAGGGAGTCACTGGTCTTTTAACGTTGTCATGCAGTAGTTCAAGCCATACATTTTGACCAAGATGTAGGGTTTGTTGTGTTAGCGGTTATGACTCCCCGATTTGGAACTGCGCTGTAAGCAAAACTCAACTCTTGGGTAATAAGTGCATCCCAACACTATGTGTTACTCAAGTATTTGCTTACTACTGCGCCGAGCGAGGACAGTCACAAGTCAAGTTCACCCATTTCACTTGCTCATCGGTATTCAATACATGTAATTTGGCAAGTATATGCAAAGTGTGCTACCCACGGGGGTAAGCAGTGCCCCCACTGCGACTTAACGCCAGTAGTAGCTCGCTCAGTGCTCGGGAAGGATGGCGCGCGTTCGTGCGCCCGCGCAAGTCGCCTGCATTGCGATCATACTCCTCGTACAAGGTAAGTTAACATGTGGACGGCTTGCAAAACACTGTATTCGGTGTTTTTATTTATATTATGTTGGCCCAGTTCGTAAGCGGCGATTTGTAAATCTGTTGAAATTATCGAGATTTCGACTATTTTTTGGATAGACTGCCTCTACAAAGACCGAGCAACCTGTATTTTTTGTGATAGCAGCATATTCTTATCATTTCTAGGTAAAGTGTTCAATTGGAGTAAAAATAGGGGTTTGTGTGATGTTCGATTCTCATGTAGACTGCTTATAATATGGGCAAAGTAGTTACCTATTGGAAATCGACACCGTCTCGAACTATGTATTTCGACCATAAAGCCTAACTTCATATTTAACATTGGGCAGAGCCGAGGCTCTTAAACGTCAATCAAAACGTTAGTATCAACGTCTTAATTATTGCGAAGACAGTAATTTATAGCTTTCTTCTTACAAACAACCAGCATACCTATAAGTGGCGATTTCTGGTGTAATTCAGGTGACACTTAAATAATTCGTTCCCTTTCGTTGATTGCACATTCCTAAGTACCTATGTGATTCTATGTTAGAGCACTGCTGTGCAGTCTCTTTCACTGGAATCGTTGCATAAACTGGTTATTATAGCCACAATAGTTATTTATACCATCAATTATTTCTTGCATCTATTTTACGTAATAATCATACAAATATGTGGGTAGAGGTACTTATGTCGAGATTGATGACTATCATATTATTATGTTGTAATGCTACAATTTCTTGCTATTTATTATTGTGATCTATGTGTGCATATGATCATGATTATGACTTTACTGCACAGTTATACCAGTTTTACCTATTGTTATGCGTAAAAGCTCCATAAAATTCTCTAATCCCTGATCCTAATCCAACATAGAAAACTTATGGGGCCAAATGAAAAACCGGCGCTTATTTGTACGGATTACTCGCAAATTCTATCAAACCTATCTATTTTGAGCAGCTTCATTCCATTGGTACAGGTGCATTCTCTCAGCGACATCCGATCAAAGAGGCGTTGTTCCTGCACACCGATGCCTACGGTAACGCCACCTTCGAGGACTGCGTGTGGAGACGAGACAAGGAAGTCTGCCCTGACGCTGACGTGAACCTGCACCTGTATACTGAAGCAGATCCTGTCAAGAATGTTGTGAGTATAGAGCCATTTATCTTTCTAGTCGTTTGTCACTCCGGAATAAGAAACTGGCAGTGTAACTCGGTACCTACAGTCTTTAGGGAAAGGTTCACGATCTCTAGGTTGATTGCGTTACAGTAAAGGCGATAGGTCGCAGAATCTCTATTGATTTTCCAAGCATGAAGATTATAGATTTATATTTCGATGAAAATTCATGGCAGTTCGCCTGTCGTGAACCACAGTTTACAATAATGTTGAAGGCGGATTTTTTTTCACCTATTCACCTAAACTGTATTTGTGTCCTGGGATATGGATCTTTATATCCCTACGGGATATATGTCTTGGCAATATCTTTCCTCTCGCAAAGAGTAGTCCTGACTCCAGTGACTCCCTGCTGTGTGAACATTACAGGCCGATTTTATTATATGTGAATTTATATCCTATACCAAAAGGGTCTTGTACCATGTTTAATCTTCGATTCCTGACCCTTTGATCGTGTGTCAACATCGATACACCGATACCTAGGCCGACCATTCGTTGCATAATGACGAATGAATATGCTAATAGAGTTTTTGTAAGAAACATCAGCATTGTAGTGTCATGTTTACCTAAATCCGAGAGGAAGATTGAAAATTATCCGAAGGTATAGGTATCTAACGCATTGTATGTGATCATGTTCCCACGTGTCTATGGGCAGGTACTTAATAAACACGCAATTATATACCTACTATCTAGTGTAAGCCATTCTTCAAGAATATTTAGATACCTAAACCATAAAACAAATGTCCACATATTAAGCCTTTGCTTGGTTATGTAACTTTATATTGAGGTAAACTAAATTACAACATTGCACCATTCAAACCCAGCAAATTACTTTAAAAGATCCCTTACTCGATTCCTATACTACGATTTGGAACCCTCAGTCTTCCTATTAGGGAACAAGACAAACGGTTTTCAAATGGAACAATTCGATGGCATCGATCGACACGGCCAAACCAAACTTCAAATCAAGTTGAAAACCAAATTCGCGGTCATTCTTACTATTTACAAGTCTACAACGAAAGAGTACGAGGGAATATTGTAATATTTCAATATAAATTATGTACATTATGAACGAAAGTCGCTCACCTTCGTGTTTCATCGGCTGTGACCAAGTTTGCACTTCTGTTTAGTGGTATCGCCCATTGAGTAATCTTCAATAGGCATGCAAGATGTTTTTTCGTAATTTTTAATCGAGGTTCTGTATAGCTTAGTGTCCAGACAAATCGCGTGTTGTGTTTTGAATTTGTAAGACAAGGTCAGCTTGACCATAGATCCCGAAAGGTGATAAGCTGGGACAGACAGTGTCCTTGGAAGACCTATTATTATTTATTTATGTAATACTTCAAACACACAAATGTACAGACGCGGTCCATTGCCTGACCCAACAATTGCCTTGCTTAAAAACTTAACAGAACCACAAGAGGCAATTTAACTATAACCGCGAAAATTTGAGCATATACATGGGAGTATATCAAACTCAAACCATTTAATAAACCAATTACAGCCTATAGGCACTTTTGAATTGTCAAGGGGTCGGTCAGTCAGAAAGATGAAGCTACGTAGTTGCATGCCCATTCCAAAGCGTAAGTTCAAGAAAAACGGGCAAGAAACTCCACGGACAGACTTTTAAATAAAATATCTACCTATACAATATCAGTCGCCTTTTGTTTATATTTTCCAAGCATGTGGACCATTTCTAATTCAGTGTTGACACAGGATCGAACCCGTGACTAAACGACACAGTCGAACTAAGTTTCACTTTTCTCATTACGATGTACACAGTGCGGCTGAATGGAAGAATGCGTCCAAAATACCGCTACTCGTCCTCAACTCCTCAAGGGGACTCGGCTCTCCTTCGCCGGACTCAATAACTTATTTCGTTCACATACAGCCCATTCATGGTGGCACTGAATTTACAATATCTAGAATTGTGTCGGAAACCTACATTTTACTATTTGGTGTGTCCTTGAATCGAAGTAACTAGGATCTTTGTTCTATTTCAAAATTGATGTTAGTGTGTGGTCATTTTGGGTATCTACATCATCAGAAAAAATCCATTCCATTTTTACACGACTACGGCTAAGCCAAAAGGAGGGTCATGATTTTAGCAGGCTATGTAGATAGATATTTCTCACTCAATTTTACAAAAAAAAGTAAGGACCCGCAATTAATTCCGCTCCTAATTGGATCGAAAAATAAAGACGTGTGCTTTAATTTCTCGAAAATATCTCTACCTACTTACAGCGTTACGGCACAACTGATTGTAAGTAAACATAGATACTATACTGCATGTTGTGATGAATATACATAAAGAAAAATCTGTCCCCCTGACTACCAATCTCTTACATTCTTATAGAATACAAAACGTGTTGAATCTTATCTTACATAACAGAGTGTTTTATACATAACATAATCCGCCTATAATGTTCCCACTGCTGGGACACAGGCCTCCTCTCAGTGAGAGGGAGTGGGCCGTAATCCACCACGCGGGCCCAGTGCGGGTTGGTAGATGTCACATGTCTTCGAATTTTTGGTTCTAGGATGTTTTCCTTCACCGTTTTGAGAGCAGTGGTGTTGAAATAATTTACACAAAGTAAATAAGTGCCTGTCTGGATTCGAACCTGCGACCTACAACTCGTAAGTCGCGGCTGTTACCACTTGGCCACCACTGCTCTTGAGAGAGAGAGTTTTATATTATCATTAAATTCATAAAAGTCGTGCAATAATTAGGAAATGATAATTAATTAAGGAGTGCATACCATGCGTTTTTCTGTCTTGTTGCTTTGTCTTTATCATGGGTAATCGAACTGTAGACATTATTGCACGCATCTTTTGTCCCGACTACAAAGAAGGGTTATGTTTTTTGAAGGACTGATAGTAAACGTACGCGGTAGGCTACCGTCTCTCACTTCTACCACCATGATCCTAATATACCTAGTCTACGACGGTTACATCGAAAACCGGCGATTTAAAGTCGGAGTCCCACAGGGAACTGTTTTAGGACCCGTGAGGAAAAAATTATTTTCCGAATTGCCTGAATCCACATCAAAACAAACATTTTTAACATAAAATCACGCCTGTAATCACCGAGGGGTTAGACAGAGGACGTGTATCGGATACCTGCAATTCGCCAATTACGTTTAAGCCCCTGTAACAGGAGGCAATGTCTTGCATAAGTTTCAAAATTATTCAAGTGCTCCTTATTTCTAGGTGGATCTAAGCAGTCAGGACTGGCTGCGTCAGAGCGGCTGGGACCCGGCGCACGAGACCGTTCTGTTGATACATGGATACGCGGGAGGAGACGACACCTTGCCAATCGTCGTTCTTAGAGATGGTAAGAGACATATTATACTTCTACAATAGAATAAGAAATAATACTTCGTATAGAAGGGACACTCGTTGTAGGTACAGTCACGAGCATAAAAACCTGACACTTACGCAAGATTTAAATGTGATTTTCTCCTGAAGTATTGATAGATATTTGTTACATGTTAGATATGGTGTTACATGGTATTCTCGAAACCTTATTTTTAAAATATGTCTTTTCTCAAAGTTGCCAATTTTTATTTTATTAGATAATCGCTTTTGAATGTTGCGTAACTGTAAGGTCACGACTCAAAAACGACCAAAGCAGTTTGGGTTATTACAGTGGTTTGTAGAAAGATACCCATCTTTATAGGGTTTGGTCCCATCATTTAAAAATCAACCTTATTTTTATGAGTGTCACGGATGTATTTTGCTGAGTGAAAGACGTTCGTTAGGACCTCTTTGGCATAAACAAGCCATTTTGGACCATAATGTGGATTGAGTCCTTTTAAATTCCTACTTGTTGTTAGTTCTTCTTGAAAAACTTTACGTTGTGGTTCGAAATTATTGGTATAATTAAAAATAATATAATTTCGAACCACTCGGTTTCGGTAAACTTCCAAAGGCCTTCAAGACCTTCGATCAAGGTCCAAAAGCATGAAATGTAGGTGTAGTTATTTAATGTCAACCAAGTAGTCAAATAAAAGCCCTCTCTTCCTCTCTCCTACTTTTGCTGTGCTCGACAGGGTCCACAATGATCATATTTTGTAAAAACCTACCACCTAAGTTCACATGTGGAAGCAATAAATAATATTGAGTATTGAGAATTATTATGGCAGTAAGTACAGTATTTTGATCTACTTACAATGGGAGGATGGTATATATATATATATGTGCAGTGAATAATTTCTTTGGCAGTTTGTAGTGTGACTGCTAAGTATGCTGTACTTCCGCAAACCCGTTACAGTTCTGATTGGTGGCATAACTTATTCACATTAACAACATACCTACCAAAGTAGGTACCTACATGTCAATTGTCATCATCATCATTTGAACCAAAAGACGTCTACTGCTGGACATAGGCCTCTCCCAAACACCGCCATAGGCCTCCGCAAAGTACATGTAGGTACTTGAAATTTAATGTTTGGGTAATCATTCCTGCTATTGAAGATCAAATTTAAGGCCTTGCAAATTCTATTAACGATGTTACACCTTTCTAAATGGAGAGATCTAAGGGCGTACAACCACCTAGCATTGACCCGAAAGGTCAAATAAATTATGACAACTACATCTCATTATTATCATAAGGTCCTATAAGCCATCGTACCTACGCTTCATTAAAAAAAACTTTTTAACAAAAAATTAAACCTCCGAAAAAACTGAAAAGCAAAAAATAATAAACTTTTTTTATTTAACCTTAATAAATAAGTTCTTAAACTAATGCAAGTATACCTAAGTAATTTAGAGTCGGCGCCAAACAAGCAAATTAATATCGTTGCGAGTGGTCGTGCGGAGAGCGCATTTTTTGTTTGAAATGTTAATGTTTATCGCTATAGATTTCACGTTGCTTATTTCTTTAAATTTAAGGTAATTTAGTAATCTTTGTTCATTGATTGTTTGGCGCCGACTCAAAATTACTTAGGTATACTTGCATTAGTTTAAGAACTTATTTATTAAGGTTAAATAAAAAAAGTTTATTATTTTTTGCTTTTCAGTTTTTTCGGAGGTTTAATTTTTTGTTAAAAAGTTTTTATTTTATAATTTTTTGAGGCTATAATTTACTAATTACTACATGCTTAATGTTTGATTACTTTTAAAATACCTACCTTACTTTAGACATTAACTGTTATAATCCAACTTTAACTATTACTTTTTGTGTAATATAATACTAAATAATATAATGTAATACTTAAAAAAAAACAGGCTTTATATACCAACATAGATAGGCCTTTTATTATTTTAATTGTAATACACAGCTCAGCATTAAAATCTGTGAATGAACAATAAATCACCCCTATTTTTCCACCCTTAGGGTAGGATTTTTTTTTCCAAATTTACATGGGACCAACTTCGAAGTATGTCCTATCCAACAAAAAAAGAATTATCAAAATCGGACTACTCTGTAAAAAGTTAAGCGTGATCATACATTACAATCAGTGAGTGAACGATCAATCATCCCCTGTTTTCTAACCCTTAGGGTTGGAATTTTTTTTCCAAATTTATATGGGACCAACTTCAGGGTATACCCTTTCTAATAAAAAAAGAATTATCAAAATCGGACTGCTCTGTAAAAAGTTATGCGTGATCATACATAAAAAAAAAAAAAAAAAAAAAAAAAAAAATATACGCGTCGAATTGAGAACCTCCTCCGTTTTTTTTCGTCGGTTAAAAAATAGCCTTCAAGCTTCAAGACAAGTGAAGAAAAGAAACTAGCCTCTTACCTAATTGCAAAGAAAATACAGTCATTATTAAGCAAACCGCATCTTTTATTGCGGCGATGTGCCATCACTCAATTACCATAAACTGCTTCCCCTGGATCGTCGCCAGAGGTGAAAGTGTAAGTGTACGCGGTACAATACAGTCATGTCGGCAGGAACAGTCAGTTGCGTACGCGCCGCATTACAATTTACAATGCGCGGAGCTCCCACGGCTTTCTCTGCAATAGGTTGCAGTACACAGCAGTTCGACGACCTGCATATCAGCATTGACAGTTGTGAAAATTGTATCACTATGCATTGCATTGTAAAGGAAAACTGATGTTACCTCCTAATTTTAAAAGACATGCTTTTGCGATGCTCATAATTTGTACCTTCATTATGAACAAGTCGTATGAGACTTCTCTGATTTTTGCATCCCTAAAAGATATGTTGTGTGGAAGGGACACAGTTCAGGATTTTAGAACTACAGCGGTTTTTTTTCTTTTAAATTTCTAATACCTGCCGGCCATGTAGACTTCTAGAGTAAAACTTAAATTAGTGCATTATGTTTTGTGACTACCTCTTAACGTTGGTAAAGCGCGCAAACTATACTTAGCACCAGCTACTGTTGGTCTACAATACATTGAGTCCATATTATGGACCTTCTAATAAATCTTGATAACATCTAAACTAGTATTATAAAGAGAAAAGATTTTTTTTTTATATCTTTGTTTGATACCTACGCTTTTACGCTAAAATGGCCGGATTTGGATGAAATTTGGCACATAGGTAGACCATGACCTGAAATAGGTCATAGGATCCTTTTTATGCCGATATTCCCACGGGATCGAGACTTATGCGGGTGATACTGCGGGGCGCAGCTAATTTGTTTATATAGTTATGATCCTAATTCCTTACGCTCAACTACAATGCTCAACAAACGCTGCATTATTTCAGCGTACCTCCGCCGCGGTGGCTACAACGTGTTCATGCTGGACTGGGGCGCGCTATGCCAGCCTCCTTGCTACGTGGCCGCAGTCCACAACCTTCGTCCGGTGGCCCGCTGTGTGGCTGACGCACTCGCTGCCTTACGCCGCGCCGGTCTGAGGACAGACAACCTCACCTGTGTGGGACACTCGCTCGGCGCGCATCTGTGTGGCATCATTGCTAATTATCTGACGTTTAGGATGAATAGGATTATTGGTATGTATGAATGAACTCATCCAACCTAGAGTATATTGAGCTAAATTTGGCGCTGAGATACGAATAACTTCCCAATATTTTTTAATGCTGGAAACATTGTGTTCTGCGCCATTTTAATTTCTGTGTTTCGGGACAGAATTTGATTTGTACGGTCAGCGCCGCCGCACCTATCTACCTATTCATTATTCCCCTTTTGTGACAGTAACTACATCTCTCTGGAAACTGATAGCGGTAGTAGGTACCTTTAGCTCCGGCTGTATACGATCGCTAGTACATAAACTTCCTAGATTCTTGTAGGACTACCAATATTTCTAGAGGTTACAGTAAAACGGGGCTACTTTGACTTCCAGGGTTACTTTGACCAGGCCGATCACAACGCTATGACGCGTTCCCCACACCCCGCGCCTCGCGCAATATTACTCGAGGTCACGCACACTTGCTGAGCACACGTGAAAACCGATTTTGGCGCTATGTCAAAGTAGCTACAAAATCTGCCAATGTAACCCTGGAAGTCAAAGTAGCCCCGTTTTGCGGTACCTATAGCTAAAATTGATTTGAGAAATCTTCAATCTGTTCTACATTAAACCATCTTCAATTTTCCAGGGTTGGATCCCGCACGTCCCCTGATCCGTTCAGCGCCAGCGCTCCGCTTGGACCCGGGCGACGCGCGCGCTGTTCACGTGCTGCATACTAACGCGGGCCGTTACGGCGAGGCGGCGCGACTAGGACACGCAGACTTCTGTCTCAATGGAGGACGAAGCCAGCCTTATTGTGAGGATACGCCGAGTGAGTACAGGAGCCCCATGGTACCATTATGAGCAAGACAGGTCAATTACAGTTGGTGCGCATCAAGGTTTCATAGGCTTATTTCATTGGTGTTTTATGTTGTGTGCCTTAGGAAGTTAGGACGCGTCCTAAACAAAAGCGGTCGCGTGGCGTGTTGTAGTGTGAGATCCGCCTACCTCACGCGAGCAATCAAGTCGTGTTTGTACGTCATAATTCTTACAAACGATCGCGTCGATCGTAAACTCGCACGACGATCGTTTTTGGTTAAGAAGCGTTATGTCCGGTCAAATACATTAATTTTTAATCTTTCTATCAAGGAAATAAAATATGTCTTATTATCTCTCTGTTTCCGTATAGACGAGGCGCTGTGCAGCCACATCTGGTCGATCTGCTACCAGGCGGAGAGCCTGTTCCGCGCGCGCGAGGCGGCGCCGTGCGGCCGCAGATGCTCCGTCAAGGTGCCGCCGTCCCGGGCCTCCGCGCTGCCCGTGCCTATAGGACAACCTGCGCCTATGAGGTTAGTAATATCCGCTACTTTGACTCCGGTTTCTAAAAGCCACCAACTCAGCATGATCATTTAGCCGGAAGACGACTAGCGTCAATGACCAATTTGGTTGCATGAACTATCGTTTTTGTGCCCACCAGTTGGCACCACTAGCGGGTAAGGTCCTGTCAGTATTTTTATTTCATTCATATGTTTTGGATATGTTAAATTACCCATATCTTCATCTAGTGTTTATTTTATTACACTTTAAAACTTCAAATGAATATTTATGTTATAATGTTCCTAATATTGAAGCAGACAAATCCTTCCTCCAAGTGCTACCAAATTAAATCCTAAGTTGTTATCTACTTAAAATCTTAAGACAAAAGACACAGGAACACACACACACAGGACAAGAACAACAAGTAGAAGAAGAACAGGAACAGGGGAGGAGAAGGACAGGAACGGGACAATCTTTACAACAATAAATATTATGAATAGTAAAAAAAAATCCCGCAAACAATGAATGTATCTACACTTGCTCCCTCCAGTGGTATATCAAACGCGATAACCCTCATTTGAACGTTGCCATTTTTATTATCATTGAGTTTGTTGTTCCAAAAAAATTAATTTATCTTGACTTCATTATGATATTCTAATTTCCAGTGCATCAGGCGCCTACTGTCTCGAAGACTTCTCGACGCCCTTCTGCCCGTACACCTCAGGGTTGAAAGAAGGCGACCATCGCTGTTGTCTGGACGAACTGTACGCCGCCGCCGCCACAGCCGACCCGCCGCGCAAGAGGCCGCGACCTGTGCGCCTGCGCGGACCACGGTTTAGGAATACTGATAGTGATAACTATACTGCAGTATAAGATAAAATGTATTATCAAGCCTGTATAGTTAGCGCCACGAAAGATGAGACTTGACCCCCTCCCGCGCTCTTTCCGCTGCCCCTATGACGCCCGGTTCTGTCCCGCGCTCAGACCTCATACCGCTAGAGACCTAAAATCGTGTAATGTCAAACCACGTGGTGTGTCAAGTCTCATCTTTCGTAGCACGCATTGTACCTATTATGCAGAGGTAGACAGAGGCATAGTAAGTCGATACCCATGTACGAGTCTACAAGGATCTTTTGACGCTCGAATGAGGTTGACAAGAGGCTGGGGGGCGTAGCTGGTGGTAAACATTTACTGCAATTGTTTTGTGAGATGTACAAAATGGCGGCTTTGGTACCGATTTTGGCCACGCGCCAAAAGATTCTTGTACAGCTATAATTTGAGGCTTTGGTGTCAGGGCTGCTACTGAGAAATTCCTATTAAAAACAAAAAAAAAACACCCCGGGAGTGCCGACAGAAGTGAAAACAAAACAATTTTATTTATTTATTTATTTATTTATTTTAAAGAAGGCTTACAGACTAACAAAACAATGACTAAAGAATGTAATATAAAAAAAAAATTGCTAATAACAAGCCTCCACATATAGCTAAAGAAATAGTCGACAAAAAGAAAGTACATACACGATTAATATAATTAGTTGGAGAATAGTAGAAACAAAAACAAACAAAAAAAAAATATATATATATATATATAAATATTAACTATCCTTGAAAAATGACTGTGCCAAAAGCCGTCTTAACGTCGCCACACTGGTGCAGAACAAATCGACATTAAGGTCCCTAGGAAGCCTATTGAAACTAAGTGCACTTCTTATTGAGAACACATTCTGCCTGTAATTAGTCATTGCAAAAGGTACATTCACTATCGGCCGCTGACGTAATCCCATCAGATTCGTGCGTAATGACAGATTAGCAACGAGTTCCGGACAGTCAATGTGGCCATTTGCGATACCCAACAGTAAACTCACGTCTCCAATATAACGTCTCATCTCCAGAGGAAGGAAATGGTACCGTTTGCAGCGGTGCTCGTAGTCAACTGAGTATTGCTGAGCCCTATAATCTAGATACCGTAGAAATTTTCTTTGGACGCCTTCAATACGGGACTTATAAGTCTCATACTGCGGGTTCCAAACCTGAGACGCGTATTCTAAATGGCTGCGTACGAAAGAACAATACAAAATTTTAACCGGTTTAAGAGATCGGAAACAGGCCGTGGTGCGTAGTATAAATCCCAGAGCTTTGGATGCCTTTGCAACCATGCTATTTACATGTTGATCAAACAGAAGCTTGCTGTCTACGATTACCCCTAAATCTCTTATGCTATTAAGCCTGCTAATGAGCTGACCGTTCATGGTGTAACTAAAATTGATCAAAGAAGTACAACGTGAGAATGTTAGGAGGAAGCACTTAGAGACATTTAATTGGAGTTTGTTACGGATGCAATACTCTTCAAACCTATACAGGTCCTCTTGCAACTGACATGCATCAGACATGTCTCGCACAACTTTATGAATCTTCATGTCATCAGCATAAAGCAAAATATAAGAATGACGGAAGCATTGTTTGATATCTGCAATAAACAATATAAATAACAATGGACCCAAAATGGAGCCCTGAGGCACGCCTGAAGGGACAGAACTCCAACCAGAGGTGTACAAACAGAATAATTTGCCATCGCTCACTGACATATCGGATATACATTAAAACCGAGTATACCCCGAGGACAGCCGAACGCATCCGAAGCGGTGTCGGTTACGGTAACAGTGGCGCGAATTCAATGGTTTTTTCCCCATCTACATCAACGCGCCTAAAGAAGTTTTCACTTCAAAAAACCAAAATTACTTTGCCCGACCTTGGGTTCGATCAATCGACCCATGCTCAACAATCGCACTTGCGATCACTTAGTCCTTTCACAGTTATTTTACCTCTGACAGCTGCAACCCAACAGCAACCTTATTACAACAACAATAGAGATCAATGATTTTGACAGACTTGACAGTTGCTGTAACCTAACAGCAGTCTTATTGTCACGAGATTAAAGATCATTGTTATATTGACAGTGATGCAAAATCAGAAGTAAAATACTGTGAATGGACCGTATATCAGCGAACCTCAGTCGAAAGGTGTCAGAGTGTCAGCTTTAAACATTTGTACAAACATGTTTTTACTGTAATTATTTTGAGTACTTATACATTTATTTAAATATATTGAGAAAATTAACTAAAGTTGTAAAACAAATTAAAAAAAAAACGGATTGCCTTTATATGTTATAAAAAAAGTGCTAAAGTGAATGTGAAATAAGTACATGAACAAAAGTATTACATCAGTACCTAAAAACAATACACAAACTATGTATGTATGTACCATATTTTTACAAAATTACCGCAATATGTATGATATCTTGATAAGTGTAAATGTGTACAGATTGGAGAAGTTTAGCCAAAGAAATCTTACCATTTAGTAATATTGAATAAATTATTACTTTGATGTGAAAATCGTTTCATTTTAAATGGAATTCATACCATTATTTATCTAATTTTAAGGGAGTCAAGTAAAAAACAGAAATAATAGCAAAAATCCTATTTAATAAAGATTAATATTAAAACTAAAATCACATCGTGAAAACCATGTACAATTATTATTTTGACACAGAACTTATACTTAGCTATAATAGCACACTAAGGCTGCGTTTCCACCCGAGATGAGCGAGGGTGCGTACTGCAGGATGTGTGTGAAACTAACCAATAACAACGCTAACTTAGTTGAAGCTATAACAATGAAGCGATGTTATTGGTTGGTTTCACACACATCCCTCGCTACACATCGCAAACGCAGCCTAATAGTACTGTTGCTAATCAGTGCCCAAGCCATCTCTTCAGGGGCCGTAGTATAAAGTTTTAAATCCATCCGTTGCGAAAAAGAGATGGTGCTATACGTCATGCTATAGCTCCATCTCCGTCTAACACTGGAAAAGTGAGAGTTCTAAATCTACGGTTTCCTAGAAGAACGTTTCAGTCATGTTTATAATGAACGACATGAAAATCTGTCATTTGCCACCACTGTTTGACATTAAGGTGTCAAAAATCGCTCTATATTGCACGACTCATAATGCGAAGTGTTTTACGACCGAAAACCATTTTTTGCCTCCTTTCTGCAACTGTTACTATTGTTATACTCCTGATAGTACACGGAACCTACTTAATTTATATACCATTGTATAGATAATTTAATGCAGATAAATTCTGTACTTTTCAAAACTTTATTTAATGCAGAAAAAACGAAAAAGAAACATCTAAATATTTCTAAACAAATTCCCGTCAATCAAGTGTGAAACCTGAAAACATTGTAGCTTGCGAAAAAATCAATTTATCGAGTCAATTTTTTTTTAAGATTCGTTTTTCTCTTAGAAGGAACCCTATTGAAAATGGCTCTTTTATTCAAAGTTGTTTAATTATAATTAATAAAAAACTAACTAATATAATATCTATATCAATGGTTTTTATACGATCAAATGAGCATTGTATCGTGCAGTTTTGTATTTTCCAAATTTTGCATGTGGCACCGGTCTTTTAAGAAACCGTAGCTGAATTCGTGAAAACACGACCCTTGTCTTTTGAAGAAAGATGAATTTAAAGACGACTGCCGTTTCAACAATAGCATGAACAGATAACTGTAATAGTACGAATACAATATTACACGCTGCTATTTTCAATCTATTTACCAAAAAAAATGTGGGAAGGAATAAATACATATATTTTACACACATTTCATTTAACATGCTTTTTGAGGAATCAATCGCCACTTTATACATTTTAGCGGTTAATACTACAACACTATAGGATTAGGAATATTAATTACCTACATTGTATAGCAGTCCTCTGTCATAAATATGAGTACTTCACGTGATGCAAGTCTAATACAGCCCGATTCAAACTTGCGTGAAGTGCACTACTCGCTGCACAGTACCTCACCCCTCACCCCCGCTGACAGGTGAATTTGTTACTGTGCAGCGACTCGCCTCATGTTCCGAGCCGCCATAAGGGTTTGAACCGGGCTTTACAACTGTTACTGCTCAGTGCCTTTCGACGCCAAAAAACACAACTGCAACATTCTGTATGCGCCCGAACTAGAAAGACCTTTTAGAAACGGCACTCCGGAGTGCCGACAGAAGTGGAAACTTGAACAATTACGTTTATATTTTTTTAATCGTCATATAAACAAAACACAAACAGAATAATTTGCCATCACTCACTGACATATCGGAAATACATTAAAACCGAGTACATCCCGAGGACAGCCGAACACATCCTAAGCGGTGTCGGTTACGGTAACAGTGGCGCGAATGCAATGGTTTTTTCCCATCTATTTAAATGCCCAACGCGCCTAAAGAAGTTTTCACTTCAAAAATAAACTAAAATGTAAAAAAGCGCATCTCAAAAAATTACATTGTATCCCTCTGTTTATGTGGCCGTCGATTTGGTAATAGGGTTGCCAAAAGTGTGGCTAAAATCTGGACATGAATAGTCGCGATTTGACGGCTAAGTATACGAATACGGAAGAAACTTTGATTTTTATTTATATCGCACTAAACTATAGGTTTTTATAGCAACACATGGTGAGACAACTACTAAAGGCTAGCCATTTAGATCGTCATAAAGTCACACGTATATAAACAAGCACTGCGAAAAAAAGCACACATTTTTTCTATGCACAAAGTTTTTAATACGTCCATTCTTTTATTGGCAACCCTACAAGTCCACAGATTCATTATCAAGTTAGTATTGTTGTCAGCTTTTGTTGCCAGACATGAGAAGAGACAGAAGAGCTGCCTTTTCTTTCTCCTTCTTTCTTACTACATCAAGGCTGCGCGTACGCCACGTACTCTTCCTTAGCTTGATTGGTCTACTGCCAACGTAGCGACCTGTAATAAAAATCGAATTAATGGGAGATACAAAAGCTTGTAGCTTAGCAGTTCATTCAAATCGTCATTAAACAGTTCGGTTGACGCCGTGGCTAAGGGTTTTTCAAACAAGTATTGCCTACAAATAGGTTTTCCAGTTCCGAGTCTAAAAAACGTATATTTTTAAAGAAGCTATTGCTTGGCTTTATTCGACAGACAGAGAGAATTATTTCATATATACTTTGATAAAAGTATTAGAATGTCTATGAATCCCGGGCATGGTTTGTCTGTATGCCAATCTATAAAAATAAATAAAATTGAAGTGTCTGTTTTTATGCCAAAATAACAGCTTCTACTAAATGCATTTGAAATTATATAAGTACAGTAAGTAGTTAAGTTGAGCAAAAAAAAATTATTTATAATTTTTGTCTGTCTGTTTGTTCCGGCTAATCTCCGCAACGGCTGTACAGATTTTGATGGAATTGGATACTTTGAATCCTGTAGAAGGAAAAAGCAAGCGGACGGAAGCTAGTCACACTATCACACTAATATTATAAAGGTGAAAGTTTGTGAGTGTGTGTGTGTTTATATGTTTGTTACTTCTTCACGCTCAAACGGCTGGACCAATTTGGATAAAATTTTGTATGGAGGTAGCTGACACCCTGGATTAACATATAGACTACTTTTTATCGAGATATTCCCACGGGATCGAAACTTATGCGGGTGAAACCGCGGGGCCCAGCTAGTTTCATATAAACCTGTTCAACAGTATTCGCGTGATTGACATGCAGTAGCAAACATTTATATTTTGTTAAGGATTCTGTTTGTGATCAAAATGTTACTGTATTAATCTTACCATCCATCTCCTTCATAGCCTTGATGAAGTCTCCAGGGTCCTTGAAGCTGACGAAACCGAAACCTTTGCTCTTGTTCGTCCGCTTGTCTCTTATCACCTTAGCTCTTTGGAACGAGCTATATTTACTGAAGGTGCGCGTCTAAAAACAAAAGAATAATAACTAAGCCTCTGATAAATTAAATAGAAAGAAAGAATAACGTTTATTTGGTCATAGTTCGTGAAACACAAAAATACAGATAACAAAATAAAAAAGTGAAAATAATGTTTTAACTACAATAGTGTCTGCCTCACGGCTGCACCAAAAAGGTTAATTTCGGGATTAATGCCAGACAGATGCTGTCTGACGCTGGTTTTCTAACGAACCTTTAGGGGCAAGTGACGGGGAGTAGAAACATATACTAAGTCAAATATCAAATAACAAAATATGACATCTAACTCAAGAAACTGAAAATAACTCTAGGTTTAGTCCAGGGGCTCCCAACCTTTTAAAATACGGCCTCCAAACCTTCTTTTAATATCTCTACGACCGGCGACCCCTAAGTAACTTTGTCGACTTATGCAAAAAAACTTCAGAATGTAAAAGCGAGGTTCAAATTTCGTTTTGAACATTTAAACAGAAAAAAGTTACTTAATCGAGTAACATAGACATACTCAAGAATTATGAGAATGCATAATATTATATTATGCATAATGTATTATGTATGCGAGCTTCAATAATTTTGCACAATTTCGGATATGTTTCAATTCAATCTTTATTGCATCCATAATGTACACATACATTATTCATAAGTTTCATTTTTCTTTACAGACAAAGTAAGTTGTTGAAAAGCTGAAACTCATTTTACAGCACCTAAGAAAATATTTTGAAACTTCTTGGTTTTAGAATCTAGCCTTAACCTTTTCTAATACTTCATCTGCCTAACCTTTTCTAATATTTACCAAGAATATACGATCGGTGACTTTGGTGGTGGAGTGCCCCAAAGTTTAGGAATCGGTAGTCTAATTCATGTTTTTCAGGTTATATTGACTGTTCAAAGAATGTATGTTGAAAAATATTCTATATTTAAACATTCACATGGCATTGGTCAGAAATATTGGGATCACATGGCAGTTTCACACTGCATTTGAATTTAACTACGTTGTCATGTGACCCCAACCTTTTTACAGTGTCAAATATATTTTTACAGTTAAATATATCAGTAATGTACGGCCGCTAACTGTAAATACTCACCAGCAGTTCATCTGTGACGTCATTTCCGAGGTCTCCACAGAACATGCGGAAGTCATCGTCAGTCCAGTCCAGTAGTGTCACATCCTCCCAAACCTGACCTCCAGCTGTCCTGACAACCTGGAAAACACAAAATATACACATAAGGTTTTGGAACAGGATGGCTAGTGCCAACCTAACAAATAACTATTATAAAATTGCTCAAAATTAATGAAAATTAAAAAAGTCAATGTCATAGGCAACACTGAACCTGATTCAATAATTACTTAAAACTTGTTTCAACCTATAAAGGGTTTTAAATAGCTTTAACTAATGCTTAAGTCTTGAATTTGATTCTGTACACACTACGTAATTAAAAACATTCAAAATATAGTCGCAATCTCATCTCACCAACAATCAATGTTACCAATGTCAAAAGCTTACGAAAAAATGTACGAAAATTAAAGGTATTTTCTAGAGATTAATGCCGTTATTCATAATCCTATTTTTATCTCTATTTTAGCTAAAATAGGTTTATAGAACGTTTGTCTTTATCTGTCACGTTGTCATTTCTGTGTGTAAGAAAGAGACAAACCCCATTTTAACTAAAATAGGTTTGATAAGTTTTATGAATAAGGGGGTAAGACTGAAAGATATTACATAAAGGTTTTGTAGTATAGACGCCAGCACCCCGAAATTTTCCCGATCAACTTTGAACCTTATGCTTTAGCTATAAAGTTGAAAATCTAATAAAGAAATTTGACAGATTGAGGCACTTACAAAGTATGCTTTATTAATTACATGGTATAGGTATAAAGAATGCTATGGGCCTTAGAAAGCCAAGTTCAATTGAATAGTCTAGTTCTGTAATAGTAGATTGTTATGCAAGGGTCGAAAGGAATCAATTCCTATACGAGGCATTTAGACGCCCGAGCGCAGCGAGGGCGGCTATAGCCCGAGTAGGAATTGATGACTTTCACCCGTGTTAAACACTCTACTTTTCATTTCGAATATAAGGAAAGTAAAAAGTAGTAGTTTTTCTAAAATATTTATTGACAACAATAACATGCAGTTTTTGAATTTCGTTACAGCTTACAGGGTTAGTATCCCGCCAAATAATACTATTGTCTTTTTTTATTTTAAATATGGAATACACCGCGTCATCGCCGCGGGCTGTCCCGCTTAGGTTTTTTTTTTAAATTCTCACTGGCTGTTTATACACTCACAAGACTGCAGCATTTTTCTTAATTTATGTAAAAAATTTCGTAGCTGACTACAGTTCTATTTTTAAAATTCATTCCCACCCTAAAGAGGGAAGTAATTACTATGAGTCTTTCCCGCCCTGTGGTGGGAAGCAGCGTCTTCCACCCACTATTTGGATCAAACAAACACTATGTTCCGAGTATGAGAAATGAAAAGTATCATACCTTCCGGTTCTTCTTCTCCTTCTTGGGCTTGGCGACGGTATCGGGCACAGTGATGACGGGCGGGGGCGGCGCCACAGGCGGGGGCTCCACCACGGGCTCCGGGCGCGGCGGCGGGGGCGGGGGGGTGCGCTTCTGTAATATTATCCCTTTAATCGAAAGCAAGAATCTTCGCAAGTTATACAATCACATTGAAATTATTGTCTGAGGTTTGAAGTTCCTGGAAGAGCTATGTAAATACAAATAAAATACAATACTTGCACGATTGTTAATGTTAATGATGATCTCTATACTGGGTATGTTTACCATGGTCAAAATTTGATCATTCAATACACCTCAAGATCAAAACCTGTCACTTCATTCTACCTCTGAGTTTGTTTCGGCCTTTCTTCTCAGAGTAGCCAGATAGGAAACGCCGACCACATCTAGTTTTTAATATGTTTGACGTGTAAGTCTTTGTGCTAACCTACTTACAGAAATAAAATCATTTACAAAGATCAATAAAAATGCTGCCTTACCCTCTTCCGGCTTTCTTTCTCTTTCTTCTCGTCATCCTCTTTAGGTTGTTTGTAGAGTTTGGGTGCTGCTGACAGCACCACAGGCTGTGGCTTGGGCGGAGGAGGTGGTATCAGCTGAGGCCCTGGAAGGCCGGGGCGGAGGAACGTTAGGGCGGGTGGGAACCCGCCCTCTGCGCCACCTGGACGTATCCTGACCTGGTGGTAATGGTTAGTGTTACTAGTTTGATCCAATGGTTTAAAGGACACGAACTTGCCAGAAGGGGGTCGCGCATGACACCAGCGGGACCTGAACCCATTGCGCCACTCCCTTTCGGGTACTTACGTACTCTGGTAAGGCAACGCCCTAGGGACCAACTGACCAACATCACAAACTATGGGTGGACGAAGGAGAGTGCAGGCAGGCTAAGGAGTTGTGTAGTTGCACTCCCTACAATTGATGGTCGTCTCACGAAACAGGTTCTCCAACTAAATAAATAACAGCTGCAACTGTGGCCAGTTATAGCTTCTGTATCTGTTTACAGCTGCTATAACTGGCCACAGGTCATTTAATAAACTCCTAATGCACCTCCGCTGATGAATGGATGACAGTCCGCTGTGCAGGGCCTGCATGAAGGGCGACGAAACAGCAGCTAATGTGTTTCTAAACTGCCCGGTGGTTGCCACATACAGGGCAAAGTACTTCAGTAGCTCAGGTACCTTCCGTGAGATTGTCAGTAACACTAAGGCATTGCTGGCATACCTTAAGGAGCGGGGTGCATTGAATAATTGATTTTCCCACCCGTACGCAAAATACGCGCATTGACGTGGAATTGCGGACATAAGTCCATATTATTACCTGTTAGTTTGACTTTGAATTGAGCCTATTATTTTAACACAAATGGTGCCAACAAAACAGTCATGGTACTGCCTCAGTAGCACACCCCGGACACTCCATACAACGCTCGCAAAATAATTACCTACTACTACTACATTAAAAAATGACGTTTGTATACGTATGAATGTGTGCGTGAGGTACTTGTGTTTGCGAGCGCTCTTGTTAAAGAGCCGGCGACGAATACGACGAAGTGCGGGGTGAGGTGCGGTAACTGATGTTAGTGCGGGGAAGGGAGTGTCCTTTCTGTACGTAGTACTTTAAGTATTCTGTGTCAGTAGTATCTCAACTGTGGCTAATGAGACACAATTGAATTTCTATTGTTATAAATCAAATTTTGATTTTTCAACAGTTGAGCGGACTAGTGTGTTAGGCAAGTTTATTAAGTTCGGTAACAATAGAAAAATAAATTATGTCATACTAGCAGCGCCCCGCGGTTTCACCCGCGTAAGTTTCGATCCCGTGGGAATATCGGGATAAAAACTATCCTATGTCCTTTCCCGGGACTCAAACTATCTCTATACCAAATTTCATCGAAATCGGTTCAGCGGTTTAGGCGTGAAAAGGTAACATACAGACAGACAGACAGAGTTACTTTCGAGTTTATAATATTAGTATGGATTAGTGACAGTTGAGCACTTTATGTTCAAATGATCAGCAAAAACCATATGGCAAAAGTTCATGCATGATTAAAGATCTTCTAGACCGTCAGCAAGGTAGTAACCAGGCTTTGTATTTAAGTATAGCCACTGTAATACCTACTCATACTCAGCCTATAATGTTCCCACTGCTGGGACACAGGCCTCCTCTCTGTGAGAAGCTACGACGATGTAATCTACGACGCGGGCCCAGTGCGGGTTGGTAGTTGTCACATGTCATCGAATTTTTGGTTCTAACAATGTCTTCCTCACGATGTCTTCCTTCACAGTTTTGAGAGCAGTGGTGATGATATAATTTACACAAAGTAAAGCGCCTGAGTGGGTTCGAACATACGACCTACAACTCGTAAGTCGCGGCCGTGACCACTGCAATACATAGCCTTTATCTACTAGCATCTGCCCGCGACTTCATCCGTGTAAAATTTCTTGTTTTCCCGAGCCACCTCGTCGCATCACATCGCCTGCCCGCGCTATTACTTCGTTTTCGACTTTATTTCTGTATGCTCAGCTCCTAAGAGCCCTAGCGTGATGTTTTATAGCCTATAGCCTTCCTCGATAAATGGACTATCCAACACAAAAACAATTATTTTCCTGAGATTAGCGTGTTCAACCAAACAAACAAAACTCTTCAGCTTTATAGTATTAGTACAGATTAGTATTGAAACACCAAATCACCTGTGAAGGCACCATGATAGAGGGCGGTGGTGGTGGGGGCGGTACTGTGGGATACATCATGGACATGTCGAAGGAAGGCATCATGGGCGCAGCGGCGCGCTCCAGCTGCTGTTGCACGGCGCCGAACGTGGCCGCGCCGATCACGGCCCGGGAGACCACGCTAACTCCACCGTCACCGCCAGAGATCTCTGCTTCAAACCTGGTAATAAAAAAAATAAATGAGCACAAGTGAGAAAACAAGATGGAAGTGTGAATGTGGACTTGATGTGAATTTTTTTAACCTTTTGAACGCCATTGTCACATATGTGACAAACGAAATCTTACCCTGCACGCCAATGTCACAAATATATGACAAAATACACGTCACACAGACGCACCATATTATGAAATAAACAATTTAATCATTACTTTTGTGTGTTTTTATTTATATAATTTAAAAGTTTAAGCTTCCTTCTATATTGTATTGCATGAAACTAATATAAATAAACCACCAATATCGAGAAATTTGTTGTTTTAAGTGTGTGTGTGTGTTGTTTTGTTAAAGTGGCCTGGCATCAGGGGTATTGCGATACTTTTATACTCTGGCTATCAAAAGGTTAATAGCTTGTGTTGAAGCAAGCACTGCAGTTAAGTGCAGTGCAGTATTTTTATACTTATTGTTCTTAAACTAGCATCCGTATTTCAACCTGTAAATATGCTAAACCTGAGGCTCAACAAGCAGTGTTGGAGATGTGATTGCCGTAAAGATGTCCCAAATTGTATGGACAAAAAACCCAGAATCAACAAGAACAAAACATGTACCAATGGGTTAACTATAATAAGCATTTGACGTAGCTATGAGCCAACAAAAACGTGAATACGAAAATCATAGTCTTGTTGTTTCTTTTCATGTTGTTGTTTTTTGTTGTTGGTGTTGGTGTTGTGGTGGTGTTGGTGGTGAATTGTTGGTTATTCTGTTGTTTTCATTTTCTGTTATAGATTTTATAAAAATAAAAACCAAGTGAAATGTTAAAATATATTTAATTTACATGTTATCAATTATTTTCTGTGTCTAAGCATACTTATTTGTCCGTTGCAAAGTCCCTTTCTGTCGCTCAGAAACATGGTTCGCTAGAGCGAGCAGATACATTCCAGTGCAAGCACAAAACATTTCCAACGCAGGTAGAGATAAACCATTTTAAAACTGCACACCCTCCACTAAAATTTCTATACAAACATTTGAAATATGTATGCAACAGGCAGTGGAGGGGCGTTCATTTTTAAAATGGTTTATTATCTCTAACAAGATCATTCAGAGATTGCTTAAAGAGCTTGCTCTTATTAGTTAAATTTTTTTAATGTCAGTACTAGTTAGTATCATAGTTTTGAGTTTGATATAGAAAATTAGTAAATTATTATTTGGTATTATAAATATTATCATGTATCATATTATTTTATTGTAATGTATTATTTAAGTATATAATTTTGTTGAAAACACTAAGTAAATGTGATAACATAGGTCATTTTTTTACTGTCCCACTGCTGTACAAAGGCCTTTCTACTCTCCTTCCACCTCTAATTAATAAAATGTACGGTCAGCGGGTCGTCTTAGTACTGGTTCTCGAAGTCAAACGTGTAAGTTTGTTATACATTACTTACCTGCACATTTGACTTCGAAAACCAGTACATTTAATATTTTTTTTAGTAAATAATTATTTTTTTACTATTTTTTTTTTTGTCATTGAGCCGTTGTGGACTATTCTGCCAGTGTCGTGTCTAGACGGCAGCGCGGCGGCGAGCCGCGTTTTTTACTATTATTTTTTGTTTGGCAATAACAGCTAACGATACTTCTACATTATCTTCCTCAAACTATTCATGGAACACTGTTTACGACGTATTATTTAGTACTAAAAATCTGAACTTTTAATCCATATATAAATAATACCTGATGGCATATCCATTTAACGATTACATATTTTTGATGTACAATATTAAGCCTTCATAACTCGCACATTTTTTTTTTGTCGACTGGTTTTTTATGGGACATCTTTCATATTGGCATGTTGTGGTGTCTATGGGAAATGTAAGGTCGCGTCGCTAAATGGAGTGGCTTCTATGGTTTCATGTAAATTGCATTGCTAACCTGGACATTTCATCTTGCATCTGCTGGTATTTAGAGGAGTCTTCCATGTTGCCGCTCGAAGTTTAACCTTAAAGCAGTCCAAAACGTTTACGTAGTAACCAGAAATAAAATGTACGCCACTAATTACAGTCACTGTTGATACATACAGATCCACACATTTTCGGAATTATTACTGTAACAATCGTAATTAGGTTTGGAATAATCGCAGTGATTAAATTGGACGTAATAAGCCAAGCAAGCCACAAAAATCTGGCCAACCAAACCACTGATCACTCAACCTATCAACTCTCACAAATTCTGTCAGTCAACTGTCAAGTGGACAAGTGACAATGACAATTTTTTTTTTTTTAACTAGTGATGTGATGTCTGACATCACATCACTAGTTAACATCACATCATCATCAACATCACATCATGACTCATGATGTGACTATAGATGTAGATCAGACTAACGTGGCATTTTCGAAATTGTGCTTCTGGCTGACAGTCGCCACCTAAACAAAGAAAAAGAAGAAATGTGGTGTTTATACAAAGAAATACTGCTGTAATATCGTTTTGAAATTGAGTAAGCAATGCACAGAGTACTTTTTGATAGACTGAGATGTGAACGCGTTCACGAGCGTTCCGAATTATTGACAGCCCTCATCTGTCATAGTAATAAAAATCTAAATCGGAACGCATGTGTGATGATGTGAATGCATGGAATTATTATGTATGTACTACTTACAACTAGTACATAATAATTATTCCATGTGTGAATGTTAGTGCTATGAGCGATTACAGTTAATTCGGAATGCGGCTAAGTGTATGATGTATGTACATTGACATAGAAAAGTAATGTGTATGTATGATGCGGCCGTTGGTCGCATAGTCTATATATATGAATTTAGTGGCCGCATAGTCTATACAGGGTGTTACGGAAAGGGTATATCAATACAAACGGGTTGAAGAGTGTATCTGGTCTAGAACCTCTGTACAAAATTTCAGCTCAAAAGTATTAACTTTGAAAATGCTAAATATTTTTTTATTTCGACATCACGGCGCTGCACTGGCGCGCGGCGGCGTGATGTGCGTGTACTAGGCGCACAGACACACTACAGAATATGGATAATGACCCTCGTAGTGCGGTGACACCTTTGTTGTGATTTCAATTTAATAAAATATCGAAATAAAAAAATATTAAGCATTTTCAAAGTTACTGCTTTTGAGCTGAAATTTTGTACAGAGATTCTAGACCAGATACACTCTTCAACCCGTTTGTATTGATATACCCTTTCTGTAACACCCTGTATATAAATATATTTATGTATATTATATATATTTAGTGGCATAGTCTATGTCCTATGATGCGGCCGTTGGCCGTTGTATCTTTGAGGATACTTAAGCCCGGTTTCCACCGCGAAAGAGTAATGAGCCGGAAATGGCTAAGCGGAGCGGATTTCATTTTTATGAAATAGGTTTGCGTTTCCACCAAGAAAGAGTTTAGTCGTCTGATTCTCTCTAGAAATGAGCGAGCTCATTTTTACTCTTTTTGCCCGCTGGGTCATTTCCGCTCGACTCTTTGTTAGTGGAAACACATGTAAGCAGTTTTCTCTTGAGAGGTAAAAGAAGTCATTAATGGGTCCGCTCCGCTCGTGGTGGAAACCGGGCTTCAGTCTGTGATCTTTACTTTATGTAGTCTGTGGAAGAGGAAACAGACATTTTTCCTCTATGGAACAGATAGAGATCACTGACCTCTATTTAGAGGTCAGTGATAGAGATAGAGACATAGACTTATAATACACAGTGTTGCCAACTTAGGACTTTCGGTGCCAAATCTAGCACTATTTTCGTTAGTCTAGCACTGATGTCTGACATTTAGCACCTAGCACTAGCGCGAAAGAGTAATGAGCCGGAAATGGCTAAGCGGAGCGGATTTCATTTTTATGAAATAGGTTTGCGTTTCCACCAAGAAAGAGTTTAGTCGTCTGATTCTCTCTAGAAATGAGCGAGCTCATTTTTACTCTTTTTGCCCGCTGGGTCATTTCCGCTCGACTCTTTGTTAGTGGAAACACATGTAAGCAGTTTTCTCTTGAGAGGTAAAAGAAGTCATTAATGGGTCCGCTCCGCTCGTGGTGGAAACCGGGCTTCAGTCTGTGATCTTTACTTTATGTAGTCTGTGGAAGAGGAAACAGACATTTTTCCTCTATGGAACAGATAGAGATCACTGACCTCTATTTAGAGGTCAGTGATAGAGATAGAGACATAGACTTATAATACACAGTGTTGCCAACTTAGGACTTTCGGTGCCAAATCTAGCACTATTTTCGTTAGTCTAGCACTGATGTCTGACATTTAGCACCTAGCACTAAATAGAAAAAATGCTGATTATTTTTCGACGACTGCAGAACAAAACGCAGTTACACGAGCAGCAATCAAATGCTTTGGCTTCTTAGTTTGCTACACTTTGTCTAACAAAGTGTGGATTTCCCGTAAACAAGACATAGACAAGGTAATTTAACTATATTAATAAATTGTCTTGCTTATTGCTTTATAAAGGAGAAGGGAAAGACTCCATAGTTTCCTGGGCCCAGGTGTTAACTCAATCAAACTAGCTTTATTTGTAAGTGGATATAATAACAAGGCCTCACTGAAAATTTGGTGAAAGGGGTTAGAAGATTTTTGTATGGAGGGTGGCCCTAAGGTCGGTCGCCATTTTGATTTTTTTTCAGAATCGCGGTGCACAACAAAAGTTATATATTTAGATAGAGGACGCTTATACACACAAAAAATGTTCTATAACATAATATCCTAAAGCGTCAGGTTTCGGAGTTATTCACCGAAATACAATTCGATAACAATAAGGATTTTTTTGTTTTTTTTTTCCCTCCAGGTAAGCATATTGAACTATTGAGGTAATAGAAACGTTATGAAACCTTTATGGAGAACAAACCCAGGTCCAGTTGAAAACCAGCGTCAGGCACTAGTTGTCTGGCATTATTGCTGAACTGGACCTTTTTGGCGCAGCCGTGAGGCACACTTTCCTGCTAATTACTTACATCGGACTTTACGCTTTTTATTTGATCTTTGTTTTGTTTTTTTATCTGATGTATCTAGTGTATTGTGTGTCCTTTAGTCTGTGCTAAATAATAGACATTTTTTAAATAAATAATTAAAAACGGCTATTTATAGTTCGTTTTTTAATCCCAGAGACTAATCTGACATTTAAGGTGAATGCGCAGTTGTAGCCCGCGAAATTCAATTTTTCTTACGTTTTTTGCAATTTTCAGGTCAGTGTCAGGTTGTATCTTGATCAAAATATGATTCGCGACTATAACAGGTACGTATTTACAGAATTATAATAATTAGAATCATTAATACATCTTTCTGAGTTAGATTTCTACCGTTAAGAACAAATCTCGTATGGAAAAGTGTTTATGGTAGAAATCTAACTTAAAGAGATATATTAATGATTCTAATGACTATAATTCTATAAATACATGTCTATTATAGTCGCAAATCGTATTTTGATCAAGATAGAACCTGACACTGACCTACAAATTGCATAAAACGTAAGAAAATTTAAATTTCGCGGTCTACCACTGCGCATTCACCTTAAGTCTTTTGTGTTTTCGTTTTTTTTTAGTATAGAAGTTTGACATTACACTTGTCAGATTAGTCTCTGGGATTAAAAAACGAACTATAAAATTGCCGTGCTTAATTATTTATTTAAAAAATGTCTATTCTTAATTTGTTTCTTCTCCATAAAGGTTTCATAACGTTTCTATTACCTCAATAGTTCAATATGCTTACCTGGAGGGAAAAAAAACAAAAAAATCCTTGTTGTTTTCGACTTATATTTCGGTGAATAACTCCGAAACCTGACGCTTTAGGATATTATGTTATATAACATTTTTTGTTTGTATAAGTGTCCTCTATATAAATATATAACTTTTGTTGTGCACCGCGATTCTGAAAAAAAAACAAAATGGCGGCTGATTTTAGGGCCAAAACCTTCAAACCCCTTTGGCTATCCAGGAGTCAAGTTATATGTTTAAAATAGTTTACTCTAGTTTAAAATAGTGTAGTCTATGCAACGAAAGAAAACGAACAAGTGCCGGTCACAGAGTACTTTTTGATAGGTGCCGGTTTTTTTTCTACCTGTCATCTGTCGGTCGGTGACCAGCACAGATTACTTTAGACTATACTGAGTGGCCAGTGTTGCTAACAGAAGAAAAATTAAAGGAACTCGATTCGCTTTGAATCGATTCCACGAAAAGATTGATAAGCATTTTGACACACGATTTTCATAGATATTCTGAGATTTTACCGATTTATACACTATCGATTACTTAGAATTCAGGCATGTACTTTATCGATTATTTAGTTTCACAACTTAATTTAATTTTTCTCGCTTCCTAGATAGAAACATGGTACTGTATTTTGTGATTTCCTTTAGAAAAATATAACGGTTTTTTTAATACCCATTTCAACTAGTTAACTGCTGGGCCCAGGATTTCCCTTCTCCTTTTAGTTTCGTAATGACTATTACGACATAAGCGTAATAAATGCATTAAGTTTTTAGTTCTCAGTGGATGAGAAAAACTACAAAAATGGATAATCCTGTAAGCAAAAAAGTGAGTTACGTTCAAAGTTACAGAAAATAATGAGAGGACCGGAGAACGATCCAAAATACAAAATTCAAAATGGAAACCTCCTCCTTTTTTGAAGTCGGTTAAAAAGTGGCTTAGACCTGTGCTTGGAAATAGTTCAAAAGCAATGTCTGTGTTTTGCAAAAAACAATTGAGCGCGAAAATATTTGAAATTAAGCGACATTCGGAATCAAAAAGTCACATAGAAAATCTTGTTAAAGTTAGGTGGTGAGGATAATAAGGAAAACAGTTTAATAAGAGAAAACGACAGAAAAAGTATATTGGTCTCTTAAAAACGAATAAAATAGAATGACATTCATCAACAGTAAGTATTGCTAGGCAACACTACCATAGAGTACCTACTATTAAAGAGTATGCATTCCTCAACAAATCTAAAAATAATTACCACAACCATTTTCTTGTATGAAATTATGATTGCCTAATTAAGTGATTTTATTATGATCCTTCAAATTTAGCACTCTTTTTGGATTTATTTAAAATAGAAATCTAGCACTTTTTGAAGTTACATTTAGCACCTAACCGTAGTATCGAGTTGGCAACCCTGATAATACAAGACAGAGATGAGATGAATGAAATGAAAGGGCGAATACGTGTATCTTGTAGTTTCTTTACTTTCTTTAAATGTAAATATTTTTTCAATTAGGATAAAGCATCATGGTTGAAGACGATAATAAAACAATTTGGTGCGGTAATTTACCTGAACAAGCTTCTGAGGAAATACTTTACGAACTGTTTTTACAGGTTTGTGTGTACTTGTGTTGTCAGCGCACAGAACGCTTTCCGAATTTGCCAATCATTGCTAACAATAGTCTATCATATTCATTCACATTTACAGGCGGGACCATTGGAGAAAGTTAGAATACCAAGGGATCGAGATGGACGGCAAAAAAACTTTGCTTTTATCACGTACTGTGACGAAGTTTCGGTGCCTTACGCGTTAAACTTATTTCGAGGTACCTCCTTGTATCATAGAACATTATCTTTGCAAAGTCGTGGACGAATGGTAACTCTACCGCCGCCAATCAGATGTTACGGACTGGAACCACCTATAGAGTTCCCTCAACAAACAAAAATTGCTAAACAGTTTGTTGATATGACGGAGGATTTGAAACAAGAGGACTTCAAGTCTGTCAGTATGACTCGCCCACCATTTGACCCTAATGACAGATTGGTCATGGCCAGCTTACAGGGTAACTGGTCTCATCGGCATCACCCCTACAGGCCCAAAGACAAGGTGCACAGAGATGACTACAGACCCCGGGATGCACACAATGACAACTATAATAGGAACAAAGACAATAGAAATAAACATTCAGGAAATTGGAGAGAGAGGAGAAGTCATAAGAAATCTAGCTACCACCGGTAGAGCTCTGATTTTGTGAAGAAACATACATACTCAATGGAAACTAATAATTTTGATAGATAATATTGAAATATAAGGATGGTACTATCGCGGACACTCCAGCCTGACCACCAAGTTCATTTTTGCTTGCACTCAAAAAATAGGAGCACTAGTAAGCGCGCCAAGGCAAATAGTTTGTCCATAAAATTCACAAAAGGAGTACAATGTGATGCGCCACTAAGCTGCGCAGTGCAGGTTACAACTAATTACATTATCACTTTCCTAATAAACGAAAACTTTAAGGGAGCGTGGCTTGGTGCCGCTGCAGGATTTAGGCGAAAAGATCTTTCGGAAAAGTCCTCGATGGTACCCCTAGAACACCCACATTTCGCTAGTTATGTTTGTGTCCCATGTAAATAACTAATTTAAATAATTTTTTCACAGTACAAGTGCTTCCAAATACATTTTAATATTCCGTATGATTAAAGTGAAAGGGGTCAATCATAAATAAAAACATTTTTTTTAAAATTATTATTGTATTTTATTCCTGTGTTGTTTATAACATAAAATTTCATTAATTTTTATTCCATTTGCTGTTGTGACCAAAAGCCTTTCATTCAAAAATAAATGGAATGATAGTTTAATATGTTTTTGAATTTGTTTTGGATGTCATATAAAATTTGCACTTACAGCTTTATATCAGACAGGAGGGTAAGGCGCTGTGCATAATTATTTTGCAATTTTAGTTACGCAACTATCAATCCATTTGCAGCAACATTAATTTTTGTGCAGTTTCTTTGAATTATATGAAAAACCTCAAACGGATTGCCAGTTGGCGAAACTCAAGGATCAAAATTGCTCAGTCCCTAATGATTTTAATGATTTGATTTTACAATTAAGTTTACGCAGATGATAATGATTTATGTTTATGTGACAAACAACATTTGAACAATAGTATTAACAGTAGGTATGTTATACAGGGTAATTGGAAGACAATTTAGAACCATTTAACCTTTTAACCGCTTACGCCGGATAAATCCGATATTTTCCATTCCGTGTCCATTCCGCCGGGTCGTAATACATACGACCAAATACCACAGCTCATTTCATCTGTATTATTATTACATCATCACAGCTCGTTTAATCGGTATTTATTTCTCGTTTTTTTTTGGGGCGCTGGGTGCACGGCATCTGATATAAAGTCGGGCGGTTAAAAGGTTAAGCCGTTGGTTGTCTTAGACGAAGTCTTACAAATTTTTTTGTACATAATTTTTATGTCTAATGAAGTAATGACACAGAAGCCAAAAACACGTTTTGCTAGATTGCTTACACATTACTTTAATTACATAAAATATAAATTAATTCACTTATAATTCAATTTAGCCATAAATAAGCAGTTTAATTAAAATTTTGGGAATTTGTAAGACTACTAAAAAAAATTGGCCTAAGACAACCATGGCTTAAATGGTCCTAAATTGTTTGTACCTACTATCTTCGCTTTAAAGCTTTGCACCCATCTTCCAATCACCCTGTATGTTATTTGTCATTTAAAGTATATTGCAATTAAATCTGTTAGCTTCTGTTGTAATCTGTTGTTGATTTCTCTGTTCTATGTTTATAATTTCTGTCTGTACATGCGTTCTATCAGGAATTGTGGTTGCATAGAAGAATTCCTTCTTGAATTCACTCTGTAAAAAGAAAACAAACACTTTTAAGTAATTGTTGAAAATATTTCTAAGAGAGAAAGGACAAATTTATTAGATCGTGCAAAGAAAACTCAACCCATGACCAGCTATGGGAGCCAACCAAGTCTTAGTGTAAGCCACTAAGTCAATGTATCATAACTCAATAGGTAGTTATGAATTTATGATACATTGACTTAGTGGCTTACTTGGTAGGTATTTCAATTGCTTGACACTTGACAGAACACCCTAAGGGTCAGCGCAGACAGAACTGAACGCAGCAGAGAGGATTTTATTAACGCACTTGAAAATAAACTTTAAAATTATTACAATAAAGTCGCGCGGGGATTCCCGCGTATCTTCGAGGACGCGCGAGCACTTTTTGTCAGGTTCAAGCATTTATGCACTTTATTGTAATAATTTTAAAGTTTATTTTCAAGTGCGTTAATAAAATCCACTCCGCTACGCTCCGTTCTGTCTGCGCTGACCCTAATTGCGTAAAAGGCCACCACAGTTCTGTCTGCGCAAGCTTCTCGCATGAAAAAACTGTACAGGGACGGCACTACCACACGGCACAGTTATACTGATACACCTGCCGAGTAGAGTGGCGAGAGAGTGCCCTCGGCCGAGCGCTCGGTACATGTAAACACTTTGCCGAGTGCTCGGCCGAGCAACAAACCGAGTTACTCGGACCCCGTTCTACTTACTAGGCCGAGTAACCACCCCTCCGCTTCCCCGCACTGTGTCGCTCGCTCACTCGGTGGATCTGAACACGCACTCGACGTGTACTCTGCGACCACTCGTCATTCGGTGCCTAGATATCGTGTCCGTGAGCGGTGTCTATGTGTGCGTTGCTCGAGCGAACTTTGTATGTAGATCATGCGCGGTCCGAGGGGGGGGGGGGATCGTGGGGTCATGACCCCCCCCAAAATCATTCAAGCTGTCGAGAGTCTGAATAATTTACTTGCCTTACTAACTTAAAACTGTACTCGAGCCACGAAAACCCCGATTGGCATATTCAAAAACATTAAGAACATCGCCAGACATGGGTTCTGCCGACTGAAGTAAAAACTTAAAACGATGAAATGACAGTGGGTTTTTTAACGCGCCTAAAAAATATTTTCCTTTATAAAGCCTGTTGTAAAAATATAGAATCCAGGATTCAAGAGCGAGCGAAGCAAACTCCGGATATTGGGCACCTCGCTCGTACGAACGTAAGGTTGAAAGGCTTAGGGTAAGGCCAGATTCCAAAACCTAAACTGCTGTAAAATGAGTTAAGCTTTCCGTCATAATTCGATAAAATAAATTCTCTTTTTGTATGATGGGTAAATTGCGAAGTGCACATTCTGCGTCAAACCCAAAAAAAAACAGAGACTATTCAAGGTGGGGTGCTAAAATTTTCAGGCTCGCTACGCTCGATCTTGCAATTTACATTGGTTCATGAGCTTTTCTTTAAAAGTCGACAAAGCAAGTAATTCCTAGTCCTTTTGGAATGATCGAAAGAAAATCGAAATTGTCCGAGAGTATGCAAAATTTTCGAGCTCGCTTCGCTCGCTCTTGCATTTTAGATTCTGATAGCTGCTTGAGCTTGCATGCATAAACCGACAATGAACTCCTATTTCTACTTGAAAATATAAAACAAAACCTAATCAAACAGAGGCGGGTTCTAAAAATTTTCGAGCTCGCTTCGCTCGCTCTCCCCACCCCGCATGATCTACCGTTCTAATACATACGACCAATTTGGCTGCATTTAATTAAGTAACACCCCCCCTATGAAAAAGCTGCGTCCCTGAATAGCATAAGTAATGTGGAGCTGGAGATGTACATGAACCTTAACATATCATCGCGCCTTTAATCCCCAAAGGGTTGGGCAGGGGTGGTGTACCTTCATATTGTATTTACACCCGCATTTCGCCAGTTATTAAGTGAAATGTCACAGAGGGCGAGCCTACTGCCGCCAACCGGGCCCAAATCCAGACTCCAGGCTGCTTCTGAGAAATTTCTTATGGAAAAACCTTTTAACACTACCCGACCTAGGAATCGAACCCAGTTAGGACGTCATGCTCAGCAGTAACGCTTGCGACCACTAGACCAACAAGGAGATGTACCTCCCTTAAAATATTCCTCGGCATCCATGATGACCCCCCCCAAAATCTTGGGCTGCGACCGCGCCTGATGTAGATTGACTTCTGTACTCTCTGTATTTTGTGACTGAACGCACAAGCATGTACGCGCAGGCCGGGCTTGCGCGGGCAAAATTTCAAGCAAGTTGAAAAGTGCGCATAGGCCGCGCTGTGGGGTTGGCGCGTGATACAGTTTTACCAACTACACGCACGCACGGTTTTCCGTGTACAAACCGGCCTGCGCAGGCAGAAGAACTGTGGTGACGCTTGTGCTTGTAGTAGGCCCATAACACACTATCAATCGCATTCTGAATAATTTTGAAGTAAGTATATTGCTACCTAATCCATTGCTTCAATGTTCGAAAAATGTGTCTGCTCAACAACGTAAATAACGCAATGTATGTTGTTGAACTGTCAAAATGAAAGCCAGTTACAAAATTAAAACGTAGAACCATAAAAATACAAAACCAACTCACGATTTCATTCTTGTATTTGTAACGTATATAGCAAGCTATATCGTGGACGAAAGCCATTGACACAAGATAGATTATGACTGATAAAATTTTCTCTTCCCAATCGAAGAAATCAGTCGTGATGATCCAGTACATCAAATAAGTGCCCAATACTCCGCGTAAACCGAGGAACATCAAAAGGTATGTGACCTCTACTGCGTAGTACAGATTTGTTTTTCCATATCCTGCTTTTTTGAGAAACCTGCAGACAACATAGGAACTATAAGCATTTTAACTAGCACCAACAGCACTAGCACTAGCTACAGATATAAGCGATAGTGCTGTCGCGCTCGATAGCGAATCGGTAGGTACGCGATAACGCTATCGCGCTCGGTACCTACCGATACCGATTCGGTACGCGATATCGCTGTCGCTCTCGGAAGCGATACCGAATCGGTACGCTATATCGCTGTCGCTCTCGGAAGCGATACCGAATCGGTACGCTATATCGCTGTCGTTCTCGGTAGCGATACCGATTCGGTGACGCGACGTCGGTGACTAGGTAACCAGCGATATTGGTCCAAAGTGACAAGAAGGCGGACCAGCATAGGTACCTATTCACAAACATACGATTCACTATTGTATCGACAATGACACTTGTTCGATAACCTGATTTCTGAACCGAAGGACTGGCAAAACGCTATCCATAGATCCGTGTGGAAGGGTCTTTTTTCCAACCGACTATAGGTGTAGGTATATACAAGGAACGCTACAAAATGGTAGTAAATAGATATTCGTGGTAGAAAATTTTAAGTGGTACCGTACATACATAAATACAGCTATATCTGAGGTTACAAGTACCTACAAAATTTCTAGGTATCTAATATCTATGTATATAGATTCTAATTTGTCATGGAAAACACATGTAAATAGTGTATGTAGTAAATTAAATCAATCCTCTTATGCCCTCTACATGCTTAAAAAAGTACCTATCTAACCAAACCACACCACTTAGGGCTTATCATGCTAATGTGGGATCCACTCTATCTTATGGGATAGGTACTATATTGGGGATACATACCTACTCAAATAAGAAATTGCGTTCAAGGCACAAAAAAAGTGTATTAGATCAATATGTGGGATACTTACACCAAACAGATTCATGTAAACCTCATTTCATAAACCTCAAAATATTAGGTCCTTACATATGAAATTGGCGTTTTGTATGGAAGGAACAAAAAGTCGAATATTTTTTAATATAATATATTTAATTAATCAAAGTATGAACCATTGTTTTCAATGCACTTTTGCCATCTTATAGGTAGTTCATTGATCCCTTTACTAAAAAAACCAGTCGGACGGGAATCAATAAAATCTTTGAAGGCGATTTGGACTGCCCCATCGGAGTTGAATTTTTTCCCTTGCAAAAAGTTATCCAAATTGCGAAAAAAATGGTAATCTGTTGGAGCAAGGTCCGGGGAGTACGGAGGATGTCTAAGACATTCCAATTCAAGTAATGTAACGCAGCAGTCGACGCGCGTTTGCCGGTTTGCTTCAGTCAATTCGTGAGGTACCCACCTTTCAAGCTTTTTAATCTTCCCAATTTGCTTCAAGTGAATTAAAACAGTTTTATCACTAACACCGAAGCCTGCAGCTAACTCGGACGTGGTTTGCGATGGGTCCGCTTCCACAATAGCCTTCAATTCTCCATTATCAACTTGGGTCTCAGGCCGTCCACGGGGCTTGTTCTGCAGGTCGAAATTTCCAGAACGAAAACGTTGGAACCAAAAACGAACTGTGTTTTCTTTTGCAACATGACCGCCATACACATCATTCACCCTTCGAGTCGTTTCCGCAGCACTAGTGCCACGGCGGAACTCGTACTCGTAAATAATGCGATATTTTAAATTTTCCATTTTGTAAAATGAGTGACGCAAACAGAAAAAACAGAAGAAAAAAAACAAATGAATGACGGTCATCGAAGCACAAATACATGAGTAAATAGCTGTACAAATTTGAATTTGGAATTCCTTACCAAAGAGGAGAAATTCGTGATTAAAGTGGCCAGTACGAAAAACGCCAATTTCATATGTAAGGACCTAATATTCACCCTCCCTGCTCTGTATCTGTATATCTAACCGGCCTCAAATCAGTATCTATGACACGTTAACAAGCAGTAGACTTAAAAATACATTACGCAATAAAACATCCCACACATCAGTAATTCAGTATAATATAGAAATAGTATTTTTTACCCAATAGTTAAGAACCTACATAGAATTGGTATATTTAAAAGGAAGTTAAAATACTTCCTGATTAAAAAGGCATATTACTCTGTAAATGAATTCCTTGAAGAAAAATAATGATTTAATAGGTACAGACGCCAGTACATCAACCTACCCGAAACTGTCACATTTTCGCAATCAACTTTGAACCTTATAATTTAGTGATAAAGTTGAAAATCGATTAAAGAAATTTGACAGATTGTAGTAGGTTGATGTGCTGGCGTCTGTACTAAAATGATTGTGATAGGTACTTTTTATTTTTATAAAAACTTTTTAACAAAAAAACAACCGAATTCCAAAAAAAACACTACATAGTGAAAAATAACTTCAGTTTCGGAAGTCGGTGTCTTTGGTTTTGTATTTACGTTTTTTGCCACCGAATTCCGAAATTAGTTATTTTTCACTTTGTAGTGTTTTTTTTTCGAAGTCGGTTGTTCGGTCGGTGCACATCCCAAACGATTTTTAGAAATTGCACCCCTGTGGGGGGGAAAAGCGGGGATACGGTTTATATGAAAAATCTTATTCATTTGGTTATAAACTGGAATAAACTTGAAACTAAAGGGAGATTGGGGGTATCAAATTTTGTATGGAAGAATTTTAACGCGTGGTCCAATAAACTCGAAACTCAGTATTTAAGACCAAAATAAATAATACTTAAAGTTTATCAGAGTTTTTAGGAAATCTACCCCTAACGGGATGAAGCGGGAGAGTCAACTTCACAGAGGAGTAAGTATTTTATTACGTGGCTTGATTGTAAAATTGGTGTTACAGAAACATCCCAAACGATTTTTCAAAATTCCACCCCCGTGGGGATAAAAAGCGCGATACAGTTTATTTGAAAAATCTGATTCCTTTCATCTATAAACTTAAAAATTGGCCCGAATATCTACTTATTTAGGTATCTTAATATAAATGATAAAATCATAAACATACATTTTCGAAATTTTCAGATGAAAGTACGAAATACAGAGTACTAAACGCAAAATTTGAAGATCCTAACTTTTAAACTGACGGATTTTTATACACAACTTCATCCCCCTTTTTAACCCTTTTGGGGTGGAATTATCAAAAACGCTGAGACACGTATACATTAATTTTCAATCGTCAGCCTAAACACAAAATTTGAAGATCCTAACTTTAAAACTGATGGATTTTCATACCAACTTTCATCCCCTATTTAGCTCCCTTAGGGCTTGAATTTCGAAAAATCCTTCCTTATTCCTTGTCTACATTGTAAAGGAAACCATTGTGTAAAATTTCAGCTTTCTAAGTCCAAGGGTTTGGGCTGGGCGTTGATGAGTCAGTCAGTCAGACCGTCAGGAGAGATTCCCCCCCCCTCTCTTTCTACGGCGGCGCCAACCGAAGTGAAGTGACACACGGACACAATGGATGGATGGATGGATGGATGGATGGATGGATGGATGGATGGATGGATGGATGGATGGATGGATGGATGGATGGAAGTGGAAGTGGAAGTGGAAGTGGAAGTGGAAGTCGAAGTGGAAGTGGAAGTGGAAGTGGAAGTGGAAGTGGAAGTGGAAGTCGAAGCCGAAGTGGATGTCGAAGTCGAAGTCGAAGTGGAAGTCGAAGTCGAGGTCGAAGTGCAAGTCGAAGTGGAAGTGGAAGTCGAAGTGGAAGTCGAAGTCGAAGTGGATGTGGAAGTGGGAGTGGAAGTGGAAGTGGAAGTGGATGGATGGATGGACAGCTGATGGCTCGACCATCTGTGTAGTAGCCATACTGCTGTGTATTCGTAAAATTCGTGAGTGTTTAAAACATGTTTAAAATATGGAAATTGAACAAAGTGCATCTATTAATGAAAAAAGTGACGCAGAAATAGTGAAAAAAAATGAGTTATATTAGGTAATTATTTTCAATTAATAATTGATTTATTTCAACGTTAATATTCAAGTTTTCACTTCTGCCGGCACTCCCGGAGTGCAACTCGTCTTTTTTTTAATACATGGAGGACTTCAGCTAATAAAAACAAACACAAAAGGAAACCATAGCACAGACCATAGTCACCCGAAAGCCAATTACAAATCCTCACGTAGGTAAATTCTAATAATTATTTAAATTAAAGTAAGAAATAATATAAATACTTGGTTTAGTTGGTTTGCAATTATATTACTAAAATAATAAAAACAAATAATATAACCTACAGCTTTTCTAAAAAAAATTGAGGCTTATTCACAATATTTGTTTTATTCACGCAATATTTGACAAGGGTAGCTATTCACAAACACTCGATACGCTTCCGTATCGTATCGAAAATTAGTCATTGTTATCGTAGGAGTCTTCTAAACGCTGTTCACAAGTCCAAAACCCGAAAATTTTGTCAGTTTAAATAAAATAGACGCCCGCTATTCTTCCAACAGCTATTTGCTCTTGAGGGCAAGTCAAATCAGATTATCGAAATGTCAGGTTTTCGATACGATAGCCTGTCGTATGGTTGTGAATCAGGGCTCTGGTTAATATTAGATATACATGAAAGCTAAAGATATTTTTATTTAGATACTTCGAATGCGAACGCGAACGGTAGCAGGATAGACCTACAGAAGTTCAAGGACTAACTATGGTAATTAACAAATGGCATTTCCGTTGACCCTATTATTACAGGCCCTATACCTAGCAAGTTTATGACATTTAAAATTCGAAGGACAGTGTAACATTAAAACGGGCTGAAACAATTACACAAACCTTGTGGGCAACTTAGCCCATGGCTAGGTAGGCACAGCCGGAAATGTACTTAATTATTAGGATTCGTTCTAATGGTTACAACATCGGCAAGGGTAGGCAGCCCATGCCGATGTTCGATCGAGAATACGAATGCGAGTTAAACTCCGTTTCTCCAATCCGTCTGAAAATTTGGTGTATTGGGGTTTTTGAAGTCCTCGATTATGATATTGAAGTCGAATTGTTCGAGTCTGTACCTACTGTCTGTAGCTGTGTAGCATCGGTTGGTTAACTTTGACTTGAGTAATTTGGCGAGCTGCGTCAACAGCATTGGTTTGCAACTGTCTAGGAGAAGGATAACTCCAAAATAAAACCCGGAACTGTGTTTCGTAAGGCACAAGTAAGCTTCAAGCTGAACTAAATGGCGCATTCCTCCAAACACCCTTGAGTCAAGGTGAGGCCGTGCCGAGGACCGAGTGGCATCAGGGAGGGTGTTAGCATGATGTCGTGAACGTATCGCCTCAGGGCACCGGGGCGAACCCTGTTGTATAGAAGGTCTCCCTATTAGAAGAGCTAGGACTGTTCGAAATTAACCGGCAAACGACCTTGCAAAAATGATGCGTTGAATGAGATGAACAGACTGCAATGAGAAACCTGTCCAGCGATAACTAAAAAGTAAAAAATAAATTATACTTAAGTAAAAAAAACTTTTATAAAAACAATCTTTTAAGTTTTATTTCAATACTCTAAAAATAATAAAATAAACATTTTCTTTAAAATTTTACTATCAACTTATAACGTCATTACACAATTTACGAGTATATGATATAAAAGCTTGTCGCAAGATTTACCTGTGTACTTAGATAAACAAGTAAATGAAATACTTAACTACATCTGAATTTTTTTAAATTTTCAAACTAAGTAAATACGAGTACCTAAATCTCGCGACAAGCTTTTATATCATACTAGCTGAGCCCCGTGGTTAACCCGCATAAGTTTCGATTCCGTGGGAATATCGGGATATAAAGTAACCTATATGTTAATACAGGATGTAAGCTACCTCCATACAAAATTTTATCAAATTTGGTCCAGCCGTTTGAGCGTGAAGATGTAACACACACACACACTCACAAATTTTCGCCTTTATAATATTAGTGTGATAGTGTGATAAATTCTGTAATGACGTTATAAGTTCGACATTGCAGTGGCATTATGCATTACCTAGAGATCTAGATACAGTACTGCAGTGTGTCAAGTCAAGCCAAGTTCAGTCGGAGCAGAACAGGGTGAAACACACCAGTGTGTTATCTTACACGACCCATTTTGATAAGGAACTATAATTTTCAGTTTAAAGATCATTTCTTTGTATATCAAACTAAGCCATTTAAGTTTTATAATATGTATGTTAACACTAGAGTGCACGCGCGGGCTACATATGTAACCCAGCGTGTAATATTGTCGTATATAATTTTTGTTTGCCGCGCAGCCGCGCTACAGCGCAATCGTCTAATGTATTCCTCAAGCATTACCCCCCGCTCCCGTCAGTAGCGTAGCGTGCCGACTCCCGCGGCTCACGGACGTCTGCAAATATCGCCCTTGAAGTTGGTGGGCTACGCCTGTAGCCCGCGCGAGCGTTGGAGGAAATTAAGTGTTTAGTGTGCAAGTGGTGAAATTGAGGTAAATATGAAACATTTGTTGCAGTATTACTACAAAACGTACTGTTAATTAATTTTTAAGTGTTTGTTGTTTGTATTTATGGGTTTTTCATGTATTTTTATTCTGTTTTGTTCACTTTTTAGATGGCGGGTAACTCGAACGACCAAATACAAAGATGGCTGCTGGAGGATAATGAAGACGACGACATTTCGAGCGAAAGTGAGGAAGGCGGAGAATCTGCGGAACAAAGTGGCCCGCTTGGATCTCCTCACCATTCTGATACGGAACAAGATGGCGAGGAAGACGAGGATGAAGATGAAGACGTGCCTCTATCGACTTTGGCTTCCTATCAGTCTCGTAATGGTACATCAGGCAGTCGTGTGTCCGGAATGTATGCCAATAGACTGATTTATTACCCGTTACTTTGATAATAGATTCAATTAGATTAAAATAAACGCCTTTTGTGATAAATATTACGTTCCTAAATGAAAATGAGACTAAGAGAACTCAACCCTTCCAAATATTTGTTGATTTTTAAGAAGTTTATGTTTAAGTTTCAAATTATAATAAAGAATCTAAATTTTGTTAATTTTATGAGCCATTTTGATAAAAATAAATATGTTTAGTAATTATATGCTGTGTTTTACTCATTTTTTTGCCTTATTCAGAGAAATAATTGACCCATAAGTGGCCTACACCTGTAGCCCTTATGGGCGCGTGCACTCTAGTGTTAACTTCAAAAAGGGAGCTTATCAATTCGTTTGCATTGTATGTCTCTGTATATGTACCGATTTGGATGATTCTACATTTATACAGGGTTAAATTATATTATCTAGCGAAACTCTGCAGACGACGACGTTTATGAGAGTGAGGGAAGAGAGTGCATCCGTGTCTGCGAACACACTTGTGCACTAATAACCTCCTAATAATATAGAACAGCTATAAACAGGACTTACATGCACATACACATAACACCCTCACACATTCACACACTATACTACTTACACACGCATTCCTACAATAACATTACACATCACAAATATTATACCACTTTTATTATAAATTTAAGTACCTCTCTATCTAAACTGTGTTCTAATAGTAATAATACGTATAAACTGAATCAAGATGCCGTTAAATATGATAAAATATGTTTAAAAAGGGTTGTGACTTTGTGAGCCTGGAGATCTGTCATACAGGTCCCGAATCCAGTTCAGACTCCAACTCTCACAAAGGTTCTAGCATAACTAAGGCAAAATTGTATATATACACTACTGTAACATGTACCTTTATGAGAGAAATAAATAAAATAAATAAATAAATAATAAAGCAAGAAACACTAACCATCTTGTTTGAAGTAGAGGATTGGTCAGTTCCAAGAGGAGCAGCGAACATGCAAACGTGCACCCTGTGTGGTCTTTCTGCATGTATCTAGTTATGGCAAAGAGAGCTGACCCATGGTGACACAGCGTCACGGTGTGATCCGGCCAATACACCAAGCACCACAGCAGATCGAAGGCGAAGTAGCCCCACGACCAAATCATTAGTAAGTACTGGCACGGTAATATCCTCCCTAAAAAGAAGTTTCGGCAAATAATTAAGGTCTAAATACGTGTCTTAGTTTAGTATCAAACCAGCTGTGCTTGCGACTTTGTTCGCGTGGATATCAGAAAACAATGACGTGTCTCTTTAATAATTATTTTTCTAATATAAAAGTAGCTTTTATTACTCCTTTTAACATCAGCTATCTGCTAGTGAAAGTCCCGTCAATCGGTCCAGCCGTTTCGGAGATTAGCCGGAACGAACAAACCGACACAAAATTATACATATATATTTTCATATACATTTAGTGCAGTGGTGGCCCAGTAGAGCAGTGGTGGCCCAGTGGTATCGGCCGCGACTTACGAGTTGTAGGTCGTAGGTTCGAACCCAGACAGGCGCTTTACTTTGTGTAAATTATTTCATCACCACTGCTCTCAAAACGGTGAAGGAAAACATCGTGAGGAAACCGGCATGTCCTAGAACCAAAAATTCAAAGACATGTGACATCTACCAACCCGCACTGGGCCCGCGTGGTAGATTACGGCCCACTCCCTCTCACAGAGAGGAGGCCTGTGTCCCAGCAGTGGGAACATTATAGGCTGATGATGATGATGATGATGATGCATTTAGTAAAAAGCTGTTATTTTAATTAACATGTATGTGTGTGTATATAACTGGTGGTTTCTCTCTGCAATACTAATCAATTATAGTCCAAACATTTGCTACTTAAGTCTAGCCCAATCTTAATTTTGGGTACCTAATGATGACGAAGTCAAGACCTAATTTAATCTAGAGCTGTGCATGTATGATGTAGGCACAGGAACACTTTTGTGATTCATCCCTATTAACATTGCATGTCAATGGTTTTTGAAACACCAACATCCACGTTGTAGTTCGATAGTTTTCTAGAATTAGAATATGGACACTTGGAAAGAATATTAAAGGTACTAACTGGATAAATAATATGGCGTCAAAGTCCGCCATTTACATTGCGTGTAGCCAATGACAATGGCTACAGTACCGTGCAATAGCGTCAGGACCCTCGACCGCCACTCGGGACTCTTCTCTGGCAAGTTTTCAACCGTCGTGGTATAGAAAAAGGCCCACATCAAGAAGGACACAAGTTTGGCCAGGGACGCGTTTGATAGAAAACATAGTCTCATTAGATCATACATAGCGAATCAAATATTGGGCATACTGGTTGGATTTATGAGGGGGATTCCTCTCCGGAAGGAATCATGGTTACAGGTTGTAGACCATTTTTGCAGGTTTTTTGTTATAATTGTGAAAAGGGTCTAAGGCACAGAGGACTTTTAGAATTTGAAGTTGTGTGTCAGAAGGAGCACAGACTACGGTCACAGAGGTTTTCATGAAAAGTTTTTGTTTAGCTGTGACCGAAGTACCTATTTTAATTCTGACTCTTTCGTTGTCTCTGAGACACTGGTTCCACTGACCTCTATCATACAAGTACTTGTATAATAGATAGTAGTTATCGAGTACGACGTATACAAACTACTATCCTCGCCCACTTCAGTCTTCGACCCTGCGGGATGGTCAGTCTGGACCAGTCACTGACCTATAATTTACCTAATAGTATAAATAAAACATCAATTAGACCAGAATATTTATTTCCTAATAAAAGTTTATAAATTAATTGTCATTATAATAAAGTTCGCTCCATTGGAGGATAACATCATTTAACACATATCTTTAGAGTCGTACAGTACATTTAATTTATTTTACTACAAAAATACCTTTCGCATATTTCAGTCATAGTTCCACAATTTCACTTACTTGTTTACCCGTCTTCCATCGGGGTACGACTTTTGGGAGGAACTCTTATAGTTACGGGAGACAGAATCTCTGGCTCTGTCCGGTTCCTATCGGTAGGGCAATTTGTCGACATACTTTTCGATGGCGCGATACCGTGAAGGTGTCATGGCTTCCTTGAGCATCGGTTTGAAGCGCACGTCCTCTCCGAGCGCGAGGCACAGCTGCCGCGCATGCTGCCGCGTGTCCGCGCTGGCGTCCGCCAGCAGCTCGCCCGCCGCGCGCAGCAACGACGTGCGCACCTCGCCGGGCAGCGCCAGCGCGCGCGCCGCGCCCCCGCGCCGCACCAGCCGCGCCAGCGCCGCAGCCGCCGCCGCGCGCACCGGGCCCGCGCGGTGCGCCGCCCCGCGCCGGGCCAGCGCCACCACCGCGCGCACCTCGCTGCCGCCGCAAGCCACCTTCACCAGCGCATTGGCGGCGTCTGCGCGGAGGAAGCGGTTGACGTCGGCGCAGCGCTCCAGCAGCGCACCGATTGCTTCCTCCACTTCGGGGTCGAGCGCGCGACCGCGATGTTCAAAGAGCGCACCCAGCGTACAACACGCGGCCCGTGAAACTCGCGACCTCAGTGAGCGCACATGCGTAGCAGCCGAGCGCGTGGCCGCGCGCCAGCTAACAGCCGGCGCGCGGGCCGTCGGGTCCGCCGCGAGTCTCTCAGTCTCCACAAGTCCGCTGACGATCACCTCCCAGTCCTCGTGTCGGGCGGGAACTATACACTCGGCAAGGGCAGTGCGCACGTCGCGCTCGCTGGGCCGCGGCCGCTCGTCGTACACATCGCTGGCAGGCTCCGGCGTGGGGACTCCGCTCCGCACAGGCGATGGAGCGCTGCTCCTCGGTGGTGTAGGTGTGGGCCGCGCGCTCACAGTTGTTCGCACTGGCGACACCTCGACCACGGTACTCGCGTGGGATTCCAGAGACTCATGCCCAGTGGAGGCCCCCGCGCTCCCTGGCGGCTGCGGTGGCGGGGGCTCGACGTGTAACTGTGACCGTGCACTGATCGGTGAGGGGTTAGATCTCTCGGAGTAGTCCTCGACGCGGATGGAGGGTGAACGTGGCGGCGACGGTACTGAATCCTGAACCTCGTCTGGAGCGGTGTTGAATTCGGTTGTAGCACCTATCACCCTCTCATCAGATCCTTCCTTGGATGCGGATGACTTTTTATTGTTTTCCCCGTCCTCATAGCTGGTAAGCGCGCTCGAGTCTCTGTGAACAGAAATAAGTACAATATAATTGCGTCGCGGAGACTGTTTGTTTACATATGCGACACAAGCGGGCCGACGACGACGCGACGCCAGGAGGGGGTTATGTATTACCGCGTGTGCGGGGGCAGGTCGGCGACGAGGTCTAGCGCGAGGGCGGTGGGCGCGGGCCGCACGGCGGGGCGGGGGCAGCAGCAGCGCAACATGGCGCGCGCGTGCCGCCGCGGCGCCTCCGCGACTGACGCCGACACCGGTGTGTAGGTGACTAGGTGTCGGTAACTCGGTACACCCGTATTCACCCACCGTGCACCGGCCACGATCAATTGGCCCTATGTTGATGAACTCACTCTACCTGCATATTATGCAGATTAGCTCACCTTCATGGAATTCCTAGCGGTCGCCTGCTCTGTAAAAGAGTCATTATAGTCAATGACTCGTAGTTCATGATGTAGTATGAGTAAGACAGGTAAGACTCAATTAGTCAGACTACCGGGGTACTACACTACGTAGTTCTTTTCAAAGGGCTCAAGATTTTTCTTTCAGAAAATCGCATACAAGACTTACCTAGCAAAAATAGAGGTATTTTTTTAGTTTCCAAAGTTCATATCATCGCTCATTTGGAGTACATAGGTACATCGACGTAAATGTGTTTTTTCCCAAAAATGAGTTATACCAAAGCATTTAGAAAGCGTATTTACGTTAGGAAAGCACAAACTTAAAAAAAAAGTAGCAGTTACGTCGATGTTTCTCCAAATGTGCGATATACCTATTATTTATCAGATTTATGAAGCCGTCTGGTCGTCGTGGTGTAATTTTCTTAATTATTAATAGACGTTAAAGGACTGTTAGGTACTGTTTGCTGAACACGAAAGTAGAACGATCTAACGATATGGAAAATGGGTCGTCTCGTCAGCGGTTCATAAACGCTCTGAATGGAAGTGGGCCAATAATTTAACTTACAAAATGTAGGTTAGTGGTAGCACGCTATTACAGCCGTTACTCTTGGGTACTGAGAGGCAACATCGCGACGTAAAAGTTACATGTCTAGCCTATTGGTTAATACCATTGAAACTTCTTTCATATATCTATGGTTAATACCGTTTCGCTAGCCTTTGGGAATTAAATCGACGATACTCGGCGGCTCTCGGACGGTAATCGACGATTGTCGGGTTGATAGGTATATATTTAAATTGAATGGATTTGATAAATAGAGTGCCCCATTACAACGTTAAGTAGAATTTAGCACCATCCAAAGTGTTATTTGAAACGATTGACGATTGTTCTGGAACATTGGGTTAGAAAGGGTTTGGTCAAGAATGGAGGGTAGGTATCTGCATGCCGATATTCATCATGCTGATGAGGTAATCGAAACCGAGCTTTAAATTAATTGTAAAGACGTATTTAAAACGTCGTTCTGTTTCAGTCAATCGTTTGAAGATAACGCAGACAGAATGACAGTAACGCTAAACGCATTTAGTGACTTGTGGTGGAAGCGGGCCGAACTAAGTAAGAAAATATTTTCCCAACAAGAGAAATAGATACTAGCGAACGAAAGTTTTCAATTTCTAGCTTTATGAAGCTCTACCATCTTCAAGCGTGTCATGACTTCATGAGCCACATCATTGCGTTGCGTCATGATACGCCGTTGCCACGCGACAACACTATTCACAATTTCACACCCACACAGGCACGCACACCCCAAACTCTACCAGAATTACTTTGTTCTTAAAATTCAATACAATTCATTTTATGTTAATTTGACGGTTGACATTTTCCTCGAGGTCGAACGTCTTTCTTGAAAGCGTTACGAATGCCTACGAGTTTACGAGTGATTTGCCCCATTATGCATGTTATCGATTGTTAGTCAGACTTTGAAATAGGGGTGAGTGACTTCACTGTGTAATTGGCGCCCGTAATCGGCGGATAGATTTACATAGATAATATCGTGTAGCGGTCAGCTGGTAGCCAGTAGCGGGACACGAATTAACCCCGTGATTTCATTGTAGATTGGACTTCAATCACTGCTGTTCAAGGTTTCCTCTATTTCATGTGGTGTGATATTATAGCAGTCGAGGTCAATTAACAGAACATTATTCTCTGGAATTAGAACAGTAGGTAACCTAAACCCATGAAAACTGCTCGATCAGCTCGATAGCTAAGATTTATTAGTACGTAAGTACTTAGCTTTCGATAACTTGATATTTAATATTTTCCAAGACCTCATATAATTTTAGAGAGATTTGACTCTTCGAAGGGTTCCAAAAATTCTATAGAGGTATACTTATACTGGACGTCAGTGGCGAAGGGTGAATTTATAATAGAGGACAGCCGAAGCAAAAAAAAAATTCCAAAAGAAAATTTCAATGATAAAATTGACTATAAAGTGGCTATTTTCTGAATTTTCAAAGGGAGGCCGGTGGAAATCGAGTTGTATGGTACAGACGCCAGCACATCAAGCTACTACAATCTGTCAAATTTCTTTAATAGATTTTCAACTTTATCGCTAAAGCGTAAGGTTCAATGTTGTTTGAGAAAATTTGACAGTTTCGGGTAGCTTGATGTGCTGGCGTCTACCTTCGCCACTGCTGGACGTACCTATGTAGGACCTACAACTCCTACAAGACGTAAGATCCCATCTACTTACACTTCCCACATGACGCCTACAGTTTAGGCTATCCAATTACAGAGCCTTTTTTGATGCCTACTGTTGAAAATTACAGATTGTCGCGATCGCCATTTTAATATGACGGAACCTCTCTTCTACAGCAGCTGTAAAGGTTCTCAACTTCCACAAAAAAAAAAAAAAAAACTATTGCATATCAGCTTCGATACCCCTCTCATATTAGATACTGCTGATAGTATCGTAGTAGCTATCATTTCCTCATGTTCAGCTTACGTTATAAACTATCTATAACAGATAGCACCGTCTGTCTGTCAGGTGCGTTCGTTCTCACAATCGGAAGGTCAAACCATTTAGACCTAGCACTTGACATAGGGTAGAAAACATGTGTTGATTTATTTATTTAAACTTCTCGCACACAAAAAGGTACGAGCATAATCAGCCTATAATATTCCCACTGCTGGGACACAGGCCTCCTCTCTTCGAGAGTGAGTGGGCTGTAATCTACCACGCGGGCCCAGTGCGGGTTGGTAGATGTCACATGTCTTCGAATTTTTTGGTTCTAGAACATTCCGGGTGCCGGCCACTCACGATGCTTTCCTTCGTTGACCGTTTCCCTACAAAATGGTAGGGCTGGATGGTGCTGATCCACGCGTCACGTTCGTGAACGGGCGCCGTCGGTTGAGACTGGTCATCTCTTAATTGCCAAGGCTTATTTTTAATCTTATAAATCATATATTTTGAATTGTTTCTTCATTTGTTTGTTTTTTTTTTACATTTTTCGAGTCTCGCATATAGAAGCAACAAGAATAATGTACCCAGGATTTTGTAATATGGTGTACGGATAAAATGTAATACGGATTTAAAAGAGTGTCCATGGAGTTTCTTGCCCGTTCTTCTCCATAGAGATCTACGTTTTGGAATGGGCAACTAGCTTCAACTTTCTGACTAACTGACCGACTATTTAATTTTGACAATTCAAAAGTGCCTAGTACATTGTTTAATTGAAATATTATAAATGCTTTGAGTTTGAGTTTTGAGAGCAGTGGTGATTAAAAATATTTACACAAACGCCTGTCTGAGTTCAAACTCGGGGCAGCTGTTACCACTGGGCCAGGACTGCTCCAAAGGTAAACACAACGACATCAAGCTATAGATTTCCAGTTTTAGCTGACCTAGCATTTAGGCTTTTCGTACTCTTTCAGAAGTCAGCTCATACTGGGAATGTATAGCTTGGTAAGACGCCGTACGTACAAAAGCGGATCTAATGCGTAGGGCATTCTTTACCATCAACCAACACCAAGGGTATGGTGAAGTGATAAGATTATGGCAGGTGCTGGTGCAGATGGTGGTGTGCTTAATTGTCTCCTAGTACCTAGTTCATTTATGTGAAAGGAGATGGATTTTTGTCCCATACAAGCTTGGTCCAGAAATGGACACATGAAACAAAACCTATTATGAAGTTTATAGTAAAGTTTCCCAGTCCTCCAAGAAATAAAAGGGAAGTGGAAAAGAGGTGTACCTAAAGGGGGAAAAATGAACACTTAGCTTGCCATTCGCTTGAATTAGTAAACGCGGTACAGACAGAAAGCACTAGAAGCTTATTGAGTATTTCTGTTTAGTTTCTGAATAATTAATGTTGGAAAGCAAATTAGTTTTAATCGATAAGTTTAAGCAGGGAGGCACCTACCTAAGCTACCTACCAATTTAATAATTCATCGATCAGAACCTTAGGTAGTTATAGATTTTTAACTTCCTTTTATTATAGTTAGGTTCATCAACTTGCAATCAGTTTTTGTAGATATTTTTAGAAAGGTAGGTAATAAAGGTTCAAATCCCCAGTCACCTGTTAATAACTCGGAATTCGAAATGGGGACCTCATAGGTAATCCACAGCCGTATCCATACTAATATTATAAATACGCAAGTGTGTCTGTCTGTTACCTCTTCACGCTTAAACCGCTGAACTGATTTAGATGAAATTTGGTATAGAGATTGTTTGAGTCCCGGGAAAGGATATCTAGGATGCTTTTTAACCCGATTTTCCCACGGGATCGAGACTTATGCGGGTGAAACCGCGGGGCTCTGCTAGTAAGCTTATAAGCTAGTACAGGGTGGCAGGGCCATCGATGCGCAACCTCCTGTTGCCATGGATTCAGTACATAAGTAGTTCTGAAACAACCTCCGTTGAAAATTTTCGTCGAAAAAAAAAATCTGCGTCCATTTATTTTGACCGCATGGGTATTGTACCGCTTGCCTTGAAACAGTTACGCTTCTAGAATCATCTCCTGAATTCATGGTTTTAGTTTGCACGTCGATGTCTTTACCACCCTGTACTAGCTTATAAGCTTACTAGTAGCGCCCCGCAGTTTCACCCGCATAGGTGTCGATCACGTGGAAATATCGGGATATACCCTGTATTTATAGACCAACGAGCAGCACCCTATAATAATTGTCAATCTCAATCTGAATTATTTTAAAGGATATTGCCAACCCATTGTTTCGAAAAATGTGTCTGCTCAACAACGTAAATAACGCAATTAATGTTGTTGAACTGTCAAAATGAAATCCATTGCTACAATTAATAGTGTGCTACGCAATTACCCCGCTAGTTAAAAAAAAACACACATAGGTACTTCATTTATATACCTACTAGCTGCGCCCCGCGGTTTCACCCGCGTAAGTTTCGATCCCGTGGGAATATCGGGATAAAAACTATTCTATGTCCTTTCCCGGGACTCAAACTATCTCTATACCAAATTTCATCAAAATCGGTTCAGTAGTTTAGGCGTGAAGAAAAGACAGACAGACAGACAGAGTTACTTTCGCATTTATAATATTAGTTTGGATTCCTCTTAGAAGAGAGATGGGTCTTCTTCTTCTGAAATATCCTGGAAACTATATACCTACAAAAAGTATAAAAGAGGACTAACCTGTCGCTCAGAGGAATCGGTGACAGCGGCTGGAATGGTATGTAGTCCCTGCCTAGCTGCGATACACCTGTGGAAGACGCAAGCTTTACATCTTCATAGGACCTTCCTTTTACTTCAATAGATAACACAATATACATTTTTGTAAGAGACTCCTCGTAGCTATATGATAACAGCGCACGGTTCGTTAGAAAGGGAAGTTACGCTTGCCGCAGTCGGTTCGTGGATGGGTGACCATCCCTTACATAAAAGAGACCCCACCGTGTGAAATACTGGTATTCAGTTGCATCCGGTTAGGCTGGAAGACGACCCCAACATAGTTGGGTTAAGATTTTCTCGACTTATAGACCGAAATCTATTCGATCTATACTTATCCTTATTTTTAACCGAATTCAAAAAAAGAATGAGGTTATGCTTTTAGCGGTTTTTTTTTTCTCATGCATGTAAACCGATTTTTCCGTGATTACGGGCCAATCCCGAACATCTCTCATGATCCAACTCTCACAAAACTTTCAATTTGTTCAATATTCTCTCGTATCTTACCAGGCAGGGGTGCGGAGTCAGGCAGAGGCCTTAGTCTTCTGGGCGGGGGCGGTGCTGCGGGGGGAGGGGTGGACCTGGCGCGACGACGAACTGGGACTGGCAACTGTGAGCTCCTGCACCAAAGGTATACCGTATGAAAGAGAGAAGTTACAGTATACTATTATACACAGATTATTCCACTTTGCCCCACCGGCCGCGGCCGCCCCACTGGTGGGGCAAAGGCCAAAGTGGAATGTCTACAATTTTGCAGTGGAATCTGCTCCACTAAATCGAAGTAGGTAGTGGGCAGATTCCACTACTTTAAAATCTTGTTGGATTCTGCCTTAGAATAAACGTAGGGACTTCAAAGCGCAAACTTTTACCATGACCGACAAATTTTTTAACGCTGGTGGGTCTAGTCTAAAATCAGTCAAATAAGTTGATGTCCCGTAGGCCACCCTGTATAATATAGGTACACTGTATGCAGTATGCTTGAAGAACAAACCTGTTGACGTGACATGGCCTGATGTTCTCTATAGGACGACTCAGCCTTTCTCTCAACTGCAACAAAGATAATAAACTGTTAACTCCAGTGAGTCTTTTCAAGAAATTGTAGTACGATTGTAAATAAGTAAGTATTAAATTATGGTTAAAAATACGAATGTGGCGCATCCGTTGGTGCAATTTGCTAATATAGGTACTGTCCTTAGGGTCCGGGCGTAGCATGTAGGTAGTAACTAACTAAAATGGTGATACTCGTCTATGAAGTTACGCCTCAGTGGACAGTGGACCTTCATGGTAATTATATATCTTAATTACAAAACACGTCAGCTCGGGCTGTGCCAGCCAGCTTCCTCCTTACAGCTGGCAGCAGGAACCAACGGACCTCGCCAGACACAACGCGACTCGCAGCTGAGCGCTTTGGATCACGTCTGTATCATCACTCACCTTATTACAAAACACGTCAGCTCGGGCGGTGCCTGCCAGCCTCCTCCTCACAGCTGACAGGACGGCAGCCGGAACCCACGGCCCTCGCCAGACACAACGTGCCTCGCAGCTGAGCGCTTTGGATCACGTCTCTATCATCACTCACCTTATTACAAAACACGTCAGCTCGGGCGGTGCCTGCCAGCTAGGGCTTTCAATACCGGTATTAGCCAATACGGGGATACCGGTATTGGGCTTTCAATACCGGTATTAGCCAATACGGGGATACCGGTATTGAAAGCCCTACTGCCAGCCTCCTCCTCACAGCTGACAGGACGGCAGCCGGACCCACGGCCCTCGCCAGACACAACGTGACTCGCAGTTGAGAGCTTTGGATCACGTCTGTATCATCACTCACCTTATTACAAAACACGTCAGCTCGGGCGGTGCCTGCCAGCCTCCTCCTCACAGCTGACAGGACGGCAGCCGGACCCACGGCCCTCGCCAGACACAACGTGACTCGCAGTTGAGAGCTTTGGATCACGTCTGTATCATCACTCACCTTATTACAAAACACGTCAGCTCGGGCGGTGCCTGCCAGCCTCCTCCTCACAGCTGACAGGACGGCAGCCGGACCCACGGCCCTCACCAGACACAATGCGACTCGCAGCTGAGCGCTTTGGATCACGTCTCTATCATCACTCACCTTATTACAAAACACGTCAGCTCGGGCGGTGCCTGCCAGCCTCCTCCTCACAGCTGACAGGACGGCAGCCGGACCCACGGCCCTCGCCAGACACAACGTGACTCGCAGTTGAGAGCTTTGGATCACGTCTGTATCATCACTCACCTTATTACAAAACACGTCATCTCGGGCGGTGCCTGCCAGCCTCCTCCTCACAGCTGACAGGACGGCAGCCGGAACCCACGGCCCTCGCCAGACACAACGTGGCTCGCAGCTGAGAGCTTTGGATCACGTCTGTATCATCACTCACCTTATTACAAAACACGTCAGCTCGGGCGGTGCCTGCCAGCCTCCTCCTCACAGCTGACAGCACGGCGGCAGGTCCCGCTGCCCTCGCCAAACACAACGTGGCTCGCAGCTGAGCGCTTTGGATCACGTCTTTATCACCGCCCACCTAACAGAAAAGGGCGTTTTCACTACAACTTGAATCTATCTATCTATCTATCTATCTATTGAAGGCCTGATTCAGCAATTTTGAAAAATTTTCTACTAGATATATCCAGCACATAATTAACCTTTTAACTGCCACGTCCAAAAAGTAAAAACGTGCCCTCGGCGCCAAAAGTCTGTCATGGTAATCGTGACCGTGGCGTGCTGGGCACATTTTGGTTTGTCATCTATATGTCGCAGCCAACTGGTTTAATTAGCCGTTTAGTTAACCGCCTAGCCTTTTAACTAAACGGTAGCACTACTTCCAAAGGCCAGGCGGTTAACTAAACGGCTAATTTAACCAGTTGGTTGCGACATATAATACTCGTACATGACTGTGGCGGTCAAAAGGTTAAATACAAATTCTGTTTCAATTTTGGAGAACAGTTAGCGGATGCATAGCCAATCGGAGATTGTGAAAGAGGCCCTTAGGCTGGCTTTTACTGTCCTGAACACCTAAGCCAAAGGCCTTGTCAAGGGTTGCCTTACTTCTACAACGACCAATATTCTAGGCTCCAAAAAATAACTGTGTACTACTTACGCCAATCATACTGGGATCAAAAATGAGGTCGACGATGTGATGCAACGCGAGTCGTTGCAGCAAGGCATGTGGCAAGGCTGCAGGGAGCGGTTCTCTTGCCATGCGCGAGATCAGCGCGGGCAGGAGTTGCCGTGCGCAGTCGCTGCTTGCGCCCCGCACTAGGGCGCACACGGCGCCCTCTGCCGGGGCTCTTGCGGCTGCTACCTGTGCCATAAATGGAAACTGTTATGATACAAACAAACAAAGAGCAAACAGCTGTCGGAAGAATAGCGGTCGTCTGTTTGATTTAAACTGACAATATTTTCGGGTTTTGACTTGTGAACAGCGTTTAGAGTAGTTTAGAAGATTCCTAAGATAACATTGATTGATGTTCGATACGGTACGGAAGCGTATCGAGTTGTGAATAGCTATGCAGACAAACAACAAAGGCCAAACATTGTTCCCTAATCAGCGGAACCCACTGTTTCCACAGACAACAAGAGTTACATATAAAAAAGACACTGTTCCCAGTGGTCTTCGTTATACATATGTAGCTCTTGTTGTGTGTCAAGTTCGCTGTGCATATTTTGCTTTTGAGGGAAACTGGCACGAATTTTTTTTTTTGCGGAATTTTATGTTTAATTTTCTCTATCGTCCACGAGGAGCTTTCTTATGATTAAAAATTCAGCACGAGCTTAACGCACAAGTAAATTATAGGTACTTAAAAGTCGTATTCAAATAGATAAGTAGGTCTGCTATACACTTATTTGTGAAATTCTGAAAGTCTAGACTTAAATGCGATGCCGGTGTATTTATAATGGCTGTCTGCATATAATACGCGATACAGGTACCTAAGTTTAAATATTTTTATCAGCCACTTTGACACGCGACGCGAATAGGGTCCGTCCCCATTAGATAAATATTTTAACTAGGTACGACAATATAGACGAGTCGTTAAAAGCGCTATAACTCCAAAATATACTTAGTTAATTGTCTATTGCCTGTTGTCACGCGGACAATAGGCAAATGAACTTCCAAAAGTCTAAATAAACTAACCTAGTTTCAGTATTTCGCCTTCCCAAAGTCATAAGTTAACAACCTTTCTAAAAGTAGTTTTAACTTTTCAAATATTCAACCTCACTCAATCAACAGCAAAGTCAAGTTTGTGAAAGAAAGTTGTTGGTTGAATAAAGTACTAGCAGCGCCCCGCGGTTTCACCCGCATACGTTTCGATCCCGTGGGAATATCGGGATAAAAACTACCCTATCCTTTCCCGGGACACAAACTATCTTTATAACTACAAAATTTAATCTAAATCGGTTCAGCGGTTTAAACGTGAAGAGGTAACAGACAGACAGACACACTTTCGCATTTATAATAATATTGTACAGGGTGAAATTGAATTCATGTGCACCCTTTTAAGGGGTCATTGTAAACATCATTATGAATAACTTTTACTATGGGACCAAACCTAAAATCGCGAAAAAAAAATCCGCTCTTCCCTACATTTTGACGAGTTAAGCGAACATAAGTGCAACGAATAGCTGATTTTTTCGCGATTTTGGGTTTAGTCCCATAGTAAAAGTTGTTCATAATGATGTGTTGTTGTTCAACATCGAACTAAAGATAAGTACAATAAAACAATTGACCGTCTTTTATCAAAACGAGTCTTTAGAACGAACTCGTCAAAATTCACCTGGGTACCAACCAAACCAATAAATATAATTATTTTCACGAGTTAGCATTCCCCTTAACTTTCCCCCATGGTGAGTGTATTATGAATTATCATAAGTATTTGTTTTAGTTTATCGTGTGAGCGATACATCATAAAAGAAGGTGACTAACAAACGTAGAGTGGAAAATGCCAATGCGGGTTTGCCCTAACTGTATTTTTTTTACAGAAGCATTACTTACCCAAGAAATAACCTACAACTCTACAAATATATTATTTCTGATCTTATTGTACTTACTTCTAAAAGAAGGAAATTGCAGCGGAGTATCAAAAGTCAAGGAAAGATAATGCTCAAGCTTGTACAAGTATAAAGGTATGATTCCGATCTCGGCAGCACGCAGCAGTGCTGCCGCAGCACTGCTGGTCCCCATAATTATATTCTCTATAGAAACGCGCAGAATTGCTGCCATGCTCGGAATGCAATCTCATATAAACCTATAGAAAATGTATGAGGACCAGTAGTGCTGCGACCGCACTGCCGCGGCAGCACTGCTGCGTGCTGCCGAGATCGGAATCATACCTTTATACTGTACGCAGGACGACATATCAAGCTATAAATTTCCAGTATAAGCTCATTTTACGAAAATCCTATACAATGTGACATCAGCTAAAACTGGAAATGTATAGCTTGTTAGGTCGTTGTATGTTGTGTACCTCATAAAAATAAAGAGTAAAAAAGAGTAAGAGAGAGAGTGTAATGAAGAGTATATTCTATCTATTTAAATAAAGAACATCTCCGTGCCTGTCAGTAGTACTATACTTACACCAGATTCATGGGGTGTTATTTACCTCAGTCTGGACAAAACTTCGACAAGATAGGTAAGGACTAAGGGACCGAGTAGGTATAAAGAAGATTTACCTCATCGCTAAGGGCCCACATATGGTGCACGAGGGAGAGTGCGGCCGGCTCCACCTTCCTCACGCTGCTGGTTTCCAGTAACGTGCTGTGGAGCTGGTCGGCCGCCCGCACCGCCGCTATCCAGTTCTCCTATTAGAAATATGATACGAAGATTTGAAAAACAAGGGAGGCAAGTCAATCATTTCTTTTCCCCGGTGCTGCCATCAACCGAAGACAAATGCAGATTTTGGGCTGCAGCTGAGAACTTTCTAATAATAGAAAACCCTAGAATTTTCGCCCGATCAGGGGATCGAACCGAGCGCCCCATGCTTAACAGTCGCGTTTACGAGCACTAATGTATGTATTTGGTATAATAAAGTACATACATGATCTACATCAATTGTTGATACTTTGTAAACAAAGACAATAATATGTAATGTAGGTACAGCCTGCCGGGTGTGCGGGATTGTCCGAAAGGGTTACCGCTACCCCGGAACATAAAGGGCTAAGGAAGGAACACGGATGGGTTTTAGTCAGTAAGAGTCTGACACTCCCTTCGCTCCACCCAGAGCGGGATGTGTCATTTGATGATTTCCCATCCATAAAAAAAAAGGTACAGATACCAGCACACCAAGCTACTCGAAACTGTAAAATTTTCCCAATCAACTTTGAGCCTTATATTAAAGCGATAAAGTAATTATAATTTGGCAGATTGTAGTAGCTTGATGTGCTGGCGTCTGTAAGTACCTAAATTTCGATTAAAGCCATACCAAAAAAACTATTATGGTCTACATACATCTAAGAACAACATTATCTAAACTTGGATTGAAGTAGTTAGCAGTATATGAAGAAATGAAAATAATGATACTGTACTGTGTTATGCAGCTGATCGGACACATGTTGCGGGACCACCCCCAGTTCTTCCCAGTCGTAATGAGCTCGCAGAGGAGTTGGAGTGCGCGGAGTTAAGATGTCGGTCTCCTTCGGCGGTGACGACGCCAGGAGACTCAACACGAACCTATACGCCCAAGAAATAGAGTAATAAAACATACGGAATACTGTAACCAGCTATCATATCAATGCTTGACTCTTCTAGATATATCGGTTACTTACCCGTCACGCTCCAACTGTACCCTTGTTTGATGACGACGCGGTGACACTGACGGACTACGCTGCAAGTTATGCATAACCTCTACCTCCTTATGAGGTTCCACAGGACTCCGAGAACTGCGCCCAGGCTTCTCTGGAGACCGCACTTCAGCCAATGATAACGCTATTCCTGACATTTCAGGCATTTTACCTTCCTCCTCATCGTTCTTCGATCTAAAGTAATCGTACAACTCGCTTAAAGACTTCGATTTTACTTTAACTCCATTATATTTCGCTACGTACGTCGGCTTCTGCACCTTAGTATGAATAACTGGCAGTGGTATACCGCTCTTTTTTCCTTGCTTGTTTTGTGACTCTCTTTCTAATGCTTCCCGTTTTATTTCATTCATTCTACTAACTATACCAGGCGTTACCGGGGCCAAAATTTGTTTTCTTATCTGCTGTTCATGAATATTGTTGTCATCTTCGCTTGTTAATAAGTTATCGCTGTCTGGGGTCCGTATTTTTACACTCTCACCACCAAAACGCACTCTTTTAACCACAACATCCGTGTCCTCGGATTCACCATCACTATATTTTAACATGTTTCGGTCTGAGCTATCGTAATCGTCTTCGCTTCCTGTATTCTTATCAGATTCAGTCTCATTCTCTTCTAAAACGGTCATTGTGATCGCTGTATCAGAATCAAATTTAATCTCCGTTTCAATTATAACTTTTGCAAAATGATTATTGTAAAAAGGTATTGACCCAAAAGAATCTTCTGAAGATGAATCAGTCGACACCCGAATAGGGCCCGTATGGTTATTATTAAAAACATGATTGATTTTTACTAAAGGTTGATTGTTATTATGTCTATAGGCAGTTTTTCTTGGAGCATAATATACATCCATTGAATCTTCATCGTAAGTTTCACACAAGAGTCGAAATCTTTCCTGAACTTTGGGATCTAATCTAGAAAGATATATCATGTAATCCCTTGGTCCACAAGCTCTTCTTAATTTCAGTAGAGATCTCTGCGCGACGTCTCTATGCACCGGGTCGAAGAGCTTTTCACCTAGAACTTGAAATATTGGTAACATATCGAGGTGTGAGTGTCTTCTCTTCAATATACCCATCACGGAAGGTATCGATAATATGAGGCCTGTAATAACATTCACTTTTGTGTCAATATTCGCGGAATGAGGCCTTATGTTGTGGTAGGAACATTTGTCTAAAATTGCTCGCGCCGCACATTCAACGTCTTCACAATGCGTGCAGAAGACTTTTAGTGCATCCAGCGAAGCTTTCCGGACGTTGGGAGAGTTGTGTCCTAGGTTGTCGACGACTTGATCGAACGGAAACGATAGCGCATTCCCAGAGAGCGGCAGAAGATCAGCTAAGACACGAAGCGCGTGAAGACGTACTTCCCACTCGGGATGCGTGAGGCGGTCCCTTATCGCGACGTACAGCAGCTCGACGTCGAGGTCGGGCGGCAGGGCTCGCGCCCGCAGCACGCGGTCCCACAGCGGAGCCAGAGGCGGTGGCGGTGTCTCGGGCAGTTGCATGATGGTGGACTGACGGCGAGGGCTCGCGTGCCCGGCCGGGCCGCCTCGCGCCACACAACTGGGTTAATGGTCGGACGGTAAGCCACGCCGCCCCTGACCAATCGATGGAAACACATACCTACATGTAACAGCTACGGGCACACGTACACATTCGCGTATACGCGCACTTGCAACATAATAATACTGGACCATTAGCATAATACTGATTTGCATGGAATAATACTCAAGTCGGCGAAACTGTTTCGTTTCCTCTAAGTTTACAGGCGATAAATAATAATAGCTTGCGCTAACCTGCCTATTACTGAAACTGAAAAGTTGTAAACGTGGAGAAAACTTTTTCTATGAATTTCTTACCCGCACGTGTAGATATAGAGATTAGAGGGTAGAATTAGGTACAAAGTTGTATGAACCTACTTAGGTAATATTATGAAATGTAAAGATCTAGGTATAAAGCGAGGATGTGATTAGTTATGTACCTAATTATTTAGTAGGTAGGGCACCTTGTGTACAAAATGCCTCGGATGCCAAAACCGTTTATTTGGTTTACTTATATTAATACCGATCCAATTATTCGAATTTCTCAGCAACCTACGCATTTAATAAGTTGAAAAGGGAATCTATATAGCCTATTACTTTTTATGGCTCTTTATAGCCTTTACAAGTCTTTACATCAATCCATTTGATAAGAATTCAGGTAATTTTGACACCAAGGCCAAGACCTTCGGATTTACACCTCAAGGGAGGCCTTGGGGTGCGTTACAAAACAATGCACAACAACTTGCTAAAAAAGCTACGATTAATTCTTTTGCACCAATTGTGTTTTTCGCCATTGATTCGCTACTCATATAATATAATACGTAGTTACGTAAATAATTTCGATTTAACTTTATTTCATTCGTTAAAAAGACTTTCTTCTTCTTCTTTCTTCAGTTATGATTAGGTCCTATGCATAGGTTGGAGCCTATTATCATCCACTGGGCATAAACCCAACACCTCGCTCAGCAGTACCTAGAGCTTGCGACCAGTTGACTAACGATGCAAGCCTGGAGAAATTACCTAGTCCTGATGAGTGAACAAATTATGTACCTACGTGGGTGAATGGGAGTCGGGCTGGCTTCAGGCTGTACCGTCACCCAACATTACCAACATAGGCAATATGCTGGTTGAAACCACATTCCGGCTCGCTGCACGTTTGCGTCTGGGCTCTACATCGCTGTCAATACGGTTAAACAGTCGACTGCCTCGGACAACATAGCCTATCCTGCAGCAAGAGCGCTGGTTGGATGACATGGCACGCCAGCATTAACTTCATCATCCGTCGGGCTCTTGTCACCAGTGCGGGTGCCAGCTGTTTTAGAAACCAATGGCTTGGCACGAGACAATGGGAAGAGGTCAGACAGGATTACCATATGCCTTGGAAGTTGGGTAGGCCTTTGGTGTGGGATGCAATCTGTCTCGACACCCTCGCGCCATCCCATCTTCGTAGCACGGCGGGCTGTGCTGGGGCGGCTGCTGCAGGAGCAGAAAACATCAAACGGCGTAAATATAATAATCTAATTGGGATCTATATGTTTGAGCCGTTATTGGCGCTAAAACACTAGGCCTTGGGGTTCGAGTGCTCATCGAATATTTCGGGACATCGCTAAGCAGTTGGTCGATTCTTCACGTGGCCAGAGGGCTGGCTTATTTTTAGCCCAATTAATCAGCATTGCCATCCAAACGTGGCAATGCTGCCAGCCTTTTGGGCACTTTTCCCATTGACAGCGATGCTGAGGAATTTCTCGACACCATATATATATTTTAGTTTTGGTTTGTAAGTTTATTTAATTCTAGCAGCACCCCGCGGTTTCACCCGCATAAGTATCGATCCCGTGGGAATATCGGGATAAAAACTATCCTATGTCCTTTCACGGGACTCAAACTACCTCTAAACCAAATTTCATCCAAATCGGTTCAGCGTTTTAAGCGACTTTGTGCTGCCCGATAGTAAGGTTTGTTTCACTAATATTTTCTCATTTCAAGTGTTGGAATTTGGATACAAACTCTTGTTACCTACCTATGTAGGTATAACCTACATAACAGTACTTGCAGCTCTAAGAAAAAACTCCCTTCAGGGGTAGGTATACAATAACGACATTGATAAATCTCTACTTAGCTACAGGGGCACCAACACTGACTTGAGATTGCAGCTGTGCTACGAGTGCTACGACGTAGCAGCTGGTCAACCGCGCGGGGGCTACGATCACTACGACACGCGGACGTAGCTAAAGTAGGAAAGCTCAACGTGAATCGTGATGTCGTCGTTCACACTACCCCACGCCAACAACCCACCGGCACCGTTGTGAAATGAGCACGAGTACAAGTTTCAACATCGGTAATGGATGGACCCACCGAGTACACACGGCGACACATCAAGCAATTAATTTCCAGTTTTAACTGACCTCGCATTGTATAGGTTTTTGATAAAATCAGAAGTCAGCTTATACTGGTTATGTATAGCTTGATGTGTAGCCGTGCTTACATGCTTGACCGGTACCGCCGCGCCGCCGCGCCGCCCGCGCCCGTGCCGTGAGAAGTAAATCAGATTTTTATAGAGGTTTATAAATAGGTAACAACAATGTAGATTTCAGTTATAGAGCTGGTTTATAACTCACGCGAATTTTCGAAACGCCCTTATAAATAAAAAAAAAAAAACGGTTTAGTTTTTCATGGCATAAAATGGTATCTCATAGATTTTTTTCACAATTGTTGGCAGCATCTCGAATTCTCTACCCGTAAACCAGTTTTGATATTTTAACATGACATATTTTTTTACTTTTGTAATGCTCTATTTCATTAATTATTTTTAATTAAAATATTTTTTACTTATTTAACACAAACTCAACGCAGTGCAAAACGAAACGCGTTTAGCCGCCCGCCATGTTTATTTTGTAAATGTCATTTTTCAATATCACCTTGGTTGGGTTGTGCTGTGGATTGCGTTACTTGTTTTTTTAAATATAAACAATTGTTTCCTACATTATCGATGAAGTCTAATAAAGAAAGCCATGTGAAAATTTCAGTGCGCATAATAAGAAGGACGTCTTACTTCAGAAATATGCTACCATGATGACAATTATAGTGTGAGTGCGGATCAAAGATAATGCCGACAAGATGAAGGTTTTATCGTTGTTATTTATGATTACGACGAGCTGCGGCGTCTCTGTGATCTTTGCTCAAAGCGATAACTGTACTAGAACTAACAGTCGTGGTGATTATAAACTATGTGTTCGCAAGCTATCCGATACTTTAGCAAGTAAATTTAGTGAAATTGTGGTCAAAGAACTAGGCAGCGAGTATACGGCGCGCTTCGAAATCCGGACCGCTTATAAAGTGAGCCGCTACCAAACCTCGGACAATGATGTGTTGACCAGTATCGCTGACAAACTGAGCTACAAGCTATCATCAGCTACAAACATACTTCGCGACATGAACAATGTTATAAGCGACAACAGTACTCCGTCCTTCACACATCCTTGCCCATTCAACTCTATTCGTAAGTCTGTGTTTATTAAAAGTTCCAATGTATACGACAGCCTGCCTTCACAGGATCCAAAGAGTACTATGCTTGGTCGCTTTAAGGATTTAAAAGTTAAGAGACAGTATTTCCTATCGCACATGGACTATGCCACTGATAGAGATTGTGCTACAATGCCCCACTCCAATTTAAGGTACCTGTATCATAAGATTGTGCATCCTGAACCAAAATTGGTGGTGTTTATAATTGATAATAATATGAAAGAAGATTCACTACAACATGCTGTGCATGTTGCTAAAGAAACTGTGTACGCTCTGCAAGACTCAGATATGATAGCACTGAAGATGACGAACATGACAGAATTCCTTAAATTTGAAGATACTTGCAGTACAGATGGGATGTCTGACCTGGGTAATGCCACAGAAAACAATAAACTACTGCTGAAAGAATACTTAACATCTTTAGATATTGCACCTACAAATGTGTCTCCTCTAGCTATTAATAAAGAGCTAAAAAATCTGCTCCTTCAGAGGGATTTACCAAAACACAAGCTATTCATTTTCCTAACAGATACAAAGGTTATGAAGAATGAAACATGGCTCAAAATATTTCCATACTCTTCAAACAAAGATGAGAGCTTAAAGTTTGCCATCGGATTAATTTATGAGAATCAAGCAGATAAAAACAGTTCACTGGGTATACTGCATATTGACAAGTGGCACACACATACAAACAATCATTCTGTTATGAGACTGCACATAAATGACAGTGGAGTGGTTGGGCAAGTTGCTTCTGCCTTTATATCTCTACTGCCTGGTCACTACGGAAGTAAAAAGATTAAAATTGAAGGTCCAGTGTGGGAAGCAACAGAAAGAGACTTCATGATATCTTTAGTGCTACCAACAACAAGTGGGGTGCTTGGACTAGACCTGTATTGGTCAGACCTTGCAGAAGACATTGTGTATTTCAAGGGCACAAATGAAAGAAAAAGAGCTTTTGTGATGGATTTTTCAGGTACAGTGTTAATGCACACATTCTTCCCGAGGCCAGAATCAGCTTCAGATAAAATTAAATTCACGAAACTGGAAAGTGTGGAAACATACACATTCATCACAACTGTAAAGGAAGAAATGTTGGCTAATAATTCAGGCAATTTGACGATGTCTGAACATAACTCTACTAAATCAATTATTTACTCTTGGAAATGGATAGGGAACTTGTATATAGTTTGTATTGTGTCTGAAATGACAGAACCTGCTGTGTTTAACAAAACAAATATATTTTTTACTAGAAGTAACAAGGAGATATTGTTCCACAGGTTGGATTTATTCCCTCCTAAAATGGGCAAAATGTGCAGACATTTCAAACAAATAGCCACTATAGATCAAGGTACTGTGTACTTAAGCCCATCGAGCTTCCAATCACCTTTTACTTATTTATATGACATGGGTGATGGGCAGGAGGCTGTAACATACATGCAGAACTATTTAGCTTATTTAAAAAGTGTTGCCCATGGTTTACTTTCCAATCCTGGTCTTAAGAATGAAATTCAGCAAGATGTTGGTTTTTTGAACTCTATTTTGTCATATTATAAAAGACAACATCTGCATGGACCTTATTCAAAATACATAGTCAGAAGGTATGCCGTGACAGAGAGTGGAGTCCTGGTGATGTTCCCTGGCACGGTGTTAGAGTATGACTACGAGCCAGTGAGGAGGCCATGGTACACATATGCTTTAGAGAATCCTGACAAAATTATTCTAACTCCTCCCAATTTAGATGTTGGTGGAGCTGGCTATGTTGTTTCCATATCTTATGCAGTAAAAAGTTCCTTCTACCCTACTATGGTTGTGTCAATGGATGTTACTATGGGCTTTCTGTACAAGCTTCTCATAGATAGTATGCCTCTTTGTGCCATGTCTTATGTTAAATGTTTTATCATGAATAATAAGGGCTATTTAGTGTCACATCCTGGACTTATGGATCCAAATAGCTCTGGTCCCATTGAACAACAGCATATCACTCATAAGGAATCTATGATTGCAATTGACATGTTGAATCATAAGGGTTTCGTTACAAAAAGACTGTGTAATAATTTCTATGATAAAACAATACAGAGATTTTACGAATTTAATACTTCTCTACCTAATGTGCTCTCTAATGTCGTATCAGGCGATCATTGTGTTCATTATTATATTGCTGCTATTCCAGGCACCAATGCGTTCATTGGCCTAGTCAACGCGTCGTGCAGCGTAGGCGCTTTCTGCCCCTGCAGTATGGTCGACCGTCTGTGTCTAAATTGCAATCGCATGGAGCAAACTGAGTGCGAGTGCCCATGTGAATGCAGCTCAGAACTTTACGAGTGTCCCAACTCGAACGTGTCACGTTTCAATCTAGAGATACCCCTTTGTGGGATGATGCTAGAGAACAACAACCATAAGTCGCATTACTTTCACAACTTTGCAGAGAATTTGAAATCCTGTTTTGATTTTCAGTGCGAAACCTATCTGTCGCATTCTTCCTGTTTAGGCGTTCTTGGTTGTGAATGGTGTCAAATAGACGCCGACGGTAGGACACCACTGTCGGCACCGTTCTGTACTTCTCAATCAACATGTTTCAATGGCGTGTTAGGCGCCGTCACACCCTACGGGGAGGGCACTCTTGGCCATATCAATAGGGATGCTTTTGGAAACTACTCGGCTATTGGGCCGATAGCTGGTTGTATAGTCACCGCGAGCTTAGTCGTAGCTGTTGCCATATACTGCTACAGGCAGAATGTCACTACAGCCAGTTGCCATAATTTATATGTAGATGGTCCAGCAGAGACCTGGCATGATGCAGATGTTCAAATGAGTCACCTGCAATCTGACGACATGCATGACCAGTCTGGTCAAGATAAGTTGTTGCCAGCCATGGAGATAGAAGCTCCTATATCACCATACAGGGTTGTGACCGGATATAGGAGACCACACACAGCTGGTGGTTCTGATCATGGGTACTCAACCATGACTCCCCATGAAGACTCAGAGGCTACTGGGTTCTCAGTGAATGAACCAATTGTGTTATCAGATGACACCAAGTCTGATGTTAGTTGTCCACTGCCAGCAAAGATAAAGCCAAGATTAAAAGCTAATGATTTAAATATAACTGTCCTGCCATGTGGTAAGAACAGTATAATAGCTCCCGTTACTGTGCACAGACATATGGAAGCGTCGTAATGTTTAAGTCCATTAAATAAATCTACCTCTGTGTATATAAATTACAATTATGTATTAATTAATGTGTTTATTTTTTATTGTGATGAATTTTATTTGCTAACAGTTTTATATGTTCCAGTTTTCTTGATCAAGTACTTAGCTTTAATAATTGTTCAATATGATACAGTTAGTAAGTTTACTTAAATATTTGGTGCTCTTTATGTACTTTGTTAAGTATAAGAATCATTTTATAATTTTATGATGATATAATTATTATTGACTATTGATGTTCCATGCACGATAAACTAATCTGCAGCAGAAAATGTATAAAATGATTTTGGTCTAAATAGATAATTTGTTAAATACTGGGTACTTAATCTTATCTTTATAAGAAAATCTTACTACTTGATTGTAACCGCCTCATTTAGATCACAATAACAAAGCCTTTATGTTAGTGTTTTGAAGTGTTGTAATAAGTTATCGCGTTTCATACTAATACTGGCAGCTCATTGATAAACTTAGTAAGTATGCTAAGGTAAACAGAATTCAGGTTGTATAATACAGGTCTATTAGCAATACGTAAGTTTTATATGTTGTATTTTCTGTGTTAGCTTATAAGACGATATATAAATTAATTTTTGATAAAAACTAAAGTGCCAGTGCCTCCTGTATTATTAAGATAAGCAAACTTATTTTTAAGACTGAACTTGATGTTGGCATTTATTTGATGTAATAAATTTTCTTTTATAACATTCTAGTGGTTTCAATTGGACACAGTTGATAATAATTTGAGAAATAGGTAGTTAGGTACTAAAAATGACACGAAACCGAGAGGGAGTGATCCTCCAAATCTTGAAACAACGTGCTTTAGTAAAAAGGCGTGTAGGTATTTAATCAAACTTCAAATAATTCCCATTTTGCTTTCCTTAAAATATTATTGAACTCTCAAATATAAAGAATGCGCCTCTTTTTGTGAACCTCTAATAAAGGAATTAGGATTTTGGGGTCCTATAAAAATACTTACCCTTTGGTCGCATTATGTCCAACTGTCCAATTCTCGATTGGTCCAGTTCGCAATTGGTACCTGTAATGCCGGGGCCACACCAACGGGAAACGCCGATAATTATCGCGATAAGTTGTGGCTGCGCCTACGGGCCTACGGTAATACGGTTAATGTCCATTATAGCGATAATTATCGGCGTTTCCCGTTGGTGTGCCCGCGACCAACTTGGTTGTAGCACTCGCCGACTGCTACCGCGGCAGTGTTCGCGCACTGTTTGCCAGTTCTGATCTAACCTAACCCATGGCACTAACTTAGTCACTGCGACCAATTCGGCTCGCGCGTGGTCACAGTTCTAAGTACCTAACCCATTTGATCCAGAAAATTGAAAAGTGGCTCATTTATTTTAAAAAAAGCATGTACATCATTAGAAGGTCCGTAAGTTTTAGAGGACCAGTTATATATAAATTTCGTTTAATAAAACAAGTAATAACCTTAGAAATTATTTATTTAGAATTTGATACATGACTTCTACAAAATTATCTGTTCTTTCATACTACAATCACACTTACGTTCAGAGAATATTTATGTAGTCGTGATTTATCTATTTATATTAATATGGATATTTGCCAATGCCTTCGAAATACGACAATGCACCTTAACCCCACGTCCGAACCAAAATGATCGGTCGCGCGAATACTCTATCATCGCGTTCATAATGTCACTCAAGTGCTCGGAAAACCGGAAGGCACCCTTCGCGCCGCAATTGATTTGGTTAGGACCCGCGGGGCAATTGCGTAACACTTTATCAATCGGAATCGGTTTCATTTTGACAGTTCAACAACATTCATTGCGTTATTTACGTGTTGAGCAGACAAATTTTTCGAACTTATGAAGCAATGGATTAGCAATTGGCTTCGAAATGATTCTGATTCCGATTAATAGTGTGTTACGCAATTAGGGTGCCGGTCTAACATAAACAGTAGTAACAAAGTTATTCATCTTCAAATCGTATATGCGTGTGCGTGGGCTGCGGCGAGGCGGGCGCTAGCGCGCGCGGTGTGGGCTGCGTGTGGTGCTGCGCCAGCAGGCGGCAGCGCCCGCGCGGGCGCCGGTGGGCGATGGCGCTCTCAGCGCGCGACCACTGTTCCTGCTCCTCGGGGCCCGACAGAATTCGCGCGTGGTTGCCGGCGTTTTTACAGTACTGGAATCAAACGATTCATTAATTATTATGATGTCCTACTGTACGGACACTGTAAATGTTGCCTTTCCTAAGTTCTTTATTAATTCTGTCAATATATGGTTTTGGTGATAGGTAATACGGGCGGGTGTCCGCAACTCCATGTTAAAGCGCGTATTTTGCGTACGGGTCGGAAAATCGATTATTCGATCCACATCAGTTCCTCGAGGAAGGCCAGCAACGCCTTAGTGTTACTGACAATCTCACGGACGGTACATGGGTTACATAATGTGGTTTAGTAGTAGCAGTTAGGCACATGTTCCACTGCCGGCGATTAGAGCTAGGAACTAAAAATGATTTGTTTGATTGCCAGAGTTCTCCTCGTCGGCGGTGTGACAGGTCGGGCCGTTTTAACAGTTACGTCGAAGTAAGATACTTACCTCTTCTGCTGATTTCGGAGTATCGAATCTGATAATTGCTTCTGACTGTCCCTCTTTCACATCAACGTGTAATGCGTGTATATTGCTCCTGATCTGTACATGAAAGAATAAAAAAAGTAAGAAATAACAATATTATAGAATGGATTTCTGGTTAGTAATATGATACTATGGTATATCTACCAGAAATATTGTACAATACAAATCGTTACTAACAGTTCGGCTTTGTAGAGTGTTGTAAAGTCATGCTATTTACGCCTGGGTACTAATTCGCCACAATTTCAAATCTTCCACTTACCGTTCTTTTTGTGAGCCTCACATCTAAGCATGGCTCCGGCAGTATCTCTTTGACGAATAGACCTGGCACTTTCTCTATAGAGGCAATGCCTTTAGGGGCGTCTACTTGACCGGAAGGCAAAGCTGTAATCAGTGGAAATCACGTTTTAAAACAAGGTTTTTTTTTAAAGTGCTAAGTTTTTTTATTAATTTTCCTAACATGGCAAAATGGTTACATTGTTATATATATTAATAATAAAACTGAAGAGTTTCCTTGTTCGAACGCGCTGAAATTACCAATAGAATTTGAAAATATATTTTTACAGTAATCCCAAATTAATAATGCGCATGCAGATCTTCGCTAATTGTCATATTCCCGGAAACACCCGAATCATTGAATCGTAAGAGCCTTAAACAATGCACTTGCTTAGGTACTCACTTAACCACTCACATATCGTCTTCCGACGCTCGGGGAATACGACCGTTGCCGAACAGTGACGAAGATTTCTATGCGCATTATCACTTTGGGAGACCCACCCAATTCTTGAGGAAGGTTATAGTTATAGGCTATTTGATATTTTGGACTTAGGAGCCGAGCAAAAAGAAAAAAAAAATCAGAATGAACGCTAGCGAAAACGAAGTAAAAGCGGAGGAGGGTGGTACTGGAGAACAAGAAATTTCACGCAGACGAAGTCGCGGGCAGACTAGTGGTTGAATAAAATGACTGGCTATAGAAAATATAATGAGCTGCATTATTATGACAATAAGTATGTCTCAGAATAAGTATTATTCACCTGGTTCAACTTCAACAGATGGCGCAGCGGGCGCAGGAATACTGGAGTACTGATGTTTATTATTATGCAAGTTAGTTTTCATCTCCTTCATATACTTTCTTTGCAGGTTCAAGTATTTATTCCTCAGCGCTTTCCATTCTGCCTTGGATAACACTTGTAATCCCCACAGGGCGCCTCTGGGAGCCTCGTTTTTAGTCAGGTTGTTTTTAGCCTTGCTGCGTTCTTTCGCAGTACGCTTTCGAGTCTTTTTTTTTCTAGGCGAACCGCCAGTTTCTTTACCTTCATCGTGACTGGTCATTTCATCCTTTGATTCTAGGTCTAACAGTTTATTTTCCTGAAGGAATAATAATATTATTTTAAAACATGTGTGGTCAGGTCAGTGCGCAATACTCGCACGCACACACACTCACTCTTATAGAAAAGAAAGAGACAGAAAGAAATAAAGTCCAAATTCCAAAAGTATCCATTTTTTAAAACAACAAGATGTTTATTTTAGTACTCACTTCTGTTGGAGTAGTTACACTTGCTACGCTCTTAGTCTCCTCCTGAAAAAGTGATTAAAATATGTATTAATATTATTTCATGTCAAAGGTCCAAACTAGTAAAGCCAACTATAGATTACAATAGAGACATCCTTTTTTACAAAACATTGTTTTTGCTTTGTAATAATTATAGAAGTAAATCAGAGACAGGGTTGTCAATTCTTTTCAGGGAAGTATGTCAAAATGTCTCTGAAAAGATAAATTTATTCATCTATACAAATAAATAAAATTGGGGTGTCTGTTTGTAATATTAGGTCCTTACATATGAAATTGGCGTTTTTCGTACTGGCCACTTTAATCACGAATTTCTCCTCTTTGGTAAGGAATTCCAAATTCAAATTTATACAGCTATTTACTCATGTATTTGTGCTTCGATGACCGTCATTCATTTGTTTTTTTTCTTCTGTTTTTTCTGTTTGCGTCACTCATTTTACAAAATGGAAAATTTAAAATATCGCATTATTTACGAGTACGAGTTCCGCCGTGGCACTAGTGCTGCGGAAACGACTCGAAGGGTGAATGATGTGTATGGCGGTCATGTTGCAAAAGAAAACACAGTTCGTTTTTGGTTCCAACGTTTTCGTTCTGGAAATTTCGACCTGCAGAACAAGCCCCATGGACGGCCTGAGACCCAAGTTGATAATGGAGAATTGAAGGCTATTGTGGAAGCGGACCCATCGCAAACCACGTCCGAGTTAGCTGCAGGCTTCGATGTTAGTGATAAAACTGTTTTAATTCACTTGAAGCAAATTGGGAAGATTAAAAAGCTTGAAAGGTGGGTACCTCACGAATTGACTGAAGCAAACCGGCAAACGCGCGTCGACTGCTGCGTTACATTACTTGAATTGGAATGTCTTAGACATCCTCCGTACTCCCCGGACCTTGCTCCAACAGATTACCATTTTTTTCGCAATTTGGATAACTTTTTGCAAGGGAAAAAATTCAACTCCGATGGGGCAGTCCAAATCGCCTTCAAAGATTTTATTGATTCCCGTCCGACTGGTTTTTTTAGTAAAGGGATCAATGAACTACCTATAAGATGGCAAAAGTGCATTGAAAACAATGGTTCATACTTTGATTAATTAAATATATTATATTAAAAAATATTCGACTTTTTGTTCCTTCCATACAAAACGCCAATTTCATATGTAAGGACCTAATATTAAAATAACCGCTTTTTACTAAATGCATATGGATGTATACACTGTACATATACCAAAAAAACATTTTTTAAATTTTTGTCTGTCTGTTTGTTCCGGCTAATCTCTGAAACGGCTGGATTGATTTTGCCGGGACTTTCACTGGCAGATAGCTGATGTAATAAGGAGTAACTTAGGCTACTTTTACTAAAAAAAAAATACTTTTAGTTAGGCCAGCTAGTCTCAGCTATACTCACAGTAGGAGTATCAACCCTCTTCTCACTATCGGACTCACTTCCCAACTTCAACTCCAAAGTCTTCTGTAGTGTCTTTTTGTCCTTCTTTTTCTTCTTCTTTGGTGGTTCACATTCTTCTTCAATCTTCTTTTCAGGCATGATGGTTTCATCTGATGGTTCATCTACTGAGAACATCTTTATGGAAGACAGATCTTCAGGAGGCATGCAAGTGGGAAGCTTGCAACCCATTTTGGTAAATGTGGTGATGCATTTTTGAGCATCTTCTGGCCTTTTGAATTCTATGAATGCAAAACCCTGTAATGTTGGTGAAATTGATACAGTATTAAGTAAAAATCTGACAATATTTCAGAAACCTGATGATGTAGAAGAAGAATACATTTTTAAAACCAAGAATAAACAACATGTATTAACCAATTAACCTTTTAACCGCCCGACTTTATATCAGTAACAGTGCCCCCAGCGCCAGAAAAAAAAAAAAACGAGAAATAAATACCGATGAAACGAGCTGTGATGGTGTAATAATAATACAGATTAAACGAGCTGTGTTATTTGGTCGTATATATACGACTCTGGCGGAAAGGACACGAAAATATTTGTCGGATTAATCCGACATAAGCGGTTAAAAGGTTAATCTGTATTGTTAGTTACATAGTTATCTAAACTGTCTAACAATTTGTTGCTTTCAGTCTAAATTATTTGTTTTTTTTTGTTTGCCTGTACTGTCCCACTGCTGGGCAAAGGCCTCCCCCAAATCCTTCCAGGAACTCTATTCCTGCACCACCTCCAACCAGCCAACTAACTAATATTATGAAGAGAAGAAAGGAGAATGACAACCAATGGGCCCCTAGTTTTGGTGCCGTGTCAAGACTATTTACTTCTCAAAAATTAAGTCGTATTTTTACATGTTTATGTTTATTTTATCGACATTTCTTTTACCCTAGCATTGGAAAACAAAATTAACATTTATTTTATTGAATTTATATCAGTTCCGCCATTAAAACTTAACCTGAATGTTGCCACACGACAGACTATACTATGTCAATTTAATAATTGTAATCGATTAAAAATATCGATATTTTACTAATCCTCTGACTAAAATGACCGGAGATAGGCTACAATAGCTTTTCTCCCGTCGTAATCTAGCTAACACTCTCATGTAACTGATTAGGCGCGAAGTAGACGACAGGCGGGCTTAAATAAAGAAAATAAAAGTAGTAAATAAACTTAAAAAAAATATTATCGGATGTTTCATGGTATTTCCTACTGTTAGAAATATTCTGCTACATTCATACCTGATTAGTTTCTTAATAAACAAAAGTTAGTACCACAGACATTATTGTGGTTAGTACTCAGGTTAGTACCTCCCATACATACCTAAATAGAGTTTATAATTATCTTTTTAATTATGTGAATAATATTATTTATAACTCTCCAAGGCTTTCGATCTTGTTTCGTACGATGTCCTCTGGAGAAAGATGGGAGACAGGGGTATACCCGCGGAAATATGTGGGCTATTCCAGTATTGGTATGGTAACCAAGTCAATCAGGTGAAATGGGATGATACAGTCTCTGAGCAGTATAGGTTGGAGTGCGGAGTGAGGCAGGGTGGTCTGACGTCTCCCAGGCTCTTCAACCTCTACATGGATGACCTGATAGTCGCACTCAGCAGCATGCGTGTCGGATGCAGTGTTGATGGGGTTAGAATTAACAACATCAGCTATGCAGATGATATGGTGCTGCTGGGTCCCTCGGCGGGAGCAGTCAGAGAGATGCTTAAAACGTGTGAGACCTACGCTGCCGCACATGGATTAAAATATAATGTAAACAAATGTGAGTACATGGTATTTGAGGTCAGAGGCAAACGCCGTGGAGATGGGCCCGAGTTGCTTATGGATGGGTCACAAATTAAGAGGGTGTCAACTTTTAAATACCTTGGGCATTGTCTTGCCGCTGACCTCAGGGACGATGTGGACATTGAGAGGGAGCGCAGGGCTCTAGCGGTACGGAGCAATATGTTGTCCCGTAGATTTGCGCGGTGTACAAACCAAGTAAAAGTAACACTTTTCAAGGCTTATTGCCAAAGTTTGTACACGGGCAGTCTATGGGTCAATTATGCTAAGAGATCGCTGGATGTCCTGCGCGTCCAATATAATAATGCTTTCAGGATGTTGTTGAGGCTGCCTCGTTACTGTAGCGCGTCAAACATGTTTGCGCAAGCCCGCACCGACGGCTTCTATGCACTTGTGCGCAAAAAAACGGCGTCGCTACTGAGGAGAGTCAGGGGTAGTCATAACAGCATCCTGAAAACTGTAGCCGAGAGCTTCGGCGCTCCGATTATACAACAGTTTGTGCGGAGGTTGATTTTTACTAACACTAGGCAATAAGTTTTTAATTTAATACTAACACTATATGGATTATTGATGTTGTCCGAAATAAAGTTTATTCTATTCTATTCTATAACAAATCGATTGGGTAAATCGATTACCAAAATATTTAACATGGTCACACTTAGACAGATCTAACATAGGGTGTGTTCCGAGTTATGACTGCAATCAATATTATCGATTTGAGCGTGCTCAAACTCGTACCGAATTAGGTTTAACCTATAATACATAATATCTTGCAAGAGAAGAAGTTATGTAGTGTTTTCTAAATTCTGGAATCAATATTAATACATAAACATTATTATTATTTTAATTTCAAATACTTATGTTTAAAACAAAAAACAAACTTGTTTTATAACCTCAATTTCATCACCCGAAAAAATAAGATTTCTCTTAAACTAGGGTGAATAATTGAAAATCAATTTCACGATATGAAAAGGTAATTCCAGGTCTACAAAACCAAGTTAAAACCACCGTGACATGCGAAATTTTTTAGGGGCCCAAAACTCCTAACAGAATGGGCAATGTCCTTTAATTTATTGTATGTTTGTTTATTACAATTTCACGCTAAAACAGCTGATTAAGATGAAATTTGGCACATGGGTAGACCATGACCGGAATTGCATTAGGACATAGAATAACTTTATCCCAGTATTCTCATAAGATCGAGAAAGAGATAGAGCGATAAATAAACATAATGTAGGTTTACCTTTATTTTTTGGGAGTTTTTAAACTTAGGCAATGATATGTAAGCAACATGGCCGTAGTCTGAGAACACTCGCTCCAGCCATTCTCTGCTGGCCGTGACTGGGATTGACTCCACATACACTGTCCTTGAGTCTGCATCATATGGTAGAACAGGAGTCTTTCTCTTCACCTAGAAAAGTTTAAATAATATTCATATTGTTAACACACTCAGAGGTTATACTTAATGAGGCAGAGGGCCATCTTAGAAATGAAATGATGTTTTATTCTATGAAATGAACTATCATTTATATAAACTATATTTTTTATCTTGTTGCCTTTTAATATAACAATAGTTATGACGACTGCAAGAGTGGGATGGCATAAGAATGAAAATGAGTCCTATAGATGAGGGCCCTTCATAGACATGCAGACAGGCTCTACTAATTAAAGAGGTTTTAACATAAATACTACCTTTAATTTGTCCTCTGATAAATCCAAGAGCGTGGAGTTCTTCATAGCTTTCGCTATGTCGTTAACATCCTGCGTCAACGAACGAACTTTATTGAATTTGAGGAACATTTCTATGGGCACATAAGGATCTTTTTTCACAAGATCTCCCAAAAATCTATCCTTTGTTAAGTTAGCGTCGCTAAAGTAGAACTCCATTTGTTTTAGAATATTGTCGTATACTTGTTTCTTACGGTGCCGTATTCGTTTTCTAGGACTGTGTTCATGTTTTGCTTCTTGATCGACAACTTCGGCAGTTTCTGACTCTGACATGGTACAGCAAAAACCAATAGAAACGATGTATTTTCAACGTCACACAGTTTGTATGGATTAGTTGCTGTTAATAGCGTTTCTATATTATTTATCTAACACAAATAATTATTACAGATGAAATTTCGCTCGCTTATCCGGGGAAGTAGGCAAACCAAACTGCCAATTTTGACAACGTCACTTTTGACAGCGGATTTTTAAGTGTTGTGCCATGTATTCGAACCAATTAGGCGACTTAAACCGAGTTTCATCGATATGAAAAGTTACGAGTTTAACAATTCTATTCACACCCAGTTCATGGCATAACCCTCCCGTTGCCCCTATGTCGTCGATTTTGATATTTCTTTAAAAGATTTTCACATCTTTCGGGTTCCCTTCACGTCTTACTAGTATTATAAATGTAAAAGTTTGTATGTTTGATATTAACTCCTAGACGACTCATCCTACTAATAGCGCCAAAACGGCTGAACGGATTAGAATTAAATTTAGCACCAGTTTATATCCTGGATTAATACATAGGGTAATTTTTATCCCGGTAAATAACATGACTACAATAATAATTATAAAAGCCACGCAGACGAAGTAGGAGGCTTAAGCTAGTAGTATAAGTTTTAAAATAGCCAAGCCAACCCGTCTTGAGCAAGTGGGGTGATCAATGCTCGTTAGCTCGTACCTTCTCTATATGAAAAGTAGTGTAAATAGCGTAGCTAGACTAGCTAGCTACTACCGGGATAGGTTAAATTTTTGTGTGATTTGATTATGAGAATTTAAGGGCGAGCGAAGCGAGCTAGAATACTGGACCAGCCGGACTCAGACTGGCTTGAAATTGGAATTGGGCTTTTATCTGATCTATACGACACACTAACTTAGATCTGCACGGCTGCCTGTCCGCACTGGAGCGCAGCTGCGTTCTGCGTTTTGTAGTGTGGATCATAATATAATATGGATGAAGAAGTATTATTTTTACTAGAAAAAAAAACTCGAACTAGTTTGAGAACCCCATTCCCCGCGTGGGGCGCCCGCGCTCCCGCGCACGCGCTGCGTACACACTGCGTGCAACCACTTGTATGAACGAGCTATGGCATGAATTGCCCGCGCGCTCCCCGCGTGCTGGCCGCACCGAGCAGCGTACATATGTATAAGTTCGCCACGCCGCGCCCGCCCCGCGCTCGTTCCCCAGTCTGGCCAAATACGAAGTGTTCAGAAAATGTGTGCGCTGTGTTACGCAGTGTGGATCATATATTATTAGGCTTTTGAGGGATAACACCATAAAAAAAATGTAGTAAAATATTTTTTTAGGTGATTTCAATAAAACATTATGTATTTTTAATGGCAACATTGTACTTTTCACAGCCACACGATTACTAGTGATGTAATGATAAAATATCGAGAAATAATGAAATAAATATTTTTTTAGCTTTTGATTTATTTTATATTTTCACTGTAAAAGCAGTTGATGGGTAAATTAAATTGTTATGGAAGATAGTGGAAAGAAGATTATACAGCTCAGCTGAAATTTTTAAGTCCAGTAAAAATACAATAAAAACCATGTATTGTTATACTTATTTTTCTATCCTATCATTCTCCTCGGTAACAACAACAAAAACCGACCGAGTGTACAATGCGTGCCGGCCCAAGCAGAGTAAAGGTTTCCGTAGTTGGGTTGGAATAAGTTTATATTTCATAGTATTTTTCGAAAAAAAAATTTAGTTGTTACTGCGGTTTGACTTGGAAACATTCCATAGCTCAAAAACTATGTACAGACGCCAACACATCAAGCTACTACAATCTGTAAAATATGTAGATTTTCAACTTTATCGCTAAAGCATAAGCTTCAAAGTTGAATGGGAAAATTTTACAGTTTCAGGTAGCTTGATGTGCTGGCGTCTGTACTAACATTAAAAAAAAACCGAGTGTGCTTATGACCGACACGACACGACTCAAGTGAAACTTCAAACGTATTTGGCTATGAGAGGAAGAGAGAAAGAAAATGTGCGCGCGCACTGCTTTCTCTTGCTTATATCCCCCACTCAACTCTAGTTCGCCTCGCCCGATCACAGTTTTCGTAACGCTTACGTCACGCGTTCGCCAGCTTACTCCCCAAGTCAAGCGTGCGTAAAGAAGTTTCACTTCAAAAGTCAGTAAGAAACATCATAATCTATTTTAATTTGTGGGCTAAATGGCAAAAACAGTACCATAAAAAATGCGAAATACTGAACTCTTTTCTTCACGCTGCTGATAAAAGATATGCTTGTAATTATTTAATAAATGCAGTTTTTATCGATTTCACTTAGCATTTCGATTTTTTTCGACGACGATTATTACTGGTTTTATCGATATAATTTTGCTGCATCACTATGGTTCTTAGTACATTTTGACATTCTGGATTTTTGGTGGTCTCGTCGAGATAGAGTATGTGGGAAAAATTATTGTTTGTTAGTAATTAGGCAGGTGTTATTTATCGCGGATAATGTTCTAATATGTTAGTCATTATTGGTTTAGTATCAAATTGTAGTTTGTCTGCATTCACTCGGTGTTCGTCTGTTGAGCGTGCCATTCATATATTTCTCAGATAGATCTGTGCAGAGAGAGGAAGATGACGGTTTTCATCTACAATAGTGATATTATTTCCGCATAATTGTGTTTATTATTCACGATGACTACAATTACGAGGTCTGCTAGAGTCAGTTTGAAGCCGATTGAAGTGCCGAAGGCTTTACAGGAGGGAGAAAAGTTCATCAAGTGGGATGAGGTATTTTTTTTACTTGCTATTATATTTTTTTAGTTTTGATATTGTTACTTTTGTGGTACCTTCATTAAATTTCACATTTGTCTGCTTTATTAAATGTAGGTAAATGTGTGCCTTTGTAATATAATTACATTCAAGGCAAATTTTCTGATTAGAATCTAATAAGTACAGGTATAATTTTATGCATTTATTTACTTTTTTATCTATGTTTTTTATATACTTTTCCTATGGTGTAATTTTACACATGTCTGTGTGTGAATATATACTTTTTTTATAGATAAAAAATGCATGATTATTTTACCCAATAGTTTTTGTTAATCCAAGTTATTAGTAACACCATTTAGAAAATAACACAATTAAGATAAGATGAAGTTGATTGATTGGTAGAAAAGTTGAGTATTTTTTAATGAGCTACAATATGAATGGAAAATTAACAATTAAAAATCTCTTATCAGTTTAATTAACACTTGTCAGTTCTGATGCAAGATAATATTATCATCTAATAATTATGGTAGTTGCCAGGTGGTGTTCTATTCCAATTGTTTATTGTGATAACCTGATTGTAAACAAAACAATCTGGCTTATCAATCAATGCACTCAAACTGCAGTGATTAAGTTCACCTTTTATGTTGCAGAAAGTTTAATAAATAAAATGTTAACGAAAGTTATGAATATTCAACACAATATGTTTCTCACTCAATGTGTACTTGTTTGTTTAGGACTCTGGTACTGGTCTGCCAGTCACCCTGCGGGTGGACCCCAAGGGGTTCTTCCTGTACTGGACCGACCAGAACATGGAGGTGGAGATGCTGGACATTGCCACCATCAGGGATGTCCGCACTGGAGGACATGCTAAAGTTCCAAAGGTTAGTTCAACTCTTCTTCTTGTTCTATTCTTCTTTATATTACTCCATCATTCGCCTCTAACTTAGTCTGGAGTTGTGGTGAAGTTCTTTTCATGTCTTTTATATTTAATAAATCCTGCAATTCTACAAAGTAGGTAATTATTATTGTCAATATTGTTATAATGTTATTGTGATACTTACCACAAATAACATTACATTTTTTAAATGTGTAATATTCAAGGTATACAGGGTATGCTGCATGTTTTCATTAAAAATATAATTAAATGGAACAGCCCTTTGTTCTGCAATAACACTATAATAACTTAATATTATTACATAAACATGCATCGCCTTTTGAACCACTTGTGGCTATAATGGAAAGTGGGTACTTAAGTATCTACATAGTTAAGAGCATGTAGGTTTTGTTCGCGTGCCGTGTGACCGTGCCACGTTCACGTGTGACGGCGGCGTTTCGGTGGGTACCTAATATGTATGTTTATTACGCGCCCTGTTGAGTAGTGGAACTCCTTGCAGAGTCAGGGCCATCCAAAAAGATTTAATCAAGTCAAATCTAGGTTACTCCTAAGGCGCGTAATTGAAGACCTCAATTAATTGAAGACATCGCTTAAAATCTGGTGATATAACCATCAAACTTGACCCACCTTGACCCAAGAGATACAATAAGGTCGCGTAGCCGCTGTTACCGACGGCAATTCTTTTTCTTTCTCGACGTATTCATTCATGTAAAGGTCGTGTCTGGCCTGCAAGACCTTCGTTTAGTCGTTCTTCCAATGCCTGAGATCCTTATCCTTCATGAGGTCCTTATGCGCCTTGACTAGCGTGATGCTGAGATGCTAGCCGCCAGTCAGGAACCAGAAAATGTCCAACAAGTGGCTTATCTTTTACGTGTAACCAACTAATCTCATTCAGTCAAGTGGAACGAGAAAACTATACGTATACAGTACAGTCAAAAAGTTTCGCGTCTCAAAAAAGTCCAATTGACGATAAAACCGGGATTGCACGCCAACTTTTGCAATTTGTTTTTTCAGTCTTCAAAACAACCGCTAGTTTAATATGTCAAATTATACTTCTGTGCAGGTTCTTCCAACGAAACAAATCTTGGCTCTCGTAACGTAGAATTAAATTACCTTCGATTATTATTCGTGACGTGCTCTAAACTAAGTTCTATCAGGCAAATCGGATCCTGGCACAGTGCCGGAAAGTCTCAGGACAAAGAAGATGAAGAAGGCTGAAAGAAATATTTTTTCTTGTTAACCTGGCCCAGGGTCCTGGCCGTATGCCAGACAGGCCAACTTTGAGACTAAAACTTCCACTTTGGGCAGAAGTTTTGGACGTTTAAATTTTCCGTTAGCTGCTTACATATGCGAACCTCTAATAAAGATAAAATAGCGTGATTAATAATCGCTTCTGGCTACCGAGGATCAAATCTAACCTTATAAATTGCAAACGTATGCAATATTTACGACCAAAGTTTTGGCTTGTTACTGAGATTGAACTCAAAATTATAAATCTTAAATATTGTGATACAAAACTACGTTACTTTCATATTTTGGGCGGGGTTCGAATGGCATCGATATCTTGCGTCGTTTCCAGTGGTTCACAAACTTGGCAATGCTCACAAGTACTCAGATTTCGAGTTCTACTTCTGTCCGATTTAAATACGATAAAGTGGAGACAGCCCGCGGCCGTCTAGCAATTAACAAAAATAATTGCAGACTTGAAACTTTGTCAAGTGTCGTAATTATATTTACATTAAGTTAAGTAGGTATGCTTATTTCATTCCATTAAAAAAAATAACACTATTTTTCGCGGCGTTTTCCCACAAAGTGCTCTAAACGCTGTGAAAGGTAAAACCTAATGAATTCTTAAATAATTCCGGTATTGATCACCGCTAAAAATAAAACGTATCAATCGACACGCGACCTTCCAGAATTTGGTCAAATGGCTAACTTATTCACATACTTTTAGCATTTATAGTAAAACTTGGTAACCTTTCTGAAAGTATAGATTTTCAAAAAGTTCCGAAGCTTTACGTTGCTATACGTATGTAACAGTATCGCTCGTGGAGATTTAACGTCGTCATCATCGTTCGTTTTATACCGTAGTCCGCAAAGTAATTTCTTTTTAGTATCAGCTAGTCGGGCAGTGTCAACTTTGACGTAAGTACTTAATTGAGGTGATCAGATCGCATAAATTCTGCATGGAGAGTCAAAGTCCTGGATCCATACAGTCCATAGGTACTGCTACTATATACTTATTTGCGTAGGTACTTATGTATTGTTCTTTATCCTGAAAGTACTTAAGGTAATTCTAGTGTTTAGAAACTTCTACACAATGCGAGGAAAGTAAAACTAAACTTGGAACAATTTCATTATTTGAACAATGAAAGTTATTCTAACTTAAGCTTTCAAATATGCCTAACCACCCAAATTATTTGAACACAAATACACACAGTATACTACCCGCACTTTGTTAATTAACTAGCTGTGCCCCGCGGTTTAACCGCATAAGTCTCGATCCCGTGGGAATATCGGGATAACAAGTTTCCTATGTCTCAATCCAGGTCATGATCTACCCATGTGCCAAATTTCATCCAAATCCGTTTAGCCGTTTTGGCGTTAAAGCGTAATAAACAAAAGTATAAACAATGTAATCTTTTCTCTTTATTATACTTAGATAAAGTGGTCATCAGGTAAGCTGTTGACATAAATATTGTCAGCTAGGTTATTCATTAAGACGTTTCGTGTTATGAAACCATAAAGTGTCAATATCGTGTATAGGTGTAGCGGCGTGGCCTGTGATGTGGTGCCGTAACGGGACATAAAATTATAGGGCGCGGTAACTTATAATTTAACTAACACTAATACTGCCTGTCGAAGCTTCCCTCACCTAATAACTACCCTTCTTTACGAGTGTCAGTTCACTAATGACATCTGCCAAAGCTTTATTTGATTTTAGTAATATGACGTGGTAAAATAGTAGAAAGAGTAAGTTCTAATGTCAAAAACTACTTGTATTAGCTCAGCTCGGTGTGAACTTTGTTCAACTACCACATGGTATTTGCCAAAGATACCTATAGCGTAATCACAGGGCACAGGCCTCCTCTCTATGAGAGGGAGCAGGCCATAATCCACCACGCGGGTCCAGTGCGGGTTGGTGGATGTCACATGCCTTCGCTTTTTGGTTCTAAGACATGCCCGTTTCGTCACGATGTTTTTCTTCACCGTTTTGAGAGCAGTATTAAATACACAAAGTAAAATGCCTGACTGGGTTTGAACTCACGACCTACTCGTAAGTCGGAGCCGATACCGCTGGGTCAGCACTGCTCTTAAGAGTCAAGATAATGTATAGTTGACATATCAATTCGATGCCTGCTAAGGCCTTTATTTGATCACGGAAACATGAAAGCATTCAGCTTCCTCAAATGTACCACAAACGACGTGTGTGTAACTGCACGGAGACTGATCTGTCTGCCCCTGATTAATGAAGCTCTGAGTGAGTGACAGGTACCACAGTTGCAGCAGACAAATCACCTAACAACTTACTAGAACCACATTTGGTTTCGGGCAGCGTTAAACGACGCGAGAAGAATATTGGCACTGTGGTCACCAGTCTGCTTGCCAAGCGAGGTGATGACTAATTCACGCTTACCGAGTAATAGTAGAGAGACATTTCTATTATTTTGTTGTTTCCTTATTCTGTTGATGACAAACTTAAACTCTAATGATTCAGCTATCAGTTCGCTCGTTATATTTAAAACGGCATTTCAGCTGTATTAACAAAAAACTTGGCGACAAAATTAGACCATTAATATCATTTGCTTATCGCCTGTAATTAATTACGGACTAGCGCTGGCGCTGTGGCCCTATCATATTATGTGTAATAGCTTATGTGGTTAAACCATTTTTCAAACTTAATTAATGGGTTTTAACATACACAGAATTAGATGTATATGTGCTAGCTTCACAATTGAGTTTGTACACCATATTGTGTGAAAGAAGTGGTGGCCCAGTGGTAACGGCCGCGACTTACGAGTTGTAGGTCCTAGGTTCGAACCCTGACAGGCGCTTTACTTTGTGTACAGACGCCAGCACATCAACCTACTACAATCTGTCAAATTTCTTTAATAGATTTTCAACTTTATCACTAAAGCATAAGGTTCAAAGTTGATTAGGAAAATTTGACAGTTTCGGGTAGGTTGATGTGCTGGCGTCTGTACATTATTCCATCACCATTGCTCTCAAAACGGTGAAGGTAACATCGTAAGAAAACCGCAATGTCCTAGGACCAAACATTCGAAGACATGTGACATCTATCAACCCGCACTGGACCCGCGTGGTGGATTACGGCCCCCTCCCTCTCACAGAGAGGAGGCCTAGTATCACAGCAGTGGGAACATTATAGGGTGATTATGCTATGCTTATGCTATTTTGTGGTAAAGTTACGTTTGTTGCTGAATTCTATCGCTTGAATTTGTTGTGCGGTTTTTCAGGAGAGAAAGAGTTTGTTAATCAATTCGCTAATATTATTAAGCCTCTTTATCCTTATTTTAAGAGAAGATGTTAAACTCGTTAACTTTAAAAAATGATCTGGCTTTTAAGGCGTGTTTGTAGCTGTGACTCTGTCTACCACATGTTCCTACACCGATGACGACTGTGAAAGTGTGAATAAGGATTTATATACTGCTTGTCTGTTACATGTATAGTTAGTGCTCTAGGCTTTTCTCAGGGACACTTGTCTTTGAATCTGCGTCAGTAAGGTCCAGCCATTCCTCTGGACGCTTTGGGATTGACACTACTTACTGACAGCTCACTACACCTAAGTTTTCACGGTGCGATTTCTACAGAATAACACTACAGGAGTCTAGTGTGCCTAGCAACCGAAAACGATACTGTTACTTTTGAAAAGACCAAGACATTCAAAGAAGTATAGCTAATGGTTTATTGGAAACACACGTGTCACACCCTCATGTTAACTACATTGCAGGTACCGCACAGTGGGTGTGCGCTGTAGACATTACCTAGTATCAACATTACATAAGGTGGCCCAAAGCAAACAGTGCTGAAGTGGCGATGGCGTGCCCCGATATTTTACCTATACGGTCACCGCCCATATGTCCCTCAGCTTTTATTTTCAACTTAGTCGTTAATCTTAGATATCTTGAAAGTATTTCAGTGCAAGCAACAACGCTTTCGTTCCAGGTTGACGTTGACATTTTAATGGGAATGTTCGTAATGTCGTGATGAGAAACAGCTTTACGACAAAATAAGTTTGTCGTTCTATGCTAACGTTTTCAGTAGATTTAAATTATATGCGTTCAGTTTGTCAGTAATTCCCACAGTCCAAATCCACCACTAAAAGGGCCTAGGGCCACTGTATTTGCTACAACGAGTTCTCTTATACCTACGATACTCTTATAACATCACGATGGGGGATTTGGAATTTAAATTCAAGATATTAGATTATTAACATGATTGAATTTCTGTCGTCTTTTACGACATTCACTAAATGAAGTGGGATGACCCATTTTTATCCCGATGTCATGTGCATAGCACATTCATTACGCATGCATGCATTCATGCATTATGTGGTGGAAATGAATTATGTCGTCATTTTAATGTTTTTTTTGTTAGGGATATTTCGATTGGTTTATTTGCCATTTTGATGTTCCTAAGCAGATGCAAACTGCTTGTGCAAATGGTGCTCGATGTGATCCAGAACGTAACACGATTTTATATTTTTCTTTGTTATTTTTGTTTGTTCGTATTTATAGATGGTAAGGATATTACATTAGCATGTAGATATTGAATATTATAGAAGGTATGGTTGTATATTTCTATTGCAACTACAACAATTGATGGAAGTATCATCATCTTTTTCTTGCCCTATATCAATTTATTGCGGTCGGCGCAACATTTCTTCTTCCATACTTTTTAATTAGTTGTCATCTCGATAGTCACCCGTCTAGCCATGTCATCTTTTACTAGTCCATCTATCGTTTCTTTAGTCTCCCTCTACTTTTATAGCACTACACCCTTTTTTTTTTGGATGGGAAATCATCAAATGACCCCTCCTGCTCTGGGTGGAGCGGAAGGGAGTGTTAGACTCTTACTGACTAAAACCCACCCGTGTTCCTTTCTTAGCCCTTTATGTTCCGGGGTAGCGGTGACCCTTTCGGACAATCCCGCACCCCCTGCAGGCTTCGGCCCTGACAGGCCCTTTCCTGACAGGCCCCTTCCGTCCACAAGTATACCTAAGGTAAACTTATTCACCTCCAGATTTCAAAGGGCAACGGACAACATCTAGGTAATCTTAGTAATATCAAGTCTGTTTACTCTTCAGGGCAATATAGCCAAAACCTTGTTTTCTTTATCACCAGGGCAATATAGCCAAAACCTTGTTTTCTACATCACCTCAGAGGTACGCCTAATGGATATATTTTGACTGCGACCTTACCTCGTCTCGTAATCACCGATTTGGGGTGGACTCGGGTCATTTGGTCAACTTGTTTTTCCCCCCTATGTCCAATGCATAGATGATAATATATTTTAAGTTGGTCGTTAAAATAATTGTTTTCTGTATTATTATTTAAGAAGATGTATGTGGAGTGTAGACAGATGTTGATATTGGTATATGGGTAGCAGGTTATATCCCTAAGCTGCCTTGGACGTGCGGTGTCGTATTACGCTCCCCACGTACGAGTTAATCCTCAGATGTTCTATATTCATCTCAGTATATCATGAATTCATGAGTTTTGGTGGAAGAGATTAACCTATACTGTGTTCCATTAATAATTTCGTCTTCGGAAACCAGTTTCACATTATATTTCTCACTTTTTTGTTTTTTTTTTTACAACAAGGTTTTTTATAATATTACTGGTATATTAAGGACTGTCAGATAGTTTATTGTATGCATAAGTAATTCGCGTCGTCATGTATGGTATGTGGAACTTAGTACACAATTAACGATATGTTAACGAGTTGTCAGCATTGTCAGCAGATCGTTATATGCACAGACCGTGTGGCGGTGCGCTAACATTACCGCCTGACCGATCGTTATCGATTCCGTGTCATGCACTAATTTTAGAAAAATCTATGTTATAAATTATAGCCTCGACACCGACGGGACCAGTTCTATTGCTTTGTATCTATAGACACTTTTTATTTAGGACAGTTGAAGTATCAAACGCTTGCTGTGTATAAATTTAACGCAAATCTTATGCCTCGTTTATCTTTTGAATTCCATTCGCGCTTCTTCCTGCATATTTTTAAGAGCCGTCAATTTGCCCGAGAATTTCTGGAAATGTGAGCATATTTCAATAAAGTTAATTGTGGATGCGATTACTGGAAATCAAACAAAGACTTCTTCTAGCACAGTCAGAGATTATACTCTGTTTTGGAATGTTATTATGATTGACGTGTTCAAAACACGATGAGATTGTGAACACTATTTGTCCTTGTCCAAATATTAACATAAAACACCTTTGATTTTTTATAGTGTTTATTATTGTATGTGATTATTCACACGGGGAATGTTGATGATAAATGAAAAAAACTTTTCTAACGATCTGATGCTATAATTAATAATGAAATTCCACAGTATATCTTCGATGTCTTGTTCTATGATGAGATAATAGTAAACGTCCTAATTGCGATCCGTGGACAGCTTGACGTAATCTATGATGAGTTGATTGATGGATAGTTATAAGATCATTTCAGTTAGTACTTAGTGGGTATGTATATGCTGGTAGATGCTGCAACCCAACTACATGAAGTATGGGCGCTTTACGTCACTCAGAGCAATAGGCAAAGTTAATATTCAGTTGAGGACGAGTCAAGTGGACAGGCACCTGAAAAGCGGAAGCTATTGGTACTCGTTCATTCAAGAGCGTGAGATCTTCAGTAGTAGACATAGGTAATAACATAATGAGTGTTAGGTATATGATTTGTGTAGGTTTTATTTAACGCGTTCTATATATCATAGCGACACACCAGTTGTGGTTTATTGCATGATTATGAGTTTCCGTTGTTCCCACGCCAGGCATAAACTATAAACTGTGATTCGTCCCAGATCACGGGCCGCTTTTTTAACCAAATTAAAAGGAAGTCTTTTAATTTGGTTTGCAAAAGACCATTATAGACGTCACAGCGTGAGTAACCATGTGTTTATCATTATCGTCATATTTGTCATCCTCTGCTATATCGTGAATTCCAAAGAGTGATTCGGGAGGACAGAGATGTAATTATTGTATTTGATAGGCCTCTGAACGTTCTTCATTATTAATGACCAGCTTCTGCTCGCAACTTCGACCGCGTGCAATTTCTTGTTCCCCCGACCCACCCTGTAGCATCGCAACGCATCGCCAACCCGCGCTATTACTTCGTTTTCCCTTAGCGGGTTTTTTTCTTTTTCCTCAGTTTCTAAGGGTCCTAGCGTAATGTTAAATAGCCTATGGCTTTCCTCAAGAATTGGGCTATCAAAAATAAAAAATTCAAACCCAAAATTAAACTCTTCAACTTAATAATTAGTTACCGTCAAGATGGAGGGACCAAATTCAAGTACATATTATAGTCTCGTATCCCCAAAACCTTCTAGTATTTATTCTTGAACGTCATGTGAATTTCTGCATGGTCTCCTATGCTTACGTACCTACACACCACACAACAGGCAATAAGTACATGACACACATTCATATCACACAATACTTAAATTCTTAGATAAATTATGTATGTTAAACCGTTCCTGAAAGAATTCAGAGCAAGCGACATCTGAGAAGAGTGCAGTATAAATCGTGTCACTATTGAAAGTGCAGAATGTATAATTCAAGAGTCCTGGCCATTGGCACTGCGCTAATGGCGCAAGCTTGCAGAAATAAATGATGGCGTATTTGAACTAGAATCTTTCAGATTTCCAGATGAGACTTTATTATCGATTTCTAGAACTTCATCAGAGTCTGTGAAGCCTTTAATGTTCGTCAACGTGGTTACGGATTTTAAACTGCTTGACATTTTTATGATCTTGACGTCAGCATCCATTGATGTTGATCAACGGTTGATAATGCTCATGCTTTGAGATATTTAGTCTAATGTCAAAAGATTTGTGCACGTTCTCCAACAATATATTTACCAAAGCTGCATATTTGACGGTAGCTGACGCTCTGGTTCAGACTATTTGGAATAACAAAGCACCTCATTTCGCCGGATGCCTCAAGCTGTCATACAATCAGCGCATAAATATTACAAAATTTTAAATCTCCCCGAACCTAACTGGTGACCTACTTCTCCGGGTACGCTCTACCGTTACTGTCATGTCATTTTAATTGAAGTCTACCGTGGGGATCTGGGGATCAATGGGGCGCTCGACCTATACGGTCAGAACATAGAATTTCCAAAGATATGGACAGTAATGCACACTTTCTAATTTAAATTGCCTTTGAATTTAAATAATTATCGTGAAAGACATTTCAAAACTTGAAAAATTATCTTTATCTATAAAGTCATCACCTATTTGTAGTATAGATAACTTACATAATTCGAAAATTAGTTAACTCATCCACTCTCTCTTTTCGTAACTATTAGTACTTACTTATCAAAACGAGAAACGTAACGTTTGTTTGAATGTTCAATATTATAGTCACAATGGCGTGCGATTCTGTTTAATGGAGGATTCGATTCGAGATTCATACTTATCTCCATTCAAGAATTTAATTACTTGTTTAGTCGCTCCTGGTTGTTGTACAGCTTCGTCAGATTTTAATTAAACTTTTAAGTTTCAAAGTTCAAAGCAAGCTGTTTGGTACTTTTCGATAAACTCGCTCCCGCTTCATCTGATAACGAGCGAAAACACGCTAAACGCTCCGGGGCATGTTGCTACCGCAGCCGCTAGTCCCATGAATAAAAATAAACCTCAATGACCGAAACGTGGGAATGAAAAAAATATGTTTTACATACAAACTTACAATTACATATCACGGGCAAGCATAAAAACTACGTATTATATCATTGTTATTCTTTCAACAATGCAACTCTAATACATGTTTTTCTTTAAATTTTTTACATATTTTGATAATGCCAATTTGTCCGTCGAATCGTTAAACATATCTGATAAAATAATTTGTGTTGTGTTCGAGGTCGGCCGGTGTTCAACTCAAATTATCGTTATTGTGGAGTTTGATCACGCGAGGCCTGATTCGACGATATGGTGGCGAGGAAAAGTGCGAACACATCGGTAATAAGCTGGGTTTAGCGATCCATCGTGTTCAGCCGGGTTAAAATCAATAAATCGTTCTCTTGTTCAGCGCCATTATTCGCCCGCTAATAAAGTTCAATCAATACTTCATTTTATATTTATGACAGACTAATGTAACAAGTTCTAACTTTGCAGTATTCTTGGCAAAAGTTCTACTCTGTCTTAATGTTAATTTTACATACGTCCCTCTACCTAAGTTTCCCTTTTGAACACGAATCTTCTATATTGACTTAAAAGTAACTTTCTTTGCAGGATCAGAAAATACGTAATGTAGTGCTGATTGGTTCTCAAGGATCTCTAGAGGAAAAAACTGTCACCGTGTGTTATGGCGCCGACTTCGTCAATGTTATGTTCATCAATTTCTGCTGCACTAGAAGGGAAATTGCACAGGTGAGCAGCTAACTAACTAACTAACATAGCGAATACACTAAAACCCACCCCGCTAAGGGGCGGGGGTGGTGCTGGGCTATTAACACTTCAATCAGCAGATTGGTTTGAATCGGTCATGTTTCTACGTGGTATTATGACTATAGCCCCGATAAAATCACCGTTCGACTGTTTATCGTCATTCCTAAGCAGAACTAACTCAAACACTTAACTGAAAACAAACTTAGGCGTTTTTTCAATTTATTCAAAGCAGCAAACGGTATTTCGTTAACGCAGTATGATGGAAAGTCGTGATGAGTGGTGTTAACACAACATGGGACAACATTGGAATAACAAACAGGTGCACGTAGACGAGTTACTCGTAAAGGTGTCCACACAATAGTGCGGATTTCACGTTGTCTGATGGTGCTCAGCGGAGCGGACCAAATCCGTATCGTAGGCGTAGGTAACACTCCGGTGCCGGATGAAAACTTTTCTCTATTGCTTCATGTTCGTCGATGCTGAATGTCTGTTGTGATGCACTCGCGTATTGGCATACTTTGCAGTTTGCACCAATTCCGTGATTGAATTCAATTTCATTAGTTGCGGAAAGCTACAGACAGTTTCATGTGTGACTGTGAGCAACCTTTTTGTTCGGATTAAATGGATTGAGTGCGGCTTCGGTCCAATTTACAAGCTTCACGTGTTCGAGATTTTATCAAGTCAACACAAATGGAATAACAATTCACCTGAATTGCAAAAATAACCCCAGAGACATCGCTCAATGAGAACTCAAACAGTAATTTCGTGGTCCATAGTCAGATAAGCCACACGTAAGAGATGAAGAAAAAGAAGTTTGTATATGTACCTATATCTTCCGTCAAATAAAGGCGATCTTCGAAGATTTGGTGGATGTAGAATTCTGAAGTTAAAAGAGTATTAGAAAGCTTTCGATACATTACGCAAGATCTTTCCGGAACCCTGCGAAAGATATCTTCGTCCGATGTGCTTCAAACTTTTGCTGCATGGAAAATGCTAATATGGGAAAGCGAAATAATTTATTTCAAGTGCATAAAGAAAACTTGTTGGTTGTAGAGTTGAGCTTTTGACGTGACTTGTTTAATCACTTTGTTTTAAACGCTTCGGCTTAGCATGTGAAGGTGGCGGAAATCTGCTGGCTGCATGCAGCGGGGGACCAGTGGTTGTGGCGATTCTTGGGAAGGCCTATATTAAGTAAAGGACGTTTTCTGGCAGAGGTGATGGCGGCGAGTAAATTTTGGTCAAGACAACACGCATTCACAAGACCATGAGTAAATGGAATCAGATTCCTATAAAATATTAATGGGAATACGAGACGTTGTAACCAACTACCAAGGAATTGCTGTTTATTATATTCTTGAATGCTTCAGGAAATGCTAATGTTGGTATTCAGTAATAAACATAGTCTGCGTTAGTCATTTAGTCTCTGCAAGTAAATTATGTAACTACACTGTAACTGATACGTATAATAAATGCCTCGGCCAGTCAGCTATGAACACCATATTATTAATAGCTATATAAGAACATAATCAAGAAACGGCTGTAATACTGACTATGGAAATGTGGAATCCAGCGTACAATCCTAGTGCCAGAAGCTTCGGCCCCTTTCTTTTCACTCCAAACACAATACCCGACTATGATTAAACTGAAATGTTTTATTTTAGTAAAACGAGGCCGAACATACAATCATGGCCCATCATAATAAACTTGTTGTTATTCACGGATATTATTTGGAAAAAGTGATGTCTCCGTGACATTTCGTGGTGTTAGTGATAAATGTCCACAGTCGTGTGTTTAGTGCTGGGACAGAGGACGAGAATACGCGTAGTGATGATGTCTGATGCCACGATAATAATATGACTACAGATCCGCCGGGGTCAAAGCTTTCGCGAATAAGCGCGAACGCTGCTCGTATTTTTATTTCTTTTTTTGACAACCATCCTGTTTGCTTAAAAATGTAAAGTCATCGTGACGCCTCTTAAATTGGGTTAATCCGTTAATGTGTGAGCGTTTGAGCGGCTAATTAATAGGACACTGGGCTGTTCATATTCTTTAACATGAATAAATGATTGGAGTACCGTAGTATCACTGATGATATGTTATTATATCACTAAGGTTATGTTCGCGTGCGGTATATTGTTAGAGTTATATTTAACCGTAATTTCAATGATGAATGTTATATCATTACATTCTACAAGGAAATTTTGTTTGATACAAGACTACTGTTTAACATAACCTGTACTATAGTACTCGTAGCTCAATTGTCTACCCTTCGTGTGTAAATAAGGCTTGTTGAATGTTTTGACAAAGTCGTTAAAATTGTCCCTTACTTTAAAAGCACTTAGGTGTCTTCGTCAATTTTGATGTCATGTTTATTTGCTGTCTGTTACTTACATTTTATCAGGAGATGCCTCTCACGCGGTACCCTCACGACACATAACAGCTTCTAAATTTATGACTACTTACCTAATGTAGCGTCCGAAGTAGATGGAAGGTAAAAGCGAACCTATATAGATGATATTTTATTCCGTAACGTAGCATCTAATGTTCTTGAATTAATCGGTAATGGTTTCTTTATCTGACGATAACGACTGGAGTTGTTTACGGTGATACTGATGTCTTGAGTAATTAATTACCGATGCTTTCCAAGATTAAAGTTTCAGCCGACTTTTACGTCGAAGTTAGCTTTAAACTTTATTTGAACTTGCTCGTCTGGATATATAGCATAAGCATAATCAGCCTATGCCTAATGCTTCCACTGCTGGGACCCAGGTCTTCTCTCTTCGAGAGAGAGTGGGCTGAAATATATCACGCGGGCCCAGTGCGGGTTGGTAGATGTCACATGTCTTCGAATTTTTAGATTGCCGGTTTCTTCACGATGTTATCCTTCACCATTTTGACACAGCGGTGATTTAATTATTTACACAAAGTAAAGCGCCTGTCTGGGTTCGAACCCACGACCTAGATATATCTCGTAAGTCGTGGCTGTTACCTCTGGGTCACCACGTCTCTGGTTACGGTTGATAGTAATTTGGTTTTGTTGGCAGCTTTGGACCGAGGGGTTGTTTGCGCTGGCGTACAACCTGAGCCAGCTCAACAACCCGACAATCAAGTTCCTCGAGAAGTTGCACACGAAGATCGCGCTCAAAGCCGACAAGTCGGGGAAAATTCTCGTCAAAAAGTAAGTCACTGCGTCTTTCTACTTTATCTAACATATTTATAGTTTTTTAACGTTTAGTGATAAGAACTGTTTTATTTTACAACTTGGTATGGCTTTTATCTTTCTCCGGCATTTAATGGGTTGTAACGGGTCAATAAATACCATTTAAACTTTCAGACTGAAGTGTTAAAGGATTAAAGAACAATAGGAAGTTTAATGAGATTGAGATGTATAAGAGCACGGGTAACATTTGTTGACCTCATTCTAAGAGTGGAGCCCTGGCGCTAGTGAGCGTTTGAATTACATTAAGCAAAAATATTTAGCTGAATGATAACGATGTTGCATTAATAGACATAGATGAACAGTTAGCAATATACTAACCCTTTGACTTTTATGACTTGCGCGAAGATAAACAGCTGATTTAATGTATTTATGTCGTGCTCAAGACGGACTTGCTATAAATCGTAACTGTTACTATTTTAATAATCGCTTCTTAAAATGCAATGTTGTAAATCATGACTGAATTTTAATGGACACAGTTGATGAATATGATTAGCTATTTGCTCCGCGTAGACTTCAATGTTGAGACTGTTCAGTGGTAGGTAGCTATTTTCCTCTAGGAGTATTTTGTCGGTCGTTGCGATGGAGATTCCGTATATAAAACTTTTTGTAGCACCCCGTTCAGTTTTCGTTTATGGATAGAAACTTTCTTTCTCTCTTTTGTTTGAGTTCGATGTCCTTGTTTCTGGTTGTCAGGTATTGTTAGTGATAGTCGCGCTATCTGTCATTGTCATCTACTACATGAGAGGTTCATTGAACTGTGTACAAACCTTCGTCAATCTACCGTTGACACTCGGTGACTTTACCCAAAACTCAGTTACATACGTGTTTCACAGATCTTAACTTTAGTTTACGATATTTACGTCGGGCGTATACCCGGAGAAAAACACATGAGTGCGTTTTCTTCGTTGCTTGCTCCTGTATTTTGGCGGTCGATGAGATTTGACGATAGTTGTGCAAAAAAATGTATTCTCACCGTAAAATTTTATTGTTTATAGTAAGTATAATATTTACATAATTGAAAAATTATTTAAAAAAGGGAGAGAAAAGTATCAGAGCATCAACAAATTCGTCCGCATCGTTGTTAACAGGAAAAGTGCTCATAAGGCTGGCAACATTGCCACGTTGTATAGCAATACTAATTCTTTGGCCAAAAATAGGCCAGCCCGTAAATTCACCGTAAATAATCTTTTTTTTTTATCTTGCCTTCCAAGGATGTCAAAAACATGAGACGCTGAACCCTAAACATGAATTTTCCCGTTCTCCGTTTTAATGTTCATTGTAGGGATCCCTAAAGTGTAAGACGTTCATCGTTCATGCATAACAAACGCATGAAGGTTGTCGACTGCCTGTTGGTAACCGTCGTCATCGTAATATTGAACAAATATTGTTTATTTACGTCGGGGCGACGTGTTTACTTGTGTTCTTTTACCGCACGTGTCGCCATGTACTTCGGAGCTATGTTACACAACTCTGTAGCACATTCTTGTGTGTATATTTAAGTTAAATAACTCCTAGTGGTCACCTCTGCCTGTTATGATAAATTATCACAAATTAAAATCTATTAGCAGTTTGCCTTGAAACTTGTAAAAACTTCTTTTGATTTAAACATGCTTTTTGCTTCGTTCATTAAATTCATTTATTTTTAAATGCCTTTACGCTAAAAAGTTAAGTTGTTGTGTTAGAATATAGGTTAAGTACTATAGACCTTCGGAATATTATTTATTTTGTTAGTAGATGAGGTGTTGCCTTGGGAATTAATGAAAAGGTGGTAACACCGACTGATTGTTTTCACACTAAAACAATAGCTGCATACTCGTAATAGATACAGTTCATTATAGGTACACTAGCAACACACAATGTATAGAAAAATCCCACAGGATATTTAAATAATTATCTTTCTAAGAAAATATAAGGTGCTATAAAAATATCTGCCACGGCTTCAATGGGAGACAGTATTTTGTATATAGTAGTGAAGAAATTTTGTACCCCGGAATAGTTAAATCAATTGGAGAAAATAAAGTAATTAAATAAACATTTACTCTATTCTGCATAATGTGGTTCACAAACTGCGCGCGATGTGTCGCTTCGTCACATTTTGCGAAATGAAATGACGGTGCGGCAACAGCTAATTACTATGGGACGGTTTCATGCAAATAAATCAATTCTTTATAAATTATACGCACATTTTTTTGTATGAAAAAATTTATGACATAAGATCAATAATGTATCGTTACTATTGTAATCCATATACAGAATACTCAGCCGCGTGCATTGGTTTTCAGAATAGGTAGGCACTAGGCCGGGTCACTAATCTAATCAGAAAAAAAGTGAGGTCAAAAGTGTGGTTATTTGAATAGGCATGCCTACTTAAGGGTGATAAATTGCGAAGGTCGAACGTATTTTTAATTTGGTCGTATTAACTTGAACGAGTAAGTGCCAATGACAATGTGCGAATAGTACGGGAGCTGAGTAGGCCGTCCGGCGACTGCCTACTGCTGCGCGTGTTTGTATGGAGATTTTGTTTTTTGTTAGGTATGATAATTTAGTGAGTTTCTTAATTGTGGGGCACACACACTATAATGTAATTGACAGGCTTATGTTGATATATCGAGGTAAGCACTGCTTATATGCCTATATGCAATGCACGCCACTGAGAATACTGTCTCTCATTGAAGCCGTAGCAGATATTTTTATAGCACCTTATATATTATTATGTTAAACTAAATATAGAATTATTACCCATGCAAATCTGAAAGCCGATTAAGCATATACAGGCGCACTCAGATACACAAAACTTTTTTAAGCGTACTTATTACACGATTATTGCGTAATGCGATGACATATCCGAACGCGACTCGTAAGTTCGCTAATGGCCTGTGTAGACGAACAAAGTTTTTATCATGTCAAGGGGCAACTGTCATTTGTAGTCTGAACATGTTGAGTTGAGTCGAGCCACGTTTAGTTTAGCTGACATTTGACATTTTCACCATGGTATGTTTTTACCAAAGGAAACCATGGCAACAGTTTCAATAGAACAGGCAGTTTGATGTTTGCTGAGCGTGATTGGATTTGACCATGGTTTTACTGCTGCAACTTTAACCTTTCGAGGCCCGCTGACTCCCAAGAAGAGCCTCGAACAACCCAAATGTGTTAGGTTAGAAGTTGAAAAGGTCAGCTAAGCTTTAGCAACTTGCCTGCTGTTGTGGATGTTCATGGATTGATTGCCATTGCTTGGAAAGAAAATTCATCATCATCAGTGAGCTCATTCAGGTGTTTCCCGTTACTTTGACGATATCGTCTGTCAAAACCGATTTTGGATGTCCTTGGTCTTTGGCATGACAAATAAAATCATCTACTTGCATATGTCGTGGGTGACGCACAATGATGGGTGCACTACAACAACGCGCGGCAGGACAAAACTTAGAAGCTAGCACTAATTTAGAAACACGAAGATAACCGAAGCGCAAATATTTTTTGAATTACCTATAGGTACTAGACATACATATTAAATTTAATTTGAAACTCTTAAAATTTATTTTAAGTCAAATTCAAGTTTTAGCGTTAATAATACTGTGGACAATGAACGAAAAGGTCAAATTATTTAAATCATTTTATTACCATTCATTCGGTCAAAACCTTTCTCCAATGTTCAGTTACATATGAATGTGTGTTTTAATGCAGTATCGTGAAGCTGCTAGCACAGAACAAAGAAGACAAGAAACGCGTAGAGAAGGCGCTAAGTGAGTCGGGACTACCCACAGGCAAGAATGACACCATCAGCCAGTGCAAGTTCCAGTTCGAAGACTTCTTCGCGTTCTACAAGAACCTCACGCAGCGTACCGAGGTCCAGAAGATATTTAATACTCTGTAAGTATTTACATAATAGAAGCTAACAGACTTAAAAGAATATTAATAATATGTACATGTATAAAAAGTATGTATATGTATAAAAAGAAGAAAAATAATCATAGGGCATCAAAATATTTGTCCGCATCGTTGTCAACAGGAAAAGCGCCCAAAAGGCTGGCAGCATTGACACGTTGCGTTGTAGGAAAAAGATAAAAATCTTTTCTAAATTGCAACATTCAAATTTTGTTAGAAAACCCATCGTGACATTTATGTTAAGTAAAAATATAATAGCTAATCAGTATTTTACCCTAAAAAAGGTTTTAATAATAATATGGTTCTTCGAAAAAAGAATTTTATGACCAATGTATTCAAAGTCTAATAAATAATTCGTGATTCTTATTATCTCGAAATGAGAAGGTCATGATTGTTATTCCGGGATTTCAGAATCCGGTATTATCCACTCTGTGTTATTTATTTATTTTATTATTTATGTACATCAAGCTAGCCGAAACTGTCAAATTTTCCCAATCAACTTTGAACCTAATGCTTTAGCGTTGAAGCTGAACATCTAGTAAATAGATTTGAAAGATTGTAGTAGATTGATGTGCTGGCTTCTGTACGCACAGTAAAATTGATACAGATACTAGTATTGAGTACAAAGGTACTTACTGCTTATTTCTTGAGAAATTTCTACTTCTTTTCTTGTTTTTTTTTCTTTGTTACTTACTACCTTGAAGTTTAGGCACGTAAACTCTACCTATTCTGATCTCTCATGATAAGTTACATCTTCTCAACGATTTTATGTGAAATCCCGAGCGCCTTTTGTGGTAATATTACAACTTGAGGAAAATAATTTCTCGGATATCCTACAAAACTACCTATTACTTATCCGCATAGCTCTTCACAACCATTCGAAAGGCTTCGTATCTTCATATCTCCGTATCGAAAATGACACATTTTCGTTTACCTGATTTGCATTGCCGCCGACAGTAATTAGCTGTCGGAAGAATACCGATCGTCTATTTGGTTTAAACAGTTCAAATGTTCGGGTTTCGGATTTGTTTTGTGGGTTCAGAAGGCCAATTCTCGTAATATAAAACGTTCAAAGTCTAGTTGCAGTCTCATCTCAGCGACAAACAAATGTCAAAAACTTGTCAAAATGTAGGGAAATTAGAGGTATTTTTGACAGATTGAGACTGAGATCAGACTGTGAACGTTTTTAAAATAACAAGAATTGCCCCTCTGATCTCAGTCTCAATATGTCAAAAATACCTCTAATCTCCCTACATTTTAACATGTTTTTGACATTTGTTTTTCGCTGAGATGAGACTGCAACTAGACTTTGACCGTTTTAAATTACGAGAATTGGCCTTCTAAACCCAAGCTGTCACTTAGAATTTATTTATGAATGTTTCCGATTAATACTTATTACATGCGCTATTATGTAAATGTACAGTCAGCATCAAAAGTCGATTAACACTATCATTTTTACATGTTATTAAATTGACAACAACTTTTTTCAATAAACTGATTTTTAGCTTTTCACATAATAGACAAGAGTATATATTCTGAAAAAATATCTTCTGCTGCAATTTTGAACAAATATTTTGCTCAATAACTAAGATTAAAAAAACTGAAGTGTTAATCAATTTTTGATGCTGACCGTACCATTTGCATGCTAATGAAATTGTTGTTGATACGTTCGGAAGAGCGACCATTTCTTGATTATCCTGATCTGGTACTAACGCTGCGCAAACTTTATTTAGGTAGTAGTTGGCCATGAATTTAGGAAACTTTTCATTACAATGTATGAATTTAGTCTACTGATATAAATAAAATGAAATGCTGTTCGTTGTTAAGCGCATCATTTGAGAACGGCTTCAACCGATTTGACTTTTTTTTTTTGTTTTAAAATGTTCGTAATAGTCCGAATTAGGTTTTTATGAAAAGAAAATGAGAAAATAATTTTAATTCAGGAAAAAAAATAATGTCTTACTGTAGGATTTTTTTAAATTGGAATATTGAAAATTTTACGGGAAAATATGTCGCTCATTTGGAGAAACATCGACGTAACTGCTACTTTTTTTTAATATTCTTTGCTTTCCTAACGTAAATACGCTTTCTAAGTGCTTTGTCATATTTAACTAATTTTTGGGAAAACATACATACATTTACGTCAATGTTTCTCCAAATGAGCGATGTGTTGGGTCCTGGTAGTTGGAAATAAGTATTTATTACAAAAACAACAAAACATAAGACATCGTAACCACGAGGGTGGTCTAAGTAATGAAACTCATTTTGTTCATCTTGCACTGCTTATGCAAAGCAAAATGTTTTAAGATCATCAATATTAAGGGGGATGCGATAAGGTAGTCCGCGAAATTCAAATTTACTTAAGTTTTGTGCAATGTGCAGGTCAGCGTCAGGTTGTATGTCGATTAAAATATGATTCGCGACCGTAAAAAATACGGCTTTACAGAATTTATCAACAATACAAATCCTTGAGTTAGAATATAAAAACTTTTTAACAAAAAAAAAACCGACTTCCAAAAAACACTAGAAAGTGAAAAATAACTTTAATTTCGGAAGTCGGTGTCTTTGGATCTGTATGGATCTGTATTTTAGTTTTTTGCCACCGACTTCCGAAATTAAAGTTATTTTTCACTTTCTAGTGTTTTTTGGAAGTCGGTTTTTTTTTTGTTAAAAAGTTTTTATTTCACGCTTTTTAGTGGGTCTGCTTATAGTTATAATTTATCTCAGTTACAATAGCCTAGTGTCAACTTTCTCATCGCCATTTACAAAATATTGCTTTTACCGATGCAGGGAAGTTAATTGTTGAAGAGTTCTCCTGGTCCACCATCAGCTCCATATCACCATTCACATTGTGACGAGCATAAATTGCTTAGCAACCATGTTAAAGTATCGAATCGCAACCCGTGAAGTAGTACGGAGATATTATTGAGTAGTTCCGGTGGCCATCTGTGGTCTTCATCATCAGTTCCACTTCACCAAATGGTGCTTTCCGAGAGCAAATGCACGAGTGTTACTATAAATAAATTTGAAAGAATTTTCTTTTAACTTCAAGCCGTTGAGGAGTTGTACCTTCCATCATCAGCTCATCCACCTGAGATGATGATTATCAGATGCAAATACTTAAACAGCTTTAGAAAATATATGAAAATGGTACTATGTGCCTATAAAATTTGAAGGTTGCCCTCGATTTCCCTGGGATCCCATCATCAGATCCTGACCTGATGATCATGCAACCACTTGGGAAGTATACCCTTTCAAACAAAAGAAAAATTTTCCAAATCGGTCCAGGCGTCTTCGAGAAATCGGGGAACATACATAAAAAAAAAAAAAAAAAAGATTCCGACGAATTGAGAACCTCCTCCTTTTTTTGAAGTCGGTTAAAATTGAATTCAAATGTCATGATTTCATGAAACAGTCATTCAATAAGGTAATATGAACTTAGACTTGTATCAGTGGCGTGCATTGCATATAGGCATATAAGCAGTGCCTACCTCGATATATCAACATAAGCCTGTCAATTCCATTTTAGTGTGTGCGCCCCATTAAGAAACTCACTAAATTATCATACCTAACAAAAAACAAAATCTTCATACAAACACGCGCGGCAGTAGGCAGTCGCCGGACGGCCTACTCGGCTCCCGTACTATTCGCACATTGTCATTGGTCTTTACTCATTCAAGTTAATGCGACAAAATTAAAAATACGTACGTCTCCCGCGTAATACCATGCAATACGTTCGACCTTCGCAATTTATCACCCTTAAGTAGGCATGCCTACTCAAATAACCACACTTTTGACCTCACTTTTTTTCTGATTAGTGACCGTTTGCTTAGACTAGACCCGGTCTAGTGCCTACCTATTCTGAAAACCAATGCACGCCACTGACTTGTATTGTGGATTTTTATGATTATAATTCTATAAATAAATATTTGTTAGATCCACGAATCATATTAAGATCAACATTACCTGATACTGACCTGGAAATTGCAAAAAAAAAGTGAGAAAATTAAAAATTTCGTAAGCTGCCCTGCAGCGCTTTCGCCTTAAGCTGGAGTACATACATCCGTACCATTAAGCTCGCACATACTTGACCGACAAAACAACAACACTTTATGAACGAAGTGCGTTGTTATAATAATGGCCCCCCGCATGCATTAGTTCGATCAACTCAATTAAAATTTTCTACTCACCCTTGAGCGGAGCGGTTTATTGAGCTAAATGTTTCTAGAAGTTAATCACAAAGTTCGCTCCGGATTGAGACTAACTCATGACCTAGATCAATGCACGCAGTTAGCCGGTTGCCGATTCCGTTGATATTGTCTCGAAATCCATTTCGGGCGCGACTAGGGGTTACCATTTCCAATTTGAAAAGACCAGCACCCTAATTACGTAACTCTATCAATCTCAATAATTTTGAAAGATATTGCCAATCGGCTGTCATTCGTGGATCTTTGACAGTGGTTACGGGTAGTCGGGAGCCCGAAAGTCTGACTACCAGTGTTACCAAGGGGTATCGTATTACCCAGTAACTGGGTTGTGGAGGTCAGATAGGCAGTCGGTCTATGTAAAATACTGATATTCAGCTGCATCTGGTTTGACTGGAAGCCGACCCCAATCATGTTGGGAAAAGGCTAGGCAGATGATGACATGAGGTGATACACGTAACAAAAGTTCTTTAAACCATCCTACCTTAACAGGTATGCAAATAGCTATTATAATTAATATATTATTTACATTAATCATTCATTTACCTATTACTGATTTTAAAATTAGAGTATTCACTATACAGTAATCCATACTAATAAGTATTATAAATTCGAAAGTAACTCTGTCTGTCTGTCTGTATGTTACCTTTTCACACCTAAACCACTGAACGGATTTCGATAAAATTTGACAGAGAGATAGATTGCATCCCGGGGACGGACATAGGATAGTTTTTATCCCGATATTCCCACGGGATCGAAACTTATGCGGGTGAAACCGCGGGGCGCAGCTAGTTTCAGAATAAGTCTGAATCTACAATAATAATGGTCCCGAGATGGTTAAAATAAAAAAATACTAATAATAAAGCTGAAGAGTTTGTTTGTTTGTTTGAACGCGCCAATCTCTGGAACTACCAGTCGGATTTGAAAAAAACTTTTTTCATTTGATAGCCCAATTCTTGAGGAAGGCCATAGGCTATTTACCATCACGCTATGACCCTTAGGAGCCGAGCAAAATAAAAAAAAAGTCAGAAAGAACGCTAAGCGAAAACGAAGTGATAGCGCGGGCAGGTGATGCGATGCGACGCGGTGGGTCGGGGGAACAAGAAATTTCACGCGGACGAAGTCGCGGGCAGAAACTTGTTAATAATATGTATTTCGCATTTCCTAGAACCAAAAATTCGTAGACATGTGACATCTACCAACTGGGCCCGAGTGGTGGGTTATGGCCAATTCTCTCTCGCAGTGACGAGGCCTGTGTCCCAGCAGTGGCAACAATATATCGTCGTTGTCAAACGAAAATCTGCTATGTGCCGTTTTTTGAGATTTCAAGATTTTGACCACAGCTTATAAGTAGGTCACTGTGACCTGAGTGATCTGTGATCAAAATCTTGAAATCTCAAAAAACGGCTCATAGTAGATTTTGGTTTGACAACGACGATACGCTGATTATTATTTTATTGCTATCAAGTATCAGAAAAAGAATCCAAAGGTCATGATTGATCAGCTTTTCACGCTTCAGTTTCGTTTATTGAGCCATCTGTTTAATTAAGCGTAAATTGTTTACAGTAACCGTGAAGGAAGCGCATTAGTGTACGTCGATGTGTTGATAAAGCGTTTCCCCTTAAATTATCTTCTCTTAAAAATAAAATCGCCTAGCAACTATGGTACAGACGCCAGCACATCAAGCTACTACAATCTGTCAAATTTCTTTAATAGATTTTCAAGTTTATTGCTAAAGCATAAGGTTCAAGGTTGATTGGGTAAATTTGACAGTTTCGGGTAGCTTAATGTGCTTATAATTTGTTTGAGACGGGTCGAAAAGGGCAGTAAGTTTCGAAAGAAGTAAGGACTTAAGTTCTACACTCTATTTATATGTAGATGTGATGTGCCTTCCCAGTCACACATACACACCCCTTCAACGTCCATACTAATATTATAAATGCGAAAGTAACTCTGTCTGTCTGTCTGTATTTTCTGATACCTTTTCACGTCTTAACTGAACGGACTTCGATTAAATTTGGCATACAATTTGGGTAGGACCAGGAATTCAAACTGTAACAGTAATAAGTGTTTTTAACACTGTTTTAAAAGAAAAAACACTTCTAAATGTAACAGATACAATAATGTTCCAGAATCAAAGTGTAACCTTTAATAGGTGTTAATAAGTGCTAATATGTGTAGCATTTGTAGATATAATTGCGCGGTACCGCAAAAACGCGCGGCGGACAGACAGACGCGGCGAAAATATTTTGATTTTGATACTTACTACTGGTAAACCTATAATTGTCGACTGTGTAAGACCGAGACTATTGTGATCTATAGTACTCAAGATAAATTATACATAGAAACTATGTGTACCCACCTTAATAAATAAATAAACAAAAAAATAGATACTTTTTATCCCGGTAGTACTTTCCCGTTGGAATAAATTCCGACCTAAACGCGAGCGAAGCCACGGGCAAAAGCTAGTCTGGAAAATGAAATTGCAATTTTATAGTGTCATTTGCCATTTTGCCGGTCCATCGCCCCGCTATCTGCCTGTAAAATAATAACCCTCCTTTTTCCCGGTCGACATTTACGTCCAACAGATTATTTAAAGCTGATAATGCCATTTTTTTCCACCTCCCAGATTAGCTTTGCTCATGTAAATATAATATAGAGCAGGTAAATATGGCGTACTATAAATAGAACGAATCAGCTCCTGTGAGTGGCGTATTAATAAAAAGGTCGCGGGTTGGAGCGGGCGACAATTAGGTATAATTGCTCGGGTTGCCGGGCCAGGTTAACCTCATCAACCATTTGACTCGGACATAAATCACAATTGAACTCACTATTGTGACCTATCCACCTAAGTTCATACCGTTATCTACCTACATCACTATGTGGTTTTGTTTGATGGTTTTCCGAGATTTTCACACAAATATTATAAAGGCGAAAGTTTGTGTGTGTGTTTATATGTTTGTTAATTCTTCACGCTCAAACGGCTGGAGCAATTTTGATAAAATTTTGTATGGAAGTAGCTCACACTCTGGATTAACATATACGCTATTTTTTATCCCGATATTCCCACGCGATCGACATTTACGCGGGTGAAACCGCGGGGCGCAGCTATTATAATAATATAATTGTTAATTAATATGCGATGTTGAATCGAAGTTTTCCTTTGTTGAATAATAATAATTATTATTGTGCCATAACGATAATAGGTAAAGCCATATAGATAATGTCAACATGTCACACAAAAGTTTTTATCTTGTAGGTTGGTACGACGTAAGACGAAAAGAAGAAATTCAGGTTATCGCCTGGTTTAAATAAATTTGCGATAGAATTATTTATTCGCTCGCGATGATATTAAATGATTATTTTTCTATAAATAGTTGAATTGTTGAAGGCTTCCGCGTTTTCTGAGATTCTCGTTTCGAGTAACGTCACTCAATATCGTTTATTTAGACCGGTTATGTAAAACTCGGGAAATCTACACATTAGCCGGTCAAGCTCCGCGCGTGACGTATGGGTCACACTCACGAAACAATAGAAAATGAATCGTGTCTCATTAGCGGAGCTTGACAGATTAAGCTATACATAACCAGTATATATAGTATAAGCTGACTTCTGATTGTAGGAAAAACCTATACAATGCGGGGTCAGTTAAAACTGGAAATGTATCGCTTGATGTGTCGCTTGATGTGTCGCTGTGTGTACCTACAGTCCATTCAGTTATTTTACCTCTGATTTTGCATCACTGCATTTTGATTAGGAGCAGTGGTGGCCCAGTGGTAACGGCCGCGACTTACGAGTTGTAGGTCGTAGGTTCGAACCCAGACAGGCGCTTTACTTTGTGTAAATTATTCCATCACCACTGCTTTCAAACCGGTGAAGGAAAACATCGTGAGGAAACCGGCATGTCCTAGAACCAATAATTCAAAGACATGTGACATTTACCAACCCGCACTGGGCCCGCGTGGTGGATTACAGCCCATTCCCTCTCGCTGAGAGGACGCCTGTGTCCCAGCAGTGGGAACGTTATGGGCTGATTATGTTATGTATATGTTTTGCATCACTGTCCGAATCACAGTGATCCTATGCCTTATGCTCCTTGTGATAAGGTTGCTGGTTGGTTGCTGCCACTGACAAGTCTGCTAACATCACAATGATCTTTATTCTCGTTATTATAAGGTTGCTTTTGGGTTGCTGCTGTCAGAGGTAAAACAACTGAGAAAGGACTGGTCCAACATATTTCTTGTAGGATTAAAGACCTTACTCGTTATTCCGTTAATTGCGTAAACCTGTATTTCCTGAGGGTAGCAATAGCCACCAATCAAGCATTTAATACATCAAGATGTTGCTATTTTAGTAAGCGGTTGAGATCGTGTAAGGGATTTAAGTGGCTACATTTTGTCCTCGGAAGATATTGAAATAACTTCAAATTCATTTATTTAGATTACACGTAGTTCTTAAATTTACCTACATACAAGAAATTCTCACTAACAGAAGACTTGACAGATTAAACAACAAATAACAACTATAGGCCGACCGCTTAACTGAGACGTTGCCTGAGGTAGCAGCGCGGTGCGGGAGGGGTGTGGCGACGTGTAACGAGAGCTCAGTGATTCGTCAACTTGTGACAACTATCACCCCTCCCGCACCGCGCAGCTACCTCAGGCAACGTCTCAGTTAAGCGGCAGGCCTATAACTGCAATTATATGGGTTCAAAAATCTCACACCGTCAAGAAGTAGCTGAAGTGAGTTTAAAGTAAGCAAGTCAATAGTGTCAATCCCTAGCATCAGTTGGGATGATAGCTCACTACAAACTCACTTCACCCAAGTTATCCCGGTGAGATTTTTACAGAATCGACCGGCTGCTCCGTTTGGCTGGGTAGTAGAATGAAGGAAAAAAATAAATGTGTGTCATAAGCATAAAATAATATTAACTCATTCATAAGTCATGAATGGAATCCAAAGTTTACGTGAGAATTAAAAATCAGGACACGTATTTACCTAAAGTTCTTGAAAGGGCAAAATTCCCACAGGAAATTTGCACAACAACGGATGACATCAGTCGGTCAAGGCTAGCGATGATAACAATATATTTGTTTACAGTACGGACGGCAAGCCGCATCTGTCGGCCAATCAGCTGGTAGACTTTCTAAACGAGATCCAGCGGGACCCCAGGCTGAACGAGATTTTGCACCCCTACGCCGATCTGCAACGCGCCAAGGATCTTATCAAAACCTATGAACACAACAAGTATCATCAGCAAAGATCGCAGCTTACCTTTGATGGGTTTTTAAGGTTTGTACTCATATTTAGCTTTACTTTGTGTCAATTATTTCATCACCACTGCTCTCAAAACGGTAAAGGAAAACATAATGAGGAAACCGGCAAGTCTTAGAACCAAAAATTTGAAGGTAAGTGACATCTACCAACCCGCACTGGGCCCGCGTGGTGGATTACGGCTCACTCCCTCTCATCAAGAGAAGGCCTGTGTCCCAGCAGTGGGAACATTATAAGCTGATATTATTATAACTTATATTTTAGGTATGTTTTATAGCCCAGACCCTAATTCGCATAAAGTAACCTTAGCATGATGTTCCCCCACTGCTGGGATGCAGGTATCCTCTCTGTAACGGGGAGTGGGCCATAAACCACCCGCGGACCCAGTTCGGGTTGGTGGATAACAACTAACCTTAATACCTTCGAATAACGAGGTTTTCAATACAAAATATTCGTCTTATATGATGAATCACTTTACAACATAAAACGGTTAAACTAAAAAGATTTGTTATTTTTATTACTATGGAGGTTTATAATAAAAAGAGTGTTTATTAAACTCTCCACCAGACAGTAATATAATAAAAATGTACTCTTTTTACTTAAACATTTTTTAACGATGATTAATTTGCGTAATAAACTTTCACGTTGCTGAAATGTAATAAAAAAAACTGAATTCTTTTAGAACGTTGTATTGAGCTTGATTTCTTTTAAATCTATCTGTCCTATTCCTATAGGTGTGTTGACACACAAACGCAAACCCGGAATATTTTTCTGTAGGCCATTCAAGTACTTGCGCTGAAGTCACTCAGCTACTTCACTAGACTTCTAAGGCCCATAGCATGATCAGCCTATAATGTTCCCACTGCTGGGACACAGGCCTCCTCTCAGCGAGGAGTGGGCCGTAATCCAGTGCTAGATGTCACATCTTTTGGAATGTTTGGTTCTAGGACATACCGGTTTCCTCACGATGTTTTCCTTCACCATTTTGATAGCCGCACTTGCACCAAAATCACTAATGCGTTTAACCCTAAACGTAATTAAAACATCGTTCTGCTTCTGCCAATCGTTTGAAGATGATAGAGACAGAACGATGTTTTAATCTGTCAAGCTCCGCTAATGATACACAATTGATTTTCTATTGTTTCGTCGCCGAATGGCGAAGCGCCGCTTGACCGGTTAAATTAATCTAACGTTAAACATTTCTAGTTATTGGTAGTGCAAGGGGGCCTTAATGTCTCTTGTGTTACAGATTCATCATGTCGGAGGACAACCCGATAGTGGCGCCAAGTAAGATGGACCTCTGCGACGATATGGAACAGCCGTTAGCGCATTACTTTATCAACAGCTCGCACAATACCTACCTGACCGGTCACCAGATCACGGGGAAGTCCAGCGTTGAGATATACCGACAGAGTCTGCTGGCTGGATGCAGGTCAGTTTAACTATATCATCGCAAATTATACCCTTGAACCAGGGGCTGCCAAACGTATTACGGGACTAATAAACGCATTTCCTTTCGATATTTGACATTAAGTGAAGTGTCAAACGATTTTGAACCTTGTGCAGTGCAACTATTGCTCTCAACTTGGCATGCCCTACACTTGAGACTGTCCTGCAAATGACTATGGTGCGGACCCAATAGGCTAGAATCCGTAGTGTACCCCCAAAAATCCTCAGTTAGTCCTAGCTATCAACCAATAGCCATTCGTGACGTAATTCATACCCTGCTATATCTTATATTATTATCTAACAGGAAGCCGGAATCGTAGGCGCGACGAATGCGATGACTGATAGCATTCATGTCTAGTTCAAGAGCGTTGGAGTAAGCCTCCAAACTTGACCTTGTGTTCAAAGGTGTGGAGAGGGGTTCCGTCACTTTCTGCGATGACTCAAACTACTGACCTTGAGTCGACTTGTTCTATTGACAATTCGAGACCCAAATATTGTTGCGCAACACTGCTTTGTACTTGTACTTCGACCTTTCGAAAAATAATGATTGAATGTTATGCCTCGAAAATGTTTAGCTCATAAACCCTGCTATTATGTTAAATGACCAAAGAAACAATACGGGCGCACGACTCGTACATTCTTTGCAACTTTCTGCTCAAGCTATTTGTACGAGTTAACCAAAATATCCGCATTTTCTGCATTGTTTAAAAAGTTTTATTAAACAATCTGCCAAAATTCCATTGGCATATTAAAGTAGAAAATTCCATTTGGCGATTCTGTAGTGTTCTAAAGAAGCGCGGCACTTACCTAGCTCTTAAAACCTGTTAGAAAAAACAAAACGGATGTATACCTAAACCTGATCGAATGGTTCTTGGATAATGTATATCGCCCGAACTTGTTGAGCGCTAATTACTGCGCTATCGATATTAATTTGTTTATAAAAATCTTTACCTAATGTTTCCAATGCGTTTTTAATAATAAATCCAATTAGTGCGGTATCGAACGTTTAGTTATCGATATTATCGGTGTGAATCGACCTTAATTATCGTGTTAGCGTATGAACATATATGTAAATATTTAGGAAACATATTTTATTGTGCGCCTCACACGTGTGCCTTAATTTTCGCTCGGTTTAATGTTCGTTCCATGCTTGTCTATTAGTTTACCTATTCAATGTACCTACTCAAAATTAAAGCATTTATTTCCATTAAACCATTTACAGGCATTTTTGAATAGTCAAAGATTGGGTTAGTCAGAAATATAAAGCCAGTTGCCAATTCCAAACCGTAGTAGATACCTATGGAGAAGAACGGGCAAAAAATTCCATGAACACTCTTTTATTAAATTATATTGTTACACCTATTAGATAAATTGTATAACGGAATTTGAAATTTTATGACATAATGGCTGTGCACTTATATGAGTAAGCGATTTATTTTTAAAGAGGCGAATAATAAATAAATATCAGATGTTGTAGTAAAACGTTTTCGTTTACGTTGTCTGTAATGCCGCGCTTAAAAAGTTTAAATTGAAGCACTCTTGTTTTCAGTTTCATAACTAAACAGAAACCATGTTTTTCGGATAACTCAACTTGCCTAAACGTAAAAGCGTGTTTCGTCCGACATTGGCGATTACTTTCTGTCTGATATCTACCTAATAAAAATCTTAAATTCAGTCATTCTTTTACTCACTGACAGCATAAAATGTTACAATAGAGTTCCTTTTAGAACGAAGGTTAGCATAAAGGAAGGATTTTGGAATACCTAAAGAGGTTGAATGGGGGATGAAAGTTTGCATGGAAAATCGTCATTTTTCGCGATGGGAAATACCATCACGCGCACGGCTGGTACTGATGTAATAAACAAATAGTAGCTAGTGGAGACATACCATCGATAATTGAATGCAACATACAACCTATAAACTTTCAATCAATAGGGCTACAGACAATAAAAACAAATATATCTAAACTATCTCCTTTTCCACACAGATGCGTAGAGCTAGATTTCTGGAACGGCCGCACGGATGAGCCGGTGATCGTGCACGGGTACACTTTCGTGCCAGAGATCAGCGCCAAGGAGGTACTGGAAGCGATAGCAGAGAGCGCCTTCAAGACGTCTGACTACCCCGTTATACTGAGCTTCGAGAACCATTGCAATCCGCGACAGCAAGCCAAGATTGCCAACTATTGTAGAGAAATATTCGGAGACATGCTGCTTGATAAACCGATTGATTCCCATCCATTGGAACCGGGTAAGTTGTATAAAGAAGTAAATAGATATTATCTACGTTGTACTTTCTCTGAGAGGATCAATAAACATAAGAACTGCACAAAGGACGGTCTTATCGCTAAAAGCAATCATAATGATCTTCTTTTCGTCTTTTTTCATCTTCTGTCTGACGTTAATTCGGAGATTAGGAGTAAGGAGTCCTTATAGACAGCTATAATGACGTGTAGAGAGAAATCGTGAAGACCATGACCATAATCGCCAAGATTACTGATGACGGGTTGGTGTTCGCAGTCAGCTTAGGGTCAGTTCACACCGCGACGCGACGCGACGCGCAGTTTTCAAGATAGCAATACAATTATAGACCTTATCTACTACACAAAAAGGTACACATCAGTGAGGAGGGCCGCGCGGCATAGCTCGACGTAGTAGACACACAGAATTATGTACTTTTTTGTGTAGCAGGTAAGGTCTATAACTGTATTGCTATCTTGAAAACTGCGCGTCGCGTCTGCGTCGCGTCGCGGTGTGTACTGACCCTTAGGTTCATACCTACTAGGGAACATGACCCCGTTGACAAAATCTCTTAAATATCTGGTACAAGTGAAAAATACACTATTATCTTCTATTCTAGAGACTTTCTCGCTAGACGGTCTTTAGGCTACCTTTTTGGCAAAATCGGAATTATTTCAGTGTCTCGTAAGAAAATAACGTACAGTTTCTAAAACTCCAAACTATCCCCGAATATTGTAAATCTAGTATGATTACGACAAGCACGGCAGGTGAGGTAGGCCACCATAAGGTAAACCATCTCCGTTTACCTCCGATACTAAAGATGCTGTTTAAGATTATATAAATTGTTTGCGTTCAATGCCTATTAATCTTTCAACCGATCATCCAAACATCAGGAGTGCATGAAACTTTATTGAACGTTTATACGCCAGATGATTTTCATTTGATTTTATGAAAGGAAATGACGTACAACATATCAGTCGACAGGCTCTTGTCAACGCAGGGTTGAGTACAGATTAATTCTGAAGCATATTGGAAGTTTTATCTTGCGTATCAATGACGCAATGGCTTAATTGTCAGCGCTATTTCGGTGCTTATTAATAATTCTAATTATTATTATAAATATTGTGATGAGCTCCGACTCGCCCATTGACGTAAGGCGATCAGGGTTCGATACTTTGAAGTCGGTACACCTGCAGTATTTACGTTGGCCTGCGACCAAGCGTGTGCCGTTATGCCATGTAAACATGATGAGACAGTTTGTTTTCCCTACTCACGCATTCTTGTACGGGTTCAAACGTCCACGTTGTATGTTGTTTTAATCGGTCCTTGACTTTTAAGGCGCTTACATGAGCTAAACGCAAAAAAACGGTAGTTTTCGAAACAATAAAAGTATATGATCGCCTACAGTAAACAAAATCAGAAAAATATATGATATTCTTCAGGATATTTGCTAGATAGATAGTGTTTTGAAAACACAATACAACTAATTTGGTACGATAGAAAAAAATCATGAACATACCTCTAAAAAACTTTCTTTTTACAATAAAAACCATACTAATATACATACAATCATTCTGATTTTTTGTCAGATTATTCTACAAGTAACATACTAAAATGATAGTGTTTTATTTTTTTATTTAAAACAATAGTTTTTTTGTAAATCGAATATTCATAGTTCCGAACATAAAAAGTGCGCATGTGTGCGTGAACGCCCGTGTAGCGACACTGCCGGCCGAGGCCTGATGCTATACGGACGTGTCGCTCTTTTCGCCGCACTATTTCCGTCAAGATTGTTATGTTTTTGTTAAGTTTTATTTGTAAATTCATTGTTTATTATTATTTGCATATCTTCTTTCCGTAAATATTTTTATTTCGTGTAAATATAAAATACTTTTAAGTTTGTTATGTATGGGTGCAAGGCGCGCGCCATCTATTGTACGGCGAGTCCCAACTCCCGGGCGTTTCACTTGTGTCTCCCGGCAGTGGTCCGCGTAACATAACAAAGTTAAAATAGGGTAATAATTTGTAAATAAATGGGAAATATAGTGAAACATTCCGTTAGGAGGACTACAAAACGTTCATATAAAACAAAAGCCGAACATAATATGAACGAAAGTAAAAAGTATGAGCATTTTATTTTTAACTGAATATTTTTATTTTTGCAATAAAACTATGAATTTTGGTAACATCTAAGAAAGTGCAGTCATTTTGCATAAGGTAAGTATTTTCGACTCCGCGTACATCTGTCACACCGGCGCATGTGGACGACGTGTAGATTTGTAATCGAGAGTCCCCGGGTTCGATTCCCAAGGTTACGAAATCGTACTTTCTTTTTAAATTTTATTTAAATGTATTTTGAATTTTTAGATAAATAGTGTTTTGAAAACATGATACAACTAATTTGGTACGATAGAAAAAAATCATGAAGATACCTCTAAAAACTTTCTTTTTACAATAGAAACCATACTAATATACATACAATCATTCTGATTTTTTGTCAGATCATTCTACAAGCAACATACCAAAATAATAGTGTTTTATTTTTTTAGTTCAAACAATAGTTTTATTGTAAATAGCATATTCATAGTTCCGAACATAATAAGTGCGCATGTGTACGTAAACGGTAAACCCCCGTGTAGGAATAATGCCGGCCGAGGCCTGATACTATACGGGCGTGTCGCTCTTTTCGCCGCATTATTTATATGTACATACATTCATTGTTTATTATTACTATTTGCATATCTTCTTTCTGTAAATATTTTTATTTCATGTAAATATAAAATACTTTTAAGTTAAAATAGCGTAATAATTTGCTATCAATTATATCATTTGTAAATATGGGAAATAAAGTGAAACATTCCCTTAGGAGGACTACAAAACGTTCATATAAAACAAACGCCGAACAAAGTAAGAGCATTTTATTATTACTGAATATTTTTTTTCACTATGAATTTTGGTAGTTTAAGAAAATGCACTTATTACGCATAAGCTCAGTTTTTTCGACGACATACGCAATCGTTACATTGGCTTATGTAGACGACGCGCAGGTTTGTGTTCGAGGGTCCCCGGGTTCGATTCCCAGTGATACGAAATCGATTTAATTTTATTTAAATGTATTTTGAATTTTTAAATATATTTTTATAAATAACTAAAAAAACGTCTACAATGTAATTATCTTTCACAGGAGAAAGAAAGTCGAAAATATCAACACAGAAGTTACTTCTAATGCGTAAGTACCTACACGTTTTCTAAGCCATTGTAACAATAAAAAAAAACCTAAATTTATTAACAGACCCCGACATATTGATAATGTGCATAAAGAAATCACAGATTCATCCGAAAATTGCGATGAAAATTATCACAAGCAAGAGTTTAATTTTTATTGATTGTGTTTATAATAAATAGAAATCATAATAATTATGTATGAATGTTAGGTACGAGTACCTAATCCTTGAGGCCGTTTACACATCGTGCCGCAGCTGCAGCGGCATCGCCGCCGCCGCGGCGCCGCTGCATCAGTCACCCTTGGATTTGTGTGAACATACGGCGCCGCCGAGCCGCCGCGCCGCACCGCCGGCGGCGCGGCGCGGCAACGAGTTTTGATAAGATCTATCAAAACTCGCCGCCGCACAGTGGTCTGAAAATCGAGCTCCATACTCATAGAAACTTAAAGTACGGAAATAAAAAAACAAATATTGTAATGGGTCTAGTATACCTCCCTTTACGTAATATTAACGTATGGATGGTATCAGTCGCTCCACGCGTGAGAAAAAAAAGTTTTTTGTTTTTTTTTTGTATGGGAGAAAAGAAAACACTTAATGTACATTTTTTTGAAACTGAATGGAACTGATAGGCTGGAGCTCACACGAGCTATTGTACCATACACGGCCATCAAGATGACATACAATTCATGCACCGTTGGGCGCCGCTTTGCACGTAGCAAATTTTTGAAATTTTGTGTTTTCGATATGTGATTTTTCAAATCTTTGACGTGAATAAATGAACTTGCCGATCGATTTACTTATACTATCGTTACTTTTAGCCTGCTTATGACCTTTATGATGACAACAATTAAAAATTATGTTGATTATAAGTACCTATACTTTTTTTTTTAATTTCATTCCAAGAACTACTTAACTCATTTAATCACCGTTGTAGTGTATCTATTAAATAGATATGTAAACACTGTCTCATTCACACAAGCGGGGTAGCTGCTGTCAGTTATGTTATGTCATCTGTCAGTTACGAGGAATGGCGGGAAACAGACAAAGTGAAGCAGGCTATATACGATGGCGCTTGGTGTGGTAGTGAGCCAGTGAAGTGATATGTTTAACATAAGTACGGAATCAACAGGATTCTACAACCGTGATTATGGTTGAGTTATAATTAGATACTGCTTCAATCTGAGCCTCAATCAGAGCCTGTTCTTCCACGATGTTCAACTTGTTTTCGTTTGAAAACTTAAAATAAATTGGTCAGCAGAACATTGTGGAAGATGGCTTTGGATTCTCCCATACCTTTTCTTCGCCACAAACTAAGCGCAGAGGCACAAAAGAACACATAAACATACTGGAATCGTCTTCGTCTGCCATAGTTTGCTTATACAAACTTTGCCCTGAAGCACCATCAAAACCATACTTGCATATAATTGTTAACTCTTTGCCATCCAGCGAAGGTTCCACACGTAGGAATTTTCCAAGCTTTGCACAGTTTTATCCAAAATTTAGCTTTACTTTTACCTCTCCTTCCGTGATGTACAATGGTAACTTTTGGAGGGCAGCAGTCCTTCTTCGCCTCAAGGATGGCAGTATAAGAAGGACACAGTGGTACTCCTTCTTCTTTTGCACAAGATCTTAATGTTATATACTGCCACTTCGAAAGCTTCAATGAGGTCAAAATAAATAAAGCTTTATCAGCGGAATATATAGGCACAGTTTCCTTGGGCTTTAACAATTTATCCTTGTAGCCTCTTTGCTCCGAGACTAGTTTAACGATATCTGCTATATTCTTGTCATGTGCTTTCAAACCGGTTGCATGAGCAAGGCTTTCAGTGCTATACGTTAGGAGGTCTTCCGCTCTCCTTCTCTTCTGTAGCGGGCTTAGCTCTTTAAATGATTTTCTCGGCCTCACAACTGATGTTGATGTTCCAACACTGCACGTCTCCGGTGTGTAGGATGTTGATGCACCCTCATTTAAAACAAAGTCAGAACTGGAACGGGTTTGCTGCTCTACTGACACTAAATAAGGGGTCATCTTTCCTTTCATGATCTCAGGCCATTTTATGTTCTCTTGCAGCCATGTCTCATACTTTGTTATGTATGTACGTCTCGTGCGATTACACGAGATCCATTTGTTCCTCAACGAACAAACATAAGTCTGACAGAATTGTTTCAATACCCTCTTTTCATTTTCTGACAAATCAATAGTATTCTCAAAAACTTCAAATAAAACATTGGGCTGTAAAAAACAATTGTTGTTTGTCACAAACATGACAATGTCCAAATTGGTATCACAACCTTCCATCACAGCACAATAAAAAAAATAACGTAATAAGTTAGCGCGCACAAGTACTGAGAGCTACTGATAAAAGTAAGCTCAAACGTCCTATTTTTATACAACTACCCTCATTATCGTTCGCTATTCTTTAATTAGGTTTTACAGACTTTAATATTACAGACAATAGAATTTTATTGTGACTAGGGCCAATTTGGCCCTGCTAGAGCTGGTTGATGCTCATGTCATTGGTATATAATTATAACTCAACCATAATCACGGTGATTAAATGAGTTAGTTCTTGGAATGAAATAAAAAAAAACGTATATAATCAATATAATTTTTAATTGTTGTCATCACAAAGGTCATAAGCAGGCTAAAACTAACGATAGTATAAGTAAATCGATCGGCAAGTTCAATTAACCTCGTCAAAGATTTGAAAAATCACGTATCGAAAATTCAAAATTTCAAAAATTTGCTACGTGCAAAGCGGCGCCGAACGGTGCATGAATTGTATGTCATCTTGATGGCCGTGTATCGTACAATAGCTCGTGTGAGCTCCAGCCTATCAGTTCCATTCAGTTTCAAAAAAATGTACATTAAGTGTTTTCTCCCATACAAAAAAAATAAAAAACTTTTTTTTCTCACGCGTGGAGCGACTGATACCATCCATACGTTAATATTACGTAAAGGGAGGTATACCTGACCCATTACAATTTTTGTTTTTTTATTTCCGAACTTTAAGTTTCTATGAGTATGGAGCTCGATTTTCAGACCACTGTGCGCCGCCCGCGGTGCCATACTATTATATTCTGTGGCGATGCCGCTGTATTGGTTTCTCTTGGATTTGTATGAGCCCTTGCGGCGCGCCGCCGCGGCGCCGTGTGTTCATACAAATCCAAGGGTGACTGATGCAGCGACGACGAGACGGCGGTGCCGCTGCAGCTGCGGCATAATGTGTAAACGGCCTGAAAGATTAGGTACCTAACATTCATATATAACTATGATTCCTATTTATTATAAACAAAATCAATTTTAAATCTAATTTCTTGCTTTTGATCATTTTCATCGCAATTTTCAGATGAATCTGTTACCTATTTCATTTTGCCCATTATCAATAAGTCGCGGTCTGTTAATAAAAACATTAGGTCAGAATTTTTTTTATTTTTGTAATAGCTTAGATAACGTGTAGGTACTTGCGCATTAGAAATACCTAACTTCCGTGTTAATATTTTCGACTTTCTTTCTCCTGCAGACTTTTTTTAGTTATTTATAAAAATATTTAATAGATATATTTAAAAATTCAAAATGACATTTAAATAGAAAATTCGATTTCGTAACCTTAGGAATCGAACCCGGGGACTCTCGAATACAAATCTACACGTCGTCCACATACGTCACTGTGACAGTTGTACGTGAAGTCGAAAATACGTACCTTAAGCATAATGACTGCACTTTCTTAGATGTTTCCAAAATTCATAGTTTTAGAAAAAAAACACTGCAAAGTGATAACTTTTATTTCGGAAGTCGGTGTCGCTGGTTCCGCATTTTCGTTTTTTGACACCGACTTCCGAAATTATAGTTATTTATCACGCTGTAGTGCTTTTTTTGAAGTCGGTTGTTTTTTTTTTCTTTCTAATTGTACCTACCCCACAAAAATTCAATTAACACTAGTGCATTGAAGAATCATCAAAATTCGCATAGAAATGCCGGAGATGCAGTACATTTATGCATATTAACTTCGGACATACTACATAAGAATAATTACCTAATGAACCTAATGAATATAGAATAACTACCTAATGAATATACTAAAACCTTCCTGGAAGTATGTAGATCACATTAGTGAAAGAATGATCAAAATTGGTTCATCAGTTTTTTAGAAAATCTACAAATATATATACAAACATACACACATACATACATTACATACATACATACGGGTCGAATACACAACCTCCTTTTTTGAAGTCGGTTAAAAATGTTTTAAATTTCATTGAATCAGTTTTATTTCAAAATCACCCACATCCTTAAGTTTTTCAAGTCACACTCAAAACGAATAAAATTTATTATGTTGTCACACATAACTACATAATTTGTGTTAGATCTTTAACTTATTTGCACATCGTTTCCGCGCCATCTATTAGAATACTAGGGCGTAATCTCACAAAACCGTTACTTCTAAATCTCATGTATGCTTTATGTCATAATTGTGATGGGCGTCGTCGTTAGATGGCGTTTGCGTCGATTTTGCATATGTGTGCATGCGTTTTTCAAGGACACTTAGCTCTAGTAAGCCTCTTAAGGCATGTTTACGTTTTATTAGGTCGGACTGCTAAGCGAGTTAATAGTCGTACTATTTAAAACGTTCCTCGACAGACGCGCGTATTTTCGTAGTCGTTTATAGAGTTTGGTGCGAAAAGATATTAATCATTGGTCAATAAATGTGTCTCCGGTAGATGGAGCTTTAGGATTTTATTATCACCGACTGTAGTTTTTTGACCTTTTCACTTTATTTGTTTGAAGAAGGATTTGCATTTGTGATTTTAACACCAATATGTGCCAAGAGTGAAGCGTTTAAAAACAAAAGTAATGCGCTACTGATCTACATCTGTAAAAATGTATTTGAAAAGATAACTTCCCTCAAGTTTTATGATCGCCGTAGTCTCAGTGCAATACATAGTATAAATGTTTGTCCTATTACCCCGTCACTCTAAGAAAACATTGACGAGACTGATTTATTTATATCCACGCTTCGTTTAATCGTTTTTTTTTTTAATTATTATATTGAGAATTCAATGACCGAAGTACTGGGGTAGATTTTCGTTATTTATCATCATTTCATCATTCATCGCACAAATTTTTTTTTGGTTTTTTTTTCACTTACATTGCTTTTTTCACTTACATTGAAAATATAGTATATTGGTATTCGTTTGTTATTTCGTTTGACACAATATATGTTGGGATGTGACACGTGCCGCGGTTGTGGTGCGGTGCCGTATTATAAATAATATAATATTAATAACACCTGTAAATGACGATAAATAACGAAAATCTACCCACTGATGGATTGCTGAATTAAAAAAACGTTCAAAATATAGTCGCAATCTCATCTCAGCGATAATAATCAATGTAAAAAACTTGTCAAAAATGTAGGGAAATTAGAGGTATTTTTGACAGATTGAGACTGAGATCAGACTATGAAAGTTCTTAAAATTACATAAATTGCCCCTCTGATGTCTTTTTGTTTCTGACATCAAGGAGGGGAGTTACCGCCGCCATCCATGCTGCGCAACAAGATCATAATTAAGAACAAGAAGAAACATCATCACCATCACAAGAAAGAAGACTCCATTGCTTCTGAGGAGAGCGAGCCTCGACCAGAAGTACCGCAGGGTAACGGAGATGTTACCACTGCCACGGTAAGCTCAACTGTGAACTGTATTCTATGTAAGACTACCTTTTACCATGCATTCCTCTAGGATGAGAAGTATATGACTATGTCATTATCCGGACCATGAACTATGTCTATGGCATTTTTATGGCGTACATAATAAAGTGTATTCTATCTATCTATGCAAAAAATCACGTCGATACGGTTTTCCGTTGCTACGAGAAAGAACCAACAAACACATTTTCGCATTTATGGTAATTAAGTAAGGAGTTTACCTGTACTTAGGGTTACCTATTTCGAAATTTAAAAAGTTTCGGTGAAAAGCCGGACATTTGCGAAAATTCGAGTTTGGGCATTTTTGTTTTTCATCTTTCATTAGCACCTAATAACGAGATAATGTCACATCTTTTTCTAATCCATTGCTATCAACATAAAAAGATCGCGTTATTTATTTAGCGAAAGCCAGATTTTGGCTGCGAATCAAATATATTTTTAATGTGAAAATCGTTTGCGTACTTTAAGATGAGAATAGTAGAAATACTGCAAGTACCTATTTAGTTGTTTTTTTCCTAACGAACTTTATTAAACTCGTTAATAATATGTATGGTATAACCATAAAACATTTCCGTCTGTATCCTATTTAGTCGTTCAACTTATGAATTAAGGATCAATGAAATAATTATGAATGGCTTCTTTCCTGCCATTCCGATCGACATAAGTAAAAGCTAAAATAACGTAGGTATATGAGCGATTTCTCAATGTCGTTAAAGAGCGTCAGAAAACTAAAATTATCATCTGTCTCTTCGCTACTAAATTCTTTCGTAGGTTGACGTAAAATATGTAATATGAATGTGCATTAAAGGTAACAGTAAGTCATTTTGTACAGGGTTAAATTATCTTGCTAAACTTCACAGACGTGTATCGATATTTAAACACAATAAAACATAAGAAAACATTTTTTCTCAACTCATTCAACGTGGCTAAATAATAACAGCCGCACGGGTCGATCGATCAGGTTAAGCTACGCTTGCCGTGGTTGGTCTGTGGATAGGTGGCCGTCTTTACATACCGAGACCCCTCCGTGCCACGGAAAGCACGTTAAGCCGTTGGTCTCGGCTATCATTCGTGGATCTTTGACAGTCGTTACGGGTAGTCAGAAGCTCAAAAAGTCTGACAACCAGTCTTATCAAGATAGACTGGTTGTCAGACTTTTTGAGCCCAGTTACTGGGATTGCCCAGTAACGGTTGTGAAGGTCAGGTAGGCAGTCTATAATAATATAAGATAGTCAGCCTATATTGTTCCCAATGCTGGGACATAGGCCTCCTCTCGGTGAGGGGGAGTGGGCCGTATGATCCACCACGCGGACCCAGTGCGGGTTGGTTGACAGTCGCTCCATGTAAAATACTGGTATTCAGCCGCATCTGGTTAGACTGGAAGCCGACCCCAACATAGTTGGGAAAAGGCTGGGCAGATGAATTGATGGTTCAAGTAACAACACTAACAGCGGTGGTTGACTTCCTAAAAACACCATCAAATCTTCTTATTTTTTATTTTAATGTGTTTAAGTTTAAAATAACCCTGTATTATCTGTTGACTTTTCCACATCAGGTTTTTTGTTTGTCGTGCATACATACAATTCATTACTTACATTTATCCATTGTTGCGCTAGGAGATTAAGATAAGAATAAAATTGCCTTTCAACAGGGTAGTAGGTACTAACTTCTTATTGATCTGCCAGCGCATCATTGTCTAAACAAAACTTGGTGCAACTGAAGCCAGTCAACAGTTACTTAAATGAATTTTGCGAAAAGAGCACTATTGTTATTTTGAATGATAGGTAGTACAAAAGAGGCTGTCATAGGTATGAGTGACAGAGACGACACTACGAAAACGAAGCGTTTCCAAAACTAGATGAGCCATGGCGGCTCTGAACATGAGGCGAGTTGTTGCGCAGTAACAAATTCATGTGACCGCGGGGATGAGGGGTGGGGTACTGCGCAGTGATTAGACCACTTCAGAACCGCCATAAAGTTTGAAGCTCACTGTACTGTAAATGATTATATTTTGTCGCCAGTTGACACGTCAGGGTTCATCCGAATCTTCGGACTCGGAAAGTTCGTCGGGTGAAGAGGAAGCAGGCGGTGTGGACAGTGCGGTCGGCGAAGACGCACGGGAGACACACGCCGGCGCAGAGATATCAGCCCTCGTCAACTATGTACAGCCTGTTCACTTCAGCTCCTTCGAGAACTCCGAGAGTGAGTTATACAATAGTCTGATGTAGCGTAGTTGGCTCTAGGCCTCCAAATGTCCCCTTTTTTATATCTATTATAGCGAGTTCGTGGCTGGTGACCCGAAACTTCCCGCCTTACAAATAGGTCAGAATCGTTTTCCCGTCTTTATATCTGCTAGGTTCCCGTCCCATCGGACTATGAGAGTGAGAGAAGAGAGAGTGCATTTGTGTCTGCGCACACACTTATGCATTGTAATATCTCCCGCGCCGATGGCTAGTCTCCGCTGATATTGTTCGCCATGGCCGACATTCGGTCTGGAGGACTTTATTACCTGCTAGGTTGACGTTAGGGGAAGCAGGACGAGAGGCGCTTCCCCCTTACGCCCGAGAGTGAGCAGCTTCTTCTTATTGCTATAAGTATAGGTCGGGGAGGACGCCCGAGGACGTACGCGGCCGCAGAAATCTCTGCCATAGTCAACTACGTGCAACCTGTACACTTCAGCTCCTTCGAGAATAGTGACAGTTAGTATTACTTTTGTTTTTTTATTTGCATTTTTTGTTTCATGCTTCTTTTTTCAAATTGTGCAGTGTACAAGCGCATCTACTGAGCCCCAAACACTGGTTTGTCTACAACTTTATAACATAAATCTGTCATCTTTCATCTTGTTCTGTCCTATACCGAAACTATAAGGCCAGTATCTCGAACGAAAATTACCGTAAAATTAATGGTAGAATGCTTTACCAAGCTAATCGCAGCAGTTTGCGCGCGTTTGACAATTTGCCACATTAATTTTGCGATAATTTTCGTTCAAGTAACTGGCCCTAAGCTACATGACTTAACTGAGTGTGATGTGTAGAAAAGAACCGTTTCTACGAGATGTCTTCGTTCGACGAGAAGCAAGCGACGACGCTGCTAAAGGAGCGTCCCATCGAGTTCGTGAACTACAACAAGCATCAGCTGTCGCGCGTGTACCCGGCGGGGACGCGGTTCGACTCCTCCAACTTTATGCCGCAGGTAATAATTGCATACTTTGACGCACATAAATTGTTCTATAAAAATCTAGAAAAAGATTGACTTACGCGCCCTTGTGAGCTCTTGTAAACATCACGTTTGTCACCTAGATGATGGATTATATAATTTCCTTAGTTACTATACAGGGTTATTGGAAAAACACCAACAACATCTTAAGAGGTCATTGTACTCATTATTACGAACAATTTTTAATATGGAACCAAACCTGAAATCGCGAAAAAAAATTTTTCAAGATCTTTTTTTTGCGTTTTCAGGTTTGGTCTCATAGTAAAACTTGTTCATAATGATGAGTACAATGACCTCTTAAAAGGTTGTTGGTGTTTTTCCAATAATCCTGTATACACATTTAGCAATAATTGAAATGTTATACCGTTTGTGACGTAAACATAAAAAGAGACTAGATTCTCCTACAAGTCGATACATAATTGTCCAAGTTTGACCAAGTACCATCAGGGCCCTAATTCACTATGACCACTCAATGGTTCCTTAGGGTCAGTTCACACCGCGACGCGGCGCGGCGCGCAGTTTTCAAGATAATAATACAATTATAGACCTTATCTACTATACAAAAAGGTACACAATTCAGTGAGGTGGGCCGCGCGGCGCTGCGCGGAGTAGCTCGACGTAGTAGACACCACCTCACTGAATTGTGTACCTTTTTGTGTAGTAGATAAGATCTATAATTAAGCGTCACGGTGTGAACTGATCCTTACTTCGAAACCACATCAATTCCTTAGCTAATCACGCCAACCTCGCGTTCATTTCGCACGGTTTCGTTCATTGTGCCATAGAGAATACGGCCCCAGGTGAGATACTGGTAAAACGCGAATCTATCACTTATAAAGAAAAACACTAGAACATGACACTGTCTATTGGAGCATAAGTGATTAAATAAGTATATCGATAATAGCCTTTTAGCTCGATTAATTTTCCGACCGGCACCTCTCGGTTCTCTAATGATATTTACTAGGAAATAATCTATTTTTAGTGAGTTCCGAGTATCAATGTTCTTGTAATAACTCCATGTGTTCGACAGGTTTTCTGGAACGCCGGCTGCCAGTTAGTAGCTCTCAACTACCAAACGTTAGACTTGGCCATGCAACTGAACTTGGGCACCTATGAGTACAACCGACGATGTGGGTATTTACTCAAGCCAGAATTTATGCGGAGAAAGGTGAGTTGTTCACTTATTTACAGACTAGCTGCGATCCCGTGGGAATATTGGGATAAAAAGTAACCTATATGTTAGTCCATGGTGTCAGCTACCTCCATACAAAATTTTATCAAAATTGGTCCAGCCGTTTGAGCGTGAAGAAGTAACAAACATATAAACACACACACTCACAAACTTTCGCCTTTATAATATTAGTGTGAAAAATAACATAGCTTAATATAGAAATATCGGTGAATAGAGGTGGTAGATGGATGGAGACTGAGAAAGAAAAAAAGAAAGAAAGAAAGTATGGATGGATTGTGTGAGGGATGACATGAAAGAAAAGGGAGTGATTGATAGCGTGACGGTTGATAAGGGAGAATGGAAGAAGAAAACTTGTTGCACGGACCCCAAGTAACATGGGACAAGCGCAGGAAGAGGATGATGAGATACAAATATAGGTAACTCGCAGTGCCCCGCGGTTCCACCCACATAAGTTTCGATCCCGTGGGAATATCGGGATAAAATCTATCCTATGTCCTTTCCCGGGACTCAACCTATCTCTATACCAAAGTTCATCTAAATCGAAGATCTAAATGAAGAGGGAACAGAGACAGACAGACACACTTTCGCATTTATAATATTAGTATGGATATTGATATCAATATCATTGACGCAAAACATCAGTCTAAACGTCCTTGCCATGAGCTAAAAGTTCGTTTGCCTTCAATTCAATAATTCTTTGTAAACGTGTTTGGAAAACGTAGACGCTGGGAATATTTACGCACATTTGTAAAATAAAAATAAAAAGTTGTGTAAATAAAATTGATTTACTTTTATTATTTGTTAAAACTTTAACACTACAGTCTTTAAAACTAGTTTTAAATACAAAGTAACGCGCGAGTATTAATTACTACATGTGGTTCTCGTACCTCGCAACTACACTTGGGAGCAAATAAATCGAGCCACTTGCTTTTTTTTGCACGTATAATGGTTATTATTTTTGGTATTATGGAACGTATCAAATCGAAACATATATCGCCTAAGAGCTTATTTAATAATCTTTACAATGAGGGTAAATTTTTGAATGATAACCTTATTTAGTGATAAATTATTGGCTCTGAAAGAAAAACGGTAATTTTGATAGAAAATTGTAGGGTTAAAACAGTCCAGAAAATCTATCGAAATCAGGGCAAGGGGGGGTAATACAAGATATTAAGAATAAGTTTATACCATAATTTTGTGTTTAATTGTTTTTTTCTGGACTGACAATTTTCTATCAAAATTACCGTTTTTCTTTCAGAGCCAATAATTTATCATTAAATAAGGTTATCATTCAATAATTTACCCTCATTGTAAAGATTATTAAATAAGCTCTTAGGCGATATATGTTTCGATTTGATACGTTCCATAATACCAAAAATAATAACCATTATACGTGAAAAAAGGAAGTGGCTCGATTTATTTGCTCCCAAGTGTAGTAAATAAATCAGACGCAGCAAGCGCCATTAAACAACATAAACAATTTGAACATTATTACTCAGTAAATATACCACATTACCCCATTAACGTTTACTATTAAGTTAGCATCTCGAATGTTTTATTGAATGATTGTTATGAATATTAGCCGCCAGGATTATTGGATTGGTGAGCAAACCTTATGCATGCTGCCCAATCTTTTGGCAATGGTGCATATGGTAAGAGTAGTAGGTAGTTTTTTATTATCATTGTTCGGCTCAACCAAAGCACCTGTCATCTAATCTCTTCACCATCCTTGGTTGACTGGTAGAGAATGTCTAAGGCATTTTTGTGTGCGAAAAGATTAAATAAATAATTAATCAATTAAAACCGAGTTCCCACTATGATGAGGATTCAAAACAGACGGAACTGTTTGTTTCCATACAATTTATAAATCTGTTTACATTTGCGTCGTTTTTCCCGGATACATCATACGCGTCGCGTGCGCCTTAACATTTACTTTATAAGGGGATTACCTATATTTGTTTCTAATGTGAATTCGACAGTAGCATTTATTGTAGATAAATGAATTTTTATGGCCTCCCAATTCTAGACATGGTCTGTCTGTCCAATTGCATGCCATCCCTTTAGTTGTCTACGGGTCATAGTCACACAAAGAATAAATGATGTTGGTATGTTTGATATTGATCAACTCAAGAAACGATCACAAAAAATATACCATCTTTAATGGTGATCAGACCATGAAAGTTGACATATTTTTTTGATGAAGTGAAAACTTCTTTAGGCGCGCCGGGCATTTTTTGAAATGGGAAAAAGCCATTGAATTCGCGCCACTGTTACCGTCAGCGACACCGCTTCGGATGTGTTCGGCTGTCTTCGGGATGTACTCGGTTTTAATGTTTATCCGATATGTCAATGAGTGTTGGCAAAGTATTCTGTTTGTGTTTTGTTTTCACTTCTGTCGGCACTCCCGGAGTGCCACTGTTTTTTCATGAGAATGTTTTTATAAGTATATTAGGACCTCCATACAAGTGAAATAACGTGCAAAAGCTAGTAAAATTATATAACAATAACATAAATCCTTTTCCCTTTCCAGGATCGTCGCCTCGATCCGTTTGCAGAGAGCACAGTAGACGGTATCATAGCTGGTACATTATCAGTGACCGTGTTATCTGGCCAGCTGCTGACGGACAAGCGGTGCGGCACCTACGTCGAAGTGGACATGTTCGGATTACCGGCCGATACTGTGCGCAAGAAGTTCCGCACCCGGGTCGCGCCTAATAACGGCATCAATCCGGTGTATGGAGAAGAACCGTTTGTGTTTAAAAAGGTATGTTGTCATCCCCTTAATAAAAGTTTTGAGCACAGGCCACACCGGCACTGACTTTAACAATCTTGCATCGTAGGGACCAAAAAATATGTCATGGCGGAAAGACCAAAAGTAAGAGCAAAAATGCAAAATATCTGGCGACGGTCGACGTTAGTGCCCCGCGCTCTGGTGTGCACCTTAATGCTTTTGTTTAGAGTACAGATTTCAACGGCCAACTAACCTATGAGTCAGGCAGGCTAAGCTATCTCATATTTTATCTGATCTGTGGAATGGAATGTTCACGAATATCAAAGTCGCGATGACTTTAGATGCCCTTTGCGAAAGAAAAAGCATTTTCCGAAAGAGTGGTATGGTGAAACATTTTGCGCCACTCTGCATAGACTATGGAGGTCCCAAATTAACCAAGCCGTATGCCCAAGTGGTGCAATACATTTTTCATCCGTCTTATTCCACTTTTGCGTCGGCGCTGTCTTTTACCTGTACTTTATTAGTTACTAAAACACTTATTTAGTGGATACCTAGCGGAAAAGTAAATACACCTACTTTTAAAATATCTATTGTCAAACGATGTTTACAATTTTAGCGGTTTTCAGTTTAGGTTAGTAACTCAATGGAGCAGGATATTCCTCAATGGGCCTACGTATATAGTAATAATAATAATCCAATTTAACTTGACCGTAATAATTACGTGTTAAAGTGAACGTAAGTAACTGAAATGACGACTGAAATTAATACGTCATTCGCTCCGACGTCTTCTGTCGCTTACGCGCATAGTAATATTTGCAATTATGTGTACATTAAACCAATCTATTTAGCATTACTCATGAGGTAGATATAGTTAGATAAAATAGGTTTTGCATGTAATTTTCTCCTTTGAAAGTTTCTGTACTCTACGCTGACGCATAATGAAAAAGTTTATTAAACTAAGGGCTGATTGTTCAATAGTCAGATAACTTTTATCTGAGGAATAAATATTGCCCTGTTATTGTGTAATATCCTTTATTAAGACTAATGGTCAGACGTTCGGGCTTCGGCGGACCCGTAACGGCTGTCAAAGATTCACGAATGACAGCGGGGACCAACGGCTTACGTGCTTACCGAGGCACGGAGAGGTCTTGGTATGTAAAGATAGTCATCTATCTACAGACCAACCGCGGCAAGCGTAGCTTTACCTGATCGATCGACCCGTGCGGCTGTTATTTTCCAAGTTTTCTTCAAATTACAGAAGGCCGGCTCCATACAGCGAGCGAAAACAGGCGCATTTACGGCGATCTCGGTAGAATGCCCGTCGCGAGTGCGCTTGCACTCGCTGTACGTGAAGCATGTTTGTATATGCGTCCGTCTCTCGATGCATGGAGCCGACCTTCTGTATCTATTTATTTTGTGGCACAGATGTCGGTATTCCGCGCATCTCTTTGACTCCCGCCCGCCATATGGGCCGTGTCAATGCGCGACGGATTGTTTACACGTCACTCCGCTGTGCGCCGGCGCCGACACAATGGCATTCAGATAGTTAGCCACTACAAACGCTCCACTGATTGACTTAACGACTGAGTGCAATTAAGAATTGTTTGAAATCATCCCACTAATAATGTATAGGGATAATAAATCTAATAATACGTGTTGTGGTTCAGTTAGGTGTGAATTTATGCTTGTTTATAAAGAGATCAGCTGAGCGCTTTTACAAGGTCAGTTTTTACTGTATTAAAAACGTTGATCTTTCATTATCAATTTCTTCGCGTGGGTGCGTACCACAGACGCAAATCTCACAAATTGAAACTTTAACACTTCAAATTATCTATGGTTTAGGTCGCAGAAGCCGATTTGTACTCATCATCATCAATTTGCAATTCATAATGTACACATACAGGTGGTAAATATTAATAAATATAAACAATTATGGACCCTAGTCGGGCACAACAAAATTTTAAATAAGTAGGAGAGAGGAAGAGCGCTTTTACTAACGGACTCTAATTTTAATATGCTGTTATTATAACTAAAGAGGGTGCTGCAATCAAATGCATCTTCTTAATTCTTCTATCGCATATTATGAAACCTCCTGTATAGACCTCTAGTGATTTTAATAGTATTGAATGTCCCTACGTGACGTGTAACATGATTTAGGAAAAAAAAAAAAACAGCAATTAATGAAACAATAGTACAAAACCTACCAAAGTTAAATATCTTACAATTTATTTGCGAGACAAAATTGAACGCGTACAACGCAATTAGATTTTTAACGCCAATTTAACAGGAAATATCTATCAATGGCTTCGTTTTTAGTAAAAAGCGAGTAATTGTGCATTTCACAGGTGTTTGCACGGTACCGGCGCGGTTCGATTTTGTCGACAATGGCCATTAACCTTGATTCGTCTAGTTTTTCCGCTGTTGGTTCTCAGAACAATAGAAAACCTTTTAAACGCAGGGCGAGAGACAACGGATCGCATATGTTTTCTATTGACAAGTTCGTAAATACGTAAAAAAAGGTCTTGGTTTTTGAAGCGTTCGTTATTCGATTTATCAAGAAGTCGCTCAAAATCGTCGAGGTTTATTTTTATTATGACTCATTACATTTTTTAGCTTTTCAATTTATTTTGATGCCGTTTTCCGTTCCTCGATCAGGGGTATCAAAAGAAGCCTTTTGATTTATAATAGTTTCGTTTTTAGTAGATAATTTCTCTAAGAATAAATTAAGGATTGTATTGAGAAGAAAAGCTTAGCGTATTCCAATAAAGATTTGCACTGCTTGTTACACCTTCGAATATCAAGCTTCCTGTCCTTTCTTCCTTTCTGCCAAGATTTGGTAATTTAGTTGTAAGTGCATATTTAGGAAGTGGGTTTTAGACGGCCAGCGGAGAAATTCCCGTATTTTTAAGAATTACTGCATTCGAATTTATGTCTCAATCTGTCAAAAACACCTCTAATTGACCAACATTTTTGACATTGATTGCCGCTGAGATGATTTTGCCTTTACGAGTTGGTCTTCTGTTGCTTGACGTGGCGGTATGCCCCGCAGGTGGTGCTGCCCGAGCTGGCCATGCTGCGCATCGCGGCGCACGAGGAGAGCGGGCGGCTGCTGGGACACCGCGTGCTGCCCGTGCTGGGGCTGTGCCCCGGGTACCGCTCCGTCAACCTGCGCACCGAGCTGGGCCTGCCGCTGCCGGCCAGCCTGCTGCTGCTCGTCGTCGTCAAGGTAACGCGAGCAGGAAACGCACCCCACTCGCCACGCACAGTGGTGAACGTTGGATGTCACGTCTTTAATCCCACATCCCATGAGGTTTTTTTTAAATGAATATATATCATTTCGATAAATTAAGTGAGCAATCAATGTTCAATACTCTTTATTTATTCTAAAATAACATTGATTGCTCACTTACGAATAAATACATTACTATTATGTTGTAAAGAATAGCCCAAGTAGCTATAGGTTTTTTAATTTTTTGGTGTAGGTGGGCACTATGTTGTCCTTTCATACTTCCATTACTAATTTCTATTAATAAACAAGATCAGCTTAATAAGCTAGCTAGTCTAGCTATCTTATCCATCGATAATATGTATTAAAATAATTTCCAAATATGAAAAATTTAAATTTCTTTTTCACCAGGATTACGTGCCAGACCGGCTGTCAGAACTAGCGGAGGCTTTGGCGAACCCGATAAAGTACCAGAGCGAGCTCGACAAGCGAGAGCACCAACTCGCCAAGCTAACAGAAGACACCGACGTGCCCAGCGACACGCTACCCTCCCGCCCCAAGCACGACTGCGACGCGCCCGAGCGAGACGACGCGCGCCGCACTCCCGCACACCCTGTACGTACACACGCATTACATACAGAGCGAGCGAGACTAGTGACATCACACCGACGTGCCCAGCGACACGTTGCCCTCCCGCCCCAAGCACGACTGCGACGCGCCCGAGCGAGACGACGCGCGCCGCACTCCCGCACACCCTGTACGTACACACGCATTACATACAGAGCGAGCGAGACTAATGACGTCACACCGACGTGCCCAGCGACACGCTGCCCTCAAGCCCCAAGCGTGCGGCGTCACATTACAAATTTCAGTAGCCGCCATCTTGGATTTTAGTTTCGAAATAGTACCGTGACAAATAATTTATAAAATGTCGTAGCCGCCTACACACATCACAAACCGAGTTGTGTCTCATAGAAACAAATTTAACCCAAGAAAAAAATTCAGCCCATCATTGAATTTTGGTGTAAAAATGATTATAATCTAGCACTTAATATTGTTTCACTTTATCCGCAGATTAAACTAGAAGAAGCGCCAGACGGCAGTCCGTCAAAGGAAGCTGTGGTGGAGACCAAGAAATTCATCGAGACCGAGAGCATACCTTCACCACTACCTACCAACAACGGTGAGAATTAATATTATCATCATTATGAGTATGAAATGTAACCAGATTGTTATTTTTTCTCTGTGCTTCGAAAACAATTCTAGAGCAGATCTCTCGATTTGTTTTGTATTATATTGATAAACTCATGAAACGGGAAAGATACCGCAATAATTGTAGTTATAGGTGTCCTTGACTTAATTTCATTAGGTCACACACAATCCATTCGCACTATGTCTATAGCCATAACACTTTTGACAATACTCTTTTCTTTTTGCTCATTAAATTAAAACTTCACTAAGGGTCGTCTCCACGAGCGATAGAATCGCGGCGATAGTCTCGCCGTGCCATCAAACTTTCGCCGCAATGATATCGCCGTGTGGAGACACGTTCTAAGAGAGTGTATAGAAATACGTGACACGATGATAATATCGTTGCGATTCTCTCGCTCGTGGAGACGGCGCCTAAGATTGAAACTACATAATTGTCACATTGGTCTTACAGCAAAAATAGACCTTGTCGTTTTATGACGTGAACTGACAATCAAAGTTAGGGTGGTAAAGCAAATACGAGGTCGAGTATACATACTAGGATAAAAAAAACACTTTTTATTTGGTACACCGAAAGAGTCAACGTCAAAGTCTCATGTCAGGGGTCTTTATGTATTTCGCCAGTTATAATAGGGTAGTGTCCTGGGTAAAAAAATAATAATTCTAATTAGTCCGTCAGTTAGATTATCGAAAAATAATGGACCCGTATTTTTTCTTTTGTCAATCAAACAAAAAATGACAAAGATAAAGCACGTCAAAATTTGGGAGTGGGGGGTCGTGACGTCACGCTGTGCTAAAAAGTGTCGCACGGCGTGACGTCACGACGAATTTTGACGTGCTTTATCTTTGTCATTTTTTGTTTGATTGACAAAAGAAAAAATACGGGTCCATTATTTTTCGATAATCTAACTGACGGACTAATTAGAATTTTTTAGGAAACTAGCCTATTATTATCAAACACAATTATAACTCACTTTATTTTTTATTTTTTAGACGTGGACGTTAAAACGAATGGTACGTCGGACGAGTCTTTAGCAGAAACGCTCGAGACTCTGCTATCAATGAAGGTGGTTCGCGAAAAACAGTCGGAGCTCGCGCGGAAACTAGACGCGCTGCGACGCAAGTTCGACAAGGAAAAGAAACCACCTACATCCAAGTTCTACGTCAGCAATAAACTGGTTAAAAGACTGTCCTCTAAAAATATGTAAGTATTGATTGTTTGAGTTTTTTTTTTCAGATGACACACGATGATCAAAATAATAAAAAAGCTTGTAATTAAAACTACGTAAATTACAGTCACACGTCCGCTGTTCAGTTAAAACGAACTAAAATGGACGAAATACTTACTACGCTAGAGTCAGTCAGTTACACACGTATAAGGGATACGTGTGTAACTGACTGTGTGCGTGCGTAGATTTGTAATGTGACTACAATTTTCTCCCACAGTTGCCTGAGGTAGCTGCGCGGTGCGGGAAGGGTGATAGTTGTCACAAGTTGACGAATCATTGAGCTCTCGCATCACGTCACCACCCGCACCGCACTGCTACCTCAGGCAACGTCTCAGTTAAGCGGTCGGCTTATAGTATAACAATTTTAAATAAACACTGTTTTATACATAATAGTAAAAATTCAGTGTATGTATTATGATTATAACATAATATTCTAATTGGGCGTGTGCGTTAATTCCGGCACATGTTGTATGCGCTTGTTGTTACTGACCCGTGCTGCCCCCGCAACAGCGGCGAGGCGGCGGGTCGCGCGGAGGGCGCGTGCGGCGAGTTCGTGTCGCTGGAGCGCGAGCTGCGCCTGAAGTGTCACCACGCCGTGTACGCGGCGCTGGAGAAGCACGTGCGGGACGACCAGCACCAGCAGATGAAGGCGCTCTCCGTACGTACCTACACCCCACTCTTTTGTATCTCCGACAGTTTTCAGATTATTTCTTTTATCGAGTCAGGACACCTTTTGAAGCTACGACGCTCGGCAGAATATTGCATAGAAAATTATATTTTCATTTCTCATACTCGGAAAGTAGTGTTTGTTTGATCCAAATAGCGGGTGGAAGACGCTGCTTCCCACCACAGGGCGGGAAAGACTCATAGTAATTACTTCCCTCTTTAGGGTGGGAATGAATTTTAAAAATAGAACTGTAGTCAGCTACGAAATTTTTACATAAATTAAGAAAAATGCTGCAGTCTTGTGAATGTATAAACAGCTAGTGTGAATTTAAAGAAAAAAAAACCTATCGGCGATGACGCGGTGTGTTCCATATTTAAAATAAAAAAAGTCAATAGTATTATTTGGCGGGATACTAACCCTGTAAGCTGTACCGAAATTCAAAAACTTTGCATGTTATTGTTATCAATAAATATTTTAGAAAAAGTACTACTTTTTACTTTCCTTATATTCGAAATGAAAAGTAGAGTGTTTAACACGGGTGAAAGTCATCAATTCCTACTCGGGCTATAGCCGCCCTCGCTGCGCTCGGGCGTCTAAATGCCTCGTATAGGAATTGATTCCTTTCGACCCTTGCATAACAATCTACTATTTCATCCCATCTATTAGAAAAGAGCCAAAGGGTTCCTCGATAAGTGCGAGCAAAATAGGTCATTCCAGCGCACTTAGTAAGGCCCGCCGCTGATTGCAATTTTTTGTCACCGTGATTTATTATTACTGTCACCTGCCGTCACCCACGATGCACTCACTGAATCTGTTCTTGGGTAACAAATCGCGTTCATTTTTGTAATGGACTTCAACGAGGTTGCCGTGATTTGTGCTCTTGAAATCAATGTATCAATATTTGTTTTTTTTTTAATTGATATTTTTTAAGCTATTATTGAACACTATTTTAGTATAAATACTATGTGAAAATGATGTAGAAGTTCGAAGATATTCAGACTTGTTTTCAGCAGAAAATTGAATTAGGTCCAGTAATTTTTTCTTTGTTTATAAGGCATGTAACAGAAATGTATTCTATTATTATCAAAGTATATGATATTTGTGATAAGAAAAAAATTGTTTTGATGGATCATATTCAACAGAATCTGCAAATTAGAGCTCTTAAATCAGCTCTCCATGAGTTTTTGCCTAAACATGCATCTGGAGAACGATTATTGCTAAATAAATAGACAAATAATTAAAAAATCGCTTTATTATTATTGTAGAAGAGAAAACGAACTATCTTCACCAATTAATTGCTATTTATACCAACCGAAGAATAGTATTCAATTTCAACGAGGAAATCATGCATCTACGCGCATTTTTGTAAGAGGCCTCTTAAATAGCATACGTCTACTCCGAACGCGCGGCGCCGGCCGAGTGACAAAAAGTCACCAGTGAGCGGACTCCCATAGTAATGTACAGGGCGAGTAACAGTCACGTCACTCCGGTGTTGCCTGCCGCTGCAACTATTTGTCACCGTATTATCACGTCACCATAATGAGCGCACTCAATATAGTTTTCATTGCACTTGACTAAGTGACAAAAAGTCATGTCGACAAAAAATTGCAATCAGCGGCGGGCCTAACAGTGACGAGGTGACTTTTGAATTTGGAACACTATTTAATTAAAAAGTTTGAACGCTAAAGTCCTGGCCGGTAGTAAAAAAGCGCGCCTGCCGACGCGGCATTGGTTAAACAAATAAAAAAATAATACGCGGGAACTTCTTACAGACAATTTTAATTTGGGTCACACAAAGTGAATTAAAGATGCGTTCTAGCAGTGAAAGTGAAATATTAACACCAGAAAGTGTAAAATTAAACGCACAGACTGTCAAACAATTTACTACCAAACAAATCGAGTGAAAAATATTCGTCAGTACTAAAAGCATCTCTTATTTATTTTTCTCATAGAAGGGGATGAAAAGCAGAGTGTGCCACACGGTATCAAAATTATTTAACCTCGAGCGACGTAATTTTAATCCCTCGCTACACTTAGGATTCTACTCTAGAATCCTTCGCTTCGCTCTGGATTCAAACTCAAGACATTATTTTGGTCCCTTATGACACAATCTACTATAATTAATTACTTGATAACAAAGATTTTCACTTCAATAAAGAATAAAAGAGATTTAGTGTAAGAAACAGAGAGAGCATCTTTCTTCCGAACGAAATGTGACTAAATATAACGCGTCCTTGAAATTTCACTCTCAATTCTCGTCCTCGAATCGCCGCCTAAGAAATTCCACGATCCTCAGTAATGAGCATAGATCGGAATAGGTAGAGCTGTTTTACGTACTTGCTTAGAATAATTGGTTGGTTAGAATAATATGGATATTCCCCGAGTCCCGGGATTTGGTTTTTAAGTAGTAAAATCATAAAAACTATTCACGCCTTCGGGACTAATGAAAGATTACACTTCCTTTCTGACGGGTAAATATAAGAAGGACGGGATTAAGGATAGTATAATATATAGATAAACTTGATTCATTAAACCACATATATTTTTTTACGTAACAATGGTGCCGATTTTCTTGTCACAAGTGCCTCTAAACTAGACTAAAAATCACTAAAATTTAATTTATTCCTGTCAAGCGACGATTTCCCATTCTGAAATTGACTAAAATGACGCAACTATATTTTAGTTTGACAGCACTAAGATGGCACTGAGTTATTAATCTATTGAAGATGGCAATTTTGCTATTCTGAATTTCACGTTTTTCACCTAAAATTTTGATTGTCTAACTAAATCGAACTAAATCTGACTATTTTTAATCGTGATTAAAAAGGTGTGGAATAAAATTAGTTGTCATGAATAGAAATTTCACACCAACACCTCGACTTCAGGTGCAAAAACAGTACTGTCTGTATCTTTTTTTTTTCTTTTGCTTATATCTCGAAAATGGTGTGTCCAATCGCAAAAATAATGAAAATTTCGACCCCCTTTATGGAACCCATAAACTCCTAAAACTCAACATGTAGGTAATAATTTTTCATATTTTCCATACAAAAAGTGAAAATTTCCTTAAAAAACACGTCAAGGCTGCCCCCTCCGCGCCTGCGGCTCTAAAAAACAATTCACGGGGTAGGGAAAATAAGTACTACGTGTCGACGAGTCGCGATTGTCAAATTCGATTTTTGTTGTGTCAAAATTATTTTTAAATTCAGAGATTTTTTTATGCAGAATAGCTGTAAGATTCTCATAGCAAAAAGTAAGGAATTTTAGTGATAGTTTAGTTCGGTGTACAAGAGAATCGGCACCAATTTCTTATTCAAGAATCAACAATCATTTAAACATTTTAATTCTGAAGTTGTACAAAAACATATTACCATACAAATTATTTCTTCTTCAGTAAAATCAAAACATTATCAAATAGAACAATTTGTATTTACAATAAAATCTTAATTAAAATAATCAATACGCTTCAACAATAATTCACTTATTTAAACAAAAAATTGCATTGGTCTGGTTCGTCTTCAGCTTCACTAGAAGACTGAGTATGATCAGAGTTAAAATAAATCACCATTATTTTTTCTAAATTATCTAATTTTAATCTATTTCTTTTTACTTCTAACACCCATTTATATGTAGAAAATGAGCGTTCGACATCTGTTTATGTTAGTGAAGCGAATTTATATGACAAAAATCCCGTAGTATCAGTCGGAATCCCGTGGAATATCCATATTAACATCAATGTTTGCGGTCAATGAACTCAAATAGCTCTACCTATTCCGATCACTGGTAATGAGGGACCGATTCCTCATTACTGAAGATCTTGGTTACTTACCTGGACTCCTTTAAGCGGACAATCTGCCTCCGATCCGACTCCGGTCCAAAGTTGCCATCACCACCCGCTGAAATTTGCTTCAGGACGTAGCTTCTTTCTCTTGGTTAAACCATCGTATTAGCGACCGGCCTTGTATTGTTAAATGAACCATTATAAATAAGAAATTAAATAATTCACGCTATAATTTGTTCCAGGATTTGGTAAAAGCCCAGAAGAAGGAAATTCTGAACCGGCTGGCGAACTCGCGAAAGGAAGACGTTAAGGCGTTAGCCAAGAAGACCAACAGAGATAAAGACGAGATCAATAGAATAAAGCGAGAGATACATTCGCAGGTAATTTATCTACCAATGCTTATTTACTTGTTTAACAACATTCAAATTTAGAATGGAACTGTTTGTACAGTCGACGTCGATTGCTTTACTACCTTTAGGTTGAATATCACATCATCAGTTCAGCCCACAATCGCCCACTGCTACGTAAAGGCCTCCCATTTCTTCTGCCATACTTCCCGGTTCCGTGCGTCTCTCATCCAAGTGTTTCCCGTATGATGAAATCGCATGAATGTCACAAAACGTCAAGGTCTGTGTTTTGCTTTAAGACCAATGTGACAGTTAGTGTGAATACACACGAGCGACACACGTCGACGACTGAGGCAACTGCAGCCGTGGACGCGTCGGCGGCTGCCGGCGCCAACATGCCGCTCGTGTATTTGAGCTGCTAATAAAGTTTGAAAATACTAAAAATCATATTTTGACTTAAAATATTTTGAGCATTACTTATCTAAATGGTTTAAAACGAGAAACAATTTAACTTCCTCATTATCATCATTACGCCCACTACTGGGCATAGGCCTCCCTCAAGCAGTATATAAGAGCGTGGACAAACCCAGGGTAGGCCAGCCTCATTAAAATAACCTGAAGGCAAATTCTCGTAATTTAAAACGTTCAAAATCTAGTCGCAGTCTCATCTCACATATGTCAAAAACTTGTCAAAAATGTAGGGAAAATAGAGGTATTTTTAAACAGATTGACACAGATCAGACTGTGAACGTTCTTAAAATTACGAGAATAGCTCCCCTCTGGTGCCTTCACCAGGTTATCGCGGGGTCCGCTAGATGAGAGAATCGGAATTCGCTAGATGAGAGAAGTACAGAACTTGTCAATGTGGCGATGCTTAATCCCTTAAGCATCGTATCGAGTACACCAGTGAACGTTCTTCGGCTTGTTTTCCGTGATGTTTTGTAAAGTAGCGTGTTTGTGTAGTCGGTGGAACGTGGCGTGGCGGAGTGCTGCCGGCTGGAACAGAAGTACGCGACGCAGCGCGAGCAGCTCGCGCGCACGCACGACCGCCTGCTGCAGCTACTGCTCAAGCAACGAGACGCGGTACTGATATAAACTTTGTGTTGTATAACAATAGCTATAACCTATTATACAACCAATCATACCAACAAAAAAAAATCTGTTCTGCATTTTGACCGCATAGATATTTTTTTTAATAACCGACGGATAGTTTAAACGCAGGGGGTTCAAAATCATGTACTGAATCTATGGTAACCGGTTTCGCGTCGATGTCCCTGCTACCCTGTATATATAAATAAATATAGTTGTATTACGCGTCCCGCAAAAATTGAACGCGGATAAGCCGCAAGTTTTGTCACATCAGCGAGCTTTACCGGCCACCCAACAAGACCGCATTTATCTATTGTTCCCCGGTGCAGGAGCTGGTGGAGCTGGAGCGCATGTGCGGCGGCGCGCCGGAGGGCTAGTGCGCACGGTGACGTCGCTCGGCTGCGCTCGGCTGCGCTCGGCTGCGTTCGACTGCGTTCGGCTGCGCTCGGCAGCGCTCGGATGCCCTCGCCCACTCTCGGCCTCTCGGCCGCCTCTCTCGTCGGAGTTCATTTTCATTTAGAAATCTGTGATATTATCGCCTAAGGAGCAAACCGTACGGCCGGCGCTCGTATCGTCTCCGGATCGTGAGTCTCGACAGTATTGTTCTCTACGTTTGCAATCTCATAGTTTTAGTTGTCCCGCGCGAGTGTTCGGCGGCTCGCCTGTCTTAGCTCCCGCGAATATTTCTCGATTAACGTTAAGATTGTCCTCGTATTGTACCTATTTTTATCATAAGAAGTGTGTCTTGGGAATCTTTGTATTACTGCATTTAATTGAATTAGTCGATAGCGATTTTGCATGATTAACGCTTTTACGACGTCCTAGTCATCGCGCGCGGCACGCGAGTGCGCGGGACGCGTGCGCGTACTGGTGACGTCACACGACCCGCCCGCGCGTCTGCCGCGTTAACTTTATACATATCTAATGCACAACATGCTGGTTTTTCAGTGGGTAATTTATCTCGTACCTAATTATTTCGTACAATCTCACTAATAGAACTTCCTTTATATACATGTTTGTAGATGTAGCTATTAATTATTAATTCCGTATATTGTAAAAGTAAATTATTATGAAATTGATTCTTATGATGGTTATTCCAATATTTTCTGGTTAGTGAACGCGTTTCGAGCGGAGAGTTTAAATTTATTTATTTGTAATATTCAAAGTACTTGGGAGTTGATTTATTGGAATTGAAATTAAATTTTTGTAATGCACTCGTTACAAATTAGGTACGAACATAATACTTCACGTGCGTTTTACTGATTGTCACAGCATATTAATATATTAACGTGGGTTTATATAGCATCTGTGTAGTATTTATGAGTATCGTGTAATGTTTATATTATGTATAAATAGCTTTCTTTGCATCGTTTAATCGTACTAACAGACGTCAGTAACAGTAGGTTGTAGATTAACATTCCATTTTTCGCTTAGTCATTAAAACGCCAATAATGTTTAGGTATTAATTAGTAATAATGGGCCATTGCACTGATTATCCGATCTAGTGGGGATACTCCAAATATATTTAGTCAGTCACGAAAGACAAAGCTTCAAACACTACTACTGATAGACAATACAACCGTAGACTATAGAATAGTATAACAGTAGTTGACAAGCGACTCCAAGGTAGCAATAGTCGATATTACAACAACCAAATGGAATCTGTGCACGCCTTAAGTGGTCGAATTTTGATACAAGATCCTCGTTTAAGGTGAATGCGCAGTTGTAGACCGCGAAATTCAATTTTCCTTACATTTTTTGCAATTTTCAGGTCAGTGTCAGGTTGTATCTTGATCAAAATATGATTCGCGACTATAACAGGTACGTATTTACAGCATTATAATAATTAGAACCATTAATACATCTTTCTAAGTTAGATTTCTACCGTTAAGAACAAATCTTGTATGGAAAAGTGTTTATGGTAGAAATCTAACTTAAAGAGATATATTAATGATTCTAATGACTATAATTCTGTAAATACATGTCTATTATAGTCGCAAATCATATTTTGATCAAGATACAACCTGACACTGACCTACAAATTGCAAAAAACGTAAGAAAATTTAATTTTCTCGGTCTACCACTGCGCATTCACCTTAATACGACTAAAGTATTAAATAAAAGTTTTGGCACTTGAGTCACTTTCATTCCGCTAATTTTAAAGAGTTATGTGCCAATAGCAACACCATCTAAGATATTTAAGTTACAATTCACTGCCAATAGTATTATCAGAGGCTTGTGTCTTGTAGAATAATTGCAGCCTTAGACAAGCGCCTCCAGTAGATATTAGCAACGAGCGATCGGTTCCACAGATCTTATTTACTTCAAATCGTATAGTTAAGGGAATAAACATAAAAACACGTTTTTCAACTAAATAGAAAACCTCTTAAAACGCAGTTTAAATAGAATGTTTCGTTAAATAAGTCTTCACTTTATTTCGAACAATATCGTTCATTGGCGAGGAGCTTGATACAACTTGATTCTTTTTGAAAAAGAGCATTTTTTGGGAATGATGATTTAAAAGTTTACAAGCAGCGGCAAGAGTGCGACGAAGCATAAAGTCACGCCTCTCTTGCTCCCCTCCTTTATAGGCTGCGTAATGTCGTTTATTTAGCAAAAATAATAAAATGCCGCGTTCATCTGTATACTTATTAGTTATGTAACCCTTCTGGCCAATGAGCGATATATCTGTATAGAAATACTTCCAATTACTCTAGAAGAACAATATGTAACATTACGGGTTTAATTTATAATAATAGAGTGAGTTATATTTCAATGGTGCTTTCTCATAGGCTCAAAGTACTTAATGTTACTGAATTTTACCACTTATGGTAGAGAGTAAGAATTTTAATTCGTCACAATTTGTTTCGTTTAAAGAATAGATTAGATACAATATCATAGCGATACTTTTCATTAATATTGTCCTCCCCTGTAGTGGTTTATAGTGAATTTCATTTTTGCGAGTCGAATTGATCAATAATTACCAGCAATAATATAGTATAAAATAGTATTTACATCCGTCTCCTCTGAACGAAACTTGCAATAAATAATGTTAAATGATATTCACTACTTTACATAGATTTAAGGCAAGTGTTCATTTGGATACATTTTCTTTGAAAGTTATAATAAACTTCGGAACTTTAAAACACTTCTTGATCATATTTGCTTCATCAAGATTTCTAAGTGTATTATTGTTTTGTTAGAATACGTTAAACAAACGGAAAGTATCCAAAATGAGCACTTGATGTAACTAAATAGTGCAATATTAACTTATGACTTGGCTGTCGCTAAAATACTGACTTATGCACTCTCCGTACCGTTTAAGTGGGATATAGTAGTTGCCAAAATGTAGGTAAATTCGTTTAGATTTAAAGCTACGGCAATACGGTGTACAGTTGTCTTAGTCGATTCTCGATTCTAGACAGTTAATCGATAGTGAGGTTTCACACGTCTTGACCTATCGTACTTGCCTTGTCATACATTTTTAAAGTGCATCTTGCCATGGGCGGATTTCTATGATTTGAGACAAGAAAACTGCCGACCTATTCTGTAAAAGTCTCACTGTCAAAACTTTGTTGAAGTGAGCTTGAAAAGAGCTGTCATACCCCCTGATGCTAGGGATTGGCACTATTATGCATTATACAGCTTCACGCTCGCTTCACCTTATTTTTCTCGGCGAGATTTTTACAGATGAGATCAGCTGGCCATTCTTCCGCAGCTACTTAGATACTTGATTTTACAGCCGTTCGGTTGTTTTCTTTTACTTTAGAGGTTAATTTATAAATAATTATCGCGTCTATGGCACGATGCTCTCAGTATATTTTTTACTCGCCGTTAGTCAGCGAGATAAGAAGTGTGGCCATTATTTTTATTGTATTTATTAAAATGTTTTCTTGTACAAATACCTAGTTATCGTATAAGTGCCATGAATATAATGATTTTTTGGTCCCACATATTTATTAACTTTTAAATCTACTTTATAATACATTTATTATCGTTAAAATTAAACTTTAGAGACCGTTGGGATTATTTGTGACATGTTATTATCTTGAATAGTTTAGAAATACTGCAGAAGCATTTTAACGTCTAAGTTCTGACAGAATATTACTCTAAAGCAGGTCAAAATGGTGTTTTGCAGTCCTTAGAAAGACGTCACAAATAATTCTAATTTAACAAAGAAAGTAAAACATGGAAACAGGGAACCTCTGACTATCTCTTGTCTATATTTATCGATCTGTCTTTGCTATGTATGTATTTGACACAATAGTTGATAAATTTAATATAGAGGAGTGTGAGGTAATATCAACGTGTTTAGATTTAATAATAGTAATTATAATGGGTTTAATAAAATTTTCCATCGGAAACTTGTGATGACTAGGTTTGTAACGTTTAGGCACTTCCCTGGTAGCACAAAGATGGATGGCTGAGTGCGCGGTAGCTCGGAATAGTATTCATTTAGATTGACACGACCTGATGAGCTTAATATGCGGTATTAAATCGCCCTGTATGAATAAACTGGTACGTTAAAATGCACAAATGAGAAATTCTACACTTTGTAAGTTGAATCTGTAGTTTAGAGTCAGTGGTAAATACAAAATCTATTTGGTTTTAGGTCTTGGCATTAGGCGCATGAAGGGATAGCTTAGGAATGATCTTACCACACATTAAGTCTACAATAATGGATATAGTCGTTCTAGATGTGGAAAGTATCACAATGTTATGTTGTACGTGTGTGAGTGGGCACTGACGCGGCTTTAGTAAGTGGCCTTTCTTGTTCGTAGTGGGGACGCAGCATCCCCACTGTGCGGCCGCGAGGTAAGTCTCCCCAACACGCACAGTGGGGATGACGCAACAGTCTGACGAATGATTGAGGTTTTGGCGGATATTTGAATTTATCAGCTCGATTTTAACGTTCTCCCGACGTCCACAACTAAAATTTAATAAGTATATCTCTTCTAATGACCCGTTTTTGGCATTGTTATCCCCGTTCGTTGATACAAATGATTGAATTAGATAGTAGATAGAATAATATCAGTGTAACGAGTAGCTATACGGATGTTTAAAGTGAAACACGACTTGTTCTTGCCTTGTGTAATTAAATTATTGTCTTAAGATGTAGGTCACGTCTGTTCTGTATTAGAACCACAGCAGCTTTGCACTTGTAATGTCTTTCATTTCACAAGAAGGCCTAAGCTTTTCTTCAGTTTTGGACTTTTTAAGATTATTCTAAATGGTTCATGTATTTTTCTATTTGTCTTGTATTACCTTTGTGAAGTCTCTGAACTCTCTAAACTCGGGTACAATGATTGCCCCAAAAACGCCCCAATATTTTTATATAACATATTTATTGGCTATTTAAGGATATATTAATATATTTTATTCTAAATTATATTATCAACCCTGCTTATAATATTTATTTGTGTATTCTATCGCTGTGGTCTCCGTGTTTGGCTACATTATAATATTAATACATTATTAAAAGTTCGTGTGATTCTGCCAACTAGCTGTTAAGAGTTATCTCGTAGTGTTTAATTGTAATCCGACTGCAGCTTCGATAGCGTGATACTGATGTATGGCGGAGAGGTTTCTTCGTACCATTCTATTAGGTGGGTGTTAGGATAAACTATAATAGTCCCTAAGTGAAACTCGTATACTTGTTACATTTTATATTGACTATTTATTTAAAAGAGTTATCTGATTATGTATATTCTAAAATTTTTATTTTTCTAGACTATTCTATTATCATAATATTACGAGTGGAGTGAGATCGTAAGCTAAGCTGCGATGAAATATACAAAGACTTTCTGTGTTTAATCTGCATTGGTGTTGCTTTTGCGATTTATATTATTAGCGAGCAATCTTTTGGAGCCCTAAAGCCCTCTGGAGTTACTGTCAGTACAGACACGGAGTACAGACTCGGGGCGACGACTTACTGTCATAGTCCCTGTAGTATGGCGAGCATAGTATGAGCCGCCATCTTGTGTGTGCGCGTGATGATTCCATAGTAGCGAGTCGTCTCCCTGCCGTGATCTCCTCTGCGCCTGTCACTGAATAGTTTTCGATTCTTCAATTGCTTCGACATGATCAATAATTTACGCTATTAAACTTGTTTGCTCATTACTTTCTACTGAATCTACTCTCATTGATCCTTCCTGCTTATGGCTTCTATAAATGTTATAGGTTTTCGAAGTTATACATTATCGATTTTTAGAAAAGTTTACATAGTTCACGTACTCACAGTTGCTGCGTATCTTTTTCTATCGACTATTTATTCTACGTAACTATACGAGACTCAATATGAACTGTATTCTTCTTTTGGCTTGTTCTTCCATATTTTTATGCAGATGTCAGACTAACCTATATTTTTCAAACCAATTTTAGAATCTATATTTTTGATGTTGTTTCCTACATATTTACAAATTTTAATTATGTCTACTATAAATCTAGATTATGTAATAACTCTTCAATCGCGTTATGGGGTCATGTCGTTGTAAAATGTAATATACTTACCTAGCTAGTTACTAAGAATAGGTATGTACTATGACTCCGCTTGAAATGTTTTGTACAACCACGGGTGAACCATCTGTTAGTCTTATTTCATATGAGGCGCGCATTGGCAGTAAACAAAATGTAACTATTGGCGATAAAAGCCACTCTCATGCTGCGACATAAAAGAAAGATAGGAGAATTTATGATCCGCAGTATGTATACTTTGTTGCCCTTTGTACGCAGTTTTGATTGAAGGATTAAATCGGAGTTAAGTCTCACAGCAGCCATTTCAATCAATTTTTTTTAACACTAGTTACAATAATCAGTAATTTGTATCTTCTATTTTGTGTAAAATTTTGTCAGATAGGGTATGGCTACAAATACGTCGACATCGTTATTTTACTGTGGCTAATAGGCATTTTCAGGGAGCGATTAATGGTCAAACTTTGTTACCACTTCTTGCCACCTTGGGACTGTTTGTGCAAATGCATAAATAGACAACAATTGCGACGGCTTGTTATTTTATTTCTAAATATCAGGCTACCATTACAAATTGCGTGTTGTTTGGGTTTTAGCACTCCATGAATTATCCAAGCCACTTAAGGTGAATGGGTAGTTGTAGCCCGCGAAATTCAATTTTTCTTAAGTTTCTTGCAATTTGCAGATCGGTGTCAGGTTGTATCTTGATCCAAATATGATTCGCGACTATAATAGACATGTCTTTACAGAATTATAGTCATTAGAATCATTAATATATCTCTTTAAGTTAGATTTCTACCACTAACACTTTTCCATACGAGATTTGTTCTTAACGGTAGAAATCTAACTTAGAAAGATGTATTAATGATTCTAATTATTATAATTCTGTAAATACATACCGGTTATAGTCGCGAATCATATTTTGATCAAGATACAACGTGACACTGACCTGAAAATTGCAAAAAACGTAAGAAAAATTGAATTTCGCGGGCTACAACTACCCATTCACCTTAAATGTACACACTGCATTAATAAGAGTACCACACTCATAATACAGAACAAAACAGAAGGCGTTCAATTTAATTCCACGCCGTTCACTGAGTCTAATAACAAAGCAAGTATCTCACATCTGCATCTCTTTTCACCCGCGTAATATGGGTAGCTTGGAAACATTTTTATTATTTCTGGGGAAAAAATTCTCCATCCTCAAATCATCCGAAATAAAGAAAATTGATTGCTACTTTTAATCTGGGTAAAAAAAATATCAAACTACACTATTTAATAGTTTTTTAGAACACGAGGCAGCAGGAAGGCTATAGCGTCGCGTTAGCGGTGAGCGCCTCATGTTTTGTTCTGCATTCTGAGCACAAACATTGTCAAGCGGAGTAGAATCAAGTGATCGGCACATTTCTTATGATCTACTTAATAAGCGTCGTTAGCGACGGGTTGTGAATTTTGTGAGAGGTAGCTGTAATTGTTCGACATTCGGAGCTGCAGTGGGTGACTGTTTAGAGCCCTGTCTCACTTCCCGTGGAGAGCCGTCTGCCAGGCCCGGGTGGTTCAACATCGCTGCGTTATTGATCGGTCGATATGGCATTACAAATATTGTTCATTATTTTTCAACGTGTCTGACACATAGGTATTAGATTTATCCAGTCTCTATGTCATACCCCTTTACATTTTGGTTTAAGACTGCTATGGTGTATTCAAATTCCATCAGATTCGCAATAACTATCGATTACTTCTACGTTATGTTCACAAAAAATTTTTAATGCAATATTTAAATCAATCAAATAACGTACAGCGAAATTTTGGAAATGTATAAATGCGTCATATAAGTAATAGGCTATTGCTTGATTGGAATTTAACAAAAGGTCGGACCGACATTTCGTTTCAAAAGCTCATTAAATTACTAATTTTATTTAATTATAGCATGCTATAGCATTTTATAATATTTACGAGTTTAGTTTTAATTAAGATATAATTGAGTCACTTTTATGGACATATTCCTAGAGTTGTTTGTTTTAGGATAAGTTGATTTTGCCGATATCTCAACAGTACCATTTTGTGTTATCGTTTACTTCTCAATTTCAAGAAAACATGACTCATGTCATCAATACAGGGCCAAATTATATTAGCTAGCTGTACTCTGCAGACGTGATGGGTATCGATATCTAGACAATAGAAAAATAAAAGGGTGCATTCCGAGTTAGGACTGTAATCGATATTATCAATTTGAGCGTGCTTAAACCCGTACCGAATTAGGTTTAAGCACGCTTAAATCGATTATATCGATTACATTCCTAACTCGGAACGCGGCAAAAAAGATTTGATGTTTTGTCTTAGGAGTTAATGATCGCTGGTAGTGTTGTCACTTGAAGTAAATGTGTTTTGTCGTTTTTAGATATCGATACAATCACGTCTGAAGAGTATTGCCAGCTAATTTAATTTGAGCCGGTAGATCGGTAGCTACGTTGTTTCAAAACTAAAGTCTTTACATTCGGGATAATACGATGCTTTTGTGTGAAAATGTGATTTTAAATAAGTTAGTATATAATTTTAATCAGCATTCTTTGATGGTTAGCATTCATATTCGAGTTTCGAAATTATATAAAATTGTCGCTGGAGCCTTGTCAAGTTAAAGACGAGACACAAGTATTGATCTGCTATTCGAAATATTTAAGACAGTTAATTGTAATATAGTGTGTTTTAATTATATTGTTTGATTTAACGACACAATGTTTTTTTCTCAAATGTTTAATTTTAATATAACCGACTGAAAAGTGTCGCGGGCATTTTTAAGGTAACCTTAGGTAGTAATGTTTTGTGTGCATCATTTGAATATTTAAGAGGAATGTTTAAAAGGATGTTGATGTTGTTAATTTTTGTTTGTTGATTTAATATTTTTCTAGATTTTAGTCGCACTTATTGAATCTTAGCAAAGATCTGTTTGTAGAAAGTTTAACGATGTGGTGTATAAATTTTGTGCCAGAAAATGATATGAATAAAGTTTATTTTTTAAGGCGTGTGTTTAACGATGTGTTTTTGATCCGAAAGTTTTGTGATGGTATCAATTTAGTGTGATAATAATGATTACTGTATAGTTTTCGATATTGATATTGTTCTATCACTTTGTTTTACACAGACCTGAGTCCCGTTTTCGTAGTTATTTATTATAGATTTTATTCGGAACGTTGTCAGCTGTTTGCAATTAAGCAATAGATTACTTGAGAATTGTGTGTCATAAAATTCAAGTAAATGGGTAAAAACTGATGTTACATTCAAAAGGCATAAGATGCTTCGTACAAAACTAGTTTCGTGAGCCAAAGTACGTGACCGTTAACTATTAAGTGAATTAAGAATTCGAGGACTCATTAACTGTGGCACATGCAGTAGCCATGTTTGCATGTTTGTGTTCTGGTGAATAACCTTATCATCATTGATTTGTTACAAACAGTTATAACAATGCTGTATGCCTTTGAACGTAACGCTCAGCCGCAGGTACACACCGAGACCGATGAGCCACGTACTTAGTAGTAACCTACAACACTGTTAATACGTAAAGTTGTCTGGCGGCTTTCACTCTCTATAGTTCTAGTCATTTTTAATTCCTCCGTGTTGTATCTATACATAAACAAGTATGCCTGTATATGGGTAGACAATATAATAATAATCAATATGAATGTTAAACATAATATATAGGTGAAACTTATATCTATTAAATTGATGTCTGTTCTATGTTTTGTTTTATTGTAAAATCCAAAATTATTCCTTGTTCTGAATCAAATTTCAATGCAGTAAAAATCATGTCCAGAAAGGGCGGATTCTCTGCGAATCTATACGCGCGTACGTTGCGTCCAGAACGAGCGTACCGACGTGCTTTGCCGCTCCATTTCCGTACGTATACTATACAGGGTGTTACGGAAAGGGTATATCAATACAAACGGGTTGAAGAGTGTATCTGGTCTAGAATCTCTGTACAAAATTTCAGCTCAAAAGCAGTAACTTTGAAAATGCTTAATATTTTTTTATTTCGATAGTTTATTAAATTGAAATCATAACAAACGTGTCACCGCACTACGAGGGTCATTATCCATTATCTGTAGTGTGTCTGTGCGCCTAGTACACGCACATCACGCCGCCGCGCGCCAGTGCAGCGCCGTGATGTCGAAATAAAAAAAAAATTAAGCATTTTCAAAGTTAATGCTTTTGAGCTGAAATTTTGTACAGAGATTCTAGACCAGATACATTCTTCAACCCGTTTGTATTGATATACCCTTTCTGTAACACCCTGTATAGTAGCTCAAAAACACGTATTAAGAATGGACGGGGCCTGCGAGGAATTTGAAAAATAGGTATTTGAAGAAACTATTGCCGTCTTCTTACCTCAAGCCTGCCCCCGTAGTGTGTGATAGGGATAGCTGTAGCTCAGAAATTATCACAAAAATTTTGACGAGATCGACTTTTCGTATTCCCCGTTTTTCTCCTCGAAAACTGAGCCGATTCAATTAGTTTATTTTTTTAAATGTTAATTTGTTTTTTAATTTGGTAATCCTCTAATCACGGCGGTAAAAATAGCATTTTTTGTAATTTTTAGGGTCATATTTTCTTTACTAATTAGTTGCTGAAAAAAAGAAAATGACGGACGTGTTTACAGCAGACCTTGATTTTATGAAAAAAAAAATTGCTCTAGAATAATTAGAGGCATTTTCAGGAAGAAAAAAAGGAGAATACATTTGTATGGCGAATCGCACGCCGTGTTCCCTCTTAACTTCACACTTTCTCTCTCTCTGTCTCATTCTGTATACGAGTGTGCATGCTAATGAGAACTTCGCACCTGACGGGAGTCCCCGGACCGCACACTTTTTTTTTGTAGTTCTTAGTGTCTTTGAATAATAATGAATCCCAAAAACATCATAGTGCAATACTAGGTACAGTCAACAGCAAAAGTAGATGATGAAAATCAGAAATTCAATACTAATGAACGGAGTTCGCGTCAGAACTGTGGCGTCGAAGTGATTCAAAAGAATGTGATTGTAAATTATACCAAACATTTACTACTAGTACAGTACAGCTGCCATATATGACGCGAACTCCGTTCATTAGTATTGAATTTCTGATTTTCATCATGTACTTTTGCTGTTGACTGTACTTACTAGACGTGTGAGGCACTTCTTGCCCCTCCCAGAAATAAATTCTGGATCCGCCCTTGGACTTCAACCAACGTCAACAAAATAAGATGAGTTGTTTCTGATCAAGATGTATGATGGTTATGTTATGTGCATCTGGGTCCATTTTTGAAGTGAAACTTCTTTAGGCGCGCTTGACTTGGGGAGTAAACTGGCGAATGCGTTACGAAAACGTGTGATCGCGAGTAGGGAAGGTACGTAAAAAATAGCTGGAAATACCTGGTGTAAAAACCCGGTCCCGGTCGCATGAATATGCGACCGGGTTTTTACACCAGGTATTTGCTTCCAAGTACGCACACCGGATACCGACTCAAAATACTTGCAAGACTATTAAGTATCTTATACGGCTACTCGCTCAAATACGTAGGTACTCAACCGCGTTAGTTTTCGCAAATGCGATCATGCTCCTTTTGGAACAATTTCGTATGCAAGTATTTTTTACCGACTTCACAAAAAGGAGGAGGTACTATGTTCGGCTGTTTGTATGTTTTTTGAAGTGAAACTTCTTTAGGCGCGCTTGACTTGGGGAGTAAACTGGCGAATGCGTTACGAAAACGTGTGATCGCGAGTAGGGAAGGTACGTAAAAAATAGCTGGAAATACCTGGTGTAAAAACCCGGTCCCGGTCGCATAAATATGCGACCGGGTTTTTACACCAGGTATTTGCTTCCAAGTACGCACACCGGGTACCGACTCAAAATACTTGCAAGACTATTAAGTATCTTATACGGCTACTCGCTCAAATACGTAGGTACTCAACCGCGTCAGTTTTCGCAAATGCGATCATGCTCCTTTTGGAATAATTTCGTATGCAAGTATTTTTTACCGACTTCACAAAAAGGAGGAGGTACTATGTTCGGCTGTTTGTATGTTTTTTTTTTGAAGTGAAACTTCTTTAGGCGCGCTTGACTTGGGGAGTAAACTGGCGAATGCGTTACGAAAACGTGTGATCGGGCGAGTAGGGAAGGTACGTATTTATGCGACCGGGTTTTTACACCAGGTATTTGCTTCCAAGTACGCACACCAGGTACCGACTCAAAATACTTGCAAGACTATAAAAGTATCTTATACGGCTACTCGCTCAAATACGTAGGTACTCAACCGCGTTAGTTTTCGCAAATGCGATCATGCTCCTTATCAGTAAGAGTCTACGGAACAATTTCGTGTAATTAAATTTTTTATTTAATTTGTCTGTTTTTAATCGCAATTAAAAAGGTGTGGAATAAAATTAGTTGTCATGAATAGAAAATCACACCAACACCTCTACTTCAGGTGCAAAAACAGTACTGTCTGTATCTTTTTTTTTTCTTTTGCTTATATCTCGAAAATGGTGCGTCCTATCGCAAAAATAATGAAAATTTTGACCCCCTTTATATAACCCATAAACTCCTAAAACTCAACATGTAGGTAATAATTTTTCATTTCTATACAAAAAGTGAAAAATTCCTTAAAAAATACGCCATGGCCGGGGCCCTCCGCGGCTGCGGCTCTAAAAAACAATTCACGGGGTAGGGCAAATAAGTACCACGTGTCGACGAGTCGCAATTGTCAAATTCGAATTTTGTTGTGTCAAAATTATTGAAGTGAAACTTCTTTACGCACACTTGACTTGGAGAGTAAGCTGGCGAACGCGTGACGTAACCGTTACGAAAAGTGTGATCGGGTGAGTAGGGAAGGTACGTATTTACGCGACCAGGTATTTGCTTCCATGTATGTACACCAGGTACCGACTCAAAATACTTGCAAGACTATAAAGTATCTTATACGGCTACTCGCTCAAATACGTAGGTACTCAACCGCGTTAGTTTTCGCAAATGCGATCAGGCTCCTTATCAGTAAGAGTCTACGAAACAATTTCGTACGCAAGTATTTTTTACTTTAATGGTTTGCAAGTATTTATTTGTAAACGCGATTATGCTCCTTATTTATAGGAAGTCATTGATCAATTTCCTATGCAAGTAGTTTTACTTCCAACGGGGCTTTTGAATACGCGATTGTACTTCTTATCTGTATGAAGTTATGGATCAATTTTCTATGCAGATAGATAATACTTGAAAGTATCCCGCTCCGTCGTTCCTCGACGCTCGAGTACATAGGTACTCAAATAGCTCAACAACCGCGTTTGTTTTCGCAAATGCGATCATGCTCCTTATCAGTAAGAGCACAGAATACTTAATAGTACTACGTACAGAAAGGACACTCCCTTCCTCGACTTCATATCAGATACCGCACCTCACCACGCACTTCGAGGTATTCGTCGCCGACTCTTTAGCAAGGGCGCTTGCGAACCGCAGCGCTGTATTGCTGATACGAACACACAATTATGCGATTTAAAAGTTTTATTTGAGTTTTAATCACGATGGTTGGATATTGTGATGCTTTTCCGAATTCGTATTTACATTAACTGTTTGTAAGATTTCGCATTTTTAATAACATGCGATTTAATAACCGATTATTTACAGATAAGTCATTTAAACTATACTATTTTAGTATTTTTATTTCATGACGAACCCGACTATATAAATAAACAATTGAACTACATGGTCACTTCATAATAATGCACACGTTCGGGCAGCGCCGCCGCCGTCGTTGTTCGGTTCCCTGACACAAATTGCTTTCCGCGCCAATTTTTTTTACGCTACTAGATTTCACGCACACATTTGCACGTATACAAACGTCATTTGTTTATGTAGTAGTAATAGGTAATTATTTTGCGAGCGTTGTATGGAGTGTCCGAGGTGTGGTAAGAGTCTACGGAACAATTTCCTATGCAAGTATTTTTACTTTAATGGTTTGTAAAAGTATTTATTTGTAAACGCGATTGTGCTCCTTATTTATAGGAATTCACGGGTCAATTTCCTATGCAAGTACTTTTTACTTCCAACAGGGCTTTTGTTTGATTACGCGATTGTACTTCTTATTTGTATGAAGTTATGGATCAATTTTCGATGCAGATAGAAAATACTTGAAAGTATCTCGAGCCCTGGTTTTAGGCCCAGGTTTCTTAAGGTGGACGTACTTGAAAGCCCTGGTACTCGATTTTGCAAGTACGACCCATGTCTACGGGCGAGGCGAACGGAAGTTGAGTGGGGGATATAAGCAAGAGAAAGCAGTGCGCGCGCACATTTTCTTTCTCTCTTCCTCTCATAGCCAAATACATTTGAAGTTTCACTTCAGTCGTGTGGTCATAAGCACACTCGGTTTTTTTTTTAATCGTTGCGAAACAAATTGAGACTTATATCGAAATAGAAATTTGTTATAAATATAGAACCTCCTTTTTTTGAAGTTGGTTAAAACTAGTTAAAGGGGTTTGAAGATTTTTGTATGGAGGGTGGCCCTAAGGTCGGCCGCCATTTTGATTTTTTTTTCAGAATCGCGGTGCACAACAAAAGTTATATATTTAGATAGAGGACACTTATACAAACAAAAATGTAATATAACATAATATCCTAAAGCGTCAGGTTTCGGAGTTATTCACCAAAAACAACAAGGATTTTTTTGTTTTTTTTCCCTCCAGGTAAGCATATTGAACTATTGAGGTAATAGAAACGTTATGAAACCTTTATGGAGAAGAAACAAATGAAGAATAGATATTTTTTAAATAAATAATTAAACACGGCAATTTATGGTTCGTTTTTTAATCCCAGAGACTAATCTGACATTTAAGTCTTTTGTGTTTTCGTTTTTTTTTAGTATAGAAGTTTGGCATTACACTTGTCAGATTAGTCTAGTAGTAACTGAAGATGCATGAGAACCCGAGGCCTCCTACACATACAACACAAACACCACACATATAAAAAACTCATTTCCCAAGCCGGCTGGTCCCCGTGGGAAATTAGACCACCACCCTCCGCTGAAAATTAATCATAAACATAATGAGAACTATAACAGTATCAAAGACGAAAAGAAAAAAGAAAAATATTCCACTATGATAATAGGGACATTCAATGTGAGATCCCTCTCATCAACTAAAAGATACCTACAACTAACTTATGCACTAGAAGAAATTAACTTCGACATATTAGGACTATCTGAAGTAAAGAAAATGGGCTGTAACATCGAAGAATATCAAGAATACATTCTATGCTATATTGGGCAAAGGAAAGGCTTACATGGGGTAGGATTCCTAGTGAAGAAAAAACATAAAAACAAAATATCTAATTTCACAGGAATCTCTGAAAGAGTTGCCCTTCTACAACTAGAAATAGAAGAATGCAAGATATCCATAATTCAAGCATATGCGCCAACAGAGGCGTCGCAAGAAGATGAAATCCAAACTTTTTACAACGATATAGAAAAAGCACACTCTCTAGCCGATGATAAACTAATAGTTATGGGCGACTTCAACGCAAAAATAGGGTGGCCCAAGACCGACGAAAGTCTGTGCATGGGTAGTTACGGTTATGGAGAACGTAACAAAAGGGGCGAAAGACTAATTGACTATGCTCTGGAACATAAATTGTCAATAATCAACAAAGGGGTTAGAAGATTTTTGTATGGAGGGTGGCCCTAAGGTCGGCCGCCATTTTGATTTTTTTTCAGAATCGCGGTGTACAACAAAAGTTATATATTTAGATAGAGGACGCTTATACAAACAAAAAATGTAATATAACATAATATCCTAAAGCGTCAGGTTTCGGAGTTATTCACCGAAATATAAGTCGAAAACAACAAGGATTTTTTTGTTGTTTTTCCCTCCAGGAAAGCATATTTAATTATTGGGGTAATAGAAACGTTATGAAACCTTTATGGAGAAGAAACAAATGAAGAATAGACATTTTTTAAACAAATAATTAAAAACGGCTATTTATAGTTCGTTTTTTAATCCCAGAGACTAACCTGACATTTAAGTCTTTTGTGTTTTCGTTTTTTTTTAGCATAGAAGTTTGACTTTACACTTGTCAGATTAGTCTCTGGGATTAAAAAACGAACTATAAATTGCCGTGTTTAATTATTTATTTAAAAATGTCTATTCTTCATTTGTTTCTTCTCCATAAAGGTTTCATAACGTTTCTATTACCTCAATAGTCCAATATGCTTACCTGGAGGGAAAAAAAACAAAAAAATCCTTGTTGTTTTCGACTTATATTTCGGTGAATAACTCCGAAACCTGACGCTTAGGATATTATGTTATATAACATTTTTTGTTCGTATAAGTGTCCTCTATCTAAATATATAACTTTTGTTGTGCACCGCGATTCTGAAAAAAAATCAAAATGGCGGCTGATTTTAGGGCCAAAACCTTCAAACCCCTTTGGCAAAGCAGTCCATAATTTTTTTAAAGTTGAATTAAACTTTTATGAACAAATGATTTGGGCTCTCAATCTAGACGCCTGCATAAAGTGATGATGACCCGGTTTGGTCTTAGGGTCCGAGTGCCCGTTTTTCAAGACATCGCCAAGTGGTTGGCTTACTCTTCACGTGACAGGGCTGGCCTATTTTTTGGCCAAAGAATAAGCATTGCCCTACAACGCTGCAATGCTGCCAGCCTTTTTGGCACTTTTCCTGTTGACAGCGATGTGGATGAATTTTTTGAAGATCACCTTATACAGGGTGAATTTTCCAAGTGGGCGTGGATGGCCAAATTCTAAACTATGAGGAATAGCGAAAAGTACTCAAAGGAGTCGCGGGCTCGATTTTGATGAAAACTAAAACTGCATCATTGGATTTTTGAAAAATCAATATTTCTAGCCAGGAATCGAACCTGTTGATTTTGAAAAAAAAACACACACTGTATTATTACACCATTCGATAGTGTCCATAATAAGGATCAAATTCTGGGAAGTAATGACATACGGCAAACTAAAGGAAAGAGCTCATTTTTAACAAAATAGTTTTTTATTTCTCTTGTGTTACCTTCCTCTATGATGAGGTAGGTAACATGGATGATGACAATTGCCTAGCCTTTTCCCAACTATGTTGGGGTCGGCTTCCAGTCTAACCGGATGCAGCTGAATACCAGTATTTTACATGGAACGACTGCCTATCTGACCTCCACAACCCAGTTAAGGTAATACGATACCCCTTGGTAAGACTGGTTGTCAGACTTTATTTTGTCACACAAATTGTATTGACAAAACAAGATGGCGGCGTTAGTTCAGATTTAGGCCACGCGTCAAAATATCCTTCGTCAGTGACTATATTGCATAGACTAATCGTCGAAGTTTTTGAAAGATAACTTTTTCTTCAAAGAAGCAAAAACTAGCCTTCATTCCTCTTTGAGCTATGATTTCCCATACAATATCAGTTGCACAGTTTTTTAATAAATACACTAATAGTCAGTTGACATATTTGTCAGTGACAAAAAAATGCAAGGTAAACCCCATCGGCACAGTTGCCAAAAAGGAAAATAAATAAATATTAAACCCACAAATAAACCAAAATTCAATGTTCAAATCAAAATATACTTAGATGTAAGTGCAACGTAACTTTCACGTAACCAAATTTTGTTCGCAAATTCTCAAGTCACTATGTTCCGGCCACCTCTTTGTAACTTCTTAAGGCTTCGGGGGCCTTTCGTGATGGCGAAGCTGCGACTGCCGATACATCCGGCGTGGCAGAAACAGACGACAAAAGGGTACAAGAACTTCGTGATGAATGATACTCTGATACAGCTAGAGAGGGAGTGCGAAAGGTTCTGTCCGGTGCCTCGGAAGCCGTTGCAGAAGGTCTGTGGTTGATAAATGATAGCTACGTGGTTAGGTATTTTTATCCATACCAATATTATAAATGCGAAAGTAACTCTGTCTGCCTATCTGTTCATGACTTAACGGCTGAATTGATGTCGTTGAAAATTGGCACAGAGATAGGTAGAACCTGGGTTAAAACAAAATATAGGTATTTTTTATCCCGGCACTTACGCTTTCCATGGCATAATTTCCGACCTCCGCGCGGTCGAAGCTGCGGCGAAAAGCTAGTTATTTTATAATAATGTGGTTTTGCAATGGTGTTGATTTCCGAGTAAAGAATATGACTTGATCTTAGTGCTACACGCAACGCTGTTGGTATGTACGTACATACTTACCTACAGTAGCTGTAGATAATCTGGCGAGACGCCGTTTTTAACCGATTTCAAAAAAGGAGGTTCGGTATTCGACCCATATGTATGTGTTTGTATGTTCGCGATTTTCTCAAAAACGAATGAACTAATGTTGATGATTCTTACACTAACGTGATCTACCTACATACTTTCAGGAAGGTTTTAGTATATAATAATTAGGTCATTATTCTTATGTACGAAGTTATATGCATAAATTTACTGCATCTCCGGCATTTCTATGCGAATTTTGATGATTCTTCTAGTCGGTGTCTTCAATTCTTTAATGCACCTTAGCTTGGCACCGCTTGGCTGCAATTGCATATCTATGTATTGTTTTTAATGGATACCTAAGGTATGTCTTAGGGGTGGTCCCATATAAATTTGATTAACTTTGCTTAGGTAGTTTTTGAATTAGCTTCAATAATGTCCCTACCTAATGAGCGTTTTCACATTATCAAATAGCGACACCAACCCGATTTCGATATGTCGGCAGCTATACCTTCACAGATTTGATACCGATATAATTATTATTTAGACCAGTGATATTGGTGAATATCGATTACCTTTACGGAACGGCAGTAGGGTGTAATTGTGGAGCTATGTCACAAACCATGCTCCGCCTCTTATCCTGCCCTCTGTGTCCCAAGACATGCAGTCAGTGACCTCTGCGCTGCCGTCGACCACGTCCTGGAAGTGGCAAAGTTTTGGGAAAACAAGATTTAAAATACAGTCATGTCAGCGACACGAAGAAGAAGAAATAGATTAGCAATATCCTTCGAAACTCTCGGACTGATGGAAAGTCAACGCTTGCAATTCGTAAAAGCCTAGAAAGGCGTCCAACATAATCCAGCCTGGTTGTATTCCTTTAGGTGACCGTGGTAGGTGCCGGGAGCGATGTGGGCCGCATCGTCTGCCTGTTCCTGAAGCAACAGAAAGTCGTCAAGCACCTGGCCATGTACGAGGAATCTGCGGAGTCGGGTGTCATTGGCGTGGCTACCGATATTGCGCACATCGACACCAGCTGCGTGGTCGCAGCTTTCCAGGGACGCATGTTCCTCAAGGACGCTCTGCGTGTAAGATCTAAATAATAAATCGGACCATTTCAATCCAAACGACGCATCACAAATCCCAATATAGGGTAGGCCTCCCTCATCATCATCATTCTCTTGCTCTTACCCCTCTTGCCCTTGCCCCAATGTATTTTTGGGTCGGCGCAACATGGTCTCTTTGTAATCATATGTATTCATAATCATTTATTTGCTAAGAAAGTACTAAGGTATACGAAATAAAGGTGTTTAGAAAACCCTTTAACCCTTTCACTCGGTCTCTGGAAAATCCTTCTATTCATTAGTGAATGGATCCAGTCCAGGACTGGATTCATGGAGAGGATTGAGTGCGTTCAGTTTTCGTGGAATGTGTAATTGTGTTGCTGTGACGTACAGGATGCAGACGTGGTCCTGATCTGCGGCGGTTCGTACCTGCCGCCACCATGCTGCCATATGCTGGACCGCGACCTCTTCTTCCGAAACATGCAGCACGTGCGCACAGCGACGCTTGCGGTTGCGCAGTTCTGCCCGAATGCCATCGTGGCGGTCCAGACGCCGCCGGTCGACTGCAACTATGCGCTTTGCGCTCATGTTAGTTGATCAGATTTTTGGAACGAAGTTCCTTAACACGGCTTGCGGTAGGAGTTGACTGGTAGAAATCGTCACAGAAGGAAAAAGTATTATGCCCCCTCCATGCGATTTTCTCTCTCTCTCTCTTTGTCCCTTTCTATTATATTATACGAGTGTGTGTGTGTGCTTGCCAGTGTCGCGTAAGGAACTTTGTTCCTGCACACGTTTTTTTTTTATTGAGTATCAGGTCTTTTGCTACGATGTCGTTTCATTGGCAACATTTCGGCAAATACGAGTGGGGTAGCTGACTAGCTGTTACTTCTAGTCGGTAATATTTAAATTAGTTACCTAGGTAGTATCTATAATTAATCCCGACTAAAGTCTGTTTTTATCTACTTAATGAGTTCATGGTGGCGGCTGCCATCCAGGAACGTGCGGTATGTACGGTTGGTTGTATTATACTCTTTTCAACCTCAGACGCTAGAGCTGTCGAACGTTTACGACAAGCGGCGAGTCCTGGGCGTGAACTCGATAAACGCTATGCGAGCTAATCAGCTGTTCTGTAACAAGTACGGTGGCGACCCCACGAAGAGCAGTCTACCAGTGGTCTGTGGGACCGGACGCTGTACAAGAGTCCCCGTGTTCTCTGTTGGTAAAGCGGTCACTGGTTGCTGCACAGTTCCAAATCAGGATTCCGTAAGTAGACGGTGGTACCCTACTTATACTAAGGGCCAGGTCACACGGCCCTTAGTATAAGTAGTAGTATAGAAAGTAGCTAGGTACCTATACTTAGTACAAGTAGTTTTAAGGCGAATAGAATAGAATAGAATAATTATTTATTTGCATAGAAAGTAGGTACAAAAAATGCAGATGTTTTTATAATTAGAGATCCTTATACATTCTACCTTAAATTAGGCATGCAAACATTTAGCACAAGTGCTTAGTAGTCTAAAATACTGTCAACATGAAAATTCTTACAATATGGTCAATAAAATAAAATAAAGAATTAAACATGTCAGGATTAATTGATTAATTAGGTAGGTACCTAAAAAGTTTTATCATTTAAAAATTCACTAATGGAGTGATAACATTTATCAATGAATAAGACTGACAATTTCTTTTTAAACAATGGAATGGCCTCGTTTTTTATTCCATCAGGTATTTTGTTAAAGATAATCGGGCACATACCTAAAACACTTTTCCTAAATAATGCAGTGTTATGAACACTAACACGTAGCATATTTGTATACTGCCTTCTAATTGGTCGTGTTCTATTTTCAGACAATTTACTAAAAAGATGCATATTTGATTTTACAAAAACAGCTATTTCGAAAATGTAAAGTGATGGAAATGTTAGCAAATTTAGGGACTTGAATACAGGCACGCAACTATCTGTTACTTTCATGTTACACATTGCCCTTATGCATCGTTTTTGAGCCTTGAATACTTGTTCTCTCAGACTACAATTTCCCCAAAATATTGTTCCGAATCTCAGAATTGACGCTACTAAACCATGGTAAGCAACTAATCTGGCGATCAAAGTCGCCTGTTCGACGTCGCCTATATTGACGTGGCCGACGTCGTCGATTATATCTAGGATAAGAATTCTTGGAAACGCGCTGGTCCTGCTCCATAGGACAATCTAGACTGCTAGACAAAATCAATCTGATTGCTAATTTTATTTTATAAATTTTATAAAATTGTGGTCCCAGAGGGTTTTTGAGCAAGTATTATTCAGGGCGAAAAGTTGATAGCTGAGTAGGTTTGGCATGAGGAGAGAACACCGAAAATATATTTCAAAAGTTTCAGATAGGAGCCCCTTGGTCAGGAGTCCAATTTCAGATTAAAAAAAGGGCCAAAAATACACACATTAAATGTGTTTTGGGATCAAGTACATTTTTAAGTATAAAAAATTATCCAATTAATATTTACCAAATCTAGTCTTCCAGACTGGCTTCTTAATTGAATTCATATGTTTAAGTTTACAACTTATCTCTATATTTAGTAAAGATTAAGAAAAATTGCAATTTTCCGGAAATTAACCTAAGTTAATGTCGTCAATTAAATGGCAAAAAAAAGGTAAAAATGAGGACTTTTTAAATTTTTAATGTAGAGAAGATTTTTTCATCACCATCCAAATTTTTACAGGGTGTTCTACCCATGAATATGAACACCAACTCTGAAATCACGAAAAAAAAATCAGCTGTTAAAAACAAAAGTTCAATACCTACTTGACCAAAATGTATGAAACAGCAGATTTTTTTTTTCGTGATTTCAGAGTTGGTCCCATAGTGAAAGTTGTTCATATTCATGGGTAGAACACCCTGTAAAAATTTGGATGGTGATGAAAAAATCTTCCTGTATACAGGATGTTACGGAAAGGCTATATCAATACAAACGGGTTGAAGAGTGTATCTGGTCTAGAATCTCTGTACAAAATTTCAGCTCAAAAGCATTAACTTTGAAAATGCCTAATATATTTATTTCGACATCACGGCGCTGCACTGGCGCGCGGTGGCCTGATGTGCGTGTACTAGGCGCACAGACACACTACAGATAATGGATAATGACCCTCGTAGTGCGGTGACACGTTTGTTATGATTTCAATTTAATAAACTATCGAAATAAAAACATATTAAGCATTTTCAAAGTTAGGTACTGCTTTTGAGCTGTAATATTGTACAGAGATTCTAGACCAGATACACTCTTCAACCCGTTTGTATTGATATACCCTTTCCGTAACACCCTGTATAAAAAAAAAAATCTGTGTTCCCACCATTGACACGAATCACACAATCACAGCGATTGCCTGCATGCTTAAAATTGAAGAATGGCCGCCCACGTTCTTTCAAAAACTTGTTGTGCATACCCGCACGGCAACCATACTCGGCACTCTTCTTTGGAGCATATCCCATACGTGCTCAATTGGGTTGAGGTCTGGCGATTGCGCAGGCCACGGCAGAACGTTGATGCGAGCATCGGCAAGAGTGCGTGTTACGACTCTAGCCGTGTGTGCATTGTCGTGCATTAGTTGAAACGAATCACCCAACCGGTTTCGCAAAGGTATAATCACGTCTGAAACAATTCTCTCCGCATAAATCTGAGCATTGAGGTTGCCCCTGATCCAAATGAGATCGGTTTTTCCACTGATCCAAATAACGACCCAAACCATTATTGTTCCCCCTCCATATGAATGAACTTCCTGACAAAATTTCAAACGTTCTTGACGTCCAGAGGTGCTCCAAACTCGAGTACTTACGTCTTGTATTCGGGCTCATATCAAAACGAGATTTATCGGAAAAGTAAACACAACCCCAGTCTTCTTCCTCCCAATTTCTGTGTTCGCGAACCCATTGTAAACTCCCGTTTATTTATAACATTTTTATGTTTTTGTTTTTCCCCTACGATTGCGGAGTGCTATAGGTGGAACTTTCAGTGGCCTCGGGAACGCAGACCCACTTCACGCAAACGATTTTGGATGGTTTGGTGGCTTATCAGCACGCCTGAACAGCTGTGGAACCTCGTAGCCAACATCATGGCGGTCATAGTACGATTCCGTCGAGCAGTATTTTGGAAATTTAAAGAAAATTCTTTATTCAAATAGTGAAATTAACTAAAAAGAATCAATAACGATCCAAAAAAGTTAAAATAATAATCCTCAATTGCGGCAATACTCTAAAACGTTCTTGATCCCTAGACACTTTTGATGTGTGTACCTAATTTATATGGGACCACCCCTGAAGCATACCTTATCTATTAAAAAAGAGTTCTGAGGTAACAAACATAAAAAAATCAACCGAATTGAGAACGTCCTCCTTTTTTTGAAGTCGATTAAAAAGTGGCTTTTATGTGCCTAATTTGAAATAAATGATTTGACTTTGACTTGATTTTGACTTCGCTCGGTCGATCACTATCTACTTGCACCAGTTACACCTTTAGATGAATGATTTATTTATTTCTGTAAGTGCACAGTGGGAACAACTTTACTCAGCTGTTGGATTGCTTTCCGAATAGCACAATTTTGTGTTAGTGATGACCACTCGTCGTGCCTTTTTTATAGCAGTTTGCTTCAACAGTACTACTGGTCCTATTGCAATCCACGGCCGGACTTAAGTTGGAGCCGCAATGGTTTCTTTGAGGTGACTGCATAATAATATACTCGTATCTACAGTCAAGGCAATCTGCCGTGTTATAGCCAATTCATAAAACTGTCAAAGAATGACAGTTGTGATTTCAATATAAGGACAATTTATGCTCGTTCCATGTCGATATAGTTGAACTGCCTGTCGCGACTGGTGCGCGAAGCTGACGACTTCACCTGCACGGTCAAGAGCAATAACGAGCAAGGACACCTCTCCATTGGCTTCTCTACTGCAAGATTTGTAGTAAACCTAATGAAAGGTACTTTTTTGTTTTATTCATGCTCTCTTAAAAGCTTTTTAGAACGTATTTTAAACAGGTTGTTGAACTTTTTTCTAAATAAATTATGCACATCATCCTCTTTTCTAACAAATCCTCGGAAAGCAGCAAAAGCCGCAAAGATTATGGTGATTTATTTAGGGTGGCATCCCAACATCGCCGCACAAACTGTAATGATAGATAGATAGATAGATAAACCATTTATTTGGCGCACACAAAAGACAGCACAACACACAAAAGTACAACATTAGATGAAACCAATTACCCACATGAACAATATAAAAACAAGGTGCCAATACAAAAACAAATAAAAAAAAGGAAAAACATACATATCTAAATAAAAGTGACACTATGAGTCTATGACGAATATTTAAAATAAAATTAGCAACGAAACACAGTGCGGTGTGCGTCTCAAGGTTGCACCAAATGGGAGTCCAGCTCAGCATGTGCCAGGCAAATGTACCTGACGCTGATATTCTGCTGGATCCCTACAGTGACGTACGGACGTTGAGCAGACGAGATAAATTGGTGTTGTGACAGGTGTTAAGTGCAGACTGAAGTTTTGTAGTATACCCGACACTCATGTAATCTACAGTAAGTTTTGCATTGGGAAACGTTCTTGTTCGCAGGTGTGTTTGAATTGTGTTTTGATTACCTGAATCTTACATTATATATAAAGTTATATTATGCAGTATAATGTGTAAATGAGTAATACTATAATTAAAGTTGCGTAGGTGCGAATAAAATAAAACAATTTGACTAGAATAAAATTAAAATTAAATGCGTTTACAAAAAATAAATATAGGTAAGTAACATGTGTAAGAATTATAACTATTATCCAACAACACTGACCAAAAGATCCACAAACTACTCAATTACTATACCTTTGTTCACAGGTTGTAACCACGTGATACGCTACACAGACAGATTGGTTCGGGAACGACACGTAAGCCAGTTATATAATGGACGTGTTCGAAGCAGTCATCCCTAGACTCTTCTGCGAGGCAATAAGAAACTGCCGTAGTCGAACTCTGAAGGTACCAAGAGATTTAAGATTCCTTATCGGCGGGGGAATATTGTTCCAGCATTTAGATGCGGCATACCTAAAGCTTCCCCTGAAAGCAGCTGTCTTGTGTGAATGAGTGGAGAGTTGCTGCGAGCACTGTCTAGTTGCGCATTCTCTTCTACTAGCGATCCAGCTCAGTTTATTGTACAGGTATGACGGCTGCTTGTACTTTATTACTCCAAAAAGTAGGCATGCCAAGTGCAACTTACGACGCGATTTCATCTTGAGGATTGAGTGGTTATTTAAAAATGGCGTTACGTGACTTCTTGGCGGGATTGAGAAGCAGAATCGAGCGCAGGCGTTCTGCACCCTCTGGATCAGTCGATCAGTTCTTGCCAGCAGTCGAGGGCCAATAACTACGTCCGCATAGTTTAGATTAGACAGCACGAGAGACTCAGCTAGCTGGATACGCAGTTCCTCTGATAGATAAGGCCTTATTTTATAGAGGACCTTAAGTCGGTAAAAACAAATGCGCACTGACTCTGCCACGTGTGCTTCGTATCTCAACCCAGTGTCCATGTTGAGACCCAGATTACGTGCCTCACTGACTCGACTGACCGACTCACCCAGCAGGGTAACGTTAAGTGTTGCCGGCACAACACTAATTTGGTTCTTGGTTCCAAACAACATGTATTTGGTTTTAGTGGGGTTAAGTACCAAACCGTTATTTTCAGCCCAACATGCTATCCTGGCAAGATCATCGTTTAGATCCTTAATCGCGATGTCATAGTCACTAGGTTTGAAGGAGATATAGACTTGTACGTCATCAGCATAAATATGGTACCTACATCGCTTCAGGGAAGTTATGATATCCGCACAATACAATATAAAAATGATGGGACCCAGTATTGAGCCTTGCGGGACTCCTCTGTAAACGGAAGAGAGTGACGAAACAAGAGTAGAGCCATTGCTCAGTCGTATTTCCACACGCTGCCGACGGTTGGTGAGATAGCTTTGGAACCAGTGTATCGTATTTTGGTCAAATCCATAGTAGCTGAGCTTTGACAGAAACAAATCTATATTTATGCAGTCAAAAGCTCGCGAAAAATCAAGCAAGACAAGAAGTGTGCATAGACCCTTATCCTGTGCTGACAGAATGTTATCCGTCACGTCCAAAAGAGCTGCTGAAGTACCACGCTGTTTGCGAAAGCCTGACTGTAGCTCAGGCAGAATGCATTTATCCTCTAGATATTTAGAGAGCTGCTGGCATACTGCCTTTTCAGCAATTTTAGAAAGGCAAGGCAGAATACTAATAGGCCTAAGGTCTTTTAATTCTGTTGGATTTGTTTTTTTAGGCAATGGCTTAACAACAGCAATCTTCCAGACGTCAGGGAAGGTTGCTGAGACAATTGAGCAGTTCACAATGTCAGTGATGACTTTCAGTGTATGTGGAAGTGTAAGCAAAAGCATATCCAGGGTCACTCTGTCACAGCCTTCAGCGTTAGATTTTAGTTGGCGGAAGTATCGCAGAATCTGATCAGCTGTCACTGGTCGTAATGCAAATGAAAAGCTATCGTCACCATAACGATGAGACTCAAAGAAGGTACGTTGCGATATGTTGCAGACAGGGTTACCAGGAACATTCAAAAAGTGACAGTTGATCTCATTTGGATCTCTGAAGTGAGTAGGAAGGTCATCGATTTGTTTCTTTGGTAATACAGTGCTCTTTAAATTTTTCCATAACGTTTTCGGATCTTTAATTTGGTTATTAATTTTGAAATTGAAATATGCGACTTTTTCTCTGAATATGGAAATTAACACTAGTGATTTCAGCTGCTTGTAGTATGCCTTTTTGGACCCGGATTTCGTTTTACGGTACTTGGTCAAAGCGTCATCCCGCAGGTGCATCATCAATTTAATTGTATCTGTTATCCACGGATATGACGGTTCCTTAATTAAACATTTCTTGACCGGAGCGTGCGCATCGTAAATTGTTAAAATGTTTCTATTCAACTCCTCAACCATGTCATTCACATTATGCAAGCCACAAATGTTGTCCCAGTGTATGTACGATAAATCACTATCTAGCACTTCTCTATTTATTTCCTTAATTGGTCTGTACGTAACTGTATGTGGTTTATATTTACTACGTCTAATATTAAATTCGCACACAACAAGCGAGTGACCATTTATTGAGCCATAGGGCTCAACTGATATCCCTTTGTGGTTCAGATTCGTACAAACAAGGTCAATCAATGTTTCGCTATGGTCTGTGAAATGGGTGGGTGAACTTACCAACTGTTTTAGGCTCAAACTATTCAAAAACTCAGATACTTTCTTAGTTTGACCGTTAGCATTCAGTAAGTTAACATTAAAATCGCCGAGCAGTATATAGTGATCACATTTCACTAAGGAGCTAATGGAGTCGGTTATGGCGTCGAGAAAGAGGTCCAAGTCGAAGCGTGGGGGACGATACGCTGTGCCTATAGCAATTTTATTTCCATTTAATGTAAGGGTAATCCACATCTGTTCAATAGTGTCGTATCTAGGGTCATTTGGCATGGACCAGGTACGAGCGGTCAGGCCGCGCTTAAGATAAAAACCTACACCACCCCCCCGTCCCCCATGTACAGACAGCGGTCGTGGTGAGTGGCGTAGGCGGTAACCTGGTACAGCAGGCGCTCGCCCCTCTTCGCCCGGTCGTAGCCAAGTCTCGTTAACTGCCAATACATCGAAAGAATGCTTTTCCACTGCTGCTACAAAATCATCGTGGTTAGTGCCAAGGGAGCCTACGTTTAACAAACCAACTTTAAGGTGTTTTTCAAGCATATTTAATGTAATGAAATACACAACAAAATAGAGAAGCACTGTCGCAGACGTAAAGTGTTGGTATTTTCGCATTTGTCAAGGGAGATAAGATAAAATTGTAATAAACAATTCTATATATATATTGTAAATAAGTGTTGTAAATAAAGAAGAATTGAAATTCGTAACAATAACCATAAATATGGGCAAAAAATGCCAAAATACAAAAACAATTGTAAAGTATAAAAATTAAAAATATTAGTTTTATGTAAGTAATTGTAAATAAATGTTTAAAATAATTAATTGTAAATAAAAATTGTATATTAGCCAGTGTAAAAAATAGTTGTATAATGTAAGTCTTTACAAATAATAATTTAAAAGTCATATTCGACGTTATCATCAAATTATGTCTATGACTATGTGTAAAAGTGTAAATATCAGCCATGTGTTTGTAAATAATGTCTGCATAATAACACCATTTCAAATTCAAGTAATCAGTGCACAAAAACACTAATAACATGCTGTAAGCTAACAGAAATTGATAAAATAGCACAACCGTCCACAATTGACCAAACGAATCAACATTCTTAAAACATATTCTGTTTAGTGTTAACCAATGCCGTTGAGTGCAAGATAGATTCCCACCCGGTCCCAGAGACACACACCGCCCTGTGACATCACTTAATATATAGCACAGACTATAAAAAAATCCTTTATGTGCAAAACAAAACAAAAAATAAAAAATAATTAAAATGTTAACATCCACAGGAGCAATAGGTAAACGAAACAAGTTTACAGTACATGTTCGGATGTGCAAACCGACCATTTCCCAAAAATCCTACAGATATCGTCTTCACACCTAATTCGTTCTGCTTTTTGGTGATCTTCTCTGCGAGCTAAGATTCTCCCCTCCCTTGTCCATACGTACTTCCATTTGTTCTGACTCCCTGCCTGACGAGCGCGATAAAATAACTGGCGGTTTGTCCGAGTTAGGCGTTCGTTGACATAAACTCGGTGCGGCGGCCCGGTGATATCAAGGTCATCCGTACTCAAACCGCGACGAACACGGGCCGCGCGCAGTAGTGAGTCGCGCGTGGCGCGCCTTGCAAAGCGCACAGAAATACACCGCGGTCGCTGCGCTGCGGGGTCAGCAGAGATATCACCGCCAGAAGTTTCCACTCGGTTACGGCGCGTGGATCCGACTCGCTCGGCGTGGACCACGTCCCTCTCATCAATAGTGACGCCAAGCTTTATGGCAAGAACCCCAACGAGGTGAAGGACACTCTCGTCCTTGCACTCCGGTATTCCGGTCACCTCAATATCGTTGAGCAGGAGCTCCTGATCGCGCTCGTTCAGTTGGCATTTCAGTTCAGCTATGATGTTTTCTAATGGATCCCTCTCTGGCTGTACTTTTTGCTCCAATTTTTGTTCGAGGGCGCCTACTCGCGCTTCTAGGCTATCCACCCGCTCATCCGAGGTCTTTATGGAATCCTTCAGTTGAGCCATTTCCGTACGAAATTGTTGGAATTCCTGATGCATCAAGCGAAACTCGGCACGCAGCTCCTCTTTAAATAACCGCAGCTCGTCTGCCAAGTGGGGGGAGAAATTAATCGTAGCGTTCAACGCAGTGCTGTTTAATGAACTGTTCATGTCCATGAGCTCCTCGGGGCTACTGTGTTCCTCTGCCCGGGCAGGATCTGCCCCACCTCGAACCGGTGTCTCCGTCTTGTTATCCCTGACCAGGTTTTTTTTGCACTCAGGGCAGCACCATGTAGGTGCAATAATATTCTTAGCAAGCAAGCCAACACAAGCGCGATGATAAAAGACTTTGCACTGGCTGCATGTAGCGGCCTCTATCGGCGATAAGAATTTGGCGCAACCACCACACTTCGCTGCAGGCATGGTCACTTCGTTCGTAACTTAAGTTACAATAATCGATTTCGCTTAATGGTTCCGCGCAGTTGCAATAGATGGCGCTGTTTTAGACATATGCGAATTATGGTTTGATGGGAGTCTATGGGTTTGTTAACACCATACAACGACACTGGGGTAAACAGAGTTTAAGCACACTCTTGGGTGTCACTTCTCGACTAGTTTTTAAGTATATTCACTTTAATATTTTTAATATTAAGGGTAGATTTTGATCACTGTTTTGGTCACTGTTGTACAGATTTAAGTTAACACATCAATTACTGTTTATACACTGCACTAGCGCACTAGATAACGTTTCGTGTCCTTAGTTTTTGTATGTAGAAACTTTCTGAATTATAATTGTTCTTATTAAATGGGTTATTTTATTTAAAACACTATAAACCACAGCAAGGTGTACCGTTCAACTCGACGTCCGTGACGTCACGTCCGTAATGATGTATTCAGCACATCGATACCTTAATCCGCCAACCAAACCAGCCAACTCCATTTTGCTATAGTTTACAGGAGACACTTAAAACTTTCTAGTTTTTATTTTGACTAAAAAACGACATCATAATATTTTTTTTGACAAAAATGGAGCTGGCTGGTTTGCGGATTAAGGTATCGACATGATTCTAGACCTCCTAGCAAAGAAATTTTACGACGGTTATAAAAAAATCTGCTGTTTCATAGAAAAGTGCAGTCATCAACGTACGCGGTCAAAATGCATGGAACATAATTTTTTTTTAAATTACCTACGAAATTAACGCACCACACAAATTAACGCACGGTTGCGCTTCGATGGCCCTGCCACCCTGTATGATTAAGGTTATATTTAAAACCTCATAAGCAGTAACCATTGGCCAATATACCTAATGTCTATTCAAACTTATGTTTCAAATGAATATTATTTCAAGTTAAACAAATATCAACTTTATTTTAATGAAAATTAAGTTATTTTAGAGTGTTGAAAGTTGTAGCGTAAAATGAACTTTATTGTGTAGGATTTCACGTTATTTTTCCATAAACTCCTATCTGTTTACATTTTTGGCAAATAAATTGCGAATGCAATCTACTGTCCAGGTCTATTTGAGTCGACGGCGTTAATAGACAGCGCGCTTGTGGAGCAAGGCAACCCGGAGAAGTGCTACGGCATGAAGTACTGTGCCACACCAGTGAAGGTCGGCAAGAAAGGCGTTTCTGAGTATGTAGTGCCGATATTAAGTCCTGCGGAGAGGGAGCTGCTAGAGCAGGCCAAGTGAGTACGCCACGCGGATTTTGTTCAGAATTTGAGAAATAGACGACATTTTTAGGCTTCCGTAGTCAAAATGGCGAAAACAGATCCTTTAAAATTTCTGTCATGTCCGTCCGGATATCACACAGCCATTTATCTACTCGGATATTATTAGAGATATATTTTGCACTATCGATGAAAATAGTCTACTACTATTTTTTTTCCCATATCTTTTGTATACTGCTCCGACATACTTAATTCCATCGCCTTTTCTTCAAAATACTTAAAATTTTGTTGTTCAGTTACGAAAAACTTGCAAAGTGATTCGTAAAGAACAACAACCATACCGCCGCGCCGCCGTTTCCAGTTTTCCTAAATTCGGAAGTATTCATGCATGTCCCATGGTGTCACTCGTTCCCGAAATTGTAGAAAAATGTATCTAAGTGATAAAACATATTACATGTTGAATTGTTTGAGTGGATCTAATAATATTTAAGTATATAAATATTAATCTTTACAGTTTCCGTAAGACATTAAAAAAATTGGCCCCAGATTTGCCGCCCTAGGCTCCAGCCTACTCAGCCTGCTGGTAAATCCGCCACTGGGTGTTGTTTACCAAATTTATAGTTCCCTATGTAACATTATTTTTCTACCGATCACTAATAAACGCTAAATTATTGTTACTAGGTGTGACCTTGAAGACATGTTGAACCTGGGAAAGTGTTTCGCTGTCGGCGATGAGTACTACATGCACCCTTGCAAGTACTACAAACCCTGGCCTCACGAGGATTGCCCAACTTGCATGCCTAGCGCGAAGAGCGCTCTACGTAAAGCCTAGTGCGAGATAATGGACCATGAAACAAAATAGCTCGATATTGCTTGAACGGCCAATTTCACGTCAGTAGTAACGAAGACAGTAGTCATATAGCAGATATCAGATGCTTCACTTTTTGTTCATTTTCACCTTTTGTTCAGAATTTTTCAGTCGAAGTGAAACGTTTGAACACTAAATGAATCAAAAGTGAAAAATTAATTCATTAGTGCACTCGCCCGTGTACGTTTCCCCAGCAGGAAAGTAGCTAATTAGTAAATATATCCATGACCTTCTTTATTGGTCGTATTAAACCTAAGCTGTTGTCCGTACAGTCGCGTTCAAACGTTTGTTGGCAATTACATGACCTAATTTTGGTGGCTAATTAAGAAAATAGAAATATTTTAAATTATAAATATTTTCTTGAATCTAAGTCTGTCACAAATACGCACTTGTCAAGGGCTACTCGTGTATGTTTTTTCTACAGGCGCACATACAATGGTTTTAGAGATACCTACACGAATCTGCAAAACTTTACTCCAGCAGGAAATGTAATATCTCGAAAACGCACAGATTATATTTTCAGCGCAGATTTTTGTACAGATATAAGCTCTCTGCCCATGCACAATATTTCTCTCTCCAATCATTCGTTTAGTATTTTCCTGCTGGAAAAACGTTACTCAAGCAGGAATCGTTTTTTCCGTTTTTTTCCAAAAAGGACAAAGCGCACAATTTCTTCATTTGGCGCGCATTTGCAGCAGATTACGCACTAATTATACGTTCCACTCATATCACTCTAGGAGCTACTTTCCTGCTGGGGTAACCAGGGGCGGATCGTGAATTTGTGGCCCTGGGCTAATACTACTTAGGGGCCTATCTAATTACTCACCTAATTGCAATTTTGTCTAAAAACTGTTTTTTTAATAAAAAAAAATATCTATAATTCAGTAAATAATAGCTGTAGCTGATCAACAAATTAATATTTTCCTGTTTTTTTTTTTTTAGACTAAAAGATACACATCTAATTAATAAGAACGAAAATTGGCAACTCTTAAAAATGATAATTTAACAGAGAAAAAATATTAAATTATTAAACGATTGATTTTTTATTCATACTAGTTTACTTTTAATAAATAAATAAACTTTATAATTTCGAATTGTCATTTATGTAGCCCCATATAAACCTAAACTACGATAAATAATTACAAAAAAAAGAATAATGATTTTTTATCTACAGAAGAAGATGAACAATCGAAATACGGTTGTGCGAAACAGACAAAGACGACTAAGTGAGACGCTTCACAAGTTAAACATATGTTTCTTACACTAATAAAAGCAGTTATTTTGCTACTGTTTATCTGCGCTTATGGATAAACAATCATTATTAATAATTTCTTGATAATTTTGAATCGTAATTTAGGTCCATACAGTACTATATAAATGATAATCGAAAAATAAATTTTTTTTTCGGTTGAATGTGTATGAAAAACCCATTTTTTACGATAAGTTTTTTTTATTCATAAAATTGTCATTTTTAAAGATTGCAAATTTTTATTTTTTATTAAATAAAGGTGTAGCTTTTAGTCAAAAAGAAAAAAAATGAAGGAGGAAAAATGTTATTATATTGATAAGCTACAGCAATTGGTTTAATGTCTAGTGGCGATTTTTCCTATTAAGAATTAAATAACTCGAATCGAATCTGAATATCTTTACATAATAAATGTAGTTGACATTCAAGATTGATATTTTCAATTATATATCTTGAATATAAACCGATAAGAGTGGCATAATCTGTCTAGATTAAAACCCTCTTTAAATAAATAAAAAAAAAAAAAATATATCTTATCAACGAAAAACGATTTTAGGCTAACTTTATATTCAACGGATAATTAATTACACAACACTAAAATATATCTACCGATAAACATAAAAATCAGATGAATGTTATTCATTTTAATTTACAAATTATAAAATTTTAATTATTGTTTCAACAATTATTATGTTTGATGATTGAAAGAAACTACTGTTATTTTGGAGTTTCAAGTTTTAACTTCTGTTGGCAGTTCCCATGACTACCTATTTTTTTTTCTTCACAATATCGTCTATTGTTTTTAATGGGGCCGTGAGCTGCAGCCCAGTTGGTCCGCCCCTGGGAGTAACGTACACCACTCGCCCACCGGATGATCGAAAAATTAAATGAAAGGAGCAGATGAACGTTCATTCGTGTATAATTTAGTCGGTGTCGTGTGAACGTGGAATGAAACAAAAATGAACGTTCACTCGAGAGAAGCGTGTGATATATCTGCCTTATCGGCAGCGAAAATTAAGACTATGTCAAAGTTTTACTGACTAAGTACTCCTAATTGCTACTATGTAGGTACAGACACCAGCACATCAAGTTAACCGAAACTGTCAAATTTTCCCATTGGAAATCTATTAAAGAAATTTGACAGATTGTAGTAGCTTGATGTGCTGGCGTCTGTACATGAATTTGAGCGAATGTCTAAGTTAACTCGTATAATAAGTCTTAAACACTCAAAAAATGTAAACGTAAACAATAAAAATGTATGAGAAAAATTAATTCACACTTTTATTTTACACGTAGCATTACCCGGCAATCAATAAATAAAGAGAGCTATTGATTATTAATCTGCTCTTAATGTAACTCGGGCCTCCTCTATGTAAGAGGGAACGGGCCTAGTGCGGGGTTTTTGGAAGTTACGTCATCGAACTTTTGGTTCTTGGTTCCACCAATAATCCACCACTACCCTAAGTCATTGATAAAGCAAAAACTACATATTAGGGGTTGGCTGAAAAAATCACATACACACACACCCAAATATATATTTTGAACACTGATATAAAGACGAGATATGAGGCATTTCAAAGGGGTTTGAAGGTTTTGGCCCTAAAATCAGTCGCCATTTTGATTTTTTTTCAGAATCGCGGTGCACAACAAAAGTTATATATTTAGATAGAGGACACTTATACAAACAAAAAATGTATAATATCCTAAAGCGTCAGGTTTCGGAGTTATTCACCGAAATATAAGTCAAAAACAACAAGAATTTTTTTGTTTTTTTTCCCTCCTGGTAAGCATATTGAACTAATGAGGTAATAGAAACGTTATGAAACCTTTATGGAGAAGAAACAAATGAAGAATAGACATTTTTTAAATAAATAATTAAACACGGCAACTTATAGTTCGTTTTTAATCCCAGAGACTAATCTGGCAAGTGTAATGTCAAACTTCTATACTAAAAAAAACGAAAACACAAAAGTCTGGGATTAAAAAACGAACTATAAATTGCCGAGTTCAATTATTTATTTAAAAAATTGTCTATTCTTCATTTGTTTCTTCTCCATAAAGGTTTCATAACGTTTCTATTACCTCAATAGTTCAATATGCTTACCTGGAGGGAAAAAAAACAAAAAAATCCTTGTTGTTTTCGACTTACATTTCGGTGAATAACTCCGAAACCTGACGCTTTAGGATATTATGTTATATACATTTTTTGTTTGTATAAGTGTCCTCTATCTAAATATATAACTTTTGTTATGCACCGCGATTCTGAAAAAAAATCAAAATGGCGGCTGACCTTAGGGCCACCCTCCATACAAAAATCTTCAAACCCCTTTCTATAGAAAACTTATTTTTCTCATAACTCGTCTTTAAATCAGTGTCCATTCAAAATATATATTTGGGAAACTAGATATTCCGTAATCCAATCGGAATAAAGTTTGATTTACTAATTATTTTGGTATTACGTTTGTATGAACTACGCATGCTCCGCTGCGCGCCGGCCCCTTAAGCGTAAGTAGGTAAGCATATTGTGTTCGGCGCACGTTCCTAACAACATGGTTCTATTTAAAAGCACTCCCCCCACGTTGCCGACTCACGTGAAATGAAACGCTTTTCGCACAAGTTTTCCAGCACGGGTGTCTAGATTTAGACGTATTTCTTTCACGTGATTGTCGGCGATTTCGTACGGCTTCTTTGTGGATAAACGCTCGACTGGAAGATTCTAGACTGGAAGTGTCATGAGCGTAGTTTGTAAAACAGAGCTGGCGTAGTTTATTTATTTAAACTTTTCACACACAAAAAAAGGTACAGTCAACAAAAGAGATAATGTATACAGGATCGTCGGATATAGTTGAAGTTTAGTATGAAACCGATGGATGTTGTCGACTGAATTTTAATTTGATAAATGAGCTGTTTGTTTTCTATTAATAAAATTTTATTCGAGAACATTTATCGGTTTCTTACTAAACTTCAATTATATCCGACGATTTTGCATACTTATCTCTTTTGTTGACTGTACAAAGGCAGACTTAATGCCTTTAATCTGTCAAGCTCCGCTAATGAGACTCAATTGATTTTCTATTGTTTCGTCGCCGATCGGCGAACTGCGCCGCTTGACCGGTTAATGTAGTTCCGAAGACACTGGTTTATGTGATACGCCGCTGCTACTGAGCGTCGCAACCGATTACTTTGCAAGTCAATGTACACTCTATGAATTTTACGCTGGGAAACGGGATAGCCGTTGTAAGGGGTCTGTATTATCTAACGCAATAACTCCAATGTGTTAAACGAATAAAAAATAAGATGCAGTTGCGCACAATATGCAGCAAGCCTGATAGGTACGAAATAGTATTTTTGCTATTCTATTTTATAGAGGGTTCTACATGGACTCTACTACGACAACGATTATACACAGAACATTATCATAAATATTAGTAACCAGCGATAGGACATGTCTTACCAAAGGGTATCGTATTACCCAGTAACTGGGTTGTAGAAGTCAGATAGGTAGTCGCTTTATGTAAAATACTGGTATTCAGCTGCATCCTGTTAGACTGGTAGCTGACCCCAACATAATCTGGAAAAGGTTAGGCCATAGATATATGAAAGTAACATTTCTATGGGTTAGGTAGATGAGATATGCACAGCCAATCGATCATGAAGGGACTAGTCAACGTAAGGCTAGCAGCACTCGGATTCTATAAAACAAAATAGGAATTAAAAGTACCAAAAAAAAAGTAAATGATACTCGTAAATTAAATGGCCGATTTGAACGCAGGATTTCGTCCTCCGTGGCCAGCAAACGGGAGCAGGGAGCATTTTGTTAGTCGTGTGCTCTTTAATCCCAGACACGAGTAAAGGATTGTGCTGTTATTATCATTATGTATTAATTATTTTTGCCTAGATTATGCTCTTTAAATTAGATACTAAGCAATCTCATAATTGCAGACCGATTATTTAATTTTCTTATCTTTCGCCACAAATTGCCTACGTCTTTAAATCTGGCACGTTCTGTAATGTTATACTTTATGTATCAGGACTTTTACACTTGATAACCAAAGGCGCATGTGTACTTAAATATAAATAACAACATAAAAAAGTGTGTTTTTAAGAACACAAGGACGTTTTCCAGATATTTCTTAAAAATACTTATTTGATAATGTTATTTAGGCGTAGGAAACGCTACCGTGATAACTCGGAGATATTCTTGGCTGGTTGGCCAGGGATAGCATGAGCACTCAGAAAACAGTAGAAGGCTAGGAGTAAGAGATATTTTGCCATCTGTAGGACAATACAGGTTAGTGTCGTGACATTATGTTCTTTTACATTCGTTTATTTGGCAATTTTTTTTTATTGCTGAATGGGCCCGCTCTTGACCTCGATCACGCCTGATGGAAAGCGATGGATGAGGTCTATGGTGGAACGAGCGTGCCCAGAAGATGCCTAAGGCACTGGAACTCCCACGCATCGACGAAACACAGCAGGCTGCTTGACGCCAGACTCCGGTGGGAGGGTGGTCGCAAACCAGGCGGGTGTTAGCCCTACCACCGCAAGGGAAGAATTGGCCAGTCAAATAAGGTGTTGGGTGTGACTGTCCAGGATGCGCCAAGCGCTCGATTCAGTTGAGTTACTGGCGGAACAAACTGCGCTACACGAGGAGGCTTCTTCATGCATCCCAACAATAATATTAATACATGGGATGCAGAGTTGTTTCTGCATTCACATTTTGCCAGTGAAGTTATGTCGAGCTTATTGCCACCAACCGGGCACAAATGTATAGACTCCAGCATCTACTGAGAAATTCGTAATAGAAAAACCCAATAACACTTTGCTCGCCGGGGATCGAACCGAGAACCCATTCTCCGCAGTTACACTTGCTGCTGCTAGACCAACACGACAATGTGTACTTTCCACGGTGCTGTATAAGGCAGTATTCAGTGGTCTCCTGACGGTCAGGACTGACGTCGGTCTGCCGTAGCTACCGCCATAGAAACCATGCGTGCATTCAGAGCAGCACTGACCGCGTCCGCATACACAATACTGACAGAGACGGTCAGTTAAGCGCGTCGGTACTGCGTACGTCAGGTGACTGACGCGCTATGCAATGCTTCGGAGCATTCAGTGCGTTGCGGATACATCACGACTGTACCCTGCTTTTCCGTACGGTGGTCAGTGAAGCATTGAATGCAAAAAGCCGACTGACGGTCAGTGCGTGCGTACGCACTGACCGTCAGTCCCGACCGTCAGGAGAGCACTGAATACGGCCTTAGGTGTTAACATAGTTATCACACTATAATTTAAATGGTAATGTCGACTTGAACGTTTTATTTTATATATGTCTTTAGACTTAAATGTAGGATAGCGCACCTTACATAACAACCCGCCACTCAAACGTCGCATTCCAAAAATTATCTTTATTTGTTGTCGGATGGAGTAATCAGGTAGTTGCGTTATGCCTATTTATCTAATCTAGCGTCTAGTCTAAATCGCTTTACATAACAATGACCAGAGGCTAATGCTCTTTGTAACGCTAAAATCCCTGATAGCATAATTATGTGGCCCTTGGACCATTCAACTATAACTTAAATTGTAAAGATACAGAGTAATAAGGCGAGTATAGACTAGACCATTTACTTGTAACAGAACATCGAGCATTCGCCGTTTTTAAATTTTATCGAACCGCACGCGCACTTCGAACACGACACTCGATGTTTTGTTACAACCAGGGGGACTAAAAAGGCCACTTTGGCAGAATCATAAGAGTGTAACATTATGAATCATAATAAAAGTCGTAAAATGGTCACAAACTGATAATTCATAATATTATTTGACATGTACCTACATATAATTTTAATGTCTTTGTTTGACATTAAAGCAATTCATATTTCGTGGACCATTTTATGAAGCTCACAAAACTGTCAAACAGATGGAAATTGTACGCAAATAATATTATGAATTGTCAGTCTGTGACCATTTTACGAGTTTTATTATGATTCATTATAATGTTATCATTTTATGATTCTGCCAAAGTGGCTTCTTTAGGCCCCCTGATTTTAAAACCAACGAGCGTATTGGTGTAACGTTTTATCGAGCAAAGGCATGAGCGGTACTTGTAGGTTCGACATTTCAACACAGAATACTTATTTCAACAATGAACGCGAGGTAGAAAGAAATGTTACAGGTAAATGCTCACTCGCCGAGCATTACATGGAACGCAGCGTCGAGCCTTCGCAGAAACCTTCGCATTACATGAAAATGCTTTTGGAAACAGCTTTTGCCTTTATTGTACAATTCGTAAGAACGTTACATTACATGGAAATGCTAGTGTATACTCATTTTTAGGATAACAGTAACTTAATCTTCTTTGTGGTCACTGACGTCTGTGTTATAATAGCTAATATTGTGGACAAGTATGATTTGAATTATAAAGATTCAGTAGCTATCCGGTATAATAAGTAAAATTAATATCATTGATAAACACTATGAAGATATAATTTTGATAGAGGACGACAGACGATTTTATAAAAACGGCTGAGACAGATTGGATCCGGAAGGCGGAGAACCATAGATATCCGTACGGAGAACCAAGTATGGTGGAACTTTGGTGAGGTATAATATATCCAGCAGTGGAATGTGATAGGCTGATATGATTTATAGAGCATAGCCATAAAGAATATTCAAATAAAGAACCGGTGAAACCTGGATCATGCATCTATACATATAAAATTCAAAGCCCTGACTGACTGACTGATATATCAACGCACTGCCTAAACCGCTGGTCCTAGAGACATGAAATTTGGAGAGTGTGTTCTTAGCAAAGAGTAGGTATCCACTAAGAAAGGGTTTTTCGAAATTCCACCCCTAAGAGGGTGAATGGGGGGAGGGTAAACTTTCACGCGGACGAAGTCGCGGGCAGAAGCTAGTAATACATAATCAGCATAATTATAATGTTTCTCCCCTGCTGGGACACAGCACTCCTTTCGGTGAGAGGGAGTGGGCCGTAATCCACCACGTGGGCCCAGTGTGGGTTGGTGGATCTTGAAAGATTAATATCCAATATTTTTTGCATAGTCCCTTAGTTTTCCGTATTTGGTACACCCTCCCTCCACCCACTCTCACCCTCGCTTGTGGTTTATTTGAAGGACATGTAAAAATACAGTATGAGGGGGTTCGGCTATACAAAAAATTACCTAAAAAAGTCAGAGAGTGTACAAGCATACCAACATTTAAAGACAGCCTAAGGAATTATATATTAGATACATAAGTTTACTTTTTTTTTATTAGACGCATGGGTTTAGCTTGAACAGTTTTGTATTTTATTTAGACGTACATACCTACTTGCTATATTTTATAAATGTAACTATGGTGTTCAGTTTCTTAGATGGCTTGAATGTCGAAATGTAAACTACAACTTATTGTTAATTTAGTTAAGTTTCTCTTTAAGTGAACTGTATTTGTTCTTTGAGAAATAAATGTCTTTAAACCGAAATGTATGTCACCAGCTTTTTATAACATACTAAAACGTATCTACGCCCACGTATTATCGCCCATTCCTTGCGGAAGGAGGGGGAGGTTTAATCGATTGCCAATTTGTGACTGACCTGAAAGGTCAGGTTCGTAGTACCTACGTGGGTACTCGTAACTGGAGTGTACTCGTACCTGACTAGATGCAGGAAAATGGAGGTAGGGATATCTAATTTAAAAAAAATACCGACCATGTTACTCGCTGATAATGTAGTTTTCTAGAGGTGAAATCATTTTTGAGTTTATCAATTACGAACAAACATAGAAAATATCAAATCTGTTCTCTTTTTATTATAATACTAGCTGCGCTCTGCGCTTTCACCCGCGTAAATGTCGATCCCGTGGGAATATCGGGATAAAAAGTAGCCTATATGTTAATCCTGGGTGTCAACTACTCTATACAAAATGTTATCAAAGTTGGTCCAGCAGTTTGAGCGTGAAGAAGTAACAAACATATAAACACACACACTCACAAACTTTCGCCTTTATAATATTAGTGTGATAGTGTGATTAATTATTTCCATTAAAAAAAAATCGTGAAATTTTCCCTTGTTTTAATAGTTATTCTGCTATTCGGGGCGGAGACAAATCCAACAAATCAATACTTAATAAAAAAATCGGTTCAGCCATTCTTGAGTTATAAATGGTGTAACTAACCCGCCTTTGTTTTATATACATATAATAGATTAGTTTGGCCATTTTATTTTATCTCCTTTTGTAATAATGTAGATTAAAATTACTTCTACAAGAGGCGATAGTTAGGTCAATGTAGGTACAGTCAGCATCAAAAGTCGATTAACACTATCATTTTTACATGTCATTAAATTGACAACAACTTTTTTCAATAAACTGATTTTTTGCTTTTCACATAATAGATAAGAGTATAAATATTCTAAAAAAAATTATTATGCTGCAATTTTGAACAAATATTTTGCTCAATAACTAAGATTAAAAAACTGAAGTGTTAATCAACTTTTGATGCTGACCGTACTTTCGGTTTACTCAGAGCAGTCAGCCGGGTACAAACTGGTGACCTAACATTTGTTTTTCACTCAGCTTGAGCTGATCTTTCTGTGGTACTTATCGAGAGCAGAGAAGAATGTTGTCCCTCGTCTAAAACAAAACATATTACATAGCTAGCTTCTACCTGTCACAAGAAATAAAGATAAAATACATCAACCATTTTTCAGATTAGCCAAAGTACATACATCTTTTATGGGGTACTGTGTCAAATGTTACAATAAAATACCTTGTGATATATTGCAATTAAATGAAAGAAAATTTAAAACTCACATTAAACGTACACTTTGTAAACAAGCATACTATAAATTAGAAGATTATATCCAAGATAAGAACGCTTGGAAACATGCTGGTCCTGCTCCATAGGACAATCTAGAGTCTAGACAAAATCAAACTGGTTGCTAATTTAATTGTAATTTTTTTTTTATTAGTTTTTACATTCATTACTCACACCCTGACTTATTACTTGTATTTATTTTTTATTTTTTTTATATAAAAATCGTTTTGCTTGTACCATGTTTGTAAATATGTGAGCACCATGTATCTATCAGATAATTAATTTATATGTCATGGTTTCGTTTTTATTTCTTTTACCTATTGTGGTATAGTAATTTTATTTTAGGTGCATCGTCCTCACATGTTATTATATAATTAATGTACCCATGCAAAATATTGTACCTAAAACATTTTAAAAGAGTAACGGTGGAGTTTCTTGCCCATTCTTCTCCATACGAAAACTACCTTTTGGAATGGGCGACTAGAATCAATTCTATTTTAAGATCATTTTTGACGTTCAAAAGTGCCTTTTTTGTGCCTATTTGAAATAAATGCTTTGACTTTGACTTTGACTTTGACTTTGACCTGTGGCTTGGCCCGCGTGGATATAGAAAATTATCCCACGGGAACATGCTATCTGCCAGTGAAAGTCGCGTCAAAATCGGTTCCGCCGTTTAGGAGATTAGCCGGAACAAACAGACGGATAGACAGACAAATATTTAAAAAAAAATATTTGTGTTGTATATACTTTCATATGCATTTAATAATAAACTGTTATTTGAACATTACAAACAGACACTTCAATTTTATTTATTTGTATATACAGTAGATTCACTAATCACGTTATACCCGCATAATAAAATTAAACGGCTAACTATATGTACCCATTGCGAAATCCCGAAAGATTAAAATGGCGTCGTTATCCGAATAGGTAACCGCTATACGTGAACTTGAAACGTGGCCTTGCCTCGGGGAAGGTCGAGGGGCCAAGGCCTCCCCCTATCGGGGGATTATCCGTACACGTGATACTGCAGTGAGCGGTCCAAGTCATATGCAAATAGCAATATTGTTCAGTTTCGTGGTGATGACGTTGGTACGACACTTTAAGCGACCCGCCCCTACTTCCCACGGTTTTACGACTTGACAAATCCTTACTTAATATTATAAATTCGAAAGTAACTCCGTCTGTCTGTCTGTATGTTACCTTTTCACACCTAAACCACTGAACCGATTTAGATGAAATTTGGTATAGATATAGTTTGAGTCCCGGGAAAGGACATAGGATAGTTTTTATCCCGATATTCCTACGGGATGGAAACTTATGCGGGTGAAACCGCGGGGCGCAGCTATTCATTGATATTTCTTTATTGAATGCAAGTTTAATATGAATGTGTTATACACATAAACCTTCCGGAATAAATTCTCAACGTTATACATACGTCGAAGGTAGTGTGACCATCTGGTCATGTTTGTGGTTTAAATATGGTCAGAGGTCACGCAAGAGAGAGAGGATTTGAAGGAGAATGGGTAGGTCTTTGCCCAGAAGTGGGACACAATGTAGGCTTAGAAAAACGCCCTTGGAAACTCATAACCAATATATAAGAAAATAAAAAATCTTATAAATACATTTACTAGAAGATTTTTAAGTCGATCCATCAGCCAAGAAAATAAATAATTACGAGTATCATAAAATACGGACAGGCAGCGTAGACCTAGCTACGAATATTCGTAGACCACCTGCTACGTCAGTAACGGGCTACGACATTTACGTAACCACTAGCTGGCGCGGGCGTCGCGTTGTTGAGCGATAATACTTTTTCTTTCTTTCTTTATAAGTTATAAGACATCTACGATTCGTAGATATCATTTCACTAATCTGTGTTCTACGAATTTATTTTAGAAAATTATGGAATGTTTTTGCACGAATAAAATACTTATGTAGGTACCTACTTTTATTTCTCAATCTATTTATTAAATAGCTTTTAATATAATCTAAATGGGTAAAAAGAGTAACTTGTTTCTTACCGGCTCATCTCTATAGGAAACGACCAATAGGAACCGTGCATTCAGATAGGTATAATGTAGATAAATACCTACCGATATTTAAATGGATTTTTTGTAAATAACAAAAATAAAAATTGCATTTAAGTAGTTTGAAAGCCATCATAATCTGCCTAGCCTTTTCCCAACTATGTGGATCGGTTTCAAGTCTAACCGAATGCAGCTGAATACCAGTATTTTACATGGAGCGACTGGCTATCTGACCTCCATAACCCAGTTACTGGGTAATACGATACCCCTTGGTAAGACTGGTTGTCAGACTTTCGGGCTTCTGACTACCCGTAACGACTGTCAAAGATCCACGAATGACAGCCGGGACCAACGGCTTAGGGTCAGTTCACACCGCGACGCGACGCGGCGTGCAGTTTTCAAGATAGCAATACAATTATCGACCATAAGTTTTTGTGAGAGTTTTTGTGTAGTAGATAACTACTACACAAAAAGGTACACATCAGTGAGGAGAACCGCGCGGCGCCGCGCGGCGTAGCCCTACGTGGTAGGCACACAGAATTGCGTACCTTTTTGTGTAGACGGTAAGGTCTATAATTGTATTGCTATCTTGAAAACTGCGCGCCGCGTCGCGTCGCAGTGTGAACTGACCCTTAAGGTGCTTTCCGAGGCACGGTCTCGGTATGTAAAGATGGTCACCCTTCCACAGACCAACCGCAGTAAGCGTAGTTTAACCTGATCGATCGACTTGTACGGCTGTTATTATTTAGCCACGGGCCCCTCCACTAACTCCCTGAACTATACAAAGTATTCTATTTAAATCGCTGCCGCTTGTATTTGCGCCAAGCGTAGGATGGTAGATACAGTGCCCCCGGGAGCGAGTCTCAATGTCACAGTCAGGATCGATCCGACCGTGGCCGGCCGACTTTCATCCCGTACTATTGTACCTATTGGTAACTACTCGTGTTCGACTAGCTTCATTCCAGAAGGGAAGGGAAGGGAGGGATGGGGAGGGGTATGAAGTTTGAAAAATTATTTTTGTATTTTACATTCTTGAGGAAGGCTATTTGTTTTAACATCACGCTAGGACCCTTCGGAACTGAGCAAAAAGAAAAACAGAAAGAACGCGAAGCGATAACATGGTAACAGTGCGGACGGGCGATGCGATGCGACAGGGTCGGTCGGGGAAACAAGAAAATTCAAGCGACCGAAGTTGCGGGCAAAAGTTAGTAATAACTAATAAAAAACCTTTATTTCTATGACATTACAGAGATTTTACATTAGCCCCAAAGTAGGCAAGCCTGTATCTTGGGCAACAACAACAATAATATAGTTAATTAAGTATAAGTAGTTTAAACAATAGACATTTGTTTTTTTTTTTTTTAATTTATCGCTGTCTCCCCTCGCTGACTTGTACCTAAAAGGTTTCTTTTAATTGTTTAGACTAAGAAAGGTGAAAATTGCAGTTCATTTTCTACAATATAACGCAAACAGAAGCCGTAAGAATGTGTTCGCTCCACTTATAAACCTACCTAGACGAAAAGGGGTGCGTGGGAGTGCGCGATCGATACGGGGCATAGCTTATAAGTATGTTGGTACAGCGGCATGCGACCACGGGAAGGTACTTTCTTGTTTCATCCTTTTCAGTTGTCGGGTTTTAGTTTTTAATATATTTTTTTTAATAATCATCTAATGAAACATGAATGAAACCCTTCATTCATATAATGTTAATCGGCTGTACAATGAGTTAATAGGGCTCGTCTTATTACTAGTATTAACATAACATCACGCCTGTAATCTCCAAAGGGTTAGACAGAAGTGTACCTAGCACACACACCTATTACACCCACATTTCGCCAAGTCCCATGAGGCCATCCGTGCCAACCACCGGCAGGGTAATTTCGTAACACATGATGACTTTGATGCTACGTGTAATCTGATAAGTGTTCATAAGACAGATTATAATTATATCATTAATTAATAAAGACATAATTATGCATTAATTATTACTTGTGATAAGATAATATTATAACACATCCTTATGTATTTTACTGTGTGTACATAAATAATAAAATAAATAAATACATTATAATGATATATGGTTTAGGCATAGGCCTAATCATTATAATTTTCTAATTATAATTAAACTTCTATTTATAAGTATAGAAGTTTACATTTCTATGGGTTTAGGTATCTATACAATACATACAAATAAACAAAACTGATACACGTATGGTATTAATTAAGAAGCCTAAGTCGTAAATAAGATAATTCAATAAAATATGGCAATTTATATATTTATTTTATTACGCATTTTAAAATTATTTTTTACGTAATCTGGAACAGTTACGTTCTAAGGCAGCTGTCAAAAAACAGTTAACCCAGTGGACAGAGTGTAAGGAAGGATTTTGAAAAAATTCTCTCCTTAAGAGGTTCATAGGAGATGAAAGTTTGTATGGATAATAGTAATTCGTGCCCAAGGGGAATAAATACCATCGGGCACGCAGCTTGTAGTTATAAATAAATAAAAATCTTCATTGCAGAATGCAGACCACCAGATACAATAGAAAACACAATAAAAAAAATAGCTAATACAAAAAATACCACAACAAAAATGGCATACATAAATAACACGCAAACATTCTCATGCACTTTAAAAAATAAAAATTTATAGGTATTAATAGGCATTTATTTTCCACAACACTTGCTGGATTTACTGATAACTACAGATAGCAAAGCACGTGTTTGTTTATTGTTATTAATTCCCAGGTGTTTTCAATTGTTTATAATTATAATTTTCCGATGAATCAATTCTCAAGAGAGTAAACCCAGGACATGTTTACTATTTATGGTGCTGAACTAATTGTATACTAAGGCTGAGATCTATAGAGCGAATTTAGACTTTCATATAAAAATGAATCTTATTAGTGTGAAGTTAATGTCTGTAATTCTATAAGCGATTGTGATCACGTGTTTCACAAGAATAATTCAACATACAGAAACGCTACGGTACTTAGCTTGAGTAAAGTTAGATACTTTTAGTGTTATATCGTAGATTACTGTTTCAGGCAAAGAGGCTCTAACTTCATATTCCTTAAAACTATAATACCTCTAAGCCAGTCGTAGATGAATTTTCCGTAGGATGCACTTTTTGATTAAAAGTCATAAACTTAAAGTTTAGCTAAAATAAATAGATAGATAGATAGAGCTACCTACCTATACAGGGTGTTACGGAAAGGGTATATCAATACAAACGGGTTGAAGAGTGTATCTGGTCTAGAATCTCTGTACAAAATTTCAGCTCAAAAGCATTAACTTTGAAAATGCTTAATATTTTTTTATTTCGACATCACGGCGCTGCACTGGCGCGTGGCGGCGTGATGTGCGTGTACGAGGCGCACAGACACACTACAGTAATGGATAATGACCCTCGTAGTGCGGTGACACGTTTGTTATGGTTTCAATTTAATAAACTATCGAAATAAAAAAATATTAAGCATTTTCAAGGTTACTGGTTTTGAGCTGAAATTTTGTACAGAGATTCTGGACCAGATACACTCTTCAACCCGTTTGTATTGATATACCCTTTCCGTAACACCCTGTATACCTATACATAAATACATAGGCTAGTTTAGGTTTGTCTTGTACAAGATAAGTTTGATTATTCAAAAATCAGTCCGAAAACGAGGTTTTCCGAGCACTACGCAGTTAGCACACGTCTTTCGAACCTGCAAATTTGGTTTTACAACATCACAAAAAACAGTACCTAAAGTTTTTTTTTTGCGATCTTTTGTGTCTCTGGCTTCGTTCAATAATAGCACGTCTCCGGCGTCTAGTAGGTACTATTATATATTCTGTGTCTCCGGCGACTTGCCTACTACTATTTTTGATTGAAAATGAACTAAAAAGTTTTAGTTTATAAGTTGAAATTTTGTAAAAAACATAGGTAAGTACTGGCTGGGAATATATCGGTCAGTTACACTTTAGTTTGTGTTTCATCTTATACAATGACTATAACATTCGGAGATATTATTTGGTATTTGACGCGCAAATAGCATTACTGCAGCAGCCAGCAATGGACGAACGTGTAAAAGTCCATCAATGCCTAGTTGTAGCCAAGGCTTGTATAGTACTTTTCTCAAATAATGCGCGGAAATTAAAACTAAGTAGTACTTACTTAGGCAGATTTTTTGTTGTCAAATACAATTATTTTCAAAATAAATGACGAACAACAACGTACAACAATAATTTTTCCCGCTTTACTCTACTCTACTTATTATCACCCTCTATGAAAAAATAAGTAAGTGCAACTTAATTATGAATAAGAATAGTACGTTTATTTATTTACATACAATTTTGAGTAAACAATTACGAGCGAAGGCAGAATGCTTTTCACGCGTTATTATTTTTTCACAAACCTCTTTGGTGATTGGAACTTTTACTAACAGTATCCACATTCCAAATTCAAATCACTTTTAGCCTCCAGGGATTAAAGTGCTATTTTAGTCCCTGTTTACGAAGAATACACTAGCTCTTTTGGAATAGATGTGATATAAAAAAAAAATTTTGTGCGATTTCGTGCTTTTGGTATTGTAATATAAAAATAGGTTAAATGTTGTGATAATTTTCAAAGAAGTGAAATCTCATGTACAGTCAGCATCAAAAGTCGATTAACACTATCATTTTTAAATGTTATTAAATTGACAACAACTTTTTTCAATAAACTGATTTTTAGCTTTTCACATAAAAGACAAGAGTATATATTCTAAAAAAAATTCTTCTGCTGCAATTTTGAACAAATATTTTGCTCAATAACTAAGATTAAAAAAACTGAAGTGTTAATCAACTTTTGATGCTGACCGTACTTAGAAGTTTGCAAAAATGGAGTTGGAAAGTTTTCAGTCGTAGTTTTTAGGCGTTGGATTATCAAAACTTCAATAATTTCGCAGTTTTAACCTTTTCCCCTTGAAAAAGTATTGCAGCTCGTGAAAAATGACAGGATAATATTCTTAAACATGAAGCTATAGTTATCGCGTTTAGGCATGGCAATATCGAACATTGACCTACCTACATTTTCTAGCATTCTTTGTTTCAAAAACTGAAATAAAGTCCTTTAATGGCCTGAATCAATATCTATCGTGATCTTCAACATGTTCCTATAAAAAAAAAACATATAAGTATCATTTATTGTTTGGGTTTCTACGAAGTGATATTAGCGAAAGGGCACTGACCGCTAATACCATGCTAGAGCGCTACAACTATAGACTAATTAATCGAGCTAATCGGATAGGTACATTGTAATCTAGGCTTAAAAATAAGTATTAAATCTCTATTTTTGTACTGAACTTTGTTGGCGACTTGATTTTTTATGGCTACCAAGACAGTGATTGGTCCGACTAGAACAGTGATATTTTTATTGATAAGAAGTATCTCTTGTCGCTACGAATAATAAAAAACAAGGTCACGCATATGGATGTAGTAACATGATTATCAGCCTGTTTGCGCCAGTCAGCAAGTTTGGAATCAGGGCTGACTGCTCAGGGTACTCTGGACGTATGTACAGTCAACAAAAGAGATAAGTATGCAGGATCGTCGGATATAGTTGAAGTTTAGTAAGAAACCACTTTATTATTATCATATTACCACCACTAACCACTTTATTTTTAACTCAAATATGAAAGGTATTAAGAGAAACGGGAAAACTAAAACTATTCTTTATTTTTCTCACAAAAAAAAATGATGTGATAGGTGTTTTTATTATAATATGTATTTTTATATTTAAGAGCAGACTCGAAATCCACGTCATTTTTTATTAAAAAGATTTGTGTTACAACATTACAAACCAACGTTTCGTTTTGTTTTTATATTTGGTTTCAATGGGATACATACATAAAATTGCACGATGGAAAAAAAACTGATTGTAAAAATATTACGTATATCTGAGAATCGAATAAAAAATAATTGTAAAACAAACTACGGATTCGCACGAGCACCACCGCGTGAATCGACAAGTGCGTCATAATCTCAATTTCGGCAATTGCGAATATATACTCGGGTTTGGTGATGTTTTAATACACTGTAGTGTTAGACCTCGTAGGCGTCGAACCGCGCAGCAGACGGCGACGGTGAAGGTCACTCACGTACCTGCGGGAGTCTGAGTCAACCCCTACAGTCTGATCACTGCGGCTACCGAGACCACCCGCGTCAAAACAACACCCGCTATAAAACATTCTATTCTGTGTTCAGAAATATTCGAGGTTCAAACTAGTGCTGTACTTTAGGATTTCTGTGCACTCGAAGTAAGTACCATGTCGGATTCGGGCACGTTCGTTGAAGGTCATGGTTGTTGTGGTGCGAAAATTTATTGAACTGTTTGGTCGCCGGCCAAAAGCTTGCGGATTCATTTTGGTCGAAATTGAAAGTCGCTTTTGGAAAAGATTTTTTTTTTCGTTTACTCTAAAAATATAAATAAGCATTATGCCTCTACACACATTATAATTATCTGATCTACCAACAGAATTTTCATCACGCAATCATAGTGTGAAACGAATAGATACCTACTAGCATTTTTCTAACGAAACCGGTTGAATTTTAATGAAGTAAGTAAAAGATTTTCACTGATTGCACTTTTTTAAATTTTCTAATGCACGCCTGTCGAGGCGTGATTTTCAGCCCGATTTTTCATCTTGCGAATAAAGTGGTAAACGCGTCATTTTAAATGAAAATTGGGTATTTTTAATTCAGCAATTTTTTTTTGACTTTTTACTGTAAGTGTTTTCACAAATATTTGAGTAGTTCTATGAAGTATATGAATTAAAAACTTAGCGAATTATAAATAAGCACTTTAGAAATTTTGTTTGAAAGAAACTGAACAGTGTTTTAATTTTGTAATTTTCGAACTGAACTGAACTGAATACAGTTCAATAAAATTTTCCAAAAATCAAATCTAAAATTAGAACTTGATAAAGATTTTCTTTAAAAGCGTTTACACACTTTTTCTTTCTATGGAAAGAAGTTTTGAAATATTTGAGTGCCATTCATATTAATTTATTTACGAAATCTTAATGAAAACTAATTAACTACTCAACCGGTGGAATTACAACTAATGACGTGTGTTCAGTTTTCGCGTTTTAATTTTGGCCGCATGATATAACTAAAGTGTGTAGTTCTAGCGAATATGGCAGCCATTGAAGAGAAGTTATATCCTAATTGTGACGCCACCGTGTGGCTCCGCTCCTGTGAGGAGGAGGTCGAGAAACCCCTGGAGGGGAACACGACAGGTATGTTTGCAAGTCAATAAATCTATGAATTAACTGCGCCATCCACTTGCGGATATATCGTCGCTAATCTAAGTGACGTAACTGATTCGAAGCATATTTTTCAGTACAGTATTACTACTAACGTTAATGCTTTAATAATAAATATTTTAACAGATACGTCACTTCGTGAGATCTTTGTTTTTATCTTGTTCGGAATACATGATCAGATATCAGATTCGACTTGGGAAATGTATCAAATTACTATAGTTAGATCGACTTAGTCCAAAATGTCAGATACGTCAGTTAGATTAGCGACGATATGTCTCTGCCAAGTTGCAATGATATGAATGATAGCAGATTTTTTTTAGTGATGATAGTTCGGATCATCTTCATTGGAATGTAAGCAAATGTTCTAGTTAATCTGTTAAGCTCCGCTAATGAGACACAATTGATTTTCTATTGTTTCGTCGCCAATGGGCGACGCGCGCCGCTTGACCGGTCAAATCTAGACTCAGGTCAGTGTGTCAGCCAAGTTTCGAAATAGAAAAGACTCTTCATTATTAGTATTAAATTCGATCAGTAATCAAGCAAGATATTTACGTAAAATACCGTGAGTGAGGAAGGAAGGATAACCATACGTTTTGTATACTTACGTGAACGGTTTGTAGCTATAAGTTTCCCATTTTCCATAAAAGTTGTGTAGGTGGGAAATCCATCCTCAAAGGAAAAAAAAAACATAACAAACAGACGAAACAAGGCACATATCTCTACAAGCACTTTAAACTGTTACAAGTTTGGGTAAATAAATTATCCTGCCTTAGTTGTTTTATGTGCAAACAATATTCACTAATTCAAATCTACTCCGTATATTCAAGCCGTAGTTCTATTTTTACGCAACTCCATTTGCTGCTAAATTAAATAAAGCAATGATCTTCGTCTATAAATAGTTTCCCTGACCACACGTTACTTACTTTACGACTCGTTATTATTGTATAACGCAGCACTCGTCTGGTTTGGAAAAAATATAGTTGGTAAATTGCTATTCGTGATCCAGCTAGTAAATAAAAACACGGTGTAAGGGACATTAATGCGTAAACTACATGATTCTAGAAATCTAGATCTATCAGCGTTTAAATTTTTCGTTGGTTATTAAATGGGGGGTTAGAATCATGTACAGATGCCAGCACATCAAGCTACTGCAATCTGTCAAATTTATTTAATAGATTTTTAACTTTATCGCTAAAGCATAAGGTTCAATGTTGATTCGTCTGTACTGAATTCGTGGTAACAGTTTCCGCGTCGATGTCCCTTACACCGTGTATACAATATGTCCCGGAATTAACGCACACCACCAAACACCCCAATTAGAATAATAATATAATGTTACAATCATAATACATACACTGAATTTTTACTATTATGTATTACACACATACACACACACACACATTACACACATTATTTATTAAATTATTAATACTGATTGTGGGAGAAAATTGTGGTCACATTACAAATCTACACACGTACACAGTCCACAGTCGCACACGTATATGGGTCTAGCGTAGAAGGTACTTCGTCTATTTTTAACCGACTTTAAAAAAGGAGGTTCTGTATTCGACCCGTATGTATGTATGTTTGTATGTCCGCGATTATCTCAAAAACTACTGAACCAATTTTGATAATTATTTCATTAGTGTGATCTACATACTTTCAGGAAGGTTTTAGTATATAATACATTAGGTAATTATTCTTATGTACGAAGTTATATGCATAAATGTACTGCATCTCCGGCATTTCTATGTGAATTTTGATGATTCTTCAAGTCGTGTCTTCAATTCTTCAATACAATAGTGATAATTGAATTTGTGGGTACAACTAAAAAGTGAAAAATAAAAACTTTTTTACAAAAAAAAAACAACCGCCTTCAAAAAAAAAAAAAACACTACAAAGTGATACAGTAAAACGGGGCTACTTTGACTTCCAGGGTTACTTTGACAAGGCCGATCACAACGCTATGACGCGTTCCCCACACCCCGCGCCTCGCGCAATATTACTCGAGGTCACGCACACTTGCTGAGCACACGTGAAAACCGATTTTGGCGCTCTGTTAAAGTAGTTCCAACACCTGTCAAAGTAACCCTGGAAGTCAAAGTAGCCCCGTTTTGCGGTAGTCAGTTGTTTTTTTTTTTTTGTAAAAAAGTTTTATTAAGTAGTTTGTTTTGACTATACAGCGGAAGTTTGACTGTAATTTAGGTAGTTTTAATTATTTTAGGAATAAACAATTACCTATATATTAAAAATGATTGAAACCGATTCAGTAAATGATTCTGAACAAACTACTTTCATAATGTGCATTAATTCAGTTACACATTGTATACACACTCTTTTTCTGGAATCCTCTTTCAAGCTCACTGGAACAAGTGCTATATTTCTCATATGTCTGATCCTCACGCGACGGTAATTTTCTTGACACAATAGTCGTGAGCTCGTTGTTCAAGGCATGTTTGCAAACCCACAACAGTGCAGTGTGGTCATCACCACAATGTATACGAATATACCTTGTATATGCACCCTTATTGCGTGGTTTTATAGAAGCCTTATGTAGAATATACACGGTGTAATACATCGACGCGCAAACTGTTACTATGAATTTTCATAATTCTAGACCCCCCAACGTAGAACATATACCGTCTTATTACAAAATGAGTTCTAACTTTAGACCTAGCCTACACCTTTGAGCCAGTTACTGGATTTTGAACTTTATTCCGATAAACGTAAAGTTCGTACTGCAAAATTGACAACTTAGAATCGGATTTAACGTCAGTTTTTGTAATAAGAACTTTAACTTTGTCGGATTATGTAGTTCAAAGTTTAAAAATGGCTCGATGGTTTCAACCTGCACCCTAATTGCGTAACACACTATCAATCGGAATCTGAATCATTTTGAAGCAAATTGCTAATCCATTGCTTCATAAGTTCGAAAAATTTGTCTGCTCAACACGTAAATAACGCAATGAATGTTGTTGAACTGTCAAAATGAAACCGATTCCAATTGATAATGTGTTACGCAATTGCCCCGCTGGATCTAAAGATAGACCTTGTTTTGTAATAAGGCAGATAAAGTAGGTTATAAAAATACATCAGCCGTTTTATACAAAAGTGCAATAGCTGCACAGTGTATGGAACAGCTGATAGTTTTTTATAACAAACGAAAATTTTCAATGTTAGTGGGTGAGTCTGGAATCATGTATTTACTGAATTCCGGGTAACAGTTTCCGCGTCAAGGTCCCTTACACCCTGTATTCCTATTAAACAAACCAGTTTAGTATAATTTCCTATTATTATAATATGTAATTAAACATGCATTATTTCCCTAGGTAAGTTTCCGACATGGCTCCGCGGCACGTTGCTGCGCAATGGGCCTGGCTCCCTCAAAGTCGGCGACATGAGATTCGACCATCTTTTCGACAGTTCCGCACTTTTGCACAGGTAAGCCAGGCTTTGCATACCTGCAAAGGGTATAAGTATATAGAGTTAAGAGGATGGCAGACGTACGGGCAAGTACGCGTAATTTTATTATGGCTTCACAATTTTTTTCGCCCATGTGTCACTCTATGTAGGTACGGTCAAGGAGTTAAGCAATTATAAAGCAAAGATAAGCAATTTTCAAACAATATTTTTCCCACGTAGCGGGCTCAGGACACCTTTTCAAATAGTAATTTTCATTCAAAATGTTGGCAATAACATAGTCGGTAAAATAATAAGGTGCGAGTAAGTTAACCAAAAGGTGCTTAGGACATTTATTCCTTGACTGTAGTTACGTACGAGAACTATTTAAGTAAAGCGTGGGCGAAACGGTTGGCGAGCTTTAGTTCGAGTATTTGCTCGTATTAATTGGGCCATCAGAATTGCCGATACCACTGGGCTACCACCGCTCACCAGCAACAAGAATTTAATTTAAACTAGCTGCACCCCGCGGTTTCACCCGCATAAGTGTCGATCCCGTGGGAATTTCGGGATAAAAAGTAGCCTATATGTTAATCCAGGGTGTAAGCTACCTCCATACAAAATTTTATCAAAATTGGTCCTTCCAATTGAGCGTGAAGAAGTAACAAACATATAAACACACACACTCACAAACTTTCGCCTTTATAATATTAGTGTGATAGTTTTTTCTTATTCATTCCAGGTTTGCGATGGACGATGGCCGTGTGACGTATCAGTGCCGGTTCCTCAGAACTAAAACTTTGCAGAAGAACCGCGCTGCTAATCGCATCGTCGTCTCGGAATTTGGTACTAAATGTGCTCCAGACCCGTGCCATTCGATATTTGACAGGTAAGTCATGTTGTCAAAGTGTAAGCCCCTTCGTACACAAGGCTACTCAAATTTTAGATACTCAACGATTTTAGTCTTCAAACGACTGCCGCCATACAAATCCATTGAAGTTCGTACACGAGTCGCGTCGCCGATATTTTCAACTCAAATGGATTTGTATGTCGGCAGTCACTTGAAGACTAAAATCGTTGAGTATCTAAGATTTGAGTAGCCTTGTGTACGAAGGGGCTAAGAGAGATACTCCAGTACTCGTAGCATGACCACCATAGACACGGGTTTTGTCGACGGAAGAATAGACAAAATGACGGATTGTAAAATTAATAGGATACAGGAGTATGTAAAAGGATTTTTCAGGCTTCCACAAGAAAAATCCATTTGGTCCTAAGATCCAGATTTTCAGAGGAAATATAGTTATGTAGTATACTAAAACATATTTTCAGGGTGGCAGCATTCTTTAATCCAGCAGAACACATGTCGGACAATGCAATGATATCCCTGTACCCGTTCGGTGATGAAGTGTACGCGTTCACAGAAGGACCAATTATTCATAGGTAAGATGAAGTTAAACGCATAATACTGTATTCTTAGGGACCAGGAGTGGTATTTGAATAAAAAAAAACAACTGTCAGATCAGCCTAACTTATATTTAAATAACGAACTAAATAATTAACACAAATAATCACGCAATATTTAATAGGAAACAATCAACTTCCACAAAACACAATAAACAAAGGCAATATTCGCATATAAAAAGGAAATGACCACCAGACGAAGACTTAGCTATGATCTAAGATGAAATCTAACGACCTTACCGCGCGAGCGCTGACAGGAGAAAGGGGCGCGGCTCGGTTGACAACCGCTTTTATAGGCGTTGGAGTGACGTCTCAGATGACAGTTGTACAAAAACTCATTCTTAACCTAATAGTATTGTTTTCTGAAACTTAGATTAACAAAGAAAAGATGGATGGAATATGATGTAGCTAGAATGGAAATAAACATTAGGATGACGGATGGATGATAGAGATATACACGTACCTATAGTTATATACTTACATATAGTAGAAAAAGACGCACTGCTTCGAACCTAATCAACACTACAAAGTTAAACGCCTGAATGGGTTCGAACCCACGATCTACAACTCGTAAGTCGCGGCCGTTACCACTAGGCCACCGCTACTCTTGCTAACGCTAAATTGATCGATTGAAACTAGTTTTACGAGTAAGTAATGTTTGAGTACATAGAGTATTATATTATCTGTGGTTTGAGTAAGGTTCTGTAAAACAGGCCCAGGTTGTTTAAGTGAGATAAGATTTTTAACAAATTGTGTGTGGTATCCAGGGTAGACACGGTGACGCTGGACACATTGGAGAGGAAGAACATGACGAGCTGCGTGGCGCTCGTCAACCACACCTCTCACCCACACGTCATGCCCAATGGTGAGGACTTATGAAGAACATACACTTGGTCATTCATACATCATTGCTGGGACACTGTCGCGGTCCAGCAGTTTCAGTTAGACAATAAAAGATATCTGCTCGTTTGACCACTATACAGGGTGGCAGGGACGTCGATGTACAGACGCCAGCACATCAAGCTACTACAATCTGTCAAATTTCTTTAATAGATTTTCAACTTTATCGCTAAAGGATAAGGTTCAAAGTTGATTGAGAAAATTTGACAGTTTCGGGTAGCTTGATGTGCTGCCATCTGTACAACCTGTTACCATGGACTCAGTACATGATTCTGAACCACTCAGCGTTGAAAAAATTTTTCGGTTATTAAAAAAAATTGTTGTTCCATACATTTTGACCGCGTAGCTATTGCGTTTTTTTTTTATAACCGACGGATGATTTCTATACTAGGGGTTCTAGAATCATGTGCTGAATGGCTACAGTTTGCGCGGTCAATGTACTTGTCACCCTGTATTCCAAAAGAGAGAAAAAAAAAACCCTACACTTAACGAGAGACGTTCAGATAAATATAATACTTACCTATTTTAAAAGTACAGTGGTTATACATGTAGTAAGTTAATAATTTTATATTTTTAGGGGATGTCTACAACGTCGGTATGTCTATCGTGAAGGGTAGAATACGACATGTCGTCGCTAAATTCCCATTTACAGAAAAAGGTAAAAAAAATATTTTTATAAAATATTCATACTTACAGATAAATTAATTTTGTACTTATTGGCAATGCTAATGAACAGTCACGTCTAAAAGTATTTCAACACTTGGCAATTTTCAATTGCGATTTTTTCGTGAAATAACGAATGCAACGTTGAAATACGACACTTTACATAAACCTATGGGTTCGAAAATACTATTTTCGTAATAACATAAAATTTCATTCAAAAATAAAGGAGAAAATCGCCTTTGAATAAAGCCAAGTGTATACATACTTTTAGACGTGACTGAACACCACATCATGTTCACTTTCAACTATAACTAGAATTTAAGAACCGTACATTTACAAAAAAATCGTACTTTTGTGTTGACGAATTTTTCAGCACTGTTCAAGGATAAGCTAAAGATACTGCGGGTAGGTGTTTGTCAGTAAATAAAATGAACTACCCTCTTTTTTTTGCCGATCCGATTAACTGATATACCTACCTATAATAATAATATGGTGGTGACGTCGGTTTAAAAACTCTTTAGACCAGCGCTCACTAGGCAGCATGGGGTATGCCACGGCAAAGCATTGTTTGTATGGCGAAGCCTTCCGCGATATGTGCAGTTCTCCATGTAGCGATATCAACGAAATGTGAGTGCTAAATGTATGAAAATAAGATTCAAAATCATTTCTGCTTAGGAAAACTGGAAAATCCTTTGCCATGCCATGCCGCACCGTGCGCGCCTAGTGAGCAACGTTTATACCTCCAACGTAATGGACATGCCTTTTGATTTTGAAAGACCGCTATTAATGGTAAGGTCACACAATCCTTAAGTTTGGCAGGGAAAACAATTTTGTGATCGCAGATATTTGGAAAGTAGCTTTCATGTAGGTAAGAGTGGAATCTTCGTTTAATGAATTGTGAATTTGTTTTCCAGGTGACATGTTCAAGAGCGCACGTATTGTGGCCTCAGTAAAGCCTCGATGGACACTTAATCCATCTTACATGCACACTTTCGGTAAGTAAATAATTAATAATAATAACTCAAAGCATTTATTTAATTTCACCCAACACACCACAGACCACGCTACACCACACACACCACACTACACTACACCACACAACACTTCACTACACTACACTACACCGCACTACACACTACCGCACTACAACAACAAGAAAATGTGTTATTTATTATTAGTAACTTCATTTATCAATTTAATTTGATTTGTTAAGTTTTAAGTTTAATTTCTAATTTTATTATTTTTTTATTTTTGTTTTTTATAGTTAACTTACTTTGTATAGTTAACTTTTTAATATTTAATTAATTAAATTAAACTAAATAATCTTAAGGGTCACGTCACATTTAGTTTATGTATAATACGCCAATGATATGGAAGAGCGGAGTCTCCTAATACAGGCATTGCTTGCCTAAAGGGAGGCTCCAAACACGTCTCAATGTATTATATTACAGGCTAATTGTGACAATAAACAATTTTTGTATTTGTACTTACTGGCACTTTTGAATACTCAAAGGAGTCTATCAGTCAGAAAGATGAAGGTAGTTGCCTATTTCTAAGCGTAGTAGGATCCTATGGAGAAGAACGGGTAAGAAACTTCATGGACACTCTTTTAAATTATATTGTTCCAAAAAAAAAATACATCATTCATGTTGAATTTACTTATGCACGTTAAAAGCGTCCCGAGTTAAAAGAAAAATAAACAATTAAATGACCAAAGAGATGACCACGGGCAAGAAACTCCATGGACCAATAAACATATATAACGATCTTTTGTTACTTACATGTAAGACATATACTGCATTCGCGATTTATTAGCCAAAAATGTAAACAAATATGAGTTTATGGAAAAATAACTTTAAATCCTACACAATAAAGTTCAGTTTACGCTACAACTTCTAACATTTTTATAATTTTTTCAAAAGTGCTAGTCACTTTGAAATCAACTTAATTACCATTAAATTAAGTTGATATTTGTTTAACTTGAAATAACATTAATTTGAAACATAAGTTTGAATAGTCCTTTTGCCTCGTTTACATTCATACATCTGGTCATACACGTACGCCGCGCCGTTTGCGAGTACTACGCACCTGAGCTTTCTGAAGAACATCACTCATAAGGTTACTATAAAATTATCCTTTTAGGGCGTGAGATGTCAACACAAGTGAAAGGGGCCCGTTAGGGCCGAAGCCTGCCGGGTCAGCGGGATTGTCCGAAAGGGTTACCGCTATCCCGGAACATAAAGGGCTAAGAACATGATCTGACCAAGATTTTGTCTGGACTTTAAAAGAGACTGTGACCTCTCAGTTTCTTTCGGCTTTTCTTCCCAGAGTAGTCAGATAGGAAACGCCGACATCAACTAGCTCAAAAAAATATTATTGACGTGTAACAGTGTTTGTACAAACCTACTTAGAGAAAATAAATCATTTATCATTTAAGGAAGGAACATGGGTGGGTTTTAGTCAGTAAGAGTCCCGCTCCACCCAGAGCGGATGGAATCATTTGATGATTTCCCACCCTCAAAAAAAAAGGGCGTCCCCTCCAGATGCTTCCACTCACATCTGCCTTGTACATATAAGACAACTAGCTGCGCCCCGCGGTTTCACCTGCATAAGTGTCGATCCCGTGGGAATATCGGGATAAAAAGTATCCTATGTCCTTTCCCGTGACTCAAACTATCTCTATACCAAATTTCATCTAAGTCGGTTCAGCAGTTTAAGCGTGAGGAGGTAACTGCAGACAGACACACTTTCCCATTTATAATATTTTAGTATGGATTACTTAGTAATGGTAATATGTTTGATATTCCAGGTATAACAGAGAACTACTTTGTGATCGTGGAGCAGCCGTTGTCAGTGTCAGTGACGGGTCTCATGCGCGGCCTCATGGCAAATGACAAGCTGTCCTCCAGCCTGCAGTGGAACCCCGACTATGAGGTCTGTGCATCTTTGATTGAACGTCTTAACACGTATCTTTAGGAGCTTGCCGCGCGTGGCCAAAATCAGAACTAAAGCCGCCATTTTGTTTTATTAATGATGTCATAAATGTTTACCAACGCCCCCCCTATCAATATCACTCCGGCGCCAAAAGATTCTTGTAGCATTATGCACGTCTATACCGTGTTGAGAAAAACTACAAAAAAGCAATTGCTTGTCTGTTCCTCAGAGTGACTCGAAGGACCAACAGCCAATGCATAACACAAATTCTACTGACATTTCTTCAATTTTGTCATTATATTTTAAAATCAGTGTTCATGGTAACTTAACAAATTGAATGAACCGTAAAAAAGCAATTAGGCTGTTGGTCATTTATATTAAACAAAACAATTACTCAAAATCCTCTGTTCTATCAACGAAGAATATACTATTTAAATAACAAATCCATTACAATTCACAGACCCACATAGTCCTCCTAAGCCGTTCCACTGGCGAGGAGGTGAAGCGGTTCCGTACTGACCCTCTCTTCTATTTGCACATCATCAACGCGTTCGAACAAGGCGGCAGGCTGGTGGTAGATCTGTGTGCCTACAAGGACGCTAAGGTCATAGACGCCATGTATGTGCATGCTATTGAGGTGAGTTCAAACCAGTCGAAGGTTCAAAGTTTCAAACCGTATTCATGTGAAAGAAAAAATTCAGCTGCTTCCTACATTTTGACGAGTTATACGAACATAAATGTAGGGAACAGCTGATTCTTTTTTCGCGATTACAGGTTTGGTCCCATAGTAAAAGTTGTTCGTAATGATGAGTACAATCTCCCATTTCGATTTGTCGCATGTTTTCAATTTCACCCTGTATATTTTTGGGATCAATGTCCAGATTAAGCAATATTTTAAACTCTGTCGCAGACCACTTTTGAAAAGGACTTAGGAAGCCCTATTAATATCTTTGTGTACATATGGTCTTATATGAAATGTCCGGATTATTTCTGTTTATTAATCTCACCTTACTCTTATTTCCAGTCAATGCAAAGCAATGCAGACTACGCTGAATGGTTCCGTGCGCGGCCTAAGAGACTGGAGGTATCTCTGGATGCGCCTAACTTGACCAGTGTGGATGCGAGGACCCTGGCAGATATTGGCTGTGAGACTCCGAGGATACACTATGACCTTTATAATGGTAAGAAAATAGAGAATATTTATTTGCAATCCGATGAAATTACATTTTACGGAGCAAAATGCATATTTTTTTTTATTTTTTTTTTATTGCTAAATGGGCGCACTCTTGACCCCGATCACGCCTGATGGAAAGCGATAGATGAGATCTATGATGGATCGAGCGTGCCCAGAAGATGCCTGTTCACTCTTGATTTGAAGGCAGACGGGTTAAATGTGGGAGGGAACACAGATGCCGGCAGAGAGTTCCACACTTTGGCTGTGCGCATAATAAAAGTGGAGGAGAAGCGCCGAGTACGACTCATCGGGATATCAACCAAGTGCGGATGGTACGCTGCAGTACGTCTGGTTGTCCGGTGGTAAAAGGGCGATGGTGGGATCAGGTCGTGGAGCTCCTGCGCACACTCTCCGTAGTACAGTCTATAGAAGACCGTCAGGCAAGCGACATTACGCCGATGAGCCAGGCTGGGAAGCGTAGCTACCAACGTCTCGTCGCCTATAAGCTTTCTAGCTCTGCGTTCCACCGAGTCAAGTGCAGCAAGCTGGTATTTTGCTGAGCCATCCCACAAGTGGCTGCAATACTCCATACAGGAACGGACCTGAGCTTTGTACAAACTTAAAAGCTGTCCTGGTGTGAAGTATCGCCTCACCTTATTTAGGATGCCCAGCTTCTTGGCTGCGGTCTGAGCTTTTGACTCGATGGTTGAGCCGAAGTTGAGATCTGATGTCAACTCCATGCCCAAAAGCTGAAGGCGGTTGGTAACCGGTACAGATGCACCTCGGAAAGCAGGGCATAACTGGAACTGGCTCCTTTTCGCAGTGAAAAGACACGCCTGTGTTTTTAAGGCGTTGAATTTGACCAGATTGTCGTCACCCCACTGGGAAACGAGATTTAAGGACAAATTCATTCGTTCCACCATGGCCTCTCTAAGAGTAGCCGTTTCCTCTCTGCTGGCTTTTGCACTGGACAGGTATCTTTCTGCGACTGTGCTGTCATCTGCGTACCCGATTGCACCAAGCTGAAGCAGGTCGTTGATGTGCAGCAGAAATAAAGTTGCAGAAAGAACAGACCCCTGAGGAACACCGGCATCAATGCCCATATGTTTCGATGAGCAGCCATCAATGACCACTCTGATCGATCGATCACTCAGGAAGTCTGAAATCCAGTTGCAAAAGTCAGCGGAGAGGCCAAAAGCGGGAAGCTTGCCCAGCAGACTGGCGTGCCAGACCCTGTCAAAGGCCTTTGAGATATCAAGCGACACAGCAAGGGCTTCGCCGTGTCTCTCAATGGCCTCGCCCCAGCAATGCGTAACATACACAAGAAGATCCCCAGTTGAACGACCATGACGGAAGCCATACTGGTGGTCACTGAGGAGCTCATTGTCTTCGAGGTATGCCAGCAGCTTTTTGTTAAGTACCCTTTCCATCACTTTGCACAGTATGGAGGTTATGGCGATTGGTCTATAATTGACAGGATCGGCACGGTTACCCTTTTTGGGCACCGGCTGCACATTAGCAAGCTTCCAGGACTCCGGCACCACTCCGGTTTTTAGAGAGAGGCGAAACAAACGCGTCAAGACAGGAGACAACTCTGGAGCACAGTTTTTCAGTACTCTTGCGGGTATTCCGTCAGGTCCGCTGGCTTTATTCACGTCCAGATTGCTAAGGACCCTACGGACCTCTTTGAGATGGATCGAGATCTCCGGCATTGTAGAGCCACAGTGCGGTATCTTAGGTGGTATGTTAGAGGCCGTATCAAGGCGTGAATTTTCAGCAAAGATGGAGGCAAATAGATTTGCCTTTTCTTGCGCGGTATGAGCCAGCGTTCCATCAGACTTCAGCATAGGAGGCAGCGTAGGACGGCAGAAATTTGTCTCGACCGATTTTGCCAGGGACCAGAACTCCTTGCTACCCGAAGGGTAGGACGCCAGTTTGGCCCCAATTCGTCCAACATGGTCAAAACGCGCCTTCCGTAACACCCGTTTGCAATCCTTGGCGGCAGAGTTATATGCTCTTTTCATTGCGCGAGCATCTTCACTATTACATTTGACACTGCGGGCCGAAGCCCAGGCCTGGTATGCCTGCTCTTTGAGCAAATCGGCTTGCGCACAAGACGCGCTGTACCAAGGCTGAGCCTCGCAGCCAAGTGAAACGTCAGAGTATGGGATAAAGTATTCCATTCCCTGACGTATCACGTCAACAATTGCGTCGGCGCAGTCAGAAGAGTTGCGCGAAGAGAAGCAAGTCTGCCGCCATGGGTAAGATGCAAAGAAATGCCGCATCTCATCCCAGTCTGCTGACCCGTACTTCCATACTCGCCTCGTGCCTCTAGGGCTTAAATCAGGGGGGGAACAGGAAGACACGGATTTCACCAGACAATGGTCAGACGATCCGAGCGGAGCCCAGACCGATACAGAGTGCCTGTCCGGATCAGTTGTCAGCAGAAGGTCTAAAAAATTAGGTGTATGGCTGTCAACATCCGGAACGCGGGTAGCTTGGTCAACCTGCTGGTGGAGATCTAGCGATATCGCAAACTTGCGCGCCTCTCTTCCAGCATGGTCAGTTTTCTGGTACGGGAACAACCACTCCTTATGGTGGGCATTAAAATCCCCCAGAAACACAAGCCCCGCTGTCGGATATTTCTGTTGAGCCAATTCAGCTGCCTCCGTAAGATGTTCAAAAAGTCTTGTCGTCTCCTGATCACCGCTATGCGACCTGTAAACACCGACATAGATGGTTTTTAGGGAGCCGGTGTCCACCATTAACCACAGTGTGGAGAAACCCGCTACCTCACAGCAGCGGAGACGTTGACAGCATAAGTCATCGCGGACGTACACACAGACCCCAGCCTGCTTCTTAAACTTATGTTCAAGTGAGTATCCCGGGTAGTTGAGGTACGCCACGTCTAACGGGTTCGCTATCTTTGTTTCCGTCAAAAGGAACAAATGCGGCTTCTCGGTCTCAAGGTAGTGATGGACCGGGTTGATATTTGAGTGCAGTCCACGGATGTTAGTGAAATGCACTTTTAGTGGGAGGAAGTGCCGCCGTTGTTTAAACTTATTCCTTTTATTTTTACGCTTCATGGGGTTAAAAGAGTTTCTAGGGAATTCAGGAAAAAAGCGAGACGAGTCCAATTTACCAAAACAGCTCCCAGGAGCAAAGTTCGACAAAAAAGGAAACTCACCTGGAGACTGCGGGGACGCCCGAACCCCCCCGAAGATGCCCGCCGGGTCCTCCCTTCCAGTCGCCGACTGGCACGGCGGAACATTTCGGGATTTTTCGCGAGGTGGCGGGGCAGCCTTTCACACGTGGCTGGCGTGCTAGTTGGGCCCCCAACTTCCTGCGGTCGGCCAACGGCAAGACCGTGCTTCGGATCCCGCTACCCTCCAAAGTGAGTTGCCATGACGACGTTCACTCCTGGGCTGTGACTAGCCTTGGACAACGCAACTGCCATCTCTCAAATTCCCTAAGGCACTGGAACTCCCACGCATCGACGAAACACAGCAGACTGCTTGACGCCGGACTCCGGTGAGATGGTGGTCGCAAACCAGGCGGGCGTTAGCCCTACCACCGCAATGGAAGAATTGGCCAGTCATATAAGGTGTTGGGTGTGACTGTCCAGGATGCGCCGAGCGCTCGGTTCAGTTGAGTAACAGGCGGAACAAACTGCGCTACACGAGGAGGCTTCTTCATGCATCCCCATATACAGCTAGATAACTATTTATATACAAAAAAATAAAAACGAAACATAATATTTTTTTAGACAAGGCACAGACTTTAAGTAAAAGACAAAGAAAAGAGAAAGATAAAGGCATTTCGTGCATGCCCTTCACACAGCTCGTCTGTCATCTTCCATAGAGTACCAATCATACGAGTACATTACAACCGGTGCATGCGCACCCGCTACGCGCAAGCATTTCGTCTGCTGAGGACTAAAAGACTTGGAGAACCATTAAGAACGATGATTATAAAAATGGTTTTTCATTGCAGGCAAACCCTACAGATACTTCTATGCTATCAGCTCGGATGTGGATGCTGAGAATCCTGGAACGGTAAGTTAAGATAATTTTTTCAATATCATCTTAGTGATGACATTTTTTTTGGCTTCAAGACACACTCTCAATTGACACAGTCAGCACGAGCCAATAAAAATACTTGGAAAGGTTTTAATAACGAGCTTCGAATTATGCTTATTAAAATATTACATGAAAATGTAGGGTCTAACCAAGTATAAAGTCTTAGAGATGTTAATTAGTAAGTATAGAAAACGAATTTGATCGCTATTAATACATAAAATGTTTCAGATCATTAAAGTGGACACTAAGACCGGCGAGACCAAGACATGGTGCAACCTCAACTGTTACCCCAGCGAGCCGATATTCGTGCCAACGCCTAACGCTAAGGTGAGGCAACAGATTTCATGACATAGTCAAAAGTTTTTGGAACGAAGTTCCATAACGCGGCTTAGGAGTTGATTGGTAGAAATCGTCACGCTGAAAAAGCGATATGGGTATATCGCTTTTTCAGCGTGACGATTTCTCTTTCTCTCTGTACGTTCGTCTATAAAAGAAAAAGACACACACACATATGTGTGTGTGTACGTGCGAACAATGCGTAAGGAACCTCGTTCCTCGTTCACCCGACCGCACACGTATTTTCATGTAACATTCTCTTAGGAAAGTGAAATATGGAAAGTAGCGAACATTTTTTTGCCCTATTAACAAATCCCAGCGAAAAATCCAGCAGACATGATCATCCTCCTGTTCTTATCCCGATTTCACTCTTATATCCGTTCATCCTTAACAAAATCAGAATCGTATCTGAAGTTCCTATAAACCATAAATAATACTAAGTTTTGCTTCTAGGACGAAGACGACGGTGTACTCCTCAGTGCGTTAGTATGGGGCGGGGACAAGACACAGTCAGTGGCCATGCTGGTTCTAGACGCTAAGACCATGTGTGAACTAGCGCGGGCCACGTTCGACACTCCCTCGCCAGCACCCAAGTGCTTACACGGCTGGTTCTTACCGACCAACGGCTAAATAAATATAGAGATAATAAACTTCGAAGAATGAGATTTTTAACAATAATTTTAAAGAAGATTACACTACGTTGCTTAAATATTTTAATGTCGTTTGTGTCGTTAAATTCTTAAGTTTTACTTTTTCTTAACGGAAAAGACGGTGGAATTACAGTCAGTGGCCATATTGGTCTTAGAAGGTCAGTTTATACGGAAGAGCAACCTCTAGAGCCGTCCTGCCTAGCCGTTCCGATCAGATATAATATTGAACTATATGATCTACGACAATCGAAAGTTGCCTGATGGAAATAGGTCCAATTTTGTAGGTACATACCAAGGCTGGTAGGGGTCATTCTACTGAGAATTAATAAATCCTAATTTAGGGAAACAACCTTGTTTCAATTGCTAGGTAACTGCAACCTAAAAAGATCCTTGGAGATGTCTTTTGCAGCAAAATTACAACTACAGAATAGTTTCCGTAAAGAAGGACCAATGTTAAAAAGGGTATGTAGCGGTATCTCCAACGTCACATGTAAACTACGCGATACGACATGATACGGTATGATACTGACGTCTTGCAAAATCATGCATCTCGCAAGTAGAGTTTACCGCGCAACTAGCTTATATACAACGGCACGACAGGAATCATTGGGCAGTTGCCCGCCAGACCCAACACCTGTCTGGTCGGAGGATCCCCCTTTTCTATGGAGCATGAGTGAACTTTACACCCTATTTCTCATACCTCTATAGGTAAAACCAATGTTGGTCCTGGACTATAATTATGTTTTAAATTGTTCCTAATTGCGGCATTTAGCTTAAATTTTTTTTTGGATTGGTTTCGGCCACAAAATTAGATAAACAAAATTTACTTAAATTAATTTAAGTTCTTAATACGTCTTTTGTTGAAAAGAATTCCAAAATTATGATTATGATGAAATACTTCCGTGTTTATTTAAGTTTAAGTATTGTTCGAAGGCTCCAAACACTGTTTGCTTATATTATTTAGCAAGGACTATAATTTTAAGTTACAAGTGAAGCTATTGTGAAAGTGGGTAGATTGTGTAAATATTTAAATGTGGTTACGGGAGGTTTTTTATGTTTAATAAATAAGGTGAAATAATGTGGTTGTTTTTTTTAAATTTATAACTAACTAGCTTCTTCCCGCAACTTCGTCCGCGTGAAATTTCACCCTCCCCCATTCACCCCGTAGGGGTGAATTTTGAAAAATCCTTTCTTAGTGCGCCCCTAGACCTCATAAGGAACCCACGTGCCAAAATTGGAATCTTTAGAACCCAGCGGTTTGGGCTGTGCGTTGCGTTGATATGTCAGTCAGTCAGTTTCTTCTTTTAGTTTATATATTTAGATTAAAAGTTTGCTATCGTAGAATCCTATAGCCCTGCATCTTAATTGCGTAACACATTATCAATCACAATCTGAATCATTTTGAAGGATATTGTAAATCCATTGCTTGATATGTTCGAAAAATTTGTCTGTTCAACAACGTAAATAACGCAATGAATGTTGTTGAACTGTCTTATTGTTTGTTTACTGTTAGTGTGTTAACCAATTACCTCGCTGATATAGGCTGATAAAGGTGGAGGTTGTAGGTACCTACGTTGTCAACAAGAAAATAATCAGAATCAATATTTTTATGGAGTAGTAAGTAAATAAATTCGTGACGGTCCATAGTTAGAAATCGTATCTGATAGCGGGAAAGCAGGATTTAATGTTATAATTTATAGTCTTTTTTTATCAGAAATAATTTTCAGAAAGTTTCCATTAATAAAACCGGCCAAGTCGCCTAAAGGGCGGCAAAACCCGTTGGTAACGGAACCCTAAAAACTATAATATAAGCTAAATTAGATAAAACAATATTTTTTTTATAAATTTAAACAATTACGTTCTAAACGGTACAAGCGATGATTCATATGTGGATGTATTTCATTCAATATGATGCCCTCCAACCATTGCTAACAACACGGCAAAAATAAGATTTCTTAGAATGCCGACGACAGACAGTTTATAGTTGTTTTGATTGTTTAATATCTTCCTGTTTCAATGCTTCTCTTGAGATTCTGAGAAACGAATAATATGTTATGAAAAAATATCCGTGTCATACGTTTTTTGAATTACCTAAAACTTTTACTTTTGGTTGTTATTCTAATCCATTGGAATCGAGAAAAGCAGTTTCAATAAGTTAGTTTTTTGTATTTTTATAACTTCACTAATGTAGCAGAATGTTGGATGACAGCTAAGCTAAAAATATACTTTGTTACTTAATTCAATTAAATAATAAAGGTACACAAAGGTACCTAACCATCGAGTAATTTGCTTAATGTTTCATGACGGTGAAGGTTTATAAAACCACCAGACTTCGCTCATTAGATCATAAACATGGTGGCGATAAATGACCCAAAGTTCTGGACTTTTAATTTTTTTTTTTTTTTTTCTTTTAATTTTTTTTTTTCTGGGTGTAATTTATCTATAATATGTATGTATTTAGAAATATATAAGTATGTTTATCAGTTGTCTAGTACCCATAACACAAGCTCTGCTTAGCTTGGGACTAGATGGCGTTGTGTGATAGTTGTGGAATATTATTATTATTTTTGGTAAACAAATTTTGTTTCTTAGCTCTTTGGCTAGTTTACTTATTATTATTATTATATTAGTAGGTAGGTAAGTAGTCGTTTTAATTTTGTTTTTTTGTAATCTTAGTTTTATTCTTTTGCTGTGCCTTTACAGGGTCCATATTTTTTTCACCTAGCTTTAAGCTCGTTGTAACATCGCTTTTACATTATGGAATACAATAAATGAAAAATTTGATTGAAAACGCGTAACATAAGGCTGTAAAAGAAAATATTAATGAGCGCAACTACATACTATACGTTTGCTGGTCCTTTCATCCACGAACTAAATAATTTACTATACAATCCAGAAGGCAATTCTCGCGAATTTTTATTTTTAAATCGGACTGTATGGATCAATCAGTTCATCATCATCATCACCGAAAGACGTCCACTGCTGGACATAGGCCTCCCCCAAGCACCTCCACTTCGACCGGTTTTGTGCTTCTCGCATCCAACGAGTTCCTGCGGCCTTCACAAGGTCGTCGGTCCACCTTGTGGGAGGCCTTCCAACGCTACGCCTTCCGGTACGCGTTCGCCACTCCAGAACCTTTCGGCCCCATCGGCCATCTGTTCTGCGAGCAATGTGCCCTGCCCACTGCCACTTAAGTTTGGCAATTCTTCGGGCTATGTCGGTTACCTTGGTTCTCCTGTGGATCTCTTCATTTCTGATTCGATCCCGCAGGGAAAATCCAAGCATAGCCCTCTCCATTGCCCTTTGAGTGACTTTCAGCCTTCTAATAAGGCCCATTGTGAGCGACCACGCCTCAGTGCCATATGTCATCACTGGCAACACGCACTGGTCAAAGACTTTCGTCTTGAGACACTGCGGTATGTGGGACGAGAAGATATTGCGCAGCTTCCCGAACGCTGCCCAGCCGAGTCGGATTCGACGATTGACCTCTTTCTCGAAGCTGGACCTACCTAACTGGACAGTTTGTCCTAGGTAAATATACTCGTTCACGACTTCGAGTGTAGCGTGTCCGATCTTCATGAGAGTGGGTGTTACATGGGCATTTGACATGACCTTCGTTTTGTCCATGTTCATTTTCAGACCCACTCTTTCAGAGGCTCTACTGAGGTCATCGAGCATTGTACTGAGGTCCTCCATAGTTTCAGCCATGACTACTATGTCGTCGGCAAACCGAAGGTGAGTTATGTACTCGCCATTGATGTTAATGCCAGCTCCATCAATTAGTTAACTGAAATAAATGAATTTTATTGTATTTATTTACTTAATGTTAATAATACAATAAAAATGGAGTAACGAATTCAATAATGATATTGATCAATTATTATGAAATACATATAAAATGCTGGTCAAACATCAAAACATGTCTTTGACTTATCTAAACATAGGTATTCAAAGTACATTAACGATTGCGTCAAACATACAACGTGTAACGTTAAATGCGCAAAACCTCAGACACCCCAACTGATTTTTAATTCAATTGACCTATTTCAGAAAGAAAAACAATCATTAAAAAAATTGTAAAGGTTTTATGTGCTGTTTTAGTTTTACTGGCAATTCTAATCGTTTATTGCGTCTGCGACGACGCTCTATTGAGGGAGGAGTCGTCACCGGGCCGCTGCGCCGCCGCGCCGCGCTGCGCCACGCATTATTTACCATCTACGCTCCTAAAAAACTTAGGTTATCTTTGAACAGTGATTTAAATGTTTCCATCACACTTTTCCAGGCTTTGGCCAAATTAACGTTGTCATTACAATGCGCCAACATTCTCACCATTTCACGATATTGAATGTTTGTGTACAAAAACGTTGCGAAATTCACGCGCACGCGCCGCCTCACCGGGGTAACGGGATAGAACAATTACACCTGTGACGCATGTGCCGGCGCCGCTCAGACTGAAGTAAACACGGCCGCTGTCACGTATTTCGCACGCCCCGCCCCCGTGCAGATCGTCATTTCTCTTTCTAACCCTTAGGTTAAGTTTATGTTAAAATAAGATAGATAGCATTATTGTTTATTTCAAATTGTTTTATTCATGGTACTTACTGTACGGAAGATTCGTATTTACAATTTGCATTGAAATAAGAGCTACTATTATCCCGCGTATGGGAAAATTTAAATTGGTCGACAACAACTTGTGTTTGTTTACCTATTTTGGCGGGTTTGCGCATGTGATGGCTTGACTTATTAATAAATAGACACGGCAACGTTTTTAATGAAGATTTTTTGAAAAATGTTACCTATATTAAAAAGTGGTTCAATTGATTCTGCTCGTTATTCTGATCAAACTATTTTCAGGTTTTGCACATTTAACGTTACACGTTGTATATAGCAATATTATGTGGAATGGATTAGTTCGTGCGACGCATAATGGCAACATTTTTGTCTCTAGACTCGTGATTTACGATCGACTTGTTGTGAGAATACATGATTCTGGATAATGTCACCATTTTTTAAACGACATAGGAGACGAGCGGCAATGACGAATGCGTCATCAACGAGTGTAAACGCGAAAATTGCCTTCCAGGCCCAAGAATTATTAATCCAATTAATCGTTTATGTACTTTACTGAACACACTACTTCGTTGATAAGTCATATTACAATATTAGATAAACATTGACCAGTACCGGCAGCATTAGCTCAGTCGACCACGTAATACCTCGCGCGAAACTTGTGAATTAACTCAAACTCTGTGTGTGTTTTAACTCCTGTGATAAATAAAAAATACAATTCAATTGACTAAAATTCGAAAAAAAAAACACAAAATAATGAATGAAACCGATTTTAATATCACAGAAGATTGGCACAACTATGTGAATTTGGCTCTCACCAAAGAGTCCTGCAGTTCTCACGTTATCTTCTCAGTAGCACTGTTCATCATTTTCATCGCTAGTCTTGTTGGGAACATTCTCACGTGTATCGTCATCTACTATGACAAGAGCATGCATACCGCCACTAACTGTTACCTCTTCAACTTGGCTGTGTCAGATCTGCTCGTCACCTTCCCTATTTTGTTAATTATTTATCAACTTCTGACTCAAAGGAACGAGCTTTTTCAATTCCACTACGGAGTGTTTTCGTGCAATTTTGTCCTATGCATTCACTTTTTGTTTATAAGTATCCTTTGGAACAACAGCATCCTGGTGATGACGGCTCTTTCGATAGAGAGGTACATCGCAGTGTGCTATCCAATGATGCTGCAAGGCACGCTTGTATGGCGAAGAGTGGGCAAGATTATTGGAATTATTTGGACGGTGGCAATCATTGAGACCTTGCCAGAATATTGGATGCTAGAAATATTCAATACTGGGAACAATTTAGTTTGTTTTTCGCTGCCATCTTATCTTAGTAGGATTGTAAGTGGAGTGAATGCCGTGCTCACATTCATTGTTCCGCTGGCTATTATGACTTTCGTATACACTATGATAGCATTTAGAGTTAACGATAATAATGAAGTGCATAAATATAAGGGCTCAGTATTTAATAGTGGTTTCAAAAGGAAAAAAGTTAATAAACTAATTGGTAAGTTGTTTTTATCTAGTGTAAGTTACACAATAATGTTTAAGGTTGTTAAGTCATTATTTAACTATTCTATGTTTTGATATTCAGTAGCCCTGACGGTGTCGTTTGTGATTTGCTGGCTTCCATTCTTCCTGCTCAGAACGTTGATATTTGCAGTCGACTATGAAAAGTTCGCTCATCTTCACCGGGTATGTCAGATAACTATTGTTCTTTTTTTTCTACTTGCAGTTGCAACTTTTTATAAAAAATCCAAGTGGTCAAATACTCATTTTAAGCCTGCTTGAAATAAACATAGCAAGCCCAAACCTATTTAATTCAATGATAACATTTTTAATATACTCCTCGACACTTTTCGAATTACGGAGTGTATAGATAGTGTAGTTATTTGAAATATTAGTTTAAACATCAGCTTTTTTGTGTGAACTTCACAGAAGTGAAGGGTAACACGACAAAACAAAAAAGAAACTCATTTAAATAAACTTTTTTTTTCTCAACTCATATTTCAAGTACTTACAGACGCCATCACCACATCAAGCTACCCAAAACTGTAAAATTTTTCCAATCAACTTTGAACCTTATCCTTTAGAGATAAAGTTGAAAATCTATTAAAGAAATTTGACAGATTGTAGTAGCTTCATGTGCTGGTGTCTGTACATACTAGTGTCAGCAATCTACAATATGGCTACCTTTTTTAAGATTAATTCGTTGTTGCAGTGGTGGTCAACGATGCACAAGTTTGCGATCTTCAACAGCTGGTTACCCACGGTATTGAACCCATTGCTGTTCAGTGCCATGTCCACCAAGTTCAGAAAATCATTTAAGGTGATACATTGAAAAAAATTTGGTATTTCTATTTCGTGTAACTTGTTAAGTATGTGGAATAGGGATTTAACACTTTGGTATATATTTTTTGACTCTTTGGTCTAGTATCATGTAATAGGAATACACGATTCAATGATTTTGTCTCGATACAAAAAAAATGCAAGTTATATATATTTTTTTACTTTTTTCGACATCACGGCGTAACGCTTACTAGTTATCCAATGAAATTTACTTTAAAACTTGAGAATTATCGTATCAAAGTTTACTCAAAGTAGTATTAAATTTAATTCGTTTATTTTGTAAAAAAGGAGTAAATTCGTTTTAGCACATACGTCGTTCCGAGCGCACGCACATTATAGTCATCTCTTCTTTTGCGTTTCAAAAGTAATTGCATCACTTTCGATCTCTTAGTAGACAGTCGCCCGGTTTTTATTTTCAAAGTAGCGCCTTAAGGTGTGTAAAAAATTCTACCGTTTTATGTATGTGCGTGGGCAGCCCCCGACAAGGTGGACTAATGACCTGGCGAAGATCGAGGGAATCTGCTGGAAACGAGCAAAGCGTGATCAGTCGTTGTCGTTGGCTTATGTCCAGGAGTGACCGGTCTTTGGGTTGTTATCATAAAAAGTGTTAAGGGAGTAAAAACAGACGTGCATAAGTACAGTAAACATAAATAAGGTGTTTTTTGGAAACTAAAAATGCTAAGTGAATATGTACAATACAAATGTCGCACTCGTTATGAAAATCCCTTGAACTTCGCTGTTACATATACGCAATTTAATGATTACTGCTCGTGACTATGATATATCTATACTAATAATGAAGCTGATAGTTTGTTTGTTTGAACGTGCTAATCTTTGCAACTACCAACCGGATTTGAAAAAAATCAGTTTACATTTTAATCGTCCTATTTTTGAAAAAGGTTATAGTGTTAACATCATGCTACGACCCTTAAACGCCGAGCAAAAGGAAAATAAACTCAGAAAGAACACTAAGCGAAAATGAAGTAATGGCGCGGGCAGGGGATAATTTAAGCGGACGAAGTCACCGGCAAAAGCTATACTATTATAAAATAGGTCTTATATCAAAGATGAAATCCGTGTTCCACGACCAAATCGCTTTTGAATTTTGCTAAGTATAAACATATTAGTGATCGTGACTGTGGGTATATAAACATTCGTATTTATGTAATAGATTCTATATTTGCAGAAGCTCTGGGAAGGAAAACTAAGGAAACGAAATCTACGCAGCGAAAAATGTGAATCAAACCCACACTCTCAACGTAGAAAGTCAACATCATATTATCAAGTTGATTAAACATGGACTAAATTGGGAATCTCAAACAACGAAGCGACAAGTAGATATAATATTTTGTGTGTGTGTGTGTGTGTTGTGTACATAGCGTTTTTCTTTGTCTGAAGTATGAAAGTCATTGTGATCTATACAAAAAAATACCTATACCAAATTGGGAAATAAAATGACGCTGCATTCTCGCTGTTGTTTTATTCATTCGCGGAAGACCCAGCCCAGGCGTAGCAGGATGAACTTGGCGCCTATATGAGGGACTAGCTTCTGCCCGCGACTTCGTCCGCGTGAAATTTCACCCTCCCCCCATTCACATTCTTAGGGGTGGAATTTCGAAAAACCCTTTCATATTGGATATCTACTCTTCACAAAGAACACACCCTCCAAATTTCATGTCTCTAGGACCAGCGGTTTAGGCTGTGCGTTTGATATATCCGACAGCAGGACTGTGAATTTTACCGGTCAAAGCCGATTTTAGGATGAACTAGTTTCGCCTAGACCAAACCAGTTTTCATTCGCACGCTCTTGCATCCTATGTTGACGTGTAAAGGGTTTAAAGTAACCAAACCTAACCTCGGGGTGCCCTGCGCTCGTTTTTATTTATTTATTTGGAAACTCGACAGCTTATAATTAAATTACTTGAGTTATGAATCACCCCCCTATCAATGAACCACTCAATGCAGTTGCGTCAAAGTTACAGCATCTTACAGTCTGCAGACACGGCTCAGTGATAGCGAAATGATGACAATTATGATTTAAGCCAATAACAGCGTTTCACGGCATTGAAAAAGCTGGGTTAACTAGAAAGTAGCGAGAGAAAACAAAAGAAAAACTTAAACAAGTATAGCTGTGCATCCTTCGTCGCCTAGCGACCGACCGCAACCTTGCAACCCGTGTAGGGAGAACTGGTTTGGCCTAAGCGAAACTCATACTCATCGCCGGTAGCATATAATAATATGTATAGATTAGTCCGTATTGGCTCAGGATCGAGTCGAGTGGAAAAGGAAAGGGAGGCCTTTGCCCTGCAGTGGGACAATACAGGCTGATTATTGAAGTGAAACTTCTTTACGCACGTTTGACTTGGGGAGTAAGCTGGCGGACGCGTTACGAAAAATGTGATCGGGCGAGGCGAACGGGAGTTGAGTGGGGGATATAAGCAAGAGAAAGCAGTGCGCGCGCACATTTTCTTTCTCTCTTCCTCTCATAGCCAAATACGTTTGAAATTTCACTTCAGTCGTGTGGTCATAAGCACACTCGGTTTTTTAATATTATTATACTCATAAGTTCATAACTCAAATATTGATTGCTGTATAATGCTGCGTAAGTGCTCTTGTACACTGCATGTAATTCTAATCCAAGTAAATATATGCTCTCAAGTAGTCATAACTGGTATATAGATACTATTTGTATAAGCGCTTACCTACGCATATCCGAGTTTCCTGACCCGCATTTTCTCGAATAGGGTAGTTTCCTGGGTAAAAAAATAATAATTTTTAGGAAACTCGGAATCGGTTTTTTTTGAATTTTTTAGGAAACTAGCCTATTTGCTTAAGAGCAAATTCGATCCTACTGATATCATCACACTACTATTGTAAAGGCGAAATTTTATGAGTGTGTGTGTTTATATGTTTGTTACTTCTTCACGTTCAAACGGCTGGACCAATTTTGATAAAAAATTTGTATGGAGGTAGCTGATACCCTGGATTAAGATATAGGCTACTTTTTATCCCGATATTCCCACGGGATCGATTCTTATGCGGGTGAAACTGCTGGGCGCAGCTAGTTTATTATAAACGTGAAAGTTTGTCCTAGAGTGAATGCCACGTATCGGCAAGCGTTGTGTGGGACGCCCTTCATCTAGATGGACCGAAGACTTAAAAAGGTGGCTGGGACAGACTGGATGCGGAAGGTGGAGGACAGAGTGTTATGACGCAGCCTGGAAGCAGCATTGGACCTACTTATGCAAGACGGAACCAATCCACACACATACCAAAATCAGATCATTGTGTCAGATCATTATGATCTTTGCAGGGTCGATAGAAGGTGCATTTTGAAAGCTTTCTGTATACTTATCTCGATTTTGGCATGTGTGTGAATTGGTTCCGTCTTGCACAAGTAGGTCCCATTGGAGTGTGAGTGGCCGAGATGATTGAGATACTTACTTCATGATAAGTAGGAACTTTTATTTATTTATTTTAGGATCTCCAACAAAAGATATACACTAAACATTATGTGGTTAATTGACGACAAAGTATTTGGTAGGTGTACTCTTTCAATTACAGGAGACCACAACATGCACAATAAAATGAACAACTAAGCTAACAAATTAAATACCTAATCTATCTATACTTATAATAAATCTGTAGAGAGGTCAATTCTGTACATGAAATATATTTTCAAAATAACTATCAGGGGGTGATTAGTGATCGATACTGATGCCAAAAATGCAATCAGTAAAATTTTTGTCTGTCTGTCTGTCTGTCTGTCTGTCTGTCTGTCTGTCTGTATGTTCCTTATAGAAACAAAAACTACTGGACGGATTTTAACGAAACTTGGTACAATTATTCTTCATACTCCTGGGCAGGTTATAGTATACTTTTCATCACGCTACAATCAATAGGAGCAGAGTAGTGAAGGGAAATGTTGGGAAAACGGGAGAAGTTACTCCATTTTTTAAGCTTCCGTCGCGTGTGCAGCCTTAATGGTTAAAGTTACATAGAAATCATGTATGACGGAAATATTCTACATAAAATTGTCTAAAAAATATCCCGCAACAGCATATGTCTATCTTTTATGGTTGACTCAGAATAACACGTGTAACTCCTGATAGCTTAGCAGTTCGGAGCATTCTGATTATATTTGTTTACTCTTACGTTTATAATACTCGCACTCATCCCTAATTTAAAAAAGTTAACATTATTACCTATTCAATAAAAAAAAGAATCATAGAAATCAGTATAGAAACACCAAACTTATACATGAAATAAGCCATCGCGCCGTCACACGTCTGAATCATGCTATAAGGATTATTTTTGTGTAACGGTTGCCGCGCTCGACACGGGTCGCGACTCGCGGCGGCGGTAGGGTATACAAAGGCGGCAATATTTGGCTGCGTAATATTTGGCGTTCAGAGCGTTCGACCTTATTGACAGACAATAATTGATATTGAGAAACCGTGCTTATCAGCGCGACTTTTAGTCTTTAAATAGTTTATTTGAATTTCTTTTGTTGTTATTTTGTAAAATAGGTATGAGTTGTTTTGGTAGTGTTTAAATATTCGTTCAAATTAAAAATTATTAAGCGTAGGTACTTTTAATAATTAAAGTAGTTATAAGTATTTATTTTTAAGTGAAGTAGGTATAGGTAGATAGTATTGCACAGGCGTTTCAGCTTTATTTTCATTTCTTTTTTATTGTGTAGACAAAGAATAAGGAAGGATTTTTTGAAATTCAACCCCTAAGGGAGTTAAATAGGGGATGAAAGTTTGTATGAAAGTCCGTCAGTTTTAAAGTTAGGATCATCAAATTTTGTGTTTAGGCTGACGACTAAAAATTAATTTATACATGTCTCAGCGTTTTTGATAATTTCTCCCCCAAAAGGGGGATGAACGACCTGACTGAAATATCAACGCACAGTCTAAATCGCTGGTCCTTCCTAGGGACATGAATTTTGGAGGGTGTGTTCTTTGTGAAGAGTAGGTATCGAATAAGAAGGGGTTTTTGGAAATTAAACCTTTAAGGGGGTGAAAAGGGGGGATTTTGTTGGTATGAAAAATCTTATTTCTTGAGTTAATAACCTTGAAACTTGGCACGAATACTTATCTAAGTAAATTATGAAGTTTGGAATTTTTCGTTTTTCTAAAATACCCCCTAAAGAGGTATTGGGGGGTGTCAAAATTTGTATGGAAGAATTTTAACGCCCTGTTCGATTAACTTGAAATTCAGTATTTATACTAAGGACTAAAAATAATTAATAACATGTATCAGGGTTTTTCGAAAATCTACCCCTAACTGTGTGAAAAGAGGTAGTTAATTTTAAAAGGGAGGATTTGACCGTGTGGCTTGATTAGCTCGAAAATTGGTATAAATAAACTGAGTCAAGTTATAAAATTCCACCCCTGTGGGGGTGAAAAGCGGGGATACAGTTTATTTGAAAAATCTGATTCCTTTGTTCTATAAACTTAAAAATTGGCCCGAATACTTATTTATCTAAATTAATTATAAAGATCATACCAACATAAATTTTCGAAACTTTTAGAGGAAAGTACGAATTTCACGCGGACGAAGTTGCGGGCAGAAGCTAGTACATAATAAAAGAAAACATTTTGACAGTAGAACAAGAAAAAAACACAATAAATTCTGTAAAAAATTGAAACATAGAAGAATAGTATAACTAACATTAACATAAAAAAGAAACTTTGAATATACCATATAATTATTACCATAATAATTATCCGTTTACAGTCCCATCGATTATAATTACCAAATTATTTATTTTTTGCTTTGTGCTATTTCGTTTCGAGTTTTTGTTTTAATTAAGTAGGTACTTAATTGATATTTTGCTTAAAGGGTAGTTATGACCTGCCCCGTTGGAATCGTGTTCGCAAGCGCGACTGCCGAGTGTCGCGACCCTGGGTTCGATTTCTAGGTTGGTCGATTTCAATGTGTTATTAGGTTTTTTTATAAGGAATTAATTCTCAGTTACGTAACAGTTCGGAGTTTGGAAGTTGATGGTGTGATACCCTCGTGCCTCGGAAAGCACATAAACCCGCTGGTCCTGCGCATGATCTCTCCTCGGTCGTGATATTACCGATACCGTCTCATTGGAGTATGAGAGTAAAGGAACAGAGAGTGCACTTGTGTCTGCGCACACCACACACTTGTGCACTAAAATATATCCTGCGTACCCGGCTAATCTCCGTTGGGATTGGTCTCTGTGACAGATCAGTCATATTATGATTCTGACTCAATAGGTTGAGCATCTATTTTCCATTTCCACGTGTAAGTCTCTACATCAAAGGCCATAGTTATAGGCTTTTGTTGAGTGTTTACATTATAAGTTTGATAAGATAAAAAAGATAGTAGGAAAAGTATTTTATTTATTCATCATTCAGGTCATACAAAACCACTTACCTAATTAGTCAATAATACATAAGGCACGAGTTTTCAATCTTTAGATAAGTTTTGAGGAAACCGCCATAATTATTCTTCAGACAAAAGTTTTTCTGAAAATTGAAAAATCGCCCCTTAATGTAACAAAGTTAAATTCTAATTTTTCATCATTCTAATAATTCGTAATTTATTTATCAATCAAGTAACATTACTTGATTGATTGAAAGGCGGGTGTTCGTATGGGTGTACAACCGTAATAGGGGCGAGCCTATTGCCGTCAATCGTGGACAAATTCAGACTCCTGGCTGCTACTGGAAAATGCCAGATTTAAAAAACCCAATAAGTAACACTTTGCCCGACCCGGGAATCGTATCCAGGACCTTGTGCTCAGCAGTAGTGCTAGCGACCACTAAACCCACGAGGCAGAAACCATACTAAATTATCTTTTAGTACGGTTGAGTCTGGTTGACTAATAAAGTAATAACCAACATGAACTTAATAGACTAACATAAATTGTTCATAACATTTTAGTTTTACATTTTTATAATAGATGGCACCACATGTAAAGATAAAGATATTTTATTTTGCAAATACGGGTACAAACAAGCTATGGTGGTACATAATATAAATACAGAAACAGCCATATTTTGCCAATTACAAGGCATGCAAAAGTATCGAGATTACAATTAAAATACATATTTACTATTCCATTACATAATATAATTCTAGTTCATCATTCGCTAATAATTATCAAAGTTCAACTATTCAATTCATTCAATACATAAAATAATTCTAATTCATCAGTCAATAATATAATATGTCACAATTTCTAGTAGTTATTTAAATACAATATATAAACTAGCCAAACAATATCTTTTTCCAATAAAAAATCTTCAACCCTATAATAAACTTTGTCTACTAAAAAGTTCCTAAGTCTTTTTTTGAATAAAGTAAAATTATAGTCCTTCCAACAACTTGGTATTTTGTTACACCGGTGCCATGCAGCAGACACCCTTGCGCATCAAAGTTGTTCTAGTACTAGGGATACATAGGGTACTATTATCACGCCTATTCCGTGGAAACACGTCAGCCATTCGTGCAAAGCGATCCGGGTTTAATTTTACGAACACTGCCATTTCTAAAATATACAAACTTGGTAGGGTTAATAATTTATATTGTTTAAAATATGGAACGCAGCTGACCGTAGACCGTATGCATCTTTTTTGTGCCTAAAATGCAGTTTCTTTTTCTGTTGAGTTGCCCCAAAAGATAACTCCGTATCGCAGATGGCATTCAACCATACCATAGTACGCAGTAAGGCATGCATCCAGATTTACAATAGACGATAAGGTATATAGAGCATATGCCGATGAACTTAGTTTCTTGCAAAGTAACTCAATGTGTTGTTTCCAGCTAAGTTTTTTTATCTATTTCTAGCCCAAGTTTAGTACTAACTACCTCATTAATTTTATTATCGTTATATTGCACATTGAGATTGTCCGTATCTGTCATGCGTTGGTTAAATTAGATTATTTTTGTTTTATTTAAATTTATTCTAAAGTTATTTTCCTCTAACCATTTTAAAATCAATTTTAACGAATTATTAATGTCACTTTGGTATGTATCAACGCTTTTCGAAGGTATTGTCACGGTACTGTCATCTGCGTTTAGAGTCAATGGTTGTTCAATCCATTCCGGTAAGTCATTAATATATACTATAAATAACAAGGGACCCACTACACTACCCTGCGGTACCCCATAACTAACGTTTCGCACTTCTGATCTACATATCTCATCATGTTTATTAATTACATTTATCCTATTGATTTTGGTTATTTGTCGTCTATTTTTTAAATAAGATTTAAATAATTCAAGAACGTTACCCCTTATACCATAAGCTTCCAGTTTTTTTAGTAGTGTAGGATGGTGGACATAATCAAATGCCTGCGACATATCGCAAAAAATGGCGCAGACTGGGTTTCGTTTATCCACATTATTTATGACATTATATATAAAAGCATAAATCGCCATATTTATTGATTTTCTTGGTCTAAATCCTTTTTGTTGCTCACACAAAATATTATATTTGTCAAGTTTATATAGCTCTTTGTGAATATATTTTTCAAATATTTTTGAAATATTAGAAATCAGTGAGACTGGTCTATAATTTTCCACTAGCTCTCTGTTTTTCTTTTTAAATAGTGGTTTAACAATGGCAATTTTCAAAGCATCTGGGTATACACCAGCAGCTATACTGAGATTAAGTATATAACTTAAATGGACACACAATTTCTTAGCTACAGATTTAATCACATTCGTGGAGATCCCGTCGTAACCTACGCTCTTTGTGTTTTTCAGTGACATTATTATTTTAAATATATCATCACCTACTGTTTATTGTTATTTTAATAATTATGATACGTAGCATTAGAACTTTTAATATATGGCGGTTTGCAATTATTACATATATAAAGAGCCACACACCACCGCCTATTGTGTCACCCTTTGTAAAGTTTCTATAATTATGTCTGTAATTTATATGGTGTGTACCTAAATAATAAGGAGTAAGTATTCTATTCTATAAAAGAGACACTGGTTTTGGAGACAAGGTTTTCCCTAGGCCGAAACCGTACGTAAATGGGATGGTTTGTCCGGAGTACCAAGTCAATAATAAACACCAGATCCTCTGGCTTAGTGATGGGTTCCAGCCGGTACTTCCGCAGAATTCCTGACATCAGAGTCTTCATCTCCATGATGGCGAACTTTTGACCTGAAATTGCGGAAAGTGACTTTTAATTGAACACTACTTGTTAAGCACGAAATTAAAGGCAGGTAAGACGAAATTGGGTATAAAAATATAGATATAGATCACAAGAATCTTATAATTACTTAACAATATTAAGAAAAAGGTAAAAAAAAACACGCAAGCCGCCCGGTCGCTAGCCAACCAGCAACAACAAGCCCCTAGCAACGGGGTTGCCAGATCTGTCGCCAACACTACTTATTGCAAAGACAGAACAAGTTCAAGTGCATTTTTTCCAACAGGAATTTCTCAGTAGCAGCCCCAAGTTTAGCCCGGTTGATATAGCTGGTAATAGGCTCGCCCCCTACTACCTACATGTATATGGGTGTACTATTGAGCTGGAGTCCCATTTGGTGCAACCTCAACCTCATTCCACCTCCTTCTACCTTCGGACATCCAGACGCACTGCGAATTACCATCCCTGCCTACTTGCTATTGGGAACTATATTTTCTATCACCAAAATTTATATTTGTCATCAAGTTGTATCACCTAATAAATAGATCTATCGCCACGAAATATTTTCGTTCTCAGATAGCGGGGCTCCGTCGACATAGGATGCAAGAACGAGCGAAGGGCACCCCGAGGTTCGGTTTGGTTAGGTTACTTTAAACCCTTTACATAGAAATAGGGGCCCCGCGAAGCGGGGCTCCGTCGACATAGGATGCAAGAGCGAGCGAAGGGCACCCCGAGGTTCGGTTTGGTTAGGTCACTTGCATTGTTTGGTGACTACATTTTGGTGATCTACTATTTGGAGGACAAACCCTATTATTTAAGAAACACAAAACTAATTAAATTGGTGATAGCTTAAATGATACCCCTTGCTATTTGATATGGATACATTTTTACTCTATGATATATTTTCAGTCTTAGAGACGTCAAATAAAATAAAATTATTATATTCCTTCAATTTAATATAACCAGTTATGGGCCCAGGACAAATGTGAGTCATAATGAGTCACATACATATTGAACAGGAACGTCAACGGTTCTTATGGGTATAGCTGACGCAGACTGGCATGCACTACCGATCGCTGATCATATATCGGTTATATTTTTAAGTATAGATAGTGATGGTCTAATTAGTTACGAGACAAAGAAACAGAGAGTGGTCGTATTGTCGACAGCTGAAGCCGAAAACATGGCAATCACAGAAGCGACGACGAAGGAAGGTTTGCATTTGAAACACCTGCTAGAAGACATTGGAGTGCCACAACAAACAGTCCCGATTTACAATGATAATATGGTTGCACAAAATTGAGCAAACAATATGATCACCGGAAAAAGGTCAAAACACATTAACATAAAGGAACATTTTATAAGAGATTGTATCGAAAAGAAATTAGTGACAATTCGCTATAAGGACACAGAACATATGGAGGCAGATATTAGATACCACAACCAAGGTTGTTAAAGTTATCCAAAATGATGGGAATAGGATTCACTCAGACCAAAAGGTCATCTTCGTGAGGGGAAGTGTTATGGTTAAATTTTTAAAATAAAATAAAACATTTACTTATATTCTTTCAATTTAAAACACTAGTCCACCAATTCGCAATAAGCGTTTTCAAATGTCTTTTATAATGCGCACAGCAAAAGAGCGAAACTCTCTACCTGCGTCTGTGTTTCCGAGCGCATACAACCCGAATCTCTTCAAAGTGAGAGTGAACAGGCTTCTTCTAGGTAAGGTCACTCCATCGTCGACTTTGTCTCTGTCACCTCTGACCTAGACTAGAGTCAAGAGCAAACCCATTTGAAATAAAAAAATCCTTGAGACGCACACCGCTCTGTGTATTTTCGTTATTAATTTGATTTTAAGTATTTGTGTCACTTTTACTTCGATACGTGTGTTTTTCTTTTTGTTTTTATATTCATGTAGGTAATTGGTTATCATCTAATTGTACTTTTGTGTGTTGTGCTGTCTTTTATGTGCGCCAAATAAATGGTTTATCTATATATCTATCTATTGGTACATCTCTGCCTAACCCATCGGGGTATACAGGCGTGGTTTGATGTGTTATGTTGTAGTACAATTTAAAAAAATGCTTAAATAATTATAGAAGCTGGTCTGTGTTAGGCTAGTCAATAGTAAATATGCAAGGAGAACAGTGGATTATTATAATAAAGATGTGATCTGCATGAAAAAATTTATAACGAATTTTTGAATTTACGAAAAGCGTACTCATTTGTGAACCATACTGACCTATACAGATCCTGGGGCCTGCACTAAACGGTATGTAGCTGTAAGGATTGCGTTCAATCGCGTTCTGCGGCATGAACCTCTCTGGTCGGAACTTCTCAGGGTCAGGATACACCACAGGGTCACGATGGATGTCAAACACATGGATGCACACCGGAGTGTACTTTGGGATCCTATAGCCAGCTGCGGAAATCAGAACAGGATATATGGTAAAAAAAAAAGGTTAACGGGTCAAATAATATAGAGGGTGTAACAGAAAGTTGTGGTCAAAAGGAAGGGTGTGGTACTGATCATCAAACTGAACAACTATCTTTATGGGACCGACATCGAAATCGCGTCAAAAGTAGTCCCTTACATTTAGGTAGAGTAGATATAGAAGTTTTGTTTGTGACGACTGATCATATTTTCCCATAGAAAAAGTTGTTCAGTTTGATGGTCTGTTCTACACCCTTAATGTAGACCACACTTTTCTCAATTCGGTGATATTGCGTTGCAGCAATTTAGCGTTAATTTAGCTTTAAAAATAAAATATCCCGAAAGCCGAAAGTACACTCTTCAATGGATACTGTACAATGTAAATAGTACAGTAGAGGATATAAGATTGGTTTTAATGATATTTCACTTTAATACCTATATCAACTTCTTCAGTAATATATCTGGCAATGAACGGCACGCTGGGGTATAGCCGTAGAGATTCCTTGATGCAGCACTCCAGGTACTTCATCTTGTTTAAGTCCTCTATAGTGGGTAGTCTTTGAGAGTCTCCATATATGCCGTGCAACTCTTCACATATAGAGTCCTGGAGTTCAGAAATGAAATGCTTTTAGGCTTTAGTTTCCTATGAGAGCAGTGGAAGCCACATAATGGTCGCAATCATAAAGTGAGGAGACGTTACGGAGACCGCTGCTAGAGGCGGCACTGTCGAAAAGTAACCGTGACTGCAGCAACCTTATTGTAACGAGAATAAAGATCACTGTGACTTTGACCGACTTGTGAGTGGCAGCAACCCATAAGCAACCTTATTGTAAGGTAAAGAAAGATCACTTTGATTTTGGCAGTGACCCAAAAATCAGAGGTAAAATAACTGTGAATGGGCTGTACTCGTACTGTTACACAAATGTCGACTTTTCAGGCGGTCTGTGTCAGAAGTTATTCACTCAAGACTTTATTACTACTGAAGTTTCTAGACATTGCCAGTGCGACTATCCCTTGGTCTGTGGTCGCAATGATGACTCTCAGTTTATAATTGAATAGTCTATGATGATGACGGTCATAAAAATGACAGCACCAGTGTTTGACTGTTCGGTGTCAAAAACCACTCTCTTTAAGGAGGAAACCTAGGTTTTAGAGTGTTAGTTCAGCAAATATTAAATTAAAGCTAATTTAAATAGCCAACCTGAATTTCTGGCTCGTTGGCAATACTCATGAGTATAAATGTAAGTGCTGTTGCTGTTGTGTCGTGACCCTGAAATAAGCAAAGTATTGCATAACTGATTACGTAATTACACATTTTCTAAGCACAGTCTACTTAAGGCTCCCAACTCATGGACTACATACCTCAAAGAGAAATGTATCAATTTCTTCCCTAATTCCATCATCATTTATCGCTCCTTTCGCTTCTTCATCAAGCAATAGATCTAGTAAAACCGGCAATTTCTTTTCATACACATTTTTACCTTGACACTCAATGGCATTATTAACTTTTCTGTTTTCCCTTCTCTTTTGTATGATTTGTTTTGTGAAATTGTGTAAATCTAGCAAAATTGATTTTTCTCGTCTTGCAGTTGCTGATAGCTTGTATATGGAGTCGATTATATACCAGGGGTTATTCACACGTTTTGCCAAACATTCACCCATTTTGTGTATAGATTGTAAGTAATTGTCTAAACTAGGTATTTCGTGTAACTTCGTACGCAGTGAGGTTTCTGAAAATACAAAGACATTCACATCAGCTTGAAGCTTTATTCGTATATTTTTGAAGTTCTTCTGGCATTGGATTAAAGAGAGTCTAAAGGTATAAGGTCTTAAGGTGTAAGGTCCTATTATTTAGATAGACTAGACCATTTACTTGTAACAAAACATCGAGCATTCGCCGTTTTTAAATTTTACCGAAACGCACTTCGAACACGACACTCGATGTTTTGTTACAACCTGATTTTAAAAACTAGCGAACCTATTTTATTGGTATAACATTATATTGAGCAAAGGCATGAGCGCAAGAACGTACAATCATCAACAATTAACGCAAGGTAGAAATAAATGTTACAGGCAAGTAAATGCTCACTCGCTGTGAGCATTACGTCGAACGCAGCGTCAAGCATTCGCAGGAACTTTACTGTTAAATAAGATAAAACCTTTAGAATAAATGGTTTTAATCAGCAAAATACAAAGAAAAGATAACAGTCGTATTGACAGAAAATCTATGTCAAATTAACAGTTTTATTTTTAAAACCATACCACCACCACATTACAAGGTGCATGGAAATGCTTTTGGACACTGGAGTTTTTGCCTGTATTGTATGTACGGTCAGCATCAAAGTTGATTAACACTTCAGTTTTTTAAATCTTAGTTATTGAGCAAAATATTTGTTCAAAATTGCAGCAGAAGATTTTTTTTTAGAATATATACTCTTGTCTATTATGTGAAAAGCTAAAAATCAGTTTATTGAAAAAAGTTGTTTTCAATTTAATAACATGTAAAAATGATAGTGTAAATCGACTTTTGATGCTGACTGTACCATTCGTAAGAGCATTACATAGAAATGCTCGAGAAAATGCTCTAGTGTGTACTCACCTTAAATATAAAAGCGTCGTTAGCGTGCATCTTAATTAAATTAATTAATTAAAGTATGTTCTTACCACACATGATAAGCAGTGCTGTTTTTGATAAAAATTGTACCAAATCGGTTCTTTCTGTGTCAACTTCATTCTCTATGGTGGCCAGTAAAGCCTCGGTATGTTCAGAAAAAATGCTGAAGTATTTGTGAAGTATATTGAAGTGGAACGCTGGAGTTAACATTTTCCGACGTTGATGCCATTTGTCATCTGTCAGAAAAAACGGTATAAAACACCTTAGGTATTCATTGGCTGACGATAAGAAAAGTGCAGGACATATAACCTAGTTTCCCAGCCCAGCTGGAATAATAATATCGGCCAGTCTTGCAGCAATGGATATGCTGCTTTCAGTTGAGGGGTGATGTTGATGGAATAGGTGTATTAATTTGCTATATAAAGAATTGGTTTTAGAGGATTAATTTTATACTCTTTTAAAACCGAGTGGTTTACTCGATTCTGAAACAGTTCTGAATAATTTAATATCTTTGGTTCTGCGGCACTCGCTACCCCGAACAATTTAAAAAATTGATACTAAATGATAAATTTCAATGACAGGATTGATAACTGAATCAGAAATGAAGAAACCTAAAATAAAATTTGTTAATTCAATGACGATTGTGCGTTATACAACCACCGAAATACGTTTTCATGTCCGTTACACTCTTTTGAGATAAATGCTGAGCATCCTATTCAGTGTTATTTAATAGTCCTATTATATCAATTTTAACATTTCGACCAGTTTTTATACGACCAGTCTTAGGGAAAGCACTTGTTTTAGATGTAAACAATAAACGAAATCAGTAATACATGTAGAATAAGTCTTTTATGCTTTGGTGTAAACGTGGGTATAGCCTAAGGCCTCATTTACGGAGACGCGGGGCGTCGCGCGTTGCGTTGAGCGGCGCGGCCCGCACTGAATTCAAATATATGGCGTTGTATGAGTGCGTTTACGGAGAAGCGATTTTAGACGCGTTTGTTTGAATTAGGGCGTTTTTTGCGGCCGAGCCCGCGGATGGCACCGACGCGTCCCACGCGGCGTTTATCGCGGCGGCGCACGCAGCGGCAATTCTCGATGAAGCTATGTCCGAGGCGGAATCTTCTGTCAGTCTTATTTAGAAATCGCGCAACACAGACGTAGTCACCGTCGCAATGGAGTATGATATGATCGACTTTTTTTTTCGTCTTTTTTTTGATCGAGGCGAGCGTGCGCCGCCGCCATGCCCACCGCGTGCTTCGCTACACGCTAGAGGATTCGCCGCGGGCGCCGCGGCGGGCACCGCCACGCTTCCCGTCTCGCTTCTCTATGAACATGGTCGTATACTGCTATAAGTTTGTGTTTACGCGTGCGATGATGCGTGCCGCTTCACGCGCAGCCCCACCGTAAACAGAAAAAACGTCAGACGCGCCGCGAGACGCCACGCCACACGCGACGCGAGACGCCCCGCGTCTCCGTAAATGAGGCCTAAAGCTTCGGCCAACCCTGCGCGTCATGTTCGCGGGATGCGCGACTACTGCGGTCGCGTACGTATGCAAGGCGCGATAGATAAACACGAGCAGCGTCCGCCGTGCGACTGACGCTCCCGCTTCGCAGTCGCTTTGGTCGCACAGGTTTGGCCGAAGCTTAACAGTTCTGTCGGCGAATCGTTCGCCGGTGAAAGGTTCTATCGAAGAAGTTCTTAAAAGTGAATCGTTCTGAAGGCAAACCGTTCGTCGAGAAACGAATGTCGAATAACTGTTTCAGAATCAGTTTACTCCACTCATGCGAATGTCTGCGCGGTGATGGAAACCACTACGAACTCTAATTGTTCTGCTTACCGTTACTCACTAATAATAACCCATCGCCAAGCCAACCTTGCAGAAAGTTGTATGGCAAGTATTTCTGCATGAAAGCAGTTGTAGAAAGTATCAACTGAAAGTAAGCGGAAAAATAAATTAGAATTTAAGGCGGATACAGTGTATCGTTCAGAGGGGTTCGCGGCTAAATGATAACAGCCGCACGGGTTGATCGAATGTACGTAACGCTTGCCGCGGTCGGTTCGTAGATGGGCGACCATTTATTACATATCGAGACCCCTCCTTGCCTCGGAAAGCACGTTAAGACGTTGGTCCCGGCTGTCATTCGTAGATCTTTGATAGTCGTTACAGGTAGTTCAAATTAGGGCTTCCAATACCGGTATCGGGTATTGGCCAATACCGGTATTGAAAGCCCAATACCGGTATCCCGTATTGGCTAATACCGGTATTGAAAGCCCTAGTTCAAATCCCAAAAGTCTGACAACCAGTCTTAACCGAGAGGTATCATGTTACCCAGTAGATAACTGGGTTTTGGAGGTCAGATAAGCAGTCGCTCCATGTAAAATACTAATATTCAGCTGCATTTGGTTAGACTGGAAGCCGACCCCAACATCAGTCACCAGTCGGTGGCAAACAACGAAAATGCGAACCCAACGACACCGACTTCCGAAATTAATGTTATTTTTCACTTTGCAGGGTCTTTTTTGGAAGTCGGTTGTTTTTTTTTTTTATTTATTTACTTAAACTGTTTGCACAAAAAGGTACAAATGCGGACTTAATGCCTTGAGAGATTCTCTACGAGTCAACCAAGGGTGGTGAAGAGATTAGATGGCAGGTGCTTTGGTTGAGAGGAACAATCTATACTTATAATAAATCTGTAGAGAGGTCAATTCTGTACATGAAATATATTTTCAAAATAACTATCAGGGGGTGATTAGTGATCGATACTGATGCCAAAAATGCAATCAGTAAAATTTTTGTCTGTCTGTCTGTCTGTCTGTCTGTATGTTCCTTATAGAAACAAAAACTACTCGACGGATTTTAACGAAACTTGGTACAATTATTCTTCATACTCCTGGGCAGGTTATAGTATACTTTTCATCACGCTACAATCAATAGGAGCAGAGTAGTGAAGGGAAATGTTGGGAAAACGGGAGAAGTTACTCCATTTTTTAAGCTTCCGTCGCGTGTGCAGCCTTAATGGTTAAAGTTACATAGAAATCATGTATGACGGAAATATTCTACATAAAATTGTCTAAAAAATATCCTTCAACAGCATATGTCTATCTTTTATGGTTGACTCACAATAACACGTGTAACTCCTGATAGCTTAGCAGTTCGGAGCATTCTGATTATATTTGTTTACTCTTACGTTTATAATACTCTCACTCATCCCTAATTTAAAAAATTTAACATTATTACCTATTCAATAAAAAAAGAATCATAGAAATCGGTATAGAAACACCAAACTTATACATGAAATAAGCCATCGCGCCGTCGCACGTCTGAATCATGCTATAAGGATTATTTTTGTGTAACGGTTGTCAGAGCGTTCGACCTTATTGACAGACAATAATAATTGATATTGAGAAACCGTGCTTATCAGCGCGACTTTTAGTCTTTAAATAGTTTATTTGAATTTCTTTTGTTGTTATTTTGTAAAATAGGTATGAGTTGTTTTGGTAGTGTTTAAATATTCGTTCAAATTAAAAATGATTAAACGTAGGTACTTTTATTAATTAAAGTAGTTATAATTATTTATTTTTAAGTGAAGTAGGTATAGGTAGATAGTATTGCACAGGCGTTTCAGCTTTATTTTCATTTCTTTTTTGTTGTGTAGACAAGGAATAAGGAAGGATTTTTTGAAATTCAACCCCTAAGGGAGTTAAATAGGGGATGAAAGTTTGTATGAAAGTCCGTCAGTTTTAAAGTTAGGATCATCAAATTTTGTGTTCAGGCTGAAGACTAAAAATTAATTTATACGTGTCTCAGCGTTTTTGATAATTCTACCCCCAAAGGGTTAAAAGGGGGGATGAAGTTGTGTATGAAAGTCCGTCAGTTTAAAAGTTAGGATCTTTAAATTTTGTATTTAGGCTAACGATTGAAAATTAATTTATACGTGTCTCAGCGTTTTTGATAATTTCTCCCCCAAAAGGGGGATGAACGACCTGACTGAAATATCAACGCACAGTCTAAATCGCTGGTCCTTCCTAGGGACATGAATTTTGGAGGGTGTGTTCTTTGTGAAGAGTAGGTATCGAATAAGAAGGGGTTTTTGGAAATTAAACCTTTAAGGGGGTGAAAAGGGGGGGATTTTGTTGGTATGAAAAATCTTATTTCTTGAGTTAATTACCTTGAAACTTGGCACGAATACTTATCTAAGTAAATTATGAAGTTTGGAATTTTTCGTTTTTCTAAAATACCCCCTAAAGAGGTATTGCGGGGTGTCAAAATTTGTATGGAAGAATTTTAACGCCCTGTCCGATTAACTTGAAACTCAGTATTTATACTAAGGATTAAAAATAATTAATAACATGTATTCGGGGTTTTCGAAAATCTACCCCTAACTGTGTGAAAGGGAGGATTTTACCGCGTGGCTTGATTAGCTCGAAAATTGGTATAAATAAACTGAGTCAAGTTATAAAATTCCACCCCTGTGGGGGTGAAAAGCGGGGATACAGTTTATTTGAAAAATCTGATTCCTTTGTTCTATAAACTTAAAAATTGGCCCGAATACTTATTTATCTAAATTAATTATAAAGATCATACCAACATACATTTTCGAAACTTTTAGAGGAAAGTACGAATTTCACGCGGACGAAGTCGCGGGCAGAAGCTAGTGATAAAATAAAACTGTTATAAAACTACTATAGCTCGACACATGGTCATATTTTCTGAGGTTGAATATGAACTGGATACCATTTTTGAGCAATGTGTCGAGCTTATCCAGCAAAACCGCATTCAAGTCAAAGTAGCACACGTCACCATAGTCGATTATAGGGAAAATCAAAGTCTGCACAAGCATGGTTTTCGTCTTAGCGGGCAAAAAGTTTCTCAGACGATACAGGGATCGCAGAGTACCGTTGACCCTTTTATCAATAATTGACCTTGATGCTATTAATGTAAGTAAGTGTCAATTTTCATTCCTTTTCATTCTTATCAATTTTACTCTCAATGTCAAAGAATGATAAGCATCGTGCATCAGCATTTCTCTGAGGCATTGTTTTATGCATGTGTTTACCTTTAAGCCTAATTTACATAACGAAACTATATACATAGACAAACTTAGTTATTCATTGGAAGGTTTCACGTATAAATAATGTTATTTACACGTGAAACCATCAATTAATAACTATGTTTGCGCAACTAGTTTCATAATGTAAATTCAGCTTTAAGTAACTGTTGCACTGTGTTATTTTACTTTAAATAATGTATTATGTTATCGTATCAGTGTAATTAATTGTGGGTGAAACTAATAAAACAAATAAAATAAAGAATACCTTCACGTCCTCAGGATGATAAATATGTACGGAGCGCAAGTGAATTCCGTTCAGACCCCACAGTCGACCATACCTTTTGCGCCATATTCTCAGATGTTCGAAAAAATTTTCTGCAAAAAAGGTCATGCTATTATTTCCCAAAGAGTAAGGCAGAGGTGTACACAACCTTCGCCATTTATGTGTAAGTACCATGTAAGAGTATGTTGTGTGTTTTCTATATTTATGTCTGTAATTTATATGGTGTACATAATAAAGAGTATTCTATTCTATTCTATTCTAAGAGGGGCGAGCCTATTGTAATCAACCAGACACAATTTGTTTTAATATTATAATATTTGCCTAAAAAGAGATGATTTAATATTTATTCCGTAAATGAACTATAAGCAAATAATAACTAATACCTATTTAATTCATAAAAATAACAATATTAAATCCTAACTCAACTAAAACTATACAGAAACTAAAATATAGCGTCGAAAAATTCATCCGCATCGCTGTCGACTGCTAATGTACCCAAGAGACTGGCGGCATTACCACGTTGTATGGCAATGCTTAGCCTTTGGCCAAGGTAAAAGCCACTTTATAATTTAAAAAAAGTAATTCTATTATTTAATTAAGAGACAGTTTATATTGCATCCAATCTTTCATACGAGTCATCAATTAAATGACTAATGATAATGGTACCGTTATACAGTCAATATAACTTTCAATTATTAAATCAGTGGGCAGATAAGACACTATATGTTATTTTACCAAGACTATGTTTTTAACAAATTAATATAAATTTTTCAGGTCAAAAAAACCTTTTATTTAATTTTATTAAAAATATTCATCTTTAATCTGTCAAGCTCCGCTAATGAGACACAATTGATTTTCTATTGTTTGGTCACCGATCGGTGTCCCGCGGTCCTTGAGCGGTTAATTATAAAAATCTGGACTCCGGGGCCCCAAACTAGGCTGACTGGCGACCTCAAGAATAGATTCTAAAATGCAATTCTGATATAACTTCAATTGGAAAACCGGATTTGAATAGACTAAAGGGAGGATGCGCTAGGTAGCCCACGAAATTCAAATTGTCTTACGTTTTTTGCAATTAGCAGGTCAGCGTCATGCTGAATGTTGATTATTAAATGATTCGCGAGCGTAACAAATATGGCATAACAGATTTATAATCATTAAAGTCATCAATGCACCTATTGATTGATATTTCAGAAATAGTCATTTAATAGGATTATATGAAGTTAGACACGTTTGCCCGTCTACCTGTCGAAACCCCCCCCCCCCTCCCTCCCACGCGTCGGAGTAGTTGAATGGACGCAGTGAAGTCATTGTTTTGTCAATGACAATAGAACAATGACAATAGAACAATGACAATAGTTGTATACACTTGGTGTACCGTTGACGTTTCGAGCACTTTCACTTATGTAGTTACACTTGGTGTACACTTGACGCTTGAATTTAGATATTTATTTTGAGAGATTAAAAGTAAATCGATTAAAGGCCTTTGCAGCGTTAGGCTAGTAAAAAAAAGCGTAAACATACCTGGACTTTTAATCAGAGCAACTATATGCCCAAATACGGGCACTCTCATAGGCCCAGGGATCTTGGCCATCAGTCGCCCGACACGGCAACATCGGAAATAGACATCAACTATCAGAAACACTAAAATAATTATATAAAATAAATCCAGAATCATTATGAAAAGCTGTTAGCTGCAGCAACGACTACTCAATAATGTTACTGTATAGTGGCGGTGGGACAGAAACATTTATTTATTTTATATATTTATGTAAGAAGATAAAGGATAAATGGAAGGAGGGAAGGGAGGCCATTGCCCTGCACTGAGACAGAAATAGCTGATAATAATAGTAACCCCACCGCCGTATCTCTACGCTGATGTCTTGGTGGGGCTTGCGTGCTCCGAACTCTGGGCCTGTGTAGGTAGAGTTTACTTTGCCAGAACAGGTCTAGGGTGAGGAGCCAGACCAAGAGAGATACAGAAACCCGCAGGGCAGCATGTGGCGAGCTGTTGGGCAGTATCGACCTCACGGACCCTATCTCCCGGGAGAAGTCTTTTTCCTAACCTCTGACTTGCTTTTATTGGCCGGCTGGAGTGAACAATGACGAGAAACAGAGCTCCCACCTCATTCTTGCTTTTATTGGCCGGCTTGAGTAGAGATTCACAAGAGCAAACGTGCTCGGAGGAATGAAGTATTCCAGTAAGATGCTGGTAGGGATCTTGACCGTGCTTCCGGGATTGTCCTGATTGCCGTGGAATACCTCTCCACTCCTCAAAAGCACCTCAGGACATGTTGCCTTGCCCCCTTGTCGCTACGTAACAATGTGCTAGCGACCGTTTCCGGGGGCCCATTATTGAGTGTGCAAGTCACCCCCCGCCATTTTATCCGTGTATATATAAAACATTCATCAGGCAGGGGTTCTTCCATAGTTCTTGGTAACCAGTCCCCTTTAGCCACCTAAACCCATAGTCCAACTTTTTATTTTTCCATATCCTGCAATAGTCCTTCACCAACCGGGGGTTATCCTTGGGTGCACTTGCATAGTGCATACAGGGATAATCGTCCGTTGGTGCCGCATTTCATTAAAATTTCATAAGGGGCTTCTGCGAGTTGGCTTCGGCCCCTCGTACACCTTCCAAAGGACCAGGACCCCATGTTCCCGAGATATGTAAAATCATAAAAGTAAATAATAATCCAAACTCAAACTCAAAGCATTTATTTCAATTAAACCATGTACAGGCACTTTTGAATTGTCAAAATTAAATAGTCGGTCAGTTAGTCAGAAAGTTGAAGCTAGTTGCCCATTCCAAAACGTAGATCTCTATGGAGAAGAACGGACAAGAAACTCCATGGACACTCTTTTAAATCAAGATAATACAAAATCCTGGATACATTATTATTGTTGCTTCTATATGTGAGAACAATGTAAAAAAACACGCATAAATGAAGAAACAATTCAAAAAATAAGATTAAAAATAAGCCTTGTCAGTTACGAGATGACCAGTCTCAACTGACGGCGCCCGTTCACGAACATGACGCGTGGATCAGCACCATCCAGCTCAACCATTTTGTAGGGAAACGAATGATCCAACACACGCGCTACCATCAGTGAGACATTTAAGTGAGCATGACACATTCTCAACTGCCATGCTCTTTTAAGTCAACATAAAAAAAATCATGATTAATAATATTAATATCATGGTTCTTACATTTAAAAAATTGAAAAAATGCTTCTAAATTATACAAAACTATAGATTGCAATTTATTTAAGAGATGAATAAAATTTTTACTACCAAAGAGGGAAAGGTGTTTAGTATTGCAGTATTAAACAATTAAAACTTGATTAAATAAAATAAAAATAATAAAATGGCAGAAGGTTCAATTTGTGTTTTGTTTCATAATTATGATACATAACATAAAAACTTTTAATAGGTATATGGCGGTTTGCAATTATTACGTATATAAAGAGCCACACACCACCGCCCATTGTGTCACCCTTTGTAAAGTTTCTATAATTATGTCTGTAATTTATATGGTGTACCTAAATAATAAGGAGTATTCTATTCTATTCTATAAAGAGACACTGGTTTTGGAGACAAGGTTTTCCCTAGGCCGAAACCGTACGTAAATGGGATGGTTTGTCCGGAGTACCAAGTCAATAATAAACACCAGATCCTCTGGCTTAGTGATGGGTTCCAGCCGGTACTTCCGCAGAATTCCTGACATCAGAGTCTTCAACTCCATGATGGCAAACTTTTGACCTGAAATTCGGGAAAGTGACTTTTAATTGAACACTACTTGTTAAGCACGAAATTAAAGGCAGGTAAGACGAAGTTAGGTAAAAAAATATAGATATAGATCACAAGAATCTTATAATTAACAATATTAAGAAAAAGGTAAAAAAAAAACACGCAAGCCGCCCGGTCGCTAGCCAACCAGCAACAACAAGCCCCTAGCAACGAGGTTGCCAGATCTGTCGCCAACACTAGTTATTGCAAAGACAGTACAAGTTCAAGTGCATTTTTTCCATCAGGAATTTCTCAGTGGCAGCCCCAAGTTTAGCCCGGTTGATATAGCTGGTAATAGGCTCGCCACCTACTACCTACATGTATTTTTTTAACTATCGAAATTGGGTGTACTATTCAGCTGGACTCCCATTTGGTGCAACCTCAACCTCATTCCACCCCCTTCTACCTTCGGACATCCAGACTCATTGCGAATTACCATCCCTGTCTACTTGCTATTTGATATGGATAAATTTTTACTCTATGATATATTTTCAGTCTTAGAGACGTCAAATAAAATAATTATATTCTTCCAATTTAATATAACCAGTTATGGGCCCAGGACAAATGTGAGTAATAATGAGTCACATACATATTGAACAGGAACGTCAACGGTTCTTACGGGTATAGCTGACGCAGACTGGCATGCACTACCGATCGCCGATCATATATCGGTTATATTTTTAAGTATAGATAGTGATGGTCTAATTAGTTACGAGACAAAGAAACAGAGAGTGGTCGCATTGTCGACAGCTGAAGCCGAATACATGGCAATGACAGAAGCGACGACGAAGGAAGGTTTGCATTTGAAACACCTGCTAGAAGACATTGGAGTGCCACAACAAACAGTCCCGATTTACAATGATAATATGGTTGCACAAAATTGAGCAAACAATATGATCACCGGAAAAAGGTCAAAACACATTAACATAAAGGAACATTTTATAAGAGATTGTATCGAAAAAAAATTAGTGAAAATTCGCTATATGGACACAGAAAATATGGAGGCAGATATTTTAACGAAGGCGCTGCCACAACCAAGGTTGTTAAAGTTATTAAAAATGATGGAAGTGGTTATCTTCGTGAGTGTTATGGATAAATTTTCGTCTTAGAGACATCAAATAAAATAAAATATTTATATTCTTTCAATTTAATATGACACTATTCTACCCATTCGCAATAAGCGTTTTCAAATGTCTTTTATATTGCGCGCAGCAAAAGAGCGAAACTCTCTACCTGCGTCTGTGTTTCCGAGCGCATACAACCCGAATCTCTTCAAAGTGAGAGTGAACAGGCTTCTTCTGGGTAAGGTCACTCCATCGTCGACTTTGTCTCTGTCACCTCTGACCTAGACTAGAGTCAAGAGCAAACCCATTTGAAATAAAAAAAATCCTTGAGACGCACACCGCTCTGTGTATTTTCGTTATTAATTTGATTTTAAGTAAGTATTTGTGTCACTTTTACTTCGATATGTGTTTTACTTTTTGTTTTTATATTCATGTAGGTAATTGGTTATCATCTAATTGTACTGTTGTACTATCTTTTGTGTGCGCCAAATAAATGGTTTATCTATCTATCTATCTATTGGTACATCTCTGCCTTACCCAGCGGGGAATACAGGCGTGGTGTGACGTGTTATGTTGTAGTACAATTTCAAAAAGTGCTTAAATAATTATAGAGGCTGGTCTGTGTTCGGCTGATCTGTGTTCGGCTGATCTGTGTTCGGCTGGTCTGTGTTAGGCTGGTCTGTGTTCGGCTGGTCTGTGTTCGGCTGGTCTGTGTTCGGCTGGTCTGTGTTCGGCTGGTCTGTGTTCGACTGGTCTGTGTTCGGCTGGTCTGTTTTAGGCTGGTCTGCGTTAGGCTGGTCTTTATTAGGCTGGTCTGTATTCGGCTGGTCTGTTTTAGGCTGGTCTGTGTTAGGCTGGTCTGTGTTAGGCTGGTCTGTGTTAGGCTGGTCTGTGTTAGGCTGGTCTGTGTTAGGTTGGTCTGTGTTAGGCTGGTCTGTGTTAGGCTAGTCTGTGTTAGGCTGGTCTGTGTTAGGCTGGTCTGTGTTAGGCTGGTCTGTGTTCGGCTGGTCTGTTTGAGGCTGGTTTGTGTTCGGCTGGTCTGTGTTCGGCTGGTCTGTTTTAGGCTGATCTGTATTAGGCTGGTCTGTGTTCGGCTGGTCTGTTTTAGGCTGATCTGTGTTAGGCTAGTCAATAGTAAACATGCAATAAATAGATAAGAATAAAGAACACCCTGTAGATATATGACACCTAAAGTAGTAATTAAATGACTCTAATCATGTTAGAGGTAGACCACTGGTTATATTATAAAAAAAAATAGTAAACATGCAAGGAGAACAGTGGATTATTATAATAAAGATGTGATCTGCATGAAAAAATTGATAACGAATTTTAGAATTTCTGAAAAGCGTACTCATTTGTGAACCATACTGACCTATACAGTTCCTGGGGCCTGCACTAAACGGTATGTAGCTGTAAGGATTGCGATCAATCGCGTTCTGCGGCATGAACCTCTCTGGTCGGAACTTCTCAGGGTCAGGATACACCACAGGGTCACGATGGATGTCAAACACATGGATGTCCACCATAGTGTGCTTTGGGATCCTATAGCCAGCTGCGGAAACCAGAACAGAATATATGGTAACAAAAATGGTCACGGGTCAAACAAATATAATCTGCGTTTGCGATTTATTTGCCAAAAATGTAAATAAGCATTAATTAATGGAAAAATAACTTTCATTCCTACAGAATAAAGTTCAGTTTACGCTACAACTTCAAACATTTTTTTATTTTTTCAATAGTGCTAGTCACTCTGAAATCAACATAATTGACATTGAAATAAAGTTGATATTTGTTTAAACTTGAAATAGGGTGAGGGTATCAGAAAGGTGTGGTCAAAATGAAGGGTGTGGTACAGACCATCAAACTGAACAACTATCTTTATGGGACCGACATCGAAATCGCGTCAAAAAGTAGTCCCATACATTTAGGTAGAGTACATATATTGAAGTTTTGTATGTGACGACTGATCACATTTTCCCATAGAGAAAGTTGTTCGGTTTGATGGTCTGTTCTACACCCTTAATGTAGACCACACTTTTCTCAATTCGGTGATATTGCGTTGCAGCAATTTAGCGTTAATTTAGCTTTAAAAATAAAATATCCCGAAAGCCGAAAGTACACTCTTCAATGGATACTGTACAATGTAAATAGTACAGTAGAGGATATAAGATTGGTTTTAATGATATTTCACTTTAATACCTATATCAACTTCTTCAGTAATATATCTGGCAATGAACGGCACGCTGGGGTATAGCCGTAGAGATTCCTTGATGCAGCACTCCAGGTACTTCATCTTGTTTAAGTCCTCTATAGTGGGTAGTCTTTGAGAGTCTCCATATATGCCGTGCAACTCTTCACATATAGAGTCCTGGAGTTCAGAAATGAAATGCTTTTAGGCTTTAGTTTCCTATGAGAGCAGTGGAAGCCACATAATGGTCGCAATCATAAAGTGAGGAGACGTTACGGAGACCGCTGCTAGAGGCGGCACTGTCGAAAAGTAACCGTGACTGCAGCAACCTTATTGTAACGAGAATAAAGATCACTGTGACTTTGACCGACTTGTGAGTGGCAGCAACCCATAAGCAACCTTATTGTAAGGTAAAGAAAGATCACTTTGATTTTGGCAGTGACCCAAAAATCAGAGGTAAAATAACTGTGAATGGGCTGTACTCGTACTGTTACACAAATGTCGACTTTTCAGGCGGTCTGTGTCAGAAGTTATTCACTCAAGACTTTATTACTACTGAAGTTTCTAGACATTGCCAGTGCGACTATCCCTTGGTCTGTGGTCGCAATGATGACTCTCAGTTTATAATTGAATAGTCTATGATGATGACGGTCATAAAAATGACAGCACCAGTGTTTGACTGTTCGGTGTCAAAAACCACTCTCTTTAAGGAGGAAACCTAGGTTTTAGAGTGTTAGTTCAGCAAATATTAAATTAAAGCTAATTTAAATAGCCAACCTGAATTTCTGGCTCGTTGGCAATACTCATGAGTATAAATGTAAGTGCTGTTGCTGTTGTGTCGTGACCCTGAAATAAGCAAAGTATTGCATAACTGATTACGTAATTACACATTTTCTAAGCACAGTCTACTTAAGGCTCCCAACTCATGGACTACATACCTCAAAGAGAAATGTATCAATTTCTTCCCTAATTCCATCATCATTTATCGCTCCTTTCGCTTCTTCATCAAGCAATAGATCTAGTAAAACCGGCAATTTCTTTTCATACACATTTTTACCTTGACACTCAATGGCATTATTAACTTTTCTGTTTTCCCTTCTCTTTTGTATGATTTGTTTTGTGAAATTGTGTAAATCTAGCAAAATTGATTTTTCTCGTCTTGCAGTTGCTGATAGCTTGTATATGGAGTCGATTATATACCAGGGGTTATTCACACGTTTTGCCAAACATTCACCCATTTTGTGTATAGATTGTAAGTAATTGTCTAAACTAGGTATTTCGTGTAACTTCGTACGCAGTGAGGTTTCTGAAAATACAAAGACATTCACATCAGCTTGAAGCTTTATTCGTATATTTTTGAAGTTCTTCTGGCATTGGATTAAAGAGAGTCTAAAGGTATAAGGTCTTAAGGTGTAAGGTCCTATTATTTAGATAGACTAGACCATTTACTTGTAACAAAACATCGAGCATTCGCCGTTTTTAAATTTTACCGAAACGCACTTCGAACACGACACTCGATGTTTTGTTACAACCTGATTTTAAAAACTAGCGAACCTATTTTATTGGTATAACATTATATTGAGCAAAGGCATGAGCGCAAGAACGTACAATCATCAACAATTAACGCAAGGTAGAAATAAATGTTACAGGCAAGTAAATGCTCACTCGCTGTGAGCATTACGTCGAACGCAGCGTCAAGCATTCGCAGGAACTTTACTGTTAAATAAGATAAAACCTTTAGAATAAATGGTTTTAATCAGCAAAATACAAAGAAAAGATAACAGTCGTATTGACAGAAAATCTATGTCAAATTAACAGTTTTATTTTTAAAACCATACCACCACCACATTACAAGGTGCATGGAAATGCTTTTGGACACTGGAGTTTTTGCCTGTATTGTATGTACGGTCAGCATCAAAGTTGATTAACACTTCAGTTTTTTAAATCTTAGTTATTGAGCAAAATATTTGTTCAAAATTGCAGCAGAAGATTTTTTTTTAGAATATATACTCTTGTCTATTATGTGAAAAGCTAAAAATCAGTTTATTGAAAAAAGTTGTTTTCAATTTAATAACATGTAAAAATGATAGTGTAAATCGACTTTTGATGCTGACTGTACCATTCGTAAGAGCATTACATAGAAATGCTCGAGAAAATGCTCTAGTGTGTACTCACCTTAAATATAAAAGCGTCGTTAGCGTGCATCTTAATTAAATTAATTAATTAAAGTATGTTCTTACCACACATGATAAGCAGTGCTGTTTTTGATAAAAATTGTACCAAATTGGTTCTTGCTGTGTCAACTTCATTCTCTATGGTGGCCAGTAAAGCCTCGGTATGTTCAGAAAAAATGCTGAAGTATTTGTGAAGTATATTGAAGTGGAACGCTGGAGTTAACATTTTCCGACGTTGATGCCATTTGTCATCTGTCAGAAAAAACGGTATAAAACACCTTAGGTATTCATTGGCTGACGATAAGAAAAGTGCAGGACATATAACCTAGTTTCCCAGCCCAGCTGGAATAATAATATCGGCCAGTCTTGCAGCAATGGATATGCTGCTTTCAGTTGAGGGGTGATGTTGATGGAATAGGTGTATTAATTTGCTATATAAAGAATTGGTTTTAGAGGATTAATTTTATACTTTTTTAAAACCGAGTGGTTTACTCGATTCTGAAACAGTTCTGAATAATTTAATATCTTTGGTTCTGCGGCACTCGCTACCCCGAACAATTTAAAAAATTGATACTAAATGATAAATTTCAATGACAGGATTGATAACTGAATCAGAAATGAAGAAACCTAAAATAAAATTTGTTAATTCAATGACGATTGTGCGTTATACAACCACCGAAATACGTTTTCATGTCCGTTACACTCTTTTGAGATAAATGCTGAGCATCCTATTCAGTGTTATTTAATAGTCCTATTATATCAATTTTAACATTTCGACCAGTTTTTATACGACCAGTCTTAGGGAAAGCACTTGTTTTAGATGTAAACAATAAACGAAATCAGTAATACATGTAGAATAAGTCTTTTATGCTTTGGTGTAAACGTGGGTATAGCCTAAGGCCTCATTTACGGAGACGCGGGGCGTCGCGCGTTGCGTTGAGCGGCGCGGCCCGCACTGAATTCAAATATATGGCGTTGTATGAGTGCGTTTACGGAGAAGCGATTTTAGACGCGTTTGTTTGAATTAGGGCGTTTTTTGCGGCCGAGCCCGCGGATGGCACCGACGCGTCCCACGCGGCGTTTATCGCGGCGGCGCACGCAGCGGCAATTCTCGATGAAGCTATGTCCGAGGCGGAATCTTCTGTCAGTCTTATTTAGAAATCGCGCAACACAGACGTAGTCACCGTCGCAATGGAGTATGATATGATCGACTTTTTTTTTCGTCTTTTTTTTGATCGAGGCGAGCGTGCGCCGCCGCCATGCCCACCGCGTGCTTCGCTACACGCTAGAGGATTCGCCGCGGGCGCCGCGGCGGGCACCGCCACGCTTCCCGTCTCGCTTCTCTATGAACATGGTCGTATACTGCTATAAGTTTGTGTTTACGCGTGCGATGATGCGTGCCGCTTCACGCGCAGCCCCACCGTAAACAGAAAAAACGTCAGACGCGCCGCGAGACGCCACGCCACACGCGACGCGAGACGCCCCGCGTCTCCGTAAATGAGGCCTAAAGCTTCGGCCAACCCTGCGCGTCATGTTCGCGGGATGCGCGACTACTGCGGTCGCGTACGTATGCAAGGCGCGATAGATAAACACGAGCAGCGTCCGCCGTGCGACTGACGCTCCCGCTTCGCAGTCGCTTTGGTCGCACAGGTTTGGCCGAAGCTTAACAGTTCTGTCGGCGAATCGTTCGCCGGTGAAAGGTTCTATCGAAGAAGTTCTTAAAAGTGAATCGTTCTGAAGGCAAACCGTTCGTCGAGAAACGAATGTCGAATAACTGTTTCAGAATCAGTTTACTCCACTCATGCGAATGTCTGCGCGGTGATGGAAACCACTACGAACTCTAATTGTTCTGCTTACCGTTACTCACTAATAATAACCCATCGCCAAGCCAACCTTGCAGAAAGTTGTATGGCAAGTATTTCTGCATGAAAGCAGTTGTAGAAAGTATCAACTGAAAGTAAGCGGAAAAATAAATTAGAATTTAAGGCGGATACAGTGTATCGTTCAGAGGGGTTCGCGGCTAAATGATAACAGCCGCACGGGTTGATCGAATGTACGTAACGCTTGCCGCGGTCGGTTCGTAGATGGGCGACCATTTATTACATATCGAGACCCCTCCTTGCCTCGGAAAGCACGTTAAGACGTTGGTCCCGGCTGTCATTCGTAGATCTTTGATAGTCGTTACAGGTAGTTCAAATTAGGGCTTCCAATACCGGTATCGGGTATTGGCCAATACCGGTATTGAAAGCCCAATACCGGTATCCCGTATTGGCTAATACCGGTATTGAAAGCCCTAGTTCAAATCCCAAAAGTCTGACAACCAGTCTTAACCGAGAGGTATCATGTTACCCAGTAGATAACTGGGTTTTGGAGGTCAGATAAGCAGTCGCTCCATGTAAAATACTAATATTCAGCTGCATTTGGTTAGACTGGAAGCCGACCCCAACATCAGTCACCAGTCGGTGGCAAACAACGAAAATGCGAACCCAACGACACCGACTTCCGAAATTAATGTTATTTTTCACTTTGCAGGGTCTTTTTTGGAAGTCGGTTGTTTTTTTTTTTTATTTATTTACTTAAACTGTTTGCACAAAAAGGTACAAATGCGGACTTAATGCCTTGAGAGATTCTCTACGAGTCAACCAAGGGTGGTGAAGAGATTAGATGGCAGGTGCTTTGGTTGAGAGGAACAATCTATACTTATAATAAATCTGTAGAGAGGTCAATTCTGTACATGAAATATATTTTCAAAATAACTATCAGGGGGTGATTAGTGATCGATACTGATGCCAAAAATGCAATCAGTAAAATTTTTGTCTGTCTGTCTGTCTGTCTGTCTGTATGTTCCTTATAGAAACAAAAACTACTCGACGGATTTTAACGAAACTTGGTACAATTATTCTTCATACTCCTGGGCAGGTTATAGTATACTTTTCATCACGCTACAATCAATAGGAGCAGAGTAGTGAAGGGAAATGTTGGGAAAACGGGAGAAGTTACTCCATTTTTTAAGCTTCCGTCGCGTGTGCAGCCTTAATGGTTAAAGTTACATAGAAATCATGTATGACGGAAATATTCTACATAAAATTGTCTAAAAAATATCCTTCAACAGCATATGTCTATCTTTTATGGTTGACTCACAATAACACGTGTAACTCCTGATAGCTTAGCAGTTCGGAGCATTCTGATTATATTTGTTTACTCTTACGTTTATAATACTCTCACTCATCCCTAATTTAAAAAATTTAACATTATTACCTATTCAATAAAAAAAGAATCATAGAAATCGGTATAGAAACACCAAACTTATACATGAAATAAGCCATCGCGCCGTCGCACGTCTGAATCATGCTATAAGGATTATTTTTGTGTAACGGTTGTCAGAGCGTTCGACCTTATTGACAGACAATAATAATTGATATTGAGAAACCGTGCTTATCAGCGCGACTTTTAGTCTTTAAATAGTTTATTTGAATTTCTTTTGTTGTTATTTTGTAAAATAGGTATGAGTTGTTTTGGTAGTGTTTAAATATTCGTTCAAATTAAAAATGATTAAACGTAGGTACTTTTATTAATTAAAGTAGTTATAATTATTTATTTTTAAGTGAAGTAGGTATAGGTAGATAGTATTGCACAGGCGTTTCAGCTTTATTTTCATTTCTTTTTTGTTGTGTAGACAAGGAATAAGGAAGGATTTTTTGAAATTCAACCCCTAAGGGAGTTAAATAGGGGATGAAAGTTTGTATGAAAGTCCGTCAGTTTTAAAGTTAGGATCATCAAATTTTGTGTTCAGGCTGAAGACTAAAAATTAATTTATACGTGTCTCAGCGTTTTTGATAATTCTACCCCCAAAGGGTTAAAAGGGGGGATGAAGTTGTGTATGAAAGTCCGTCAGTTTAAAAGTTAGGATCTTTAAATTTTGTATTTAGGCTAACGATTGAAAATTAATTTATACGTGTCTCAGCGTTTTTGATAATTTCTCCCCCAAAAGGGGGATGAACGACCTGACTGAAATATCAACGCACAGTCTAAATCGCTGGTCCTTCCTAGGGACATGAATTTTGGAGGGTGTGTTCTTTGTGAAGAGTAGGTATCGAATAAGAAGGGGTTTTTGGAAATTAAACCTTTAAGGGGGTGAAAAGGGGGGGATTTTGTTGGTATGAAAAATCTTATTTCTTGAGTTAATTACCTTGAAACTTGGCACGAATACTTATCTAAGTAAATTATGAAGTTTGGAATTTTTCGTTTTTCTAAAATACCCCCTAAAGAGGTATTGCGGGGTGTCAAAATTTGTATGGAAGAATTTTAACGCCCTGTCCGATTAACTTGAAACTCAGTATTTATACTAAGGATTAAAAATAATTAATAACATGTATTCGGGGTTTTCGAAAATCTACCCCTAACTGTGTGAAAGGGAGGATTTTACCGCGTGGCTTGATTAGCTCGAAAATTGGTATAAATAAACTGAGTCAAGTTATAAAATTCCACCCCTGTGGGGGTGAAAAGCGGGGATACAGTTTATTTGAAAAATCTGATTCCTTTGTTCTATAAACTTAAAAATTGGCCCGAATACTTATTTATCTAAATTAATTATAAAGATCATACCAACATACATTTTCGAAACTTTTAGAGGAAAGTACGAATTTCACGCGGACGAAGTCGCGGGCAGAAGCTAGTGATAAAATAAAACTGTTATAAAACTACTATAGCTCGACACATGGTCATATTTTCTGAGGTTGAATATGAACTGGATACCATTTTTGAGCAATGTGTCGAGCTTATCCAGCAAAACCGCATTCAAGTCAAAGTAGCACACGTCACCATAGTCGATTATAGGGAAAATCAAAGTCTGCACAAGCATGGTTTTCGTCTTAGCGGGCAAAAAGTTTCTCAGACGATACAGGGATCGCAGAGTACCGTTGACCCTTTTATCAATAATTGACCTTGATGCTATTAATGTAAGTAAGTGTCAATTTTCATTCCTTTTCATTCTTATCAATTTTACTCTCAATGTCAAAGAATGATAAGCATCGTGCATCAGCATTTCTCTGAGGCATTGTTTTATGCATGTGTTTACCTTTAAGCCTAATTTACATAACGAAACTATATACATAGACAAACTTAGTTATTCATTGGAAGGTTTCACGTATAAATAATGTTATTTACACGTGAAACCATCAATTAATAACTATGTTTGCGCAACTAGTTTCATAATGTAAATTCAGCTTTAAGTAACTGTTGCACTGTGTTATTTTACTTTAAATAATGTATTATGTTATCGTATCAGTGTAATTAATTGTGGGTGAAACTAATAAAACAAATAAAATAAAGAATACCTTCACGTCCTCAGGATGATAAATATGTACGGAGCGCAAGTGAATTCCGTTCAGACCCCACAGTCGACCATACCTTTTGCGCCATATTCTCAGATGTTCGAAAAAATTTTCTGCAAAAAAGGTCATGCTATTATTTCCCAAAGAGTAAGGCAGAGGTGTACACAACCTTCGCCATTTATGTGTAAGTACCATGTAAGAGTATGTTGTGTGTTTTCTATATTTATGTCTGTAATTTATATGGTGTACATAATAAAGAGTATTCTATTCTATTCTATTCTAAGAGGGGCGAGCCTATTGTAATCAACCAGACACAATTTGTTTTAATATTATAATATTTGCCTAAAAAGAGATGATTTAATATTTATTCCGTAAATGAACTATAAGCAAATAATAACTAATACCTATTTAATTCATAAAAATAACAATATTAAATCCTAACTCAACTAAAACTATACAGAAACTAAAATATAGCGTCGAAAAATTCATCCGCATCGCTGTCGACTGCTAATGTACCCAAGAGACTGGCGGCATTACCACGTTGTATGGCAATGCTTAGCCTTTGGCCAAGGTAAAAGCCACTTTATAATTTAAAAAAAGTAATTCTATTATTTAATTAAGAGACAGTTTATATTGCATCCAATCTTTCATACGAGTCATCAATTAAATGACTAATGATAATGGTACCGTTATACAGTCAATATAACTTTCAATTATTAAATCAGTGGGCAGATAAGACACTATATGTTATTTTACCAAGACTATGTTTTTAACAAATTAATATAAATTTTTCAGGTCAAAAAAACCTTTTATTTAATTTTATTAAAAATATTCATCTTTAATTATAAAAATCTGGACTCCGGGGCCCCAAACTAGGCTGACTGGCGACCTCAAGAATAGATTCTAAAATGCAATTCTGATATAACTTCAATTGGAAAACCGGATTTGAATAGACTAAAGGGAGGATGCGCTAGGTAGCCCACGAAATTCAAATTGTCTTACGTTTTTTGCAATTAGCAGGTCAGCGTCATGCTGAATGTTGATTATTAAATGATTCGCGAGCGTAACAAATATGGCATAACAGATTTATAATCATTAAAGTCATCAATGCACCTATTGATTGATATTTCAGAAATAGTCATTTAATAGGATTATATGAAGTTAGACACGTTTGCCCGTCTACCTGTCGAAACCCCCCCCCCCTCCCTCCCACGCGTCGGAGTAGTTGAATGGACGCAGTGAAGTCATTGTTTTGTCAATGACAATAGAACAATGACAATAGAACAATGACAATAGTTGTATACACTTGGTGTACCGTTGACGTTTCGAGCACTTTCACTTATGTAGTTACACTTGGTGTACACTTGACGCTTGAATTTAGATATTTATTTTGAGAGATTAAAAGTAAATCGATTAAAGGCCTTTGCAGCGTTAGGCTAGTAAAAAAAAGCGTAAACATACCTGGACTTTTAATCAGAGCAACTATATGCCCAAATACGGGCACTCTCATAGGCCCAGGGATCTTGGCCATCAGTCGCCCGACACGGCAACATCGGAAATAGACATCAACTATCAGAAACACTAAAATAATTATATAAAATAAATCCAGAATCATTATGAAAAGCTGTTAGCTGCAGCAACGACTACTCAATAATGTTACTGTATAGTGGCGGTGGGACAGAAACATTTATTTATTTTATATATTTATGTAAGAAGATAAAGGATAAATGGAAGGAGGGAAGGGAGGCCATTGCCCTGCACTGAGACAGAAATAGCTGATAATAATAGTAACCCCACCGCCGTATCTCTACGCTGATGTCTTGGTGGGGCTTGCGTGCTCCGAACTCTGGGCCTGTGTAGGTAGAGTTTACTTTGCCAGAACAGGTCTAGGGTGAGGAGCCAGACCAAGAGAGATACAGAAACCCGCAGGGCAGCATGTGGCGAGCTGTTGGGCAGTATCGACCTCACGGACCCTATCTCCCGGGAGAAGTCTTTTTCCTAACCTCTGACTTGCTTTTATTGGCCGGCTGGAGTGAACAATGACGAGAAACAGAGCTCCCACCTCATTCTTGCTTTTATTGGCCGGCTTGAGTAGAGATTCACAAGAGCAAACGTGCTCGGAGGAATGAAGTATTCCAGTAAGATGCTGGTAGGGATCTTGACCGTGCTTCCGGGATTGTCCTGATTGCCGTGGAATACCTCTCCACTCCTCAAAAGCACCTCAGGACATGTTGCCTTGCCCCCTTGTCGCTACGTAACAATGTGCTAGCGACCGTTTCCGGGGGCCCATTATTGAGTGTGCAAGTCACCCCCCGCCATTTTATCCGTGTATATATAAAACATTCATCAGGCAGGGGTTCTTCCATAGTTCTTGGTAACCAGTCCCCTTTAGCCACCTAAACCCATAGTCCAACTTTTTATTTTTCCATATCCTGCAATAGTCCTTCACCAACCGGGGGTTATCCTTGGGTGCACTTGCATAGTGCATACAGGGATAATCGTCCGTTGGTGCCGCATTTCATTAAAATTTCATAAGGGGCTTCTGCGAGTTGGCTTCGGCCCCTCGTACACCTTCCAAAGGACCAGGACCCCATGTTCCCGAGATATGTAAAATCATAAAAGTAAATAATAATCCAAACTCAAACTCAAAGCATTTATTTCAATTAAACCATGTACAGGCACTTTTGAATTGTCAAAATTAAATAGTCGGTCAGTTAGTCAGAAAGTTGAAGCTAGTTGCCCATTCCAAAACGTAGATCTCTATGGAGAAGAACGGACAAGAAACTCCATGGACACTCTTTTAAATCAAGATAATACAAAATCCTGGATACATTATTATTGTTGCTTCTATATGTGGGAACAATGTAAAAAAACACGCATAAATGAAGAAACAATTCAAAAAATAAGATTAAAAATAAGCCTTGTCAGTTACGAGATGACCAGTCTCAACTGACGGCGCCCGTTCACGAACATGACGCGTGGATCAGCACCATCCAGCTCAACCATTTTGTAGGGAAACGAATGATCCAACACACGCGCTACCATCAGTGAGACATTTAAGTGAGCATGACACATTCTCAACTGCCATGCTCTTTTAAGTCAACATAAAAAAAATCATGATTAATAATATTAATATCATGGTTCTTACATTTAAAAAATTGAAAAAATGCTTCTAAATTATACAAAACTATAGATTGCAATTTATTTAAGAGATGAATAAAATTTTTACTACCAAAGAGGGAAAGGTGTTTAGTATTGCAGTATTAAACAATTAAAACTTGATTAAATAAAATAAAAATAATAAAATGGCAGAAGGTTCAATTTGTGTTTTGTTTCATAATTATGATACATAACATAAAAACTTTTAATAGGTATATGGCGGTTTGCAATTATTACGTATATAAAGAGCCACACACCACCGCCCATTGTGTCACCCTTTGTAAAGTTTCTATAATTATGTCTGTAATTTATATGGTGTACCTAAATAATAAGGAGTATTCTATTCTATTCTATAAAGAGACACTGGTTTTGGAGACAAGGTTTTCCCTAGGCCGAAACCGTACGTAAATGGGATGGTTTGTCCGGAGTACCAAGTCAATAATAAACACCAGATCCTCTGGCTTAGTGATGGGTTCCAGCCGGTACTTCCGCAGAATTCCTGACATCAGAGTCTTCAACTCCATGATGGCAAACTTTTGACCTGAAATTCGGGAAAGTGACTTTTAATTGAACACTACTTGTTAAGCACGAAATTAAAGGCAGGTAAGACGAAGTTAGGTAAAAAAATATAGATATAGATCACAAGAATCTTATAATTAACAATATTAAGAAAAAGGTAAAAAAAAAACACGCAAGCCGCCCGGTCGCTAGCCAACCAGCAACAACAAGCCCCTAGCAACGAGGTTGCCAGATCTGTCGCCAACACTAGTTATTGCAAAGACAGTACAAGTTCAAGTGCATTTTTTCCATCAGGAATTTCTCAGTGGCAGCCCCAAGTTTAGCCCGGTTGATATAGCTGGTAATAGGCTCGCCACCTACTACCTACATGTATTTTTTTAACTATCGAAATTGGGTGTACTATTCAGCTGGACTCCCATTTGGTGCAACCTCAACCTCATTCCACCCCCTTCTACCTTCGGACATCCAGACTCATTGCGAATTACCATCCCTGTCTACTTGCTATTTGATATGGATAAATTTTTACTCTATGATATATTTTCAGTCTTAGAGACGTCAAATAAAATAATTATATTCTTCCAATTTAATATAACCAGTTATGGGCCCAGGACAAATGTGAGTAATAATGAGTCACATACATATTGAACAGGAACGTCAACGGTTCTTACGGGTATAGCTGACGCAGACTGGCATGCACTACCGATCGCCGATCATATATCGGTTATATTTTTAAGTATAGATAGTGATGGTCTAATTAGTTACGAGACAAAGAAACAGAGAGTGGTCGCATTGTCGACAGCTGAAGCCGAATACATGGCAATGACAGAAGCGACGACGAAGGAAGGTTTGCATTTGAAACACCTGCTAGAAAACATTGGAGTGCCACAACAAACAGTCCCGATTTACAATGATAATATGGTTGCACAAAATTGAGCAAACAATATGATCACCGGAAAAAGGTCAAAACACATTAACATAAAGGAACATTTTATAAGAGATTGTATCGAAAAAAAATTAGTGAAAATTCGCTATATGGACACAGAAAATATGGAGGCAGATATTTTAACGAAGGCGCTGCCACAACCAAGGTTGTTAAAGTTATTAAAAATGATGGAAGTGGTTATCTTCGTGAGTGTTATGGATAAATTTTCGTCTTAGAGACATCAAATAAAATAAAATATTTATATTCTTTCAATTTAATATGACACTATTCTACCCATTCGCAATAAGCGTTTTCAAATGTCTTTTATATTGCGCGCAGCAAAAGAGCGAAACTCTCTACCTGCGTCTGTGTTTCCGAGCGCATACAACCCGAATCTCTTCAAAGTGAGAGTGAACAGGCTTCTTCTGGGTAAGGTCACTCCATCGTCGACTTTGTCTCTGTCACCTCTGACCTAGACTAGAGTCAAGAGCAAACCCATTTGAAATAAAAAAAAATCCTTGAGACGCACACCGCTCTGTGTATTTTCGTTATTAATTTGATTTTAAGTAAGTATTTGTGTCACTTTTACTTCGATATGTGTTTTACTTTTTGTTTTTATATTCATGTAATTAATTGGTTATCATCTAATTGTACTGTTGTACTATCTTTTGTGTGCGCCAAATAAATGGTTTATCTATCTATCTATCTATTGGTACATCTCTGCCTTACCCAGCGGGGAATACAGGCGTGGTGTGACGTGTTATGTTGTAGTACAATTTCAAAAAGTGCTTAAATAATTATAGAGGCTGGTCTGTGTTCGGCTGATCTGTGTTCGGCTGATCTGTGTTCGGCTGGTCTGTGTTAGGCTGGTCTGTGTTCGGCTGGTCTGTGTTCGGCTGGTCTGTGTTCGGCTGGTCTGTGTTCGGCTGGTCTGTGTTCGACTGGTCTGTGTTCGGCTGGTCTGTTTTAGGCTGGTCTGCGTTAGGCTGGTCTTTATTAGGCTGGTCTGTATTCGGCTGGTCTGTTTTAGGCTGGTCTGTGTTAGGCTGGTCTGTGTTAGGCTGGTCTGTGTTAGGCTGGTCTGTGTTAGGCTGGTCTGTGTTAGGTTGGTCTGTGTTAGGCTGGTCTGTGTTAGGCTAGTCTGTGTTAGGCTGGTCTGTGTTAGGCTGGTCTGTGTTAGGCTGGTCTGTGTTCGGCTGGTCTGTTTGAGGCTGGTTTGTGTTCGGCTGGTCTGTGTTCGGCTGGTCTGTTTTAGGCTGATCTGTATTAGGCTGGTCTGTGTTCGGCTGGTCTGTTTTAGGCTGATCTGTGTTAGGCTAGTCAATAGTAAACATGCAATAAATAGATAAGAATAAAGAACACCCTGTAGATATATGACACCTAAGTAGTAATTAAATGACTCTAATCATGTTAGAGGTAGACCACTGGTTATATTATAAAAAAAAATAGTAAACATGCAAGGAGAACAGTGGATTATTATAATAAAGATGTGATCTGCATGAAAAAATTGATAACGAATTTTAGAATTTCTGAAAAGCGTACTCATTTGTGAACCATACTGACCTATACAGTTCCTGGGGCCTGCACTAAACGGTATGTAGCTGTAAGGATTGCGATCAATCGCGTTCTGCGGCATGAACCTCTCTGGTCGGAACTTCTCAGGGTCAGGATACACCACAGGGTCACGATGGATGTCAAACACATGGATGTCCACCATAGTGTGCTTTGGGATCCTATAGCCAGCTGCGGAAACCAGAACAGAATATATGGTAACAAAAATGGTCACGGGTCAAACAAATATAATCTGCGTTTGCGATTTATTTGCCAAAAATGTAAATAAGCATTAATTAATGGAAAAATAACTTTCATTCCTACAGAATAAAGTTCAGTTTACGCTACAACTTCAAACATTTTTTTATTTTTTCAATAGTGCTAGTCACTCTGAAATCAACATAATTGACATTGAAATAAAGTTGATATTTGTTTAAACTTGAAATAGGGTGAGGGTATCAGAAAGGTGTGGTCAAAATGAAGGGTGTGGTACAGACCATCAAACTGAACAACTATCTTTATGGGACCGACATCGAAATCGCGTCAAAAAGTAGTCCCTTACATTTAGGTAGAGTACATATATTGAAGTTTTGTATGTGACGACTGATCACATTTTCCCATAGAGAAAGTTGTTCGGTTTGATGGTCTGTTCTACACCCTTAATGTAGACCACACTTTTCTCAATTCGGTGATATTGTGTTGCAGCAATTTAGCGTTAATTTAGCTTTAAAAATAAAATATCCCGAAAGAATACACTCTTCAATGGATACTGTACAATGTAAATAGTACAGTAGAGGATATAAGATTGGTTTTAATGATATTTCACTTTAATACCTATATCAACTTCTTCAGTAATATATCTGCCAATGAACGGCACGCTGGGGTATAGCCGTAGAGATTCCTTGATGCAGCACTCCAGGTACTTCATCTTGTTTAAGTCCTTTATAGTGGGTAGTCTTTGAGAGTCTCCATATATGCCGTGCAACTCTTCACATATAGAGTCCTGGAGTTCAGAAATGAAATGATTTTAGGCTTTAGTTTCCTATGACAGCAGTGGAAGCCACATAATGGTCGCAATCATAAAGTGAGGAGACGTTACGGCGACCGCTGCTAGAGGCGGTACTGTCAAAAAGTAACCGTGACTGCAGCAACCTTATTGTAAAGACAATAAATATCACTGTGGCTTTGACAGACTTGTGAGTAGCAGCAACCCATAAGCAACCTTATTGTAAGGAAAAGAAAGATCACTTTGATTTTGACAGTGACCCAAAAATCAGAGGTAAAATAACTGTGAATGGGCTGTACTCGTACTGTTACACAAATGTCGACTTTTAAGGCGGTCTGTGTCAGAAGTTATTCGCTCAAGACTACAGAGCAGTCCGATTTTGATAATTCTTTTTTTATTGGAAAGGATATACCCCGAAGTTGGTCCCACATAAATTTGGAAAAAAAAAATCCAACCCTAAGGGTAGGAAAACAGGGGATGATTGATTGTTCACTCACTGATAGTAATGTATGACCACGCATAACTTTGTACAGAGTAATCCGATTTTGATAATTCTTTTTTTATTGGATAGGACATACCTCAAAGTTGGTCCCATGTAAATTTGGAAAAAAAAATACTACCCTAAGGGTGGGAAAATAGGGGTGATTTATTGGTCATTCACAGATTTAAATGCTGAGCTGTGTATTACAATTAAAATAAAAGGCCTATCTATGTTGGACTGTTGGTATATAAAGCCTGTTTTTTTTTATTTATAGTATAAGTATTTTATTATACAAAAAATAATAGTTAAAGTAGGATTATATAACAGTTAATATCTAAAGTAAGGTAGGTAACTATTTTAAAAGTAATCAAAAATAAAAGCATGTAGTAATTCGTAAGTGCCTCAAAAAATTATAAAATAAAAACTTTTTAACGAAAAAATTAAACCTCCGAAAAAAACTGAAAAGCAAAAAATAAAAACCTTTTTTATTTTACCTTAATAAATAAGTTCTTAAACTAATGAAAGTATACCTAAGAAATTTTGAGTCGACGCCAAACGATCAATGAACAAAGATCACTAAATTATCTTAAATTTAAAGAAATAACCAAATCAAATTAATAATGCAACGTGAAATCTCCAGCGATAAAAACAAAAAATGCGCTCTCCGCACGATCACTCGCAACGATATTAAGTTGCTTGTTTGGCGCCGACTCAAAATTTCTTAGGTATGCTTGCATTAGTTTAAGAACTTATTTATTAAGGTAAAATAAAAAAGGTTTTTATTTTTTGCTTTTCAGTTTTTTCGGAGGTTTAATTTTTTTGTTAAAAAGTTTTTATCGGTGTCAAAAACCGCTTTCAGCGAAGCAAACCTAGGTTTTAGAGTGTTAGTTCAGCAAATATTAAATTAAAGCAAATTTAAATAGCCAACCTGAATTTCTGGCTCGTTGGCAATACTCATAAGTATAAATGTAAGTGCTGTTGCTGTTGTGTCGTGACCCTGAAATAAGCAAAGTATTGCATAACTGATTACGTAATTACACATTTTCTAAGCACAGTCTACTTAAGGCTCCCAACTCATGGACTACTTACCTCAAAGAGAAATGTATCAATTTCTTCCCTAATTCCATCATCATTTATCGCTCCTTTCTCTTCTTCATCAAGCAATAGATCTAGTAAAACCGTCAATTTCTTTTCATACACATTTTTATCTTGACACTCAATGGCATTATTAACTTTTCTGTTTTCCCTTCTCTTTTGTATGATTTGTTTTGTGAAATTGTGTAAATCTAGCAAAACAGATTTTTCTTGTCTTGCAGTCGCTGATAGCTTGTATATGGAGTCGATTATATACCAGGGCTTAATCAATCGTTTTGCCATACATTCACCCATTTTGTGTATAGATTGTAAGTAATTGTCTAAAGTAGGTGTTTCGTGTATCTTCATGCGCAGTGAGGTTTCTGTAAATACAAAGACATTCACTTCAGCTTGAAGCTTTACTCGTATATTTTTACACGTGACACTGGAGTTTTTGCCTGTATTGTACAGATGCCAGTACATCAACCTACCCGAAACTGTCAGATTTTCCCAATCAACTTTGAACCTTACGATTAAGTGATAAAGTTTAAAATCTATCAAAGAAATTTGACAGATTGTAGTAGGTTGATGTGCTGGCGTCTGTACCATTCGTAAGAAAATTACATGGATATGCTCGATAAAATGCTCTAGTGTATATTCACCTTAAATATAAAAGCGTCGTAAGCGTGCGTATTAATTAATTTAATCTTACCACACATGATGAGCAGTGCTGTTTTTCTTAAAAATGGTACCAAATCGGTTCTTTCTGGGTCAACTTCATTCTCTATAGTGGCCAGTAAAACCTCGGTATGTTCAGAAAAAATGCTGATGTATTTGTGAAGGTTATTGAAGTGGAACGCTGGAGTTAACATTTTCCGACGTTGATGCCATTTGTCACCTGTCAGAAAAAACTTTATAAAACACCTTAGGTACCTATTCATTGGCTGACGATAAGAAAAGCGCAGGACATATAGCCTAGTTTCCCAGCCCAGCTGGAATAATAATATCGGCCAGTCCTGCAGCAATGGATATGCTGCTTTCAGTTGAGGGGTGATGTTGGAGAAACGAATGTCGAATAACTGTTTCAGAATCAGTTCACTCAACTCATGCGAATGTCTGCGCGGTGAAACCACTACGAACTCGAATTGTTCTGCTTACCGTTACTCACTAATAATAACCCTTCGCCAAGCCAACCTTGCAGAAAGTTGTATGGCACGTGTTTCTGCATAATAGCAGTTGTAGAAAGTATCAACTGAAAGTAAGCGGAAAAATAAATTAGAATTTAAGGCGGATACAGTGTAGGTATCGTTCAGAGGGGTTCGTGGCTAAATGATAATAACAGCCGCACGGGTTGATCGAATGTACGTTGCGCTTGCCGCAATCGGTTCGTAGATGGGCGACCATAGCGAGACCCCCTCCTTGCCTCGGAAAGCACGTTAAGACGTTGGTCCCGGCTGTCATTCGTAGATCTATGATAGTCGTTACAGGTAGTTCAAATCCCAAAAGTCTGACAACCAGTCTTACCGAGAGGTATCATGTTACCCAGTAGATAACTGGGTTCTGGAGGTCAGATAAGCAGTCGCTCCATGTAAAATACTAATATTCAGCTGCATTTGGTTAGACTGGAAGGCGACCCCAACATCAGTCACCAGTCGGTGGCAAACAACGAAAATGCGGACCCAACGACACCGACTTCCGAAATTAATGTTATTTTTCACTTTGCAGGGTCTTTTTTGGAAGTCGGTTGTTTTTTTTTATTTATTTACTTAAACTTTTTGCACAAAAAGGTGCAAATGCGGACTTAATGCCTTGAGAGATCCTCTACGAGTCAACCAAGGGTGGTGAAGAGATTAGATGGCAGGTGCTTTGGTTGAGAGGAACAATGATAAAATAAAACTGTTATAAAACTACTATAGCTCGATACATGGTCATATTTTCTGAGGTTGAATATGAACTGGATACCATTTTTGAGCAATCTGTCGAGCTTATCCAGCAAAACCGCATTCAAGTCAAAGTAGCACACGTCACCATAGTCGATTAATTGTAGGGAAAATCAAAGTCTGCACAAGCATGGTTTCGTCTTAGCGGGCAAAAAGTTTCTCAGACGATACAGGGATCGCAGAGTACCGTTGACCCTTTTATCAATAATTGACCTTGATGCTATTAATGTAAGTAATTATCAATTTTCATTCCTTTTCATTCTTATCAATTTTACTCTCAATGTCAAAGAATAATAAGCATCGCGCATCAACATTTCTCTGAGGCATTGTTTATGCATGTGTTTACCTTTAAGCCTAATTTACATAACGAAACTATATACTTACATAGTTGGGCAAACTTAGTTATTCATTGGAAGGTTTCACGTATAAATAATGCTATTTACACGTGAAACCATCAATTAATAACTAAATTTTCGCAACTAGTATCATAATGTAAATTCAGCTTAAAGGTCGTAGCACACGTATCAAATCGGAAAGGCATCGGCACCGTATCGCCTTTCGCGTCGCCGTTAATCAGGCGTCAACCTAACGTAAGGCGATTCTCACACTGCCCCGCATGATGCAGCGGGATGCAGATAACGCACCCACGCGCGTGATTTTTTACATACAAATTCAATAAAAACGCACTCACGCGCGTGGAATTCCCGCACCCCGCTGCGTGAAACGCAGCGGTGTGCCAATCGCCTAAGCACGTAACCAAAGCGGTTCAGAATATCCGATACGTCGAGTCGGCTACGGCTAGGCGACGCCGCGCTTACGGCTCGCCGACCGCTAGTTGATGGTGCGGCGGGCAGGCCGGAGGGGTGAGAGGGACAAGGCTGCACGAAGAGACGTAAGCGCGGGGACAGTGAGCCGTAAGCGCGGGGACGACGAGCCGTTACGCACCGCACCGCGGTTTGTGAGCTTGTCCCGAGGCGAGGCGATTACGTTACGATTCCGATGCAGTAGGGAGTTTAATAATACAAAGAATACTGAACGGCTCGAGTTGATACGGTGCCGATCCCTTTCCGGTTTGATACGTGTGCTACGACCTTTAATTAACTGTTGCACTGTTATTTTACTTTTATTAATGTATTATGTTTTCGTATCAGTGTAATAAATTGTGGGTGAACCCAATAAAACAAATAAAATAAAGATTACCTTCACGTCCTCAGGATGATAAATATGTACGGAGCGCATGTGAAGTCCGTCCAGACTCCACAGTCTACCATACATTTTGTGCCATATTCTCAGATGTTCGAATAAACTTTCTGCAAAAAAGTTCAAACTCAAAACATTTATTTCAATTAAACCAATTACAGTCACTTTTGAATTGTCAAGGGGTCGGTCAGTCAGAAAGATGAAGCTAGTTGCCCATTCCAAAGCGTACGAGTATGTACCTATGGAGAAGAACGGGCAAGAAACTCCATGGACACTCTTTTAAATCAAAATAATATGGTTACAAAGTCTTGGTTACATCATTCATGTTAAAAATGATACATGTGAGAACGATGCAGAACGTTAAAAGCGTCCATAATGAAAAGACGAGAAAAAAAAGCAATTCAAATATTAAATTAAAATAAGCCATGGCAGCAAAGAGATGACCAGTCCCTACTGACGGCGCCCGTTCACGAACATGACGCATGTATTAGCACCATTCAGCTCAACCATTTTGAAGGGAGCTAAATGATCCAACACATGCGCCACCATCAGCGAGACATTTAAGTGAGCATGACATACTCTCAGCCGTCAGAGCACATTCAAGTCAATGAAAGACGTACCCAGTAAGTGGTAGCTTTATAGTATGTACATAGTATTCACACATGTGCTATGCAATTATACAATACTAGGAGATTGAATTTATATAATGCAAAAATAGTATTTTAAAATCTTTAGCAGCTCTAACAGTATTTTCCAATGCTAATCATTTATTTGTGCGTCCTTATGGAGCAGGACCAGCATTTAGCCAAGCATTTTTATCAGTGATGTAATCCCCCAATTTATAATATGCCTGGCTGCATAGTGTGCGTCTTATAGAAGATTTAAATTTAGTTCCATTCAGTTCAAGTATGTGGGTAGGTATTTTTATTGTAACATTTTAAACAGTAGCCCATGAAAGATGAGTCCACTTTAGCCAGCCTGAAACTTGGTTGAACTAATTGGTCCCTATTTCTAGTGATATATTTATTTATACAAATATAATATAATTTTATATGATATAATTGTGTCTTTCACCTCTTTTATTAAAAAGATGTAGATTGTTCCTTACGTACATGATATTTTCATAGATATATTGACAAGACACCGTCATGATGTTAATATCTTTAAACAGTACCCTTAGAGAGTCACGCCTGCGAAGATTATAAATATGGCTGTGATGTCTCTTTTCTGCAGAATAAAAATAGACTCGATGTCTGCAGCCCGTCCCCATAGTAAAATACCGTACGACATAATACTATGAAAGTAACTAAAATAGACTAGTCTAGCAGTATCAACATCAGTAAATTGACGGATTTTTTTCACAGCATATGCTGCTGAACTTAGCCGTCCTGCAAGAGGTGTTAAATGAGGACTCCATTGAAGCCTTGAGTCGAACGTGATCCCCAGGAAAACAGTTTTATCGACGAATTCGAGTTTCTCTTGATTCAATACTATCTCACAATTACTACTTTTTACATTGTATAAAGAAAATTTTACGCACTTCGTTTTTTCCCATTTAAAATTATTAGCAGTGAACCATTTTTGGATCTGCAGTAGGGCGTTATTTACGTCGTCAAGATTTGATGCGCGTCTATTATTTTTAAAAATCAAGGAAGTATCGTCAGCAAATAACACCATTTGTAGTGAGATCATTAATATATAATAAAAAGAGATAATTTATTGACGTCATCACGTGAGCCCTTTTTGTGTATTGGACGTATCACACCTATCTTTATAAGGTCGGGATACGTACCAGTCTGCAAGCAGCAATTAATTAAATGTGTAATAATTGGGATTAGTTTAGCTGAAGCATACTTGACTTCTTTAGCACGTATCCTGGGCTTTTTCTATCGTTAATTTGCTTGATGATTCGTTCAACCGCATCTTGTGCTGGTTTCACCCTTATCGACTTATCAGGGATTATTTCGTACGTAATTTGTCTAAAAGAGGCACATTGCAAGAGTTGCTTTGGTTACAAAAATTAAAAAACAAAAAAAAAATGCCAAAACCAATGCCAATGTTGATGGATTCGTTCGAAAAGTTATAAATAAAACGTGTTCAATACATTGCATAATTTTGCCGGTTAAACTATTCACAATGGTCCAAACCTTTTTGCTATTTTTGAAATTTCGAGAAACTTCCGTCATTATTTGTTTATTTCTAATGTAATTTGTGTATTTGTTTGTTTTATTTCTACATCTATTGTATACCAATCTCTTTTGTGGATTATTTTCATATTTGAGCCAAATATTAAACAATAAATCCCCGCTTCATACACATCTTTTTAAGTTTTTTATTGGCATTTATTGCGTTTACTGAAACTGTTTTTACTAAATTGTGAATTTACATTCATCGTATACATCATTGAAGCTGGTATGTATGTACTTAACTATTTTATTTGGGCACCCCGTATTGAAGGGGTATATTCCAGTCAATGTTATTTAGTTCACTGTGAACTCGGCGTTTATATATCTTAGTTATAATCGCGCTAAAACTAGACCACTGCATAACTGGTTGTGCGATAATGATAATTATCGCACAACCAGTTATGCAGTGGTCGCCCTTGAAGTGTTTATAACAGATGTATAAATATTATACGCACTAGCGTTGCGAATAAAGACGTGATCTATGACTTAGAAATTCTGTCGCCGTATTTTTCTATGCGCGTTTTTTTTTTAATTTTTATTTGATTTGAATAGACTTAAGGGAGGATGCGCCCTAGCGCTACGCCCACGAAATTCAAATTTTCTTACGTTTTTTGCAATTAGCAGGTCAGTGTCATGTTGAATGTTGATTATAAAATGATTCGCGAGCGTAACAAATATGGCATAACAGAATTATAATAATTAAAATCATCCTACTATTACACCTATTGATTGATATTTCAGAATTAGTCATTCAATAGGATTATATGAACTTAGAGGTTTGTAGATATTGATGTTTTTCGCATCCTCTCGGTTCTCACACGTTTGCCCGCCTACCCGTCGAAACAACCCACGCGTTGGAGTAGTTGAATGGACGCAGTGAAGTCATTTTTTTAACAATGACACTAGAACAATGACAATAGTTGTGTACACTTGGTGTACCATTGACGTTTCGAGCACTTTCTCTTATGTACACATGGTGTACACTTGACGCTTGAGGGGATGTTTAAATATTTATTTTGAGGGATTAAAAGCGAATCGATTAAAGGCCTTTACCCAGGAGAGGCACAGCGTTAGGCTAGTAAAAAAAAGCGTAAACATACCTGAACTTCTAATCAGAGCAACTACATGCCCAAATACGGGCACTCTCATAGGCCCAGGGATCTTGGCCATCAGTCGCCCGGCACGGCAACATCGGAAATAGACACTAGCTATCAGAAACACTAAAATAACTATACAAAGTAAATCCAGAATCATTATGAAAAGCTGTTAGCTGTACCAACGACTGCTCAATAATGTTATCTGCTGTATAATGGCGGTTAGGACAGAAACATTCAGTTATTTTTATGTCAAGGATAAAGGATAAATGGAAGGATGGAAGGGCGGCCTTTGCCCTGCAGTGGGACAGAAATGGCTGATAATAATAATAATAAAATGTCAGAATATTCAATATATGTTTTGTTTGTTCATATACAGGGTGGAAAAAATCAATGGGCCATGAAGTGAAACCGCTTTAAATCTTTAATATAGATTTTATTTTTCTTAAAGGAAATATTCCTTTATTTTTAAAAAGAAACAAAACTGCTTTCACAGATTTCTCGACAAGCTTACCTAAACCGGGAATCGAAACAGCTAAAAATCTCGCTATTTTATTTCACTAGTCGATACAGTCAATGTTAAAGATGAAATTTCTCCAAGAAACATTAGGCCTTACACTCGTCTGTCGTACAAGATATCCATGAAATCTAATATTTAGTACACAGGGCTTTAATCAACATTACCTAGACTTGAACTGTTCACTTTCAACAAGAAAAAGACACGTTATAATTTTCTTTTAACTCGTACAAACTTGCTTATTTGTTTCTAAGTACCTTGTTGAAGACTTAGATAAGAAAGTCGTTTAATTGGTGATAATAATTCTATGCACATTTCCTTCTTAGATGAGGCGTTCTGACGAAAAGCATAAAAATTGTTTGCGGTGCGGAACTGCAATTTTGAAATTCGAACGAACATTTTGGACATTTTTATCGATTTTGTTTTGTTTTCATTTCGTAATCACACTAATATTATAAAGGCGAAAGTTTGTGAGTATATGTGTGTGTGTGTGCTTATATGTTCGTTTCATCTTATCATTTTTATGAGCAACCTCATACGATCGGGTTTACCTGACCGGATAGAAATCCGCACCTCATATAAAATTCAGCCTTGAGATTTATTTATACATTCGATGATCGGTTCATCTGCAACGATTCATTTATCTATTCATTTATCTGATCATATTATTCATCGTTGGTCTTGTGGTCGCTAGAGCTATTGCAAAGCACGGCCGCGGGTCTTGGGTTCGATACCCACATCAGACAAGTGTTTTTGCGTTTTTCGTAGCAACTTGGTGCCTAGATTTTGTACCCGGTAAATTCTCAAACTCAAATCATTTATCACACTAATATTATAAAGGCGAAAGTTTGTGAGTGTGTGTGTGTGTTTATAAGTTTGTTACTTCTTCACGATCAAACGGCTGGACCAATTTTGATAGAATTTTGTATAGAGGTGGCTGACACCCTGGATAACATATAGGCTACTTTTTATCCCGATATTCCCATATAAAAGGCTAAATGAATCATAAAGATCATACATACATTTTCGAAATTTTAGAGGAAAGTACGAATTTCACGCGGACGAAGTCGCGGGCAGAAGCTAGTTGTCTAATAATAGCACATCGAGAACAATTCGATTTATTAGAAGCTTACTTTTCAAACAACAAGAATTGCAATTTAGCTCTACAGTGGTTTTTTTTTTAATCAAGGAATGTTTCTTTTAAGTAAAATAATCTATCTTAAGGATTTAAAACGGTGTCCCTCCAGGGCCCATAATAAGAAGTAATAATATAATATTTTTTTCACCCTGTATAATAAGAAGGTACCTGTTCAATCATATTGTAAAAAATGGTTTTGTATTAGTCGTTTTATTTTTTGTTGTGATTGCAAACGTAAGTTCTTGCAATGTCAAGTGATTTCAAAGTATTTTAACCTTTGAGTAGGCTCTTTATCCTTTGGAATTTGTTGCCATCCGAGGATTCTGTCCGACTAAAGGATGATTTATGACCATGTCCGTGACCGTGAATTGAGTTTTGGTGGCCCGGTGGTAACGGCCCCGAGTTACGAGTTGCGGGTCGTGGGTTGGAAACCAGGCAGGCGCTTTACTTTAAATAATTTCCTCACTACTGTTCTCAAAACGGTGAAGGAAAACACCGTGAGAAACCGGCATGTCCTAGAAGCAAAAATTCAAAGATATATGACACTCCCTCTCTCAAAGAGGAGGCCTGTGTCCCAGCAGTGGAAACATTATAGGCTGGTTATGCTTGTGCGTGAGCTGCGCTAACTTCACGATCATTTTACATACAGGATGTGGCGTAAATGGTGGTCCACCGTTAAGGATTCGAATACCAGATAATTTACTATAACATATTACAATTTTAACCATTTTTACCCAAGGGTTCGGAAAATATATTTCTTTTGTTTTTTATTTACGACATTTCTACCTTTTGTTACAAAGGTTGTAGTTTCAACAAAATCCATATTTTTGAAGTGAAAACTTCTTTAGCGGCGTTGCACACTTTTTGTAATGGGTAAAAAATGTTAAACTCGCGTCAGGACATCGCGTCAGGACACGTGACCGTCAGGAGAGATTCCCCCCCCCCCCCTCTCTTTCTACGGCGGCGCCAACCGAAGTGAACCAAGTGAGACACGATAATGGATGGATGGATGGATGGATGGATGGACGGATGGATGGACGGACGGACGGACGGTGACGGTGACGGTGACGGTGACGGTGACGGTGACGGTGACGGTGACGGTGACGGTGACGGTGACGGTGACGGTGACGGTGACGGTGACGGTGACGGTGACGGTGACGGTGACGGTGACGGTGACGGTGACGGTGACGGTGACGGTGACGGTGACGGTGACGGTGACGGTGACGGTGACGGTGACGGTGACGGTGACGGTGACGGTGACGGTGACGGTGACGGCGACGGCGACGGTGACGGTGACGGTGACGGTGACGGTGACGGTGACGGTGACGGTGACGGTGACGGTGACGGTGATGGTGACGGTGACGGTGACGGTGACGGTGACGGTGACGGTAGTGACGGTGACGGTGACGGTGACGGTGACGGTGACGGCGACGGCGACGGTGACGGTGACGGTGACGGTGACGGTGACGGTGACGGTGACGGTGACGGTGACGGTGACGGTGACGGTGACGGTGACGGTGACGGTGACGGTGACGGTGACGGTGACGGTGACGGCGACGGCGACGGCGACGGTGACGGTGACGGTGACGGTGACGGTGACGGTGACGGTGACGGTGACGGTGACGGTGACGGTGACGGTGACGGTGACGGTGACGGTGACGGTGACGGTGACGGTGACGGTGATGGTGACGGTGACGGTGACGGTGACGGTGACGGTGACGGTGACGGTGACGGTGACGGTGACGGTGACGGTGACGGTGACGGTGACGGTGACGGTGACGGTGACGGTGACGGCGACGGCGACGGCGACGGTGACGGTGACGGTGACGGTGACGGTGACGGTGACGGTGACGGTGACGGTGACGGTGTTTAAAATATGGAAATTGAACAAAGTGCATCGATTAATGAAAAAAGTGACGCAGAAATAGTGAAAAAAAATTAGTTATATTAATTCAATTAATAATTGATTTATTTCAACGTTAATATTCAAGTTTTCACTTCTGCCGGCACTCCCGGAGTGCAACCCGTCTTTTTTTCATTTTCATTTCTGTTGATTACTGCTGAATACTAGAGCTATCGTGTAAAATTATTGATTTTTTGTATGTAAATTTAGAGCTTTCGAAGAAAAAGTTAGTTCCTCTCTATTTTAATAACCCTAATTTCTAATAATCATGGAAATTAAAGAGCGATTTTTGTAAAAGAAAATGTACTACTAAAATTCTATACTGTGCAGCGTCCGTGTGCCATCCGAGTTGTAGTCCCTACAAATCGAGCAGGGAGTCTACTCCCTGTGCAAGATGTCCGTGGTTTCGTCCGGGCGTTTCATACTCCGTATCACACTTAGGCACGGGACAAATACAACCGGCGAGGGGCGCGGGCGCGGCGCCGGCGAGGTCCGGGCGAGGCGCCTCTCATTACGTGTTTTATATGAAATGTATAAAAGCGGCGGGGCGCGGGACATAAACAAGCGGTGAGGCGAGGGCGGGGTGCGGTCGGGGTTCGGACGCCACTCACCTGTAAAGGACCTCGCCAGCGCCGCGCCCGCGCCCCTCGCCGGTTGTATTTGTCCCGTGCCTTAGGCTGGTTTTAGTCTTACGCCGACGGCACGCGCACCGTCAGCGCTGATGGCCGAGATATATGAACTTCTAGGAAGCGTTTTTGAATGACGCGTAGCTATCAGCGCGCACGGTGACAGACGAAACGTATGAACTTCATACGTTTCGGCTGTCAGCGCCGACGGTCAGCGTGCGGTCAGCGCGACTCTAAAACCAGCCTTACGGAATATAAGATTAGTACCCTAATTGCGTAACAAACTGTCAATCTCAATCATTTTGAAGGATATTGCTAGACCATTGCTTCTTAAGTTCCAAAAATGTATTTGCTCAACAACGTAAATAATGCAATAAATGTTGTTGAACTGTCAAAATGAAAGCCATTTCTACTGATAGTGTGTTACGCAATCACCCCGTACGTAGGTCGGGGCGCAAACTTAGAATGAATGACAACACGATTTCTAGTTTCCCCTCTCCACATGTCCGAAAAATAGAATTTGACACTTATTTTGACGGATCAACAACTTTCGGATAGGCCCATGTTTTTGTTGACAGACTTTCGGTCAAACCTATAACCTATTGACAGATAGCTACTGACGGAAGGGCTTGTGTCTAAGTAATAACAGCCGCACGGGTCGATCGATGAAGTTAACCTACGCTTGCCGCGGTTGGTCCGTGGATGGACGCGGCTCCTGTCCGTGACGGTCTTGCAGATCATTTCATGAAGTGTTCAGTCATTTCATGAAATGGTTGTGATACATCATGAAATGGCCAGTTAAGATTGACCGTACCGTTTAAAAGTCAACGTTAAATAATATATCATTCGACGTTTGGCCATATCATGAATGTAGGGTTCTTATAATACTAAACGACGTCAAGGGCACCCCGAGGTTCGGTTTGGTTAGGTTCCTTTAAACCCTGCAGACAGAAATAGGAGCCCCGCGCAGCGGGGCTCCGTCGACCTGACGTCGCGGTCGTTAGAAATAAAACGAGCATGCTTAATTGGTGCTTTAGAATATTATGCTTAATCATTATTATGATTAGAGAAATTATGCGTAAGCTGTTATGCGAAAATATAATTAGGAGAAACAAAAGTATGCCAAGTTATATTAGGGCCTAACATTTTCTGCAAATGGATAGGGAACCCACAGAGGAAACCGACATCAACGCCTCTACCGGCGGATATTCTAATTATTTTACGATATGATCACTAATGTTTGGCCTCATCATGAAGTAGTCGTGCTTTCAAACGTTGAGTAATCATTGATCTGGCCAGACCGTATCATGATGTGGCCAATAGACAGTGAAACATTTCATGAAATGCAACCATTTCATGAAATTCTCGAGCATTTCATAAAGTGGCCACGACACATACATCATCCCTAAATCAGGTGGTGTCCTATGGAGTACCTCCTACTCGCTCGCTTTTGGCGGGTATGGGCCAAACATTGTCTAGTCAGCGCAGATTAGAGCCTGTCAAAGCTTTATTGCACTAAACCCCCGCGGATGGTCACGTGTGTGTAATTATTACTGCAGGAGCTTGCAGTCTTTGTTAATAATATTTTATTGGTTTAATCTCGGACGGTGCCGAGAGCTCCTGCGCTTACACACACATTCACAGCGTGTTTGTACACTAAAGCACCACAAGTAAAGCGCGCATCCCTTCGTGAGATAAAAACACTATACGTTTTATCTATAATAGGAGTTTTATTTGTTATTTTAGGAATCTCTCTCTGTTTGTTAGAATGTTATTTTATTGAAATAAAAATCACTAATTTTGTTTATGTATTTTATTTAAGACAAGTACTTAGGTATCCTACCTAGTTAAAAAATATATAACACATCGGTAGCCTCGAATAAAGCTTCTATTAACCTTTTATAATTTATTATTATAATAGGTATATTACGTAAAGTGACTCTCAGCTACGTTAAGGGTATTTATAGGTTATATACTCGTAGATTCCATCATAGACTTATCCATTCCTTTCCACCAAGCGACAACGAGGTCCTCTTGATCTCGATCTCACCTAGTGGAAAGCTGCGCAATTTCACAATAAAAACTCAACTTTCGCATTACATACTTATATGTCGGTGTTAATTATTACTTTTGATCGTTTCCGTTATTATTTTTTTCATTGATTTTCTTTTAAATAATGTCCAAGGAATACCCTCAAGACCACGTGGACCTTGTAAAAAATTTGGGGTGTACCTTGTCTTTGATTTTTAAGAACCACTTTGAAAATGATTATTAAAAAAGGATCCTCGTTAAAAAACGAAACGTTGATCGGTTCATTCATATATACAACTGGATATTCGTACAATTTTAATTCTTTTAATCTATCAAGGTTAAAATTGTATATTGATTAAACTAGTTTGTTATTTTTAACAAAATTATGAGACATTATTTCTATTCCGGAAGCGGACATAGATTGGGTGTGTGGTCCTCAGAACGATATCAGTCGTGAAGATGAGATCCTCAGGTTTCGTTACTGGCTCCAGCCTGAACCTTCGCAGGAGACTGGACATCATAGTCTTCAGCTCCATTTGGGCAAACTTTTGACCTGAAATAACAAAAGTTAGTGAAAATGTAAAAGGAGTAGAAAACGAGACAGCCAAGCGGTCAACTCTTCACGGGGCCAGAGGGTTGGCCTATTTTTTGGCCAAAGAATCAGTATCGCCATACAACGTGGCAATGCTGCCAGCCTTTTGGGCACTTTTCCCGCTGACAGCGATGCCGACGTATTGATGCCCTATGATTCTTTACCCTTGTTTTGTTTTATATACATGTACATAATTATTATTATTTTAAGTCTGTTAGCTTATATATGTATATTGTGTAAATATTATCCTATTAGAAAATAGGAAGGAATTTGAAAAATTGTGGGACGTTGTAAGGAATTGGAAGCCCACTGGTAAGGACCCTAATATACGAGTACGAGTCGTGGGTGTGAATCCGGACAGAAATGGCTGTTTTGTGCATTTTTTTAAACATAAAACCAAAAATTCGAGGACTTTCGGCGTCCTCCAGTCATCACTTATCGCGGAATTACGGCCTTTCCACTCTCTCAGAGAGTAGGTCCACGTCACAGCCGTGAAAACAAAGGCTGATCATGTAAGATTGCCAATGTGTAAGTATACCTACAGGACAAACACATTTATTTACCTCCTAAGTGTAGGTTGATATAATGCAGCACTGCATTGTAATCTGTGCAAGCGCTTGCACTTGTGTAATATCACATGCAGCGAGTATATGCACCATTTAATGAAGAGACGTTATCTGGTGAGATCGAGGTCAAAAGTCAATTTATTAATAAACATGAATTATTTGTTTGTTTATTCGCAAACACAAATTATCATATCAGGATGTCCCAGGGCGATAGCTGTTTCCATTTATGAACATAGATTAGATTAAAGAATCTATGAACACATAGAAAAATGCATTTATACAGGGTAAAATAACATTAGCTAGCAATTCTTAGCAGACTCGCTAGCGATATCTAATCATAATAGAACAAAAAATATATGAATGAATTTCGTTTTTGGGGTCAACGACAGTTAGTAGTGTAGTTATTTGAAATATTAGTTTAACCATCAGTTTTTTTTTTTGTGTAAACTTCACAGACGTGAAGGGTAACACGACAACACAAAAAAGAAACTCATTTACTTAAATAAACTTTTTTTTTATCAACTCATATTTCAAGTAAATACTAACAGACGCCAGCACATCAAGCTACCCGAAACTGTCAAAATTCCTAATCAACTTTGAACCCTATGCGTTAGCGATAAAGTTGACAAACTATTAAAGTGTCAGATTGTAAGTAGTAGCTTGATGTGCTTGGCGTCTGACACCTTTGCTCTCTGTATACAATTGTACAGATGCCAGCACATCAACCTACCCGAAACTGTCAAATTTTGCCAATCAACTTTGAACCTTAAGCTTTAGTGATAAAGTTGACAATCTATTAAAGAAATTTGACAGATAGTAGTAGGTTGATGTGCTGGCGTCTGTACCATGTGTATACCTATAACGCAGTGTGCCTAATACCAGCGGTCGTTGCCCCCAAACAAAAAATAATGAAATCTTTTATTTTAGTTTTATTGTTGTGCTTAGATATCGATACCCATAACGTCTGCAAAGTTTCGTTAGGTAATCTAATGTGACCCTGTATACCTAAACAAATTGCAGCACAATCACTTTATACTTCCGAATTCACTCAAGGAACAGGAAAAAATTACAATCTTTTCGGCGAGGATGAATTTAAAAAAAAATATTGGAGGTACCAACCTATGCAGTTCCTAGGTCCAGCACTAAACGGTATGTAGGCATACGGGTGGCGACTGATACAGTTCTCTGGCAGAAACCTCTCTGGGATAAACTTCTCCGGTTCTGGGAATATCTCCGGGTTCCGATGGATATCAAACACGTTGAAGTTACACATCGTATTGTATGGAACTATATGTTCACCTGTAGGGTTCAGAAAAAATCGTGACATTACTATAGACAATAGCACAGCCTTCGATCTTCTATAGCACTAGATTAAGGATTACGAACAAAAACACATCACTCAAGTGGCCGCGATTGCTTGCAACTTGATTATAAACCCTTACTTTCAAGCGTAAAGCTTATTATCGTTTGCAGTTCACTACTTTGATTGCAAAGTAAACGTATTTTCAAAATAAGAACAAAAATATCTATGGAAATTAAAACAATTTCTGAGCAATAAGGTTGAAAAAACTATGTTGCATAGACCACATCATTATTATTTGTGGTCTTATTTTTCCGGCCGTTTTTGATGCGCTCATCGGAAATCTAGTACATGATGATACATTGGTCCGGCAACTGGAATATGAATTAAGCATGTAAAGAATTCTTTAAACAGGCCTAGCTTTATGAATGAACCAGTTCAGACTAGAATGAGGCTGAATTATTAGTTTGTTGTATAGGATTAAAAATTAAGTAAATCTTGGTTAACAAACCAAGTTGTGATAAAAATGTTAGACACCAAAGAACGCGTAACACTAAAGATACTTTAGAGACATAAGATCAAAAGTAGAAACATACCAATTTCGACATCCTCCTTGAAATATCTAGAGATGAAATGCACACTGGGGTACAGCCGAAGTGACTCTTTAATACAACACTCTAAGTACTTCATTTGACTCAAGTCCTCGATTGTAGGAGGTCTTTGACTGTCCCCGAAAATGCTTCTCATCTCTTCAGCTATCGAATCCTGAAATTCATGTGTTTTTAATTAAGTGTTTATGTATTAGTCTAGCAGTCACAAGCGCTACTGCCGAACATGAGGTCCTGGGTTCGACACTCAGGTCAGGTAAAATGTTACTGGGTTTTTTCATCAGGAATTCCTCATTAGCAGCCCGGAGTCTGGATTTGTGACCAGTTGATGGTATTAGGCTCGCCTCCTACAACTAAATCTTAAACAAGACTTAACTGGCAAAATTGTAGATACTATACAACGGGTTTTTTTTATATCCCATAACTCTAAGGTTATATTCTATAAGTAAAATTAATACAAAAAGTCCTAGAATATGTGGTAAAAAAATGCATGTTTCGAAGATCATGTATCTAAGTTTCATTTATAAATACGAGTAATTCGTTTTCATTCACACCAATAATTCATATTAATATGCGACGTTGTCATATTTCACGTAAGGGTGTTTTACATTAATAATCCTGACTTTGTCGAATTATTTTGTATGAAAAATGAAAACAAAAAAAAATTATAATTGAAAAATAATTCATATATGCTCTAAAAATGTCTTCTCAAGAGAAAATGATGTCAGGGGAGCCGCTGTCCCGGCGGTTGAACGCGTCCCAGAGGGTCATGGCCGTCCGGCTTGTCCGGGGATATCGCACGGTCTCCGGGGAGGCGGCGAGCCTCCTTGCCGGATTGCCGCCATGGGATCTGGAGGCTAAAGTCCTCGCCCACATATGGGAGTGGCGAGAAGAGGCAAAACGCCGGGGCACAACTCCGCTGCCGCGAGAAATCGCGGCACAGCGGACAGAGCTCCGGCGGGATCTCATGGCGACATGGAGAGTACGACTGTCGCAACCCAGCGCTGGGCACGCCACAATTGCGGCGATAAGTCCCCTCTTTGAGGAGTGGCTAGAGAGGCGTCACGGCGTCCTCACCTTCCGCCTGACGCAGGTCCTCACCGGACATGGCTGCTTCGGGAGGTTCCTGTTTCGGATAAGGCGGGAGGAAACGCCCGGGTGTCACCATTGTGTAGATCGCCCGGAGGACACGGTGGAGCATACGGTGGAGGTCTGTCCAGCTTGGGCAGAGCACCGCCGCGTCCTCACGGCGGCGATCGGCGGCGGCGATCTCTCGCGTCCGGCCCTGATCCAGGCCATGGTAAGGAGCGAGAGTACATGGGAAGCCGTTGCCTCCTTCTGCGAAGCAGTAATGCTAGCGAAGGAGGAGGCGGAGCGCGTGAGGGAGAGGCAATCTTGGCGCCCTCGCGCCCCTAGTCGCCGCAGGAGACGCCCTGGGCGTCGGGAATCAATAGCCGATTCCCGGCCACCGTAGGCGCGGGCTTGCGGACGGCGAGCAATGGGCAGCTCGCCGTCCGGTAAGGACCAGGCCCGGGTCGACGGCGCGTCGTGTTCCACGCGCGCCTCAAAGAGATGTCAGCACTAACTGACGGGGTCAACCAGGACCGAAGCCTGCCGGGGTCGCGGGTTGTTCGAAAGAGATACCGTGGCCCCTGGCACAGGCAACTGAAGGAACACGGGTGGGTTTTAGTCAGTAAAAGTCTGACACGCCCTCTCGCTCCGCCCAGAGCGGGAGAAGTTATTTGATGATTTCCCACCCAAAAAAAAAAAAAAAAAAGGGGAGCCGCTGTCGTACCACGTTCAAGACTAACTGCTATATTCGGCCAAAATCCTGATGATATTGAAGCTGCTGAACCACTAATACAGTGACCACTTCTGATAATGGCTATCCTGTACCGTAACGCTTATTTAAGTGGGATTCAAATTCTTAAGCATGATAGATTTTATACAATACACACAATCAAAATGAAACAATGTTGAAGCTGTACCTGTATAACCGGTTCATTGGCGAGTCTCATGATCATGAAACAAAGTGCTGTTGCAGTCGTATCGTGACCCTGGAATACAAACATATCGTGTTTAAAATTGATGGTATGTTAATTAAAAGGATCAAGTTTTTGAAATGTCCTTAGATTTTGACCGAGTAAAGGACGGTGTTTTTCAAAGGAACTACTGATCCAAAAGTTCTCAGTAGTTCCTTCAAAGGAGTTCCTTACTGAGACTAGATAGTTCCCTTAGCAGATGCCAAGGGAACTATCCAAAAAAGAGGGATCCAAAAATTCTCAGTAGTTCCTTCAAAGGGACTACTAAAGGAAGTAGTGAGCACAAAGGCAATCTAAGGGCATAAAAACGTGGGAGGCGGTCACCTCCTTCTGCGAAGCAGTCATGCTAGCGAAGGAGGTGGCGGAACGGCTGAGGGAGAGAGCCTCACGTCCCAGCCGCCGCGGGAGACGCTCCGGGCGTCGGGAGCCGCGTGACGACTCCCGGCCACCGTAGGCGCGGGCCTGCGGACGGAGAGTAATGGGTAGCTCACCGTCCGATCAGGACCAGGCCCGTGCCGGACGGCGCGTACGTGTTCCACGCGCGCCTCAAAGAGATGTCACCATAAAGGAAGGGGCCTGCCAGGGCCGAAGCCTGCCGGGGGTGCGGGATTGTCCGAAAGGGTTACCGCTACCCCGGAACATAAAGGGCTAAGGAAGGAACACGGATGGGTTTTAGTCAGTAAGAGTCTGACACTCCCTTCCACTCCACCCAGAGCGGGAGGGGTCATTTGATGATTTCTCATCCATAAAAAAAGGGCATAAAAACGTGACATACAGGTTTGCAGGACATTGACGCACAAACTGTAACCACGAATTTAGTACATGTTTCTAGAACCCCTAGTGTACAAATTAATCGGCGGTTATCAAAATAAAATTTTCTGTTTTATAGAAAAGTACAGTACACCTACGCGGTCAAAATATATGAAACAGCAAATTTTTTTTTTAAATAATCGGTTAAAATTTTCAGCGCAGGTTTAGAATTATGTACTGAATCCATGGTAACAGCTTGCGCATCGATGTCCCCGCCACCCTGTATATATAAAGTTAATTAGTAACGTAGCATTAATTTACTTACTTCAAACATAAACGTGTCGACTTCTTCTGTGATTCCTTTTTCATCGATATTTCCTTTTTCTTCTTCATCTAGTAACAAGTCCAGCATGGCTAGCTTAGCCTTCTTACCATAGAAATTATCTTCACCATCATAAATGTATTCAGTTATATTATTATTTTTCCTATATTCCCTTCTATCCTGAATTATTTGTGTAGTGAATTTCTTCAAAGTTTTTAATGCTTCGTTCTGAATCTTAGCAGTTCCACTAAATTGGAACAACGCATCTGAGTATAACCAAATCCTCGTAACTCGGTGTAACACGGTCAACGCCAATGTGTGTAATGGCTTAAAGTATTTGTTAGCTAATGAATCTTCGCCTTCTCGAGTCGTGGCTCCCATTGCAGTTTCTAAAACGAAGAAAATACGTTACTTTTTGGTCTCAGACAATTGTACGTAATTAGAATCTAAAGAGCCAATTAATATCGTTATCGCTGTCTTGCTGAACAACTATAGGGACCCGTCCAGCTTTGCACTTGTCTCTACTCGCAGAAGTGACAGTTTTGCTTTATTTTTGTACATTATATATTCATTTAATATATAATGCTTTAGTTTTATATATTAAATGAATGTCTGTTAGATTTTCGAGTTTTGGTGCTCAGCCGGGCGTATCCTATAGCGCGCTTATATTTAGGCATTCATTTAGAGTTCGCCTAGTGTGAGTGAAAACGGGATTAGTTCATCATAGTAGTTTATAGTTGAACAAAATCTTTGAAACATACAAGGTGTATCTTACCACAAATAACGCCAAGTGTAGCCTTGCTGATAAGTGGGAACAGATCAGATTGGTCCTTGTCTACCTCTTTTTCAACAGTGTTCACTAGTTCCTGGGAATATTCACAGAAAGTGGCGAAGAACCGCTTCAAGATTAGAAAGTGGAACGCAGGAGTCAACATTTTACGGCGATGTTGCCACTTTTCACCTGAAAAAATGTTAAAAGATTTTGGTGCTTATTTTTGAATTACTAAGAAATACACACATACATACAACAAGAAAGTTACAAGAAATAATATCTTGGTACAGTTGGTCTCATGTCAGTGGCACCTTACACTTCGATCTTGAGATGCCATATTGTAGTAGGTATGGTGTTGCAATAGAATAAGCCCACGTTCGCGCACGTAAAAATATCGCGTCGGGATTTTATCGCGCACTGTATTTTCTACTCTCGTTATTGGGATACATCCCAGTACGTCAAAAAAACACACTGTTGGATTTTGAACTCTCGACGCTAAGCAGTGCGTTGAAAATCTATTGCGCGAAAAAAAATCCGCGGGAAAAACGCCCGTGCCTACCTGGGCTTAGGGGTCAGCTATACTGGTTTTGTTAGCACTGACGTTTGCCCTACCCTATCTACATAGTGTGAAATCTGTTTCAATCAAACTTTGTAACAATGTTTCCATTAATTTATTAATACAACATATTTATAAAAAAAAACTACCTGTACTCGTCAAAAGTCCTTCACGTAGCCACGGAAACAAGAATGTGTAGGGGTAACTTTTGTCTAGATACCGTGTAGACGACAAAATTACCTGAAAATAAATGTTTTGCAAAACTTATTCATTTGGACAGCACACTCGCGAGAATAAAAAGATTTTATGGGCCGAAGACATTACCTTGTGGTACTCCTAAACTACAATATTTTTATAGAAAGATTATCATCATCATTATAGTCCAATGCTTTGTACAGTTCCAATCAAGGTTAAATAAAATAAAATAAATACCAAGCATCACCAAAAAGACCAATCCTGGACTGCCTGCATCCAGCAGATTCCCTCGATCTTCACTCGAAAATATCTCGCGGAGATTTGTGAGAATTGTAACATATTTCGTGGACAATAAGTATCACTTGTGCTTACCTCAATATCCTCTGGTTTATACACATACACTGCCCGGTAGTTAAAACCACGTAATTTCCATAAGTTACCAAAGCGTTTGCGCCATTCTATTTGACAGTAGAACATTTGCACTGAAAAAAATAAGGTTTTTAAGCTCGTCTCAAGACGTAGCACTAAGGAAAAAACAAAACGACTGACTTCTTTTTCTTTTTTTGTAAAAACATGATTTCAAAATTATAAACGTAGAACCTCTCAACTGTGGGAAAATTAAAATTTGATTTATAACAATAGAAAAAGTAATTATGTCTCATTAGTCACAGTTGAGCTCAGGTATAAACAGAGAGCGATCATACAATGATACTCTTTTGTTTATAATGAATGCACTCAAACTGCACGGTTTATCTCACTGCCGAAGGTCAGGGCAAGACAAGATCATAGAACTGTAGAACTAATTTAATGAATAGAATTCTGTGGAGATTCGCGACAGGGCGAATATGCACAGACATGATAATCTATACTAATCAGTGACGGATTAAGACTACTTGATGCCCTAAGCAATCCACGCCTGTGGGCCCCCCTATCCGTATGTCAACTAGAATCGGTCTTTAAACCTTTACCGCCTAAAAACATTAGTTTTTTGTAAAATAAGATGATGAGATGTACCGTTTATTTTCGTTGGATCCCACTTCTGAATCTCATTTTTTAGGTATTAACAATGGATCCCGTTTGCTATTTCCGTTGAATCCCATGTTATAACAACATGTGTACATTTCAGAAGAAAAGTGATTTACCTTTATCAAACACTAGCTTCTGCCCGCGACTTCGTTCGCGTGGAAGTCGCAAGACACCACAATATTGTAAAGTAACAGCCGCATTTTATAAAACATCCCTGTACACTTGTACGTTTGTAGTTTTGGTCTCAGCAGCCAAAATATATAGAGAGTTAGGACTGGTGACGCGGTAGCAAGCGACATATACTTACTTAAACTTATAAACTAAACTGATAAATTTTTGTTTAATAACGTGTTATTTAACAAGCAATTCATTTTTTATTCATTTTATTTCATAAAACAACGTTTGGAATTAAAACGTTTTACATACCTATTGACTTGTCATTACGCAATCTCCTAAAAATGAAACTCATTCCTTCATCGACTTGCGCTAATACCAAAAAAAAAGATTATTTTTAGTGGGCTACCCGGAACCGAACTAGTTAGATTAGGTTAATTATTAAAAAAAAAACAATGTTAGGTTAGGTTAAAACTGTCACCCCTACGCACGAGCCGAGCGAGCGAAGCGAGCGGTGCCACGGCAGCGGCCGGCGAGTGCCAGAAACGACTAGATTATATGTATAGAAAATGAGTTGTTTGTGAAATAAATAGTATACGAAACGTTGGTTGTAAACTAAAAATTTGTCAACGGAGTTTTGGTGAAACATTAGTGAACCCCTCATTTTATTATAAACAATTTTGTTGTTGAAAGTACCCGCATTCAGATTTTTTTAAGCATTCGGGATCCAACGGAAATACATAATAATGTTTTGCGGGATCCAACGCCAAAAATATTAAACTGGGATTCAAAAGCGGGATCCAACGAAAATAAATCGCCAGGCGGGGGGCCCGCGGGAAGGGGTGGTTTGTGATTGGCTGATCGCAATTCCGGAACATTCGAATTGCCGAATGCACTAGCGGGCAGCAAGTGGGCAAGCGGGAGCGGGTTTATGACTAGGTCGGACTCTATGTCAACTTAAAACGCGCGAATTTTCAAATTAGTCCTAGAAACTTTTTTTGGTGTGGTTTTTGGTGACGTGAGAGAGAGACGTGATGCCCTAAGGACGGATTTTTTTTGTGATTCTTCTGGTGCCCCCCCAGACGTGATGCCCTAGGCAATTGCTTAATTTGATTAAGGGTTAATCCGTCACTGATACTAATAATAAAGCTAAAGAGTTTTTCTTGTTTGTTTGAAAGCGCTAATCTCTGGAACTACCAGCCAGATTTAAAAATTATTTTTGCATTACAATTCTTGAGGAAGGTTATTTAACATCACGCTGGGACTCTTAGGAGCCGAGCAAATAGATGGAAAGAACGCTAAGAGAAAACGAAGTATTAGTTCGTGTGGCTCAGACTAAATAAAAAAGTCAAGACAGCGCTGCGAACAAGTCAGTGAAGCATGCCAAAACTATACCTCCGGTCTGTGCATACACGCTCACACGCACACATTTACAACCATTTACAATCAAACTACACCTCACTAACTGCACACATGTTTACGAAACCGGCTTCACTTTGCTGTTGACAGCCCTCTGTCTTGGTTTTTTATTTGGTCTGAGGTGGGTGGTTGATGAGTTGTGTGACGGAGTTGGATGGGGGGAACATGGAATTTTACGCGGACGAAGTCTCGGGCAGACGTTAGTATATGATGTAGGCGCCTCAGCCTTATACCATATGTTATAAATTTATCATGTACATGTTATATATGTATAACATTATTTTCATATAATATACCTAATTGTCTTATTGCAGGGAGAATGGATGTGGATTGCTCGTTCATGGAGCATTGGACAAAACTACATGTGCGAGTAGTGCGGTCCTAATCCAATATTTATATTTATACTAGCTGCGCCCCGCGGTTTCACCCGCATAAGTCTTGATCCCGTGGGAATATCGGGATAAAAACTATCCTATGTCCTTTCTCAAGTTCCAAACTATGTCTGTACCAAATTTCACACAAATCGGTTCAGTAGTTTAGGCGTGAAGAAAAGACAGACAGACAGACAGACAGAGTTACTTTCGCATTTATAATATTAGTTTGGATTGTTGTGTCTATTTTAGATTAGTTTCAGTTATTAAGTACTAACATAGGTTAAATAAATATTGTTACTAATACAGTGGAACTTGTTGTTTGATAAATATAAGTTTTGTGTTCTAATTATATCATGGTTTGATTGTCACTAATTGTCCATAAGCCATAGTAACTCAATTTCGGGCACAAAAACAACAACATGCACCCTGACAACAACACAACATCCAGCAATAAATAAAGTTCAGCTTTGTAGAACTGATATTTTTCTAAATATTGATGTAAACTTTGGAGAGTGCGCGCAGGAGCTACACCTCCCGACCCCACCATCTACCTTTTACTACCGGACTTCCAGATGTACTGCGAGCATAGCATCCGTACTTAGTTGATATCCCGAAAAATCTTAATCAGCGCTTCTCCTCCACATTTATTATGCTCACAGCCAAATGTGGAACTCTCACTAGCGTCTGTGTTCACACAACGAACCAGCTTTCACACTAAGTGTGAACAGGTATTTTTAGACACATTCGTTACATCGAAGACCACATCCATCGCTTTCCATAAAGGCTTCCGCAGATAGGTCCGACGAGACAGTGCGACGGGATTCTGGTTGAACAATTTCCATGAAGTTTTCATAGAAATTGTTCTACAAGAGTCGCGTCGCGCCAGTCTGTGGGAGCCTTAACGCGAAATCTCGCAGACTCATTTGTAAAAGAAAAAAAAACCATTTAATAGCCACGCTTACGCTTATCGCATCGCTTATATATTGTATTCAAATTTCAGTAATACCGACTGTAGACTTGTTTTTGATCAAGTTGTTTTTTTATCCTTGTCTGACTTACTATTGTTCTATTGTTGTCACTAGAAATATAATTAAGTATTACATTGTGTATGAAATTGGCGTTTTAGGAAAATCAAAACGAAAAAAGAAATGAATTGACATCAAATATTCCTTTAAAGTGCTTTATTGATTTAATTTCACTGTTTTAAATGTAGTCAATGTTCAATGTTTCAATAACTTTAAAATACAACACTTTTTCATGTGCTTCTCGACTGTAACAATCTATCAGTATTAATGTTATGCGCACTTCATTATTTGGTAATACCACCCTTGGACTCCACGAGACACGCTTGGCCTAATGTGGAGTTCATAAGTTTTTTTTATGTAAACCTAGGAATTAATGTAGAGCACTGTTTTCGGTAAATAAACATTGTTTTGTTCTTATTCTTCGATATTTTATCAATCAAAGTATGTACCATTGTTATCTCTGCACTTTCGCCATTGTAAAGGTAGTTCATTGATTCATTTGCTGAAAATATTATGGGATCGAGGGTCAATAAAATCTTTGCAAGGCGGTGTTGTGACTGCCTTATTGGAATTGATGTTTTTTCTTTGCAAGAAATTGTCCAAATTCCGGAAAAAATAGTGTCTGTTATTGTGACGGTTGAGTAACGTAACGCAGCACTCGACACGTGTTTGTTGGTGTGCTTCAATCACTTTGTAACCTTATTATTTTGATTTAAAAAAGTGTCCATGGAGTTTCTTGCCTGTTTTCTCCATAGGTACCTACGCTTTGGAATGGGCAACTAGCTTCATCTTTCTGACTAACCGACCCCTTGACAATTCAAAAGTGCCTGTAGGTAATTGGTTTAATTGAAATAAATGCTTTGAGTTTGAGTTTGACTTTATGCGGTACCCATTTTTCGAGATTTTTTACTTTTCCAATTTATTTCAAGTGAATTAAAATTGTTTTATCACTCACACTGAAACCTGTCACTAACTCTGACGTGGTTTGTGACGGATCCGCTTCCACGATCACTTTTAATTTTTCATTGTCAACTATGGGTCTCCGGCCGTTTGTTCTGTACGTCTACATTTTCAGAACAAAAACGTTGGAATCAAAAACGTACCGTGTTTTCTTTTACAGTAGCTTCCCCACATAATTAATCCTTCGAGCTGTTTCTGCAGCGCTGGTGCCACAGTGGAACTCGTATTCGTAAATAAAGCGATACTTTAAGTTTTCCATATTGTGAACAGAACGATGTCAAAGAAAAATCAAATGGCGAAAACAAGTGAATCACTAAATTTGAAATACAAATAAAAAACAAGCCTACCTAAATTAGAAATTTTGAATTTGGATTGCCTAACCAAACACCTGAAGGCCAATCCTCGTAATTAAAAACGTTGAAAATCTAGTCACAATCTCATCTCAGCGATATCAATGTCATAAACTTGTCAAAAATGTAGGGAAATCAGAGGTATTTTGATAGTTTGATGTGAACATTCCTAACAATACGGGAATTGCCCCTCAGATATTGGTTGAAGTTGGGAGATCATGGTTGGTTGATATTTGAGATCAAGAGCCAGTTCGACAAAACGCCAATTGCATATTATATTATTAAAAGCCTGTGATGTCCCACTGCAGGGCAAAGGCCTCCCTACTTTCTATCCACTTCTTTCTGTTTAAAGCTCCTAAGGACCAGTTCTTGTTGTGGAAGTTCAGCTCATCCCGCCATTTCCGGCTGGGCCTGCCGCGATGTCGCTTGCCATTAAGATGGGTCCCCCATTGAGTCGTAAGTTTTAGCCTATTGGTCGTCTAACATGCGGCAGATGTGTCCAGCCCAATTCCATTTTAGCGTGGCAGCTTTCCAAGTGACATCAGTCATCTTTTTTACGGAATGGATGGTCGTATTCCTAACCCGGTCTGTGAGTTTGATACCCAGAATACTCTGTTCATAGCCCTCTGGCAAACCTCGAGCGTGGACCTCTGCTGATTGTCAGAGACCATGTTTGTGCACCATAATATGTGAGGATGGGAAGTATGCATACGTCAATGAGTCTCCTTTTTAGGGACAGAGGAAGATCCCTTCATTAGATCTGTCATGGCCTAATAGCTCTTCCAGGCATTTTCAGTGAGGTGGCGGGATGGCTGAGGGAGAGAGCCTCACGTCTTAGCCGCCGCGGGAGACGCTCCCGGCCACCGTAGGCGCGGGCCTGCGGTCGGAAAGTAATGGGTAGCTCAACGTCCGATCTGGACCAGGCCCATGCCGGACAGCGCGTACGTGTTCCACGCGCGCCTCAAAGAGATGTCAACAAAAAGGAAGGGCCAGGGCCGAAGCCTGCCGGGAGTGCGGGATTGTCCAAAAGGGTTACCGCTACCCCGGAACATAAAGGGCTAAGGAAGGAACACAGATGGGTTTTAGTCAGTAAGAGTCTGACACTCCCTTCCGCTCCACCCAGAGCGGGAGGGGTCATTTGATGATTTCCCAACCATAAAAAAGGCATTTTCAGTGCGTCTTGCAACCTCTTTGTTTTGTCTTGCCTGGAAAGAGACTATTTGACCAAGACAGATATACTCATTGACGTATTCAACTTCACAACACACAGCCACAGTGATCCTGCGATGCGGGCTGTTTGTCATCAACTTGATGTCAATTTCATATGTAAGGACTATATTTGCACCGGTATTGCCTATTTCCATTAGAACGACAGAGATAATACCTACTATATTAACGCATCTATTATCCGTGCTATTATTTGACTCACAACGCAAATCCGTAGACTATAATTATGTTACCTATTTCCATTTTTATGAAAACTCAGTTATCATTGCGATAATATTAACTACCATACAAGAAAATAAAATGCACTCACCAGGGGTAATAAATATGTCGAGAATATTTCCGATTAAAAACGTTTCCTTCGGTCCTTTAATTTTATAAATTAATCTACTCCCATGGTTGTATTGGAAATACAAATGTGAGCCTAAAACTAAAATGCAGAATAAAAGCAAAAGTATTAGAAACATTGTTAACATGGTATTATCCCGACGGTCGTGAAAATACTGATTGCTGATTAGCAATAGCTTTACATTTATCAGTACCGCTTAGGGTGCGCTTACACGAGCGACAATGATAAATTATATTTACAAATACATATACGATGATTTTTTTACCGGTTCCAAATTTTTACAGGGTGTTCTACTTGTGAATATGAACTACTTTCACTATGGGACCAACCCTGAAATCACGAAAAAAAAAATCAAATACATTTCGGTCAAGTAGGTATTGAACTCTGACAGTTTCTTTTAAAGTCCAGACATAATCTTGGTCAGGCCATATGAGGACCATGCAGGTTAATGTCTGAGATGATTTCTTGAGGAAAGAACAATACAGATTTGAGTGTACCTGTCCAGTCAATGCACGCATTTTGTCAGTAATTGTAGCTCAACTCAGTAACTAAAGGAGCTCAACGACCAAATCGTTAAATACAGACGCCAGCACGTCAACCTACCCGAAACTGTCAGATTTTCCCAATCAACTTTGAACCTTATGCTTTAGTGATAAAGTTGAAAATCTATTAAAGAAATTTGACAGATTGTAGTAGGTTGATGTGCTGGCGTCTGTACATAAATAACAACAATAATAAAATATGAAAGACGTCCATTTCGACCGGTTCTATGCTTCCCGCATCCAGCGGATTCCCGCAGATTATATAAAACATTATGATTCTTGGCAATGTTGATTAAATATGTAACTAAGTAGTCAAATAAAAGCCCTCTTCCTCTCTCCTACTTTTCCTGTACCCGACAGGATCCACAATGATCATATTCTGTAAAATCTAACACCCAAGTTCACATGTGGAAGCAATAAATATATTGACAGTTGAGTATTAATATGTCGTCATGACAACAAACAATTTACTGAGCGGTAACAAGCAACTTTAACAAACTATGTAATCAATTTAACATCCAAACTAATATTATAAATGCGAAAGTAACTCTGTCTGTCTGTCTGTCTTTTCTTCACGCCTAAACTACTAAACCGATTTCGATGAAATTTGGTATAGAGATAGTTTGAGTACCGGGAAAGGACATAGGATAGTTTTTATCCCGATATTCCCACGGGATCGAAACTTACGCGGGTGAAACCGCGGGGCGCAGCTAGTCTAAATCTAAATCTAAACTAATATTATAAATGCGAAAGTAACTCTGTCTGACTGTTTGTCTTTTCTTCACGCCTAAACTACTGAACCGATTTCGATGAAATTTGGTATAGAGATAGTTTGAGTCCCAGGAAAGGACATAGGATAGTTTTTATCCCGATATTCCCACGGGATCGAAACTTACGCGGGTGAAACCGCGGGGCGCAGCTAGTAATATTATAATGTAACATGGAGCACTTAGGCAATTATTACTGCAGCTGTAACCTACACTGTCCTACCATACCTATTAACACTGTAATTTGAAAACATTGTAAAAGCCAATTATTTTTAAAAGAATAACCGTGGAGTTTATTGTCGGATCTTCTCCATAGGAAACGACCAATTGGAACCGTGCACCTAGCTTCTGACGTTTCATAAATGCCCATGTAGGTTTGTGTGAAATAATATATTTTGATTTTGATTCTTGGTGAAAAATTGCTTGCGTGAGCGCAGCTTTAGGTGATGCGCAAAATTCATATTACGAATTCGTCACGTCTCACGTCTGTCAGTACTCGGTAGAATGCGTTCGACTTTACCTACCTGCTTATATTTTTGTGATTCGTAAGCATTTTTTTCTCCATTTTGTGTCAAGGCATTCTTTGTATATAAACATACCTACAATCTTAGTCCTCGATATGACTTTAAACTGTCGTGCATTTAGTATTGAACTAAATGTAGAACGCCACCTGTAGGCTATGGGATAAATACACCCAAATAGGCTCGGATGGAACAGTCGATATTAGTGCAGGATATCAACTCAGGGCGGCGGCTGATGAACATCTAGCACGTCAAAGGCGGAGCCCACAGACCCAGTCAGGCGGTCCACTGTACACCCACCAACTCGCACTAGACAAGCGCGGTGGGTTAATTTGTCTAACCCCCTACTCTCTCATGAGAGAGTAGGGAGGCCTTTGCCCTGCAGTGGGACGTCACAGGCTAATAATAAAATAACAATATTTTATTCACGAAGAGAAGAGAGTTTAGATAGTGTTTATATGGGAAAAACTGGACCAGTGCGAGTAGGAGTTGCGCTGAGGGTCCAGTAGATTCGGAGTAAATTGGCTGTGACTGACAGACAGACACACGTGTGATCCTGTAAGGATTCCGTTTATTTCATTCAGACGTACGGAACTCTAAATAGGTATTTATTTTTACATAGTAAAGTAGGTACAAAAAAAAATTGAACGATAATAGATATGATTACAGGCGCCTGTAACTTTGGCGCGCAATAGGAGAGGCCTATGTCCAACAGTGGACCGCTGTAGGCTGATGATGATGATGTATGATGATGGGGCTCCCTTTTCCGCACTAAGGCTCAAATCACACCGAGATGGCAGCGAAGCGGCGAGCAGTTTCAGTGTCATATAATTTTAAACTTTATCTTCATTACTATAATACATAGTATCGCTTGAGAAACTTGAGTCGTCGGAGTGCACGCGGCGCTGCGGGCGGCCGCGCGACCTTTCAAGTTTCTCAAGCAATACTATGTATTATAGTAATACGGATAAAGTTTAAAATTATACGACACTGAAACTGCTCGCCTCTTCGCTTCCATCTCGGTGTGATTTGAGCCTTAGACTCCCATTTGGTCCGTTGTGCGTGGTAACGATGATGTATGTAACTATAATAAAAATAACTATACTAAAAATAACATAGGTTCCAAGTTCCAATGATATGAAACAGATAATATGTGAAAGGTCAATAACTGCTTAGAAACTGACGAAAAATAAATCGCATAATATTTACTGATGAATGACGAATATTAGGTATACACTATCATAATGAGTTCATAGTGCAAACTGTCGGAAAGAGATAGCACAAGGCTGCCATACACGGAGAGTTCTACGTATTAGATCTGACGATGAACTGTCTGTCTGTGCATTCAGGCGTACGCAAGTACGCTGTCAGGGCCAGTGGCGTGCATTGATTTTCAGAATAGGTAGGCACTAGGCCGGGTGTAGTCTAGGCAAACGCGACCACTAATCAGAAAAAAAAGTGGGGTAAAAGTGTGGTTATTTGAGTAGGCATGCCTACTTAAGGGTGATAAATTGCGAAGGTCGAACGTCATGGTATTACGCGTGAGACGTACGTATTTTTAATTTTGTCGTATTAACTTGAACGAGTAAAGACCAATGACAATGTGCGAATAGTACGGGAGCCGAGTAGGCCGTCCGGCGACTGCCTACTGCCGCGCGTGTTTGTATGAAGATTTTGTTTTTTGTTAGGTATGATAATTTAGTGAGTTTCTTAATTGTGGGGCACACACAATAAAATGTAATTGACAGGCTTATGTTGATATATCTAGGTAGGCACTGCTTATATGCCTATATGCAATGCACGTCACTGGTCAGGGCCTATTCGATAGATGAGAAGAAAAAAAAAAAACACCGAAAAAAATACAAAAATAAATAAAATTTATTTAAAAAACTACAATTTTCCTGACTCTATCATTTCTTTGATACGGTACTTCTGTATCTTGCCGGATGCTGTCTTAGGGAACTCGTCGATAATCTTTAGAACCCTGGGGATCTTGAACCGGGCGATGTGACCGTCGCAGTGACGTCTGACCTCATCCACGGACACGGTGACACCTTCACGGACTCGCAACACTGCACACAACTCTTCGCCTAATCTCTCATCTGATACTCCAACGACCTGATTCGAAAAAAAAAAAACAAATTCAGGATTAGGGGTCCTACCACCGCTCCTTAAAGCGTGGGTTAGAGATTGAGCTATACAGGGTGTCCCTGGAAGTATGGATCAAATCGAATAGGGGCGTGGGCAAGGTCATTACCAAACGTTTTAGCACAAAAAAAAAAATAAAAAAAAATGAAGAGAAATCGAATCGTTTTAAAAATATCTTTAAAAAAAAACTATCAGGGCTATCAATTTTTTTTTAGATAGCCCTGATAGTATTTTATGATTATTTTCTTTGAGCACTATGCAGTGATTGAAAAAAAATATAAAATCGGTCATAACTTTTGAACCGTAAAAAAATTTACTGACATTCTCAGGGTTAAAAAGTTTGGAAATGACCTTGCCCACGCCCCTATTCGATTTGATCCATACTTCCAGGGACACCCTGTATAGGATGTATAACTTCATCTCAGTCCCACACTGAAGTAAGATTAAAACAATACCGCTAAAAGAGGTGGTGGCAGGCCCCCTGTACCTTCGCAGGTATTACTCCAGTATCATCACCTCTTTCGCCTTGTCAAACAAACTATACCTTTTTTTTTATTTTCTGGGTGAAACCTTCATAAGTGTCGATCACGTGGGAATATCGGGATAAAAAGAAGCCTATATATTAATCCAGGCTGTCAGCTACCTCCATACAAAATTTTATCAAAATTGGTCCAGCCGTTTGAGCGTGAAGAAGTAACAAACATATAAACACAAACTTTCGCCTTTATAATATTAGTGTGATGGATTAGCAATATTCATCAAAATGATGCAGATGGTGATCGATAGCGTGTTACGCAATTAGGGTGCTGCTCTTTTTTTCGTCGGTTAAAAAACTGTTTTTTTTTTCTAGTGTGCGCAATGTCTTATAATGTTTACACTGCTGAGACACAGGCCTCCAATCTGTGAGATGTCACTGCACTACAGTCATGGACTTTGTAAGTATTCCTTGTACTTACTAATTCCATGTATCGCTGTCTTTTCGAACGATTCAATTATTTTCTTACTTGACAGTCCTCGATATCAGGATGTGTGATCAGCAAGTCTTCGATCTCTTTAGGAGCAATATTCTCTCCCCCTCTAACGATGATATCCTTCAGTCTGCCCACGATGCGCCCGTATCCATCTTCACTTATCGTGAACTTGTCTCTAAAATGAATAATAATTATATAATGTTATGTTTACTCATTAGAATTTTAATGTGAGAAGTCAAAAACCATTGTGCAGACTAAAAACTCAGGTAGATAATTTTTTTCAAAAGAAAAATTCACCAAAATTAAATGAATATTCAAGCCAGGGATGATTGTAATGAAATTAAAGTGTAGGTATATCAAGGGTAAATATCTTTATACCTTTTACCGAATCACCTCATTAGCTAACATAACGTAAGTGGCAAAATAAAATATTAGGTCAAAGAACCAACAATTTTTATTTATTGACATCCTGTTTGCATTAACAAGAATCATCAGGCATCTGGGAGCAGAAAACAAGATCCCAGACAAGAAGACGCATCTTACAATAAAGAACCTAGTTTTAGGGTTGTAACTTGTTTTGACTGCCTCGTTGGCTGTAAAATCTTTACGTGGCGTCCAAGTCTTTTCCCCGGTGGGGAAAATTGGTTTTCCTTTAGGGAATTTTTAGCATGACTCAACTTTCTATATGCAATCTCCGAAGAGGTAACATTACGTAGATTACAGGTATAATACGAGGAAATTCAAGAAACCTTAACTTTTAATTCCGATCCAGTCTGTCCCTTGCTGCCCTCTCCCAGCAACGCTCTAAGCCGAGGTCCGTACCCCATAGGACTGCCCTTTTTTTATGGATGGGAAGTCATCTAACGACCCCTCCCGCTCTGGGTGGAGCGGAACGGAGTATCAGACTCTTACTGACTAAAACCCATCCATGTTCCTTCCTTAGCCCTTTATGTACCGGGGTAGCGGTAACCCTTTCGGACAATCCCGCACCCCCGGCAGGCTTCGGCCCTGACAGGCCCCTTCCTTTATGCTGACATCTCTTTAAGGCACGCGTGGAACACGTACGCGCCGTCCGGCATGGGCCTGGTCCTGATCGGACGGTGAGCTACCCATTACTCTCCGTCCGCAGGCCCGCGCCTACGGTGGCCTGGAGTCGTCACGCGGCTCCCGACGTCCGGAGCGTCCCCCGCGGCGGCTGGGACGTGAGGCTCTCTCCCTCAGCCATTCCGCCACCTCCTTCGCTAGCATGACTGCTTCGCAGAAGGAGGTGACTGCCCCCAATAGGACTGCGTTTATTTTCGTTAGATCCCACTTTTGAATCCCATTTTTTAGGTATTAACGATGGATCCCGTTTGCTATTTCCGTTGAATCCCATATTATAACAACATGTGTACATTTCAGAAGAAAAGTGATTTACCTTTATCAAACACTAAAAAAAGATTATTTTTAGTGGGTTACCCGGAACTGAACTAGTTAGATTAGGTTAATTATTAAAAAAAAAAAAACAATGTTAGGTTAGGGTAGGTTAAAACTGCGACCCCTACGCACGAGCCGAGCGAGCGAAGCGAGCGGTGCCGCGGCAGCGGCCGGCGAGTGCCAGAAACGACTAGATTATATAGAAAATGAGTTTTTTGTGAAATAAATAGTATACGAAACGTTGGTTGTAAATTAAAAATTTCAATGGAGTTTTGGTGAAACATTAGTGAACCCCTCATTTTATTATAAACAATTTTGTTGTTGAAAGTTGCATTCAGATTTTTTTAAGCATTCGGTATCCAACGGAAATACTTTTCGGGATTCAACGACAATAAAACGTAATTATCTTGCATTTTTTAAATTCGGGATCCAACGGAAATACATAATAATGTTTTGCGGGATCCAACGCCAAAAATATTAAAATGGGATTCAAAAGCGGGATCCAACGGAAATAAATCATAGGACTGCCCTTAGCCTTCATTTATTGAGGCATCCACAGGCAAGCCCGGTTAAGCAGACGACAACCTCATAGGTGGAACTGCGAGATGCCATTTATAAAAAATAAAACCTTACCCAGTCTTCAACCAGCCGTCTTCGCTAATGGCCTGCTTGGTCTTCTCCGGGTCGTCCCAGTAGCCGATCATGTTGTTATAGCCGCGCACCACCAGCTCGCCGGGACTTCCGAACGGCACCATGTCACCGTTCTCATCTACTACCTAAGGAAATAATATATTATTACTTTTAATTCTTCATCTATTTTGTAAAGGTATTCGTTCATAGAGCAGCTCATGCCGTAGTAAATGTATTAGTATTTTGTCATATCACTAGATACTTTTAGTAAAAAGACGTAATAAACAAGAATATTCCCCCTTTGTACAGTTTTTTACTTATGCATAAAGTTTTAATAAATAAATAAATATTCGACATCTACCGGGATTTCGTGATATCCCATAAGTCAGTCAGCAATGTGCTAGCGCAGTGTGACTTGTGATTGCCTGGTGTGCGCCATGATGGGACCAAACGCATACGCATATCCGAGAACCCACCCTAAGCCACAGAATAACTAATATAAATAGTACTAACATACCTAAGCCTATAAATTCCGTTTATCCTGGGGTGGAATCTCGGACATACGCTTCCGCGTACCCACCTTAGGGTGGATTTTTTGGGGTGGATAAACGGAATAACTGGCCATGACAAGCATTTATGTATACAAGATTATATTAAATTAGCTAGCAAAATTCGTCAGACGTAATGGCTGACGAGTAGGGGTTGTAACAGGTAAAATCACATATCTGTTACGCCTGTTCCTGTTCCACGTAAAAGTTCCAAAAACCTGTTACAAAATAACAGGCTGTTATTTCATACTATGTGGGAACAAACTATTGTGTGTTCTATTACCACAGTTGCGCAGTTATAAACCTTTAACCTGTTTACTGTAACAGCTGTTCTTAGGTGGTACATGTAAAGTAGCAGGGAAAACAAAACAGTATCATGAATCATACGCGTAGGTACTTCTCTTTCTAACTAAGGCGTTACACCTATGCGAAAAAAGGAAAGAGCTTGTGACGAAGGATGTGACAGGTTGTCACAGTGTAATAGTAACATTTTTTATCTTATTCTAACTAAGGTAACTGTCATAAGCATAAATAGAGAAAAGCTTGTGACTGGATGGATTCTGTTATCTTGTCATGGATCAGAAGCTGTTTTTTCAGTTGGTTTGTCACAGTTGTCTGTTATCTGTCATCTTGTGATACCTTTTTTATTTAGCTGTTAAGATATACAGGTAACGTAGGTATATACTGTATACGCCTCACTCCCACTGACAAGTATGAGTACCTATCTAAACATATCACGTCTACGGAGTTCCCTATCTAATTTAATTTTACTCTCTATAGTCATTGCATGCATAATTTTTTTTTATGTAAGAGATAAAACAAGTAGAAGATACGTAACCTTGATAGTCAATTACAAGATGTTACTTTGTATCACAAAGCAATCGCCGAGCGAAATCGATTAGCACTGATTATACATCATTAAATTAATGCCGCATAAATGCGTCCGTTAAGTATTCTATGGTGCATTTTATAGCAAAAATCAATCATGATAATTGTATTTCATTCGCCGATTATCTGTTAAGGTGAGTATACACTAGAGCATTTTCTCGAGCATTTATGCCATACCATGTAATGTAACGTTCTTACGAATGGTACAATACAGGGAAAAGCTAAGTTACAATAGCTTAATGTAACTTGCTCGTCGCCTTTACAAAATATTGCTTTTCCCGATACAGGGACGTTAATTGTTGAGGAGTTCTCCTGGTATCCCACCATCAGCTCCATTTCACCATTCGCATTGTGACGAGCATAAATTGTGTAGCAACCATATTAAAGTAATCGAATTGCAACCCGTGAAATACTTATTATTCAGTAGTTCCAGCGGCCATCTGTGGTCTTCACAGTTCCACTTCACCAAATGGTGGTTTCCGAGAACAAATGCACGAGTTACTATAAAAAATACTCAAATCGCTATAGGTGTGCCTATAACATTTAAAGAGTTCCTTCGATTTTTCTCCAAGATTCTATCATCAGATCCTGACCGGATGACAATGAGACCACCTGAAAAGTATACTCTTTCAAAATAAAAAAATAATTTTTGAAATCGGTCCAGCCGTCTTCGAGTAATCAGGGAACATACATAAAAAAAAAGATTCCGACGAACTGAGAACCTCTTCCTCTTTTGAAGTCGGTTAAATATAGAAATCTCTACCAGCATACCTGCGATAGAAAAGTAGATAAGGAAATGTAGACAGCTTGTGGGAAGAGTTTTTGTATGGGACCGCTGATTATCTTCTCGAGGTTACAATGTTGGTCCCATAGAGAAACTTGTTCAGGTTGATGGTCGGTACCACACATTTAAATCATCATCATCATCATTTCAGCCGAAAGACGTCCTCTGCTGGACATAGGCCTCCCCCATGCACCTCCACTTCGACCGGTTCTGTGTTTCTCGCATCCAACGGGTTACTGCGGCCTTCACAAGGTCGTCGGTCCACCTTGTTGGAGGCCTTCCAACGCTACGTCTTCCAATACACGGTCACCACTCCAGAACATACGCTGTATTGACGAGCGAGGACTTTCTCTCTCTTGCTTCGGCTACATTGTCGCGACAACGCGAGCTACAATTCGCGCGCTCTCTGTTTTACAGCGGTGTGCGAGAGAGAGAGCACACAAAGTTAAGTTCGCCTAATCGCGACAATGTACCCGTAGCATAAGGAAGGAGGCTTATGAGTTCAAAGTCAGCCGGTCGGTATACAAATAACAGAAAATGAAGGTACCTTGGTCTCCACATGGTCCTGTATGTAGCCAACGGTCTCCGCCACCACGTCAATGCTGTCGCCAGGAATGCTCTGGAATATGCACGCTGTAGTCTCTGTCATTCCGTATAGACCCTGAAAAGACGGCAAAATTGAGAAATACCCTTTTCATGTAAATCGGTATATTTTGGTGGTCATAAGCAGCCGATCTATCTGATGGTATGTTTTTACCATCACCTATCATCAAGCGGTTACGGATACGTGGCCACTCTAGAGACAAAGCTGATACATCTCATGTTTCTGTAACTGCAGTACCACAGCATGTTTCTTAGCAGGTATGGTGGTTATACCACGTGGGGACGACAATTATTATAAACACAGGGCAATAATAGTGCATAGGAGTATTTTGAAACCATCAACATCAATATAAACACAAAATAAAAATTTTCAAACAATTTCAATAGTATTTACAAATAATATAGATGGGTTTTGCCAATCAGCTAATACAGAGAGACAAGCTATTAAAGTTACTAATCGGATATTATGTGCCTGATTGATTGTTTGTTTGTAAAGTGAGAGCGTGTTTAGTTAGATATTATGAAGTTTAATTTTTGTTATATTGACGTCCCCCACCCTGTGTTTCCTCGGCTGAACTCCTTCAGCAAAAAACTACATACTACTTCAAACAGAATCGAAAAAAATCTAAACCAATATAATTATTTTATTTTACTTACACCTAGGTACTAATGAAACCTCAGAAGCTAGGTGTACGAGTACATACCATACAATTAATTTATTTCTATTATTATAAACCTTCTCAATACAAAAACCATCATAATATTTATTTACATTTATTTAAGTATGTCATCATTCATTTTCTCCGGCATGCGGTTGTTGACGGTCGACCGGTAAGCGCCGAGGCAGGAGAACGTGGTAGCGGCACCTCATTCGCCTATTGTTTACGTGAATCATTCCGTAATAACACTTGTATCATTGTGCTGTGACTACGGAGAAGCATGAAACTCCACGGTTACTCTTTTAAAAGTATTATGTAAAAAATAAATATCGTAATTTGGGAGCTACTAATAGACATTTACATAGTTATGCCGTTATTGAGCTACCTACCAGGGAAGCCACATGTACAAAAAGAGTCATTGCCAAACTTCCTGACGTAGTCTTTAATCTTATAATATGCTTTTTTGATAAGGACACGTTTGATGTGGGTTTTGAACTTTCCGTCGCTATGTTCTGTAACTGGCTTTGTTAACATGTTATAAAAGTGGATACTGTTTATAAGAAATTACTTGATAGTGTTAGTTAATCTGGCAACACAATTTCATTTTTACTAAGTGTATTTATTTTATAGTTGGTCGTATAACCAAAGATATCCAAGCAAAAAAACCACTGATTAAAGTGATTTTATTATGACCTAAAATAATAAATTGCCGGCACATTAGTGTATTTTCGTTAGCTGATTATTTTTCTTGTAAATATCTAATGCGTTTTTCTTATATATTTTGATACCATCGTTTTTATTTTAGTGGTCTGAATCGTTTCTAAAAGTTTGTACATATATTTTAATGGGACCTTATATAGATGAAAGAGGAGAGTTTTCGTAACCTCTATTGGGCCTGGACATGAGTTACCTTGGGTAACCTGGAAGTCTTTAAACAGACTCCGGACGCAGGTTGGCCGAAGCAAGGAAAACCTGTTCAGGTGGAGATTTATAGACGACTCCGTGTTGGAGTGTAAATGTGGTGCTGTTCCACAAATGATGGGACACTTAATATCATGCCCTGAGTGTCCTGTCAGCTGCACGTTACAGGAAGTGATGGACGCTAGTGATTGCGCCAAACAAGTAGCCGAATTCTGGGCCGAGTACAGTTAGATTGCTATCGACACGCTAAGAAGAAGATTGGGATGTTGGTAAAGAAATTTTCTAGTGTGTACCTTAACAGCTTCCGTCTTAAGATACTTTTCCATGTCTCTGATGAGTTGTGGACTGCATGGTGCGCCGGCGGCTAGTGCTATCCTCAACTTAGATGGGACCTCCCCCATCGTTTTGATCTTCGCCAGCATATCCAGGAACATGGTCGGGGTTCCAGTTATCACTGAGCATCTGGAAAGTATATGGGTTTGTTAAAAAATTGGGGAGTTTGTTGTGCCAGTTATTTTGTAGTGCTCTATGTGTCTGAGCTCGTTCGGGGAACCAAGCGGTGCTGGTGTGTTCCAGTTTGAGGGATATGGATGCCTGTATTATTACAGGCATATGAGTAGAGATCGGATATTCAGATGCATATTTACCTAAAGTGAATTTATAGCGCTGAAAGTATGGAAGCGGCTTCTTAAAATATTTTTTCTGTAAAAAGTCCCGGGATACCAGGAACTCCGCGAATGCATAACTAGACGGGTGTATAGTATGGAAGGAAGGAACTACATCAATAAAATTAGTTAAAATAAATATGTAGTATGTTATCTTATCTCGACGTTGTTTGCTATTGCTGTTTGGTATTACCTAACTAATTTACATTATTAGGTAGGTAGATATGCATCCGAATATCCGATCTCTACATATGAGACAGTTCAGCTTGTTTCAATATTATTTCTTTCTTCCTTTTTTCTTTTCGGGGGTGCATGGCAACGCGTTTACGAGCCCACTGGTATTGTAGATTACAAAACTTCATTCTTAAATACTTACTCGACCCAAATGTATGGGACAGCTGTCGATTATTTTTTCTCGATTACGATGTTGGTCCCATGGAGAAAGTTGTTCAGGTTGATGGTCTATAGGTACCACACCCTTAAAACTGACCACACCTTTCTTATACACGTTGATGGTATAGACATCTACAACACTAGTGGCCTCACAAACGCGTTGCCATGCGTCCCCGAAAAGAAAAAAGGAAGAAAGAAGTAATATTGAATTCAGTTGAGTTCAGTCTGTCCACACCAAACTCAAACTCAAAGCATTTATTTAAATTAAACCAATTACAGGCACTTTTGAATTGTCAAGGGGTCGGTCAGTCAGAAAGGTGAAGCTAGTTGCCCATTCCAAAGCGTAGGTACCTATGGAGAAGAACGGGCAAGAAACACCATGGACACTCTTTTAAATCAAAATAATATGGTTACAAAGTCTTGGTCACATCATTCATGTTCAAAATTATACATGTGAGAACGATGCAGAACGTTAAAAGCGTCCATAATGAAAAGATGAGAAAAAACAACAATTAAAATATTAAATTAAAATAAAATAAGCCATGGCAGCAAAGAGATGACCAGTCCCTACTGACGGCGCCCGTTCACGAACATGACGCATGTATCACCCATTTAACAACACCTTTTTGATACACGCTGTATAGGCGGATAGGCGACGATTACCAGTATCACTTACTTAAAGATAACGACTGCAGGTGGCAAGAGTGGCCATGGTCTAACATGTAGAGGAAACTATTGATTCTGCCTACAAATACTAACACTGCTACTTCGTCTTCATCATTCAAAAACAGCGTTATATTATCCCTGTACTTATTTTTGTTGCTGACGATCCTTCAGGAATAAAAACAAAAGAAAAACTGGATCAAACCGGAACGAGAAAGCTTATAGTGGATAAGACAAAGTTTAAAACAGAAGACGAACTAGCAGGGGATCGAGGAAGGGGGGTGGCCGAGTTCAGTCGAATAGACAGATAGTTCAAATGAAGCAACTTACTTTTCAGCGAATAATGTTTTGATGTTATCATCGACGTTATAGACGGGACCTGCTAACACCAAGCTGCTGCCATGTCTAATTCCACCAAGGAATGTGACGATTGAACCAAGAGCGTGGAATAACGGTACCTGCAAACAAACAAAAGACAGTCATACTGCTGAATATGCTTTTATACAGGAAATGCAGTAAAGAGGTTTCACTACTTAATTGGATTTCAATTATGGCCGATTCCTACGGCTACCGTAGTAGTTTCTCAAAAAGCATAGTGAGAAAGAAAGCAAGCTCATTTCACTAGAAAAAAATTATAAACGTTAGATACGCCATTGTCCAAGGCCAATTGCTTTTTTCATATTATGGATTGTTATCAAATATCAACGATTAATTATATCAGATACAGGAAGTTTTATTTTATCTACCAACCTTTACACAAATAGTGTGATGTCCTTGGTCTAATGTGTTTCTCTTGCCTACGAAATATGTGTTGTTTACGACGCCGAGATGAGAGTCTAGAGCTGCTTTCGGGTCACCTGAAGTAAAATAATAAAATATTCGTGAGATTTAAAACAAATAGCGTTTTAACGCCAATTTCAATGTTTATTCATCAGTAAACATTTCTATCTGCATTCCCTTAAAAATCTAGCTTAGAGATTGTTCTTTAAGCTAGAATTGCTGATGAATAAGTTACAGAAATCAATATTTATACATATGTATATGGAAGAGAAAGTAGTATTACCACAAATAAATTTTGATCAGGCAATCTCCAGTTCGCTAATAATTACTCACTGTGTTTGCCTATCAATGTTGTTATTCTTTGAAATTATATCACTCAGTCAAATCAACTAACATACGACTTGACAACAGATTAAATTAGCTTTCTTATCGGTAGACCAAGGCACTGTCATAGTAAGTACCTCTGGACCCTCACCAGTGGTGCCCGAAGTGAAGTGGATGAGACATCCGTCGTCGGACTTGACCTCACTGCCGTACTGAGTGACCTGGCTGCCTGTTCCACTGATAAGGGAATCGTATGGAGTTGCACCACTGTTGACAAAGATATAGAGTTAACAGAATAAATAAAGCAAATCGCCTGTGCCGCCGACGCTTGCTACTGGTGCCGATTCCCTTGTTCACAAACTAAACTAAATTTAAGTTCAGTGCATCTTTTTCTTTCTATCTCATTAGAAAAAGGACAGAAGATATATTTTAGTTTAGTCCTGTCAAATTAATCAGCGCCCGACACTACTCCATACAAGTTTAGACGTGATTAAAAACTTGCCTACTAAAATTACGTCAGTTCACGTCAGGCGCTGATTAATTTGACAGGACTAAACTAAAATTTATCTTCTGTCTTTTTCCTAATGAAATAGAAAGAAAAAGATGCACTGAACTTAAATTTAGTTTAGTTTGTGAACGACAGAATTGACACCACTGTTGAGCTCTGCGTTGTCAAATATTAGGGAACTATCAATAGGCATTGTGTAATTTTCATAAGCAGAACTGAACATAAAGATTGTATCTGATGGGCAACTGCATATAGTTGTGCATTCAAAGCATAATTCCTAGAAGACCTCTGTTTACCCATACGACTGCTTCCTCTGGTCACAGATCTTCAGTATTAGTAATTCGCTGTTTGTAGCACTTCTTCTTCCCAACTTAAAGAAGTGGAAGTGGTGAAAAGTTGGCGTTTTTGGGGGTCGACTTTTTAGCTTTTGACCGTCTTTTGAGAAAAAGGATTGATTCTCAGCCTAATTTCGATACATGAAAGAAAGAAAGAAAGAAAATACGTTTATTTGCGGTAAACATGACGCAAAAAGAACATAAACACAAAAAAAAGAAGGTAAGTTCAACATACGTCACATCAACGCAAAACGGCTTTCGCTCAGCCTAATGCTGCGACCCTATGCAAGACAGAGCTCCAGCGCTGGTTTTCAGCGACAGCCGGCGCTGACGTAATGACATGATAATTTTTGTGCACTTACGCCAGTTTCTCCTTTTCAGTAGTAATAATAGATCTTAAAGTTGGAAATTCTTTTGACTTCCACGAGCCTGGCTTGCTGTTCTGTAGTTCTGGTATCATCTGTGACAGTTTGTCGTAATAGTCCCGTTTTGGCAATCTGTTGCCTATCAAAAGGCTCTTCAGCCCAGTCTTCTTTATGCAGAAACTTAGCTCATTCTTTTCATATACTGGATTGATTAGGACCTGAAACACCATAGGTATTAATAAAATTAGGTCGAAGCTGGTTTATAATAATCTGGGTCGCGTAAAAGTCATACACAGCCTAGTACTTTATCAGTATAGAAGATGTACATATTTGTCTTGTAATTGAAGACGTATTTACGGGCTAAAATACTAATTGCGGGCTAACTTTCAGTTGTACTAGTTAACAAGAGCGCTCGCAAACACAAGTACCTCACGCACACATTCATATGTATACAAACGTCATTTTTTAATGTAGTAGTAGTAGGTAATTATTTTGCGAGCGTTGTATGGAGTGTCCGGGGTGTGCCTATACCACTGGGCTACCACTGCTCTGCGAAAAATACACTATAGGCATTTTCTAGTCTAGTCTATAGTTAGTCAGAACACTCACAGATATTAGGCCTGATCTAGCGGCTGCTACTACAGCGACGATCCATGCAGCACTGTTGTGTGACCATATCCCCACGGTGTCACCCTTCTGCAGACCCTGGGCACGGAGGGCACATCCTAGGGAGTCTGCCTGAAAGGAATACAAGGAAATAATTAGATGTTTTAAAATTTGAAATTGGTTTGTAAGTACATTTTCCAGAGCCCATAGCACGAACGCGCGACGTAAACGTAACGTCATTTCGAAATATTTTGTATCATTTTTGGTAAATAAAAATCCAGCGAACTAATTTCGCATTTGATATTTACTATATGGGCATATGGTATATATCAAACTAGTGTCTCACGAAATAATCACCAAACCCCAACGCGTGTTGTACAAAAGCGGCAACATTGCAAGCAAATTAAAGATTTTCCTGCGGTCAAAAAGAGATAGGTGCATGCGATTATGTTGCACAAATATTACATCATCCAACAACGTCACAAAAGTCAATATAAGCCCATGTTTTTATATCCACGTAATCACTATTCCAAGGTTGTCTGGAAGAGATCGCAGAAAGCGATAAGGCCGCCCATTGTATGTTATATTAATAATCGTTTTTTTTTTGTTATGTTTTTTCTCACTAGAAAAAAATATAACAAAAAAAAACGATTATTATACTTTGTTGCACACTTACAACAAAGTATATACATATATATAAGTAGGTCATTAAAAAACTTGCGTTTTTTGCGTTTAGGTCCTGTGGTCCCCTTAAGCACTGAGAGTCGCAGTAGCAGAGTAGCGCAGCGAAAAATGAAATGACTTTTAGAATCGCAGCAGCCCTCGTATTATATGCATATCGAGAAACCTACCTAGACAGGGTGCCCCAAGCAAAAAAAAACTGCTCTACTGAAAAATTACCAAAATTGCACTATAACCACAGAATACTATTTTATTATAAATATTTGCGTGCCGAATGGCAAAATATGGCTGATCTTTGTACTGTACTAACACCTATTGATGTATCATCTACCCATATTTGCAAAAATAAATTATTCTATTCTATTCTATTTAAAGTACTACGTACAGAAAGGACACTCCCTTCCCCGCACTAACATCAGTTACCGCACCTCACCCCGCACTTCGGCGTATTCGTCGCAGTTCTTTAACAACCTAACCTCACGCACACATTCATACGTATACAAACGTCATTTTTTAATGTAGTAGTAGTAGGTAATTATTTTGCGAGCGTTGTATGGAGTGTCCGGGGTGTGCTATAACATCCGTCATCTACTTAGACCATCGATGTATAATAATTATAAATGTATATTGAAACATTTGTTTATTACATTCACGTGTAAGTTAGAATATTCAAAAGAGATTTGTCATACTGTTTGTTTATTGCTATTGTTGTGACTACAAAAATAATCATAAAACTGTTTACGATGTCTCCAATGACCTTCGTTATAGCATAATTTGGCAATTTGTTGTAAAAACGAAAATAGTAATCACTTGAAAATTGTCCAGTAGACTGTGTTTATAACTCTTTGAAACGTGTTTTTCTGTATGTATAGTGCTGGGACACCTTTTCAACAGCGAGATTTTGTTGTAACTTAATATTTATAACCCCGACAATGTCGAAACTGTTACTGACTAGAGCTAGGCCCTCTGGTCTGTAAGAGTTTCGACACTACAAATGACAATCGCTTTCAAAGCGTATGGTACTTCTACTTAGCAACAGTATAAAATAGAGTAGTCTATTCTATAAAAAAATAGCCATTAAATCTTCAGTGAAGCGAGATTGAAGTAAGCTGAACAGATGAATATTTATTCCTAAATTCTCATGATTGCACCTACCACTGTTTGTCTCTGCATCACTCAAAGGTTGACTGGTAGATAATGCGTGTGGCATTGAGTCTGCCTCTGTACGTTAGTCACATTAGTATTGAATAAATAAATAATAAGCTGTATTTTTTTAAAAAACAAAACAAAAGTCAAAATTTATAAAAAAAACAAAGCAGTAGATAAAAATTCAAATTAAGCTGAGAATCAGCACTTTTCAAACGTCAAAATTACATTTTCTCAAACATGCTTGGTTTGAGCATTATTTTGACCGTTTATTGCCCGTGGTTCGACCGCGTAGTTCTACTAGTAGGACCAAGAGCATTTTTCTTTTCGGTGGTTCTATCAATCGGACCATGGGCAAATCAAGTTCTATCAATAGTACTAAGGGCAACTTCGTTTACCCGTGGTTCTATTAAAACTAATAATTAAACGGTTTTAGATTAAAAAATATGTATTAGATTAAAAAGTTGGTAAAGTAATATTATATCGCGATTACCAATACCTACTATATAATGCGACATTATAAAAATGGATCCGTGGTGTGGCGGTGTTCAAATTATAAGAAACAAAAATGTATAGGTAGGTACAATAACAACTATTCTGTATTCTGCGAAGTGTAGGGCAAAGGTGTATACTATGTACTACGACAGGCGTGGCGGGGAGGAGAGGAGACGCCGCGCACTATCATATCGCAACCCCCGCGTTGCCCCGCCAGACGGCCGAGTTAACCCACTATACATATAGTATTACCATAGATATATGAATTACATTTCTATGATAGTACCGTAAGTAGTACCATGGGCAAAAATATTTATCTTAGTTCTACTCGACCAGTAGGTCTATTGCCAATACAATGTGATAATTTTATAACGATGGTCCGATTGATAGAACCAGCGAAAAGAAAAATGCCCTTGGTCCTACTAGTAGAATTACGCGGTCGGACCACAGGCAATAAACGATTCTGACAACCTTCTTCGAAATAAATCGAAATTGCTGTACTGGCCAAATACATGCGAGCAGCGGCCAGGTAAAGTTGTATGAAAATCCATATCTGTCGTGATTTAACGCCAAATAAATTATATAGTAAACCCATATCTGTCGTGTAATTTAAAAATGGAACGATCCTTTACTCCGAAACATGGCAACCAAGGAGGTAAGTTGTCAAAGGTTTTATTTAATTTCGAACTAGCTTGCAAATAGAAAGCTGTTTATCGAAAAGAGAAACAAATGCACACTTTAACGCGGGAAAAAATATTGTTGTTCGTTGTTCGTCATTGTTTTTAAAAAGTAATAGGTACTTGGTTTTAATTTCCGCGCATTATTTGAGAAAAGTACTATACAAGACTTGGCCACAACTAGGCATTGATGGACTTACGTATGTGTGTTTCGGCTTCGCCTCGGCCCACATTTACACGTTCGTCCATCAATACCTCTTTTGCTGGCCGCTGCAGTAATGTACAATAAACGCCCGCCCTTTACCACTTCCTAATGCTTTCGCTGGGAAGAAGAAGTGGCGCAGCAAACTCTCCAGCAGCACAGCAAGTTTTTTTGTAACTGACCAGACGTGGTAATAGTAGGTATGTATTGTAGTATGTAGGTATACAGGTTGAAATTGAAAACATGCGACAAATCGAAATGGGAGATCGAACTCATCATTATGAACAACTTTTAATATGGGACCAAACCTGAAATCGCGAAAAAAAAATCAGCTGTTCCCTGCACTTATGTTCGCATAACTCGTCAAAAAGATAGGCCCTGCCTTCAATGCCAGAGTAAACAGGCATCTTCTAGGCACGCTCGTTCCATTAGAGACATCATCCATCGCTTTCCATCAAACGTGATCGAGGTCAAGAGCGGGCCTGTCACCGGAAGATAATAAGATAATATTTAAAAAAAAATACAATAAAAAAATACAATTTATCTCTCGTTTAGAATCCTACGGAAGTTTATAAATTTCCTAGTAAATTTATAAATTTGCGGTTCTTGTTATTTTCCAGTGACAGGCCCATTCAGCAATAAAAATGACTATGGAATGAACATACCCAATAATGCCTGTTCACACTTGCAGATCTCGGGCAGAAGCTAGTACTATAATGAAAATGAAAATGTACCTGTTTCAATAACTCTTCATAGGTGATAGTGATGTTTTCATGCGCTGATCTGACAGCGATCCTGTCTGGGTACTTGTCCACTGTCTGCGCGATGACGTCACCAAGTGTGTCGAATGACAGGGGTTCGGATCCCGGGTTGTGCAAGTAGCTTTGACCAGCTGCCGCCTGAAGTTGGCGACTCCATCTGAAAATCATTTTAAGTTCATGTAACTATAAAATAGTAGCAGACGTGGAAAAAAAAGGAGAAACAATATAAAGTAATAATAAATATATGGTGGTAGCTGGTATTCAAGGTGGCAGCGACACCACGCACCGAGAAGGGCGCAAAACGATCTGCGACCTCCATGAGAGGTGGACTGCGTCAGGGGCGTCCGTCGTCCGACCAGACAGGCCCGAGTTGGCGCTGTAGTGTTCTACGCACGCCACTCGAGAGTGGGTGCGGCCATTATAGGAATGGGCACACGGGGAGGTGGGACCCGCTGAGGAACAACGGGTCGAAGCCTGTCGGGAGAGCGGTGAATGCTTATGCGAATCTCGCACCCCTGGCCATAGGTACAGGTGGAACACCGCGGTGGTAAAAAAAGGGACACCACGCGCAAAATGTGTCTAGAAAAAAACAATCAGCTCTTTCATATAAAGTGCTACCTACGCAGTCAAAATGTATGGAACAGCAAATTTTTTTTTTTAACACATTGAGCGCCATGTGTATCCTTCCAGAAACATAAAGTACCACCATCAAGGCCGCGTGTTTCCTTTGGGAAACACAGGCAATGCTTTATTCGGACTATTCGGAGGCCAGTGTGTCCGCCAGTAAACACGTTTTAATACATTTTACTATGATCTAATACCTCTGGCCTCCACGGTTGTTTCGGTCTAAGTGATGAAAAATACGGTTTTTGGGTTTGGCGCTCAACATGTTAATAACCGACGAAAAATTTTATCGCAATAGGGTTCAGAATCATGCACTAAATTCATGGTTACAGTTTGCAAGTCGATGTCCCTGTCACTACCATCTACTTGCTCTAGTACTACAGTTGACCTATTCTGTATTAAATCGGACAAATTTTGAGCCCTGTCGGTAAGTAATAATAATAATCACCGAAAGACTCGATCAACATCTATCGAGGCTCTCGTTAGGCGGTTGGATCAAGGGCTTGATTCAGAAGGCAGTACTCCTCGATACGGCTCGCATTGTGAGGAGGTTCCTGTCTACGGAGCCCTAACCACTGGTAGCTTGGACCCTGCTCCCGACACCGGCGGACTACTATTTTTTATATTTTTAAATGTTTCCATAGTGTTTTTTTTTTATAAGTTGGTGGTTTTAAATAAAGTGCATCAATACACACAATTAATTGGTATAGTTTGTTAACTTGTAGCACACATAATGAATTGGTACCTATGTATGTAGGTATTGTAGGCACAATGATATACAGGAGGAGGAGGAAACATACAGAATGATTTTTTTTACCGGTTCCAAATTTTTACAGGGTATTCTACCCATGAATATGAACAGCTTTCGCTATGGGACCAACTCTGAAATCATCAAAAAAAATCAGCTGTTTAATACAAAAGTTCAATAGGTACCTACTTGGCCAAAACGTATGAAACAGCAGATTTTTTCAAAATTATCATGTATATGTTGAAATGTGAGTATAGGTCAGTAAGCCGCACGTCTAATTTGACTTAGAGCAGGCTGGCCTAGCGTACTATCACAGAATACTTAAAGTACTACGTACAGAAAGGCCACTCCCTTCCCCGCACTAACATCAGTTACCGCACCTCACCCCGCACTTTGGCGTATTCGTCGCAGTTCTTTAACAAGAGCGCTCGCAAACACAAGTACCTCACGCACACATTCATACGTATACAAACGTCATTTTTTAATGTGGTAGTAGGTAATTATTTTGCGAGCGTTGTATGGAGTGTCCGGGGTGTGGTACTATGGAGTTTCAATAGAATAAGAGGTCAGTTTACCGCCTACCGTACTATACAACACTGCTAACCCTTTCAGTAAATACTGGCGTGGTGGGTCTATAATAGGCTAGTTTCCTAAAAAATTCTAATTAGTCCGTCAGTTAGATTATCGAAAAATAATGGACCCTTATTTTTTCTTAAAAAAAAAAAAGTGTAAAAAGTGTCGCACGGCGTGACGTCACGACCCCCACTCCGAAATTTTGACGCGCTTTATCTTTGTCATTTTTTGTTTGATTGACAAAAGAAAAAATAAGGGTCCATTATTTTTCGATAATCTAACTGACGGACTAATTAGAATTATTATTTTTTTACCCAGGAAACTACCCTATTGTTCTATATTTGACTACCTATTAGTACGTACTAGATTCTGCCACCGACCCACCTCGATGCATCGCATCGCCCGTTTGCGCTCATACTTCGTTTTCGCTTAGCGTTCTTTCTATTTTTTTTCTTTTTGCACGGCTCCTAAAAGTCCTAGCGTGATGTTACGTAGCCTATATCCTTCCTCAAAAATTGGACTATCACATGCAAAAAGAATTTTCCAAATCCGACTAGGAGTTCCAGAGATTAGCGCATTCAAACAAACAAAGAAAAACAAAAAAAAAATCAGCGTTATTATATTCGAAAGTAGGTATAGATAAGGATGAATTGCAACCATAGTATATTATAAAAAACCCGGCTGTTTTATTTTCCTCTTTTACACAAATTGCTGTGTTATCAAAAGATCGTAGTGCATACAAGGATAACCTACACAATAACTTATACTTAATTATTTTGATCTTATTTCTACACCCTGTACCTGTACTTTGCAATTGTAGTAATAAATAAATCAAGCCTCGGTAAAAGTTATATTAAACCTTATGTTCAAGAAGTAAGGTCGCGTATAGTGTGTTTTGTGAAAAGAAAAATGGCAAAGAACTGCGCTATTTTCCTTGGTAGACAGCTACTCTGATATACTGCTTGGCATTATAATTGTGCTAGCATAATTTTATTTGATGATAGATAAAAGATAGGAGGTATTTAGTACCTACCAACTACAAATAGATACCTACCTCAATCAATCCGCCTAGCCTTTTCCCAACTATGTTGGAGTCGGTTTCAAGTCTGACCGCATGTAGCTGAATACCAGTATTTTACATGGAGCGACTGCTAATCTGACCTCCACAACCCAGTTACTGGGTAACACGATACCCCTTGGTAAGACTGGTTGTCAGACTTCTGGGCTTCTGACTACCCGTAACGGCTGACAAAGATCTACTCGTACGAATGACAGCCGGGAGCAACGGCTTAACGTGCTTTTCGAGCCACGGAGTGGTCTCGATATGTAATGCATGGTCACCCATCTACGAACCGACCGCGGCAAGCGTAGCATAGATACTTGCGGTTGTTATCATTTAGCCACGAGCTCCTACAACTGGGTACCTAAATAGTTATATACTTTACGTAAGTTTATTTTTTATGTTATTTAGGTACCCACGGAATAGAGTTCCGTGCGGTCACCAAAGGAGATAAACAACAGGGTCGTCGGATGTACATAGTTGAAGTTTAGTAAGAAACCGATGAATGTTGTCGACTGAAATTAATTTGTTAAATGAGCTGTTAGTTTTCTATTAACCTTTCAACCGCCCGACTTTATATCAGTTGTCGTGCCCCCAGCACCCGAGAAATAAAAAAAAAACCAAAAATAAATACCGATGAAACGAGCTGTGATGATATAATAATAATACAGATTAAACGAGATGTGTTATTTGGTCGTTGGTCGTATATATACGACTCTGGCGGAATGGGCACGAAAATATTTGTCGGATTAATCCGACGTAGGCGGTTAAAAGGTTAATAAAATTTAATTTTATTCGAGAACATTCATCGGTTTCTTACTAAACGAACCTGCATACTTATCTCTTTTGGTGACTGTACCTACATACTTTATGTTAGTTTATTTTTTATGTTATTTAGGTACCTACTTACTTATTGGATGGCAATCAGGCCAATGGCCTATCTGATGGCAGGTGGTCACTGTCGCCTGCATCAGCAAAACCAGGAAGTCAAGTCCATTTGCACGAAATCCGTAGATTCTGACGAAGTTACGGGCGATTCCTATTCTGTACCACCTACGGACATATAGTTGCGTCCTTTCTGACTTTTTTCCTTTCTACTCGGCTGCTAAGGGTCGTAGCGTGATGTTAAATATAGTCTTCTACAAGAATTGGGCTATCAAATGCATTTTTTTTAATCCGACTGTTAGTTCTAGAGATTACTGGGCTCCTAAGGGTCGTACCATGATGTTAAATAGCCTATAGTCTTCTACAAGAATTGGGCTATCAAATGCAAAAAAATTTTTTTTAATCCAGAGATTTAGCGCGTTCAAATAAATAAACAAAGACAAACTCTTCAGCTTTATCATTAGTATAGATATAAATAACTGCATATAAATGCAATAATTTATAATGATAGTTTTATTTTCTCTCATGCTAACAGATGAATCTATACATAAAACATTATTGCACGTACCTACGTAAGTTTTATTAATCACTAGCTGCGCCGCGCGGTTTCGCCCGCGTAAATGTCGATCCCGTGGGAATACAGGCATAAAAAGTAGCTTATATGTTAATCTAGGGTATCAGCTACCTCCATACAAAATTTTATCAAAATTGGTCTAGCCGTTTGAGCGTGAAGAAGTAACAAACATACAGGGTGTTACGGAAAGGGTATATAAATACAAATGGGTTGAATTGAAGAGTGTATCTGGTCTAGAATTTCTGTACAAAATTTCAGCTCAAAAGCATTACCTTTGAAAATGCTTAATATTTTTTTATTTTGACATCACGGCGCTGCACTGGTACGCGGCGGCGTGATATGCGTGTACTAGGCGCACAGACACACTACATATAATGGATAATGACCCTCTTAGTGCGGTGACACGTTTGTTATGATTTCAATTTAATAAACTATAAAAATAAAAAAAAATATTAAGCATTTTCAAAGTTACTGCTTTTGGCTGAAATTTTGTACAGAGATTCTAGACCAGATACACTCTTCAACACGTTTGTATTGATATACCCTTTCTGTAACACCCTGTATAAACACACACACTCACAAACTTTCGCCTTTATAATATTAGTGTGATGTGGTGTGATAGTATGGAAGTATGGATTAGTTTTTATTAGTTAACTACCTAAATAACAAAGATAGGGACTGATAAGATTAGAAAAAACCTTGTCCCTATAGGTACATGCGTATCTACAAAATTTAAGTGTTTAGCGGTATCTACAATGCCACGTGCGAAATACGCGTCATACTGAGGTCACGCAAAATCCTGCATCTCGCAAGCAGAGTTTACCGCGCAACTAGCATAGATACAACGACCCGACACGAATCACAGGGCAGTTACCCGCCAGACACGACACCCGTCTTGTCGGAGGCCCTCGGAGAGTCTACCCTTTTCTATAGAGTATGAGTGAACTTTACACCCTGTTCCTCATACCTCTATGAGTGCTAATACATAACATCGGCTCGCAACCGGCGTGCGTGTATGACCAGCACCTAATTGCGTAACACAATATCAAACACAATCTGAATCATTTTTATTAACGATATATTGCTAAGTAATCCATTGCTTCCATATGTTCGAAAAAATTGTCTGCTCAACAAAGTAACATAAATAACAACAACAGTTTTACACACATTTTCTTCATTCTCAAAAGAACCAGCTGGAGTGCAAATGATTCGGAAGGAATATTTTTGTATATAAATAAATACCTACATAATAACTATACCATTAGCTGCTAAACTAAAACACGTGTGCAGCTGGGCTGTTCCAAACTCAAACTGAAAGCATTTATTTCAATTAACACTTTGAGCGGAGCAACGTTATAATACGTAAAATTTGATAAACGCTATTTGACACAACGTTTAATTACGTCAGAAAAAGCTATGTCTTTCTTAAAACAACGTGTATAAACGGCTGCGGCTTATACCAATTCCTTCAAGCTACGTCATCGCGCCGTATCACTTTAAATTTTCGGACTGCTAGCGCCACTCCACGTTAGTTTTTTTCACTTTATAAGGCTACTCACACACGTACATTCTAATTACGTATTTTGCATGAGAAAATAGTGCGCCGCGCAACCGCGCAACAAACATTTGAATACCCAGATGCTCCGCTCAAAGTGTTAAACCATTTACAGGCACTTTGGAATTCCACCTCGCAAAGGACAAGGAGACATTGTTGGAGATGATTTCCAACCTTCAGTATAACAAAATAAAGATTGAAGAAAAGAAGAAGACTGAACCAAACATACTGGGTGTAATTTATCTATAATATGTATGTATTTAGAAATATATAAGTATGTTTATCAGTTGTCTAGTACCCATAACACAAGCTCTGCTTAGCTTGAGCTAGATGGCGTTGTGTGATAGTTGTGGAATATTATTATTATTATTTATTATTATTATACATGGTAGGCTTCGTAACCGTACCGCAGCTACACTTTTAGGTTTTATTTTTATAGCATATTCATCTGGCTTAGGCTTATTTTGAGGTATACATAATCAGCCTATAATGTTCCCACTGCTGGGACACAGGACACCTTTCTTTTGAGAGGGAGTGGGCCGTAATCCACCACGCAGGCCCAGTGCGGGTTGGTAGATGTCACATGTCTTTGAATTTTTGGTTCTAGTACATGCCGCCGGTTTCCTCACGACGTTTTCCTTCACCATTTTGAGAGCAGTAGTGATGAAATAAATTACATAAATTAACCCTTGCGACAGGGTTTGAACCCACGACATACACTCGTAAGTTACTCCTGGGCCACCACTGCTCTACTCTGAGATATTCACATAGAATATGCTTTATAACCAATCATTATAACACAGCTTATATCTAATTACCTTAAAAGGGTACAACGGTCTAACTTAAAGGCCTGTTTACTGGTAGAATCTGATAAAATTATGTAGCATTCTACAATCTACTCTAATTCCGTTCCAATTTAAACGTTTTTCAAACGTTTATTGAGGATGACATTCTCATAGCGTGTACTGTACCTATGTCTATTTCCTGTTTAGTATAATATTCTATCACTTTTAAATTCAATTATTTTTCCTTAAGTACACTGTATTTTAATAATTGTTTGCTGCACCGGACAACGTCATTACGTCAGCGCCGGCTGTCGCTGAAAACCAGCGCTGGGGCTCTGTCCTGCATAGGGTCGCAGCATAATGCTGAGCGATAGCCGTTTTGCGTGGATGTGACGCATGTTTCCCCCTACCTTTTTATTTTATTTTTTGTTTTTGTTCTTTTTGCGTCATTTTCACCGCAAATAAACGTATTTTCTTTCTTTCTTTCTTTCAATTTCGACTTTATCTGGCGTAAGTATCCTTATTAAGCCTGACATACACGGTGCGATTAAATTGCCTGTGGCATTCCATAAATTGAAGTAATAATAAAAATTGCACCGTCTAAACAGTGTTAAGACGATGCAAGTCAATTGTTGCATCAATTTTATTGTATGACAAGGACAAGAAACTTGCATCGTGTAAATGGGTTAGAAAGTGGTGAATCAGACCCTAAAAATAATTTAAGAAACAAAAACACACCTTGTATTGACAACGCTCCTGAACCTCGTAGCGTGGATCGCGCTCTTGGTCCACATGATGTTATTATCACGACACGACCACTCGGGCGGAAACGCACTGACACACTGATTAGCCGACAATCGCGCACAATACACATTACAATTATCTCATAAACATTCTTATCAGTCCTGAGATAGTAAAACTAGTATAGGAGCCACTTTAATTGTTGAAAATAGTGTCTGGGATGAATGTAGAAGCTGGATTACCGAATGATACGAGCTTTACTCGAATCGGTAACTGGTATCGATTAAGTGCGCAAGAGTGGTTTTGTGTCTCAACGTCTATCTAGTCCAAGTGTAAGGCGTCCTTCACTGACTGCATTCCATTGCATAATTTCTGTTGATAGTTTACATTGTAATTGAAAATATGAAAATTAAGGTTTTAAAATTAAACACAATTATCAAACGGAAAACTAACCAAAGCACTCAATTTGTAAGTGGAAATACAAATTGGCATGCTCAGATACATTTTCTGACCCATTTGTTTAAATTTTCATCAGACGCTTTTGGTATGTAAGTAATGATAGCGGACGCAAATTGTCAGGAGTAAGTTTATCAATTCGATTGTCAGTTAGCTTTATAACGCCAATGACTGAACAGTTATTTATTAATACACAAGATAATATTGCATTGTTAAAACAATATTGCTTTTTTTAACCCGCATTATGGCATTTCCTTCTAAACTTATCATTATTCATTTAATAATAAGTATATAGAGGTATGGGGAACAGGATGTAAAGTTCACTCATACTCTATAGAAAAGGGAGGATCCTCCGACCAGACTGGTGTTGTCTGGCTGGCAACTGCCTTATGATTCATGTCGGGCCGTTGTATACAGGGTGTCCCTGGAAGTATGGATCAAATCGAATAGGGACGTGGGCAAGGTCATTTCCAAACGTTTTAGCAAAAATAAAATACTAAAAATAAAATACTAAAAAAAAAAGAAGAAAAATCGAATTCATGAAAACTATCAGGGCTATTAATATTTTTTTTAGATAGCCCTGATAGTATTTTTTTATGATTAATTTCTTTGAACTCTAAGCGAAGTGATTGAAAAAAAAATTAAAATCGGTCATAACTTTGAACCGCAAAAAAATTCACTGACTTTCTCAGGGTTAAAAAGTTTGGAAATGACCTTGCTCACGCCCCTATTCGATTTGATCCTTACTTCCAGGGATACCCTGTATATGCTAGTTGCGCGGTAAACTCTGCTTGCGAGATGCAAGATTTTGCGTGACGTCATGATGAGGCGTTGTTCGCATGTGGCGTTGTAGATACCGCTACAAGTACATGATAGTTGATAATGTACAAAGGCTAATTTGATTACCTACATTATTGTCTGACTGGCTGTAAAAATTACAATACCTGAGCAGCCTAGACGTATGACTCACCAAGTAATACCAAAAGCATGTCAGTGCATGGCTGAAAAAGTGAATAGTATGCTCGAAATAAAAATACAAATGGGAATTTACAAGTTACATCATGCGGAAAGACTGCATAAGTGATACCTAATATTTGGTTACCTATTAGCAAAGAGCGAGACTCAGGATCCAGTCGTATTTGCCCCAACTTATGTGGGTCGTGAGTTCGAACCCAGGCAGGCAAGGGAGGAACGCATCGTGAGGAATGTCCTAGAACCAAAAATTCGAAGAGATGTTACATCCACCAACCCGCACTGGGCCCGCGTGGTAGATTATGGCCCAGTCCCTTCACAGAGAGGAGGCCTGTGTCCCAGCAGCGGGAACATTATAGGCTGATTATGCTATTGCCATTTACCGGGCACCAATCTATTCTAGAAACAATACACACCACCCGACCCGGGTATTGAACCAGGCTCAGCAGTCACACTTCGAGCCACCAAGTTTTGCATGAACTTCCAGTTCTCTAAAACGAAGCAAAATTTTAGATAAATACAGGGTGTAAGGAGAACGCTTCCGAAGCCAGAACGTAGATTATATACAACCTAAATGCAAACGGATACCAAGAACCTTTTGCTTTAAATTGGTTATTTTGAAGACTTCATATTTCGTAAACACGCAATGGAATTTATTAAGTGTCCAGTCCAGTCAATGCTATGCCAACCAACATCATCAGTAAAAACATCATCGTCGGTGATGAGAACTGCCTTCGTGATCACCATCTCCAGGAGCAGAACACGTCGAACTGTTAAGTCTAATCGAAGTGCAAGGTCACTGAGCAAAAGGGTGGGTTCGAATCCCGCACGGCACTTACGATATTGAACGTGAAACAAGCAAACAAATCAAGTATAACTTACTCCATCCATCAAAAACGCCAAACACCTCTTGAGCCGCAAGGGTTGGAAGGGTTGGTTTGCCTAATCCGAAATGTAATGGAACTCTATATTTTGCACTTACATAAGGACACCGCTTCTAAATAACACAAATTATATACGTAACATAACGGACCACGGTCAAGTCTTTGTATTCTTTTTGGTATCTGATCTTGGCGGTGGCTGAATCGAGGCCGAGTGTAGACTCGCCCTCCGCCCCGCGCGCCCCCTCGCCCCGCACCGGAAGTGGCGCGTGGGGCGCACGCGACGCCACACCGCGCCCGCGCCCCGTCCGCCCCGTAGCCCTCTGTGACGAAACATGCAAATTTGCCCGACCTCCTAAGGCCACGATACAGATCTAGGTAGGTGAAAATGCGTTACAAATGTATTTTCCGCCTTCCTGTTCTCTCTAACAAGGTCGCGGGGTGAAAGATCTAGGTGATCCTTTTCTATATATACATATATTCTTAGTAATTGCGCCGATATTAACCTTATTCTGAAGTTTATTATGAAAATAAAACCGCAAGGGCTTCAACCCAGGTATACGTCAACAATATTTTCAAGATTTTTAAATATTTTCTTCTGAGCAAACATTTTTTCTTTTCAAAATAAAAAAAAACAGCCTATATTCTCCCACTGCAGAGCAAAGGCCTCATTTCCTTTTTCCACTCAACAATTAAGGAAACTGTAATTTAAAATACCTTACAAAATAAAGTAATTGTTTCTTCGCAAAATCCCGTTGGTATTTACAGAATGCCAACGTTGAAAAAACTGTTAACTCATCGAGCACTGACTTGGCTGTTTAATTTCATTACTAAATTGCAACACCTTTCAATATATCGAGTGTATCATATCATGTCAAACTGAACAATTCCACTATACTGAATATTGAACTCGTTTTTCGCTAAAAGATTAAAAATTAATAAATCAGTCTATTAGCGAAATTAAAATTGGCGTAAAAAGAAAAAAAATATTTTGAAAGACATAGCTTCTATGGTATACTCACTTTATGTCCGTCTGTATGTCACAGGTTTTTTTTTGTCTTTTCCATGGTTGATCCCTTTCAGAATTTTGTTTTTTGCAGCCGTTGAACGGGATGAATTACCACCATACTTGCAATTTATAACTATTGTGGAATACTGCTTTTGAAACAATAGTTTCAACTTAAAAGGAAAGGCATAATAGATGTGATTGAAAAAAATAAGAAGATACCTATTTCAAGGGAAAAACCCCACCACAGCAACAAGCAGGGGTCCCGCGACAAACAATAAATGGGTCAATGCATGGGACGCTCTGAGACATCGCTCGGGAGTTGTTTGTAAATCCAGCCGGGCGCACCGGCGCCTTTATTTACTCGAATCATGCAAGAAGTCGGCCGGCGCTACGCAATTGTGCCGCAGTCATGCTCCGCCCGCCCAACGAATAACATACTCGGAAAGCTCGAGCCATGGCCGTCCGTGATATCCTGTGCAGTGCTTCGTAAATGTGATACTGTTATGTGACGATGTCGCAGGCCGCCGGCGGCAAGAAGGGAGGCAAGGGCCCCCCTAAGAAAAATGTGGACGAAGACAAGACCCCGCCGGCTAAGGCCGCAGACGAGGTTAAAGATGAGACTTCTTCTAACAATGGTGATAAAAAGGAAGTTAAGGAGCTCAATGGAACGGAGAACGTGGTCAAGCCTCCGAGTGCGGGGATCAACATCCGGGAGGTGGCAGGGAGGATCCTCACGCTGGCGCAGAAGGGGGAATGGCCAGCAGTGGAACAGACCCTCAAGGTTCTGGAGAAGCTGGTGGCGGCTGGTGGGGAGGATACCGTCTCCGTACCCATGGCAGGGATCCTGGATCCGGTAATGTTCTATTTCATATTTATTTCAGTATACCTTCTGTCAATTCTATGTTGTTACGAAACACTAGTTCTCTAACGCTGTTTTGAATTAAATTCTGGCTTTCGGTTGGTGTCTTAATTTTTTATACTATTGGTTTTAAAATTGGACATAATTTATGTCGGTGAAGTAGGCATCACGGAGTAACGGTTTCTATGGTTTCTGGGTGACGCTTTGTAGGTAGGTACTTCAAGACTTTGCTATAGAATTGAATCTGTCGATTAGATAGAGAGTATCTAAGAATGGATCCGAAGTTTTCTTAAACTGACCATAGCTATTCACAACCACTCGATACGCTTCCGTACCGTATCGAACAGCAATCAATGTTATCTTAGGAGTCCTCTAAACGCTGTTCACAAGTCCAAACCGCGAAAATGTTTCTTCCGGCAGCTTTTTGCTGTCGGGAGCAAGACAAATCAGGTTATCGAAATGTGTCATTTTCGATACGATAGCCTGTCGGATGGTTGTGAATAGCTATGCTGGTGGCCAGTTAGAAGATTTCGGTGGAGATAGGAACTATGAAGAGACAGTTGTAATTACTTGCTTGAAAATTTATTTCAATATTTTCAATAATGTTCGTTCATGTTATGTCGCTCCAGACAACTCTAGTTTAGTTTTTTGTTGGTGACCGCAGAGCGCTATCCAAGTACCGTACAGGGAATGCGAGGAGAATTCTTAACACCTTCACGTCGCGTTTAAAGAATTCGGGTATTGTCAAAAATGCTTTTCCTAATTTCTTATATTTATGTTGAGTGTTTAATTGGTTTTCATGTTAGGTACCTATTATATAAAATTACACACATACCCACGTTTCTTCTGTTAGGAAATTTAGCTTCTCATGTGCGTTGCATTTTCTATAGTCTATGTCTGCAAGTCAATACTTTTAGTCATCAAGCGCGTTACACGTGTTTCAACTAATATTTCTGACTACCCTACAAAAGTAAGAAGCCAGCCCTACAATGTACTTTATTACACATAACAGTGGCCTTGTTTTAAGTCCAAATTAATTCCAGGTACACCTATTACAGATGTCCTTCATATTTTCGTTAGCCGCGTGGTCGCCAAAGGTCTTATTCGTAGCGAAACCTTCAACCTTCTTGGTTCGCTCAATTATGGCTGCTTCATAATCATTACTTATATTATTAGAAATCAAAATCTAACAGTTATTATTATTGCTTGGAATCTTATCATCACAACAATTTTTATTTTTAAATAAAAATTGTTTAATATTCGTCGCCATAGCATAATCAGCCTATAATGTTCCTACTGCTGGGACACAGACCTTCTATCTGTGAGAAGGAGTGGGCTGTGATCTTCCACGTGGGCTCAGTGTAGGTTGGATAGAGAGATGACACATGTATTCGATTTTTTGATTGTAGGACGATGTTTTCCTTCACCGTTTTGAGAGCAGTGGTGAAATTACACAAGGTAAAGCGCCTGCCTGGGTTCGAACCCACGACTACAACTCGCAAGTCGGAGCCGCTACCATTGCGCCACCACTGCTCCTCCTCAAGTATAAAATGTATGGGATGGAAATGAGCCACCGAAAATCTGTCTATCTCGTTAGACGTCGTCGTAGAAATACAAAGCGATTTGAAAGCGATTGCCACTCGTTTAGGCTCCCAGAAAGTGGTACAAAAATACGATAATTCATCGGTGGCTGTTTGTTTAACAAACTATATTCATTGTGGAATTCAATGTGTAATTCAAAGTTATTAAAATGATGTTAGGATACCTACAGGTTGCTGCTGTGACCACCTTAAAACCATCTTTAGCAGTCATTTTACTCATTGGTTCCCAACCAGTGGTCCACAAGAGATGAAATATGGCCAGAGAAAAAAGTTTAATATTTCAAACTTTTGTCGTTTAAATAGATCAAATGATGATGAAAATCGAATTTAATTTTTTGTTGTAAAAACCGTGTTTTCTATTACTTATTAGTACATACCTACTGTTGTAATGCACTTTATATTTTTACGTACCTAATGATTTTTTTTGTTTTTTTTTTTGTATATTGGCGCAATTGTTTTTTTTTTTTTTTGTATATTGGCGCAATTGATTTTGCTTGAACCTTATGGTCACTATTAACAACAAGAATTTCAAAGTAGTCTATGCTAAAAATAGGCTCAGAAAAACTGATCTAAATACATAAAAACCAAACCAGAATTTACTATACTTTTTGTACTTTATCTAATATGTAAGGTTGGTTTACATAACTTTAATTCGTTCATACACTGTGGCTTGTGGCTAAGAAATAACAGCTTAAGCTACGCTTAGGTTCGATCGATCAGGTTCAGCTACGCTTGCCGTGGTTGGTCCGTGGATGGGTGACCATCTTTACATACCAAGACCCCTCCGTGCCTCGGAAAGCACGTTAAGCTGCTAATCCCGGCTATCATTCGTGGATCTTTGACAGTCGTTACGGGTCGTCAGAAGCCCGAAAGTCTGACAACCAGTCTTACCAAGGGGTATCGTATTACCCAGTAACTGGGTTGTGGAGGTCAGATAGGCAGTCGCTCCATGTAAAATACAGATATTCAGCTGTATCCGGTTATAATGGTCATCATCTGCCTAGCCTTTTCCCAACTATGTAGTTGGGAAAAGGCTAGGCAGATGATGACACTGTCAGACAACGCACAGCCTAACCCGCTGGGTTTGGAAGCATGAATCTTTGCCCAAGATTTCCTTATATAAAAAAGGATTCAGTACATGATTCTGAAAACCCCTGGCGATTAAATTATTCATCGGTTATTTTAAAAAAATCTACCGTTCCATACATTTTGACGGCGGAGGTATTGCAAGTTTTCTATATAAAGCTGTCTTTTTTTTAATGACCGACGAAAAATTTCACGCAGGTTTGCAGAACAGGTATCAGCGCTGGTTTTCTGAATTCATGGTACTTATCAGGTCGCGCGTCGATGTCCCTGGCAGCCTGTGCAATTATAATGTTAAGGTAGTAAGTAGGTAGGTACAATCGCTAAAATACACAAGAACAAAGCGCCTGCAACGATAGACATAAAACATTTAACGTTTCGCGACTTGCTCGATGTGACTGGTAGTTTCTTGTTTTTTTTTCATTTGTTGCATAGCCTTTTATATCTAACTAGCAACGCCATGCGATTTCACCCGCATAAGTGTCGATCCCGTGGGAATCTCGGGATAAAAAGTATCCTATGTGTTAATCCAGGGTGTCAGCTACTTCCATATCAAATTTTATCAAAATTGGTCCAGCCGTTTGTGCGTGAAGAAGTAACAAACATACAACACATTCACAAACTTTCGCCTTTATAATGTTATAGTGTCTTTTAAAACTGGTTTGATTGCGTTTTTATATTTTGTTAAGGTATACTAGAATCTATTTACTAACACCGCAGTTGTAGGTATCGCCTTGTAAACCGACACGTCCAAACTCCTGGTTGCTACTCAAAAGCCAACCAAATAACACTTTGCCGATTTAAATTACCCTTTACGTAAGAATTTATATAAGTTATGCGCCATTTTAAATTTTCCTCTTTTGTCCTTTCCGGAAACATAAAAACTCCAATAAAAGTTGACGCTGAAAGAATTGACGATCGTCATTAACTATGTTTATACCGAAATCAACTTACGTTGTTCTACCTATTATAATTCAAGTCAATTTGATTTGATTATGTCATGAAATCACGCGTAGAAACTTTTGAAGCATAATCAATCTATAATGTTCCCGCTGCTGGGACACAGGTCTCCTCTCTGTGAGAGGGAACGGGCGGTAATCCACCACGCGGGCCCCTGCGGGTTAGTGGATTTAGAACTTCAACTCGTATCTACCCAATGCTGAGGCAGCTTACTAAACGCAACTAACGAAAATCATATACATCTTAGAAAACTTTAAACGATTGAGTTTAACGCTAAATGTTTATTTAGTGATTTGTCGAGCACGTGAGTTTAAAGGATTAATTAATATTCTAATGCTCTTATAAACATAGTTGTGTTTTGTTGATCGTCTCTCTTGATTCCATGATGCAAAACGAACCGCGACGCTTCGTCACAAGATACTGCTATGATCGAAAGTTTATCATCAAATGTAGGTACTTATGCTTTAAAATAATTAGCATATAATGTTCCCACTGCTGGGACACAGACCTCCTCCCTGTGACAGGAAGTGGGCCGTAATCCACCACACGGACCCAGTGTGGGTTGGTGAATGTCACATGTCTTCGAATTTTCGGTTCTAGGACAAGCCGGTTTCATCATGTTGATGTTTTCCTTCACCATTTGGAGAGCAGTGGTGATGAAATTAGACACAACGTATGCTGTCGTATGCTCCTTGGGTTCGAACCCATGACCATATGTCGGTGCAGATACCACTGAGCCACCACTTGCTTATGCTTTAAAATATTAAGGTTTTTTTAGTAGGTGTGGCGTAAATGATTGTTAGTCATTGCAGTCAAAACATAAATAATGGAGAATAAACGAAAATAATAAACCTTTTCTCAATTAGTATCATCAAACGTTGGATTTCTACGTCAACGTTTTGGTATAATTTCAGTACAAAAACTTTCTAGAAACTTCCTCATTTCCGAAAAAAGTAAGAACAACCACTGCCGCAGATACCGCCCGTATATTTGAAACATGGCAGATCCCGGCGATTAGGGCTGAATTTTTATTGAATAGCTTTCAATCACGACATGTGCTCATCCATAGGCACTGGTTCAAAAACCTGAGCGGGTATCGTTTTCTTCTTTATACCAAAAAGTATTTTTTACAATCAGTGATTTCGTTTTGTGCATTTTTCATAGATTGCACGGTTGTCTTTGGTAATAAAAACTGTCATTGTTGTCTAACGTAAATTCGGTTTCAATATCTCAGAGAACTTCATACATTTTGTTATTGTTAATCTTCTTTGAACTCACTCCTACGGTTTACCGTACGAGTTCAAAGAAAAAAACTAAAAACTATGTATGGTACAAACTTTATAGTTTATACCATTTTTGGTATAAGACCACATCTATTACATCTTTTCGCTGATTTTAATGTTCAATTCGCCTACTCTTAGACATTTATTTATTTCATATACATTTAAATGCTTATATACTTGCTAAATATTTGACAGACCTGATGGTCTAGTGGTTAGTGACCCTGACTGCTATGCCGAAGGTCGTGGGTTCGATTCCCACCCAGGACAAATGTTTGTGTGATGAGCACGATCATTTGTTCTGTGTCTGGGTGTAATTTATCTATAATATGTATGTATTTAGAAATATATAAGTATGTTTATCAGTTGTCTAGTACCCATAACACAAGCTCTGCTTAGCTTGGGGCTAGATGGCGTTGTGTGATAGTTGTGGAATATTATTATTATTAAATAAGTATACAAATAAATACAAAAGGGACTTTTAATATTATTATGGTTTGGCGTATATAAAATGTAAACAAACAAAGACTCCTGCGATCTATCATGGATCGCTTGTTTGGAACGAATAAAATCACGTAAAATATCGACATAATTCCCTGAAAAATATAGGATCATCAGCGAGGGGACCCCTGTCCCAATTCTCAAAATTATGGTGTTCCAAAGCTAAAATAAATAGTATCGTGTGTATAGCATTTCAGGGGAGGTTCACGTTGAATTTTTGTGTTGGTTCCTGTGGAGGGTCGGTCTGTCTGTTCGATATCTTGGCAACGGATCGCGTGCCTGTCTGTCGCTCAACGAGACATCTTTCTACGTTTTTACTGCCTCTACAGGGGATGCCGTACAGCCGGATCGATCAGAACTATCGCCATATATGATTTGTTTTGCTATTCGCGTGAGATAGTCCGCTTTCCATTTTGAATTTTTGTCTCTGTGAGCTTAAATCAATATTCGGTTGGTTGTGCTTTATGTGGCATTGATTTCCTCGACGATGTGCATGTTTTGGGATTTTGAAGGTCTTTGCAAGCACTTTACAATGCGAGATAATTCCACAGTCACATAAACTTATGCGCTACATTGATTTTAAATTAACAATAGTCGCGATTCGAATTTTGAAAAGATTTTTTAATATTTCATTATTTTCTAACGACGCGACAACTACCCTCATGTGCCTAATTCTTGATAATTATATGCAAATTCATATTTCTTAGATAAAATATCATAAAAAACAATGCACAAAAGTTCGACCCCAGTAACCACAATTTTTATTTTAAAATAAACCGAATTGTAAACAAGTATTACCAATAACAGAAATGAGATCTCTGATTTGACTGAATATTGTAGTGGCCGAAACTTTGATCCATTCTTTGTTACGGGGGATGAGCTAAGGTAGCCCGCGAAATTAAAGCTTTATTTTTTTTTTTGTAATTTTCACGATATTGTCAGGATGTATTTTAGTTAAAATATGATTCGCGACCGTAACAAATATGGCTTTACGGAATTATAATCATTAGAATCAGCAATACAACTTCTTAAGTTTTTGAAGAATTGTCCTCAAATCTCATGATTTTATGTAATACTTAGTCATTCAATAGGGTCATAAATGAACTTGGAGAGTTGTATTGATGAATTTGAATTTCGCGGGCTGCCCTGGCGCTTTCACCTTAAGAGAAGGTTGCACGCACAGATAAAATATATCTGTGGTTGTATGACAGGTACTCCTTGGTTATGAGTCATTTAGTCTACTGACAGAGGCTGAATATCGTAGATAACCAAAATAATGTAAAGCAGGAAAAGACTTTATGGCCCATTTGCACCGCAAGTCGTATGCTTAAATCGCTTAACGAATTTAAATCATCGTTCTGTTTCTGTCATAAGTTTGAAGATGACATTGATAGAAAAATGTGTTAAAATACGTGTAGCGTAGCATGCATTCAGTTACTTGTGGTGCAAATGGGCCCGAGAATGTTCTTTATTTCATTTTGTAAATTCCTTTCCATAATTAGGTTAAATAGTTTCAAAAACATTGGTAACAAACCATTCAAGTGTGGAAATTACAAGATATTCTATTTTTGGCGCCGCGTTTACGATATGGCCGCGTGCTACAGAAGTAGTTGGTCAATTAAAAGCTAAATCTTAATAGAGCAGTGGCTTGGCGTGTTTTAAGTATGCCAGACGGCGGGCCGCGCCATTGCTGACGGATTCAACGGAAAATCGTTACAGGACTCTATTAAAGCTGAAGATAACATGTTGATTTGTACAAATGAGTGGAAAGAAAGTCGTTCAATTGAATTGCTGAGTTTTGCTCATGATGTTGACCTGGTGTCCAGGAATGTCATTTCTGTTTTCTGTTAAAGAGGTTACATTAATTGAAATGTTCATGCACAGTTGCTATGACGTTTGTTGATTTTTAGCCTTTCGCTTTACATTATTACCACTTAACTTTAGCTCATAGCTAAATGGATAAGAAGTTATACGTAACTAAATTGATCAAAATAAGAAAACTATTTCATCCAGAAAAAAAAGAAGAACTAGCAGGGGATCGTGGAGGGGGGGTTCAGGGAATCAAACCGGAATAACTCGAAAAAAATATTATGGCCGAGTAGTTAAACGCCGAAAAATTAGGTATAATTTCCTGCCATTTCAGAACTAAGCCCTAAATGAGTATTGTTAGTCTCCAACATTCCATAAATATCAAGACTTAGTCGTCTCAATAACTGTCAAGGAGCTACCAGTAATTCCTAAGCTAAGGCGGCGAACCAAACTACCCTATTTCCGCCTAAAAGCGATATTTTCACCTCCCGGCCTACATTTAAGGTGTATATCGAGTATAAGCCGCTATAACTGACCATTTCTGTGTCAAGGGTAAAAGCTAGGAGATTTGCGTGTTTGCCTGCCCGTTACTCGGTAATCGATGGGAGATTTTCGACCTTGGGTCCACCACATCCTTGGCTACTGCTGACCTGTCTAATACTTAAGGCCATTGTTATTCGAATGCCGTTTGGTGGAATGAGGGAAGTTGAAGACTCGTAAAAACACTAAAATTCTTGTGTGTCTCCATTACTTTGGTGTTTGGGGTCGGCGATTTCCTCGATTTTTGTTGGGCTATGCGGCTTGCGGCACTGTTTTAATTGGGAAATATGTAACACAAATGTTAGTACGTTTGCCTTTTGGAAAACTTTACTAGATTGAAAATTCTCAGTATTTTATGCTTAATGAATTATGTAGGTGTTAATCGTTAGGTGCATTCGTTCACTTCTGATTAATAACGGGTGAAAGCTTTTGATATTGAACAGTAAACACATATTATGGGTATACGATACTTATTATCATTCCACTTTTGAATTGAAAACCCCATCTTTATGGTGTATTGATTTAAAAGAACATTTTTATTACATTTTTACAGCCTTCTCGAAAACATTGCACGGAATAATATTTACTGACTGAAAGCAATCATTCAATTTTTTTTTTATCTAGATATGTAGGTATCGCAATTTTCAAGAAAGTCCCAAAGAATATTTGAAGAGGTTGTAATCCGGCTCGAAGGACCAAAAACATGTATGCGCTGCTGAATAGGTCGCACACACCTTTGATGTTAGTTTGAATGATAAGTCACGGATAGCCAAAGATGATGTTTTATTGAGTCTATGTAACTACTACGTAACTAATGCTATATGAATACCATGTGAATGAGTACAGCTGATTATGAACGCTGATCGTGTACTGTCGCGTTCACTATAATTCGTGCAAGGTGACGGAAAAGTTCTGATCTCTGCAATGCTCGCGTGCCATGTATGATACATGACTCGTACAGGGGTATAGGCAGGGGTGCATACACATTAACACTATACATGTTGACAGGGACATCCACGCGCAGAATGTACCTAACCATGAATTCCACTGTGATTTTTTCACCCCCTAGGATAGAAATTTTACATCAGTTATCGAAAACGAATCAGCTGTTTCATAGAAAAGTACAATACCTACGCGGACAACATGTCTGGAACATCTATTTACTTTTTTTCTTCTAAACATAAGCAAAAACTTTCCCTGCTTACATTTTTTTGATATCCCCTTGAAATTCCACCGTCACTTTAATGGCAGCTTTTATACTAGAATCATGAATTATTTACGTTGGCTGACTCAATAAAATTGCCATACTTAATTCAAGTTGGTTAGTCTTAAATAATTGTTCGATATTTTGTTATCAGATGTAGAGTCACGAGCAAAAGTATAATATACCTACATAGACTTAGCAAAATTCAAAAGTAATTTCGTCCAAAATTATTGTACATTTTTTTTTACATATTAATATGTGTCTGCTTAGCAACCAAATTTATGCTTTGTGTAAATATTTCACAATTACAATCAACTCGTTAACAAATAACCGTTTTTTATTTCGCAAACGCTTGGATGTCATAAAAAAGTAATTAAAAAAACTAAAAAACCCGACTGCAGTAAAAAACTTAAGTTAAAAAAGCTGAAAAGCTAAAAACAAGCCCATTTTAAATTAAATAAAAGTTGGAAGCAGGCGGGACCCATACTATTTTTATATTTTCAAACTCAAATGGGACTAAGAGGAATCGATTGACGTGTGAATCATATATTTTTTTTCATAAAAATCGTCCCAAGCGTTTGGTCTGTATAGTGCTTCAAAGGAACATACATACATACACACATAGGCTGATAAACACATTACCACTCCTTTGCGTCGCGCAGTCGGGTAAAAAGGTCCAGTGCCGTTATTAAGAGTTATACCGGTCTAATCCCCTGAACCCCCCCGCCCTTAATGCGACTGTAAAATGACAGCTGGTGTTGGACATTCTAGTGTGCAGTGTCGAAAAAGAGACGTTGTTTTGGAGTTTTTTTGAGCGACTCTTTGTAGCGGCCTGACCACGACCTTGCCGCTATCAGCGGTAGCGCGGGGCGGCGAGCGGTAAAAACAAATATACAAAAATGTATGAACCATGCCACGACGCACCGCGCACAGCGTCAACCCTAGCAGGTAAGACACCGTTTGCCGCTAAGCCAAAAGTCGTGGCCGGGCGGTAAGACGGCACCGCTTTTTCAGGAAACCCAAGCTTATGTACATGTGTACATATTCTTGCTAGTAAGTGTACTATGTAGGTACTACGGTGTTCTGTAGAGGTCACGGTAACCTGCAACTAATGAATATTAAGTACTTCCCTGCGACGATTAATTAGTGGTGCTAGCAAGACCGTGCTGATTGTGCAATTTTATATTCGCCAAGTGGTGGGTAAATTAAAACAGTAGCATATAATTTTTTTTAAAGAAAATTAAGATACTTTAAATTAATATTTCCCATAATTGAGTATGGTTATGTGTGTTACTATGAGCTGAATGCAGATCTCCTCAGTAAACTTGACAGTCTTTTCAATAACTAAAGTCACTAAGTCGTTTTTACATACCTAATCATAATTAAAGTAGATAAATTATTTACTATTTTTAGTCAGGAATTTCAGATACCTAATACTTATGTATAAGCACTTGAGTGAGATACCTGAGATACAGGTTTTTTCCTAGTTCAGGCAGAATCCAATTATTTCTTACCTACCTCTAGTTTAAGGCCATTATTTTTAAATATTTATGTAAACCAATTATTTCAATAAACAATTTCAATTTCAACTACCAATTCATACCAAAATTTCAATCTTCGTAAGTATGACCATGTATCCGAGCACCGGCTGCTTTAAAAATGGTTATCCATTCGCCAGCGCAGAGAGTTGAGGGCTCTGTCTACGTTGTTCTCTATTCTCGACAAACCCACTAATCCTTCACATAACTACCCAAATTCAATATTTATGTTCTGTCCATGTTCCACCAACAATCGTCTTTTACGATGTCCTTCTCACCGTTCTGGCTTCATTCAATTTCAATCCTTGTCTAGGCGGTCTTTCTTTGGAATGCGCTCCCTCTGAACATCAGGACGACAACCGGTCGGTTATCTTTTAAAGTGCAGGCCCGTGAACATATCCGTCAGAAGTTGGCCGTAACATCCCAGCGCTGATTTGCTGGATTCGTTTTCTCTTCTACCGATATTTTTTTCTCCTGACTGTTCGTTTTTTTTATATACAGGGTGGGTGTCCGGTAATTAATGGATAACCTTTTAAGGGGTCATTGTACATAATTATTATTATGAAGAATTTTTACTATGGAACCAAACAATGAAATCGCGAAAAAATCAGCTATTCATTTATGTTCGCATAACTCGTCAAAATGTAGGAAATTGCTGATTCTTTTTTCGCGATTTCAGGTTTGGTCCCATAGTAATAATTGTTCATAGTGATAAGTACAATAACCCCTGAAGAGGTTATCCATTAATTATACCGGAAACCCTGTATATTATCTTCGCTCGCATGACTAACTGTCGTATCTCATTTTTCACATTTTTTGGCTGATCTGAGTCAGAACGACTACACTCTTCTATTCGTGATTCTGTACACTTTTCACTAACCGTCGTACCTTAATGTTATTTGGAACTCAAAATATAACTAATTTGAAAGGCAACAAAATGTAAAGAATCACGAATAGAGGAGTGTAGCCGTCCCAACCCAAATAAGCTAAAAAATGAGACACGACTGTTAATCATGCGAGCTACGATGTGTGTATCTATGTATTAGTATTTAGTATCTAGTCGTTTATTAAAGTAAATACAAATACCAAACTTTCAGACTGTAGTTCAGCTTAAAATCAACCATGGCCGTGACCTAAAAATACAGACATATCCTAAATTCATTCTAAACTTGTTCCACAATTTTATTATTTGTTTTCAGTCAGTTAAGTGTACTTTTTGTTTGCAAACCAGCCTTGTAACGATGATAGTTATTCTTTATGCAACCGCTGAAGCCTTGTCTTGTCTCACGTGAACGAATCTAATGGAAAACTGCCAAGTCCTCAGCTTAGATAATATTTATTTGCTTGATTTATTGGGCTATGGCGTACTAAGCTAAATGGTGGAAGCTCTATCTATCAACAAGTTAAAATCGAAACGAGTTTAATTTAGTACCGAATGCGATATTGATTTCAAGGTTCCGAGGTAACACAAACATTGGAGCAAGCCAAGGAGATACTTTTCTTTTTTCTACAGGAAAATCTGATTAATATAATCGGGACTTTTCCGTGGCATGGCCAAAGATGAGAGCCATAAGCCCAGCAGTTTTCTTGTTATAGTACTATCTTATGTAGAAAGAGCCGTAATTTGCGCGTCTTTAAAACTTACCTCTAATGTAGTAGAGCTAGACTGTCAGATCCCAAAAATGGCTGTAACAATTATTCATATCATAACATACATTTTACCAACTCAACAATTTCGCACAAACCAAAAATTCTTCAGTTTAAACCACGTGCAATCCATTGAACCCGTTTTTACGTACCCCTCAGTTCCACCTACGAAATGCAAATGAATGTGTTCTAAATTCCGTGTTTTTTGACAACTCATTATAATAATATGTTTCTGGCTATTATTAAATGAATGCACTAAGCTAATAGTAAGGAAATTATGAATGGAATGAATACAAAGAAATAACCTACTTACATACTAAAGGGGTTTTCAATTAGGATTTCTTTGCCAAAACACTGATTGAAATGGTATTAGATAGGGTTTTTTTTCTAACTTTGGAAAGTCCCAATGTTTTCATGCCAAGGAACTGTTGCAATGTATAGAGCAACAATCAAATCAAAAGTTAGTCGTGTTTCAAAGAAATCAGTCATGGCGAAAGTCATGCGTAATAATTGTATGTATAATTGTATGTTATATATAAGTTGGCGGTTTCTTTAATATGTGGAAAGTTAGTCTGGAAAAGTAAGACTGCAGTCTAATCAAATATGACTCATATCCTATGGAAAAAGTTTAATCGATGTTCGTGGTAATCAAAGTTGGACGAGTCATCAAGTAAATCCAATTTTCCACTGAAGTACCAGAAAGTACAAACACTTTTATTGGAGTGACCAATAAAAGTGTTTGTATCAGAGGGGCAATTCTTGTAATTTTAAGAACGTTAACAGTCTGATTTCAGCTCGCTCATTGATTTATTGATTAGCAACAATCAATGTCTAAAACTTGTCAAAAATTTAGGGAAATTAGAGGTATTTTTCGCAGATTGAGATTGTGAACGTTCTTGATGTCTTTAACCAACTTGGTCTGCACTCAAACACTCTTGTCAGCCATAGATAGGCTTCCTTATGTATCTAATATCATATAGATTTCATTTCTGTATAAAAGTTTGTACTCAAACACAATCATATTTAAAAAACCGGCCAAGTGCGAGTCGGTCTCGCGCACCGAGGGTTCCGTACAAACCTGTTTCAAATATTTTTATTATATGATGTAACTAAAAATTTACGGTTTTCGCAATTTTTCCTTTATCTGTGCTATAAAACGTTGCTTCGTGCCAAATTTCAAGATTCTGAGTTCGTGGGAAGTACTCTGTAGGTTTTGATTTCCTTGCGAGTGTCGAAAATTTGCGGCATAAACGGCTGTATATTTTGATTGCGTTGGCTTAAAAGTTTGATTTTTTCACAGCTCCAAGGGACAGTAGACCTGAGTATTTGATATGAATTCCAGCTTGATACCTCCACGCGTTCCTGAGAAAAAGGGTCTTGACAGACAGACAGACGGACGGACGGACAACAAAGTGATCCTATAAGGGTTCCGTTTTTTCCTTTCGAGGTACGGAACCCTAAAAAACAAATGAGGTCTCTTACATTCTGGAAAAAAGTCACAGTTTCATTTCATTCCACAGAACTAACTATTGAAGGGGAACGCGGCAACAGTTATTTCACAAATTAATAGAACAGTCCAAACAGCTTCTATCATAAAGGCACGTGATCTGACAATATCAATTTAATATTATTGGTTCATTGACTTTTCTGTACGTTAATAGTAGATAATCATTTTTTTAAGAAAAATATGTCTGTCTCCTCCATTAGACATGTATTTATCTGAAAGGTTTTTTTTAATCATTTTCTACTGGTCCTATAGTAAATGATGGAAGCTTCACCGTATTTATTAACCATGGCATACATGATATAGCATAGACGTAATCAGCCTGTAATGTTCCCTCTGCTGGGACGCAGGTCTACTATCTGTGGGAGGGAATGGGCCGTAATCCACCACGCGGGTCCAGTGTGGGTTGGTAGATGTCACATGTCTTCGAATCTTTGATCATAAGACATGATAATATATAGTATAAAACAAAGTCACTTTTGGAATATGTCTGCAATACCGCTTGATCTTCCGAACTATACATTGGTTTTTGATTCTGTTTTAAACATCATTAGGAGCATTTACTCTGGATAGGTTCAATCAATCTGCCTTTTCCCACCTGTGTTGGGGTCGGCTTCCAGTCTAACCAGATGCAGCTGAATACCAGTATTTTACATGGAGCGACCGCCTATCTAACCGAAAGTTTATGTGTATACAATACTAAAATTTATCTTAGATATCGCACAGAAATCACAATTTTTTCGTGCCGTGCGAAGCAGGAGCGCACTAGTTTTTAATTAATAATACTGTTCACGTTAAAACTGTAAACGTTTGCATCTGACATCAACTAGCCCTCACCTTAGCTAGTTGCCTGGTCGTTAGCTGCTATAAATGGTCATATAATCTACATAGCCCTGTTGAGTAGGTGTGGTCCCAGCTTAACTATAGGTCATATCTAGCCGTAGCCTATATGCATTAGACCGGCGAATTTTTCAATTATGTGAAAGTTATGGAACTGACTAAGCAAGTCAAGGACTTCGCAAGGGCGGGACAGCAAGCGACGTCACTAGTTTCTAACTTGTTGGAAAAATTATAAACTAGCATGTACGGTGACTATGCCTGTGTAGAATATGTCGAACTTAGTAGCATATAGAACTTCTAAAATAAAAACGGATAGGTGTTTATACAGGGTGTTACGGAAAGGGTATATCAATACAAACGGGTTGAAGAGTGTATCTGGTCTAGAATCTCTACAAAATTTCAGCTCAAAAGCATTAACTTTGAAAATGCTTAATATTTTTTTATTTCGAAATCACGGCGCTGCACTGGCGCGCGGCGGTGTGATGTGCGTGTACTAGGCGCACAGACACACTATAGATAATGGATAACGACCCTCGTAGTGCGGTGACACGTTTGTTATGATTTCAATTTAATAAACTATCGAAATAAAAAAAAGACGGGTTGCACTCCGGGAGTGCCGGCAGAAGTGAAAACTTGAATATTAACGTTGAAATAAATCAATTATTAATTGAATTAATATAACTCATTTTTTTTCACTATTTCTGCGTCCCTTTTTTCATTAATAGATGCACTTTGTTCAATTTCCATATTTTAAACACTTTATATACACGAATGTTACGAATACACAGCAGTGTGTCCACGTCCACTTCGACTTCGACTTCGACTTCGACTTCGACTTCGACTTCGACTTCGACTTCGACTTCGACTTCGACTTCGACTTCGACTTCGACTTCGACTTCGACTCCGACTCCGACTCCGACTCCGACTCCGACTCCGACTTTGACTTTGACTTTGACTTTGACTTTGACTTTGACTTTGACTTTGACTTTGACTTTGACTTTGACTTTGACTTTGACTTTGACTTTGACTTTGACTTTGACTTTGACTTTGACTTTGACTTTGACTTTGACTTTGACTTCGACTTCGACTTTGACTTTGACTTCGACTTCGACTTCGACTTCGACTTCGACTTCGACTTCGACTCCGACTCCGACTCCGACTTTGACTTTGACTTTGACTTTGACTTTGACTTTGACTTTGACTGACTTTGACTTTGACTTTGACTTTGACTTCGACTTCGACTTCGACTTTGACTTTGACTTTGACTTTGACTTTGACTTTGACTTTGACTTTGACTTTGACTTTGACTTTGACTTTGACTTTGACTTTGACTTTGACTTTGACTTTGACTTTGACTTTGACTTTGACTTTGACTTTGACTTTGACTTTGACTTTGACTTTGACTTTGACTTTGACTTTGACTTTGACTTTGACTTTGACTTTGACTTTGACTTTGACTTTGACTTTGACTTTGACTTCGACTTCGACTTCGACTTCGACTTCGACTTCGACTTCGACTTCGACTTTGACTTTGACTTCGACTCCGACTTTGACTTTGACTTCGACTTTGACTTCGACTTTCGACTTTGACTTCGACTCCGACTTTGACTTCGACTTCGACTTCGACTTTGACTTTGACTTCGACTCCGACTTCGACTTTGACTTCGACTTCGACTTCCACTTCCACTTCCGCTTCCACTTCCGCTTCCACTCCATCCAATCCATCCATCCATCCATCCATCCATTGTCGTGTGTCACTAAACTTGGTTCACTTCGGTTGGCGCCGCCGTAGAAAGAGAGGCGGGGGGGGGGGGGGGGTAATCTCTCCTGACGGTCACGTGTCCTGACGCGAGTTTAACATTTTTTACCCATTACAAAAACTGCTCAACGCCGCTAAAGAAGTTTTCACTTCAAAAAATATTAAGCATTTTCAAAGCTACTGCTTTTGAGCTGAAATTTTGTACAGAGATTCTAGACCAGATACACTCTTCAACCCGTTTGTATTGATATACCCTTTCCGTAACACCCTGTATATTCTAAAATACCTATGTCGAAAATTCCAAATAATTTTTTTTTTATTGAAATTAGGTTTATCATAATCATGACTTTTTGAACGTTAAAATTATGCCCACCCTTCATAATTTCCAAGTGTTTTAGCTGGGAAGAAACTCAAGAAATGGTAACAAACAAACTCCCCCGCAGCACATTTGTTTGTAAAGTTTAAATAACAACTTACATGATTTTCTAGTACCGTCTAAAGTGTATTTAGACTGTCCACAGTGAAACTAAGCAACAAAATAAATAAAGATTTAAATCTATTTAAAAAAATAAATAAAAGTTCTAGCCATTGATCTATCTTGGTTCCAGCCATCTATTCCGTCTCGTAAAAATATGTACTTCGTTCTTCATTTGTTTACTTATTAATGAACTGTTTTAATACCTTTGTTACTTCTCACCTGTTAGAGCAAGACTTTTTATCGTCAACTCTGTACCACCTTGTAAAGTTTTAAAAAAGCAGCGTTAAGGTGGAACTAGTCGCAAGCTCAAACTTACTGGTGGTCATGGCCAAAAAATACGCTGTCTCACCTGGCTTCGTGTCCGACAGAGAGATAATATTAATGATGAGCTGTTAGACGCTAGTCTGCACACACAACGCCTAGTTCTCACGCACAGAAACACCGTTCCGAACTGAAAGGTGCGTTAAAAAATTCGAAGAGTGCTTTGGAAAAATCGAGTTTTATGAAAAAACTCCTGCATAAATAAACTTTATTATTATTATTTTATTATATTTATATACAAAACAAATAAACTTTATTGAACTCTTCGATAACTGAGCTTTGTCGGTACCGACTTTGTTTTGAAGATTTTACAGTTCTTTTCTTACTTATTTACACCCAATGTTACATTAAAAATAGCAAGAAAAACGAATCTTTGTTGGCTTATAACTTTTTAATAGCTATCTCCCGTTCATACTAAATTAATAATAAGCCAAAACGATATCATGTTTAACTATGGATGCACAATCTCAAACAGTGGAGTAATACTTTCCCGAAATTTGTATGGAAAAAATATCGACTAGTGGCACCTTAAAACTCACAGACTGTTCAGTAAACCTATTCCAAACGAAGCGTCAAATACGGATGTTATGACGTCGTTGATGTCTTTCTGACTAGCGAAGGGATGGGTCGATGTGTCGGGGAGCGTGTGTGTATCAGCCGCGCGTCGAATCTAATTAATGTTACTGGCTTATTTTTCTATTTGGTCTTAATTTTTTGTTTTTCGGGAGTTCTGATATAGTATCCAGCCGCCAATATGGTGCACATTATGGTTGTGTTATATTTGCTTAAATTTAATTGTTTAAAACTATTATAAAAGTCACTGGAAAATGACAATTCTCAAGTCATTTTTCAAATGATTTCTACACCTTATAAAGTTCGGGTTGGTTTCTTTGGTGGGTTGGTTATTTCAACTTACATTCACCCACCCATGTAATGAACTATAAATATGCGTTTTTGAGTTATATTAGGTTTAATTACTTATTATGGTTAGAAATATTATAAAAGTCACTGGAAAATGACAAAATTTTTAAATGATTTTTCAAATAGTTGCTATGATTTACAAAGCCGAGGTTTTCCTGTTCACATATTGTAGTTTTAGTAGATTATATTACTGTTGATGCGTTTGATTCTTCAACGAAAAGTTGACCTTGAAAAACTTTGTATAATAATCGAGTAAACGATTTCAGATAATAAATGATAAGTATTTATTTCAATAAGTAGGTTTATACAAACACTTTTACACGTCAATGATATTAAAAAAAAACTAGATGAGGTCGGCGTTCCATATTATATAAGGTGTAAAAAAATTAACTGCAAGAACTTTAAGAGGTGCTTTAGACCATCGAACTGAACAAATTTCACTATGGGACCAACTCCGAAATCACGAAAAAAAAAATCAGCTGTTTCATACAAAAGTTCAATACCTACTCGGCCAAAATGTATGAAACAGCTCATTTTTTTTTTCGTGATTTCAGAGTTGGTCCCATAGTGAAAGTTGTTCAGTTCGATGGTCTAAAGCACCTCTTAAAGTTCTTGCAGTTAATTTTTTTACACCTTATATATAACTAGCTTCTGCCCGCGACTTCGTCCGCGTGAAATTTCACCCTCTCCCCATTCACCATTTTAGGGGTGAAATTTCGAAAAACCCTTTCTTAGTGGATACCTACTGTTCACCAAGAACACACCCTCCAAATTTCATGTCTCTAGGACCAGCGGTTTAGGCTGTGCGTTGATATATCAGTGAGTCAGGACTTTGAATTTTATATATATAGATTGAATTTGAGGGGCCCGTGGCTAAATAATAACAGCCACACAGGTCGATCGATCAGGTTAAGCTACGCTTACCGCGGTTGGTCTGTGGATGGGTGACCATCTTTACATACCGAGACCCCTCCGTGCCTCGGAAAGCACGTTAAGCCGTTGGTCCCGGCTGTTATTCGTGGATCTTTGACAGTCGTTACGGGTCGTCAGAAGCCCAAAAGTCTGACAACCAGTCTTACCAAGGGGTATCGTATTACCTACCCATTAACTGGGTTGTGGAGGTGAGATAAGCAGTTGCTCCATGTAAAATACTGGTATTCAGCTGCGTTCGGTTAGACTGGAAGCCGACCCCAACATAGTTGGGAAAAGGCTAGGCAGATGATGATGATGATAATATATAGATGGAATTGGCTGAGAACATAATACCTAATACAGATTACATACCGACTCATTCGAAGATTACTTTGCTAGTCCTGCTATATTGCTTATATTAAGCTAAATTGATGTGAAAGTTCAACTTTCACATCAATTTAGCTTGACCATTGACCATGAATAATGACAAACCAACTCCCTCAAAGTGACGCGTCATCATTCTGACTAACTAAAGTCAAACAGTCCCCTAGAATTACACAAGGTTTAGTCACAGGGCGGGTGACGCCACCTAGCCGGGCACAGCCGTACCACCGGATGTGAGCAAGCAGGTTAACATGATGAGTATTAATCGACTGAAAGCCTTCAATCACCGGATATTGCGAACTACAGGAAGTTCCTATGAAAAGCGAATCGACCTGAATTACAGGATATCAGGAAATTGGATAGCTTCTGATTAATGTTTCTGGTAACTTTTTGCGACGTTAGTTCAAATTAACCTAAGGTAGTAAAATGTTTACATAAATAGGTTTATGGGACACGGAAATTTCACTCTCTTGCTGTGCGTATGAAATAGGCTTTTAAGGCTTTCTTTCAGTCAAATCGAGGTGTTAACGCATGGTAAACAAAACTTATTTCAAGTAAGTAGGTACTTGAGCCGGCGCGCAGACCTAACTTCAGTCTGAAGATTGACTATCACTCTTTCTATGAAAATAATTATGTTACGTGCATTACACCATAATCAGCTTATAATGTCCCACTGCTGGGACACAGGCCTAATCTCTTCGAGAAGGCTATAATCTACTGTAGCGGTATCTACAACGCCACATACAAACAACGCGTCATACTGACGTCACGCAAATCCTGCATCTCGCAAGCAGAGTTTACCGCGCAACTAGTATAGATACAACAGCCCGACATGAATCATCGGGCAGTTGCCCGCCAGACACAACACCCGTCTGGTCGGAGGATCTTCCCTTTTCTATACACTATGAGTGAACTTTACACCCTGTTCCTCATACCTCTATAATACCAAGCGGCCCAGTGCAGGATGGTAGATATCTCATGTCTTCGAATTTTTGGTTCTAGGACATGCTGGTTTCCTCGCCATGGATGTCTTCCTTCACCATTTTGAGAGCAGTGGTGATGAAATAAATTACACAAAGAAAAGCGCTTGCCTGGGTTCGAACCCACGACCTACACCTCGCAAGTCGGAGCCGTTGCCACTGCGCCACCACTGCTCCCCATCTGACGTGCTTTATAAAAATTATATTAGTGTATTATAGAAATGGAATTTGGAAACCCTATTATACCACATCTATTTTCAGACTTTCTTCAAACCGTTGGAAATCACCTACATCATAAACGTAAACAACGAACCTTTTTAAAGTCCGGTACTTAAGGTGAATGGGTAGTTGTAGCCCGCGAAATTCAATTTTTCTTACGTTTTTTGAAATTTTCAGGTCAGTGTCAGGTTTTATCTTGATCAAAATATGATTCGCGACAATAACAGGTACGTATTTACAGAATTATAATAATTAGAATCATTAATACATCTTTCTAAGTTAGATTTCTACCGTTAAGAACAAATCTCGTATGGAAAAGTGTTGATGGTAGAAATCTAACTTAAAGAGATATATTAATGATTCTAATGACTATAATTCTGTAAATACATGTCTATTATAGTCGCAAATCATATTTTAATCAAGATACAACCTGACACTGACCTGAAAATGGCAAAAAACGTAAGAAAAATTGAATTTCGCGGGCTACAACTACCCATTCACCTTAATAGATCAGCGAAGTAATATAGACATTACAGTATAGTGACGTCATCACTAAGTTTCGCGTGCTTTTCAACTCATAGGCCGAAAGTTACCCGTTCGTAAAGCAATAAATTATTACAAAGTAAATTTATTTTTAAAAGGTAAAATTATTTAAAGATCTAACCGAACGGAAATAGAAATTGGAAAGAGTGGAAATTAATTTTAAAGAAAAATTCAGGAATAATTATATTACGTCCATATACATATTTCAGACGTTTATGATTATTTTGAAGGCTGTCAAGACAATTTATGTATTTCCGTTTGATTTTACAAATCTATACATACCTATCTATGTATCCATACTAATATTATAAATTCGAAAGTAACTCTGTCTGTCTGTCTGTATGTTACCTTTTCACGCCTAAACCACTGTACCGATTTAGATAAAAATTTGGTATAGAGATAGTTTGAGTCCCGGGGAAGGACATAGGATAGTTTTTATCCCGATATTCCCACGGGATCGACACTTATGCGGGTGAAACCGCGGGGCGCAGCTAGTGTATTATAAAATAAAGTAATTTTTCGTGTCTGTCTGTGTGACCGCTAAGATCTTCTAAACGACACAATTGATTTTGATGCGGTTTTACCTTCATTTAGTTTAGCATTTATTCTGGAAGGTTTATTTACATGAATATTCGATTTAGAATTAGCGGTTGCAGAAATCTTAATGTTTTGACATGTCGCCACTGCACCAGTGTGAAGCAGGGACAGGTCGATAGCCGCACATACTTCTATAATAATATACTACTTGTCTAATTGTTCCATGCGGGAATCAAACCTGCGAGTTATCGTAAGCCACTCACTTAGAGCGCTCCAAAATCACTATCGAACTATTTAAATTATATCGGAATGCTACCAAATATCTAAGATATGTTTACCAGAAAAAACATATTAAAACAATTCAAACAAAACACTTCAATTACATGAAATAAAACACGAAAAAAATTCGAAATAGCTTTCATACAATGTGCCCTTAATTACATAAACCATTACTAGACGAACACGCCTTAAATAATACATGGTGTGTGCAAAATTTAAGGTGTGCTAAATACCGGGAAGTTATTCATACATAGGAGAAACTACTAACTTGTCATTAGACACACCCTGTACTATAAAAATAAACGGTAAAGAGTGGGTAAGTTTTTAAGGTACTTCATAAAAAGTTTCAAGAAGATACTACATAATTATAAGGATAGGGCTTTGAAGGTCCGTGGAATACCTACCTGTGCGCCATTTTGTTTTTTTTTTTTCAAAATGGCGGTCACGCTTGAAGCCTGTATAAATCGGTAGCTGACATCAATGCAATATGCAAACAGGAAACAACTACTCAAGAAAAAAAAAAAAGAAATCTTCAATCCTCTTTTGCAATGAGAAAAAGTAGAATCAAATAAAAAAAATATCGCTGCTTAAATTCAAAAAGGCCACAAGTCGAAAAAAATTGATTCGATTTGTAATTTTTTCGACTTTTGAATTTAAGCAGCGATATGATGAATATAAAGTCAAGGAAATTAGTTGATAAGAAAAGTCAATTTGCGTTGTTATAAGTGGCCATTTTTCATACAACTGTCAATTAATGACTTCGTTGGTAGTCAATTTGCTTTACAATTATTTTCCCTGACTTTAAAATACGTACATATTTCGTTGTAATATTGTTAACTCTCATCACTTACGTGGTACTTGCGTATTGCTTGCGAAAACTAACTTCAGTAATTACTAAAGATTTAAGAAGAACCCAATTTTTGCGTAGGTACAGACGCCAGCACATCAAGCTACTACAATCTGTCAAATTTCTTTAATAGATTTTCAACGTTATCGCTAAAGCATAAGTTTCAAGGTTGATTGGGAAAATTTGATAGTTTCGGGTAGCTTGATGTGCTGGCGTCTGTACGTGCCGCATTGGGTCCAAACCATGTTGAGTTTTTAACATAATTTAAAGAGTTATGTATCGTGGACATAAAGAAAGGTATGCATAAAATAATTAAAAAAAAAAACCTGTAAATAACGTTTAACTAAAGCACGCTACACATCATTAAATTACTTTAGACATGTTACACTAATATGATTAACGTTATATAATAAAATATTTAACAAAAAGCATTGCAGTCCACTTAAGTTAAACTAAGCTTGATGCAGACAGCGAATAAATTTATGTTGTGCCTACTTGATGTAAATTACTATAATTTAATCTAATTTACATAAACTATTTCACCTTAGTGTAACCTCAATTTTCGCGAACATTTATCAAGCACATTTGTTTTAGCATTAAATAACGACAAGCCAATTTACATTAGCTGCCGTAGAGTAGACTGATTTAAATTTTAACCTACCTATGCGTATAGATGAGCAATCCACCGGGTTTAAACCCGGTGCTTTTGGTAAACACCCGATGAACACCCAATTTACTGGGAGTTAATGGGTGTTAACGGGTGTTTATCAAAAGCGCCGGTTTTTAATCGGGTGGATTGCCCATCTATACCTATGCGTTGTTAAACAATCTTTAAGAAAATATACAAGACGTAACAAACACATTGAAATACGTAGCAAAACTAATCAAAAGTCATTAGACTATTGATATGATTTATATCTGTGTTTTTTTTTATATATGAACGATTGCTCTTTGGCGAAGTGGACATGTTACTGTTTGTTATTAGTTTAAAACTATGATACGTGCATCAGCTACACAAATAGTGTATTGTACAGACGCCAGCAAATCAACCTACTACAATCTGTCAAATTTCTTTAATAGATTTTCAACTTTATCACTAAATCATAAGGTTCAAAGTTGATTGGGAAAATGTGACAGTTTCGGGTAGGTTGATGTGCTGCCGTCTGTACTATTTATTCTGTGGTAGTAGCTTCCGCGGCGTAGCGGCGTAGACCGTAGGTACAGTTTCTTGTCGACTCCTTAGTGAACAACCAATTGGGACCGTGCACCTAGCTTCTGACGCCCACCTAGCCGCTGTTTTCATAAGTGCCCAAACGTTTGATTTGACTCATCTGTGTGTAAGCAAAGATAAAAAAACGTCCGCACATTTTTAATTTGTTTTCAATTACTACTTTACTTAGGAAAAAGACTAGACAATTTTAAGACATCATATTCTTATACCGGAGCGGTAAACTAATCACAGTCCGGTCGCAAACTCCCACTGCGTGCATATAGTCTAGACAGAGAGAGATCTAGCAAAAAAAAGGTTCTACTTTTTCAAGTCAAAGGAAAAACCAAGAAAAAACATACCTTCCCAGCGCCATCTGCGATTAGCTATTGGTAGTGTTTTTCATTTATTTCTTCGTATTGGCAATAGATGCCGCTCGAAGTACCTAGTAAACAAGTGAACCGCGCCCAAACATAAACAAATGAAATGCCCGATTTGGCAATTTTTTGTTTTAAAATGTTAGCAAAACTCCGAATTGCGTTTTTATGGAAAGAAAAATTGGAAAAGTTTCCCGGTTTATCAAATTCGGATAAAAATTGAATGTCCTTTTTTCTATGGGATTTTTGTATGAACTTACCCTTTGGACGGGTCAACGTCTTACGGGCCAGCCAATATAATCTAAAAATGATTTCGAGTAGAAACGACTTATGTTATAACATGACGATGCTAGACTCCGCTCTCGACTAGGTAAACCTCTGCTACGAACAGTTTAAAAAAACTACATCCATTGAATATTCTGTGTTTTACTTCAAAACATTTACTAGTTAATATTTTGACACCTTCTTCTTCAGAATACATTTAGATGCAGTGGCGAACCAACGACATATCTAATACCTATAAAACCCCATGAACAGGATGCAAGTTTTCACCCGCCCAAGTGTCGATCCCGTGGGAACATCAAGATAAAAACTATCCTATGTCCTTTCCCGGGACTCAAACTATCTCTATACCAAATTTCATATAAATCAGTTCAGTTGTTTAAGCGTGAAGATGTAACAGACAGACGCACTTTTGCATTTATAATATTAGTATGGATTGAAGCAACGAATGACTTGCATCGTCTAAACACTTTTTTTTAGACTATTATTGTTGCTTCAACTTATGGTGGCAACAGGCAATCAAATTGCACTGTGTGAATCAGGGTCAAGTCTCTGCCCATGGGCAAGGTCACAAGGAAAACAATGACGTATTAAAAATACATAATAACGTGACGGCAAAAGATTAATGAGGAACACGAAGTGCAAGTTTGCGATAACAGTAATTTTGTAACAGATCATTAAGCCAACTATAACAGGTCACGCTTGTGCACATTACTAATCACTCCTTGTGGGGTTCTGCTACTCCTTTGACTGCCAATCCAGCTATGAAAAGTTATAACTCGTAAGCGGTAGGCGAAATAAAATAAAACCTTAAGAAACACCAGCTATTAAATGGACGTTACGAACAACAAGCTCGCTGCTCAAATTTAGAAAAGCCCTTTCGTATTATATAATCAGGGAAAAGATAAAACACACTATCTTCAGCTGCTACTGTTCAATGCCAATAAGTTACTTAAACGTATGCACGGCTATGCCATTGGTACGCACGGCTACATCAAGCTATACATAACCAGTATAAGCTGTCTTCTGATTGTACGAAAAACCTATACAATACGAGCTCAGCTAAACCTGGAAACGCATAGCTTGATGTGTCACCGTGTGTACTTCTAGTAACGCATTTAATAGACAATATTTTATGATGTAACAAAAATCATAATTAATCAACATAAATCATTATTTTGTAATATAGTCGAAAATCATATTAGTTCAGTTATCATTCACCAATAAAAATATGTTTTTTTTTTTTTGTTGTAATTAATCCTACCATGGAGATTATATTACGTGCTTAACAGCATTAAAACCTCTTTTCGTTTCCTAATCTTTTTAAGTAATGTCACTGGCACTTTTTTGTTTCATGTTCAAATATGTCATTTGTTTTATAAAATAAAAAACAAAAGCCGCACGCTTTTCCAGATTTGCATATTTCCTTCTCCGCATTTTAATTAGATTAATTTAATTGAAAACGTAAGAATCCTCTCAAAATTGGTTTTAACTTTGTATCGTGTTGTGAATGATTGGTATTTCTAGCAAACAAACGGAGCAACAAAATAAGAAAAACAAAAATGAATTCTACAATAAAGCTCACTTATGAAAACAGGTAAAGTTAAATGTCTCTAACATATAAACAAAACTTTTTGTACCTAAAAACGCTACATAAGATGATAAACTAAGTTAGTTCTGCCTATCTCGAAGATTGATGAATACCCAAACAAAAGCATGAGAATTCTTATTACTGTAGCACTTTATTCTAACCGTTTAGTGACGCAATCTTCTATGAATTGGACCACGCCCAAAGGCTTGACTATTTATCGGCACGAAGCAAAACTTTCAAGAGACCTTAACGGACAATTATCCCTGAAGTCTTTTCACAGTAATCGTGATTTATAACGACTTTAAAATGTACCCTATTACTTTAATAAGTTTCAGTTATCGCTGTTTTTAATTAATGGGTTGTATTAAGTTCAAGGGTGTTTGCCTAACTGACACCTTCGTTATTTACCTAAGTATTTAATTCGTTATGCGGTCAGCGGGTTGGGTAAATTTATTCAGTCCGCATTTTGGCTGGCTGTTTGCAGTTGTTGCATTTAACAACCGGTAGTTACTATGTAGTTCTAATTGCTGTGAAAATGCATTGCTGTGAGTGGCAAACTGGCTGATGTTGCGTGTCTTGTAGTCAAGTACTTGAAGTTATTGTAAATACAATCTAACTTATTGCATGTAATATTACCTACCCGTTTCATGTCTACGTTTCTACATTTAAGAGGAACTTCGTTTTCTACCGGACTATGTGACCGCAAGGACAGGGTTATACCTTTTTTTTGGAAGGGGCCTGGCAGGGCCGAAGCCTGCCGAGGGTGCGGGATTGTCCGAAAGGGTTACCACTACCCCGGAACATAAAGGGCTAAGGAAGGAACACGGATGGGTTTTTGTCAGTAAGAGTCTGACACTCCCTTCCGCTCCACCCAGAGCGGGAGGGGTCATTTGATGATTTCCCATCCATAAAAAAAGGGTTATACTTTTTGCATTTGTATCCTATGTTATGTTTGTATGAAAAATGTTTTATACCTACCCTCGACGCGTCGTAACGGCTGGAGGAATTTTAACAAATGAGGTGCTCATCATCTCTGGTCCTGCGATGGTTTTAGGCAAGGTTTTGTTTTATACAATCAAAATGGCGGATGTTTTTATATTTTCCACTTAAGATAATATTCCACTGCCGGTCTACAGGGACACGTTTCTATTGTACCTAACCATTTGTATTTAGGTATTACCTTTTAGTTTAAAAATAATTAATGACAGTACAAAGCGTTCATCCGGCATACCCTGGGCAGTTAGCCGCGCTATCGCCCATCGCTTCCTACCAGGCGAGATCGAGGTCTAGAGCTGGCCCATTTCGCTATAAGAAAACCTCTACACTGTATTTTTTTTTGTAATGTGCGTTTTGTTTGTGCAGAATAAACATTTGTTTCTTTTTTTTTTTCTAACTACTCATATTCTTGCCTAGCTCGTGCCTACACTGCAGACGTAGTATAAATATTAACCCTTTGTTTTGTTCCAGACAACGGGCATGACACCGCTGATGTACGCAGTGAAGGACAACAGAACATCTTTCGTGGAGCGGCTCATTGAACTCGGCTCCGATGTCGGCGCCAGGAATAATGTGAGTCATAATATTTTGAGCAGCTGATTCACGATAGACTTATTGTGTTTTAGTGATTATCTTGAAGTAACTCGTCAAGAAGAAAAGGGCACCCATAAAGGACATCGGGGGTGTGGGATTGTCCAAAAGGGTTACCGCTACCCCGGAACATAAAGGGCTAAGGAAGGAACACGGATGGGTTTTAGTCAGTAAGAGTCTGACACTCCCTTCCGCTCCACCCAGAGCGGGAGGGGTCATTTGATGATTTCCCACCATAAAAAAAAAACCATAAAGGACATTTAGACTGTCAGCATAACATAATTTTACACCTGTAATTCCCGAAGGTTTGAGCAAAGGTGTAGGTACACTTTTCTGTGCACAATTTTCTGTGCTGGTGGGTCTAGAAATATATGCTGATTTCATGGTTACAGCTTGTGCACTGATTTTTTATTTCTGTATCGTACACCCACCTTTGGCCACCTACTGCCCTCTTTTGTGGTTTATTGCTGTTATTTGGTGAGCTTATTGCATCAACCGGGTACAAATCCTGACTCCGGGCCGCTACTGAGAAATACTTACCCCCTTATTCATAAAACTTATCAAACCTATTTTAGTTAAAATGGGGTTTGTCTCTTTCTTACACACAGAAATGTCAACGTGACAGATAAAGACAAACGTTCTATAAACCTATTTTAGCTAAAATAGAGATAAAATAGGATTATGAATAAGGGGGTTAGACTATTGTCTATCGCTAATTGATCTCCTAGCTTCATAACTTAAAAGCATTTCATGCACTGTGGAATAAAACGGTTTTTACACAAGGAACGAGGTGCTTGTAAGGATAAATATTTAAGTACTAGGTACTTTCTTTAATAAGTCATACTTCGGTAGTCCATCTGTACTTGAACTCTAAGGTCACAATCGGGATTTTGACGCCGTGCACCACGATTGATGATTTCGTACTTCCTCATTTTATTGGCACTTACGTGTATAATCGTAATTCATAATCATCATAAATCATAATCAGCCTATAATGTTCCCATTGCTGGGATACAGGCCTTCTCTCTGTTAGAGGGAGTGGGTCGTAATCCACTACGCGGGCCCAGTGCAGGTTGGCAGATGTCACATTTTTTCGAACTTTTGGTTCTAGGACATGCCGGTTTCCTCACGATATTTTCCTTCACCGTTTTGAGAGCAGTGGTGATAATAATTTATAATCATTGCCCTGAAAATAACAATCTATAGCATTTAACACTGTTGACAAAGGTATAGGTGCAATAATAATTAACAGCATGTAGGTACGCGTCTTGAAACAAAGCAAACTGGAACGAAGGGGGTAATTTCCTATAAGGCATGCCAAGCTGCCGCCGAAAGGTTTTGCGTCCACATCGAGCGATAATATTTTAATTATATCTGTAACGAACATAATATTTTTTTAAGGAATACCTAAGTGCGCTCAGTTAGGTTTAGATCTCTCTTTAAGTTATCATCATCACCATTCCAGCGGAAAGACGTCCACTGCTGGACATAGGCCTCCACCAAGCACCTCCACTTCGACCGGTTCTGTGCTTCTCGCATCCAACGCGTTCCTGCGGCCACAAGGTCGTCGGTCCACCTTGTCGGAGGCCTTCTAACGCTACGTCTTCCGGTACGCGGTCGCCACTCCAGAACCTTTCGGCCCCATCGGCCATCTGTTCTGCGAGCAATGTGCCCTGCCCACTGCCACTTAAGTTTGGAAATTCTTCGGGCTGTGTGGGCTTTAGGTTATGTTTAACCGGGCACAAATCCAAACTCCAGGCTGCTACCGTGAAATGTCTGATGTAAAAACTCATAAACATTTATAGAGGGTATGAGGAACAGGGTGTAAAGTTCACTCATCCTCCATAGAAAAAGGAGTATCCTACGGGCCTTATCACACTAGCGGTTTGCGAGCGGCTGCAGGGCGGGGCGGGCGCGCAGCGAATGCGTCGCGAACACGTCGCGGCTGCACAGCGAAGACGTCACGGACGCGTGGCGAATTCGCAACGTTTTCGTCGTGTGTTTGTAGCAAGTCAACGACGTACAATACACTCAGTAACAATAGCGTCCACACACACACGCACAGTAACAGTCGCGGCGATCTCGTTGCCGCCCGCAACGGATTCGCTGCGCATGCGACGCGTGTTCGTTGCGCGCCCGCTCCGCTTTGAGGACGCTCGCAATCCGCTAGTATGATAAGACCCTTAGAGCCGACGGGAGCCTAATCTTGAATGAACTCAGGACCACTATGCTTCGATTGTGGCCGGAATCAAAACGAGGCAGTGCTTTTTTCCAGAAAAACAAATGAGCTAACCACCACCCTGTCCTACGAAAACATGTAAAAGTAACTTCAAGTTCCAACCAACTTAAATCTGACTCGCTTTCAGTAGGCCCCACGACTAATACTGCTAACTTATAGCTCGGGTTTCATGCCTACCGTCACAGATTGCCTGATAACACCCTCCACAGGCAATTTATGCTCATAAACTGTAATAGGTCAGCATTCAAGCTCGGACCGGGTTATAAGAAAATGCATTATGGACTAGCTAGTCAACAGAATATGAGTTGCAAATGTCTGTAGTGTGCTACAACATAAATTGGCGCTTCTCAACATTCTTGCATTCATTTAAATAATATGTATACAGGGTGAAATTGAAAACATGCGACAAATCGAAATGGGAGATTGTACTCATCATTATGAACAACTTTTACTATGGGACCAAACCAGAAATCGCGAAAAAAAAATCAGCTGTTCCCTACATTTTGACGAGTTATGCGAACATAAATGTAGAGAACAGCTGATTTTTTTTTCGCGTTTTCGGGTTTGGTCCCATAGTAAAAGTTGTTCATAATGATGAGTACAATCTCCCATTTCGATTTGTCGCATGTTTTCAATTTCAACCTGTATACATAATCAGCCTATAATATTCCTACTGCTGGGAAGTGGGACACAGGCCTCTTTTGAGAGGGCCATAATCCACGTGGGCCCAGTGCGGCTTGGTAGATGTCACATGCCTCCGAATTTTTGGTTCTAGGACATGCTGGTTTCCTCACGATGTTTTTTCCTTCACCGTTTTGAGAGCAGCGGTGATGAAATAAATTAAACAAAGTACAGACTAGCTGGGTTTGAACCCACGACGTAGGTACATACAACTCATAAGTCGGGATCGTTACTACTGGGTCACTATTGCTCTCTTAAACAATACGTTTATCGGGTTTCTTTTGTATTGTTTTCCAAATAACACCGGAATAAATCGTTTAAAGATTGCAATAACTTTTTACTGTTGTTTTTCTTTGATCGGTTTTCTTTAGATTCAATATTCCTACTCTTTCTACGTTTTCTTCTTTAATTTGTTTTTATAACCGCGGTCGTTTATGCAGATTAAAAACTCTTTTACACATTTTTGTTACCAACATTACAACCGAATAACAGTCTCCATACTAAACAAACATTTCACGTCCTAAAACTTGCAGAAGGTCTATAACTTTTATCTTTTAATGAAGTCTACAAAATGAGCTAGATTTCCTTCTTTAGATTCATATCGTTACTTGAAAACTTACAAATCGAGTTTATTTTTCCGCATTGATGGCTGCATACCTATAACTACGATAAGCGAAAGTAAATTACTTCTTGGACTTTTAAGTTCTATTTTTATTTTCTTGCTGTTCGGTTGGCCTCAAAACAAAATATGACTTACTGCTTACTTATTTAGCAGCTTTTGCGCCCAATCACAAGAGCCAATTCATATCGTATAGTAATGATTAAAGGCACATATCTCGCCTATTCTGTAAAAACCTCACCGTGAAAATTTGTATGAAGTGAGCTAGCATTCCACCAGTAACCAATTCTGTAAAAAAATATCACCGTAAAAACTTAGACGAAGTGAGGTTACCGTTAGTTTTCAATATTGTAAATTTCTAGCATCAACGGAAATGACAACTCACTTCACGTAAGTTTTCACCGGGATATTTTTACAGAATACCACTGCTGATGCTAAGGATTGACAGTATTGATAGCTCATTTCAAGCTCACTTCACCTTAGTGTCCACAATGAGATTGTAGCGGTATCTACAACGCCACATGCGAACAACGCGTCATACTGACGTCACGCAAATCCTGCATCTCGCAAGCAGAGTTTACCGCCCAACTAGCATAGATACAACGGCCCGACATGAATCATCGGGCAGTTGCCCGCCAGACACAACACCCGTCTGGTCGGAGGATCCTCCATTTTCTATAGAGTATGAGTGAACTTTACACACTGTTCCTCATATCTTTATAAGATTGTTACAGAATAACTCGGCTGATGTTAGGGATCGACACAATTGACAGCTCACTTCACCTGTATGTTTTCAAACGTTTGTACAGAAAAGATCGGCAAGCTAATACACACAATGGATGCCTAATTACCTCATAAGTATTTCATGATTCGTGATGACAACTATAAACTATAACTGTTGCAATATGTTAAAAAGGTGATTTCTTAGTAAAGCTTCACTGAAAGCTTTCTTTGTAAGGTTGAATGACCTGTAAAAGAAAACTTGTGTGTGGTATTTTGTACACAGTTTTTTTTTTTTAATGTTTAGCAATCTCGTGTTGAAAACGATCAAGTACTTAGCTAAGCCTACACAAAAATAAAATAAAACAATAAAGCAGTAGCAACATAAACTTATATTAATTAATACGTGCTGCAGGAATGTTGCCTGTGAATTACAGGATTGTTTACGCCAGGTACGCGTCAGTTTGCATTCACGAGACTAATAACTATGACTTTTATTAGACGACAAAATAAAACAACCAACTTAAAAAATCCCAGAAAAACTACTCAAAAATGAAAATAATTTTAATTTCGGTCTAAGGATTAAATCGCTGGCTTTGTTTTGAAGTGAAACTTCTTTACGCACGCTTGACTTAGGGAGTAAGCGAACGCGTGACGTAAGCGTTACGAAAAGTGTGATCGGGCGAGGCGAACGGGAGTTGAGTGGGGGATATAAGCAAGAGAAAGCAGTGCGCGCGCACATTTTCCTTCTCTCTTCCTCTCATAGCGAAGTTTCACTTCAGTCGTGTGGTCATAAATAAGCACACTCGGTTTTTTGAAGTGAAACTTCTTTACGCACGCTTGACTTGGGGACTAAGCTGGCGAACGCGTTACGAAAAGAAAAGTGTGATCGGGCGAGGCGAACGGGAGTTGAGTGAGGGATATAAGCAAGAGAAAGCAGTGCGCGCGCACATTTTCTTTCTCTCTTCCTCTCATAGCCAAGGTACGTTTGAAGTTTCACTTCAGTCGTGTAGTCATAAGCACACTCGGTTTTTTTTTACACAAAGATTTCATTAATATTTCATAATCATAGTACAGTCGTTACGGGTCGTCAGAAGCCTGAAAGTCTGACAACCAGTCTTACCAAGGGGTATCATATGACCCAGTAACTGGGTTGTGGAGGTCAGATAGGCAGTCGCTCCATGTAAAATACTGGTATTCAGCTACATACGATTAGACTGGAATCCGACTCCAACATAGTTGGGAAAAGGCTAGGCAGATGATGATGAATCATAGTACAGAGAAATCGGTGTACACGAAAAATACAATACAATCTCGCTGAATGCACAACCTCCTCCTTTTTTTGAACTCAGTTAAAAATATACTACACGTTTCGATTATGTCTTCTCAAGCATCTCCTTTCTACCATTTCTAATGAACCACCAAGCAGGCCCAATAGACTAATCAGGGTGCCTAAAACGGGCACTTTGGCAGAATCATAAAAGGTAAGAGTGGTATGAGTCAATGGGCCGTGACATTAGAGCAACAAATGGCGCGAGGTGACCACTAGTACCGTTAGTGCCACGTCAGCACGCGACCAACGAATTACACGTGCCTACACACTACTCTACGCAATTTACTCGCTTCACGCTTTACTCTCATTTCGTCACGTCACCAATGACGTCACATTCCTTGGTGATTTTCTGTGATTGTTATATGATCTGCCATAGGACATAGCATGGCTATTGGATATGGCATCCACAGTTAAAACCACTGATTATGTCTAGAAAATTGGCAGAAGATTCGTTATATGTGTTCCGTTTCTAATGTACAGACGCCAGCACATCAAGCTACTACAATCTGTCAAATTTCTTTAATAGATTTTCATCTTTATTGCTAAAGCATAAGGTTCAAAGTTGATTGGGATAATTTGACAGTTTCGGGTAGCTTGATGTTGTTAGTCGCAAACTACACCCCTTATGAATTCTTCTGTCTCTGATAAAGAGAAACGAAATGCTGTCGTATTATTTTTCTTCTCATACTACTCCAACATGTGACATCGACCAACCCGCACTGGGCCCACGTGGTCCCTCCAACTCTCCCTCACAGATCGAAGGCATGTGCCCCAGCAGTGCGAATATTATAGGCCGAAACTATATTTTACTTCTCAAACAAATACAAGTAACAATTCAGTTCGACAAAACGCCCTCTGTCGTGGGCCTGTTGAATTAGTTTTCTATAGCTCGATCCCTACCCAACCCTCGATGCTGTCAATCCACGAATGCCTAGTGCGACTAACCTATGCAATACCAAATATATAATGTATCATCAGCGCAGTAGCATTCTTGTTCCAATCAGTGCTGAGTTTACCTTCTCCATTTTGTGCCATGCTACCTTGGTCTATGGGAGGCTCATGCAGCAGACCTATTTTGTAAAAATATCACCTTTAAAACTAAGGTGAAATGAGTTCGAAGTGAGCTTTCAATAGTGTCACTCCCTAGCAGCACGTGGAATGACAGCTCACATGAAGCTCACTTCAAACTTCACCTTGAAGTTTTCACGGTGAGATGTTTACAGAATACCGCCGCTTATCCTTTGTAGATCATCAAAACATCTGGCTAGGATGTACGTAGATACTATAATTTTCTTCCTATTCTCTGAAATATAATCGTGCAGAACAAAATATAAGCAATAATTAAAGTCCTATACGTAGCGTACATAAAGTTTGCATACATATTGATTAAGTAAGCTAATGTCTTAGCAGGACCTGTACTTGAGCGCACGCGATCTATCAGCAAACACACTAACATACATGTATACATATGTAATTATGTATGGACATATTTACTACGCATGGGAATGTAGGGAAAAATGTGCCTACGTAATGTATGTAAAGTAATTTGGTGACACCATTAGTGGAGACCGCTTGCTTCGCCCAAGGACACAGATTTGGTCGCAAAATTAAAACAAATCTGCATAAGTTCCTTGTGTACTTTTAAAAGAAATCAGCATTAAATTAACTTACATTCCATGTCTAAAGTAGGTATGTAACTTCTTGTACATGACGACGACATTGAAAGTCAAAGTTATAATAAAAATTAACATACAATTTTATAATACAATATAGGTAAATACAGTTAAAAAAATAGTGTACCCTATTTTCGTAGCCGGGAAAAAAATTGGCGTAGCAAATACAGCACACGTCGTAGCAGCGTAGCAGTTTCCGTAGTCTATGCTACGCCGTAGATGCGCTGCGCTACAAACATGCTAGCGGCATATTCTAAGTTCTTATAGCTTTCATAACTTTTTCAAATGAAGCAATTCGTAGAAAACCGCTCGGTTTCTCCACAATCTAGTATTTATGGTCGCAGTAATACGACGCCGGGGAACTAACCCTGAAATTTAAAACATATTTTTATGGCGTCTACGTTTCTATTTCATTTTTTGCCATTAAAAGCTATTCGGGGCCAATGTTGTCGATTTAGATTCGTACCAGGCCGTCTGTCGTTAGAAATAAGAAACTTATTTAAAAATTCGCCAGAATTACAAAAAAATATGGTCGTAACAAGGTATCGTCCGGGCTTCAATGACACGACGAACTCCGTCTCTAGTTTGATTTTAAACGGCAAAGGTACGAACTTCTAAAACAAGCAGGTCTTACTTCTTATTCAACGTTTGTAGCATAGATGGCGGTACCTGTACCTACTATTAAGTATTTGGCATACTACACATTTCTTTTTTTTTTCTTTTCGGGCTGGATTGTTTCGTCACAGCTGGGTGGCGAAATATATATTCGATTGCTTATTATATTCGATTCAGCTGTAATAAAATAATGCAGAATAAGTACAAAATATATCTACATAGGGCCTATGTCCAGCAGTGGACGTCTTTCGGCTGAAATGATGAGGTACTTATTGTTCACACTTCACATGACCAAAGGGCTGGGTTGTCCTTGGGCAAAAAATTAGCATTGCCATTCAATGTGGCCCGAGATCCCGTATACTAATGGGAGCAGTGGTCGCCCAGTGGTAACGACCGCGACTTACGTCGTAGGTTCGAACCCTGACAGGCGCTTTACTGTGTGTAAATTATTTGATCACCACCGCTCTCAAAACGGTGAAGGAAAACATCGTGAGGAAACCGGCATGTTCTAGAATCAAAAATTCGAAGATATGTGACATCTATCAACCCGCGCGGGGCCCGCGTGGTGGATTACGGCACACTCCCTCTCACAGAGAGGAGGCCAGTTTCCCAGCAGTAGGAATATTATAGGCTGACTATGTTATAGAAGAGGGAGTGCACCTGTGTCTGCGCGCACACTTGTGCATTATGATATCTCCCGCGCCGAGGGCTAAGTCTTCGTGGAGATTAGCCGCCGAGGCCGAAATACGGTCTGGACGACTTTATACCTTATACCTTTAGAGAATACAAGCGCTGTGTCAAAGTCAAAGTCAAAGCATTTATTTCAAATAGGCACAAAAAAGGCACTTTTGAACGTCAAAAAACTTTTTAAGAAAAAAAAACCGACTTCCAAAAAAACACTACAAAGTGAAAAATAACTTTATTTCGGAAGTCGGTGTCTTTGGATCTGTATTTTAGTTTTTTGCCACCGACTTCCGAAATAAAGTTATTTTTCACTTTGTAGTGTTTTTTTGGAAGTCGGTTTTTTTTTCTTAAAAAGTTTTTATTTCACGCTTTTTAGTGGGTCTGCTTATAATTTATCTAAGTTACAATAGCCTAGTGATTATCGCCTTTTACAAACAAAATATTGCTTTTCCCGATGCAGGGAAGTTAATTGTTGAGGAGTTCTCCAGGTCCACCATCAGCTCCATATCACCATTCACATTGTGACGAGCATAAATTGCTTAGCAACCATATTAAAGTAATCGAATCGCAACCCGTGAAATACTTAGATATTATTGAGTACTTCCGATGGCCATCTGTGGTCTTCATCATCAGTTCCACTTCACCAAATAGTGCTTTCCGAGAGCAAATGCACGAGTTACTATAAAAAATACCCAAATCGCTATAGGTGTGCCTATAATATTTGAAGAGTTCCTTCGATTTCTCCAGGATCCCATCATCAAATCTTGACCTGATGCTTTTAGACTAGATGCTGATAATCTTGGCTGCAGCATCAGGCCAGACTTATGTCAACATTACATTGAACTTAAAATTTAGTCCTGTTTAAAATGAGCCCAAACACGACTACGGTGCTGTAATTTCAAGGTTGGTACTTTTTCTGATGCTCCTGGCTTCAGCATCAGGTCTTTATGTACTTCGGTGTTCCTCATTAACAGTACGTTTATCCACACATCGAGCCCTTTTCAATGAGCCTAAACACGATATATCTGCTGTTAGTTGTCGAGGAGTTAGGTACTCTGCAGACTATCCTGACTGCAGCATCAGATCATGACTTGATGATCATGAGACCAAATGTGGCAAATGCCCTATCAAACATCAAAACAATTTACTAAAACAGTCCTTTCCTGTTCGAGTAACTTCTTACTGTTAAGGAGTTGTACCTTCCATCATCAGCCCAGCTACCTGAGATGGTGACAACCATACGCAAATACACAAGATACTTCATAAAACATGCGAAAAACAATAAGTGAGCCTATAAAATTTGAGGGTTGCCCTCGATTTCTCTAAGATCCCATCATCAGATATTGAAATGGTGACAATGGGACCACACGGGAAGCACCAGCTTTCAAATAAAAAAAGAATCATGAAAATCGGTTCACCCAGTCGCAAGTTATGAGGTAACAAACATAAAAAAAAAAAAAAAAAAAAAAAAAAAAAAAAATACAGTCGAATTGATAACCTCCTCCTTTTTTTGAAGTCGGTTAAAAATTATCTTAAAATAGAATTCATTCTAGTCGCCCATTCCAAAAGGTAGTTTTCGTATGGAGAAGAATGGGCAAGAAACTCCACCGTTACTCTTTTAAAATGTTTTAGGTACAATATTTTGCATGGGTACATTAATTATATAATAACATGTGAGGACGATGCACCTAAAATAAAATTACTATACCACAATAGGTAAAAGAATTAAAAACGAAACCATGACATATAAATTAATTATCTGATAGATACATGGTGCTCACATATTTACAAACATGGTACAAGCAAAACGATTTTTATAAAAAAAAAAAAAATACAATTAATAAGTCAGGGTGTGAGTAATGAATGTAAAAACTAATAAAAAAAAAATTACAATTAAATTAGCAACCAGTTTGATTTTGTCTAGACTCTAGATTGTCCTATGGAGCAGGACCAGCATGTTTCCAAGCGTTCTTATCTTGGATATAATCTTCTAATTTATAGTATGCTTGTTTACAAAGTGTACGTTTAATGTGAGTTTTAAATTTTCTTTCATTTAATTGCAATATATCACAAGGTATTTTATTGTAACATTTGACACAGTACCCCATAAAAGATGTATGTACTTTGGCTAATCTGAAAAATGGTTGATGTATTTTATCTTTATTTCTTGTGTTAAAGTTATGTCTATCGCTTATTTTCTTAAAAAGATGTAGATTTTTTCTTACATACATAATGTTTTCATAAATGAATTGGCAAGGTACCGTCATAATATTAATCCTTTTAAATAGTTCCCTGAGAGATTCGCGGCGACGTAGATTATAAATGGCTCTGACAGCTCTCTTTTGCAAAATAAAGATGGATTCAATGTCAGCAGCTCGACCCCATAGTAAAATGCCGTACGACATAATGCTGTGAAAGTAACTAAAATAGACTAAACGCGCGGTTTCTACATCTGTTAACTGTCTTATCTTCCTAACAGCATAAGCGGCCGAGCTAAGCCGCCCCGCAAGAGATGTTATGTGAGGTCCCCATTGTAATTCTCGTCTAGCGTGATTCCCAGAAAAACCGTTTGATTAACAAATTCTAGTTTTTCTCCATTCAGTATCGTGTCAGTCATGTGTTCAGTCATGTGTGCTATAGAATGTCATGTTGTTTTTCATCTTCCCAGGACAACTACAATGTGCTCCACATATCAGCCATGTACTCCAGAGAGGACATCGTCAAACTACTGCTGTCCAAGAGAGGGGTCGATCCTTTCGCCACTGGAGGGGTGAGATTATCAATAAGGAGAATGTTGAAATGCCTGCCGTAGTCTTTTAAAAATATCAATTTTATGGAGCATTTTCTGACAAAAGAAGTGTAAAGTTTGGATATTTATGAAAACTACCCAAATTCAATTATTATTTTCAGTTAGATCATTAATTAGAGCATATTATTTTGATAATTTCTTGCTTTATAAAAGTCATGGTCTTGGAATATAATTTAATGAAATATTTCGAAACTTAAAAATAATTTACTATGGCAGGCAAACGTTGTTCTCAATTTGCATAACACTAGTCATTAAAGTATTTGCTAGCCTACCATAATTAATTAAGTAAATATGAATAATTTATGAAACTTATGAAAATTTCATTGAAACTTTTAACGGTGATTATTTCTCATCATTAATGTGCGTGAAATCCGATTCTCATTTCCTACCTTATTCCAGTTTTGTTTTATACTATGCAAACGAAAGAAAACATAAAACAAAAAATCTAGGTCTGCAATTAACTTTGATTCCCTTCTAACTTAAAAAAAAAACACATAAACATTGCTTATAGCTCGCAGGCCCAACTACCTAGGTTTATTAATCGTTGTTTTACATAGCGTGTTGATTACAGAGCCGGCAACAAACTGCCGTGCATTTGGTGGCTAGCAGACAGACCGGCACAGCCACCAGCATACTTAGAGCACTGCTTACTGCCGCCGGGAAGGACATCAGACTGAGAGTTGATGGGGTAAGCTGTATAGTAACTAATCTTAGTAAATTTTCTCAAAGTAATAGATACAAGACAGGAATATTCAAGACTAAGCCGGAACGAGAACCATGTAGAATCACGGTACAAAAATAATGCTCATTCAAAAGTTTATTCATCTTCGCAGAAAGTTCATTTACTGTCTGTCGTTAGTACATCGACCGATGCCTACCTCTAGCGATACCTACCTATACCTGGCAAATACCTACATAATGTATGCAAATTCGAAATAGTAAAACTAAACGACCGATGCGAATTGTGTACAATAAATCTTAAGCTTTATAGCGCTGTTTTTAGAGTTATGATTTGTAAATACAAGAGTAGTGAACGGGCGTAGATGCAGCGTCGTCGCAGGCATCGCGTGCAGCCGCGCGCCTGGCACCGCCATCCGCCTGATTCAGGAACTACCCCCGAAAACACCCTAAAACACAACCTGTAAACAAAATTCTACGTTAGCACTGTGAGCTGAATTAACTCAATGCCTACCAACTAATAAAACTTTCGAACTTATCGTGCCATCGTTTGACGCAACACGCATTATCTGGCAAAAATAATCCGACAGTCACTAATTATGACTAAATTCAAGCGGTACGCGGTCTCGCGCGCCGCGCGTCTCGTGCCTGCCCGAGACTGACGTGCTAAGGACATTCCGATAGCAGGAACGAGCCACCCTGTACGAATAGAAACTAGCTAATTATCCGTCGAGCTTTAGCCGCCGAGTAAACGTCACAGCGCGAATTTACAATGCAAATCACCCGCTGAATATTAGTTACAACGTCAGCGCTGAAATTCAAAATTACTAATTTTAATACAATACGTCTCAGTCGGTCCTTCGTCACGACTAGAGGAAGGCAGCTTTGCCATGGCCTCCGACGTTCGTTCGTGTAGCTAGTACCTCGTACTCATGGAGGATCAAGTACGTATCACTGGCTCTGAGCGTGACGGGCGAAACTTATTACATCGGAAATCGTGGCAATTTCGAATGCATCGGTATTCAGTGAGAAGCACGACAGACGATCGATTATACATTATTGTCTAGTCGACTGCGAAGACTGCGATGTACATAAATCGGTTGTTATTGTCTGTGGTGTCACGGTTTGGAAGCGATTCGTGCAGTTGCACCGCGGTGTGCAGGGCGCGAGTTGTCTGTGGTGGCGGCGCATGGATGCGGTGCGGGCGCTGAGCGGGCGCGATGTCCGACCGGGATGCCGCCAGTGCCAGCCGCGGCCGGCCGCGCAGCCCGCCTGCCAACCAGCAGTCAAAGGACCTACAGAAACTCGAGATCAGTTTCATAGAGCTCAACAAAGAGCGCGCCAGACAGAAAGAATGGAAAAAGCTAATTCGCGACATGGTGTTTTCCCAGAGGGGGAAGATCCCGCTGCTGCTGGCCGTGGAGGCGGGGAACCAGAGCATGGTGCGAGAGCTGCTGAGCGCGCAGACTGCCGAGCAACTCAAGGTATGTGTCGCCCCTGTGTGTCGCACACGACGTGACACGCGTCGTCATATAGTGTAGGCTGTATAGGTAATGTTATGCAACTGCACACGAGATTATCTTATGAATTATTCAATACTTGAAATTCTTGTAACATAACAGTTTTTATTTTGCATTGTGTGAAAGTTTGCTCACAGCTTTTTTGTAAATTAACTCACGTGAAGCTTTAACAGAGTATGCTATGTGAATATTTTGTGCATAGGTTTGTTCTTCTTGTATTTAAAAAAGTTTTCTTATTCTCTCTAACTATGCCTAACAAGTAATTAGGTGCACTTATCATAAGCGTTTCGTCGCCTCTTCCATTCTCATTTATATGTAAAAAGAAAGCTATAAGTTGGTATTTTAGTGTTGATAATTAGCGTACTATAATTTTAGCGTAATTCTATTATAAATAGTTACCTCAAATATAAAGTATTGATGACGAAACGCCTCACTTTTCCATCAACCATCGCTTTTGCCACCATCATGACCCCGCGTCCTCACCAAAAAGATCGTTCGAGTTCATGTGTTCGGAAAACCGGAAGACGCCCTCTGACATAATTATGAACACAACGATCGCAAATTCGCGCGAACGATGTTTTTGGCTAGGACGCAGGGTGTCGCTTCGCCACCCATTGACCAGAGTGACACGGATACTAATCCTAGTAGTTTAACAACCCGTGTGCCACCCAGGCGAGCACCCCCGCGGGGGACACGGCCCTGCACCTGGCGGCGCGGCGGCGCGACGTGGACATGGCGCGCATCCTGGTGGACTATGGCGCCGCTGTGGACGCCGTCAATGGCGCTGGTCAGACCTCCCTGCATATCGCGGCCGCGGAAGGTGACGAGCCGCTCGTCAAGTACTTCTATGGAGTCAGAGCGAATGCTGCGATTGCTGATAATGAAGGTGAGCTTATATGGATGTTTGTTACAACATTCATGTTCAAAATATTTTCTTTAACGTGACCCTTATGAAACATAAGAAGCTAGGTGCACGATTCGAATTAGTCGTTCCCGGCAAGCAACTCCACGGTAAGTTTCTTTAGAGACGGACGTTTTAGTAAATGTATATTAAAAGTATTATTTTTGTCGTGTATGTTATCGTAATTACCTATTCTTTAAATCATATTCTGACATTATTAATACACATAATTTTTGCCATAACTTCTTATGTATCAAAAATCTTGTTCGTTACTTCCTAATCTAAGCTTTCCAATTTCTGAAGGACTATGCGAAAGTTGTAGCTCCTCAAGCCCTTTTAACGTGTCGATGGCTATCTAGATTCTGTCAGCCCAGAAATCACCACTGCAAACTCTAATGATTATTGCATGTCTCTTCCAGACCGGACACCAATGCATTTAGCAGCAGAAAACGGCCACGCAGCGATCATCGAGCTCCTGGCAGACAAGTTCAAGGCTTCCATCTTCGAGAGGACCAAGGATGGCAGCACACTGATGCATATAGCATCGCTCAACGGGCATGCGGACTGTGCCATGATGCTGTTTAAGAAGGGAGTCTACCTACATATGCCTAATAAGGTACGGCTTTCTATATATACTGACTGATTAAAACTGCTTTTCCACCAGAGATTAGCGAGATAGCTAAACGGTGAAGCTAAGCTATGAAACTATGTGTGACCTGATTACATCACAGTAAAATGGTGTTACGGAGCGCGTAAGATGTGGTAGAAGATGCGTGTATGTAAAAAATGTTGCTTCCTTGAACCCTTTTCCAGCAGAGCTAAGCCAAGCTTCGCTGTGAAAATCAAACGACCCTAGTAGTTCATATTATACATATCCATCACTACGCAGCTTAGCATATATCTGGTTGAAACACAGCCTAAGACTGCGTTTTTACCAGAGATGAGCGAGGATGCTTAGCGAGGAATGTGTGTAAAACTAACCAATAACAACGCTAACTTAGTTCAAGCTATGAAAATGAAGCGATGTTATTGGTTTCTTTCACACACATCCCTCGCTACGCATCCTCGCACATCTCTGGTGGAAACGCAGCTTAAGCTTTTTATAATTTGCGTAAAATTTTAACTTATTATCATAAAATCTTGTCTTCCCTAAAACATCATGTGAACATTTTCTATAATTATGTAGGCATAATACAAAATTATAAAAATGGAGGTATTCCTGCAATGCCCGTTTGCGGTGAACATTTCCGATATGAAAAATTTCACCGCAATAAAATTCAATGTCCTGACTGGCTGATATATCAACACACAGCCTAAACCGCTGGTCCTAGAGACATGAAATTTGGAGTGTGTATTCTTTGTGAAGAGTAGGTTTCCACCCCTAAGAGGGTGAATGGGGGGAGGCTGAAATTTCACGCGGACGAAGTCGCGGGCAAAAGCCAGTTGGATATATAGATTGGTGAATATGGCTGGGCATGTGTGACTAGATATAATATGCTTAAAATAATTAAATTATTATTCATTATCTGTATATTAAACAAAGAAACAGTACACCGAAAAAATTATCAGCCAACAACAATGATAATTAGGATTAGTTGACAATACTATCGTACTTGTAGGTCTACCTAGGCTTCCAGTTTTCTTTGTTTCAAGCTAGCATTGAGTTTTACTGCAGCTACGTGAACAATATTAATAGAACTCATGGATTATTTCACTATTACAGTTTATTAATATCAAAGACATTGCTAATACTTATTCAGCTTTAGAAGCGAAGGATAAGTGTTATAGCATTATGTAACCTAATAATGGTTTTTTTTTTTAACAATATATGTAATAATCTGAATATACAATTTCTTATGTTGTCTTTGATTCTAACACTTGACTACCTGTTTCTATGTAGACCGTGCCTACGACTCAGCTCGGGTGGGCGATTTTCAAAAAACAATAAAACAAAAGTCACGGAAATCAGAAAAGTGTTTCTGGACCCATAAGCGCACTAACTACAAACGGATAATCAAACAAGGGATGTTGCGTTTTATATTATTACGATACTTTTAGACATACCTTACCAATAACTGTTTATTCAAAAACCCAGAATAGCCAAAAACAAATCACCCAGAATCATAAAATATAACAGTAATGAATAATGATCATAAAGTAATTAACAAAGTCAAATCAGCATAACTTCCCGTATTTCCGTGACACTGTCTTCATTGTACCGCGGTTCCATAGGTACTTCTTGCGCACGAAACTGCCATAAGACGTTGCGTGTTTAATTTCATCGTAGTGCATTCGTAATTAAATATATTTCACATTGTTCAACCTCAGCCTTATTTCGAAGCTAGGAGAAGCTTTACATACAAATTGTAATTGTAGAGTGTTATACTCAGTGGATGGATATTAAGAGTTCTGATTTTGACTGAACATATCTAAAAATGCCTCTCTTTCTGTCTTAGATTGAATATGCAAAATTTGTATTTTTGCCGATTATCAAACTTTTAATATACATATACATACATACATAATCAGCCTATAATGTTCCCACTGCTGGGACACAGGCCTCCTCTCTGTGAGAGGGAGTGGGCCATAATCCACCACGCGGGCCCAGTGCGGGTTGGTAGATGTCACATGTCTTCAATTTTTGGTTCTAGGAAATGCCGGTTTCCTCACGATGTTTTCCTTCACCGTTTTTGAGAGCAGTAGTGATGAAATAATTTATACAAAGTAAACCACCTGTCTGGGTTCGAACCTACGACCTACAACTCGTAAGTCGCGGCCTTTACCACTGGGCCACCACTGCTCTCTCTCTTTTAATATAAAGTTCTTTGAATTAAAAAAATCGTCTTTACTCTCTTGGTATCTGTTTCTGAATACAGGGCTGCACTAACAGTATCGGGAACGGAATATTTCCACTGTTCCTGTCATATTAAAATCTTTTTAATTGAAAACTCCTTGGTTTTAAAAATCGAATACCGTTTATTTATTTAAAAAAAGATTCTCGGTCTTGTCACAAGGTTTTGTCAAACTTGTTTAGTCGTTGAGAAAATGGAATTGACTCGAGAAAATTCAAGAGCGATGATTTATTATGACTTTCGAAGTGGTTTAACACAAAAACAGTGTGTTGACCGGATGATTTCTGCATTTGGTGATGAAGCCCCATCCAAAACCACAATTTATCGCTGGTTTGCTGAATTTCAACGTGGACGTGTCAAGCTCAGTGATGATCCCCGTCAAGGTCGTCCAAAAACTGCAGTCACCCAAGAAAACGTTGATGCTGTGCGTAAGCTGATTGAGGAAGATCGACATGTGACATACCGCCAAAGAGATTTAAGATAGGTACAATAGAGAGGCTATGCAAAGAAATGTCATACAAAAACTGTGATCCCATGTCTCACTGACGCCATCTAGCATAATATAGCAGAATTTGAGCGGCATAATATAGCAAACATGAATTAAATTTGTCAAAATAATATTCAGCTATCGTTCGGTAGGTGGCCAGTGTTGCCAGATCCGATTTTCAATCCATGGATTAAGGTAAATAAAAAAATATCGAAAACATGTCTCAGAAAACAAAAAATATTTTATTCGCTACTATTCATTGTCCGTGTCACCATCTATGATAGGGTATCAGTTTCAGTGTGTGTTTTTATGTAAGTAGATAAAATAAATTTAAATGTGCCTGCTTTGCCGCCGAATTAGGTGCGGCGCAGACGACAGACTATCCGTGACGCACTTTTTATTGTACGTTCCAATAAAATGGAAACTGTAGATAAAATAATAACAGGATATACCTGGAATAGTAGAAATAAACATAGGATGATGTCGCGTTTTAATTTTCGGCTACTACATATAAAAGCTTACTTAGTATCAAAGAGACATTTTGCGCGCCACAGACTCGATCGCGCAAAAAGTGTGTCGTCTGCGCTGCACCTTATTATGTTTTTTGTGTTTTATATTTGCTTTTTGTGTAAGTAGACCTATTATGTCACAATGGGCATAGTTGTTTGGAATTGTCGGTTGCGTTTCGTTTTTAGCAAAATTATTTTTATTACTCTTTTGTTTGCAAATATTTGTAATTTTTAATTACAATTTTTGTACCGGAGAATGGGCAGCAGCGTTCTCTATGCATTTACTATCATACTGCGATCGCCAACCCACATGCCAAGCGTGGCGATTATGGAAAATTCCCCCCCCCCCCCCCCCCCCCAAAATGACAAGCACATACAATACTTGGCCCCTAGTGCCCGGCGGCCCGCCTACCCTTGGCTACGGTAGCGGCCAAGGCCACGGTGAGGCAAAGGGTGCTAAGAATCCCCGGAAGAGATCCGGCTACCACAATCACCGAAAACTGGACCTGGCAACATAAAACACGCGTACACCCCTAACCGACGAGAAGATCTCCGAACTCGAGGAAGAATAGTTCAAACAGTGTTATATTTTACAAGTTATTTATTATTTACCAATAAATATTATCGATAACAGAATGACATCTCTGTAAGGCAGTATAGTCCGACTTTTAAATAGCTGCAGTAAAATGACACTTTTTACTATAATTTTGTTAAAAAAATTTGCCACACTAAGGGTCTGGACACATTGTTCGACGGCCTTTCGCACTTTGCCGATTGAAAAGGAGCACACATGCTCTCTTTTTGTATGGACAAACCGTCGAACGCCGTCGATCAATGTGTCCCGACTCTCTCTACTAGTGATGATATTAAAACGCAATGAAACATCGTTTTAATTTAGACAGGCATTCGAAATTGAGCAGTGTTGATTTAACCGTAAACAAAAAAATATTCTTTGTATTGATCGAATAAAATATATGTTGTAGTTTCAAATCAGCGTAAATACATAGTCTACCAAAGATAATTTTGTTTCAATTTTTGCTCTAAAACTCCGATCTAAGAAATCAATTTTTTAAATAAATTAAAGGAAAAAAAAATAAATTAACTTTATAGGATTATTTACAAAACACCAAAAACCTCAAAAATAAGAATATTTAGAAGATATGTTTGTGATTAGAATGAACGCTTTTTATAAATCTAATCCGATCACTGATGTGATGACAAAACAGTAATTAGTCATTGCTCAATGTTTTTGTTGTAAACTTATATTATCCTGTATTTCATTATAAATATCATCTTCTAATAATAATTATCCTCTTTTATAAAATCAATTTAACAATCATGATCGATTTTGAACAGCAACCTAATTGCGGAACGCCAAATCGTCAAATGATTCTGATCAGTTGGCTTCATTTCTATCACAATTGGCTTCATTTTACGATTTTCGAATTGCGAAACTCTAGTTTATTATGAAACCAATTATGAACGTTAAGGCCCTGCGCAGAAACTGGAGTTTCGCAATTCGAAAATCGTAAAATGAAGCCAATTGTGATAGAAATGAAGCCAACTGATCAGAATCATTTGACGATTTGGCGTTCCGCAATTAGGCTGCTGAATGTTACTAAAATTAATCGATTATTTGGTTAAAAATTTCGTTAAAAAGTGGTAACACTTATGCTGTCATTTTACTGCAGCAATAGTAAGGCTACTCAGCAATAGATGGCGTTTATTACAAAATTAGGAAATTTTCTAGATCTATTATGAAAATTATTTGATTCAAATTACTCAGTAAATATAAATAATGCATACGAAAATAAACTGAAGCTAGATCCAGTCGTTCTACCATAACGAGACTTGCAATAACGCAATGCGCAACTCGGCATATTTCTTTTTAAATAAATTTTTTTTGGTGGACACGATTGCGTCGATGCGACTTGACGCGCAGACGTACGTCACTAGACTGAGAGACTTGAGACCACTAGGTACAAGGTATCGGATCACGATTTTGTTCGCAATGTCCCGTCTATTGTACATATAAAATTTTAATGTCTTTGCATACCGCGAAATTCAGGCAACTTTAGACATTGGCATGAGTCAAATACAAACAATCTTGCATGAACAATTAGGTGTAAAAAAGTTGTTTTCCCGATGGATACCGCATTCGCTCTGTGAAGAGCAAAAAGCGGCTCGCGTTACTTGGTGCGTCAGAACTCTCGAAAGATTCCACGCAGGATCCTCAAATGCTGTATACAACATCGTATTAGGTGACGAATCCTGGATATACGCGTACGAACCCGAAACAAAAAACTAGTCACGAGTTTGGGTGTTCGAAAATGAGTTAAAGCCAACAAAAATTGTTCGTTCACGGAGTGTTGCAAAAAAAATGGTGGCCACGTTTGTCTCCAAAACCGGCCATGTTACGACTATTCCTCTTGAGGGACAAAGAACGGTTAATGCAGAATGGTATGCTAGCATTTGTTTGCCACAGGTCGTTTCTGAACTCCGGAAAGAGAACTGCAACCGCCGCATCATCCTCCATCACGACAATGCGAGTTCTCACACCGCGCACAGAACAAAAGAGTTTTTAGAGCAAGAAAACATAGAATTATTAGACCATCAGCCGTACAGCCCCGACCTAAGCCCTAATGATTTCTATACTTTCCCTAAAATAAAGAATAAATTGCGTGAACAGAGATTTTCATCACCTGAAGAAGCTGTGGACGCCTACAAAACGGCCATTTTGGAGACCCCAACTTCCGAATGGAATGGTTGCTTCAATGATTCGTTCCATCGTATGGAAAAATGTGTCAAATTTCGCGGAGAATACTTCGAAAAGCAATAAATACATTTTTAAATAGTAATGTTGTGTCACTTCCTTGATTCCCGAATAGTCCAGTTGGTATTTGGACGATGGAAACATGTCATTTTCCCCATAGTCCAATTGGTCAAATTCCAATTGGTCCATGGAGCACCGACGAAATTTTCAGTGCCGCCCTCTAGCAAAAAGAAATATACTGTCATCTAAAAATATAAGACTTTTTTGACGCCAAACAATACCTACACAAGTCGGAATGAAAATATACTTACTAGCAAAATAGTAGCACAGGTGCACATGGGCGTAGCTAAGGGGGGGCAAGGGGGGGCAATCCCTACCCAAAAGAGTTATATCTAAATGGCTCCCCTAATTTATAATGCCTTGACGAAGTCAATTGTTGCAGGAATGTTATTCAATTGACGAGTTTGTCCGTGTAATTTTTTTTCTCTTGATCTGACATCAAAATTACAGGCTTAAGTAATATTATTTAAGCTAAGTGATAAACTGATAATTTATGTTAAATGTATTATTTTATTTAATAATATGGTGCAAATGGAAGTGTGTAGTATATAATATAATAATTGAAATATATTTAAATTTTAAAATTAATGTAATGTAAATAATGTACTTAAATTGAAAAATGTAAGAACTGCATTTAATTGTTTTGACATGTAGCACTATGCAATGTTATGAACACTTTTGTAAACACCATGTTTCTGGCAAATAAAAATTCTATTCTAGAAAAATCGACAGTATTGAAGAATTACTTACTGTTTAATCGCTTTTTATTAGAGCCGTACATTTTGACCAAGATGTCAGGTTTGTAGTGTTAGGTGCTTGGCTTTACACTGATAACTTTTTAACAGTGAAAGCGATATTCAAGTCTTGGCAACCTGCTTTACATGAAAATGTTTTTGGTGGGTTTATTTATTACGAGGTGTCATTTATGATCTCTCATTAGATGACTGTGCTTAGTTCAGCTAGACGTCTATCCCACCCCCCTATACAAAATCTCTATCTACGCCAATGCAGGTGCAGTTACTACAATACTATTATTTGTGTTTAATTTTACACGTACCATAATATTACCATACACAAAACATTATATGTTATTGTTGTTTTTTTTATTTAATATATTTTTAATTTAATTATGTATTCAGAGCATGTGTACTCGATAATATGTAAGCTGTGGTTACCTGTAATTGAGTGTGCATTACAGGATAATGTATAATAATACAAGTTATAAAGATAATTTATTGTAAATGTATCTCGTTGGTAATCCTTAAATAAATAATAAATAAATAAATTTTAGAAATACTAGATCAGCCTTCTAGAAATGTTTATCTTTCTTATCATTGCTATAAGGTTGACATTCAAACATCACGCTCATCAACCTTGCTTGAATTAAAATATATTTACCTAGCATGTCATTATCTACTTAGTTACGTGTGACATGTCCGGATTTCCTCTGCAGGTTGCGTATAAAGGTCAGCATACATGGTACCTACACGTGCCGGATGTAAAACTAGGGGCGACCTTGTACGCAGATGTAGAAAAGTGTAACGCATAAATATGAAAGAATTTCTACATATTAATTTACATTGTACTTCAAAGATAGTGCTTTGTCATGTATTCATCATTTGTTTTTGTCGTTCAAATATTAAACCAAGTGGAATCGGAATAAAAGAAAAGGAATAAACATTCGCTTGTATAATAATTAAGTATAGTATCTCATTCGTAATATACAGTGTGAAATTGAATTCATGGCCATCCTTTTAAGGGGTCATTGTAATCATCATTATGAACAACTTTTACTATAGGACGAAACCTGAAATCGCGAAAAAAATCAGCTCTTCCCTACATTTTGACTAGTTATGTGAACATAAATGCAAGGTACAGCTGATTTTTTTTTCGCGATTTTAGATTTAGTCCCATAGTAAAAGTTGTTCATAATGATGAGTACTATGACCCCTTAAAAGGATGCCTGTGCAAGTCTTTTTGATATTTTACCTTTTTGCACCTTTTTGTTTATGCTTTTTCTACCTTTTGGTTTTTGATTGACTTATTATATATATACTTTGTTTTTACTACCGAACCAGCGCCTTTCATTTTGGTAGTTAATATTTGGTCCTATCTACGGAAAAATGGTGGAAACACGTTCTAAACGTGGAAAAGTGAACGCGCTGTGTGCAGGAGACGGCACCCAAGTTGCGGCGAGGGAGACTGCCCCGCCCGTGCAGCAGAGCGCGGACCTTCTCCCTCACGTCGCGGCTCCGGCGCCTTCCCGCCCGACCAGCGCCGCCACCTCGCGCTCATCCGCCACCATCCTGGCACGTCAACTGGCGGCACGTGCACAGCACGCGCGCCAGCTAGCGGATTTGGAGCAACAAGCCCTGGAGCGAGAGCGACAGGTCGCTGAGCTCCAACTACAAGCTGAGCTCGCCGCCATAGAGGCGGACGCCAGCCAGCGCGGCAGCCACGGCATGCGTAGCTGTGCTAGTGTTCAGGATTGGGTAGAAAATGTAGTGCCTGGTCCCCCCGATGAGCGAAATTTATTAAGTGCCAACCCACATTTCAGATACGGCGATACAGCCCAGTGTGCGACTCTGGGCATGAGAGCGTCGCACGGCCAAGACGCTGTGGCGACTACACACGCTCTCAACCGAGTTCGTTCTGAAGATGGAGGAGTGACTCGCTTAATCAACTCGCTCGGGACTTTAATAAATAAAGTTAACGGGCAGACTGTTACAAAGACAGACTTGCCTACATTTGACGGCAAGTCCTATTTAGGTTGGCTCTCCTTAAAAAGTGCGTATAAAAATACTGCTCAAAGCTTTTCAGCAACCGACAATTTAGCGAGGCTGTCGTGCGCCCTGCGCGGAGCGGCGCGCGACTCAGTGGAGGGCCTGCTGGCAACGGCGCGCGCCCCTGGTGTGGTGCTAGCTGCGCTCGACGCGCGCTACGGCCGCCCCGAAGTCGTCGTGATGCATGAAGTGTCTGTAATACGTGCGCTGCCTAAGGAGCGTGCAGTCACCGCGCACGTCGTAGTGGAAGACGACGCTGAACCCGAGCCATCGACATCCAGCGCGCCCCCTACGTGCGACGCGGTCGCGGCCTGCGACGAGACCGCGAGAATAACAGCAAACGATTTACGCCTGGCCGAAACCCACATCTTACGGCAGTCTCAGCTCGATTCCTTCAAAGAAGATTTTTTGCGGATTAAGAACCAACAGCCGTTGCCTCGTAATAGCCGCCTGTTCAAGCTGTCGCCTTTTATAGATGATGATAATCAGCTGCGAATGTCAAGCCGCATTGTTGCTGCCTCAGCCGTTACAGATGACGTTAAGCGTCCTCTCATTTTGCATGGAAAACACCCCGCAGTCCGTCTTTTGATTCACAAATATCATCAGAAGGCTGCGCATTCACACCTAGATTTGGTAATGAACGAGCTTCACCAACGTTATTGGATTATTGGACTCAGAAATGCTGTTCGATTCGTGGCCCGTACCTGTCAACTGTGCGAATTGCGCCGCGCTAGACCATTCCAACCACCTATGATAAATCTGCCAGAAGCTCGCCTAGCACATCATCAAAGGCCCTTCTCATTCACCGGTCTTGATTATTATGGGCCCGTTCACGTCACGTTTGGAAGAAGAAAGGAGAAGCGCTACGTGGCCCTATTCACATGCTTGGTTGTCCGAGCCGTACATTTGGACGTGGTGCACAGCTTATCAACTGACTCGGCGATCATGTGCCTACGCCGCTTCGTGTCGCTGCGAGGAACCCCATCGGAGATCTGGTCCGACAACCGCACTGCTTTTGTTAGGGCCAGCCGAAAACTGCGAGAGTTGTACGGTGTTGCGGTTGAAGACTACGCTCCCAGCGAGTTTATAAACTGGCGTTTCATACCCCCCTCGGCACCATTTATGGGTGGAGCTTGGAAAAGCTGATTAAGCTGCCCATTTGCCATTAAAAAAGGGGAGAATGTGCAAGTCTTTTTGATATTTTACCTTTTTGCACCTTTTTGTTTATGCTTTTTCTACCTTTTGGTTTTTGATTGACTTATTATATATATACTTTGTTTTTACTACCGAACCAGCGCCTTTCATTTTGGTAGTTAATAATGCCCATGAATTTAATTTCAACCTGTATAGAATCTATACTACTCGTAGTATAGGTAAACCGATAAACCCTAGGCTAGCAACACCATTGTTTATAAAAGACGTAGGTGCCTCTGCCGGCGCACAAGCGAAAGTCTCACAATGTAAATTTTATGACCAAGGCCTCAAATGATTATCAAAGAATGTCTGATAAAGAAGCATCGTAACCATCATCCTCGTGACCTTTGCCTTAATTTATTGGCGCAACATTCTTCTTCCTTCATACATCTTTATTAGCACTGCCACATTGACACGAAAGTAGCATTATTAACACTAACATATTATGATAAGAACTAACATGTATCACACCATATGTTTGCAGGATGGTGCTCGCAGTATCCACACGGCAGCGCGGTACGGGCACGTTGGGATCATCAACACACTGCTACAGAAGGGCGAAAGCGTCGACGTCACCACCAACGTATGTTCTTATATCTTGGTTTCTTTTATGCTTCATCTTAAGCTTTATCATGTCCATATCGTTGATAGATTGTATGATTCGTCATTGTACAAACGGCACCTTTCGCATGCTAGTTTGTGAAATGCCGAAGACAACCGCCGCAACCAAACCTATTGTATAAATGTGGCGGTGTTTGGCAATAATTTGCTATTGCTAAACATTCGCCAAATTCAACATGAAAGAGAAATAAGGGCTACTATTATTTACAAGACTGGCAAACTGTTTGGTGATTGCAGTATGTTTTTAGCATAACTCAAATTGTATTAAAAAATATTCAACAACGAGACAACGTAATTTTTGTCATTAACGATAATATCGACTGAGATAGTGTTGTTAATAAAGATTATGTTTTACGTAAATTGTAATTATAAAGAAACATGAAGTTTGCAGGACCAGTCTTTGCAGAAGAAGTAGTCACGCTCGTTCCATCATAGATCGGGGTCAAGAGCGCGCCCATTTAGCAATACAAAAAAAAAGTTTGATTACCGAAATTGTGTTTACAGGATAATTACACAGCATTACACATAGCTGTAGAATCGTGTAAGCCTGCTGTCGTAGAGACCCTGCTGGGGTACGGAGCTGATGTCCATGTGAGGGGTGGCAGACAAAGGGAAACTGCGTTACACATCGCTGCCAGGATACCTGATGGTAAGCACAATACTACGTTATTAATTGGTCAATTAATGGCTGAAATTTTCTGTACATAACCTAGCTTATACGGAAGTAACGTTCAATTTGTAGGTGCCCCATAAATTCACACGAACCAGACCATTAGCTGGCATATCGAGAAACCATTCCAGGCAGTCTGAATGAATAAACTAGAAGATGAATCGCATCATCAAGATGTCGATACTTTAGAAGCCACATTACCTATTGTTGCAGATATATTAAAAATGGATATATATTTATTCCAGGTGACAAATGTGCGCTGATGCTGTTAAAGTCAGGAGCAGGTCCTAACAAAGCGACTGAAGACGGTCAGACCCCAGTACATGTGGCTGCCAAGTACGGCAACCTCGCCACACTTATACTACTGCTTGAAGACGGAGGAGACCCGCTGAGGAAAACCAAGGTAGGAAGAGTTTATAGTAAAGCTGATTAATTTGGTATACTACGTTTTGACATGTTGTTATGTATTCTTTAAAACCTGCACTAGATTATTTTCATCAAGTGCCCACGTGAACACACGTGGACTGTATTATCTGCGGTCGGTCACCGTTGGTGTTCCCCCGGGTTCAGTTCTGGGTCCATTTTATGTTTGCTCTATATTGTACTTTATTATCTATAAACAACTATGTTTTATGTAGCTACCTGAGTGTCTATTATTCTTCTTATATTCTTAATAACTCGTTGTCATTGTATCGTTCTTTTGTGTATAGACAGGAGAAACACCTCTACACATGGCGTGTCGGAGTTGTAAACCAGACGTCGTGCGACACTTGATAGAATTCGTCAAAGATCATAAAGGTGAAAACGTTGCGACAGCATACATCGACGCAGTGGACGAAGACGGCGCAAGCGCACTCCACTTCGCCTGTAAAATTACAAAAGAAGAGGTCGAAATACCAACAGCCGACAGACAAGTTGTCAAATGTCTCATAGAAAATGGCGCCGACGTCACATTGATAACGAAACATTATTTAGAAACAGCATTCCACTTTTGTGCTATTGCCGGAAACAATGACGTCATGACTGAGATGATCGCGCACATATCTCCTGCTGACGTGAGCAGAGCACTGAACAAACAGAACTCAATAGGGTGGACGCCTTTACTAATAGCATGTAATAGAGGGCACATGGAACTTGTCAACACGCTTCTGTCGAACCACGCGAGAGTGGACGTGTTTGATACAGAAGGTAGGTCAGCTCTCCACCTCGCCGCTGAACATGGCTACCTACAAGTCTGTGACGCTCTCCTCACAAATAAAGCATTTATAAACTCTAAAGCGAGAAACGGCAGAACAGCACTTCACTTAGCAGCTATGAATGGCTACGCGCATCTAGTCAAATTCCTAATAAGAGATCACAACGCCATGATAGATGTCCTCACATTGAAAAAGCAGACTCCACTACATTTAGCATCAGCGAGCGGACAAATAGAAGTGTGTAAACTTTTACTAGAACTCGGAGCTAACATCGACGCGACAGACGAATTAGGACAAAAGCCTATTCATGCAGCCGCACAAAATAATTACAATGAAGTGGTCCAACTTTTTTTACAATCACATCCAAACTTGGTAATGGCTACTACTAAGGATGGGAACACATGTGCTCATATAGCGGCTATTCAGGGTTCTGTGAAAGTGATTGAGGAACTCATGAAGTTTGATAGGACTGGTGTTATATCTGCTAGAAATAAGCTGAATGACTCAACACCTCTTCAATTGGCTGCCGAAGGTGGTCATGCGGATGTTGTCAGGGTCTTAGTAAGAGCAGGAGCGTCATGTACCGATGAGAACAGAACAGGTCTGACAGCTGTACATTTAGCGGCACAGTACGGACATACTAATGTATTAGATGTGATGCGATCGACCAACACGTTAAGGATATCAAGCAAGAAATTAGGATTGACGCCACTTCATATAGCTGCGTATTATGGACAAGCTGGTAAATATAATGAACATTATATGCAACTATTTTTAAGAATTATATTTGAACAAAATTTTTAATCAATATGCTTTTTTTCACAGAAACTGTCCGAGAACTCCTCTCCCATGTACCGGGAACAGTAAAGTCAGAAGCTCCTACTGGAGTATCACTACTTCCGGAGCTAGGTGCTGAGTCTGGACTAACTCCACTACATTTGGCTGCTTACAATGGTAACGAAAACGTCGTGCGGTTACTTCTCAACTCTGCTGGTGTGCAAGTCGACGCCGCGAGTAATGAAAATGTAAGTTCTCATAACTTTCATACAAAATTCCTGACATGAATTACAACTTTTGTTTTTTGTGATTCCAGGGCTTCAATCCACTACATCTCGCGTGTTTCGGAGGACACATGTCTATTGTAGGTCTCCTCCTCAGTAGATCAGCAGAGCTACTCCAAAGTACGGACAGACATGGGAAAACGGGATTACACATAGCCTCAACACACGGTCACTACCAGATGGTAGAAGTTCTACTTGGTCAAGGAGCTGAAATCAACGCCACCGACAAGAATGGATGGACACCTCTCCATTGTGCAGCGAAAGCTGGTCACCTCAACGTGGTGAAGCTCTTGTGCGAATCAGGAGCATCACCAAAAAGCGAGACTAACCTAAATTGTGCTCCAATTTGGTTTGCCGCATCGGAAAACCACAACGATGTCCTAGAGTACTTACTGCACAAAGAACACGACACTCAGTCCCTTATGGACGACAAGAGATTCGTTTACAACCTGATGGTGTGCTCCAAGAACCACAACAACATCCCCATCGAGGAGTTCGTGTTGGTCTCACCGGCGCCCGTCGACACCGCAGCTAAACTGTCCAACATCTACATTATTCTATCCACTAAGGTAAGCCTCACACATTTATTGCTTTATGATTAATCAGTGAGTTTATATTCATAGCACGTTGTTTTCCGTAACAGGAAAAGGAGCGTGCCAAAGACCTTATAGCGGCAGGAAAACAATGTGAAGCGATGGCCACCGAGCTGCTGGCGCTGGCGGCCGGCGCCGAGTCCGCCGGGCACATCCTCACCGCCACCGACAACAGGAACATTGAGTTCCTCGACGTCTTAATAGAGAATGAACAGAAGGAGGTCATAGCCCACACAGTGGTCCAGAGATATCTTCAGGTAAAAAATAGGTAACTTCCCTACTTCCCAGAAACTTGACTCCACAAACATATGATGATGTTGATTACTTCGCTTTTTTACAGGAACTCTGGAGAGGGAGCCTCAAATGGACTGGCATCAAAATTATGTTCCTTTTTGTCGCGTTCATAGTATGTCCACCCGTATGGGTGGTGTTCTCTCTTCCATTAGGCCATAGATATAATAAGATACCAATAATTAAGTTCATGTCGTATTTAACTTCACACATTTACCTGATGGTACTGTTAGCCTTAGTAGCGATTACGCCTATTTATAATTCGATATTTAGGGATAGTTTAATACCAAGGTGGTATGAATGGATGCTGCTCATTTGTCTGAGCGGTCTCCTACTCTTTGAGCTCACCAACCCCAGTGATAAGTCTGGTTTAGGGTGGATCAAGATAGCAGTTTTGTTATGCGGCATGATCGGCGTGGCTACACACGTCGTCGGCTGGATTTTCGTATTACCTAAGTATTGGCCAACGCTTATGTATTGTAGGAATCAATGTTTTGCCTTATCATTTCTATTAGCGTGCGTACAAATATTAGATTTCTTATCTTTCCACCATCTATTCGGTCCCTGGGCTATTATTATTGGGGATCTTATGAAAGATCTCGGGAGGTTCCTCGCTGTATTAGCGATATTCGTGTTTGGCTTCTCGATGCACATCGTTGCATTGAACCAGCCGTTCAGGAATATTAACAAGGCGGAAGACAATAAGTATGCAAGACAAGCGAGGAAGAGACTGTTCTCCGACGGTGAGTGTGAATCCATTATACCTTACATGTTGCCTACCATAACATCTACCATAGAAATAGTCCATTCATGTATGTAGCTCATGTGTGTTCATTCAAATATTAAATGTTGTACTTGTCGTAATAGAGACTCTCCGATTGAAACGACAAGCGTATGATACACAATGGCAAAATACACTAAACGGGGAGTCATACAGGAGGAAACAAGGTCCTACAGGACGTAAGTCCACATACACACAAACAAGACTGTTTAATTTTATGTGCATATGAATGCCATTTTCCTTACGATGATCGCATTACAACTCGATGTGCTTGTTTTACTTGTTATTTTTTGTTATAAAATACGTGCATCCGCTTGCAAGCTTCAGTGTTTGTCACATCGAGAATGTTATCATCGTTGGCGTTTTATACGTTACATTCCATTAGATAACTGTTGCCATCACGTTAAGAATGTGGAATGTTAGGTCTCTGTAATATACAAAGTACACTTCGCCTCGCCATAATTTCAATGTTTTATTTTCATATATTATGGCACGTGTAAGTGGTTGGTGGTTAGAAACCTTGATGTCTATTAAGTACACAATGCATTTTCTGCATCGCATCACAGCTTTATAAGAGTCGTGGTTTCCAGATGTGGACACAGAACATGCATTGCGCGTCACAAAACTAGTTTTAGTGGAATGAGTGGCCGACCTCACCGCATTTGATGGAGCAAGTTTGATTTGCGCATGCCGCGGCTGGCTTATGTCCTGCGTTTGTTTCACCACTCCGAGGTACCATTTTATGTTTCGGATTTGTTTGGCTGTTTGTCGTCAATGTGGCGTCTGTCCTGCGCTCTCAATGTCTAGCCGTAGTCGGGACGGGGTGGATTGATGCACTGGTATAATAAGTGGAAATCAAGCAATCTATTCTCTTTAATTAGCACACTAACACTAAATTATATAGACACTAAAACCCAAATTAAGTTCAACACACATCTACACTTCTTTATACCAATGTACAGAATACTTACACAACCGTATCAATCTATCTCTTCCACACAAATAGGTGTCTAGCCGTGTTAGATCTTTAGACTTGCGGGCAGATTGATGCAGGAATAGATCAATCATTTTTTAAATCTTAATATTCAAAGTCACCGAAGTACTTGTAACAAAGTATAGGTATACTGAGCCATGCATCAACCTACCCCAGTTCTGTTCGCGCCGCGAGCTACCAGACCGTGGTCCATGTTGAGTGTTGTCTTCTAGCGACGTTGTCACCGGTCGAGGCGTTGGAGAAACTGTTCTTCGCACTTTTCGGACAGATAACGTTGTCGGACCTTAACTACGTGTCCAGCGTGCGGCCGCTGTGGACGCAGAACATATTCAAGTTCGTGTTCGGGGCGTACTTACTGATGTCGGTCGTGGTGCTCATAACGCTCCTCATTGCGATGATGTCGGACACTTACCAACGCATACAGGTAACTACGTGTCCCCAGAACTCTGATCTTTTGTTCGCAGTTACTATGAACCCACTGTACTCGTTCGAGCTGCTGTTCTTCGCGGTGTTCGGCCAGACGACGACGGACCAGACGCGGGTGCATCGTAACGATAGTAACATACAGCCGGCCTGGACCAATTACCTGTTTAAAATTGTGTTCGGGATCTACATGTTGGTGTCGGTGGTAGTACTCATCAATCTGCTCATCGCTATGATGTCAGACACGTACCAGCGGATCCAGGTAACACGTGAACAGATTAAAACATGATGTACGCTGCGCTTGTGCGCATATTGGCACAGATAAACAAATAAATTAAACCAATGATAAAACTGCTACTTAAATAAATGACGTCTATTAGTTGGCACGAGGTAGAAAATAATTTTGAATGAATTGTATTCAATTACTTGAATGTTTTTCGCTAAATTTGATACTGGGCTATCTGACCTGCTCACACGATTGTACACGTTAGTAATTAAAATTATCAGGCAGTTTCAGCACAATAAAATTGTATGCAAATACGAAGATAGCCGAACTACTTAAATTACATGAAAGTTACTAAACTAAGACAAGTATTATTGGGTTTTTTTTTTAATATGGACAAAGTGAATAATATGATAAACCTGACTGTATAGGTGATTACAGGCAGCCTAATTGGCAAACCGAAGAATGGTTGAACTTTAAAACATTACTTTAGCATAATCAAATTTGGGATGTCTGTAAGCACCTTTATAATAAAAACTTTTTTACCTACTCACCGTTACCTAATTTTATTATTTTTCTATATACTTACCGCTATACTTTGTAGATGTGTTTTTTAACTTAATCTTTTATACTGTATATGATTCTATTATTCTAATTGCTTAAAACCGAATATGCACTCAAACGCAACTCAATCGCCGTTAAGTAACATAAAACTCAAAAGCAGTTTAATTTGAATGGCGTTTGAGAATATACGGTTCCACCCCAAAAAATCCACCCTAAGGTGGATACGCGGAAACGCATGTCCGAGAATCCACTCTAGGCCTAGTTGGATAAACGAAATTTATAGACTTAGGGTGGACTCTCGGGTGGATTTTTTGGAGTGGATAAACGGAATGACCGTACAATACTGACAACCGTGCCTACCACACGGCGAATAAAGCATAGCTTTTCACGGAAAGAAAAACGTGTTTCTACAAAGGGTTCCCTATCCATTTGCATAAAATTTTAAGACCTAATATAACTTAGCATAATTTTGTTTGGCATAATTATATTTTCGCATAATATAATTACGCATAACAGCTTACGCATAATTTTTTTAAGCATAATTTCTCTAACCATAATAATGATTAAGCATAATATTGTAAAGCATAAATTTATTAAGCATAAAGTTCTAAAGCATAACTTTTTTAAGCATAATATCCTAAAGCATAAATTTATTTACGCATAATGATATTAAAACATATTTTTATTTTTTCGCTGTAGGAAGCATGAAGCAAGCAAGCATGCAGCATGCAAGCAAGCATGCAGCAAACAAGCACAGCATTCAAGCGCTCGCTCTTGCATCCTATGTCGACGGAGCCCCGCTTCGCGGGGCCCCTATTTCTGAGTAAAGGGTTTAAAGTAACCTAACCAAACCGAACCTCGGGGTGCCCTTCGCTCGTTCTTGCATCCTATGTCGACGGAGCCCTGCTTCGCGGGGCCCCTATTTCTGTGTAAAGGGTTTAAAGTAACCTAACCAAACCGAACCTCGGGGTGCCCTTCGCTCGCTCTTGCATCCTACGTCGTCTATTGCGTTCGTTAAGTTCGGGTGCGGTAACAGTAACGGAAATAATTCGGAGTATTGAAAATCGGAATGTCGTTTGTCGGACCGCGAACCCATCGAGTAAATTATATTAATGTATAAATTACCCATGTATAAATTATATTAATTGTATGCCTAAATATTATTATGCTAATAGTCATTAGGCCTACTAACGTTATGCTAATAGTCATTAGGCCTACTAACGTTATGCGAATCAAATTTATGCCAAAATAAATTAGTCTTTAAGATGATTATGCCAACATAAAATGTATGCCTAAAAAAATTATGCCGAAGTATTATTATGCCAAAACAAATTGTGCCAAAATCGTTATGCCGAAGTATATTAGGACAAAGAACATTATGCGAAAAGAAGGGATCCCTCTACAAAGGGCCTAATGGGTTGTTTAAAAAATATCACTCCCAAAGACCCCTAAATTATCTACCTGCTACAACAATCAAAACTTTTCAGGCTCAATCAGACATCGAGTGGAAGTATGGGCTGTCTAAGTTGATCCGCAACATGCATCGGACGAGCACCGCGCCGTCTCCTCTCAACCTGGTGACGACGTGGTTGATGTGGATCATCCACCGGTGTAAGGTGAGACAGTACTACAATATCTTACTACTAGACTAACGTAAGTTTTGCCAGCAGAATGATGGAAAAGATTTTGAGTGGGACAACCACTGCGAGGCAATAGAGGCTTAGGTAACAGTTACAGTCAACAAAAGAGATAAGTATGCAGGATTGTTGGATATAGTTGAAGTTTAGTAAGAAACCGATGGATGTTCTTGAATAAAATTTAATTTTATTAATAGAAAACAAACAGCTCATTTGTCAAATTAAATTTCAGTCCACAACATTCATCGGTTTCTTACTAAACTCGAACTATATCCGACGATCCTGCATACTTAACTTATCCCTTTTGTTGAATGTACCTCAATACCTACCTACAAAATGTTGACTAGTTACTGGTTCAATTAAGTTAACATTAACAGTACAACGAATTAAGCTAACATTAAGAGGCGCGACGCTCTACAACTGAACTTTATATAAAACTCAATTTACCTTAGTCACTGTAATTAAATATAACAATAATCCTCAACTGTCGACTGCTCCAACGAAAGTGATTCGATTCTTGCTTTTGTTACGTAAACTACCTAAGATGTGGGATTTTGAAACTTCTCCAGGAACAACAGGGCATCCTATGATACCTATCATATTTTAAATTAAGCCTAGTCTTAGAAGACTCCACTGCTACACCTCAAATTCTTACAACACATGACAAACCATTTGTTTTTTTAAATAAACGTAGTCCGACTACGCAATGCGTAAAAAATATTTACCAATTCCAATTTCTCAGTTAGAAAAATCCATATTCTGCATTAAAATTATAAATACGGAGCCTCTACCAATCACTTAGATTTTATCGTCATACCCGAAAAGAGACAAAATAAAAAAGCTTATTTCGGAAAAGTGCATTGTAATTAACACCGTTTACTTTCAATCAGACACCGTCCGGAATATGGACACATTATTAGTAGATTATAAAGGTCAGAGAAATAAAAAAATATATATATTTTCATGTAGACCAAGCACTTAGCTATCTTCAAAACCCACAGCATCCACATCGCCCCCACATTCAACCACAAAGGTATACTGGTCTGACTATACAGCATTACACTCCATTTTTAACCCAACTATTTCGCACCAGGACCGCATAAGCAAAAAGAAGCGACCAAGCTTGGTGCATATGATCGGTTTGCAGAGACAGGACCAGATGAGCGCGCGGTCCAAGGCTGGTGCCAAGTGGCTGTCGAAGGTGAAGAGAGGACAGGTTGTTCCGAAGGGTAAGATATACATAGATGAAATACTCTATAATGTACACCTTACTTAAAACACACAGACAACATTTAATAACAAGGATGATACAATGGGAAGTTTTGATCTTAAGACATGGAAGATATCTAAAGCACCTAATCGTAGTCCATCACCTACATATACTTCTATTTATACAGAAGTATACACTACAAAAATTTTAATCAATGCAACATACCTTTTTGTTCCTCAAAATTCGTGATATTCAATTTTATTGTTTTAGTACTCTGTAAGATACAGACTTTACATTTACATGGATTTATTCTAGAACTTCAAACCTAAATACTAAATTTTTCTTTAATCACCAACACATTTCTAGGTCCTTGAGAATTTTCGCATATATAACAATATTCTTTTAACTCCTAGATTCAACGCGTCTCTCCGTGGTGCACCTCAGTCCTCTGGGCTCCCAGCTGAGCATCAACAACGCCACGAAGATCGAAAACGTGGTGGACTGGGAGGTCATCGCAAAGAAGTACCGAGCTCTGATGAGAGACGAGCCAGAAGAACCGGCCAACAAGGAGAACGAAGGAGACTCGGCTGATAACGTGTCGGAAATAGTTCCGAACAATATATCCGCCGCTCCTCCTTGAACATAAAAGCACAAGCTTTTGGGAATCAGTGTACAAATGTAATATATTAGACGAAAGTCTTCAAGTCGAGGTTTGACGGGAAAGGATGGCTAAAAACTAGTCAGGTTCCAAATTTGTTACTCGGTTTTGACGAGACATTTTGTAAATATATTTAACTCTTGGAATAGACTTTTGTAACTGAATTTACGACAGGTAATCATGCTATCGATATCGGTGGCAAATAGTGTTTGAGCAAAATGAAGATATTATAATTTTTGTTGTGTCAGAAGAATCAGTGTATCTATTTATGTATTACGAAGGGGTTCACTGCAAGCAGGCGAAACAAAATACAGTATAATGTGTAGTTACATATTTCGATCAGCATTTAAATTAAACTACGTGGAAAATATAAGTATTGGCATCTCGACTGCAGCCACAGCAGCCGGAAGAAATTAGGATCATCATTAGCCAGTGATCTAGCTCCAACAGAAAGCGCGACATCAATAGTGTATATTAATTTGGTAAGTGACAAGTACAGAAGTGTGGAGCAATGGTGGCCCAATGGTATCCGCCCCGACTTACAAGTTGTAGGTCCTGAGTTCGAACCCAGACAGGCACTTTGTGTATTTAATTTCATCACCACTGCTCTAAAAGCGGTTAAGGAAAACATCGTGAAGAAACCGGCATGTCTTAGAACCAAAAAATTCGAAGACATGTGACATCCACCAACCCGTACTGGGCCCGCGTGGTGGGTTATGGCCCACTCCCTCTTACAGACAGGAGGTATGTGTCCCAGCAGTGGGAACACTATATGCTATTATGCTAAGTACATAAGTAGGAACATGCCACATAATCTTATTCGGTTCAACCGGTCAAGCGGCGCGGTTCGCCGATCGGCGACGAAACAATAGAAAATCAATTGTGTCTCATTAGCGGCGCTTGACAGATTAATTTCAAATCGTGGCTTGTATATTCTTGCCATCTCCCGCTCAGTAAACGTAGGGAAATTCGCCTCGCTTGCAGTAGGATCCGAACTTTATAAGCCATTGTACAAATGAACATAGTTAATAGTAACGCGTAACATACGCTAGTAATACCTAATATAAACTTTGTAGAAACATAGTAGATAAGGACAGCGATGTTATTTTTCCAGATTAGTGTTGTTTAGTAATAAGGCTAATTTATTACTACTAATATTTTTATAAATAAACGTGTTGTGTATTTGTGTAACTGTATTGTTTTAAAATAAAATCAGTGCAATTTCTACTCTCTTGCTTTTTTTTTATCCTATTTTTCGCTTTTTTTTTTATTCCGTAGGCGAATTTCTCTCTTGGAAGATTTCTCGACGCAATAGATAATAAACGCTATCGTATTTCGCTGAAATTTTTCAAAGAAATTGATGAAGAATCGTCTTTATCATATGTTAATACCTTTCACCTTCACCTTTTTCCTTTAATTGTTTCATCATCTGCCTAGCCTTTTCCCATCTACGTTGGGGTCGGCTTCCTGTCTAACCGGATGCAGCTGAAAACCTGTATTTTACATGGAGCGACTGCCTGTCTGACCACCACAATCCAGTTACTGGGTAATACAATACCCCTTGGTAAAACTGGTTGTCAGATTTTCGGGCTTCTGACGACCCGTTACGACGGTTAAAGATCCACGAATGACAGCCGAGACCAACGGCTTGATGTGTTTTCCGAGGCACGGAGGGATCTTGGTATGTAAAGATTGTCACCCATCCACGGACCAACCGCGGCAAGTGTAGCTTAACTTGATCGATCGACCCGTGCGGCTGATATTACTTAGCCACAAGCCCCTCCTTAAAAAAAACCTTTAACAATTAAATACCTTGCGGTGTTAATGTTTCAATTTGTCTTCAGGTCACATAGAACGGAAAAGTAAATATTAATAGGTCATTTTAGTCACACTCAATTCCTAGATACATAGATATACGTGCAGACAAAGTATTGACCCATTATTCTAGGAAATAATATCCATCCCAAAAAATCCACTCTAACGTGGATACGCGGAATCGCATGTCCGAGAATCCACCCTAGACCTAGTTGGATAAAGGGAACTCATATGCTTAGGGTGGATTCGCGGACATGGATTTCCGCGTATCCATGTTAGGGTGAATTTTTACATAAAATATCGTTAGAATTTAAAAAAAAAACAACAAATTATAAAATTCGAATATAAGAAAGTTAGATTAAACTTGTAATTTATGCCTGGTCACATGATTAACGAAATAATAAAAGGTGATCACTTTATTTACATACCGACGCCCCCAAGCAATAAGTCGGTAAGTAAGCGTAAAACTCAAATTTTACAGGAGATAAATGTTTTTCTGTTTTTGACAGTTTTTGATGAATAATTTTTTTTATCGAGTCGGAGTATTGAAGCGATTGATACATCAAACGAAAGCTATTTTTTATGTAGGTAATTCAATTATAATATCAACATTATATCTGTGTGAACATCCTTGCAATCTAAGAGAATAAAACCCACCTACCTACCTACCTACCTACAAACACCTACCTACCTATTACAAACATATGATAGATAAACGGTTTCGTTAATATACTCTTATGCCATTATTGCAATCAATTTGTTAAAAATGTTGATACGTTACATTACAATAGGGACTTTTTCAACGTTATATATTTTCTTAGACGATACGTAATTTGTTATTGTGGTTATTTTGAATTGACACAGTAACAGTATCATTCAACTTCATCAACATTTGTCGGAAACGGGACCGAATATGAGCATTGTTATTATAAGGTTGAAACAAAACTCTCTTGAATTAAGATTGTTTTGTTAAAGATGGTGGTAGGCCCCCAGACGTGTTCTTTGACGTGTATGCAATACGCTTCAAATTATTTACATTCAAAACCTTGTTAAATCCCATTACGGTTTGAGCTTACTCAAAATAATTCAACAACAACAACCTGTTAGCGTTTACCAAAGAACTACACGAAATTCATATGTTACGATAATAAGTCGGTAATAGCTAGAGCAACTTACCAAAATTAAATACTCAAAACATTTCGGTATTGATGCGTTAAGATACTTTTCTCGTCATAATTTTGTTTTTGAATTTCCCTACAATAAAAGTGTTTTACATGATATCTTCGTAAATAACTACGTAAAATGTGAAATAAATTACTAAGATGTATCTCAACCGATAGGTGCCCAATTTGACATAACAATAAAAAAACGAGTGTGCTTATGACCACACGACTGAAGTGAAACTTCAAACGTATTTGGCTATGAGAGGAAGAGAGAAAGAAAATGTGCGCGCGCACTGATTTCTCTTGCTTATATCCCCCACTCAACTCCCCTTCGCCTCGCCCGTAGCCCGTAGACATGAATCGTACTTGCAAAATCGAGTACCAGGGCTTCCAAGTACGTCCACCTTAAGAAACCAGGCCCTAAAACCAGGGCTCGAGATACTTTCAAGTATTTTCTATCTGCATCAAAAATTGATCTATAACTTCATACAAATAAGAAGTACAATCGCGTAATCAAACAAAAGCCCAGTTGGAAGTAAAAAGTACTTGCATAGGAAATTGACCCGTGAATTCCTATAAATAAGGAGCACAATCGCGTTTACAAATAAATACTTTTACAAACCATTAAAGTAAAAATACTTGCATATGAAATTGTTCCGTAGACTCTTACGTAGTTGTATGGAGTGTCCGAGGTGTAGTAAGAGTCTTACCACACCTCGGACACTCCATACAACGCTCGCAAAATAATTACCTAGTACTACTACATAAACAAATGACGTTTGTATACGTGCAATGTGTGCGTGAAATCTAGTAGCGTAAAAAAAAAAAAAAACCGAGTGTGCTTATGACCACACGACTGAAGTGAAACTTCAAACGTATTTGGCTATGAGAGGAAGAGAGAAAGAAAATGTGCGCGCGCACTGCTTTCTCTTGCTTATATCCCCCACTCAACTCCCGTTCGCCTCGCCCGTAGCCCTTAGACATAGGTCGTACTTGCAAAATCGAGTACCAGGGCTTCCAAGTACGTCCACCTTAAGAAACCAGGGCCTAAAACCAGGGCTCGAGATACTTTCAAGTATTTTCTATCTGCATCGAAAACTGATCCATAACTTCATACAAATAAGAAGTACAATCGCGTAATCAAACAAAAGAAGTAAAAAGTACTTGCATAGGAAATTGATCCGTGAATTCCTATAAATAAGGAGCACAATCGCGTTTACAAATAAATACTTTTACAAACCATTAAAGTAAAAATACTTGCATACGAAATTGTTCCGTAGACTCTTACCACACCTCGGACACTCCATACAACCCTCGCAAAATAATTACCTATTACTACTACATAAACAAATGACGTTTGTATACGTGCAAATGTGTGCGTGAAATCTAGTAGCGTAAAAAAAAATGGCGCGGAAAGCAATTTGTGTCGGGGAACCGAACGACGTCGGCGGCGGCGCTGCCCGAACGTGTGCATTATTATGAAGTGACCATGTAGTTCAATTGTTTATTTATATAGTCGGGTTCGTAATGAAATAAAAACACTAAAATAGTTTAGTTTAAATGACTTATCTGTAAATAATGGGTTATTAAATCGCATGTTATTAAAAATGCGAAATCATACAAACAGTATATGTAAATACGAATTCGGAAAAGCATCACAATATCCAACCATCGTGATTAAAACTCAAATAAAACTTTTGAATCGCATAATTGTGTCAGCAATACAGCGCTGCAGTTCGCGAGCGCCCTTGCTAAAGAGTCGGCGACGAATACCTCGAAGTGCGGGGTGAGGTGCGGTATCTGATATGAGGGCGAGGAAGGGAGTGTCTTTTCTGTACGTAGTACTATTAAGTATTCTGTGCTCTTACTGATAAGGAGTATGATCGCATTTGCGAAAACAAACGCGGTTGTTGAACTATTTGAGTACCTACGTACTCGAGCGTCGAGGCACGACGGAGCGAGATACTTTCAAGTATTTTCTATCTGCATAGAAAACTGATCCATAACTTCATAGAGATAAGAAATACAATCGCGTATTCAAAAGCCCCGTTGGAAGTAAAACTACTTGCATAGGAAATTGATCAATGACTTCGAATAAATAAGGAGCAAAATCGCGTTTACAAATAAATACTTGCAAACCATTAAAGTAAAAAAAACCTTTTTAAGAAAAAAAAACCGACTTCCAAAACAAAACTTTACAAAGTGAAAAATAACTTTAATTTCGGAAGTCGGTGTCTTTGGATCTTTATTTTAGTTTTTTGCCACCGACTTCCGAAATTAAAGATATTTTTCACTTTGTAGTGTTTTTTTGAAAGTCGGTTTTTTTTTTCTTAAAAAGTTTTTATTTCACGCTTTTTAGTGGGTCTGCTTATAATTTATCTAAGTTACAATAGCCTAGTGATCATCGCCTTTTACAAACAAAATATTGCTTTTCCCGATACAGGGAAGTTAATTGTTGAGGAGTTCTCCAGATCCACCATCAGCTCCGTATCACCATTTCACCATTCACATTGTGACGAGCATAAATTGCTTAGCAACCATATTAAAGTAATCGAATCGCAACCCGTGAAATACATATATATTATTGAGTAGTTCCGGTGGTCATCTGTGGTCTTCATCATCAGTTCCACATCACCAAATAGTGCTTTCCGAGAGCAAATGCACGAGTTACTATAAAAAATACCCAAATCGCTATAGGTGTGCCTATAATATTTGAAGAGTTCCTTCGATTTCTCCAGGATCCCATCATCAAATCCTGCCCTGATGTTTTTAGACTAGATGCTGATAATCCTGGCTGCAGCATCAGGCCAGACTTGTCAACATTGCATTGAACTTAAAATTTAGTCCTGTTTAAAATGAGCCCAAACACGACTACGGTGCTGTAATTTCAAGGTTGGTACTTTTTCTAATGCTCCTGGCTTCAGCATCAGGTCTTTATGTACTTCGGTGTTCCTCATTAACAGTACATTTATCCACACATCGAGCCCTTTTCAATGAGCCTTAACACGATATATCTGCTGTTAGTTGTCGAGGAGTTAGGTACTCTGCTGACTATCCTGACTGCAGCATCAGGTCATGACTTGATGATCATGAGACCAAATGTGGCAAATGCCCTATCAAACATCAAAACAATTGACTAAAACAGTCCTTGCCTGTTCGAGTAACTTCTTACTGTTAAGGAGTTGTAACTTCCATCATCAGCCCAGCTACCTGAGATGGTGACAACCATACGCAAATACACAAGATACTTCGTAAAATATGTGAAAAACAATAAGTGAGCCTATAAAATTTAAAGGTTGCCCTCGATTACTCTAAGATCCCATCATCAGATCCTAACTTGGTGACAGTGGGATCACCTCAAAACTATCTACTTTGGAACAAAAAAAGAATTTTGAAAATCCGTCGACAATTGGCGGAGTATTCGATGAACAAACATACAAAAAAAAAAAACATACAAACAGCCGAACATAGTACCTCCTCCTTTTTGTGAAGTCGGTAAAAAATACTTGCATACGAAATTATTCCAAAAGGAGCATGATCGCATTTGCGAAAACTAACGCGGTTGAGTACCTACGTATTTGAGCGATTAGCCGTATAAGACACTTAATAGTCTTGCAAGTATTTTGAGTCGGTACCCGGTGTGCGTACTTGGAAGCAAATACCTGGTGTAAAAACCCGGTCGCATATTTATGCGACCGGGACCGGGTTTTTACACCAGGTATTTCCAGCTATTTTTTACGTACCTTCCCTACTCGCGATCACACGTTTTCGTAACGCATTCGCCAGTTTACTCCCCAAGTCAAGCGCGCCTAAAGAAGTTTCACTTCAAAAAAGGCGCGGTAAGCAATTTGTGTCGAGGAACCGAACGGCGACGGCGGCGGCGCTGCCCGAACGTGTGCATTATTATGAAGTGACCATGTAGTTCAATTGTTTATTTATATAGTCGGGTTCGTAATGAAATAAAAACACTAAAATAGTTTAGTTTAAATGACTTGTGTGTAAATAATCGGTTATTAAATCGCATGTTATTAAAAATGCGAAATCTTACAAACAGTTTATGTAAATACGAATTCGGAAAAGCATCACAATATCCAACCATCGTGATTAAAACTCAAATAAAACTTTTCGTGTCAGCAATACATCGCTGCGGTTCGCGAGCGCCCTTGCTAAAGAGTCGGCGACGAATACCTCGAAGTGCGGGGTGAGGTGCGGTATCTGATATGAGGGCGAAGAAGGGAGTGTCCTTTCTGTACGTAGTACTATTAAGTATTCTGTGCTCTTACTGATAAGGAGCATGATCGCATTTGCGAAAACAAACGCGGTTGTTGAACTATTTGAGTACCTACGTACTCGAACGTCGAGGCACGACGGAGCGAGATACTTTCAAGTATTTTCTATCTGCATAGAAAATTGATCCATAACTTCATACAGATAAGAAGTACAATCGCGTATTCAAAAGCCCCGTTGGAAGTAAAACTACTTGCATAGGAAATTGATCAATGACTTCCTATAAATAAGGAGCAAAATCGCGTTTACAAATAAATACTTGCAAACCATTAAAGTAAAAAATACTTGCATACGAAATTGTTCCCTAGACTCTTACTGATAAGGAGCATGATCGCATTTGCGAAAACTAACGCGGTTGAGTACCTACGTATTTGAGCGAGTAGTCGTATAAGGTACTTTATAGTCTTGCAAGTATTTTGAGTCGGTACCTGGTGTGCGTACTTGGAAGCAAAAACCTGGTCAAGTAAATACGTACCTTCCCTACTTGCCCGATCACACTTTTCGTAACGCTTACGTCACGCGTTCGCCAGCTTACTCTCCAAGTCAAGCGTGCGCAAAGAAGTTTCACGTAAATAATTTTGACACAACAAAATCGAATTTGACAATCGCGACTCGTCGACACGTGGTACAGACGCCAGCACGTCAACCTACCCGAAACTGTCAAATTTTCCCAATCAACTTTGAACCTTATTCTTTAGTAATAAAGTTGAAAATCTATTAAAGAAATCTGACAGATTGTAGTAGGTTGATGTGCTGGCGTCTGTACTTATTTGCCCTAACCCCGTGTATTGTTTGTTAGAGCCGCAGGCGCGGAGGGGGCGGCCTTGGCGTGTTTTTTAAGGAATTTTTCACTTTTTGTATGGAAAATATGAAAAATGATTACCTACATGTTGAGTTTTAGGAGTTTATGGGTTTCATAAAGGGGGTCGAAAATTTCATTATTTTTGCGATAGGACGCACCATTTTCGAGATATAAGCAAAAGAAAAAAAACTTAATACGTATTTGGCTATATATAAGAGGAAGAGAGAAAGAAAACGTACGCGCGCACTGCTTTGTCTTGCTTATATCCCCCACTCAACTCCCGTTCACCTCACCCGATCACACTTTTCGTAACGCGTTCGCCAGTTTACTCCCCAAGTCAAGCGCGCGTAAAGAAGTTTTCCTTCAAAAACATACAAACAGCCGAACATAGTACCTCCTCCTTTTTGTAAAGTCGGTAAAAATTACTTGCATACGAAACTGTTCCGTAGACTCTTACTGATAAGGAGCATGATCGCATTTGCGAAAACTAACGCGGTTGAGTACCTACGTATTTGAGCGAGTAGCCGTATAAGATACTTAATAGTCTTGCAAGTATTTTGAGTCGGTACCTGGTGTGCGTACTTGGAAGCAAATACCTGGTGTAAAAACCCGGTCGCATATTCATGCGACCGGGACCGGGTTTTTACACCAGGTATTTCCAGCTATTTTTTACGTACCTTCCCTACTCGCCCGATCACACGTTTTCGTAACGCATTCGCCAGTTTACTCCCCAAGTCAAGCGCGCCTAAAGAAGTTTCACTTCAAAACATACAAACAGCCGAACATAGTACCTCCTCCTTTTTGTGAAGTCGGTAAAAAATACTTGCATACGAAATTGTTCCAAAAGGAGCATGATCGCATTTGCGAAAACTGACGCGGTTGAGTACCTACGTATTTGAGCGAGTAGCCGTATAAGATAGGTACTTAATAGTCTTGCAAGTATTTTGAGTCGGTACCCGGTGTGCGTACTTGGAAGCAAATACCTGGTGTAAAAACCCGGTCGCATATTTATGCGACCGGGACCGGGTTTTTACACCAGGTATTTCCAGCTATTTTTTACGTACCTTCCCTACTCGCGATCACACGTTTTCGTAACGCATTCGCCAGTTTACTCCCCAAGTCAAGCGCGCCTAAAGAAGTTTCACTTCAAAAGTCCATAATAGCCAGTTACCGAGTTATTGCTTGGGGGCGTCGATACGTAAAATAAATAGAATACAAGTGTTTTGGGTATCTAGGTACATTTTTTGGTATATAAGTAGAGTTAATTGACTCATTATCAGAAAAATAACGCGAAGAATACATAGGTACTTAAATTCAGTATAATGTCGCAGCATTTTTGGAAAACAGCATTTACAATTTTTGGTGAGTAGTTAACTTGTAAATACGACGACTCACTGAACACAAACAGGCACCATAGTTCGTTATTAAAACTATTCTGCTATTATGTAGATATGTTTGTTTGTCAGTCATTAAAATTTGTTTGAAGCTGATAGGAGCAATAGGGTTGCCCCTAATTACACTATAGGTGTCACTGTTCCTAACCCCGCGGGGATTACTGGCGTGATTGTATTGTTATGTTATAATAATAGGATCAATTACCAACTTACAAATTACTTTTTTTGCATAAGAAGGTAGTTCCGAAATCCCAAGGGCTTTTACGTATATTTTATTATAAAATAAAGGTAAATCTAAGTATAGCTACGTATAAAATGTTTATACCTATTAGTACCAGAAGATTTCTAGATTTACCTACCGCACTTACCCTTGTGTAAAACATTTATGAAGCTATTTTTAGGATCATCTTTTACTATCGGTGAAGGAAAATCCCTAGAAAATAAGGACTTTTAAAAATCACGAGTTGGAAATTGCCAACACGTATTGAGTAGATTTAGGGTCAGTTCACACCGCGACGGGATGCGACGCGCAGTTTTCAAGATAGCAATACAATTATAGACCTTATCTACTACACAAAAAGGTACACATCAGTGAGGAGGGCCGCGCGGCGCAGCGCGGCGCCGCGCGGCGTAGCTCGACGTAGTAGACACACAGAATTATGTACTTTTTGTGTAGCAGGTAAGGTCTATAATTGTATTGCTATCTTGAAAACTGCGCGTCGCGTCGCGGTGTGAACTGACCCTTAAGCGTATTAGGGATGAACCGATCAACGTTTGAGCTCAGGCTCAAACGTTGATCGGTTCATCCCTAATTTTAGTCCATAATTTTAGTCTGTTATGGTCCTACGGGCTTCTCAGGAAGCCCGTAGGACCATAACAGACTAAAATTATAATAACATATTTATTATTTATATTATGCATTACTTTTGCAGTCATTTTCCAAATCACAGAAGCTTGGGAAATGGTGTGTTATAATGGGTAAGTAGCTTAGCCTTTTTGTGAATCGTTTAAAAATCTATTTATCAGACTACCTGATAAAAATTCTTGATTGTATTTCCTTTCCTATCCCCGTGTCCTAACCAAGATCATCGTTCGCGCGAATACGCGTTTGTTTATAAGTCACTAATTTGTTCGGAAAACCTGAAAGTGCCCTCTGTCGGCGCGACCACACGTTCTAGTTCGCCGAACAAAATAAAGGTGGTGATCGCATACTTGCGCGGATATCGCGTTGGTTAGGACGCGGCCTCCGAGGTACCTCGGTTACCATCTACGTGGTTACCATAGTAGGTAGTAGATGCCTAATCAGCATAACAAAATGAAAGTGATTATGATAATCGCAGGGACGACAACACTATTAATCTAATGTTTTCTATAACTAGAAAATAATACTGGATGTATTATTTTTTTACTAATATTATACATTCGAAAGTAACTCTGTCTGTCTGTCTGTCTGTCTGTCTGTATGTTACCTTTTCACGCCTAAACCGCTGAACCGATTTAAGATGAAATTTGGTATAGATATAGTTTGAGTCCCGGGAAGGGACATAGGATACTTTTTATCCCGATATTCCCACGGGATCGAGACTCATGCGGGTGAAACCGCAGGGCGCAGCTAGTATTAAATATTATGAAGTTTTCTTTGAGTTAAATTACAAACAATGTGTACCTACAGTATTGTTACGTGTTTTTTATTAACCGACTTCAAAAAGGAGGTTCTGTATTCGACCCGTATGTATGTATGTTTGTATGTCCGCGATTTTCTCAAAAACTAATAACCCATTTTTGATAATTCCTTCACTAATGTGATTTACATACTTTCAGGAAGGTTTTAGTATACAACACATTAGGTAATTATTCTTACGTACGATGTTATATGCATAAATGTACTCCATCTCCGACATTTCTGTGCGAATTTTGATGATTCTTCTAGTCGGTGTCTTCAATTCTTCAATGCACTAGTATTAATTGAATTTGTGGGGGTGGGTACAACCAAAAAGTAAGAAACTTTCTTACAAAAAAAACAACTGACTTCAAAAAAAACACTAAAAAGTGAAAAATAACTTTAATTTCGGAAGTCGGTGTCGTTGGTTCCGCATTTTCAAAGTTATTTTCACTTTGTAGTGTTTTTTTTAAGTCGGTTGTTTTTTTTTGTAAAAAAGTTTTTATTTTTCACTTTTTAGTTGTAGCTACCCCACACACAAATTCAATTAACACTAGTGCATTGAAGAATTGAAGACACGACTCGAAGAATCATCAAAATTCCCATAGAAATGTCGAAGATGCAGTACATTTATGCATATAACTTCGTACATAAGAATAATTACCTAATGTATTATATACTAAAATCTTGCTGAAAATATGTAGATCACACTAATGAAAGAATTATCAAAATCGGTTCAGCAGTTTTTGAGATAATCGCGGACATACAAACATACATACATATACATACGTACGGGTCGAATACATAACCTCCTTTTTTAAAGTCGGTTAAAAATAATAACTTTTTTCCATAAAAAAACAACCGACTTCAAAACAAAAAAAAAACACTACAAAATGATAAATAACTTTAATTTCGGAAGTCGGTGTCTAAAAAAACGAAAATGCGGAACCAATGACACCGACTTCCGAAATTAAAGAAAAAAATGATTTATCATTTTGTAGTTTTTTTTTGTATCATGTGGTCTGCAAGAAATAATTTTTATTTATATATTTATTGTTCGTACATAGTGGACACAGCAACTTTTCTCTTTCTTTTTAGGATCTCTGAATTAAACGAAGTTTATTTATCGTTACAGCTCTTTAAGTAACTTCAAAAGGGTTACGTATACAAATGCAGCAGAGCTCATAACGAGTGGATACTATGATATAAACCAAAAAGGAGTAATATATGCCTTTGGATACCGGGGTACCTTGACAACTGAGGGCACAAACGAAATCATGGCTGCTTACTTACGGCTGTCTGGCATTAACGTTTGTGCTGTAGACTGGTCGAAAGAAGCAAATTATGGCTTGATCCCATTTGCGAATTTTCCTATTGTCATCGCTGCCGCTGACGTGGTAAGTAGTTAATTGGGTTTTCCATTGGGAATTTCTTAACAACAGCCCAGTGACAGTGTGATACCCCCGTGCCTCGGAAAGCACATAAAGCCGCTGATCTCGCTCGATGTCGTCGTGTCGGATTCCCGTCCCATTAGGCGCGTCGCCCACACGAGCTAGAGTCGAGGCGGCGTCGAGGCGCGGGCGCACGTTTTCTATAGGAATAAATAGGTATGTGAGCGCACTGCCATTTATTCCTATAGAAAACGTGCGCCCGCGCCTCGACGCCGCCTCGACTCTAGCTCGTATGGGCGACGCGCCTAAGACTACGAGATAGAGGGAAGAGAGAGTCCACTTGTGTATGCGCACGCACTGACGCACTATGTATGTATATCTCCCGCGCCGAAGGCTGGTCTCTGCTGAGATTCGGTCTGGAGGACTTTATTTAAGTAATTAATTACCTAACTCCTTTTTTTTCTAACTCCTTAGATTTGTTATGACTCTAGTTTATTTTCATCAACCGGTCCTAGTGACTACGTGACGGTATTAACTTTTGGGAGAGCATTAGCTTTACGCTCTTTTTACCCGACTGCGTCGAAGCCCAAAAGGAGGGTTATGTGTTTTTGACGACTGTTGTTGAGCCTGCTCCTTTTTAATCAACGATTTTTTCCTTTTCAAAAGTTATTTAGTTATAAATTTTTTGCACATTTTTCTAAAAGGGGGATCTTGCCTTCTTCAATTAAATAAGGATAAAGTTGCTATCAAGTCTAGCGTCTATCCATAACAATAAGCATTAATGTTATCAAGCCTCACACACAGGGTCCTGTATTGTCTTTTCTCTCATATTCCAGGTACAGGGAGAACTGGCAGAAGCGTTAAAAATTATGTGGCAACTTGGAATGAAACCGAACACTTTGCATTTAATGGGGTTGTCTTTGGGCGCACATTTGGTTGGGAATGCCGGCAAGACATTCTACAAGTTGACGAACGAGTCAATTGCACGGTATTATAGTAAAAACAAATAAGTAGGGCATCTTTATACATACGCACCGAACACGTTTGATATGTTTTTACTATGACGGTACGCCCTTGAAGCTGCTCTTACACGATAGAGATGATGAATATAACCATCAACCATTAAATTTAACTAATATTTAAAATCAACTATGATATTCAATAAACAAAAATAACATTATCGAATAAAAATATCATATCAACTTCTCCGGCGTAAAATTGGCAACGTCGAACTAATAATTAAAAACATTCATTCCGTTACGTGCATTCAATTGTATGCTCTATCTCCCTTACGATAAAACACATTTACTGTTGGGGATATTTTATTCTAAACAAAGGAAGTGACATTTCGAATTTTGAGAATATGATATTCTGAGACGGAGCGCAAATATTTCGGTCGGTTAATGGTTGATTTAAGTTCTTAACAATGTCTACTTGCATTAGTTAATAGAATATTCAACTATTCAACATGTTGAATCAGAGAGAAATCAGTCAGATACTTGAATAAAAATATTAACGTATATTTTCAACCAATGAAAATATCGACATTTTTTTAACAATTAACTATTAACCACTAAACAATTTAACCCTTTAACCAGCAGAAGGAAAGCCGCCCATTGTATATTTTGTAGTGTTTGATGTGTTTATTTCATGTTATGTATTTTTGTGGTGTACAATAAAGTATATATAAATAAATAAATAATAAAGTGTAGCAGCAAAATAAAATTTGGGGTATGGTTTACCAAAACCATACGTTTACGTGTAATAGGTTACACAAGCAATTATTACCGGCAATCATCTCGTCGGTCTAGTGGTCGCAAGAACCTGAGGTCTTGGGTTTGACTCCCAGGTCAGACAAAGTGTTATTGGGACTATTGGGTATTTCCATCATGTAATAGGGAGAGAACCTATTGCCATCAAAACAGGAACAAATCCAGACTCCGAGTTGCTTCTGAGAAATTCCATATATAAAACCAAATAACACTTTGACTGATCCGAGAATCGAACCCAGGACGCTCAGCAAATGGCGCCTGCGACCAGTAGATCAACGAGCCAGTCGCTTTAATGAGTTGCTTATAATTTGCAGGGTCACGGGTCTCGACCCTGCGAAGCCCGGATTTGATGGCACTTACCCAGTTAACAAGCGTATCGACAATACTAGTGCTGTTTTCGTCGACATCATCCACACTGACACTGCTAGATACGGCATGGCGACAGCAGTGGGACATGTAGACTGTTTTCCCAACCTCAAAGAGTATGAAGATACTGGTGTCCAGCCCGGATGTGACCCTGTTAATCTCGTCGTTAATCCAACTTTGACACCCAAAGGTACGATCAAAACTTTATTACTAAAAAATAATGTTCAAAGTTTTGTTATTTACTAAAAATACAGGTTGAAATTGAAAACATGCGACCATTTCGATTTGTCGCATGTTTTCAATTTCACCCTGTATAAGATTCATTCATTTATTCTGTTTTGCTAACACCTACATGACAAATATGATACCTACTAGTTTCAGATCTAAAACCTAACGACAAGTATGTAACGACAAGTTTCTTTTGGCCATCATGTACTTTTGATGAAGATTGAATGCTAAGGGGTGCTAATTTTATAATATCTCTATCATATATGATAAGTAATTTGGGTTTTTTAGAACTGCTATGTTTTTGTTAAACACCCCAACTAGGGTTGTCATCACATTATCTACCTAGCCCTTTCCCAACTGTGTTGGGGTCGGCTTTTAGTCTAACTAGGTGCAGCTGAATACCAGTATATTGCATGGAGTTACTGGGCTGGGACTGGGGTCACTAAGTTACACGAAACCCCTTGGTAAGACTGGTTGTCAGTATTTTAGGCTAGGCTTGTCAACACTTTAATTGTTGTGAATGTGACGACTATGTGGGTGATTTTTACTCTGTTAGTTTTAATGATGGTTTGGCAGTTTCAGTATTTTATGCGGCCTACTCAAATGGCCTTTCTTTGGTATTGTTCGTCATGTCGTTGAGCTCCTTGTTCTCCTTGCTCCTTGTTCTATACGATTACTAACTGAAATAGCATTCCAGATGTTATTCTACATGGTCCTCGCATGATCTGACCAAGATTGTCTGCACTTTAAAAGACGCATGAGTTGGTTTCGCCATATGTCTTCTCAGTAGTCAGATAGGAAATGGCGACTCCATTTTGCTTATTTTCTTTTATAACAATATGTAAAAGTGATTCCGACATCTTATTTACAGAATAAACAATTTCATTTTATTTCACACATAATCGTAAATCATTGTTACCAGATGCATGCAGCCACCGCCGCGCCTTAAACCTGTATATGGACTCGTTGGAATACAAATGTCAGCTGCAGGCTGCACAGGCTGCGAGCGAAGCGGTCTGGGCGAGTCCTGACTTTGTTCCGGAAGTAGTCGCTTGTATCGGACAAGATATCGACCAAACGTATGTTCTTAGCATGTTATTCTCTATCTTCTTCTTAGCGTGTCGATAGCAATCTAAATGTACTCGGCCCAGAATTCGGCCACTTGTTTGGCGCCATCACTAGCGTCCATCAGTTCCTGTAATGTGCAGCTGATAGGACACGCAGGGCACGATATTAAGTGTCCCATCGTTTGTGGAACAGCACCACATTTACACTCCAACGCGGAGTCGTCTATAAATCTCCACCTGAACAGGTTTTCCTTGCTTCGGCCAACCTGCGCCCGGAGTCTGTTTAAAGACTTCCAGGTTACCCAAGGTAACTCATGTCCAGGTATGTCTCAGGTCTCAGATCCAGGTGGTCTTCAGCGGGTGGAACGAACGGTTTGGGTAAGGAAGCACTGTCTTGCCACAGCTTCAGTCTTTCTTGTGGTGGTTCGCCAGTGAGTGGGATGACACACTTTAAGAAACTATTTCGGCTTTTCAGCCTTTGTAGCTGAAAAGCCGAAATTCTCTATCTGATACATATTTAAAAACTACACAGGGACATCGACGCACAAACTGAAACTATAATTTCAGCAAATGATTCTAGACCCCTAGCGTAGAAACTATTCGTCTGTTATATCTTCTTATATATAAATAAAAATGGATCACCGAAATGTATGTACGCGCATAACTTCCAAACGACTGCACCAAATTGGATAATTCTTTTTGTGTTCGGTATCGGGCAGGTTTGTAAAGAAAGATAATTTGGAAAATTCGAAAAAAAATTGCACCTGTGCGAAGCTGGGGCGGGCCGCTAGTTGTTATTTATGTTTATTTGAAGAAAATACACCACCACCGCCTTTGTATTAACAGTTTTGTATAATTGTGGATCATATGGTCTGCAATAAAGATTTTTTAATAAATATCTATATCTCTATTTTTAATCTTCTGTTATATAGCTATAGATAATAATGTAATAATGAAGTGTAATAATATAGTATAGTGTGTTCTTTTCACAGATTACGTGGCAATTTTTATATGGTCACTAACGGGCAGTCTCCGTATGGATTAAATGAAGCAGGACTAAGACCCTCATAAAAGTAATTATCACGAATCAGAACTGTAGATACCTAATTACCTGTGTTTACATACATACTGTCCCTATGACTGGATATTGCATATTCGAGATGTGAATGATACACATATTCGTCGCTCGCATGACTAAAAGTCCTATCTCATTTTTTTAACTGATTTGAGTTAGGACAACTACCTACATTTTTCTATTGGTGATTCTTTACATTTTGTTGCCTTTCAAAATGGTTATATTTGAGATCCAAATAACGTAGAGGTACGACGGTTAGTGAAAAATGTAAAGAATCACGAATAGAAAAATATAGTTTTCCTAACTAAAATCAGCTAAAAAATGAGAAAAATGAGATATGACTTTTGCGAGCGACGATATATGATCAATAAAAATAATAAATGACGGCTTCAATTGATACAGATACTTAATAAAATAAAATGTTTAGAAATCTTTTGTTTTAATAACGAATTTTGCTGTATTATTCCTTAAACAGCTTATGAACCCATCCTTCAAGTACGTTTCGGTACACACAGCGTCAGTATGTGCTAACCCCTCAAGTTTTAAAATGTTACACTGTTACTATGTAGCATACATTGACACACATAACATTGCGCAACCTTAATTTAAGAAAAACTGTGTTGTTTACATTCCCCTGTAGAAACAGTTTGCCACAAGAAGAAAATGACTTAAGATTTAATATAAACATGACATTGTACAATTTGACATAGATAACCTATTCCAATTGATTGATTAATACTAACTATTATGTTGGTAATAATTTATATTTGACAAAAGATAGATATAATAATATTTTTATGTTTATCTTTCTAACTATCTTAACGGGTTAACCGGTCAAGCGGCGCGGTTCGCCGATCGGCGACGAAACAATAGAAAATCAATTGTCTCATTAGCGGAGCTTGACAGATTAACAAATATTTTTTAAATTACTTTATTCGATCAGCGTGCATTTTTATCATCAAGAATCGCCTTTTCCTTGGTTTCGTTTTCCTAACTGCACGTTGAACTTGATTGATTAAATAATAATAATATGTGCTCAATGCGTGGACCCAAGTAGCCAGGGCGATAAGTTGCCCGTCCGACATGACTGCTGCTGGCAAAAAGAAACCTGCTCGAACTTTCAACGGTCCAACTTTCCAATGCTCTTGAACTTGGCTATGGTGTGTTTGCCAAAAGGTATTGCAACGAATGTGTGGCCGCATATCTTGGGTACAATAATTGGCCATTCAATTCGAAGCCAAGCTAGGACCGAAATCATAATCCAATGTGAGGCGCCGGCATAATAGAGTTCAGTTTGAGTGCCAACTAAAATAAATAAATGTTACAGCTACATCAAGGTTCTAACTAACTAACTTCCGCGACTGTTAATTTCGGAGCAATTGTATTATCAGTTCCACGATCAGTTCTAACGTAATAGTAGACGGCCGCGCGCGCGCATCCTTGCACAAACGCGTGCGGGGACGCAGAAAGTCGCGGCAAAAAGTTATTTAAAAAAAAATACGCATGTCAACATAAAAAAAAACAGTGAGCCTGGCATAAAATAATACGGAATATAATAAATAAATGTGTGTGTTCTGAAGAAAAGAAAATTAAAAAAAATGTGTAGTGTAAAGAATTTGTTGTTTTTAACGGTAGTTTTTCCTATAGTATTGATAGGTTTGTACTTGGTTTCTACATTTGTAAACATAAGAGGCTTGCTTATTTTTATTTATTATAAGATTTTATAAAAAGAAAACTTTTTAGTGTTTTTATTTTTACTTATTTCTGTTTTTACATACTAAATTTAAATAGGTATATCAAGAAAATAAATAATACAAAAAGAGGTAGTGATCGATTCTATTTTATTTTTTATTATGGCAAGCGAAGCCGATGTCGACCATTCTGCCGTGATTAAAGTGAATTGAAAAAGCAAGCATTGATATAAATTAAAAAATAAATCAATAGAACGATTTATTTATGAAAGTTTACTTTTGTTGTTTTATTTTTCTTTCAATAGTTTTTCTTTAAAAAAAATATATATCAATTCTAGGTTTGCTGGACTCATCACAAGCGGCATTTTTACGATGCTACAACGGGTGAGTAAACTATGTATTTAGTATAATTTCGTGTTTAGTAAACATAGAGTCACATATTTTCTAACGTAGTCGCTAATTTAAAGAATTATACAAATAAAACAACAGATAATTTGCAAAAAAAAAAAAACATTAATTCATTCGAAGAGTGTACCAATTTAAGGTTCTTCACATGCTAATTTTTTTATTTACTTCAACAAGCATTATTGACCCATATCGTCGTATCCATGTACAGTCACGAGCATAAATGCCTACCTTACACTTACTTGATAGCAGTGGTGGTCCAGTGGTAATGGTCGCGACTTACGAGTTGTAGGTCGTAGGTTCGAACCCAGACAGGCGCTTTACTTTGTGTAAATTTTTTCATCACCTCTGCTCTCAAAACGGTGAAGGAAAACATCGTGAGGAAACCGGCATGTCCTAGAACCAAAAATTCGAAGACATGTGACATCTACCAACCCGCACTGGGCCCGCGTGGTAGATTACGGCCCGCTCCCTCTCACAGAGAGGAGGCCTGTGTCCCAGCAGTGGGAGCATTATAGGCTGATTATGTTACACTTACGCAAGTTTCAAAATCAATTTTCCTTTCTTCCTTTTTCTAAAAGTATTGCTACATATTTTATGGTTTTACAAAAATAGTATTATCGAAATCATTCATATTTATTATGAAATAGGTCTTTCCTCAAAGTTGCAAATTTTATTTCACTAGAAAAACGCTTTTGAATTTTGCGTAACTGTAAGGTATTTAATTTATGCTCGTGACTGTACCCACCTAATAGGTAGGTGAGCCACTGCTATTATTTGAGCGCAAATCCCTCCGCCAACCCCTGATGATCAAGCCCAGCTGAACTTAGGTTAAGTGAGCTGGCTGTCACGTCATCAGAAGGGCAATTCTCGTAATTTTAAGAACGTTCACAGTCTGATCTCAGTCTCAATCTGTCAAAAATACCTCTAATTTCCTCTACTTTTTGACAAGTTTTTGACATTTGTTTGTCGCCGAGATGAGACTGCGACTAGATTTTGAAAGTTTTAAATTACGAGAATTGGCCTTCTGATGCTAGGGGATTCCACATTATTGATAGCTCACTCACGCACCCAGATTTTCACGCTGATGTGGTAACAAAACAGATCAGCAGACTACTATACCAGCGAGGCGGTCCCAGTTCTCAGGTGCTTCCCTCTCCCCTCAAGGATTTTTCTCATATCCTACTGTGGTAATCTTACAAACAATCGGCAAGCGTAGTGTGGGACGCCCCCCAGCTAGATGGACCGACGAACTAAAGAAGGTGGCTGGGGTAGACTGGATGCGGAAGGCGGGGCACGGTGTTGAGGCGCAGCCTGAGAGAGGCCTATGTCCAGCAGTGAACTGCGATAGGCTGAGTTGAGTTGAATCTTACAAAACCTACATTAATTAAACAAAATAATCATAGGGCATCAAAGAATTCGTCTGCATCGTGACTAGTCGGCTCTTCCCGTGACCAGAGGGCTGGCCTATTTCTTGGCCAAAGAATTAGCATTGCCATACAACGTGGCAATGCTGCCAGCCTTTTGGACACTGTTCCTGTTGACAGCGATGCAGACGAATTCTTTGATGCCCTATGATTATTTTGTTTATTTTTTCATATAATTGTCCATATTATTATAGTTTATATGTTAGCTTATATTATGTAAATATTTAATTTAGGGAATAAATAAAAATATTACATTAATTTATATCTTACTAGCTTTTGCCCGTGGCTTCGCTCGCGAGCCTGTAGAAAGTTATACTGGAAAATATAGCTTTATACGAGTATGTCGTCGTGCGTACAAAACCCCTTAAGATGTTTTCAGTTTTTTCAATAACATTATGTAAATATAATTAATGCGACCACTAGCGCAATAGAGCATACCTATAATTATCTAGACATAAGAAGGTACCTAAGTCTTAGGTAACAAGAATGCGAAACTAAACAAACAGGCATAATTACGCACATAATCTAAGGTTATAAAAAGTGGAATATTAGCTAGTCAGTACGAGTTCTGCATTACGTAGAATAATAGTTGTCATCCGCAAAACAACTAATTTTCAAAATAACTTACTTTTTTTTAGTACCCATTCATATCAATAAAGAAATCTTAAACACAATATATAATCTAACACTAAAAGATATATATGTTATGTAAAATACATAAAAAAAAGGAAAGAGCTCATTGGGCAACATAAAATTCGTCCGCATCGCTGTCAGTGGGAAAAGTGCCCAAAAGTCTGGCAGCATGGCCACGTTGGATGGCAATGCTAATTCTTTGACCTAATAAAAATAGACCAACCCTCTGGTTATGTGAAGAGTCGACCAACCGCTTTGCGATGCTCCGTATACTCGATGGGCACTCTGGCCCTAAATGTTTTGACCCTAAATGCCTTAGACATATACATTAGCATGAAATAAGTTGTTACTTTATAAACATGTAGGGAACACTCGCTAAGTTACGTAAGGGCCTACTGTGAAAAGGAAAAGTTAATTCACAATTTATTTGGGTAAGTAGGTCCAGTAATTATTCTAACACGGAACTTTGGAAAGGCCAAACCATTCAAGGAAAACCTCTTGATTTAGAACGATCAAATGTAATATTACTTCCTCAAGCGGATATTGGGAAGTATTGTAAAGCCGTTGAACCTTCAGAAAACCCCAAAACTCAGTATGATAAACATACTTTATCCGTTATAGAAATTTCCCTATGATCACAATTGATCCACATAAGGGATCACTTTCTAGAAAAAAATTTTGTGACCAACCGACCTAGTCTGTAAAAATCTAGCCTTGAAAACTTAGGTGAAGTGAGCTTAAAGTGAGCCGTCAATAGTCAATCCCTAGCATCAGATGAAATGACCTTACTTCACCTAGTTTTCACGGTGAGATTCTTACAGAATAGGTCGGCTGCATAGTCGTCATACATTACAAGTCTGAGAACGTTAAAGTTACACGCATAACATATTATAATGTATGCGTCTGCATAACAATCTTTATTTTGTACAAACCAATTTTTGCTGCCTGGAGATACTGCACTTAATATAGGAGCAAGTACATTCCAAAATTAATATAGGAGCGACTTATACTTGTTTGCAATATATTATTTTGCAATGTGGTGCATTCAAGCAATTATTGCACAAGTGGTTTAAAAATTAGAACTCTTGTTGACCTGCCAAAGGTTACCTTCGTTTTCATAGTGCATATTGCGTCTGGGGTCCATATGATTGATATTGAAATAGCACCCTAATTGCGTAAAACACTATCAATCACAATCTATATACTCGTAATTTTGAAGGATATTACTAATCCATTGCTTCATAACTTCGAATTTTTATTTTATTTGAGAAAACAAACGATATTACATTAAATATAACACTTATCAGTAAGGTACATATATAAAACAAAATCAATGTAAGAACCACAACATTTTCCACTTATAATTTGTCTGTTCAACATCGTAAATAACGCTCAATTAACTCTTTAGCTTTATTCATTTGTAAAGATAAACATAGATATACCTACTATAGATACAGGTAGATTTATTCAAACATTTTGTAAAACATTTTAAAAGAGAATGGACTTTCTCGCCCATTCTTGTTCATACGAAACTACCTTTTGAAAGAGACGCCTAGAATCTATTCCATATTCTTGAATATTGACGTTTACAAGTGCCTTTTAATAGCCCACTTGAAATACTTAAATGATTTGACTTTGACTTAGATGACTTAGATACATAATGGAATCGATATTTTGGACGTCTTATTTTTGGATGTCACAACGTTTAACAAAATTATGTTATGTAGAGTATTTGGGACAATGAGTTGTGCCTACTTAATATTTATGTTCATTCATCAGTAATTCGGCCATACAAGATAACAATAGCCGTGACAGGAAATCCAAACTGTTGGATCAGAATTAAAGACAATAGTAACGTCTTAACGACGCAATACCTGTGTAATGCAAGGAGGTACAATACAGAATGACAATCAACTTCGAAACACTACATTTGGTGACAAGCATGACCAATTGATTTTAAGTAAGACCATACAGTCAACCTCATAAAGTCTTCACCACTTCTGACAAGAATAAATTAACTGTCACATAGTCAAAAAGATCTTGACGTTTTATGACATGCAAGTGACAATGAGTGACATTGAATCTTAGGGTGATGGAGCAATTACGTGGTCAACGATAACTACTACAAAAAAAAACTGAAAATAAACATCCATCCTGACGGTTAAAGATGGTTCTAAACCGCTTAAGATGGATGTTTATTTTCAGTGAAGATTGTACCGGAAACCTAAAGTTTTAATTGTTTCAAAACCAAAAGGTCGTTTATTCAAACTAGGCTGAGAAACAGCACTTTTTGAACATCAAAATGACATGAGACAGTCCTCCCAAAACGCCCGCCCTTCACCACTTCCTAGTGGATTGGCTGGGAAGAAGAAGTGGCGCAACAAAAGCTACTGCTCCCCTTTCTTTCGCATATATTGTGTATACATGCGCAATGTTTGATATTGCGTACACAATATCTTCGACATTATTTTGGCAACAGGTTTTGCTGGATATTTTTGGATCGATGGACATTTACCAACATTTATGCAACATCAAATCTGCATCGATAAAAACGACTACGTAAAGAACTCATTTCGCTCCATATTTGAAATTGTTAAATGGACCCTGGTATACCTACATTATATTAGCAACATTCAAAATTCATTAACAAGTTGCTTTAATTGATTTTAAAAGTCAGGATTAGTGGCTTAGCAATAAAGATTACTGCTTAATATCACGAGAGGTCAGATTTTGATCAAGTTTAGACCACAACCCTCGTATAAAAAATGTTAGACAAATGGACTGTTTTATCATTTGCAATTTACTTTGAGGTTATTATGAAATGGTTAATAGAATCTGGTTGTTGGATAACCGTACAGTACCTATATACTATGATGTAGTCATAGTTATATATAAAGGCGGGTAGATACTACATTAGTCTAGTCAATGTAAGTGGTTCACCTACAAAATATCGGAATTTATGATGATTCGTGCCAAATGGTTACTTACATCTGTTTGTTGAGGTCGGTCCGTGGATGGGTGACCATCGATTCATGGGTGAAAGCACATTAAACAGTTGGTCCCAGCTGTCATTTGTAGATCTTTGACAGTCGTTACGGGTAGTTAGAAGCCCGAAAGTCTGACAACTAGTCATACCAAAGGGTTTCCTATGACCCAGTCACTCGGTTGTAGAGGTCAGACAGGCAGTCGCTCTATGTAAAATACTAGTATTCAGCTGCATCTGGTTACACTGGAAGCTAACCCTATAATAACAAAGCTGGACAAAAGCCTATGCACATGAGATGATAGTAACTGACATTTGTATGGTTCTCATCTCGAAATCAATTAATGTGAAAGCAATGCAGGACAGAATATAGTCACTCTCTCCAGCATCCTAATTGCGTAACACACTATCAATCTCAGTATGAATCATTTTGAAGGATATTGTTAATCCATTGCTTCATAAAGTTCAAAAATTTGTCTGCTCAACAACGTAAATAACGTAATGATTGTTGTTGAACTGTCAAGGTGCTTTCACCTTGACAGTTCAATAGCATTCATTACGTTATTGCATTGATTATGTTAATGTGTGTTACGAAATTACCCTGCTGCCTTGTTTTACTTGTATCTGCATTCTGCATACATAAATTACATTATTCGATCTCTTAGGAAATGTTATGTCTAGGCAACAACCTTGAGACCCAGAGGTAATCTAGCTAGCTTATAAAACAAAACATTTCACGAATAAAATTAAATTTAATCAATTTACTGAGCTGTTTTTAAATCTATGATAGATAAATGGGACGCAAAAATATTAGCGTGGCAGCGTTTGAACGTGGGAGCAAAACTACAAAAGGACCAATTCAGCTAAATCCTCGGAGAAGTCTGGAAAAAATTAGATCCTAAGATAATTAGACACACCGGAGGACCGGAGGATCTACATTGTCATCATCTGCCTCATCATCTGCATAACCTTTCTCCAACTATCTTGGGGTCGGCTTCCAGTCTAACCAGATGCAGCTGAGTACCAGTATTTTACATAGAGCGACTGCCTATCTGACCTCCACAACCCAGTTACTGGGTAATACGATATCCCCTGGTAAAACTGGTTGTCAGACTTTCGGGTTTCTGACCCGTAAGTAACGACTGTCAAAGATCCACAAATGACAGCCGGGACCAAGAGGCACGGAGGGGTCTTGGTATTTAAAATGCTCACCCATCCATGGACCATCCACGGCAAGCGTAGCTTAACTTGATCGATTGTCCTATGCGGCTGTTATTACTTAGCTACAAGCTCCTATCTGCCTAAATTAAGTAGGTAGTTTGAAATCCTAAGCGAATTTTGACCTCGATATACCTTTATCGTATTCAGGAAATATATGACATTACCTTGGGCCAGCAAAAATCTAATCTTGTTAGTGAAACAAATATATGAACCCAAGTTCAAGCAGCGACCTCGTTGGGTGTCGGTGTCGACAAACGCACCGGTACAGTGCGCGTGCGGCTTTGGTAACGACACGGTTGAGTAGCGATTGGCTGACTCACACAGTATACTACGATCTTTGTAATATCATCAACTTGATCTATTTTTATTTAAAACTAGCAGCGCCACACGGTTTCATCCGCATAAGTTTCGATCCAGTGGAAATATTGGGAAAAAAAGTATCCTATGTCCTTTCCCGGGACTCAAACTATCGCTATTTCATCTAAATCGGTTCAGCGGTTTTTAAACGTGAAGAGGTAACAGACAGATACACTTTCGCATTTATAATATTAGTATGGGTTCTAGTGATATTCTTATTATAAAGTAAGAGTTGCTATGGCTCGCTATAACATCGAATAAAAATAAGCAAATAAAAAATTGTAGCGCGTGGCAGGGACATCGATGAGCAACCAGTAAGAACAAATCTCTTACGGAAAAGTTCTTAGGGAACAAATCTAACCTGTCATGATACCTCCATTTCAGAACCGCTGTCCGTAGTCCTACGTCTTCAACCTTAGTCCTGCGTCAGTTCTCTGACCTCGGCCTACCTTCGGGATATACGGTGATGTAAATCAGAAAGTTTTATGAATAAGACCCTAATCTGGTAAACCATAAATGTGGTTTGTGTGAGCCCAATCCACGTCAATTGAAACACTTCGCCATTGCTTTACAATTTTAATTGCAGACCGGAAATCTGCAATACCAGGTGTTTCATCAGTTTCCTAGACCTATTATGGTAGGTACCTAGTTTACCTAGTACTTCAAACTCCTTGTTACGGAACCAATTTGTATTACACTGCTGTCGACATTGATAACCTAGTGCCTGCAGCTTCTAATCTTTTAAGTAAAATGTAAAACCTTCTAAAAACTGACGATGCATTCATCTAGCTAGGTATGCATTTAAATTTTACATTTCGCAAAAGATTGGTAGTCGGTGCATCTAATTTGAGATACGATTATTACTGTCATCATCTGCGTAACCTTTTCCAACTATGTCGGGGTCGGCTTCCTGTCTATCCGGTTCCAGCTGAATACCAGTATTTTGTATGGAGCGACTGCCTATCTGATCTCCACAACCCTTACCTACTGGGTTACATGATAAGTCTCTTATAACACTGGTTGTCAGACTTTCGGGCCTCTGACAACCCGTAACGATGGTCAAAGATCTACGAAACGAAGGACAGCCGGGATTAACGTCTTAAAGTGCTTCCAGAGGGACGGAAGGGTCCCGTAATGTAAAGACGGTGACCAATCGACGGAACGACCTCATCAAGCGTAGCCACGAACCCCTTACTGTATCCATTATTTTTATGAAAGTAATATTGTCGTATTATATAGGTAGAACCAGTAGGGGAAGACCAGTGGTACAAATCCTACAAGTGTTTTTTTTTTTGTGGGCAGGTACTATCAACTACTGATTCAGTATTCGGCAGAAAAGAATGTTGAATTCATAATTTTTTCAGACAATAGGTATAACATGTTAACTGTCCTGAATACAAGGTGTAGTTGAAATAACAGACAACCTCAGGAGTCAACCATGAAAAAATCACCTTGTAACTCAGAACAAATAAAAAACCAAGACAGAGGGCTGTCAACAGTAAAGTGAAGCCGGATTCGTAAACATGTGTGCACTACTACTACTACTTAGTGAGATGTAGTTTGGTTGTAAATGTGTGCGTGTGAGCGTGTATGCACAGAGCGGAGGTGTAGTTCTGGCATGCTTCACTGTATTGTTCGCAGCGCTATGTTTTGACTTTTTTATTTGGTCTGAGCCTTTAAATGGAAAACCGAGCTTTTCTAGGCTCTTCGTAAGTTTGCATTGCGTACGAAATTCGCCAACAAGAACTTCTTACTTGAGATTATTTCTTACATTGAATTTCAATGTCAGAGGTAAATAACAAAACCTCCAAATAATCTAGATGAGGAGAATGTTTTTTTTTTCCTATTTGGTTGAGGTCTAACCCATGGCCGATGCCAATATAGGCATTTCGTGTGAAGAATCTATTAACAAAAAACTTGAGTTGATTGTCTCGTAGGTCACAAGCGCTAGGTACTACTGAACATAAGGTCTTGAGTTCCATCTCCAGGTTAGGTACTTAGTATTCATGAGTTTTTCATTAGGAATTTCTCGGTAACCTCGGCCTCGTAACCTTCAGGTGTCCACTTGATGGCAATAAGGTACTAAAGTAAGTACCTACCCTTTTTTATATGAAGTGCGTTTGTATTTCCGTCCTACGATAAACAATTAGGAGTACTCTATCTATAAAATCGATGGTGCCAATTAATAACCTCGGTTCCGCAAAAAGACTACTTTGAACATCAACAGTCTTATAATTTTTTTATCGCCAAAACAAACTGAACTCAGTAATCTTTTTACGGAACCGACATTGTTAATTGGGACCATCGAAATAGTTCCGGTTGTTCTCTACTAATATTATAAAGAGTGAGAACACAAACCAGCGCAACCAGCGCTCTGGGGCTCTGTCTTGCATAGGGTCGCAACATAATGCTGAGCGATAGCCGTTTTGCGTGGATGTGACGCATGTTTCCCTCAACTTTTTTTTTGTGTTTATGTTCTTTTTTTGGGTCACGTTTACCGCAAATAAACGTATTTGCTTTCTTTTCTCGAAAACGAAGTAGTAGCACTGGCGAGCGATGGGATGCGATGCGATGGGACGTGAGCCGAAATTTCACGCAGACGAAGTCGCGGGCAGAAGCTAGTGTCAGATAATTGTAGTATGTAGGAGACATCTAATATTATAAAATTGTTTGTTCATAACGGGTTTAAAAAAACGCTTTAACGAAGCCGACAGTCACTTGTTCTTCCCGTCATCGTGATAATTTTTTTTAACTATACCTGGAAACCTTCTGGTAACAAAGATATTGACGGTCAAAGTTCCAACTGTTTTGATGTTTTTTTTACGAGAAGTAGTTTTTAACCCCCGACGCAAAAACGACGGGGTGTTATAAGTTTGACGTGTCTGTGTGTGTGTGTGTCTGTCTGTCATCCTAGCTCTCGAACGGATGAACCGATTTTGATTTTGTTTTTTTTTTTTGGTTACAACTTTAAATACCACAACCCTATAGGTACTTTTGCATGCACCCATAACCAAAACCTTTCACCAATTAAAACTTACGCTATTGCCGAATGCCATAGGTTATCATCATCAGCCGAGAAACGCCCACTGCTGGACATAGGCCTCCCCCAAGTACCGCTACTTCGACCGGTTCTGTGCTTCTTCCATAGGATATGCTTTATGTTGAAACACGTGGACGAACTTGCGGGCAGAAGCTAGTCTAATTCATACTAATATCCATACTTAATATATCCATCTATACTAATATTATAAATTCGAATGTAACTCTGTCTGTCTGTACGTATGTTACCTTTTCACGCCTAAACCACTGAATCGATTGAGATAAAATTTGGTATAGAGATAGTTTGAGTCCCGGGAAAGGACATAGGATAGTTTTTATCCCGATATTCCTACGGGATCGAAACTTATGCGGGTGAAACCGCGGGGCGCATTATGACAAAGTCTATCATTTCCAGATCCCTGAACAACTACCTAGTGACACCATTGGACAAGCCGCTCGCCCTAGCCCCATGCATCAACACAGACCATCCAACCGTGTTTTACACCTTCGGCTTCCGAGGCAAGACTACAGGGCCAGCAACCACAGCTGTTCTGACTGCTTACTTAGCGCAGAGGAAGAGGAATGTCATACTCTTGGACTGGGAGCAGGAGGCGGATCCTGGAGTGCTTGGCACATCATTGGGATACGCGCTGTCAGCTGTACCTAATGCTAAGAAGGTAAGTGTTTCTAGACTAAGGGCGGGTTGTTTCAAAAATGGCGCTAACTATCGTCAAACCAAAAAAAGCGTTGTTTCAAATTACAATTACAAAATTATGGCCTTGACGTACGTCAGATAATATCGAACACGTAATCGTTATTATTTGACGTACGTCAATGGACCAACCGTCCAACCCTTTGAAACAAGAGTAGACCCCCATTCGTAAGCCGTAATTTACAGAGAAAAATTAAAAAGCGTTCAATCCTATTAGTACTTAAAGCAAATTCTCTGTAAAACATTTAAATGTAAATGAGTTTCCTTTTCATTTGATTGTTGATATATTTTTAGAGGTTCTTGAACTTACGCTTGAACAATGGATTATAGTGACGTCGTTGTTTGCACTCCTTAGTATTCAATACACCTTTGTTAACTTTCTTTGTATGTAAAATAAGTTATGCAACCGCTGCAGCACACATTGTCCCCAAAATATTTATGTGTGAATGGCCACGACTTTCCAACTTTTGAATCAAATATTATTTTAAACACAAAAAATCCATGACTTCAATACTTTCTGACAACAATTACCAATCTGCTAAAAAAAACACGTTTAAAAGGTACCAACCACAGCAAAAAAGACACTCCAGTAGGTACCACATATTGTTTAAACCTAAATCTTTCTCAACCTAGGTTGGAAGAGATCTGGGCCATGCGCTGATGGACTTGACTAAAATAGGAGTAAGGATGGAGGACATTTACCTGGTGGGCCATTCTTTGGGTGCCCACCTCTTGGGATACGCTGGCAAGAGGACCAGGGAACGCGGTTATGTAGTGGCAAGGTGAGTAAAAATGTTCAGTCGGTAGATATTGATTTGACCATGCAAACCTAGCCCTATCTATTATGTTTTGATTAAGTTGTTCCTGTCACGATATGCATACAAATAAAACAAAGCCGAGTACCTAAATATACTACAAAACTAATAGTTTCTTCTTCTTCTTCGTGTCGCTGGCATGACAGTTATTTAAATTTTGTTTGCCCAAAATTTAGCCACTTCCACGGCGATTTCGGTGGCAACACAGAGGTCAATTTGGCTCCATGTATTAGAACACAAAGGGCAGGATATGAGGTGGAGCCTAGTTTGTGACACAGCTCCACATCCACACCTTGCTGCCGTTCGTCCGTCGAGGTAGCCCCACGAGATTCGGCTTACATCTTCCCACTTGGGTTCGAAGTCGGACCCTCTAGGTAGTAGGTACTTAATAAGAATTAAGGCACTTTCTAAATAGATTACAAATTGCAATTGATAATTTCATTCACTGATTGCTTACATCGTCGGTATGCAATGGATGTATTGACCTCTATTATATCAATAAGGACATCAACAGGCAATATTAATAGTCCTTTATCCTCTAACTCGCATGCATACTTATCTAATTAATCGTAGAGAGAGACTATGTTTATACATGACTGAAAGTTCCTTGTTCGCGTTACATTTTAAGAGCCTATACTACCTCAGCTAAAATTCACTCTTTATCTCGCTCATACGATACTGCTCGCTGACTGAGTGAGAACGAGACAGAGTGCGGCGCTGGGCGGCAGGCAGCGCCAATAGTTTAGGTATTTGCTTTTTACAGTGAAAATAATGGTAATTATAAAAAAGTAAATAACATAAGACCTGCTTTAAAGTAAGTTCAGTTAGTATCCAAAGTTTCATGATCTAATTTGAAGTATTTTTTGAATACCAGCGGTTTATTGCTCGGGTTAGAGGTAACTTTGGATTTATTTTCTGTCGAGAAATTTTATGAAATTGTGTTTTCGTCTAACATAAGACTTAGCATTAATCCTCAACTTTACCATATATTTATTTCAAAATTAATGGTGTATTATTTTCGACATAACGGAGGATCACGCTAAGCCATTTGAGGTAGTATAGGCTCTTAATGAAGAAAAATTAGCAACCTCGAAGTCTTCATCGTACTGCGATACCGACTACTCTTGTAATGCAAAAAAATCCCTAGGCGGTTAATAGATGAAGTATAGTGTTTAATGATTTTGATTGAAGATTTTTTTTAACAGTAGTAATTAATGGAATAGTGTCTAAAGTTTTTCGCCGACTAGTTCAGAAGTCCATCTTTTCGTCACTACTTACCTACCCTGCAAAACTTCATATGGCCACACGTGCACCTCCTTGATCACTACAATGCGGTTGTTCGAGAAAACGCTATGAGCATCTCTAAGCATATTCATACATATATATATATATATGTATATTCATTACTAGCTGTGCCCGCGACTTCGTTCGCGTGGATGTCGGAACTTAACAATATATTTTGTGTGCGTCGGTATCCTGCGAGGATACCGATTCAAATCATTATTTTTTATTTATGCTAGTGCTTCTCTATAAACAACATTAGCTGTGGAACCATCTGGAGCGTACACAAAAAGGTTATTGGGGTTGTTTACGCGTGAAAGAGCTACGTATAGTTGACCATGGGAAAAGCATCCAATACTTAGGTCCACCCCCGCAACGGATAAAGTCTGGCCCTGAGCTTTATTACCTAATCGTCATGGCATAACAAAGTCTGACTGGGAATTGCACTCGTTTGAAAGAGAAAGGAAAGTTGTTAGGAATAATAGGTATTCTTGGAATAAAAACAATATCACCGGCACCGCATCCGGTTAATATTTCAGCTTCGATAATGTTTTGCTGCAGATTTGTGACTTTGAGCCGAGTGCCGTTACAAAGTTTGGGAGGACATAAATTTCTGAGGAGAATTATTGGAACACCGATTTTTAAAACTATTTAGTGGGCGGGAAGCCCGGGTGTGTTGAGGGAATCCAAAAATTCTACCGGGTAGTGCGTGGCGCTATCTTCTTCCATAACTGTATATAAAGAGGTGTATTCTCTCTATATAAAGAGGTTGGTCATTGCGGGGAGTCAAAATAGCTCGCTGACATAGCCAAGAACCGGCTTGATTTCCCATATTTATGGAATCTCCGTACACAGAAGAAATTAGCTATTGTTGTGATGTAACGCAAGAACAGAGATTAGCGACCAAATTAACTTTTCCATTTTTCTTGTACGGGGTATGTGCCATCGCCTATTTGTAACAATAAATCCCTTTCGGTGAAAGTCTCAGACTCACGTGAGAGGGCGTTACGCTCTCGGTTAGCCGTCAATCTCGCTTCACGTTCCTCCAAACTCTCCTGTGATCGAGAAACTGCCGTAAGAGAACGCTGTATACTAAGTCGAGACTCACGTTGGGTAGGCGTTTCTGACGCAAGAGTTCTGACTTTACTTGCTCGAATTGCTGCTAGCCTCACTTCATGTTCTTCTTCTGATTCCTGGGACCTACTTAATCTCGCCCTTTTCGCATCTCGGCTACGCTGCCAAAGGTTTGTTTTTTTATTTTCAGAAAAAGAACTGAACCAAACAAATAAAATATTGAACAAAACACAAACTTTCAAAATGAGAATGAAGACAAATAAAATTTCAAACTACGAAGTAAATAAAACTACTTGACTCAAATTGCAAGTTATTATTTACTTCGCACTTTAAAATTTAAATCAAACGAATGTATCCAAAAACGAATGTACCAAAACTAACTACGAAGGTACGATACGAAGTAAATAAAACTACTTAATTCAAATAGCAAACTATTATTTACTTCGCACTGCACTAAATTTAAGATCGAACGAATCTACCCAAATCAAAACTTTCGAAAAACAAAACCATTTAACGTACGATTTACGACACTATTAGGACCTTTTAAAAACTAACCTTTTGAAAGACAGAACTTTCAAGACACCTACTTAACTCAAAATTAGCCGATAGAATTGGCGAAAGTCGTTCTTTCAAGGAAAATCTTAACACCGCGATTTAAAAAATGACGTCACAGCACAACGCCATCTATCGAAGTGCTATTAATATTCAATACTGCACGTAGTTGATCTCCAGATGTAGTCCATATTATAATTTTCAAATTTACATTTTTTAGGAGTGAACTGATTACGATGAAACAAGAAACTCAATGTTACTTCAATTTATAATTTTTAACGCAAATATTGTTGTGTATAAACGTGAAGTTGTGAGACCAAGTGCACATTAACACACATTAACTAATTTTGTCCATAGATGGCGCTGTTTTAATATTTATTTCTGAAACACTTATAATTTTCTAATTTACATTTTTTAGGTGTGAACTGATTACGATGAAACAAAAAACTCAATGTTATTTCAATTTATATAATTATTAACGCAAATATATAAGTATAAACGTGAATTTGTGAGACCAAGTGCACATTAACACACGTTAACTAATTTTACTTCTGGAACACTATAAATTCAAAAATCTTTTGATAGACTGAACCGATTGCAATGAAACAAAAACTAAATGTTACTTCAAGTTACGCTAAATCGTTGTGTATAAAAGTTATCTACATTGATTTCGTACATTTTACGTGATGCTCGGATAACTAAACATACAAACAGACAAACAGACAAAAATTCTAAAAATGCTGGAAATGGGTTTTATTGGTTGTCCTTTAACACCCTGGCTAAATTTTTCTATTTTTTTTTTAATGTACAAAAACTTCTTTTCTACAGTTTTATTATATGTATAGATAGATATATGCCTAATATGGTATTACTCTCTGTGCCTAATCCTTTGCATGAAAAGAGCATTGTACCTAATTGTTAAACCAATGAAGAATAGAAATTGATGTCTGAATCGTTTTCTTTTTTCTCTAAGGAACTCTAAAAAATGTTTACCTACAACAAAATATCTTTAAGGTCAAGAAACATTTAAAACGCTCCATACATTCTTCGTTTTTTATAATTCCAGGATCACCGGTCTAGATCCCGCCCGTGCCCTCTTCGATGGCGCATTCACGTTACATAGCGGTCTCGACCGCACATGCGCCAAGTTCGTGGACATCATCCACACCGACCCTGGCGGCTATGGCTCCAACGCATCTACTGGCACTGTGGACATCTGGCCAAACTATACTGGGGGCCCAGGCACCCAGCCGGGCTGCCCCGTCGGGAATTTCAAACAGTTTAGTCCTGAAGGTACGATTGGATTATGAATATGAAAGACTGGTAGATTCATGTTACCTGCTGTGGTGTGGCTGAAATAGCAACAGCCAATTAAATCACTTGACCACAAGCTTGGCAGTCTGTTAGCAATTTTTCGTGTTTTGCAGAAGAGGAGAAGAGGTTGGAGATTCTATAAGTACCTACTTACAAAATTGTTTTTCTAGTTTCTTTTCCCTTCGGAAAGGGAATATAACAATCTGAAATAGAAATTGGTCCTAAAAGTTTAGGCAATCACAGCACCCTTATCTATTGCGTAACATACTATTAATCTCAATCTGAATCATTTTGATGGATATTGCTAATCCATTGTTGCATATGTTCGAGAAATGCGTCTGCTGAACAACGTAAATAACGCAATGAATGTTGTTGAATTGAAAATGAAACCCATCGCTTAATGATGGTGTGTAACGCAATTACCCTGCAGGTCAGACACATGAAATGACAATTGATCGCAATTGCTTTCATTTTGACAGTTCAGCCACGTTCATTGCGTTATTTACGTTGTTAAGTAGACGATTTTTTCAAATCTATGAAGCAATGGATGAGGAATATCTTTCAAAACCCTACAAAAAACTATAGGTAGGGTAACATATTACAAAATTAACCGTTTTGGGCAATAAATAGTCCCGCAATTTTATCGTAAAACTGTGCTAGGCTTAACGAAGAAATAAAGATAAAATACATCAACCATTTTTCAGATTAGCCAAAGTACATACATCTTTTATGGGGTACTGTGTCAAATGTTACAATAAAATACCTTGTGATATATTGCAATTAAATGAAAGAAAATTTAAAACTCACATTAAACGTACACTTTGTAAACAAGCATACTATAAATTAGAAGATTATATCCAAGATAAGAACGCTTGGAAACATGCTGGTCCTGCTCCATACTTAGGACAATCTAGAGTCTAGACAAAATCAAACTGGTTGCTAATTTAATTGTAATTTTTTTTATTAGTTTTTACATTCATTACTCACACCCTGACTTATTACCTACATGTATTTTTTTTTTTTTTATAAAAATCGTTTTGCTTGTACCATGTTTGTAAATATGTGAGCACCATGTATCTATCAGATAATTAATTTATATGTCATGGTTTCGTTTTTAATTCTTTTACCTATTGTGGTATAGTAATTTTATTTTAGGTGCATCGTCCTCACATGTTATTATATAATTAATGTACCCATGCAAAATATTGTACCTAAAACATTTTAAAAGAGTAACGGTGGAGTTTCTTGCCCATTCTTCTCCATACGAAAACTACCTTTTGGAATGGGCGACTAGAATCAATTCTATTTTAAGATAATTTTTGACGTTCAAAAGTGCCTTTTTTGTGCCTATTTGAAATAAATGCTTTGACTTTGACTTTGAACGAAATATATTGTGTAATTGTTTAGTTAACATATTAGTGCAGATAGATGGATAATTTACTTAGCAAACATAAAGGTATTGTTTAGGTAGATACATTATCGTAATTGCGTTTCGAATGACAAATAGACAACGTTGTTATCTAGCTATTAATTCGGACGGACCATGAAAAGTGCCATGTTTTAATTATCTATACGATGTCGATAATCAGTTTTTTAAAAGACCATGGCACATTTCTATTTACTTTACAATATTGTTATCTACTACACATGGTGTACTTATAACGCAAGGCTAGTCATAAAAAAATAAGGCCATATTTTACCTAAGCCTTTCTGTTCAGGGTTAAGTGAGCAAAAATGTCGCCATAGATTCGATTACTTAGTTAAAAATTTTCGTAAACGACTGTTTTCTTGGCAGACAAAGATATGATGTAAAGAACACACCCACATATAACGTGTAATTATAAATTCCATATACCTAATAGGAGGCGAACCTTACCTACGCCATTTAATTTTTTAACCATATTTTGATTTAAAAGAGTGTCCGTGGAGTTTCTTGCCCGGGTCTTCTCCATAGGTACCTATTAAGCTCTGGAAAGCTTCATTCTTCTGACTGACCGACCCCTTTATAATTCAAAAATGCCCATAGATAATTGTTTTTTTTTAAACTAGCTGCGCCCCGCGGTTTTATCCGCATAAGTTTCGATCGAAATGTAGGTATGTTAACCCAGGTTGTCAGCTACCTCCATACAAAATTTTATCAATATTGGTCCAGCCCTTTGAGCGTGAAGAAGTAACAAACATATATATAAACACACACACACTCACAAACTTTCGCCTTTATAATATTAGTGTGAAGTGTGATAAATGATTTGAGTTTGAGAATTTACCGGGACAAAATCTAGGCACCGAGTTGCTACGAAAAACGCAAAACACTTGTCTGATGTGGGTATCGAACCCAAGACCCGCCGCCGTGCTCTGCAATAGCTCTAGCGACCACAAAACCAACGATGCAGTCTGTGGTCCCTATAGGTACAATCAGATAAATGAATCGTTAGGGCCAAAGCACACACGCTACTTTTTGCATCGCCGATCGGCGATTCAGCTGCTTTTTAGAAGCTAAATGCAGCGACCAAGCATTCCACACCGCACACTTAAAAACGCCAAACGCGGCGATTTAGTCGCTTTTCGGAAGCTCGATACAGCGGCTGAACGCTACACTCCGCACACATTCGGATGCCGGTCGCAGCGATTTGGCATTTGCGCCAGCATCGGAGCAGTCGCTAAAACGCGCGATTCCGATACCACGTCCGAACGCAGAGAGTCGCCAAAACGCGATGCAGCATCGGAGCAGTCGCTAAAACGCGCGATTCCGATACCGCGTCCGAACGCAGAAAGTCGCCAAAACGCGATACAGCCGCAAAATCGCCGATCGTCGATGCAAAAAGTAGCGTGTGTGCTTTGGCCCGTACGAACCGATCACCGAATGTATAAATAAATCTCAAGGCTGAATTTTATATGAGGTGCGGATTTCTATCCGGTCAGGTAAACTCGATCGTATAAGGTTGCCCATAAAAATGATCCTACGGTAAATACCTCAACAGGTTTCATAAAAATTACTCGGGTACCTACAAGCCATGCTATCATCATTTCAGCCGAATGACGTCCACTGCCGGACATAGGCCTCCCCCAAGCACCAAACAAGAATCCAAGCCATGCTATAAGTTATCAAAAAGAAAAAGATAAAAAGCTAGTCCGAATCAATCTGCCTAGCCTTTTCCCAACTATTTTGGGGTCGGCTTCCAGTCTAACCAGATGCAGCTGAATACTTACCAGTATTTTACATAGAGCGACTGCCTATCTGACCTCCACAACCCAGCAACTGTTTATTACGATTTCAGACATTCAGGTTTAAGCACGGAGGAGTGTAAAGCTAGTCCCAAATTATCAATAAGTTGGGAGTCGGTTTTCTTAAACATCAGCAAGAATCTCGACTTATTCTTTGGATCATTGGTTGGTAGAGAATGCCTATGGCATCCACCTTTAAATCTTAGTATTGTGAATATTGGGGCTCTGGAAGCTCCCTACTAAATAGTACCTATACCAGCACTACCTGCAGTATTGTCTCTCTTTCTCCCACACCTAATCTATTCAAAGGTTATCTTCAAAAGATGGCTTTTAGGGAACTTTGTCCACCCTATGTAAAATTTCTACATTTATATCTGTAATTATGAGTCCGCGTATCACTGGTCAGTTTCCCTCAGTCGTCAGTTTATTTAATTCGCCAGTTTCGTTGATTAGTCAGTTTCACTGATTCGTCAGTTTTACACTATAAAGAGTAGGTATTCTATCTTTGTATTAATAAAATGGAATAAGGTTCACACCCCTATAGCCCCAAATTGGCAATCGTCCTTGATCGAAATATTTGTAGTACCGACTTGAGGGTCATACATATTCAATACAATTCAGCATCTAATTACTCATTGATCTAATACCATTCTAATTAGTGCCTAATCGAAGCATGTTAGAAAAACTGGAATTTCAATAGCTGCAGGTTATCTTCATGAGCATATTATTCAAATATCTGCTTATGAATGCACATAATAATTCAGAACAAAAAAGTATGTGGATAAAGTAACCTTATTAATGGCCCGCAGGCCCCGTTAATTTCGCATAAGAAATAACTGGTAAACTCGCCTACACCTAAGACACCTCAATTCTCATAGCACATTCTTACCACGGCATAATCTATTCTGATATAGTTCGGTAGCCTGCACGTCAGACGTATCGCAACCAGTATAAGCTTCCCTACTTATTCTATTGAAACTCCGTGCTACGCTAGGCTAGCTCAAGTGTTTGTGTGTGTGTGGCCTACTGTTCGTGCCAAGACATCTTTAAGTCATTGACTGCCACCGCGGTCACACGGTGTCCGCCAACAATAGATTTTCTATTGTGTCTGTTGTCTAGCAGTTAACGTGTTCGACAGATATGAAATCCTTGGAGATACCTGATCCAGTTTCTTCGTTTTCCAGATTTATGCAGCCACGACCGCTCGTGGCGATACTTTGTGGAAGCCCTCGGATCACCGACGGCTTTCCAAGCAACTTGTGCTTCGAACCCCAATGAATGGATCTTCCACGCTGGGGAAACCAATCAGAGCATATACGTGGGACCCCTGACTAGCACACAGTAAGTATAGCCATTGCAGGACTAAGAATTTTAGAGAGCTCTTAATGTTTTTAGCGCTTTTTTTTTAGGTAAATGCCTGCCACCTGCCTGCCTGCTGGTACTCTGCACTTAACCTTTTCTTGTTTCCAAGTGCCCCATGCAGGTTTACGTGAAAGAATTTGGTATCCCATAGCATTGGAAACTACCAGTGCATATTATGACGGGGAATAAATTGAAAGAGAGTCCCAAGAAGCAGAAATGTTTAATCGAACAGGCGCGAATATTTATAAATTTTGGTAGTCTGATGTTTGGGTAATTCCTAAGCATGACTTGTCGAATCTATCGAGTAGAATTAAACTTATCTGTGCAGTCGGTTAAAAAACAACAAGTTTTTTAAGTGGATAGGATTAATAAAAAACCGCTAGCACAATAACAGCAAGAAGCACATTATTGAGGCAAAAAAGCCCACTTATTATATCTAAGTACAGTCACGTCTAAAAGTATGTACCTATACACTTGGCTTTATTCAAAGGCGATTTTCTCATTTATTTTTGAATGAAATTTTGTGTTATTACGAAAATAGTATTTTCGAACCCATAGGTTTATGTTAAGTGTCGTATTTCAATGTTGCATTCGGTATTTCACGAAAAAATCGCAATTGAAAATTGCCAAGTGTATATGTTACCGGCCAAACCCGATTTCAGGACAAACTAGTTTAGCCTAGGCTAAACTAGTTCTTCCTATACGCGATAGGGGGTACCCTTCGCTCGCCCTTGGATCTTACGTCGACGGAGCCCCGCTTCGCGGGGCCCCTATTTCTGTGTAAAGGGTTTAAAGTAACCTAACCAAACCGAACCTCGGGGTGCCATTCGCTCGCCCTTGCATCCTATGTCGACGGAACTAGTTTAGCCTAGGCTAAACTAGTTTGTCCTGAAATCGGGTTTGGCCGGTAACATACATACTTTTAGACGTGACTGTACGTTTTGTGCCCTTGAACACTTTTTGTTGCATTTGAACTTTTTTTTATGCACAGTCTTAATACGTTTATGTTTGTTTTGTATGTACCATTAAACCAAAAATGGTTTGTATTGACTATTAATTTAATCATTTTTCCGTAAATAAAGCTGACGTCAATCTATTCAATTTGAAATGCGTAATAATGAATGATGATGGTCGAATTCACTAGGTACCTACTTCAAGTACATCAGTTAATTTGATTTCCTGGTTATTAAAAAACTAGATACCTACCTACTGGTTTAAGGCCTACATGATGATATATGAAAATAAGGAAATACCCCACTGTCCTGATTAGGTAGGTACCTACCAAACCTTTATACGATTCGAAAGCCAAAAAACGGAGTTATATGCCTAATGCAAATGAGCATAAATCTCCTTTTGTCAGCTGATAAATCAAAACTTAAGGGCCCTGTCACGTTGGCGATTTTCGAGCGTGTTTCCAGCATATCGTCGACGCCGTGACAACGCTCTAAGCAATCCGAGTCGTAATTACCAAAGGCATAAATTAAAACTAGACTAGGGGTTAGACTAGACAACTACTTACCAAGTGTATCTATGGTTGACCCATTGCATAACTCTACATTTCGCATCCACAGAGCCAAAGGAAACTTCTATCTGCGAACACGCGCAGTGTCACCCTTCGGACTAGGCGCAGATGGAATGAAACCAAACGGCACTCAAGCGAGGAGGCGCAGGAGAAATCCTATATTGACGAGGATCTTGAAATACTTCTAACGTTTTTGTAACAATCTAGTCCAAATATTGGTTCATTCATCACGATCAGCCTAATGGCGCAATTTCATTAGTCGATAGGGCCCGCATGCCGGGTGCGAGAGATTTCTGGAACGCTTGCCACAGGGCCCGCATTCGGGGAACCGTTTTCATTATGGCGCAATTTCATTAGTCGATAGGGCCCGCATGCCGGGTGCGAGAGATTTCTGGAACGCGTGCCACAGGGCCCGCATTCGGGGAACCGTTTTCATTAGTCGATTGGGTCCGCATGCCAGGTGCGAGAGATTTCTGGAACGCGTGCCACAGGGCCCGCATTCGGGGAACCGTTTTCATTAGTCGATAGGGTCCGCGTGCGGGGTGTAGGAGAACCTCCATGTTCGACGCCAGTTATTAAAAAGAGTGGCACTGAAACAGACGTTCTTGCCATGGATCAACAATTAATGTTATGTGGAGCAATTTTGACTGTCTGTGTCTTATTGAAGAAGAAACTATTAGCCTCACTGAAGAAAGAGAAAAAAAGATTTTGGGTTTGCGAATCCGTAAAGCGATCAGCCATTTTGCGCAGCGTCTTTCTAATCCAACAAGCACTCACGAATGAAATTGAATAATGAAAAAGTATCTATTTGACTTACGACCCGCAAGCTGTATAACGACCGATGAATTTCATTGGTCGATATCACGATCGGTATAAAGCAAGCGGGGAATCTCTGCAGACGGTGTAACGACAACGTATCGACTTGTAACTTTCATTGGTTGTTATCTCGCCTGCGGGGACTCCTCGTATGCTGTATACCGAACGAGTTAACGACCAATGAAATTGCGCCATTAGTCGATTGGGTCCGCATGCCAGGTGCCAGAGATTTCTGGAACGCGTACCACAGGGCCCGCATTCGGGGAACCGGTTTCATTAGTCGATAGGGTCCGCGTGCGGGGTGTAGGAGAACCTCCATGTTCGACGCCAGTTATTAACAAGAGTGGCACTGAAACAGACGTTCTTGCCATGGATCAACAATTAATGTTATGTGGAGCAATTTTGACTGTCGAGTTAACGAATAATGAAATTGCGCCATTATGGCGCAATTTCATTAGTCGTTAACTCGTTCGGTATACAGCATACGAGGAGTCCCCGCACCGCAGGCGAGATAACAACCAATGAAAGTTACAAGTCGATACGTGTTCGTTACACCGTCTGCAGGGATTCCCCGCTTGCTTTATACCGATCGTGATATCGACCAATGAAATTCATCGGTCGATATACAGCTTGCGGGTCGTAAGTCAAATACTTTTTCATTATTCAATTTCATTCGTGAGTGTTTGTTGGATTAGAAAGACGCTGCGCAAAATGGCTGATCGCTTTACGGATTCGCAAACCCAAAATCTTTTTTTCTCTTTCTTCAGTGAGGCTAATAGTTTCTTCTTCAATAAGACACAGACAGTCAAAATTGCTCCACATAACATTAATTGTTGACCCATGGCAAGAACGTCTGTTTCAGTGCCACTCTTGTTAATAACTGGCGTCGAACATGGAGGTTCTCCTACACCCCGCACGCGGACCCTATCGACTAATGAAAACGGTTCCCCGAATGCGGGCCCTGTGGTACGCGTTCCAGAAATCTCTCGCACCTGGCATGCGGACCCAATCGACTAATGAAAACGGTTCCCCGAATGCGGGCCCTGTGGCACGCGTTCCAGAAATCTCTCGCACCCGGCATGCGGGCCCTATCGACTAATGAAATTGCGCCATAACGACCACAGCTGGACTGCTGGACATAGAGGCCTATCTCTAGCTGTAGACTTCAACTGCACGCAATTTGCCTTAATCATCGGCTACTTTATCAAGCTGCTACCAATAATACAATGAAAATCGCTCCATTCCACATAGCCTGATGGCGTCTTCTGGACATTGGTTCATTGCTAGCTCTATGAGACAACCAAATATCGGTTGCTAGAGGTCATAGTAGATATAGGCTCAAAAAAAGCGTGCACTGTATCAGAACGGTGTGGTCATATTTAAGGGCCTTATCACACTAGCGGTTTGCGAGCGGCTGCGGGGCGGGGCGGGCGCGCAGCGAATGCGTCGCGAACACGCCGCGGCTGCACAGCGAAGACGTCGCGGACGCGTGGTAAATTCGCAACGTTTCGTCACGTGTGTGTAACAAGTTAACGACTTACTATGCGTACAGTAACAATGGCGTCCACGCACACACGCACAGTAACATTCGCGGCGATCTCGTTGCGCGTCCGCAACGAATTCACTGCTCATGCGACGCGTGTTCGTTGCGTGCCCGCTCCGCTTTGAGGACGCTCGCAATCCGCTAGTATGATAAGGGTGTGGTACAAACCATCAAACTATAAAACATTACCTATGGGACCAATATCGTACTCGCGATAAAATAATCAGCCATCATTTGATGATATTATGACCACACCTTTCTAATACATGCTGTATAGGACAGTGTAGTTATACTAGTAGTAGAATAATTTAAGTAAGTAGTGTGTATGCAATGGATATCCAAAGAATAAAATCAAAAATGAGGAAGCCATATTTGTCGATATTAGTGGTTAATTATAGCAGTGTGTGTGTGCGACATAATGCAGGTCTTGCATAGAATATAAAAAAACCGAGTGTGCTTATGACCACACGACTGAAGTGAAACTTCAAACGTATTTGGCTATGAGAGGAAGAGAGAAAGGAAATGTGCGCGCGCACTGCTTTCTCTTGCTTATATCCCCCACTCAACTCCCGTTCGCCTCGCCCGTAGCCCTTAGACATGGGTCGTACTTGCAAAATCGAGTACCAGGGCTTCCAAGTACGTCCACCTTAAGAAACCAGGGCCTAAAACCAGGGCTCGAGATACTTTCAAGTATTTTCTATCTGCATAGAAAACTGATCCATAACTTCATACAGATAAGAAATACAATCGCGTATTCAAAAGCCCCGTTGGAAGTAAAACTACTTGCATAGGAAATTGATCAATGACTTCGAATAAATAAGGAGCAAAATCGCGTTTACAAATAAATACTTGCAAACCATTAAAGTAAAAAAAACTTTTTAAGAAAAAAAAACCGACTTCCAAAAAAAACTTTAAAAAGTGAAAAATAACTTTAATTTCGGAAGTCGGTGTCTTTGGATCTTTATTTTAGTTTTTTGCCACCGACTTCCGAAATTAAAGATATTTTTCACTTTGTAGTGTTTTTTTGAAAGTCGGTTTTTTTTTTCTTAAAAAGTTTTTATTTCACGCTTTTTAGTGGGTCTGCTTATAATTTATCTAAGTCACAATAGCCTAGTGATCATCGCCTTTTACAAACAAAATATTGCTTTTCCCGATACAGGGAAGTTAATTGTTGAGGAGTTCTCCAGATCCACCATCAGCTCCGTATCACCATTCACATTGTGACGAGCATAAATTGCTTAGCAACCATATTAAAGTAATCGAATCGCAACCCGTGAAATACTTAGATATTATTGAGTAGTTCCGGTGGCCATCTGTGGTCTTCATCATCAGTTCCACATCACCAAATAGTGCTTTCCGAGAGCAAATGCACGAGTTACTATAAAAAATACCCAAATCGCTATAGGTGTGCCTATAATGTTTGAAGAGTTCCTTCGATTTCTCCAGGATCCCATCATCAAATCCTGCCCTGATGTTTTTAGACTAGATGCTGATAATCCTGGCTGCAGCATCAGGCCAGACTTGTCAACATTGCATTGAACTTAAAATTTAGTCCTGTTTAAAATGAGCCCAAACACGACTAAGGTGCTGTAATTTCAAGGTTGGTACTTTTTCTAATGCTCCTGGCTTCAGCATCAGGTCTTTATGTACTTCGGTGTTCCTCATTAACAGTACGTTTATCCACACATCGAGCCCTTTTCAATGAGCTGTAAATTGTCGAGGAGTTAGGTACTCTGCAGACTATCCTGACTGCAGCATCAGGTCATGACTTGATGATCATGAGACCAAATGTGGATGAGATCAAACATCAAAACAATTGACTAAAACAGTCTTTGCCTGTTCGAGTAACTTCTTACTGTTAAGGAGTTGTAACTTCCATCATCAGCCCAGCTACCTGAGATGGTGACAACCATACGTAAATACACAAGATACTTCGTAAAATATGCGAAAAACAATAAGTGAGCCTATAAAATTTAAAGGTTGCCCTCGATTACTCTAAGATCCCATCATCAGATCCTAACTTGGTGACAGTGGGACCACCTCAAAACTATCTTCTTTGGAACAAAAAAAGAATTTTGAAAATCCGTCGACAATTGGCGGAGTATTCGATGAACAAACATACAAAAAAAAAAAACATACAAACAGCCGAACATAGTACCTCCTCCTTTTTGTGAAGTCGGTAAAAAATACTTGCATACGAAATTGTTCCAAAAGGAGCATGATCGCATTTGCGAAAACTAACGCGGTTGAGTACCTACGTATTTGAGCGAGTAGCCGTATAAGATACTTAATAGTCTTGCAAGTATTTTGAGTCGGTAGGTCGGTACCCGGTGTGCGTACTTGGAAGCAAATACCTGGTGTAAAAACCCGGTCGCATATTTATGTGACCGGGACCGGGTTTTTACACCAGGTATTTCCAGCTATTTTTTACGTACCTTCCCTACTCGCGATCACACGTTTTCGTAACGCATTCGCCAGTTTACTCCCCAAGTCAAGCGCGCCTAAAGAAGTTTCACTTCAAAAACATACAAACAGCCGAACATAGTACCTCCTCCTTTTTGTGAAGTCGGTAAAAAATACTTGCATACGAAATTGTTCCAAAAGGAGCATGATCGCATTTGCGAAAACTAACGCGGTTGAGTACCTACGTATTTGAGCGAGTAGCCGTATAAGATACTTAATAGTCTTGCAAGTATTTTGAGTCGGTACCCGGTGTGCGTACTTGGAAGCAAATACCTGGTGTAAAAACCCGGTCGCATATTTATGCGACCGGGACCGGGTTTTTACACCAGGTATTTCCAGCTATTTTTTACGTACCTTCCCTACTCGCGATCACACGTTTTCGTAACGCATTCGCCAGTTTACTCCCCAAGTCAAGCGCGCCTAAAGAAGTTTCACTTCAAAAAAAAAACATACAAACAGCCGAACATAGTACCTCCTCCTTTTTGTGAAGTCGGTAAAAAATATTTGCATACGAAATTGTTCCAAAAGGAGCATGATCGCATTTGCGAAAACTAAAGATAACGTCGGACAGGACGGATCCGAAGAAAAGCGAGTAGCCGTATAAGATACTTAATAGTCTTGCAAGTATTTTGAGTCGGTACCCGGTGTGCGTACCTACTTGGAAGCAAATACCTGGTGTGAAAACCCGGTCGCATATTTATGCGACCGGGACCGGGTTTTTACACCAGGTATTTCCAGCTATTTTTTACGTACCTTCCCTACTCACGATCACACGTTTTCGTAACGCATTCGCCAGTTTACTCCCCAAGTCAAGCGCGCCTAAAGAAGTTTCACTTCAATAATGTTTACTGAGATCAGTGGGAGAAAGATCACTGAAGATATCAAAACATTTGTATGAGCAATAAAGTTCAATTTTGTTTGTGATACTCTCCAGAAGATTACCAATTAAATAAGATAGTATTATTTTAAATGGAGAGCAGTAGTGGCCAAATGGTAACGGTCGCGACTTACGAGTTGTAGGTCGTAGGTTCGAATCCAGAGAGGCGCTTTACTTTGTGTAAATTATTTCATCTCCACTGCTCTTAAAAACGGTGAAGGAAAACATCGTGAGGAAACCGGCATATCCTAGAAACAAAAATTCGAAGACATCTGCCAACCCGCACTGGGCCCGCGTAGTGGATTACGGCCCACTCCCTTTCACAGAGAGAAGGCCTGTGTCCCAGCAGTGGGAACATTATTATTATTATTATGTATTTAAAATAAGTCCCATGTGAACGCCAGAAATATCGCTCATTTGGAGAAACATCGACGTAAATGTATTTTTTTCCAAAAATGAGTTAAATATGACCTCTATTATATTACTTTACTCTTTGATGGTCAAATTTCAATTGGTCCATGGAGCACCGACGGAATATGACAAAGCACTTAGAAAGCGTATTTACGTTAGGAAAGCAAAGACTTAAGAGCCAATACTACCTCAAATGGCTTAGCGTGATCCTCCGTTTTGTCGAAAATACTGCACCATTAATTTTGAAATAAATATAAGGCAAAGTTGAGGATTAATGCTAAGTCCTATGTTAGATGAAAACACGATTCCATACAATTTTCTCGGTAGAAAAGAATTCCAAAGTTACCTCTAACCCGAACAATAAACCGCTGGTATTCAAAAAATACTTCGAATTAGATCATGAAACTTTGCATACTAACTGAACTTACTTTAAAGCAGGTCTTATGTTATTTATTTTTTTATAATTACCATCATTTTCACTGTAAAAAGCAAATACCTAAACTATTGGCGCTGCCTGCCGCCCAGCACCGCACTCTGTCTCGCTCTCACTCAGTCCGCGAGCAGTATCGTATGAGCGAGATAAAGAGTGAATTTTAGCTGAGGTAGTATAGGCTCTTAAAACGAAATAAGTAGCAGTTACGTCGATGTTTCTCCAAATGAGCGATATGTTATAGTATTAAACTCTTATGTGATGTGCAATAAAACTAAGAACGTATAATAAATGGTTTTATTAAATGTATTTTACATCAAAATACTAAAAGTACCTATGTACAATATTTACACCACCGTACATATAAAAAATGTACTAAATGTGCGCGAATATTTTTTCTAATAATACTTTCGTAGCTAAAACGCAACGATAAATACCTAGGATTAGAAATAATGTGTATGCGCTAGTTAACAACAAGTTCTCGATCATTAAGTCCGTTATTGGGCTATGCAAATAGATTGTAACGGTATCTACAACGCCACATGCAAACTCCGCATCATTCTGACGTTACACAAAATCCTGCATCTCGCAAGCAGAGTTTACCGCGCAACTAGCATATTTATAACGTACACACGGCTTCACATCAAGCTGTACATTTCCAGTTTTAGCTGACCTCCAGTGGCGTGCATTGCATATAGGCATATAAGCAGTGCCTACCTCGATATATCAACATAAGCCTGTCAATTACATTTTACTGAGTGTGCATTTAAGAAACTCACAAAATTATCATACCTAACAAAAAACAAAATCTTTCATACAAACACGCGCGGCAGTAGGCAGTGGCCAGATGGCCTACTCGGCTCCCGTACTATTCGCACATTGTCATTGGTCTTTACTCGTTCAAGTTAATACGACAAAATTAAAAATGCGTACGTCTCACGACCTTCGACCTTCGCAATTTATCACCCTTAAGTAGGCATGCCTACTCAAATAACCACACTTTGACCTCATTTTTTTTCTGATTAGTGACTGCATTTGCCTAGACTAGACCCGGCCTAGTGCCTACCTATTCTGAAAACCAATGCACGCCGCCACTGCTGACCTCGCATTGTATAGGTTTTTCGTACAATCAGAGGTCAGTGTATACTGGTTAAGTATAGCTTGGTTTGTAGCCGTGCATACCGACATCAATCGTCGTTAAGTGGCCCACCAGACACGACACCCGTTTGGTCGTAGGATCTTCCCTTTTCTATGGAGGATGAGTGAACTTTACCCCGTCATCCTCATACCTCTCTAAGATATGTATATCATACTGAAAAACACCGAAGGCGTCACTGTATGATACCAATTAAGTTTGCAAACAGTATAAATATTTTAAACTGAACATTATAAGGTAGTATTTTTCTTGTTTAATGTTCACTTTAATGAGCATGTTATTTTTAATCGTTAAAATCCACCTTGTAAATCGATTTGCTCATTACATTGGTGAAAAGATGTAATAATCGCAACGCAGTAAATATTTCACGGCTCTAAACATTAAAATATTAAGTGTTTGTAAAAATATCATATTGCAACCGTTTAATTATTAATTGATGTAAGTACCTACTAACACAATATTATTGCAGATTTATTTATAAAAATAAGCTTTAAAATATTTAAGAATTCGTTTTTAAGAAAATAGCTAGGTTTACCTTGTAAATAAAAATAATACAACATTATGTTGCTCTATCCTATTCAATTAAACAAAATAATGTCCTCTTCTTTGACTACAACGTTAATTGTTATGTAAGTACTTGTACTAATATTATTTACAAATTCTTATGACAAGACTAGTACTATGCGCGGTTGTTAAATATACAATGTGGAGATAACAATACGACAATAAATGAAAATACTGGCAATACCAGAGTATTTTGAAATTATCAAATAAAATTTTAACATTGAATTAAAAAAAAAAATTAGAAACAAACCAAATAATCTGCATTCGCGATTTATTATCCAAAAATGTAAACAAATTATATGAGTTTATGGAAAAATAACTTTAAATCCTACACAATAAAGTTCAGTTTACGCTACTGGATGTATTTTTACTTGAAAATGAGTTTAAAAAATCTGTTTTATTTAGTTTTGTCGTGTTGACACATCGATACTCGTCACGTCTGTGAAGTTCAAACAATAAACAGCTGATTTTTAAACTCATATTTAAATGACTCGGAGACCCCATTAAGAAAGTCGTCAAATTAATTTTTTTTTTGTTTCATCGTGTTTAAATATCCATACCCATAATGTCTGCGAAATTTTGCTAGCTATTTAATTTGACCCGGTATAACAAAGCGAGTTATAGAAAAAAAAAGGCTTTGTCATTATCACCCTTGTGCGGTACTCATACATCGAGTTTTGAAAAGAGATTCTCTTTCTAAAGGTGCATACAGATATGCTTGATTTGACGATCGTTCTTGCGCTGATATGCTGTGTTTTGACGATCAATGAGATTGTGTCTGATCTTGTGATGTTGTTGCTTCCACATTTACTAGATTTTGTTTGATCATCCGTGTCGATCTCAGAAATCTGCGAATCTGTAGGCACCTTAAAAACTCGATGTGCCCGGGTTCTGCACCTACATATTCCACAGCATTATAACTTGTCAAACAGATATAAATAATAATATTATCTTACAGTTACAACCACAGTACAGTATTTCGTCTTATAATTAATTGTATAACATATTTATGGGTGTAGTCTATCACAATTTAGAACGATTTCATCGTAACTTTCTCACTCAAAACGTCAACAACACCAAAGGACTACAAAACAAACAAGATTTTTTTTCCTCCTGTTATTATGACATGGCAACACCAAATGAAAGTCAATATTCAAATTCACGAACTTCACCGAAGCACTTCGGCAGTTCACAGATACCTATGCTAAGTGGGCGAGGTCGAGTAGAATCGCTTCATCGTCGCGTCGATATCGACGATGGCGTTGCGAACGTCGTGCGTCGCGGCGCTTATCGTCTCGAACGTGTTCGCTAGACGATCTATCGCTCTCGCCTGGCGGATATGAAACAAAAGATGGCTAAGATTAGAAACAACTCGAGTAATTATGAAAAATCAAAAATCATTTGTGAAAAATGTTGCCGATAATGATATTATGATAGGTATATTTAGGATTTCGAGGCTATATTTCTGTAAATAAATGTAATTGGGTGAATGTCCACTATTGGCCCTTTGTTGGCACCAAGTGTAATCTTACCATCCTTTTTTTTATAAGGAGCACAAAACATGCCAAATTTTAATTTTACCAAGGTTTAGTTTCAATTTGATCAAATGTAGAGGTGGTAACATAATAAAATGATGAATGAAAAATATACAAAAATAAATAATTCAATTTTGTACAAGAAAAAAAAATATATCTTGGAATTTATAGGAGAATATTAGGGTTGGCTTGTTTCAGAATGGCTAGTTCTCTTTATTTTGCAGTTTTCCTGTAATTCTGAAAGGTGTGTTCCCAACCAGTCACACTGTAACATGTCACAGTGTGACTCGTTGGGTTAGGTTAGGTTAGGTTAGGTTAAAACTGTGACCCTCTACGCACGAGCCGAGCGAGCGAAGCGAGCGGTGCCGCGGCAGCGGCCGGCGAGTGCCAGAAACGACTTGCGCAAATAGAAAAAAAAGAGCTAAAAAGAGAAAAATTGCGATTGTTCCCAAAATCCCAATCCCAACGAGTCACACTGTGACATGTTACAGTGTGACTGGTTGGGAACAAATCTTCTGAAACAGGGTTGTGGTTTTTCAAGACGAACTTTTGAGCTAACGATTCCCCATAAAAATAGACTCCCAACATGTTGGTTTTTAGCAATGCCATGCTTACTTGGCATGCATGCTTGCCAAGTATGCTTTACCTATTCCACGTTTTAATTTCGATGGCATTCATCAACATCATTAGGTTACAGGTAACTTAGGAGCCATTCAAGTATTACGTAAGCACTACTGGGGGGCGGGGGGTCTGGATGGTGATTACGTCAGCAGTAAGTATAATTTTTTTTACCTTTTTTGGATTTTCTAAAAAATTTACTACTACTACTTGTCTATGCTATAATTGCTGCTCATGAATCAATAAACAAACAAGAACACATTGAAAAATGCATGTACCAATGTTTATGTAAGCATGGGAGGGGGGTAAGAGCTTTGCTTACTTTTGCTGACCAGGGGAAGGGGGGCGTTCATACAGAGTGTACATTGCAAAAAATCTGCTTACGTAATACATGAACTCCCCATAAAGAAAGTATGTAAGTATGTTATTTTTAATTAGAATTTTACCTGTATCTGTGATGCATCAGCGAGTCTCTCCATTGCCTGTGAGTTTACATGCGACGCGTGCGCCATTTGTGTCATGGCCGCCGCTTGGTCACTCATCACTTTAAACTGTAATACAAAAATATAATAAAATGCAACTGTTAATATAAGATTACCAATTGTTTTTGTAAATTTTAATTTTAGTTAATTACTTTACGTATTATTATCTCCATGTACAGGCTCAAATTAGATTAACTAGCGAAACTCTGCAGACGTGATGGGTATCGACACAGATATAGATATACAGTACCCGGCGATAAATATCGACCTTTGGAAAGAAACAATCGGCTAATTTCGGCTTCGTAGTGCGTTATCTCTGTCGCACACTACATATGTGACGTTAACTGACGTTTTGTCAGTCGTTGTTCAAGTGCGGTAGAGTGCGGTCGCGTCCAGTTCAAAATATATATCTAGAGTTGTTAACACCCCCAAATTTAAATAATTTAAAGTTGTACTATGGCATCTTTAGGAAAAATAGGGGAACCTTTTTATTTTACCCCAACCTAAAGCAATCATTTATAGAAAAATTGGTGTATTTTATACAAAGAATAAAAAGAATTATCAAAAGAAGCAAATCATAATTGTTTTAACAGCTCCTAATAGATACCGGACTGTTTGTATTTCGTGCGACAGAGATAACGCTCTACGAAGCCGAAATTAGCCGATTGTCTCTTTCCAAAGATCGATGTGCAATATTTATCGCCGGGTACTGTACCTAGATAACGCAAGTATCACGAACTGTATGAAAACTAAGCGTGCCACTTTTTGACTACCTACTGTGACGTCACAAGCTCGCGCTCTCTCGCTCACGCTCACCCAGCCAGCAGTACGCAGGACTGAGCGCGAAAGTGGCGGCTTATGATTTTCGATCGTAAACTGGTGCGATTTTTGGCACGCGAAGTAGGTGCTCTTGCGTTATCTAGGTATCTATATCTGTGGGTATCGATATCTAAACACGATAAAATAAATTACTCTTTTTTGGGGGTCAACGACCGCTTGTAGTGTTGTTACTTAAAGTATGAGAAATATGTTTTATTTTTGTTTTATCGTATTTAGATATCGATACTGTTTCTTTAAAACTGATATTTTAAGAGACTACAGTAACTGCAATCGATGACCCCACAAAAAAACTTTATACAACGTGTTTTTTTTTTATATCCCATAACTCTAGGGGGTCATTTTACTCATCATTATGAACAACTTTTACTATGGGACCAAACCTAAAATCGTGAAAAAAAAATCAGCTGTTCCCAACATTTATGTTCGCATAACTCGTCAAAATGTAGGGAACAGCTGAGTTATGGGATATCAAAAAAAAAGTTGTACAATTAATTTGTTTTTTGTTTTATCATGTTTAGGTAACGATTCCCATCACGCCTGTGATGTTTCGCTAGCTTTTTAACCGGTCAAGCTCTGCGCGTCGTCTATCGGCGACGAAAAAAATAGAAAATCAATTGTATCTCATTAGCAGAGCTTGACGGATTAATTTAACCCTGTATATCCATATTGTTTTTGAGTGAAATAAAGTATCTTAAACTGTAATAACAAACAATTAATCAACTCAGTCTAACACAGTCCACTGCTGGACATGGGCCTCAAGTGACGCCGAAACACATGGTTCTCCACCTTACGCAGCTAACGCAGCTCGTCTGTCCCAGCCGTCTTTTTAAGGTCGGCGGTCCATCTAGCTGAGGTACATCCCAGGCTTTGAATAACATCATCATCATTCTCAAAGCCCTTATCCCAATTCATTTAGGGTCCACGCTATGAATAACAATCCTCCTAATAGGGGCCGTCTCCACGAGCGAGAGAATCGCGGCGATAGTCTCGCCGTGCCTTCAAATTTTCGCCGCGATGATATCGCCGTGTGGAGACACGTTCTAAGAGAGTGTATAGAAATACGTGGTACGACGATATTATCGCCGCGATTCTCTCGCTCGTAGAGACGGCCCCATAGTTAAGCCTTGCTGTAACACATGAGGTACACCAGCCATTCATAAAAGCCTATTTAAAAAAAGTAGTTTTAGGTTTAACCTACCATTTTCTCCATGATCGCCATCTGCCTGTCTTCAAAATCCACCACAGGCTCCTCGAAGGCCAGCACTGGATCTGACTCCACATGGTTCTGATCCATGCTGTCCTCGTTGTAGAAACTCTCATCTATGAAGTTGGACTCCTGCTTGACACCACGAGGTTCTGAAGAAAGTTTAGAATCACATATTTTATTTTCTATACTTACATGATGTCTTTGTAAATTACCAAAATACATTAGTTCAATAAAACTTGTCTACTAAAGGAGGCTCCCTTTGGTAGACTAGTTTCAGCTTGGTTGCTCAGCGGTAACTTTATGGTGAGGACCACAACCACATACAACGCGTCTCCAAGTTATGCAGCCTTCTGCAGTGTGGACCATTCTCCAACAGCTTTCTTGATTGCGTCTGACCATCTAGCCAGTGCTCTGGCAGTTACATACATACCATCCAAATATGATTAATACAGGTTGAAATTGAAAACATGCGACAAATCGAAATGGGAGATTATAACCTGAAATCGCGAAAAAAAAATCAGCTGTTCGCGATTTCAGGTTTGGTCCCATAGTAAAAGTTGTTCATAATGACGAGTACAATCTCCCATTTCGATTTGTCGCATGTATGTGTTCAATTTCACCCTGTATAAATTAACATACTCACTGCCATTATCCCCAGCTAGGAATAAGTCCCAGATCTTCTTCTCAATGTTGGAACACAAGTTGTTAGGATCACCTCCTCCACCCTGCACCTTAGATCTCACTGTTGACTTTTTATCAGCCCAATACTAGAAAAATAACAAAAAGAATATTATGTTTTATGGAAGCAAACAGCTGTATTCTGAAAGCTGCTCTTTGTAAGCAGCAATCCTGACAAGCAGCAGAACTGGTCAACATGATAGAAGGGTAGGTTTTAAGGAAAAAAGACCCTGAGTGGGAACATATTAGGATGATAATGGTATGTTGTTTTTTTTTTTGTTTCATTTTTTTTCCCCTATAATTTGGTTATTTATTTTTGCTTGTGTTTAGTTTAGTTTGTAATCTTCCTGTGTGAGTCGCAATAAATACTTTTTCTTTTTTTCTTATGTTTAAGAACAAAAGGCTGGTATGGCGATTTTAATAACTTTAGACAATTTTGGGTTAGTTCCTCTGTTTCTGGCTACTTTCAGTGATGATGATGTAATTATGTCAAAGACAGCCCACCTACTAGAATCAGGCGCGGTCGCAGCCCAAGATTTTGGGGGGGGTCATCATGGTTGCCGAGGAATATTTTAAGGGAGGTTCATCTCCTCGTAGGTCTAGTGGTCGCAAGCGTTACTGCTGAGCATGAGGTCCTAGCTGGGTTCGATTCCTAGGCCGGGTAAAGTATTAATGGGTTTTGCCTTCAGAAATTTCTCAGAAGCAGCCTGGAGTGTGGATTTGTGCCTGGTTCGCGGCAGTAGGCTCGCTCTCTATGACATTTTACTTAATAACTGGCGAAATGTGGGTGTGATGATATGTTAAGGTTCATGTACATCTCCAGTTCCACATTACTTATGCTATCAGGGACGCAGCTTTTATATGGGGGGGTGGGGGGTGTTACTTAAATGCTGCCAAATTCGTTGTATGTATTAGAATGACAGATTGTGCAGGGTGGGGAGAGCGAGCGAAGCGAGCTCGAAAATTTTTATAACCCGCCTCTATTTAATTAGGTTTTGTTTTATATTTTTAAGTAGAAATAGGGGTTACATTGTCGACTTGTGCAGGCAAGCTCAAGCAGCTAGAAGAAACTAAAATGCAAGAGCGAGCGAAACGAGCTCGAAAATTTTGCACACTCTTGGTTCGATTTTCTTTCGAATTTCGATCATTCCAAAAGGACTAGAAATTACTTGCTTTGTCGACTTTTGAAGAAAAGCTCAAGAACCAATTTCAATTGCAAGAACGAGCGTAGCGAGCCTCAAAATTTTAGCACTCTGTTTTCTTTTACCCATCATACAAAAAGAGAACTTACTTTATCGAATTATGACGAAAAGCTTAAACTCGTTTTACAGCACTTTAGGTTTTGCAATCTGGCCTTACCTAAGCCTTTCAACCTTACGTACGAGCGGGGTGCCCAATATCCCGAGTTTGCTTCGCTCGCTTTTAAAGAAAAATATTTTTAGGCGCGTTAGAAAACCCACTGTCATTTCATAGTTTTAAGTTTGTGTCTGCCGATGTTCTTAATGTTTTTGAATATACCTATCAGGGTTTTTGTGGCTCATGTACAGTTTTAAGTTTAATAAGGCAAGTAAATCATTCAGACTCTTGACAGCATGAATGATTTTGGGGGGGGTCATGACCCCCACGACCCCCCCCCTCGGACCGCGCATGACTAGAATTTTAAGAAATTACATGACCAAAGGATGACAATCGTGTAATTGTCTGCAGATTATTCTTTTGCAGAAATGGGTAGATCTCACCAGTGACATCCACCAACCCGCTGGGCCCGCATGGTGGATTATGGCCCACTGCCTCTAACATAGAGGAGGCCTGTGTCTCAGGAGTGGTAACATAATAGGCTGCTTATGTTATGGGTAGAAATCCAACATAATAAATAAAATACACCACAACAATCAGTCACACTTACTTTAATCCAAGACTTCATAGGCCTAGTAGGGCCAGTAATGTTATTGACAATCCGGGTCAGCTTGAACCACAGCTTCTTGCTCTCATCCCTGCCCTCTAGACCTCTCAACTGACCTAGTGCTAACGCCGGATGCTTCTCCATAAAGTCCACTATTGCTGTCACCTGCTCCAAGCTGGGACGGGACTGGAAAAGTTTAATTTTTCAATTTTATAAACTGTCTATAAATTGTACTCAAACCAGACAAGTTGCCTTTAGTGTGTGTAGCCTGTAGGAATTCTGCCTAAAAATCCTGTGCAAACCAATAAAGAGAGATTTTCCTTTGCTGTGTAGGATTTAGACATTCAGAAATGCACTGGTAAACATGGTATACTTTAGATCCCTACTTAACACCCAGCTAGAGGTAAAAAGGAAAAAACCTATTCCAGTCTTGGTAGACTGGACTCAATAGATTATGGAAATGTTGATATCGACACACCTATTATTTACCTCTTATAACTTTATATATTCCTATCATCGTTCGTTATACATGGAACAAGAAACGCTCAAGCTTTATCGAACTCACGCCGAAATTCGAACATCTTTCGCCTCATCATCAGCGAAGCGACAATGAAATGAGTAGAGGTAAACACGAATTGCGCCAAGATCTGTTCGAGTTACCGTGTTTAGTGAGAATCTGATGAAAATTAATGGATGGCTACGATTGTTCCACTTACCGCTATGACTCGATCCGTCATGTTTGATGTTGGATTATTTACTTGATTGAACCTATCGCTTGCCAGCACACATAAGCCACAAGTTATAGTCTTTGCATAAATCAATATTTCGATACCAAGACTTCCATTTCGAGTCCAATTCGTGTCAGAAAATGCAATATCTTCGTACAAAACGTCGATAACAAATATTACATGACAACCATTGGTTGGGGCGTTGAAGTGCATGAAAACAGGAAACAAAACGCAACGAAGCTGTTTTTCAAAAAACTTATTTTTGAATTTAAATTATGTGTGCATAAAAAAAAAGCATTTTAAAATAAACAAGTATTATATTATATTTATATTTGAGAATACAAAACCATAAACTTCCAATCCTCTTTTGCCAAATGAAGCAAAACTGCCCATACCCAGATAAAAGCAATAAAAAGTAAAGACAAAAAGGGAAATGTCACAATTTGGCATGGCATGTCAAATTTGTCAAAAAGAAAAAAGTGATTTTTATTTTGTGGCGGTTGTAGGTCCCTGAAAATATTTTTCAGAAATTGTTTATATACACAAACCAAGCAAATTACAATTGCCACGAATCTAGACTGTAGTATTAAAGGAATATACAACTAGGTATATACGTTATTTTGTTAGACACAAGTACCTAAACTACAATAATATGGTAAATATTGTTTAAAAGGTAACAAAATAGAGGAAGAAGCTAGAAAAATGGCAAATTCAGTAAACATATCTATAGAGGCACCAATAGAAAACCAAATCCAAGAGATTACCTACGATGGCCAAGAGATATATCAAGCGTAAGTATTTTTACATTCACCTGTGCTACTTTTAGTAAAGCTGAAGAAAAATACATATCTTGCGAAACCAGTAAGCATCAGAAACCAATAATCTTATGATTCTGTTTACAGCCCACTGTCTATGTCAGAGAACCTTGCCCGGCTAGCACAGAAGATTGATTTCGCTAAAACTGAAGATGAGTTCTGTAATATCAAGAAAGAAGGCGAAAGTAGCTCTGACTCGAAGTCTGAGGATGAGAACAAGGAGCCAGGGTATCAGTCCAGCCTGTGGCCATGGGACTCTATCCGTAACAAACTCAAGAATGCTCTGACTGAAGTCTGTGTACTGGCTGATGTATTGAGCATTGCTAAGGAGAAGAGATACATGGTAAGGAACTTGAATACAAAATCATAGCATATCAGAATCAACCTACACTGTCCACTGCTGGATCTCAGGCCTCCTCTCTTTGGGAGGGACATGAATTCAAGAATTTCACAATCTAATTTTCATTAAAAAAAAAAAAAAAACAATTTGTGTTCAGTAAGAATCTATTTTGATTTTCTGTTTATTTATTCAAGCACTAATTTTAGTAATCTTTGTAAGACTTACCCCCTTATTCATAATCCTATTTTATCTCTATTTTAGCTAAAATAGGTTTATAGAACGTTTGTCTTTATCTGTCACGTTGACATTTCTGTGTGTAAGAAAGAGACAAACCCCATTTTAACTAAAATAGGTTTGATAAGTTTTATGAATAAGGGGGTTTGAATATAAAGCTCATTTATTATTTTATTTTTTACATTTTAAGACGGCTTACAGACTAATAAACACATCATTGCATCATCATTTGAGTCACAGAAATAATCTTAATCTTTTGAACGCCAGAGTACAAACATATCGCTGTACCCCTGACGCCAGGCCACTTTAACAACACACACACTTAACCTTTGGTATGCGGGAAGGGGTCGCGAAACTGTACCCGTTGTCTGCGGCAAAATGGCGCGACTATTTATCACAATAGGTAGTGTTCAGAACTTCTTGAATCTTTTAAAAAAAGTGTTTGATAGGCATATATCTGGCTATTTTATTTGATAGTTGGAATACAAATGTATCTTGTTGTGCTATAATTTATTACTAAAACATTTTTTATAATTTACTTTTTTACAGACAATCAAGCCAAATGTCAAATTTCTCATCTATTGTAGCAATAGGTACATAGATATCAATAGGTAGATATTTTCAATATATTCTTTGATTTATTATTAATTTTATTTATTATCCCGTTTAGTTCATTACCAAGGCTACCTACTTATATAAAAAACACCATGTTTCTGGTACTAGTAAAATATAAGTCATAAATACTATTATGGAATTCACCTATCACTTAATTCGCCATTTTGCACTTTCTCCAACCAAACTTCTATCAACGAATTTTGATCTGTTTGTAATAACGGTTTTATGCGTTTCACTCAATGAGAAATGGTTCTCTGTGGTTCGTTCATTCATCGGGAATAAATAAATAACACAATTTATACCATATTATAAAGCATTTAAGAATAAAATTGTGTAAAGGTGTCGAAGGTGCCTTCAGCACTGATCAGTGCTTAAGCAGACAACGAGTATAGCACTGATCAGTGCTTCTGCATACCAAAGGTTAAAACAACAAATTACTTGATATTGGTGGTTTATTTATATTAGTTTCATGCAATACAATATAGACGGAAGCTTAAACTTTTAAATTATATAAATAAAAACACAAAAGTAATGATTAAATTGTTTATTTCATAATATGGTGCTAGTGTTGCGATGTGTATTTTGTCATATATTTGTGATGTTGGCGTTCAGGGTAAGATTTCGTTTGTCACATATATGTGACAATGGCGTTGAAAAGGTTAAAAAATACTGTTACATTACAGGTTCTTGACCCAGTCCAACCGGAACAAGTGGAAGGCAGACCCATGGTCCAAGTCTATGGAAGAAAGAAAGCTCTTGGTGCTGCAGCAGCAGTACTCCTGGCAGGTGTAGAGCGTCTTCGAGCCAGTGAGACCATGAGAATGACTCGCAATATGCCTGACTTCCACATAGACCTGCTGAGACTGAGGCAGAACTGGCGATTGAAGAAGGTGTCCAACACTATTGTTGGGGACCTCAGTTACCGTACTGCTGGCTCTAAGTTCAGCCAGACTGGAGTGTTTGAGGTTTGCACTGGTCTAATATTTGTGCTTCCTCCCATATTCCTTTTCCTTCCATTCCAATTTTTATGAGAATAAAGTTATCTCGAACCTCAAATAGGCTTAGTCATTCAATCACAGCATCTGAGAAAAAAAAAAACAAATACAAATATCAGATGTTTTTTTTTTTTGGAGGACTAACAGCATTACATTATCCACAAAGTGATGGATGCAGCAGTAGTTTCTTAGTTCTAAATAAAACTGTATATTTCTGGTTACATTAACTGAAGATTTACTTGGCCTACATGAAACTTCATAAAAAAGCTTCTAAGTATATTTTTTTCAGCATGTCATAAGCAAAGTACTAATACTTAGCAACTTTTCAGGTGACCAAAGCCCCAGAGGAACAGATAGCTCAAGCCATGAATGCAGCAGGACCTGTGCCATCAGCATTGCGTGTCACTGTCCCACCTGAGTTGCAGGGTGTCGCATTTATTTCTGTTCTGTGTCAAAAAGGTATACTTCAACATTTCATGCATGCAAGGACTGTATACCAGATGATTGATAATAATTGGGTGCATTAATTGAAAATGGATATACTAGAGCAAATTTTCAATAATTTTCACCTGATAATTAATAACTAAATCACCAAAAACTACCATGTGTGAGACAAAAAAAAAATCATTACTTTATGAATAATCAGACTGCTCTGAATGTTAAAAGATTTTGTAACATTATGAAAATTTCTTGAGACTTCAATTGTTTATCACAGCAATTTACTCAAAATAAATGTATGGCACTAGAAAAACCCCTTTTAAAGGAATGCACCAATTGCAATCACACTGTAGAGACCAAATTCTCCAATCTAATGCTTGGTGTGATGAATCCCAAGATTGATTGAAGATAAATTTTACATTTCCTATTGGGATAATCATTTTAAAGATAGATGTAATATGCTACATTTTTGCTATGTGCTTGGTCAGCATTTTTTTTTTACTAACCTGGCTAAAGTGATTAATTTACAAGTAACCTAAACTGCTTGATATTTTCTGAGTAAATCTTAAAGAATAGGTTTTATCTACCATGTGGTAACACAGCATGAAATTTTGCTGTTTTTTGAAACATTGTGTTTCAAAAAACAGCAGAATTTCATGCTGTGTAACAAGAAAAAAAAAGTTAAATATTTTTTTTATAGAACAAGGTTTTTTTTTAATATCGTATTTTAGAATGTGTATTCCACAAGAAGTTTTTTCCTCAAATCTTCAACCACAAGTTGTTACATCCAATCTCATACAGAAATCTGTTTCAGAACAAGAAGATGTAGTGACCGCTACCCTCAGTTCGGCTGCTATCAACTGCCCTGGAACCCTGCCAGGAGATGGAGCAGAACTACACTGGCAGCAGAAACTTGAGGCTGCCCAGAATGTGCTGTTCTGTAAGGAGTTGTTTGCAAGGCTAGCTGCAGAAGCCGTGCAGCTTGATGCTTCCATACCTCACATGGTTGTGGGCAATCAGATCATGGCTACTGTAAGTAGAATGAAAACCTGACAGTATGAGTAAAGAAATAACAATTTGCTGAATGATTTAAGCCAGCTTGAACAAAATGTTAATAAAATCTGTATTCAAAACCTTACAAAACTACATCTTCATTCTTCTTCTATTTCTTCATTGAAAGATCCAGTATCTGCAGACTACAGGACAAGCCATATAACATGAATGCAAATCACTTTACAAACCTTTTAGCAACAACACTCTTACTAACCAATAATAAAATGTACTCTGTGTTACTAACTGTGGAGATTTGTAAATGGGTAGGGCCATTCCGCTCAATTAGGCCGACTTTTATTTGCAAACGGTGATGACATTTGGTGCGTGTTGATTGCAATAATAAATTAAATAAAGGTGTTATACTTTTTTAGATAGCGGCGCCATACGTAAAAACATGTAAGAAATGTCATATAAAGTAAAAAAAGAATGCAGCTATGATATTTAATTTATTATTAGCATATATTCGCCGTTAGTGGATTTCCGCGGATTGACCCGGTAATGAAAAGTGAAGGGCTGTAGGCTGTAGTATTGATTAGGTAAAGCAGTGGCTTCATACCGCGCAAGGTCACTAGCCATCATTTACCTATTGCTAAATGCATCAGGACAGATGGCAGGAGATTTAAAAAAAAAGAGAATCATATTTGTTATGAAAATATATTTTTTTATAGTTATCTTTATTTTAGGTTCTACCTGGCATTCAACTATTGATCGGACTTTGCCACAACAATGGACAAAATAATAACAATGCTAACCCAGAAGGAGTCAAGGTTTGTTACCAAACACACTTTTTAATACAACCAAGAAGGTCACAAAACATGCAACCTTTTTCACGATTTTCTTTTTTTTTAGCCTGAAAGTGCGACTGGCAAGTCAGACCATGATCATGTTCTGGAACATTCGTTACATCAACTACTCAGGGCTGTGCATCATGCTAATACTCATCATCCCTTCCCTCACCCTGCTACCGGACCACTTGGACCTTCAAAACGACGCTGTTTGGCAGGTAAAGATAAATTAGGAATAACATCTATGCCTCTACAACCTCCTTGGAGAAGTTGTGTCCTTTTGTAACGCAAAAGTGTATTTTATTTATTTACATAAATCTGGCATCTGATGTAAAATGGCCATAATCAGCTTTATCTTTGAACTATACAAAGTCAAAAGTAAAGGGTCTTCTTCCATACTTCTCTATTAGTCAGAAAACATACCTACCAAAATATTTACTCACTTTTTCCTCATACTATTCATTAATTACAACTATTAAGTTATAAAGGGCTTCCTTTTAATAATTTTGTGTTTTAGGTCCCATGGCAGCTGATCGTTATGAATTGCTTGATATGAGCAAAGAACAGTCTCTGTTAGAACAAATCATTCAGCAAGCACAACATTTCTTTATGAGGAGACGAAGCGAATACGTACTGGATACTATTGCTAAAGAGGTTTGTAAGATGCATAGTTCAGGTGAAAAAACAGCAACATCTGTACCTTCACCTATGTAGATTAAAATTATGCCTGCTCGGACCCCGTTTCCAAAATGGTGTGATAGTGGTACAAATTAAAATTATTATTATACTTTTAAGTCAGGTACTACTTTTTTGATGATTTAAATTTGTGCACTTCAAGTCAGTAGTGCACACATTAAAATCATCAAAAATGTATTAAGATTACAGCATTAATATGATAATCAATATTAATATATTAGTTTTAGAGATAAAACACAAACTCATTGAAAACCTAAGGGGCTTGTTATGGGTTACCAGTTATGATTTCTATGTATGGTTACATCGACGGTTAATATTAAAATAGGGTGTTCTGTAAATGGCGATTCTAATGTATTCTATTCACACTTTTGTCCTTCCATACAGGTCAAAGACCCTCTGATCGTGTCACACTGGAATGCTCTGAACAGTCCCACACAATCATGTGTGAAGATCAATATTATGGCTTATGGGTAAGAATAGACAGTTGTATCATTTTCATTCAAAACATGAATATAATTTTTCTTGATTATGAACTCTGAACTTTACAGTAAGCATCACTGTCAGGACCACGAAAACCTAAAACTCAAATATTTAACTAGTTGTATTTTCCTGATGAATATCCTTTTTTTCCTGTTTTCTCTCAGTACCTATGGGGGCAACAAGTTTGGTTTAGCCAGTGGAATGAGGATCATGTTATCAAATTTAACCATCTACTTACATAAAATAGAGCAATTTGAGGTTAAATAAATTACAAAACATGATGCAATCATGGGCGCCGGCAAGTTTATCTTCAGCTCAACGAAGCAAGCTCGATTATTTTTAAACTTCACCTATGATGTAGTGGATAATTTAGGTAATTTGTCCATAGGTACATACAATACGAGGAGTCACTTTGTCGACCTAAGTTGATTAGATTTTTGGAAATAGGAGTTCGGTACTTTATTGACTAATGCAAAAAAGGTTTAGAATTGCCTCAAATGGGTTGAGTTCTCTATTATTATATTATCGGATATTTTTAGTTCTCAATGTTTTTACACCTACATTTTATTTTGAAACCAGGGAGGTGCAAGTTCAGTTCTTGCACCCTACTCCCGGCGCTCATGGATGCAATGCTTTTTACGAACCCAATTCATAAGCATGGTGACAAATGTATGATTTTATTTAGACAATAGCCATGCCTTGCAGTAGGTACCTAAACTGAAAAGATGAATGATGAATTTCACCCTTCTGCCAAACATGGCTATTGTGATATGGACCATCACATCATCCATTGTAGGTCTATTTTGATGCCCAAATATTTCCAAGCATGGTGTAATTATCTTACTGTACCATAGGTACTTACCTGTTATTGCGATAAATAACACATGTTGGTTATTGGCACTTACCAAGCATGATGATTACTGCATTGGAAGCATGTTTTAGTCATTGATTGTTACAACTTGTATCAATCAATAACCAAAACATGATGGGGTGGTTCGCTGACAACCCTGTTATAACTTGTTCGAGTTAAGTCTATCTGTAATCCTATCCTACAGGTATGATGCAGTGTGCAGGACGTCTCTTGTAGTACATGTTGGAGAGAAGACTCTCAAGTGTATTTGCCGTGATGGCAAAGTGAGACATCTGTCTTATGAACTGCAGGAACTAAGGGATCTCATATACTGTCAGGTAATCTATGAAGTCTATGATGCTACTAATAAAATCAGTACAACCATAATAATAATCTTGTTTCAATTCAATAAGTTAGAAAAAAATTAATGCAAAGCTGTCACCATTCTTATTTTAAGAATTTTTATGATGATAGACAAATAACCATTGCCTGTTCACTTGTCTTATCTTTGATTACACATAATTATATTACTTCTATGTACATTTGTTACTAACATAAGAAAATAAAGAATCAGGGCATATCACGCTGGATGATAATTGTTTGTATAGTGAAGGTTAGGTTATGTGTTAATTGGATAAGCAGGCATGTAACCTTTGGAAAATAAAAAATTACTAACTTCTAATATTAGTCATTGTGAAATTCTATTACTAATCATGATTACTCACTTCTGCAGTAGCCCAAGAGTTCAGCCAAACAAATGACTGTTATGAAATCGAAATACAACCAAATTTTCCTGGCAGATATATCAGCATCAGATGACTGCGGTGCAAGCTGTAGGCCGGTGCATGGGCTGGCAGCTGCTGGCTATTAGCTCACACCTGGGCTCTGGACCTGTTGAACCACTGGGGAATGCTTCTTCATGTCTTCTCGCTTCTCCTAATGGTAGGTTTATGATTGGAGTTATTTTCCACAGTAACACATTTTTGTTTTTTTTTTTTCAAGTGTTGTTTATTTTGAATTATGTTTTTGAACTTGTTGCATTGAAATGTTTAGGTGTTTTTATGTTGTTCTAACAAATATTTTTCTATTTTAGGTGACAGAATGCTTGCAATAAGATGTGAGCCATCAGTTGGTATTCAAGTTTACATAGCTCAATCTCCCAGAAAAGACTTCTTTACCAGTGAACTTGTTCAAGACAAAAAGTGGGAGCATCTTGGAGGAGCCTTCAAAGAAATTAAGTTAGAAAAAATGGAAGGCAAAAACTTTTTGAACAAGATGGAGCTCCTCATGGCGTGTCTTAGCAGCCCTTCATAATTATTTATGTGAAACTAGCAATAAGAATAATTTTGTGATGTCATTTTGTATCGACATAATAAAAATCAAATTGAATTATATAATCATATATTTTTTTTTAAAGAAACTTAGCAATTAGGGTGCTTAGGCAGAATGTTAAGTAATCACTGAAGGATTGTTCTTGCATTAACTTCTCGAAAATCAAATGCCCCGAGATCAGTATTCATCCTTGGAACTGTAACAAAAAAAAACATTGTTATGACCTTATCAACATACTAGAAGTATAGGGTTTTGATGTAAAGAGTTGAACTTACAATGACGATCAATCGATGACATATCCGTGGAACGAGCAACAGTAACATTTTAGGTTATACACATTTAATTTTACAATACTTTGCACAGATTCATTCCAAATGAATTGCAATACAATACTAATAGTAATGGATATCAGTAAGTGACCAAACAACGGGAGTTGTTTTCACATAAATTTATTGAATCAAACAGATACGAGAGTTACATATACATTTAAATGCTAATTATTAGACAGAAGTATTTTAGTAAAGTCACACTGAATAACACGATAGATAAAATCAAAAGCTATTACCTCTAATTCCTTGAGACATCAATGGAACACCTCCTAGTATTAATATCAAACCCCCAGTTTTTACCAGACATTGAATTTAACACTTAGAAGGCTTCAGATTACGATAACACTAACACCTAACATAAAACTAAATACTAAATTAATATCGAGACAATGGCGACCTAGATCTGAAGTTGCCGCCGCCGGAGCCGTACTCATCGCGTTGGTTGTTGCGATTGTAGGGCCTGCCGCCGCCGTACGAGTTGCCGAAGGATCTGTTGCCGCCTCCGGGTGGGCCGCCGAAGCCGCGACCTCTGAAGTTGCCGCTGCCGCCGCGTCCTCCTCGGAAGCCGCCACCCCTGCGGGGCCCATCTCGCTTCCTAGAGATCTCTACTTTTAGGGTCGCGCCTAACATCTCGAATCCATTCATCGCGCTACACGCATCCTCAGCCTCCTGCAAGTTCTCAAATTCTATGAAGGCAAAACCCGGAGGGTTGAGGGCCACCCAAACGGAGTTTAGTTTTCCGTATTTATCGAATTCTCTTTCGAGGTCTTCCTTCTTGATGCCTTCCACTAGCCCGCCGACATACACGCGAGTACCACCAGAACTCATGATTGTGTTGAAATCTATAAATAAAGAAATTTCAATTCAATCACATGTAAATAGATCACAATCGTAAAGGGGACGTTATTTATCATAAATGTAACTACGACGCGACCGTACTTCGCACAGAAATAAATATATAAATACAATGAAGAAAACAAAATGTCGACACTGCACAAGCATTGCCACGCCACGCCAACAATTACAATATAACGTACATTACATGATTATTAACAAAAACTTACGTGTAACGTTGATATAAAAATGAAAAGGAATTAAAATAGTCCTAAAATTACCTAATTTATAACTTTATTCCAACTATTTTAAATATAAATTGTGAAGACTTAAAAGAGTCGACGAAATTTATGAGTGAATGAACGATCGTTAGCGAAACTCAACGGAATATAAGGAATGAACTATTCCCACGGTAGCATAGTAGTCAGGGTTGCAACTTAATTATACAAACTATCTAGAATATCTTTGAGAATATTTAATAAAAATGACTTGTTTATGAGTAAATAAAATAAAAATTTCTCCGTAAATTTTTATTATTAACTATAAGCAATAATTTATGAAAAGACCGTAAATAGTTTATTTATCAGGAGGAAAGAACGAACGAATGAACTATACTACAACGGCGTCCCACTAGCGCACATTTGTGACGTCATTCAGGCTCATGCAAACACTGCGTAGCGTAGGGTAGCAGTGGTGGGGAGGAGGCTTTTGATAGAATGAGTGAACTGTGAAGTGACTGAGGCTGATATCCGAGGAGGGAAGGGAGGAGGTATCAACACGAAACCGGCCAAACGACTTCGTTCAACGGTCGCGCGGTAGCGCGCATTTTTGCTTGTTTTATTTTTACCAGCCCCACCTTTGTTTCGTTATGAATTGTTTTGATTCAAATGTTCTAATTCACGTGAAGATTCATTTAAAACTTTGATGTTTATTTACGAAAATGTGTGGTGTCGTATTGTGTCGAGTTACCTGTGCGATGTTTGGATAGGTGTTGAAATAGGTTGCAGCACTTGCAGCAGGTGAGGAACGGTAGTAAAAGTGAAATGAATATTTTTGTGTTCAGTTAGTGAATAATGGAGTGTTGTAAAGATATGGGTGTGCAGAAGAGACACAGTCAGTTCAGCGACACGAAGTATAAGTGGAGGACAGTGTTAGTGTTCTTCATAACGGTTTTGTGTTGCTTTTGTGGGTGTAAAGGACAAGAGTCGCTAGGAACGGCGGACCCTTATCTTCTAAACAAGTCGTTAGGTCTGACGGAGTTGCCGGGCGGCGTACTGACCGGTGGGCGCACCGTGTGGAGGCCTGATGGTAGCCCCTACATGTTGCGGGATGATCTACTCATCGAGAGGGATGCGGAGCTGGTGGTGGCACCAGGAGTGGAAGTGCGGTTCGCGCCGATGATCGGCATCACGGTGCGCGGGAAGCTAGTCGCTGTGGTAAGTAAAAATCTTCAAAATTTTGCAAATCAATCAAAAAATCCAATCCAAGCACTCGTGTTATCAGGACCCTTAACTGTAGCTATATTGCTTTTTAGTACTTAAGTAAGTGGTTGTATTACTCGATACCTTGCCCCTCCCTAGCCCGATCTCCATGTACGACAAGCCTATCCCTTGGGGTAAGCAAGCAAAGTACCTAGGTGTCATCCTCGATCAAAACCTCACCTTCAAAGAGCACATAAAGACGGTTCGTTCGCGAGCCGCTTTCGCTCTCGGTAGACTCCACTCCCTTCTCACTACCCGCAGCAAACTGTCACTTAAGTGCAAGTTGCGCCTCTACACCGCGGTCATCCGCCCCATCATGACCTATGCTTGCGTAGTCTTCGCACACGCCAAGCCTCGTCACCTGCATAGAATGCAAACCCTCCAAAACCGTCTCCTTAGAAAGGTCACGGGAGCTCCCTTCTATGTCCGAAATCTGAATCTGCACCTAGATCTCAGAATCCCCACAGTTCAGCAATTCATGAAACGCCTTTCCAAGCGCTTCTTTGATAATGCTATAAAGCATCCCAATCCCCTGATTGCGGCGGCCTCCCGATACACTCCTTCCTGCATAAGTAGGATTCGCCGACCTAGGCATGTTCTCACCATCCCCGACGACGCTATCACGCTCCTCCAGGAGAGTAGTAAAGCCACCAGCACGCTCAATAAACACACACACAAGACCCGTAAGCCGTCCTTCCGTCCTCGCCGTCGAGGACGCCCGTCGCGACGTCCTGTAACTTGTCCACCCCGACCCTTGCTCGAGCCAGCCCGCGCCGCTGAGCCTGTAGCTTTAAATTCGTCCCTAAATAATTCCGATCCAGCCTGTCCCTTGCTGCCCTCCCCCAGCGACGCCCTAAGCCGAGGTCCGTACCCCACAGGGGGTGCCCTTAGCGTGTAGTCGCTTAGTTTTAGTAAGCTTTTAAGCCCTGGCTGGAGGCCTTAATTATGAGGCATCCACAGGAAAGACCGGTTAAGCAGACGACAACCTCATAGGTTGAACTGCGAGATGCCATAGACAAAAAAAAAAAAAAAAAAAAAATACTCGATACCTTGCGTGCTAAGTAATTATAAAGGCTTGTTAGTTTGTTGCCGTTAGGCAGGTTTTCTTATAAATTCTGAGTCAAGCAGTATTTTTAGATACTAGTAGGGCATGCAAAACCGGTTTTCCGGTTTTGCGCAAAACCGGAAATCGGCCAAAATTTAACGATTTTTGAAAACCGGTTTTGAGAGCCAAAACCGGAGCTCAGCTCCGGTTTTGTCAACATTTTTTTCGAACACTCTCAAAAAATAATTTGCAGCAGCTAAAATATAAACCCGAGGACACAGACACCATCACCGCAGTTCTCACCGAGCAGTCCATACCTTCGCAATCGTCATCATCTGACGCTGATGAGCTAACTCTTCAAGAGCAGCTAGAGAAGGAATTACACAAATGCAAGAGAAAGAGAACCCCCAAAAATCGGTCAGATTTCGACCTGGCTGGGTTTGTAAAAGTAGAGCAAGCCATGTATGAAAGCGGAGGGCATCGGGGTGTGTATCTCATCGAAGCATTTAATTATTTATTATGTGTTCTAACAACAAGTGTTGAGAGTGAAAGGGTGTTTTCGAGTGCTGGGTATTTCTGTAACAAAATAAGAAGTTCGCTGTCTGATCGAATGTTGGATGCACTTATATTCTTGAGATCACATTATCAAGAACAGCGATCTCTTAAAACAAGTGATTTATGCTTTATTTAAATTAGTATACATAGTTGATTGTTGATCTCTTTTTTAGTGCAATATGAATCATATTATAATAATGTTATTTTGTAGTTCGTCTTCAAAGTTACAAAAATGTTGATTTTTTTGGTTATTGTGGGTGGCTGTGTTTAATATTTGAAGATGCTGATTGTGTTTTCTATGTTTAAAATATATTATTTTTGATAGCAGACTTAATAGGTACCAAAGATACCAAAAACTTACTTGTTGTTGATTTGATCTCAGTTAATTAATCTTTACACTATTATAAGTTCATTGTTATCTGTACAATTATTATGGTTTGGAAAAAAAAAGTAAAAAAACTAAAACCCGACTACGACAAAAAAAAACCACCCTGAAAAAGTATGAAACAAGATTTTCATACTTCGAACAGAACAAAAAGAAAAACCGTAGTCACACGTTATTAAAGTGTTTCGGTTGGTACCTATAACGTGTGACTACGGTTTTTCTTTTTGTTCTGTTCGAAGTATGAAAATATTGTTTTAAACTTTTTCAGCGTCGTTTTTTTTTTGTCGTAGTCGGGTTTTAGTTTTTTTACTTTTTTTTATTTAAACAATTTTGGTGTTAAATTTAACACATGACTTTTGTCCGCTAGAGGGCGTCGCTTTAAATTTGAGCAATATTTTGGAAATGTACAAGTGAAGCCCTTTCAAATGATACCAAACATGGCGTATTTATCTCAATTTTTATTTTTAACACATTACTTTTTGTCCACTAGAGGGCGCCGTATCGAGTTTTGTGAAACGTCACGTAGCCTATGTTCAGCGGACAATTAAGACGGTTCTAACGATACCTCATATGTCGAGTTCCGATAAGTAGATTAGGAGCTATGAGGGAACAGATGAACATACTTACATACATACATAGCCTGTTAAAATCATAACCCTCCTTTGGCTTTGCCGTAGTCGGGTAAAAAGAAATGTATCATACAATTTGTTTTATTTGTAGACTTAGTGGGTATTTAAAAAAAATGGTGTTTCTTTTTAAATTATAGTACATTCGATTTTTTTTGCTAAAACCGGACCTAGCTCCGGTTTTCGGTTTTGGTCCCAAAAAAACGATGTTCAAAACCGGTTTTGATGACTTTCCGGTTTTGCATGCCCTAGATACTAGTAATTTACTCTCTTGATGTAAATCGTAGTTCGAGTTAGATTCTGATTAGAGTTACCGGCGTATAACCTACCTACTCCATTTATTACAATAGCATCTAATTAGTCTCCAACTTACCCTTTTGTTCTTACAGGTCACCTACAGTATTCGTTTTTTAATTGTTCCATTCATTCATGAAAGAATGAAACATTTAACCCAACATTGACTCACTGCAAGGGGCATCTGAATCAATCAAATCAATCCTTCAATCTGAGAAAAATAAATCGGCTTATTAGTTACTATACACTCTATAATTTATTCCCCTTCCCAAAAACCCGTTTCTTGGAGATTAAGCTCAGGTCGGTCCCCAAAAAGTTTGGTTTTAAATTAGTCTAACACAATTATTGATCACGCTAGATATCCTTCGACAAACAAGCAGTTGATAACTTTGTGATAACGGCACGTACCTGTGCCCTGATAAGGGCTACGTATCGAGCCCATTCAACTGATATTGATTTACTCACCTGTTTGTGTGTCGAGCAAATATTTGATGCATTTGTTTATATAACATTGCGAAATCATTATGCACTATCATCAAGCTCTTGAACTAAATTTTTCAGCAAATATGTAACTAGTCATCTCCCTAGCCTTTTCCCAACTATGTTGGGGTCGGCTTACAGTCTAACCGGATGCAGCTGAATACCAGCATTTTACATAGAGCGACTGCCTATCTGACCTCCACAACCCAGTTACTGGTTAATACGATACCTCTTGGTATGACTGGTTGTCCGATTTTTGGGCTTCTGACGACCCGTAACGACTGTCCTAAACGTGCTTTCCGAGGCACGGCAAATATGTAACTAGTGAGTGTCGGAATTCCAAAATTTTGTATCAGCCCAGTCATCATAATTCTCTTGCCCTTATCCCAATTTATTTGGGGTCTGCGCAACATGTCTTTTTGTTCCGTAAGTACTTCTCTATTATTCGTCATCTCGGAAGTCACCCCCTTCTAGCCATTTATCATCTTTCACACAGTCCATCCATCATTTCTTAGGTCTTCCCCTACTCCTATAGCCTTTTTAGCATTTTCCTCTTTCTCCGTATCACATGCTCATACCATGACAACACACAACTTTGCAGTCACTGGTGCCACTTACTTTCAGGCTTCATCTTATAAACTCATTTCTAATTCTATCCATTCGCGTATATGCTCAAAAAGTGCCCGAAATTACCATAACGCCATTTGCCATCATAGGAGCATGTTCGATGCGCAGTTGTAATGTAGTGAACTTTAATGTACTTGGTGGAGTTCCTGCTCTTACTCTAAAAGGGCAAGTTGTCAGTAGTTTGCGCTTGGTTTTATAAGAATAAACTGGTATTCCACATGATACATACTGGTCTAGTCCAAAACCTGTTGATTATTAACTCATTACAATTGCACGCATGGTTCGAATATGAAGGAGGATACTTTGACGAAGGCCTGTACGAAAGGAACTGTGTTTGTCTGGTCTGTTTTTTCTTTTAGAAATAGTTTTATTTAAGATTAAACATAATGCGCCCTGCACTTTTCACCATTATTAAACGCTGTCGTATAACGACTAAAATCTACAATTGATCAAAAACATTCAATAGGTAGTACGCGGCATTGTCACAATTTCAAAACATCCCGATGTGAAAACATGCCTGCTTTCTGTGTGAACGTATACGACATGCTTCTATTCAAAGCAGGAATGAATCATGCAACAAAATGATGATGGGGAACACGTGTTAATGAAGGCAGCTGATGCTATAAAGAAGCCGGCTGTACCTGACCCGTCCCGACCCCGGGATTGGGGCGACATCCTTTCGCTAATTCAATCAACTTGGACAAATCACTTCTCTGACCCCTCCGCATGTTTTACGATAGGTACCTAGACAACTTCCTTTAGATAATCCGGGAGACTTTTTGTTCCGGAGATTTTTATGTTTGGATTTATGTGATCCTCTTTAGTGTAATTTATGGTGGCAGCCATGGTATTGAAACAAAAAAGAAAAGAAGGTATCTGGCCAGTACTAAAAATGAATGATATCAGTGGAAGCAATAGTGGAAGTATTTGTGCTCAAACTATAAAGCCTTTCAATGAAAAAAATAAATGTGCCACTGAGCCATGTGACTGAGCGTTTCTTAAATCAGTGAAAAATACTCGGAGATCGTCAATCGTTTCCTTTCAGTGATGGAACGCTCAGGGTCATTTATTATTTTCTTTCGAAGGCTTTCTAGTTATGTTTATGGTGCATTTATGATTGCCTGCACAATTTAGTTTTCACTTCACATTTGATTTCATAGAACATTACATTACCCTTACAGTACATTACGGAATGGAAGATTAAATTACGCATGTCTGATTCTCTAGAATGCAATCCGGGCTTCCACGGTAGATACAATTTGATAGGAGAAAAGTATCCCACGATATTTCATTGTGTTTATAAGTCAGGTATAAAATAACGTCGTAAATAATGAAATAAATGTGCATGCAAAATAAATACTTTTCCCCTTTAAGCTAGGTAATTAGATAAGCCCATCGTACCTAATGCACTGCATTAGGATAGCAATTACACTAATTGCAGGCACTTAACTGTAAGTTGTTGATTGTTTCCAACGGTAAGGGCTTACTGTACCTTTATAAACCTATGGAATTCAACGTAGGTAAGTAGTATCTGTAGCCATTTAATAGTCCTTGTTCTAAATTGACTCCGTGTTTTGAATAAGAATATTCAAGGGAAATTATCACACAGATTGCCACGTTGATTGATTTGCATAGATTTGTCTTATTAGCCGAATTTTCTGTTGACTTTGGCCAACCATCTATTCTATCATAGTTTTAATTTTCTGATTGGAAAGGTATCTACAGAACATCTGATATGAAGAGCTTGCTATAATGCGAAGAAATAGTTTCAGCTGTGCACCATGGGTGATGACCACGAGATTTTATAATAAAGACTGTTACATGCAGTAAAATGCGATAACAACTTTCACTTCCTCAGATCATTTTGGTCTGAGTAAAAATTTTGCAATGAAAACAAAGTTTGGGACGGGTTTTCAAAGGATGACGCTTGATTCATTACCAAGAACAAGCTAGCAATCATTATGGAAATCTGTTGTGGTTTTGGTAACACTTTTACCTTCTAAAACAGTTTCCTTATCTGACCTACCAAAAACGCCATGGCGTTTAGGTCTGTTCGTATCAAAATTGTGTCAAGATCTATAAACAAGATAAACTAAGTATTATGATACACCCGCGTTGTAACATCTCTGTGTCTATAGCATAGGTAAAGTTTAAAGAAATATTTTCCATCGTTATCGTTTTCCGAGCGCCAGGAAAGGTGCAAGCTGCACCTTGCGTCTGCTAATGACCTCTTATCGGTCACTATAATCCATCTGTTCGGAACTACAGTTACTAGAAGACACTCAACGGTCGCGGTTGAGTGGCACATAACCTATTTGTTTCAATACCGTACAGCAACAGCAACCTTGAAGGTATGTAGCGGCGCCTTCTCTGAATCATAGGGAATTAGATTTGCATTTAATGACCCTTGCCTTTACTCGTTATGTACTGGGTCCTTTGTTCTGTTCTGGCGCTAAGAGTGTCATTCGAATGAAGATGATTAGATAATCTACAGTTAATAATTTTTATACTGTTTCTTTCTTTTGTTGGCGTTCTGCAGTTTCTGCATGAGAAGAAGGCGTGAGTTTAGGCATGTATGTTTCTCCATGAGTAGCTACTGTATTTTTCATAATATACCTGGAGCAAGTCCAAACTTGACTAAGGGCTGATTTTTCCATTGCCAGATAGCTTTCATTCGAGGAATAAAATTGATGAAATAACTGTCAAAATTATTCCTCGAATAAAGTTATCAGATGATTGAAAAATCAGCCCTAAAACTTTGAAAAACGGACAGTGGCAGAGCAGATTCCATTACTACATTACTTAGGTTAAAATTAAACATAGCTTTTGTCTCCCATTGTTTGTTTTCTATGTCAAGTGCCTATGAGTTTTCTTATCACGTGTCCCGACTCCCGAGTTCATATGTGATTCATTCTCGATTGCTAATCCCTTATGATTCACTTAGGTACTGTTAAGTGGCTTTTTAATTCTATGAAATGATGTGTGATTACATGAAACCTTTCTATTAGGTAGGTAATCGTATTGTACTATAATAATACCATCCTATTATAGTTCTACTGCAGGGCAAAGGTCTATTCTCATGCGGAGAAAGGATGAGCGTTGATTACCACACCTGCTCATGACGGGTTGGCTACCTATTTCAGATTTACGTATACCTAAGTCCATTTTGAAGGATACCTATTGCTAATCCATTCCTTCGTATGTTCAAAAAAATTTGTCTAACAACGTAAATAACGCAATGAATATTGTTGAACTGTCTAAATGAAAGCCATTGCTGCTGTTGTTGTTGTTGGTGTGTTACGCAGTTACTATGTTTTTTTTTTTTGTACCTATTGTATAAATGTAAATTGTACTGTACAAACAAAATTATCAATGTACCTACGGTTTCTCTGAATCTTTGAAACATGGTTTTTCTGTTTATCTTCAATTTCCACACATCGTAGAAAATCCGTTTCACTCGGCAGGTGGATAAAGAACTATTTTTATAAGCGAAAATTTTGCTTATATCAGTATCTTCGAAATTAAATAATTAATCAATACCTTATCAATTGCACAATACAGCGTTTGTCCCATTAGATACTCCTTGGTTCTTGTAGACCTTTGATAACCTCGAAGATTGCAGTTGTTCAAGTAAATCAATACAAAACTTTACTCACCATATCGATATTTATGCTGAACAGTGTACTTAACTTTTCGATGAATCAAGTAAATTCTTCCTTGACACGAATTAAAACTTGTATGAACTGTACATGGTGCAACAAGGTCATCAATATTAGCGTTCAGAACTAATTTCGGTGGACAATCATGAATGCTAATGTTTTCTTTGAATCTGTTCGCCTATAGTTTTTAATAGTTGTCGTCATGAATTGCATGAGTCACATCCTGTTATCTTGTAGGTGGCAGTTCAAATACCGTTAATTAGTTTCGATATGCACTGACATGATACCTGCAACTAGACTGCACTCGATAACTTGCTTTCGAAATTGATTTCATCAATCGAGATAATATATTATGATCTCTAACGACAGATACCTAATTTTCCTTTTCTAGTTGAATTCTTTTTCATCACGACTAAATTCTAAATTGGTTTCAGAATGTAATTTATTCAAATTATCCCCAGAGAGAATTTCAGTGAAAGTTTAGTTGCAACTAAAAAATCTAAACGAATCTCGCTCTCTTTCATAATACGTTAGTATCTGCTTGCGGGTAAATGGCCTAGATGAGTCACCTCACCTAAACATGTTTGTTTACCTACTAAACACATCCTATCACCTCGTAAATTAAACATTAAATACTAAGTGTCACCGTACTTCCGGTATGGTATTGTTCATAACTCTTATCAGCTACGTACCGTTCGAGCACATTGCATTCTTTGATAGTGATGACATTCAATGTTATGTCCTTCCTTACTGCGAAGTGCTAACTAATGTCTCTCTTTGCCTTTTTATCAGTGTGAGAGAAGTGTGATTTGTAATTTTCTATTTTGGGTTTTCTTGATACTTAGCAGAATCGAAGTTTGATGAGATCATTTTGTAGAATGATATAAAATTTTACAATATCAACAGGACGTGCGTTCAAAGAAAATAATAGTCGATGAAATCTAATTTATCTGCAACAGCACCCAAATCTACCGTGTCAAACAAATCACTGGAAAATAACGCATTGGATCCAACGCGAAGAGCAGTCTTTTGTTTGGGGTATGGAACAATTTCTCCCAATCATCTTGTTTCGGACATTTTCGAGGTCACGTTCAGCTAACAGTACCTGAGCAGGGCATTGATTTTGCAGCTAAACTGGGTTGCGGTCGGGACTGGTATGGTCTGTTACGCAATTTGAGGCAGTCATACTTGAGTAGCCATGGTGTACCTACCTACTCAGCCAAATACCAAACTTATTAAGTATAATTTATAGACGCCAGGATGTAGGTATACTTATCTAAAATATAGGTCAGTAAGAAACAAGAAGTTATTTCAGAAACAAAATAAACAGAATTTGCTTCTGCCCGTGGGTTTCGCCCGCGTGAATTGTCCCACGTTTATCAATTTGTGTCGGGGATTGTCCCACGGGAGCGTGCTACCGGGACTAAAAGTAGCCTATGTCTTTGGCAAATTTTATCGAAATCTGTTAAAGGTATTGGTAAATGGGGATGAAGACAACAAAGACAAGAGAGACCTATATCAGTTAAAGCAAAGCTACTTGGATGATAAATTCTTACTTACAGAAATAAAGAGCTAAGCATCACAGAGACAGAAAGACTGAAATATTCCCAAAACAGTTATGAAATTGGAAGTATTTGTAACAACCTAACAACAAAGAAACGAGAAATGAATCGTGAGAAGATCAAAGACGTTTTAACGCTACAATTAAACGGTATTCTATGAAGATAAACCTTCGCTTTATCTGTAAGACCTTGTGAACCAATGAATCCTTGCAAACTCCGTTTGTAATTGCTAAGGCGTTCGCCCACTTTGATGAGATGTCTTTTAAGCGAGACGGCTTTACACGTCTCATCCATTTTATACTACATCATGCTATTCAATTAGTTAATTTCTTTGTTCAGATACGACGCAAATTTTCTGCTGTTATAGTCTAAAAAACGTTTCCCACAGCATTAACAGTAATTAGCTTCTAATTCTGCTAACGTTAAATTACCACATGTTTCTCAACAAGCGTTTGGATTTTGCATTTGGACTCAAAAATACAAGAATTATTTCTTCCTTATATTTTTGAGTCCAAATGCTGCTTGAGTTCAACATTTTCCGAACAGGTTTCGTTATAATAATACCTCCCAAGCCAAGATTTACGATAAGAAACGTAACATGCACTATAATAGAGATCGCTGTTTTCGTCCGAGTTATTCAAGTTGCTCTAAATACTGCGCTGGTAATAACAAACGGCCTGGAAACCTTAGTGTTGGGTGTGAGTTCAATGTCTCGTGATATCACAGCGATCTCGTTACGGGGCCTGCAGCTACGTCTCGCTTCATGCTTTGTACCATGGTGTGCTGTGATATGCTATGTGTTTAAGTGACAACTTGGTATATGATTGCTTGTGTATGGTCTCCGTTGTCCAGTTAGTGGAGCTATGCTTTGGAACGGTGAGCAGGTGGAGGACTGCGGCGCGAACTTGAATGTTGGATTAAGCCATTGCTGAGAGATTTTAAAATGACAAAACGAAAACATATGTGACGTTCAACAATATTAGGTCCTTACATATGAAATTGGCGTTTTGTATGGAAGGAACAAAAAGTCGAATATTTTTTAATATAATATATTTAATTAATCAAAGTATGAACCATTGTTTTCAATGCACTTTTGCCATCTTATAGGTAGTTCATTGATCCCTTTACTAAAAAAACCAGTCGGACGGGAATCAATAAAATCTTTGAAGGCGATTTGGACTGCCCCATCGGAGTTGAATTTTTTCCCTTGCAAAAAGTTATCCAAATTGCGAAAAAAATGGTAATCTGTTGGAGCAAGGTCCGGGGAGTACGGAGGATGTCTAAGACATTCCAATTCAAGCTCTTCTAATTTGGTAGCCGTCTGTTGCGCAGTGTGTGGTCTGGCGTTGTCGTGAAGCAGCAGTGGCGTGGAGCGATTGACCAGCCTTGGTTGTTTAGCCGCTAGCTTTTCCATCATGGTTTGTAATTGCTGACAATAGACATCAGCTGTAATAGTCTGGCCAGATTTGAGAAAACTGTAATGAACAATACCGGCACTAGTCCACCAAACGCTTACAAGTAACTTTTTTGGGGTTAATTTTCGCTTGGGGCAGGATTTGGCTGGCTGGCCAGGATCCAACCATTGCGCTGAGCGCTTCCGATTATCGTAAAGAATCCATTTTTCATCACAGGTAATGATTCGGTTTAAAATACCTTCATTGTTGTGCCGGTTCAGTAATGTAACGCAGCAGTCGACGCGCGTTTGCCGGTTTGCTTCAGTCAATTCGTGAGGTACCCACCTTTCAAGCTTTTTAATCTTCCCAATTTGCTTCAAGTGAATTAAAACAGTTTTATCACTAACATCGAAGCCTGCAGCTAACTCGGACGTGGTTTGCGATGGGTCCGCTTCCACAATAGCCTTCAATTCTCCATTATCAACTTGGGTCTCAGGCCGTCCACGGGGCTTGTTCTGCAGGTCGAAATTTCCAGAACGAAAACGTTGGAACCAAAAACGAACTGTGTTTTCTTTTGCAACATGACCGCCATACACATCATTCACCCTTCGAGTCGTTTCCGCAGCACTAGTGCCACGGCGGAACTCGTACTCGTAAATAATGCGATATTTTAAATTTTCCATTTTGTAAAATGAGTGACGCAAACAGAAAAAACAGAAGAAAAAAAACAAATGAATGACGGTCATCGAAGCACAAATACATGAGTAAATAGCTGTACAAATTTGAATTTGGAATTCCTTACCAAAGAGGAGAAATTCGTGATTAAAGTGGCCAGTACGAAAAACGCCAATTTCATATGTAAGGACCTAATATTTTAGTAGTGCTTGTAAGACATATCTAAAGAATCTTTAATCGCTTAATGCAGGTGACTATAAAATCAAACTTCACAATTCAGTAGGTAAATCTTTTTAAAACAATGGCATTCCAATGATCCAATTTTTCAACATAAAAATATTCTTCATATGCAACGAGAAGGTGTAAGTCGCGCAGATTCCACTAGCAAAGATATAGTTTTCAGTCCGTTATCTTTTTTCGGTGGTTGATCTAATAGTTCAACGAACAGACCGTTCGCTGTTGCAATATCTAGAGTCATTTTGAAACTGTCGAGCGTGTTATTGTGAAGATATTTGCTCTAATACGATTTGTTTCATTTTATGCAACGAATCAGTTTTGCACGATTTGAAAGTTTAGTTTAAAAACTCATTCAGTTGTGAAATGAACTGAAATGTTTAGGTTTTCAATCGGCCTATTGGATTCTTTTCTCTTTAAGTATAACAGTTCTTTACCTATAGCTGTAGGACCAAATATTATTTTATAAAATGTTGTCCTTAAAATTTCCTATGTCATTGCCCTTTTAAGTAGGTACATACATGGACCTACATTTAAATCCAGTGAATGCCTTTGGCCAGGCAACTCTTGCACAAGATGCATGCATGGCGCAGAGTGTGCATTCATACGCACGCCCTGTGAAGTATATTGTGCCTGTATAATATATAACAAGTCTGTATGACTCAAAGCAAAAGCGAATAATCTCATAATACTATTATATACTATTATATTATAGGTAGTAGGTACCGTTGCAAAATAAACGAATTAAATACCTACTTGAGATTAAACTTTGAGCAATGCAACTAATTGTTGATTTACTTATTTGTAAACTTATTTACAACGACAAGCAAAACGATAGATTTCGCACGTACCACCAAGTACACTAAGTAGGTTAACTACTTTTAGAAGTTGGAAGTTAACATTATGAAAAAAATATATTATCCCAGTTACTTTCATCTGAATCGCTGACAGAAAAGTTTTTCTTATTCCATTCATGTTTCCATAATTACTTAGTTATGGAAATAACGAATTAATATTTATCATTTGCTACGGATTACACAATTTCCTGTAGCTTACACCGGTATATTTTACTCGAGGTTACGTCGACGATGCTGGTTCGAGTCAGTGGTTTGCGTAAATGCCTCCATTCATTCACGATCTTGGTTCACGCTGCGATGCGTTTTCATTAAAAAAAAATACGGCTTCAGGCGCAGGGACCGGACAACCCCGCTTAAGAGTTAAGCCTTTGGACAGGGTAACCCGTACAAGGGGTAACCCATATCGCAGTGTTACCTTTTGTTCGAGTTACATCCTCGAAACCCAGCGAAATGGTTAACACTTTTATTAAGGTAACCACGTGAAGGGGTTAACCCCTTCAATGACTTAAGCCTTTGAAGAGGTTACCTTCTCGAAAAGCTTTTTTTCGTGTTACCCTGGAGTTTACCTAATAAACTTGAGCTGCATGTAGGTGGGGGGATACTTGCACCCGTGCGGCGCCTTACAAGTCGCTCGGCAAGTCGGTACACGCAAGATTGGCGGACCGCCGGGCGCGGTACGATGTCACGTGCGGTCGTGGTTATGCAATTTTCAAACTAATATAGATTGTAAACAGTGCATATTACAATGTCTTGAGTTGGAATGGCTTACCCTGTTACAGTGTTACAGGGAGTTGAAAGGGTAACCCGTTCGTAACGGGTTAACTACACCCGTTCGAAGGTGTAACATTATATCATAGGGTTTTTTTTCGAAGCGCTTAAAAAAACCCCTTCAAAAACCCTTTCAACGAGTATCCGGCCGGTCCCTGTTCAGGCGCTTGCGCGTATCGATTGTTAACTTGGCAATGATGTTGATTTGGAGCAAACACATTATTTTTGTAATCCCTATCTTCGAAATTGAATGTCATAATATGAAGATTATCATAGACATCTACGATACCGTAAAGTTATTTTGTTTGGGCTTACTATCTCAAATCTCATTAGTCGCATTGATACTAAACTGTTAAGTAACAGCGATGTTCTCTTCGCTATCAATTTTGTCATTTTACAATGAATATTTATGATTTAAGAGGTACCTATGTGTATTAATAATAATCACTCTACATTTAGAATCTTTTAGTTCCATCCAACTAATAAAAAAGTTCGTGACCCAAATGTGTACCTACTCGAATCAAATTCGAATTCAAAGGAGAGTTATAAGAAATTACACAAATGCCTTGGGATTGGACTTGAATAGGTGATGGCAACGTGCATGATTGTATAACTCTCCAGGGATAAACATGCAGGACAAAGGCTATTGTGTAACCTCAGGTGGACATAATAAGAGCTGTCGTAGATGTTTTTAATCATGTAACAGAAGTGACAAGTCGAGTGGTCACAGGAATTTATGAAACAGTAACAGACTATGAGTGTTTATCAAAACCACACCTACCGGAACGAAAATGATTAAGTGTACGTGTAATTTATCGTCACTGTTTATTCTATTGATATGAAACTGATTAGAAGTCACTATAGAAACAACAAAAATGGCACATGCACTAACTTCGGAAGCAAAAACTATTAATTCCAAGTGTACTTAAATACCCACGGTACCCACCCAACCGTATTTAGAAGACTTCCTAAAACTTTGGAGTGATCACGCCAAAACAAAGCATTGTTCCCAATCAACCTATATTGACGAAAATTCTCTTTCTGACGCAGTCGTGTAAAAAACTATGCCCGACAAGGTACTGCGTGTTTTAGTGTCGCTTAACATTTGGCACGGGAGATACCATCGTCCCGCTCTGTTTACGATTGTGAAAAGCGTGACAAATGGGCTCGCTTTACACTGATCTGTGGAAAATGCTCGTGACTGGTAAAAGCCACTATTATGGTGACATTTCCTTTAGATTCTTATCTTTTTTTCTGCAAGTTCTATCGTCAGCCTAATGTCAAAGATCTAGGAAAATAGAACAACGGTGTTTTTATTGATGTAGTTGAAATAAGACTATTGGAGTTGTTTGTTGTAATGAAATAAGCAGCACCACTTAGAATTGAAAAGAACAGTTAGTTACCTAATCGACCATTTTATAAAACTTCTGCCTGAGTAAATCGCGTTGAAGTGCTTGTTAGGTGAACAACCTAGTAATATTTCCAGTGCAGCACGATTATTTACCAAGTCAGGATCGTGATGTCGTGATCCATTAAACAAGAGCCTTCTATAATACTCACCTGAGTGGAGTTTGCGTCACTCTATTTGTAATTTTATACACAAGTTAGTACCTAATCAATTAGAGAAAATATAATTATTATTTCAGCCCAAATGTACATATGGGCATTTGCCAAAATATACGTAATTGAACTTTCTTCATCTGTAAATCGCTCTGGAAATAGCTGAAATTAAAATTTTGCTAGTAAGCACAGAATCATGATAACTAGAGACCGGATAATATGCATTTGCATATTTTCATATGCATTTGCATATTTAAGCCATTTTCAGCGCTAATAGCATATTTTTCCTAAGATCTAGTGATGATGCATATTATCGCTATAATTTACAATGCCTCCCGAAAAAAAAAGTGTCTTCGTGGATAAGTGATTTTCCTGAAACATTTACTTACGACGGAACAGTTTTGTATTGTCGAGTTTGCGAGAAAAATATTTCGTGCACTAAAAAGTTTCAAATAGACCAACATGTCAAGACAAGTGTTCACGTCGCAGGATTGCAGAAAAAAGGTCCACGACAACAGCTTATAACCGCATCTACTTCTAGCTCTAAATGTAAACAAGGTCCACGACAACAGCTTATAACCGCATCTACTTCTAGCTCTAAATGTAAACAAAACAACCAGTTTAGCATGGATTTATGTGAAGCATTGCTTTCAAGTAATATTCCTCTCCATAAACTAAAAAATATATCAATGGATAGTTTACTATAAAGCTACCATTTACTGGGTACGTCTTTCATTGACTTGAATGTGCTCTGGCGGCTGAGAGTATGTCATGCTCACTCAAATGTCTCGCTGATGGTGGCGCATGTGTTGGATCATTTAGCTCCCTTCAAAATGGTTGAGCTGAATGGTGCTGATGCATGCGTCATGTTCGTGAACGGGCGCCGTCAGTAGGGACTGGTCATCTCTTTGCTGCCATGGCTTATTTTAATTTATTATTTGAATGGTTGCTTTTTCTCATCTTTTCATTATGGACGCTTTTAACGTTCTGCATCGTTCTCACATGTATAATTTTTAACATGAATGATGTAACCAAGACTTTGTAACTACATTATTTTGATTTAAAAGAGTGTCCATGGAGTTTCTTGCCCGTTCTTCTCCATAGGTACCTACGCTTTGGAATGGGCAACTAGCTTCACTTTTTCTGACTGACTGACTTCTTGACAATTCAAAAGTGCCTGTAAATGGTTTAATTGAAATAAATGCTTTGAGTTTGAGTTTGACTAAATGTATGCTGATTTTGTAATAAAAAATCTAAAACTTAATAGTTTTTTATTTTATTTAAAAACAATAAATTATTAAAACAAGTCTTTACTAACAATAAACTTAAATGTAAACAAATAATATTTACAAAACAAAAAAAAAAAAATTAGTCATTTAATGTTGCATATTCTGTCAGTTTTCGTGCATATTTCAAGCATTTTTCATGCATATTTGCATGCATATTTCAAGCTTTTTATGTTGCATATAATCCGGTCTTTAATGATAACAAACATGGGATGTGGTTTTGAGAGGTACCTACCTATATGTTTTATTGTTTTCCATATGTGGCGGGGGTCATTGAATGGCTTATGACGACAACCCATCATAATATCATGCTCATATGCCTTTTTTAATGCTTATATGCCTGGCTTCGTAATTAACTCATCAATCTACTTGCCAAAAGTGGTTTTTCTCTCAGCATTACTTTCAGTATGAGATATGATATCAATTCCACCCAAAATATTGTGTAATGAGGCAAAAAATCAACTACAATCCTTACTAGACTAGATTTGTCAAATTATAAATCAAACGTGTTTAAATATCAGTAAACATGTCTTGGTTTTTGAGGCCAGTCGTCCGGTGTTGGTCACATGCCGTTGTCTAGATTTATATTTTCCCAATTGCCCGTCCTGTCTGACAAAAATGAAAACAGGCCACGGTTTAGAATCGGCTTCCTGGAAATTGTAACACAGTTCATTGTTTCAAAGTGATAATACTTACGAAATGATTTGCACAGCATTGCAGACATTGTTATTACAATTTGGCAGGTCTGTGGCGAACAATGAACTTTTAACCATAGAGGTCATCATAACTGTATTGATGAAACTATTTTAACGCTAGGTAACTAATTGTTTCTACCGTCGATTTTGAATATTGTGGGGCCCTGAGACCTTACCAGGAGGAGTCCAACCACACCCCGGACACTCCATACAACGCTCGCAAAATAATTACCTACTACTACTACATTAAAAAATGACGTTTGTATACGTATGAATGTGTGCGTGAGGTACTTGTGTTTGCGAGCGCTCTTGTTAAAGAGCCGGCGACGAATACGCCGAAGTGCGGGGTGAGGTGCGGTAACTGATGTTAGTGCGGGGAAGGGAGTGTCCTTTTTGTACGTAGTACTTTAAGTATTCTGTGGTCCAACCCCTGGAGTTAGTTTATTTCGGTGATAGAATCCGTTACAGCCTGCGTAAGTGTAAGTGCTTAAATAATGCGTGACACGTTAAATCACTGGTGATCAGAGACCATTTCCCTTTCGGGAATGGCAGTTTTGCGGTTATAGTTAGGTACATATAGTTCTCATCACTATTTATTTGTGGCTTCCAAAATTACTATGATTTATCTAGTGTCGGTTCAGTTCGCATCTAGGACAGCTCGTTCTACATATAATTCATTGTTTTGTAGTTTCCTGCAGTCGGTTCTAAATATTATGATCGCACGTAGTCTGATTATCATCAGCTTTTAAACAAAAGCCAACTCGCCACAGCATCCTTCCACACACTCCAACTGTAAAGCCTTTTTAACCGACTTTAAAAAAGGAGGTTCTGTATTCGACCCGTATGTTTGTATGTCCGCGATTATCTCAAAAACTACTGAACCGATTTTGATAATTCTTTCATTAGTGTGATCCACATACTTTCAGGAAGGTTTTAGTATATAATATATTAGGAAATTATTCTTATGTTCGAAGTTATATGCATAAATGTACTGCATCTCCGGCATTTCTATGTGAATTTTGATGATTCTTCGACTCGTGTCTTCAATTCTTCAATGCACTAGTGTTAATTGAATTTGTGTGGGGTAGGGACAACTAAACGGTGAAAAACTTTTTACAAAAAAAAACAACCGACTTAAAAAAAAACAGTACAAAGTGAAAAATAACTTTAATTTCGGAAGTCGGTGTCAAAAAACGAAAATGCGAAACCAAAGACACCGACTTCCGAAATTAAAGTAATTTTTCACTTTGTAGTTTTTTTTTTTTGAAGTCGGTTGTTTTTTTTTTTCACTTTGTAGTGTTTTTTTTAAGTCGGTTGTTTTTTTTTGTAAAAAAGTTTTTTACTGTCACACAATATTGGCATCATCCAACATCTATTTAAATATTCTCTACCTTCCAATTATTTGTAAAACCGTGCATATATGCTGTAGCCTCCAAGAAACTAATTTACCTATGTTTGTTTTGATTAAGCACTTACCTATTTATACGTACGTAGCTGGTTTTGAACCAGCCAGCGTGACCGATCCATGGGAATCCAGACAGCCGTAAATAGCAGTTGTATAAATTACTTGGCGGATAACGAGCACGATCCATGGCTTGGCATGGTGCACGGTGAAATCGGCGGAAGCACGGACCGCTAGTCCAGGCACTTTGTTAGAGAATTTCTCCTTTAATCAGCGACAAGCCCTTGTACTTAATTAGTGCCCAAGAAGTTTTAATCAATGTTGTTATCGTTGAAGGATGTACAAAATTGATTGAATACTTGGTTAAGTACCTAGTTGTATCGAATTGTTTAGCTGTCGCCTCATTGCTTTGAAATCGTTTTTCAATATCGGTAGGTACATAGCTTTTCTTCTGAGGTTTGGAGGTCCTCAACGCATATAATAAAGTTAAGAACACACACAGAGAGAGTTTAGTTAATTTATACCTACACAGTTATGTAATAATAATCTTTATCTTTTTAAGGTATTAGTAGAACTGATTCACTCGTTGCAATCGCACATTTTCGCATATTTTTTCCCCAACTTATTTTTTTTGTGTTTGTGTTCTTTCTCTGCATCATGTTTACCGCAAATAAACGCATTTTCTTTCTTTTTTCCTTTTGTTCGCGGCTCATTAAATAGAGCTTCCGATTTAAGGGCATCATGCTTTTATTTTGCACTTAAAATACAATTTTGGTTAAACAGTCCCCTCCACCTAGCTCAAATACTCATTTGTGATTCCACGCGACGGCTACGCAGGAAGTCGCTGCCGTAAGGCTTGGAATTCGCCTTCAACGTACAATAGTAGCTATGCATGTACGTAAAATATTGCACTCAAAGTCTTATCTATGTGCATATCAACACTCACCATTTCTAAATGTTTTATTAGCAGTAACTGTAGAGCTCTATGTACATCTAAATGTTAATAAATTCTGACCTATTGGGTCGTCGGCGGTAGGTAAGTCAAATGTCAGATTATAAGCGAAAGATTATACGAATATGAGATGACATTAGGTATATTATAAATGATGTATAGGATACTTAGAGGATACCTAAGATGATAACGTAAAAAAAAGAGGATTAAAAAAAAATTGTATGACATTAAAGCTTAGAACTTTCGCCGCTCATAATGTGAACACAAAAACAGTAATTTCCAACGTATAGAACTAATAGTTAAATTATAATAAGTAGATCTAATTATACTAGACATCGATCAATCATTGTCTTTCAATGATACGTTCTAGTCGACTCATGTTGTATCATTATCTAATAGAAATGCTTACGTAACGCCTTCTCGCATTACTTATTTGACTTTGACCTGCGTAGCCACTATTGAATTGTGAACTTGAACTTGATTGAGAAACATGTATCTCTTTCCCTATTCATAAATCGATTTACGTCGTTTCATTTTCTGAATCAGACTTTTGAATATTTATTTTTATTTATTTATTTATTAAAACTTTATGCACAAGTAAAAAAAAAAATAATACTGTACAAAGGCGGACTTAATGCCTGAGGCATTTTCTACCAGTCCACCTTAGGGTGATGCAGAGACAAAACATGGCAGGTGCAACATACAGGAGAACTAGCTAGGAAATGAATATAAAATACAATATATACACAGATACATAAATACATACATATAAACCAAATTAACTCTCAGGGGAAAAATGATTGGTAGAGGAGAAAACGAATCCAGCAAATCAGCGCTGGGATGTTACGGCCAACTTCTGCCGAATATGTTCACGTGCCTTCACTTTAAAAGATAACCGACTGGTTGCCGTCCTGATGTTCAGAGGGAGCGCATTCCATAGAAAGACCGCCTGGACAAAGAAAGAAGAATGAATGAAACCAGAACGGTGAGAAGGACATCGTAGAAGGCGATTGTTGGTTGAACGAAGATTTTTAGTATGGGCAGAGCATAAATATTGAATTTGAGAAGTCATGTAAGAAGGGGCAGTGGGATTGTCAAGAATAGAGAACAACGTAGTCAGCGCCCTCAACTCTCTGCGCTGGCGAATGGGTAACCATTTTAAAAGCCGCCGATGCTCGGAAACATGGTCATACTTACGAAGATTGAAAACGAATCGAATGCAGTTATTGAGAAGACGGTCAAGTTTATTGAGGAGATCTGCATTCAGGTCATAGTAACACACATCACCATAGTCAATTATTGGAAATATTAGGGACTGTACAAGCATTGCCTTTATGTGTGAAGGGAGAAGGTTTTTCAATCGATAGAGCGACCGCAACGTTCCGGTGACTTTCTGACTAACAGTCGTGACCTGCTTTCGCCAGTCAAGACAAGTGTCGACATGCAGACCAAGATTCTTCACATCAGAGCTAAACGGGATGACTGCCATGAGTTGTCGAAGATCACAGGTGGCACATTTAAGCCATTCAGCTTCCTCATGCTGTAGGGGCTGCCTACTAAGATAGCCTGACACTTGGTGGGGTTAACCGCCACCCCGAATAGATTAGACCAGTCTTTAACGACATCTAAATCCCGGTTTAGCTCATCAATTGCATCTGATATGTTGTCAACACCTGCCTGGCAATAAAGCTGCAAGATGATACGCAGTCCGAAGCTCGGTGGTAATGAGGTTAATAAAAATGGAGAATATAAAAGAGGAGATAATATACCGCCTTGAGGAACGCCAGCTGCAAGATCACACCAATTCGACGAAGAGTCTCCAGCATAAACAGACTGCTGACGTCCCCGAAGATAAGAAGAAAACCATTCCAGAACCTCCGGAGAGACCATAAGATACTAGAATATTCTCTATAAATTCTGTAATACATCCAGACGATGATATAATATTACACTTTAGCCTTGGTAACACGAACGGGTGTTCTCGCCTTTCAAAAGCGCAGACAAAATGGACGTAGGTAGGTTCACTACCAAAATCACAACCCACAAAGGCTGATATCATTTGTCAATGCCAGTCTTGCGCAATATTTAAAATCAAAATAAGTGAAAAATATAGGTAGGCCATAAAAAAAATATTTAAAAAACCCATCATCCATGCAGCTTTCTCATTTTGGACTTCGACTCTCGATACCGCTGACATCCTTGTGCTGATAGTTGTATTTGTATACCTGTATTTATACAAAAATCAAACAACCAGCTGACTGTTCCGACTGGATAATTGTACCCTAGAGAGTATATACTAAGCATATTTACTCTTTAGTGGGTCTTGAAATCCTGCATCCATTGTAGAACCCAACAAAAACGTGGCCGCAAATAAAAGAAACACCAAAACTGTAATACTTGCCATGTTTTGTTGCTGACTCACAGTTCAAACCGGTGTCCTTGTCTCGTCCTTTAGTTTCTTTACCGGTATTTGATCTTATGTGGGGGTTTTTTTATCTCTCGTAGTCAGATAGTTAGCCGGCCGTAACGATTTAACGGACGTCTGGCGACCTGCCTTAAAATATTCCGGGTGACGTGTACAGAATTATAAAAAAGCCTTTTGGGTATTGTATCGGTTTGTCGTGCTCACGCGACGCAGTACTTTAGTAAATTTCTTTAAAGTTCGGGTTGAAAAGTGGCACGCGTGCTACATACGGTACCTAGCCTACTGTTTTATTTTTTATCTTAATCAGCCTTATTGGTGCGTTGTCTCAAAAGGTTACTGAAACATTTCATAGCTAAGACACAGTCCCACCTTTTATGTTTTATATGTTCTGAAATGGACACTTAGCTTCAGCCAGTCTATTGCAAAACACCTAGACAAACGCATACGTGTTACGACGCTAGACTATTCACAGATAGTTTAGCATAAATATCTGCTCATACATCTGACAACAAAAAACTTTCTACTTACTGCCTCATTGAACGGTAAATAAGTCGAGCGGTAGAGCTCACTGGATTTCGCAGACATGCACTTTTGTAAACCGACGTTTTTTGTGTCAATAATAGCCATGCTATTGTCGGGCGTTCCCCTAATCGGAATTACATCAAGCACATTCCAATTTAGCAACGGTTAGGTAACAGTTGGGCATTCGATCGTGACTGTATGAATGGGGTGCTATGAAAAGGCAGGAAGCCATAGCGACGAAGTGCAAGGGCGCATCGTGCGTGCGCGTACGACGATATGCACGCGCAGAGTATGATGTCATGTGACCGCTTTGGTGTCGATGACCATTGTTCGATAGATTTATGTAAATATATGTATTCTTGTATAGGTACCCAAATTTTTCCAACTGCAGGCTAGTGATAAGGTTTTATCTTTAAGTACATTACTTAAATAAATTTAACTGTCAATACATGAACCATTCATTTTAAAATAACAGGGTCCTATTAGTGTCAATTTACGTCTCTGGTGGAAAACACGATTTTATAGAAGTCTGCATTTCTTTATAGTCATGACTAATTCATAGCGTAGGTTTAGTACTGACACTGAAGAATCGAGTTAAGCCCGTATGTGTCGTTGCCTACCTAAGTAACTACCTTATAGGTACGTTTTTGCACATAAATGATAGCGCATGACACTTTTACTAAAACTCTATTTATCATCATCGCCCACGCATCGCTGGCTGCCATCCGTTTGCCGATGATAACAGACTTTTTCTCTCTAGACGATATTTGTTTACACAGGATGCTTTGAAAAAAGGGACACAAAAATTTTGTTCTTTCAACAGTACAGTCACGCTCAGGTGGATTTACCATGGCCCTTAGTTCAAACGTTTTCGTAAAGAACAATAAATAATATTGCTAAACGCGTTTTATACATCCGTCTATTCTTCTTGGCTCACCCCTTGAGCGCTCGGCCAACTCTCTAATCGATGCCTTGTGAAATACACAACAATACAATACGATCATTACATTTGCACATATCTGCACACCTGCCTTTCACTTACTAAATGCCGTTTCAATGACATCTATCAATATTGATACGCAGGGTGCAGTTTAAAAGTATGTCTAGGTGTTTAAGCAACTTTATTTTAACTTGACAACTTTCGTCCACTGATAAATTTTGTAGAATTAATCCGTAGTTAGTCTATTGTTAAGCTAATGTTATATGCATAAGATATTGGTGTAGGTATTTATTAAACATGTAAATAAATAGTAATTCGCCCAAAAATCATACTTAGGTACCTATCTATGTTATTAATATAATTATAAAGCTGAAGAGTTTCCTTTTTTTTTGTTTGAACACTCTCTGGAACTATAAGAATAAGAATAAATTTATTTAGCTAAGTTTACATTCGAGTGGATTGAATTCCTAGACCTCACACTAGGATTACCTGTGTTGTGAAATCCAAGCTCCTTCGTTCGTTAACAATTCTATGTAATAGGTAGGTACATTGTTAAAACTTAAAATAGGTAACTACCGGTTGAATTTGAAACATTATTTTTGGATTTGATAGCCCAATTCTTGAGGAAGGTTATAGGGTTTAGGATAACATCGCGCTATGACGGGTGAAACCGAGGGGCTCACAGCTAGTTTATTGTATAATCTTCAAATGAGTCTTCTACTTCTAAGTTCATTCCTTGTATTCATTGATTGCTTAGCATTTCAATTTTACAAGGAACCTTTTGCACATAATTTTATGTTGGTAGTAGGTATATAAAATGATACATCTCATAAAACAATTTTCACGCTCTTTTCAATTACTAGGTGACCGTAATTCTTATAGGCGATCAGCCGCGAATATATAATAACATTTTTACTGTTCTAACCAGAATGAAATTGATTCTGGATGGTCATGTGTAGTTTAATAACTTCATAACTATTAAACTTTATTATAAAGTGTGAGCTGTTCTCGTACTACAAATCTATCTTTGCAGCACTACAATAGCTTAGTATATCCAGTATGATTATTTAAAAAAGTTAACGTTGCACTGTTTTGCTTCTGTCCCAGAATAATTAATTGCATCCAAAATATAAAATACCAATACTTATAGAAATTCAGAGTAGTAACATAATTTTCTCTTAATTTCAGGGTGAACATCAAAAGGGTATAACTTTCACGAGTACAGAAGAGCCGGATAGACCTTCTAAGCCTATACCAGATATCCGTTTAGTGGACGGACCATCCATCTTAGTGGGAAGAGTGCAGCTGTTACACCGAGGACAATGGAGATCAGTTTGCACCAACTCCAGAAAGTAAGTATAATATACTCGTACATGTAACTGTTTTATTAGTTTTATTACTTACTATTCAAATTAGCTCATAAATAACATTTTTTTTCTTCGCTTTCAGTTGGACCGTCAACGACATGGAGACGGCCTGCAGGCAATTAGGCTTCATGGGAGGATCGTTCTACAACTGGATCGATCGTCAGCCCGGCAGAAGAGCAAGACTATTATTCGAAGAGCCCAAATGCAAAGGAACGGAATACGACCTATTCCAATGTGACTGGAACTCTAGAGAACTCGGCTCAGGCGTCTGTGACTACCACCCAGACCTCGCCATTCAATGCTCACCCCACCATGACGTCAATGACCTCGCAAACTCTAGAAGGCATTGGAGAGGACTACGCTTTGAAAACGCAGTCTTCGAACGAATCCTCACCGCTGCAAATACTCTCTACGTTCCTACATCGATGTCTAAACTTATACACGTTACTATAAAAAATGCAGGTCTAGGTAGAGACAACAATGCAACAAGTGCCTTAGATGTTATAGGAGTCCCACCCGTCTTAGAAGACATAGAAATATCAAACTCTGCCTTTAACGCGATAAATGTGACGTCGCCTAACGCTCCCGTAGTCATAAACAATTGCACGATACAAAACAATAGAGGATATGGTGTCTATGTGAACTCTACGTATGGCATGACCAAAATTGAGAATTGCTTGATACACGACAATGGCGGCGACGGGGTTAAATACGTGGTGCACGAAATGAACATCGACGAAAGGCTAGACAGAAGCGAAATATTTGATTTATGCACATTAGCATCCACACCGAGCCAGACATTTCCTATTCAAATGTCAATTGAACAATCAAGATACTCTAATATGGAAAGAGACTGCCATCAGAAGTTTTATACTAGATCGGACCATGTTTTAACTCTAGGTTTCATTAAACTTTTAACGAATCAAAACAATACGGGTGAATTATTTATATACGACGGATTAACGACAGAAGACAGACTTTTATTGGCATTCAGCATTAGAAATCACACGCGACCACAAAGTGTTACGTCAACGAGGAACCGCATGTACGTGAGATTCCGAGCCAACACCAGGACAGATATTACTGGCTTTTTGAGGTTGACATCAGGCATTAGCAAAACGTATGATTTAAATGTAACTGACACGATTATATCCGATAACAATGGCAGAGGCGTGGTAATCGAAAACTTAAGATCACAAGTTCACATTCATCGTACTTCTATATCTAATAATAATCATGTTGCTGGTCTTCAAGTCACGCGTGGAGCGGGAGATGTGAATGTAACTGAAAGTAGAATATCCTTCAATCAGGGTGACGGAATCAACATTACCGTAACTGGAGGAAACCGAAACATATCAAGAAGTATATTAAGTTCTAATCAAGGATACGGTATAGCTGTATGGATAAATAATACTCAAGAAACCGAATATATTCCAGTAAATCAAACCACTGCAGTAGAATATTCAGAAATATTCAAAAATCTGGATGTTGGAATACTACACGGAAACTTTTGTGGCGACAGCTGGGTTAATATTACTGGAAACTGGTTTAATACAAGCGCTGAAAGTACCGTAGAAATATCTACTTGTTGGAGATTAACTAATCCGGCCAGATTGCTCAATTTACAAGTAGGTCACAATAGATTTTACGAAAACCAAAGAGTACCTCTTAAAATCCAACCAGCCCTCAATATAAATGGAAGGATTGAATATAATTATTTTGAACACGGTAACTATGGTGCAATTGTTATAATGAATCGAATAGAAGGGAAATATCTAGAAGAATTCGAAATCTTACCAGCTCGATTCCATATACAACATAATTACTTCTTTGGAAATAGGGGACCCTTCGTTGTAAATCTTGGACTATCACCTTATAGCGATCTGCAGTACATTCTATTTTCTAGAAACTTTCTTCGAGACAATAAAGTAAGAGAACCCTATGAACCTCTAGAAGGTATATCATCTAGACTGACTCCAAGAAGTAGAGTTGCAGCTACGATTGTATTAGCGTCGAGTAACATCGACGTCTATAGAAACATTATAAATAATCCAGAAGCTCAATATGAAATCGGCTCACACGTCGAAGACCAAAGTAAGATATTGAATTGTACCTACAACTGGCTTGGCTTTGGAGAAGAGGAAAAGGTTTACAACCGATTGTTCCACAGAAAAGACAGGTACAACTTGGCTAAAATACTTTACATGCCATATTTATTGCATAGCAGTAATCCCGGAGCAACACAAATTAATTATAATTCACTTTATGTGCCACAGTTTAATGTACCCGGTACCTTCGTAGTTGGTGGCGAAGTTGAAGGAATTGAAATTCTTCGGCAAGGAGAGTACGATGTTGATAAAGATATTAATATTCGTCCTGGAGGAAAATTAGTTTTACAATCGGGCGTCACGTTAAAATTTCCTCCAGCTATAGGAATAATGGTTGCCGGAAAACTAGACGCGAGAGGTAAACGACCCAACGACATTACATTTACCTTGAAAGAAGAAGTAGTTATGACTAACGAAAGTGTTTATGAAACAGATTTTGAACCTACAACACCCGGATATACTGAGCCTATTGTGCCTATAAGACTTCTAGGTGGGAGAACACAACATGAGGGTAGATTGCAAGTGAGGATCGATGACAGATGGGGTACAGTGTGTAACTACAGGTGGAACATTATCAACGCGGCGTTAGTTTGCAATCAACTTGGCCTTGCCTTGAATCCAGAGGATTGGTTCTTAGAACCCAACGAAATACCATCTGCAGGTATGACTGAAGATATAATTTTATCCAACGTTGAATGCTCGGAATTCGACAACGATATTACAAAATGTAAAGCAGAAACTAAAGATCACTTTGAGAATTCTTGTACTCACGAAAATGACGTTGGTATAAGATGTTACGAAACAAGTTGGGCTGGAGTCAGATTCAGTGTTATTTCTGAAAGAGCTGATTTACAATACGTCACTATAGAGAAAGCTGGACTACTGGATTATTCCTCAAATATTTTCAAACCAGCTCTTCAGATAGATTTTGCTCGACATAGCTTGGAAAGTATTAAAGTTTCTAACAATTACCATGATGGTTTGGGAATACTATATTCTGATTTGTATGGAGCCGATGCGGTTAATACCGTTCGTAACTCAGAATTCAGTAATAATAGAGGAAGCGGTATTAGTTTCAAACAACTTGGTCTAAAAGTATATGGATCCATCATAGAAAATAACAACTTAGCTGGCATCTCACACAACCCGCACATAACTGGACCGCAGCAAAGAGAAATAGCTGGTTGGTTTAATTTAGATCCTGGATTCAACATGGACGAATCTAATTATCATCCAATCATGATTCCTGAATATGAAACTGACATAAGTTTAGTAAATGGCGAAACCAGACACATAGTTTTCATAAAGCGCAACGGAGAAAGTATATCAAAAACATACAATATCAAATGCAATCCAGGATACGTTCTTGGGCTTCAACTTCTTAATCCTATACATAATTTTTCAACGGAAAACATTTGTATATACGACTCGCAAAATATTAACGAAGCGAGTGTAAAGTGGTGTCTCAATCGTGATCTTTCGACATTTCCCACGACAAGTAACAGTTTTGGCGTTGTGATAACATATGAAAGTGGAACGAATGCCTTAGGAGGAGTGGTGCTAGTCGTAAGCACGATCATAGCTCCGGTGCAAAACCTAAGAAACAGAATAGTAAGAGGGCCGGTACCAACTCTACAAGTAGTCAATTCAAAGATAAAAGGAAACACAAAAGGAATCAAAGCGTTATACTACAATCGCTATTTGAATGAGTTAGGGGACCACTTTTTACGGAAAGCTAACGAAAGTATTAAAATATTTAGCTGTGAAATAGCGCACAACAAAGAAGAAGCTATCTACGTCAACACTCCGTTCTGGGATATACACGAGAGTAACATAACGGAGATAACCATAATGGTCAACAGCAGTTTGATCACAGATAACGGTAAAGGAATATTTCACTTCGCTAGAGATTTGAGAAGCTCGAACAATCTGTATCACTACATTCTTCAGGACAATACAATAGAGAGGAACAAACAAGGTGGTTTCGACGTTGGTTTACCGTACGTTTGGCAATACAATGAAAATTTTACTCATTCTGTCTACATGCACAATAACACTTGGCGTAACAATCAAAACTTTGCGTTAGTCGTAGACGGCCATTTCGCTGAAGTCAACATAACAAAGAATATCTTCACTGATAACAGTTGTAAAACTGGGTTAATATCCATACAAGGCATGGAAAAGAAAATGATGATTGATGGTAACTTTATTGAAAGGAATAATGGGCAGTTTATGGTGAAATTCCATATGGATAGTCAAAGTGAAATTATGGGTTTAGTTTATGCGCTTTTCATATACAACCAAGTGAAGAATAACAGGCACGTGCTATCACAAGTTAGCCGAGGTGCTTTAATCAGAAATGTTGAACCGACATACGTTATAGGTTTTAAAGGAATACAGAAAGTAAAAGTAAGTAGGAATTTGTTCGGGAACAATGTGTTGGAGTATACATTGTTAGCTGGAATTAGAACAGCAAAGATCAATAATCTGTTAGACGTTACGGAAAACTGGTGGGGAAGCTCCGTAGAAAAAGATATTCGGGACCAGATATTTGATTTTGATGATTGGAATAACCACGCTATTGCTCTGTATCTTCCTTACTTACTAGAAGATAGTTTAGATTCTAGTGTATCTGCTTCATTCAGCCCAGAGATTATTGTGGATACAAACGAGTTAGGAGGCCGTTTACTGTCAAACTTCACTATTGAATCCAGAATGGCTCCGTACATAGTGAAATCCGATATAACTGTTATGCCAGATGCTATTTTAACGATCAGTCCCGGTGTTATATTGGAATTCGCGCCCAATGTTGGGATACTCGTCATGGGTAACCTACAAGCTATGGGTCACAGTCAAGCACCTATAGTGATGCGACCTTTAATTCGAGGTAATGTAGAAATTAACAGAATAGAAAAGAGAGATGTCGGTCAATATTCGTCAACCCATCACAAGCATAGACGTCAATTAGAATCATTGTCTGTACCAAACTCAATAAGACTGTGTACAGGAAGAAATTGTTCTGTCACTGATAATACAGCGGAAAGAACAAATGAAGGTTTTCTCGAATATTACAATAAAACCACTCTACAATGGGTGCCCATGTGCGATAACCGTTTTACTGAAAGAAATGCTCAAGTTGTATGCAGGGAGTTGGGTTTTGATCCAATTAACGTGTTCTTTGCACATGACCGACGAGTGGAATATCATAGTAATTCTTTATCGCGGGTTTGGTCATGGCCAGAACCCTTACAATGTGTTGGAACTGAAGACCGTTATGAAGAATGTCCAATAAGACTGAATGGACAACTTTATGGTCATAGACATGAATGTAAGTGGGATTCTGATTTCGTATTCATCCATTGCGGTACAAGAAATTTGGAAGACAATCTTGAGTATTGGGGTGGCATAAGGTTTGCTAATCCAGAATTTGAATATTCTCTATACGAGCATCGTATTCACGACCATCACACTCATGAAACAATGAAGAAATCTGAAAGTGAATTAATTCACGTACAAATAATTGGTGCTGGTATACTGCACAATGAAAAATCTCCTGCTGTACAAAGTATAACCAAGAATCCTAGAATACAAAATGTAAATATAACAAAATGCGCTCATCACGGCATTAATTTAATATCACCCACCGATTCAGTAAATATGATGTTTAATTCCGTGAATGATATATTAGGGGAAGGTGTTAGTGCCATATCATTGAATGGGGAAGGTAGAGAATCTGATGAATCCAGTTTTACACCGCTGAAGGATTTGAATCTTCCATATCACCTGTTTTCACTTATCGACATTTGTGATAGTACCAAAATGATCACTGTTGAAGAGCGAGTGTTGCTGTACTATAAATATGACAACAATCCCGTCAACTGTGTTAAGATATTCAAGAGCATGTTTAGAGTGAAGCCATTTGGGTTTAGGTTGCTTCAATTCAATCTTTTCAACCACACTCAGAATTACGGCAAACGCGACTCTCTGACGCTGTACGATGGTGATATTTACAATATCACGGCTCCTATGATTGGTTACTTGGAGAATGGGTCTCCTGATGAAAAGAAGCTCTTCAAAACCGAAGGTGCCAGTTTAAGCGTCTCGTTGTTCGCAAACGGAGCGTCTGCTGTTCATGGATTTATTGCCGAGATTGTTACTTTGCCGATTTCAGCTATTGGTTTCAGTAAGTTTACTCTTTCATCTAAGATTTATTCTAACAGCTTCTCAAAAGAATGAACTCGTCTAATTAATTTTCCTTTTTACAGACCGTGATGTCCAGCATAACATATCGAGCAGTGAATTCATAAAGAACAGAGATGGGGCTATTACGTATCAGTCGGTCGGTGAAGTGAATCCACTGGTAGCTATCACTAGGAATGAGATTAAGGATAACTGCCTGAAATTGTACGGAAACTTCACTTCATGTCCAGCGGCTGTGAGAGTAGATGTACAGAATACACAGACGCTGGTATTTAGAGTGAGTAATCTTTACACCAACCAAACTAATATCGACTTTATTAATAGGCTGCTTTTGTTCTTTTATAAAGTACAAAACAAAAGACAAACGGTTCAAATCGAATGATGTCAGTTACTAATCAATTTAATTTCTTCCAGAACAACTTGGTACGAAATAATGTTGGAGGATTATTAGTTAGGGCCGACTCTCGAGGATCAGCCACTTCACTTCGCGGATGGATACATAACAACTTGTTCTTTGGTAACCATGATCTTCCATGTCTCAAAGTTGAAGGTATAAACATTATTCTTTTGCACGCTCTCTTGTTTCAAGCTTCTTTTTGTTCCTTTCACTTTGTTAACTTCGTGTTTTTATACGAGTCTCATTTATTTTCAGGCCGACAATCTTCTCCATACCAAGAAGTTACGATATACCGTAATTACTTCACGCGTAACCGAGTGCCTTTCAGTGACGTCATCATCTTGCGCCAGGTCGTCTCCAACTTTACATACAACTACGTTCATGATAACACTGGTCTGAGGATTCTTGAGGTTTCAGGCTTCGATAAAGTCAGGCTGCCTATTTATCAGACCACTTCGCACAATGGATTTTATAAGTAAGTTCTTGCTGCTCCTATTCTTCTATCTTAACTTCTTTACCTATTATTTTTCCTAGATCATTGATTTCTAAATGTGATCTTTCTTACCTTCAGGAACTATGCCACTGACCGTGAAGGTCGAGCTACAGTTGTAGCAGGCACAGCTGGACAGAATTACGTCGACAACATCTTCTTCAACCCCGACAATGATTACGAAATGATCACAGTCAATAGATCTATGTGAGTACTATCTCCAGATTCTACTGTTCGGGATAAATCTGTTCCTCTGGGTTTTGCAAATGTTATTAATGTTTTTCAAGAAAATTTCTTCCATATTTCGGAATAAAATTGATTGAGAATATAATATTTATAATATAGGGTATATATTTTAATATGTATACTTAGACGATCTTCTTATTTTTTTGTCATGTCAAGGATTTTCCAAGTAGGTAAAGCTTATTTATACAATATATTTAATATGGCCCGCACGTTATTAAGTATACATATATCTATATTTATAAGGAAATATATAATCATCTTGCATGTTTTTGTTGCATGGCTACCCCCGGACCATAGCTTTGTTGACTATAATCCGACTATGATGAGGTAAGTCTACGTTATCAAAATGTTAATTCATCAACTACCATTATATTGACTTACTGCATGTAGATTCTAACAAGTAACTTACTGTTCTAATTTAGCATAATCGCTTTCTACCAACATTTTTCGCGCTTTTTCTAACTGCATCCTAAGCACGGTTTAGTAGGCACAATTATACATAATTAGATGCGTTTTAATGAAAGCAAACAAGTCTAATCTAAATCTCCGAGCTAACTAGACGATAACAAACATTACTTAAACTAAATGTTCTTGTATATCGATTTAAATTCAATTTCGAGCGGCCGTTGTCGTTTACATCTTTGGCAAATTTAGAAACGCCGGACCTTAGCTAGGTAATAGGTAATACGGTGGGGTAATTGCGTAACACACTATTAGTAGCAATGGCTTTCATTTTGACAGTTCAACATCATTCATTGCGTTATTTAAGGTGTTGAGATGGATGGATTAGCAATATCCTTCAGAATGATTCAGATTGTGATTGAAACTGTGTTAAGCAATTAGTGTGCTGGCTGGTCTCCGCAACTCCACCTCAAAGCGCGTATTTTGCGTACGGAACGCCTATCTGTCACAACCATGAAATGTTTATTCACAATAAGGATACTATTTATCTATGATACTTGCACTGTTAACAATACCTATGCCCTTTACTTTTCGTATACTTCTAATGACATCGTTAAAATCTTACTAACGACATGTTTTCTAATATACCAACACAAACTTCACTTAATAAGTAACTAAGTTATTTGTTGTAGTGATAACTGAGTGCTCTTTCTGTTGCCACCTAGGTATAACAACTCATTCACACTTAGCACGTTTTCACCAAAATTAAAACATTCGAATCCTACAACTTCCCATTCACAATTCTAGTTCCCTCGATCTCTGGCGTACTCGCATCGACGCGAAGCATAACTTCTGGAGTTACAACGAGACCCTAGCTGTGGCCGGTCGTATAAGAGACCAGAGTGATAACCCTCTGTTGCTAGAGGTGGACTACAGGCCGTTCTATATGAATAACCAGACGGTCCTTGGAGGCGGGAAGTGCCCTCCAGGATGGGATGCTGTCGCAGGGACCTGCTATATGTATGTTGGTGCACCAATGACGTATGAGGAGGCGAGGCTGTTTTGTTTGGTAAGGATTTTGATAATTTTTGTCCGACACTTATATCAATCTTATTTTAGTTTATACAAGATCTGTGTGATGTGAGATACTTTTCATTGAAATTCAGTGAAGACTAGTAATGCTTAATGTTTGGTTCTCTTTGTCTCGAAGTTTTGGCTTGTAATGATTACGACTTGTTTATAAAACACTGACCTCTAAATCACAATACCCTAACTAACAATCAATATTTTTATGAGAGATTCACAATAAAGATTCACCTTTTTCACACGACTAGACATCATAAATCAAATTAACACTGATGGGCTTAATTTGCCCGTGATTTACCCAACAACCTTTTTTCCATCACCAAAAAAATGGGCCCTAAAATTCATAAAAAAAACTTTTGTTGTAATCCCAAGCCCATTCTTTATTTTTTTGTCCCCATAACAACTTTTTTTATGAAACCCCTTTCCCTTTTTCTCCCCAGTCGGACAACGCATCAATGCCATACGTAACAGGCAACTATGCGGCGCTCTACGAGTTCATCAACCGACAGAACCAATGGTTCCAGTACGGGGATAGGGTGTGGGTCAACCATATCGATTATGTTACTCAGTGCACTTCGTTTGCCTTCTCGAACGTCGAAGTGACTGACTGTAATCAGAAGAATGCTTTTATTTGCGAGATTGGTAAGTTTGGTTATTTATCTTTTATTAAAATATCTGTGCTTCTGCATTTAGGCACGATAGAACATGCTCTTTGTTAAGACTTCCTACTAAAATAATATTATAAACGCGAAAGTTTGTGAGGATGGACGGATGGATTGATGTTTGTTACTCTTTCACGCAAAAACTACTGAATGGATTTTGATGAAACTTTACAGTAATATAGCTTATACATCAGAATAACACATTAGATACTTTTTATCCCGATATTCCCACGGGATCGACACATATGCGGGTGAAACCACGGGGCGCTGCTAGTACTGAATAATAGTAATACATATTTACTCGTTGGTCTAGTGATCGCAAGCGCTACTGCTGAGCACGAGGTCCTGGATTCGATTTCCAGGTTGGACAAAGTGTTATTGGTGCTGCTACAGAGAAATTCCTAATGTACCGGAATCTGCATTTGTGCCCCGTTGATGGCAACAGGCTTGCCCCTGTGACATGGGACTTAAAAATAACTAGTGAAATGTGGATACAGGCGTGATGTTATATGTTTATGTTCAACACATTTCATCTCACTTTCACGCAGTCTTTTATTTCTTTTGCCGACGATGTCCTCAAGCTTCGATACAAAACCTCTTTTGTTTACAGATCCGAAGATTATGATCGACCCGATGTCGTGGCAAGGGGATACTCTGGCAGTGGCGTTTATCGGGGTATTGATAGCCGCCGTATTGTTAGTGGCAGCCGCTCTTGTCTGCTGGTATTCCAAGTCTAAGCACAGGTTCGTTACCGTTATATTTTTTTTGGTATTTAATTGGAGTTCTTCCTTTGTTACTTTAGTATCTTCCACTTTCTAGATAGAAAGCCTGCCTTCGATTTGGGTTGTGCTAAGTTTTGGGAATGCTTTATCGAGGCCCAAATAATTACTTATTTCTTGGACGACACATTTTCAAGTTCACATTCTCTACAGAAACACGTAGAGTAATCATTGTTAGAGTGAAAGAAAAAGTATTTCTTGGAACTTGCACAGGAAAAAAAAAACAAAATCAATCAATAAACTTCTTCTTTTTTCACAGACACGTCCAAAGACTAGAGCGGCGCAATTCGATCCGGCAGTCTTTACACTCGGTCCGGTCTATTGGCAGCATCAATGGTGGCTTCCCTGATACGCCTTACAGAAGAAAAATGGCACAAATGGTAAGATATCATACATACGTTTTAAAAAAAATAAACATATATACAATAAACATATATAGGATAAACATATCTTACCAGATATGTTTATCGACCTTTTTTAAAAGTATTTTCAGGTTAGACTAATAACTTTTAAACTTCTTTGTCTACAGAGTAGTACCCGCTCCACCGACACACTAACGAAAGGCTCAGACTACAGAAAGATGTTAGCGTCGACAACATCAATGGAATCTATGGAAAAGAGCCAGTTCAATTCTTCTCTAGATGACAATCAGAGCTTCGACATTTACGAGGCTCACAACCCTAACCCAAACGTGATGCCTCTTCAACACTCCACATTTGTAAAGAAACCCATCACTCCAGAATATTCTGTGCCACAGAACAATACAAGGCCATACAACTTAGCATTTAGAAACGAAGGTTATAGAGATAATTCTGGGACAGCCAGTGGGGCCCCATCCATAAATACAGTTGTCACTGAAGAAATACCCATATTACATCATCCGGAAGGTCTAAGATCGCCTCCAGATGAGTATACAATGTCGCCACAAAGCGATTCTCAGTATTTCACATCAGATACATTACCGTTAAGAGATAACTCTGATGATGGTGATACCATGAAGAGGCAATTGGAAAGGGCTGGGAAGATATACGGGCCGTATGGTGCTCCCGCAGGAAGTTACGGCGCACAGCCGAAATTGTCATTCTTAATGGAGTTAAGATCTAAAATGCCGGACCAACCACAAGCGGGAGCAGTGCCTACTACGACCTTCGGCCAAAGGAACAATGTTGCAGGTAACTAAAAAGTATAAGAAAAGGTTCTAGGTTAGGTGAAGTTTGTATGTAGAAACAATGTCAAGATAATAATATTGGTAATTAGGTACCTACGTAAATATTACCTTCCGTCAACTTTGTGTGGCCTATGATCCATAGATGTATATGTATACGGTTATCGTGTATACTACTAATACACTATAATGTACTACTATGATGCGCTTTCATTCTAAAAATATGATCTTGGACGGAGCTCGGACTTATCAATGGCGCCAAACCGCCAAAGAGCAAAGACTGTGCAAAGAGTGAACTGTGAATGAGTGTGAATAACAAACAAAGACGCTACTCAAAGTTTCGCGCCAGCCAGTTTGATTTTGATAGATAGATAAAGACCGAACTATATAAAATATTGATTGAATCCCGCATGCTGTTCTTTTTGGGTACCAGGTACTGTTATAGAGTACTGTTATTTTTTTTTTAACTCTTAAGAATTACCTAATACTTTCTATTGTTATTTATAGATCAGCAGCAGTATTACGAAGACAACCTACCAAGTCCACCTCACCCACCAGTATATTCTAGTGCATATGATACAACTGCATCAGACAACATACCCAGCTACGACTCCAGTCCACACGATCTTTCCAGAGAGTTCGACGACTCACCGTTACCCGAACTACATCATAGATCTAAGTCTGAGGCGTTACTAGAAACAAATTTCGACTTTGAGAATTCCGAATCCAGTCCGATACCGATGTCTGAAGCAAGTCGGTCACATAGTCAACCATTAGAAACTGCTATGTAGTGGAAGCCATAAGAAACTCGAAAATAAACGAGATTTTTCAATAAAGCGTTACTTAACAATGGTTTAAAAATAGCCTTTGAATGTATAATTAAGTAGTTTATTAATAAAAAGGAGTTGATCACACCATCCTATCGTAGAAGTAGAAAAGCAATGAAAAGACTGAGTTATGATGTCTTGATCGAGATATTTTATGTTTCTTGCATTTAGTTTCATGCGTTTTATCTAAACAAGTGCCTTTCAAAACTTCTGACATTCCAACTTTCTCTTATACTCTGTCCCTGTAGGTAATTTTAGTTAATATATGTATGTATAAAGTATTTTAAGTCATAATGACTATACAAATTACCAGAGGTGATCGATCTCATAATGAAGTAAACAAATTAAATTCTAATGCTGCGCCTTATGGACAAATGGATGCCTTATTAATAAGTTTTTGTTAAGTAAAATATTATATGCATGTATCACAAAAAGAAGTAAGTACCTAAAAGGCGTATACTTTAAATGTAATTAATGATTATGATGCAATATTAGATACGTATTTTTGCACCGTCCGTCCCTAAGTGTTAAACGTCATAAGAATGTTTATTCGACAAATGATATGTAATTTTATTGTAATTAGTTTTAAGAGACAGTCTTTCCATATACAATAGTTATATTTTGTAATTTTTAAATCGTAAGATATTATTCATGTTATGTTCATCTTTTTTTTTTATAATTGGACCGATTTCTGCAAAAATGATCCAGTCCACACCAACTTCATTTCGAGATAATTGAGTTTAAAGTTTATTGCGGTATTTCTCTGGCTTTGTAATCCTAAATGTTGTGTTTTTAATTTTATGTCATTCTAAGTGTACTAAACTAATTTACATGCATGTATTTAGTAAATAAATTGTAATAGTTTAGTAGATATTCAAGAAAACTTGCGCGTGGATCATTATTACATAATACATTTTGTATGGAATTAGCTGTGTAGGCTGCGGAAAGAAAAATGCAAAAATGTTCCAAAGTATGACAAAAATAGGAACTCAAAAATGTTTATTATTTTTATTTTATTTGAAAAAATACAAAAGTTACCCTACTCCTCATCCAATTCAAAGTCAGGTTCATCACAATAACCATCTATATCGTCTATTATTGCATCGTCTCCCTTCAGTTTTTTATAGTAAGTAACCAATGCAATCATTTGGTATAAGATGGAATAACGATTTCAAATTGTTTAACTTCTTTTTGTTAGTCTGTTTTCCTGAAGGCCATAATTCTTGCAAATCTTCTTCTACGACATCCAAATCAACACCTTTAAATTTCTTTTTTAACATTCAGTTCTTTGTAGTCCTCATTAAAGGAAGTTCTCATGAACAAAGAATGTCGAGTCTTTTTTGTGATTAAAATTTCTTTTGTTTTGAGCCAATTTACTGAGTGAGCTAGTTTAGTGATTTTGTTGGATCTCAAATTCTAGAAAAGAAAATAGTAAATAGAAAAATATTTAATGATAAATATTTAATGGAAAACTGGCTCAAAACAAAAGAAATTTTAATGACAAAAAATACTCGACATTCTTTATTCATGAGAACTTGTTTTAATGAGGACTATAAAGAACTGAATGTTAAAAAGAAATTTAAAGGTGTTGATTTGCATGTTGTAGAAGAAGATTTGCAAGAATTATGGCCTTGAGGAAAACTGATTAACAAAAAGAAGTTAAACGATTTAAAATCGTTATTCCATCTTATACCAAATGATTGCATTGGTTACTATAAAATACTGAAGGGAGACGATGCAATAATAGACGATATAGATTGTTATTGTAGTGAACCTCAGTTTGATTTAGATGAGGAGTACCTACGTTAACTTTTGTATTTTTAAAATGAAATAAAAATAATAAACATTTTTGTTTCTATTTTTGTCATACTTTGGTACATTTTTGCATTTTTCTTTCCGCAGCCTACACAGCTAATTCCATACAAAATTTATTATGTAATAATGATCCACGCGCAAGTTTTCTTGAATATCTACTAAACTATTAAAATTGATTTACTAAATACATGCATGTAAATTAGTTTAGTACACTTAGAATAACATAAAATTAAAAACACAAGCCAGAAAAATACCACAATAAACTTAAAACTCAATTATCTTGAACTGAGGTTTGTATGGGCTGGATCATTTTTGCTTATATCGATCCAAATTTCATGCAAAACATACAATTTTATTGTAGGTACAAAAAATTGCAATAAAAAAATAGAAAGTTTAAATAAATAAATACCTACTTCATTAAAGTTTTTGGTGTAAAAATAATATTCTGTCTACTTTATAGCCCAGATGTTAAATCATAATTTTATATTTAACCGTGAATCGTTTTTCTGAATCAGTATTCTGTAGTCGAATGTTATTTGGAATTGAGTTAAAATGATACAAGGTTATTGGAACATTTAAGCAGAATGATTTTTGTAATATTTTCCATATTTTATAAAAAGCATAATTGTTCCTAGTAGTTTGAATCATTATAGCAAAAAAAAAATTACACATATCAGGGCAACCAAGAAAATGCAAAAATGATTCAAATAGCTTGAAACACTTATGCATTATAAAAAATGATGTTTGCCATGACAGCTGTGGGTTGGACTACACGGATTTTCGTCAATTATTAACATAGAGTTCTGAGTCTTTGATATGTTAAAATATACCTTATTTGGAGTACATAGGTCACAAAAACTCAAAATTGTCGAGATTGTGGGTTGGATCATTTTTGCAGAAATCGGTCCAATTATGCGGAGATTTTTTCCTCCATATTGACGCGTCTATACTATACCTGCATACTTTTTCAGCAAATATCTTATGTCTTCTCAACTCTACTCGTATTTCTTAAAATATTAATTCCTCTTGAACTCTAACTTGTACTTATACCTAAATAACCGTATTATCATCATGTTGGACACTCCGGGAAATTATTTTATTAGGTAAGTACTTATAATAAAGGTGGACATCGACGCGCCAAATTGTAGTAGATTAATCTTTAGCTGACATCAGTAAAAACTGTGTTTAAACAGATTTTAATGTGTATTTTTTAAAATTATTTACTTTCACCTTTTATATTTAACTAAGTTATTTACATGATTACATGTATCAAAATATAATGACCTAATGTTCATGCTTTAAATGTAAATTGTACAAGAATAATAGTAATTAGTAAATCATAATTTAGAATAATAGTTGATATGACAAATATAATTATGATTTAACTAATGAAATATTAATAAAATTTGACACAGTATTTTCATACGAAATATTTTTTTATTTAATGTTTTTCTCCCCTGTTAACTGACTAATAATAATTCGTCAATAACAACTAACAAGATTTATGAAGTCATATTGAACGCTGATAAATACCTACCACAGAATAAAAAAAAAATAATAGCCGATCGCAGCATGATTGGTGATCAGAGTGATTTTGAACCTAATCTTGTTTCGTGCTTTTATCTTTTTATTTGTGGTTACCAAGTGTACAAACACGTTGTGAATGAGTGTGTAATAGCTCTCACGTCCAATACAACGGCGAAGTCGCAAGTGTGTGTATGTGCGAACATGATGATTCACAGCGTGTTTGTACAGTTGGCTACCGTTAGGCCGCTATCCCACTGGCGTTTTACGAGGGTTGACGTCAACGTCGCGTCTGTGCAGCGTCGACGCCGCGCAGACGCGACGCTGACGTTAATGCTTGTCACGCGACGTCAACGTCGCGTCTGCACAACGTTGACGCTGCGCAGACGTTCGAGAGACGCCGACGCTCGTAAAACGCCAGTGGGATAGCGGCCTTAGGGTGTTCTGTAGTTGGCTATTACCAGTAAAGCGCGCGTCGCTTCGTGAGATACAAATACTATGGTCATTGTTGAGTATACCTACTCTAAGATGGGTGCCCATACCTATGAGATGAAGAGAAGACCGACACCACAATATTTACTTGACTCTATTTCCTTTTGAATCAAACCAATGTGAGATAAAGATTATTAACTAGTTCTGTTAGGCCCTTTTCACAAAATGGCGGCTGCTGGAGTACGTACCTAGAGTAAATATGTTCCTCGTGGAGTATAGTACGCACCACGCCACTAATGCTATCAATCAATAGCTTTAGATGACGTTTGCCCAACTATTTTGCAAATAAGATTATTGATCGAAGCAAATAAGAAAGAATTTTTTTTTTTTCAGTACCTAGGGACTGTAAGGGTGTCTTAAAAATTCGAAGTGGGGCTACTAGAGCTTGTGGGGTATCATGTGAATGAGCGCAGTGTGCACATTCTCAAACATTTTTTCTTTTTTTTAGGCCGCATAGTGTTCGACTTTTGATGAAAGATTTAAAAAATACCGTACCCTTATCTCCGAAATTTGCATAGTGAAAAATCTGAAATTATTCCATGTGATAGAAGTTTATGTAAAGATTACAGGAAAGATAAAAGGATGTCTCTAAATAGCACACTATCAGAAATCATCAACAAAAATTACATTAGTTCCACTATCGGTCAAGAGATGGCACTGACCTAAAACTGCAATATTCTACAACGCAGCGCGCAGTGTTAAACACAGAGTACTATTGTGTTAAAGTTCTCTGACCTGACGAATATAGGCCTCGCCGATGAAAATTTAAAAACATATGATGGTACAATATGGTACGGAACCCTCGGTGTGCGAGTCCGACTTGCTTTTGCTTATAACTTGTAACACATTAGATTAGGTACATTCTAATAAACCATGAGTGATATTCTATGATATCGAACAGTGAATAACAAAATCGGATGCATGAGTCACAGTTCTACCAACCAACGTGCAACCAACTCGTTGTCTCATTCACGACCAATTACTGCCTAGTCTGTGGCTGAGAGATAACAAAATAAGGCGGATCGCTCACACGAGGTAGAGTCGAGGCGGGCGTCAAGGCACGGGCGCATAAGCGGCGCAGCGCGCCGCATACATCTACGTTTTCTTTAGAAATAAGTGGCAGTGCGGTCATTAACTAGAGTCGCGGGCTCGCGGCACAGGCGAGGTGGTGGCGCGGCGGGGCCTGGGGACGCTGTACCCGACGCGACTCCACCACTATTTTTTTTTCATTTTGAAACCAACGTGAAATTCATCGAAATTGTACGATTACGACGACATGTTAAATGAAATGTGTGAAGGAAGCATAGCCGCCCGCGCCTCGACTCTACATAGAGACCAACACGCCTCGACCGTGGCGCGACGCCGCGCTGCCGCGACCGCGCCTCAACACCGCCCGGCCACGACTTTTGGCTCAGCGGCAAACGGCGCGGTTTCTTTTGTCTAGCGTTGACGCTGCGAGCGGTGCCTCGTGGTATGGTTCATACATTTTTAAACGACTTCAAAAAGAAGGTTCTGTATTCGACCCGTATACAGTATGTATGTATGTTTGTATGTCAGCGATTTTCTCAAAAACGTATGAACCAATTTTGATAATTCTTTCTTAAATGTGATCTACATACTTTCAGGAAGGTTTTAGTATAATATAATGAATTTGGTAATTATTCTTATGTACGAAGTTATATGCATAAATATAATGCATCTCCGGCATTTCTATGCGAATTTTCATGATTCTTCTAGTCGGTGTCTTCAATTCTTCAATGCACTAGTTTTAACTCAATTTGTGTGGGGTAGGTACAACTAAAAAGTGAAAAATAAAAACATTTTTACAAAAAAAACAACCGACCGAAACCGAAAAGAACAAAACTTTAATTTCGGAAGTCGGTGTCAAAAAACGAAAATGCGGAACCAACGACATCCACACCGACTTCCGAAATTAAAGTTATTTTTCACTTTGTAGTGTTTTTTTTTGGTATATTTTGTTTTTACCGCTCGCCGACCCGCGCTAAGCTGCCGCTGATAGCATAGCAGCAAGGCCGTGGCCGGGCCGTAGATAGAGAATGAACTATCTCTATCTACGGGCCGGGTGGTTCCCAGTGAGCGACGAACTATATAAAGATCTGTGGTCGTACACATTGGTTGATGGTTCGATGGTTCGTTCAAGTTGAATTTGATTTGACATTATGAATAAAATTGACAGCTGTTATTCAATCAATATTCGATCGAACCAAATAAACGACCATAGGAATTAAAAAATATTATTTTTCTCATTATGCTTAAGTGGAAAGTGACTGCAAATCCTTAATTAAAACAAACGTTTATTAAGTGAGAGTTTAGTGTTTTAAAATCAGTCATAACATAGATTTTAGAAGAGAAACAAACTAAAATACCTGCGGGCGTATTTGGTATTTTTTTCTGAAATAATTGTTCTGTGTTTTGGTAAAAATGGATGCGACAGGGTCTATCAATACTGAAGCTATAGAGAGTATTGAAAATGAAGAGGACGTTATTGACGATTCCGAGGAAAGAGAGTTAGTGACTGACTCATGTTCCACGAAGGTCTTGGACACTGGGGAACAGCCTCGGGACAATTATTGCATTGTTTATATACTCTTTTACCTCTTTGGAGTCACTTCCTTAGTGCCCTGGAATTTTTTGATCACTGCTAATGATGTGAGTATTTTTTTTTTCGTCTCTCTAAACTGTGACAAAGGAATACGACCTTCAGACTATTTTTGCTTATTTTTGGAATGATGACCTTATTCGTTATCTATGAACAAGTCTAATCCATGTAATTCTAAGTTGAACTAATGCATTTTATGTATCATACTGTTTCATAATAAAATAATTTATGTCTGAAAACATACCTTGGTCAGAGTCTTACTCATCGTTTTTTAATGAAAACCTAGTTTCTTTTTTAAAATTATGATTAGTTTATAATTTAGATACAACATTTACTTAGATAAACTCTTACATAATATCCAACCTTTAAAATAAAGTATAAACAAGGCTTTTGTTATTTTTAGTATTGGATGTACAAGTTCCGGGATGTTACACCAAATAATCTCACGATGGTGGTACGCAAGACCCAGTTTCAGGCGGAGTTCACATCATACCTCAATGTGGCCACCGCCATTCCTAACTTATTGTTCCTTATCCTGAACTCACTGTATGGACACTTGTAAGTATGCTAAGAATATAATTAATTTTGATGTTTTTCAATAAAAATAATTAACACATGTGAGTGTTGACGAAAAGGAAGAAATTGTTGAATCAAAATTTAAATATGTGTAAATATTTTAGACTTTATATGAAAAAAATATTTATGCAATAGACCATGATATACCTACTTAGTTGAAGTTTCACAACAGTAAAGAAAATAATGTATTTTTTAAAGCATATTCATATTCTCTGTTGTTCCAAATCTATACTAATATTATAAAGAGATAAAGTTTTTGAGGTTGTAGGGGGTAATCTCTGGAACTGTCAGTCTGATTTGAAAAATTATTTTTACATTTGATAGCCCAATTCTTGAGGAATGCTATAGGCTATTTAACATCACGCTATGTCTCTTATTAGCTGAGCAAAAATAATAGAAGTCACTAAGCAAAATCAATGTGATAGCGCGGGCAGGTGATGTAATGCGACAGGTGGGTGGGGGGAACAAGGAATTTCATGCGGACGAAGTCGCGGGCAGAAGCTAGTGTATAATAAACTAAGTATAGGCATAACTCCTAATTTTAAAGATAAAAAAGGTAAAAGTATTTTCTTCCTTTCTTTCTAAAAAGTAGTAGAACCAGAATTCAAAAATAAACAACCATTTTTTTTTTACATACTATGTGGTTGTACCATTATTATTATATTTATATAGGTATAAATCCAACTTTATATTTAATTTCTATGATAACATTCTAAATAGCTTTTGATATCCTCATACTTGGTAGAATATCCCAATTTAATCTGCATTCGCGATTTATTTGCCAAAAATGTAAACAAATATGAGTTTATGGAAAAATAACTTTAAATCCTACACAATAAAGTTCACTTCACGCTACAACTTAAACCATATTTATAACTATTTCAATAGTGCTAGTCACTCTGAAATCAACTTAAATAACTTAATTACCATTAAAGTAAAGTTGATATTTGTTTAACTTGAAATAATATGAATTTGAAACATAAGTTTGAATAGACTTTAGATAATCATACAGGGTAGCAGGGACATCAACGCGTAACCTGTTACCATGGATTATGTACATGATTTTGAACCCCCCTGCATATAAATTTTTCGTCTAGGTTTACATCTTTGGCAAATTTGATGCGGCCGGACCTTAGAATCATGTGCTAAATTTATGGTTACAGTTTGTGCATTGATGTCCCTGCAACCCTGTATTAAACAATACTAATTGGCACCTTTAACCATGCTCAAAACAACAATTTCATTAGTAGGTTAGTAATGTTCATAGGTAATTATAATTAGTTCTTAATGACTAAACAGATGTTTACTTACATTATACTAATTGAAAACAGTACATATAAAATAAATAAATAATATTGAAAACATCTCACTTAGTCATTAGCTAGTTGCTGATCATGTTCATAGCCTGACTCGGCTTATGTTATCCTTTTTTTAAAAACAAATATTATAAAGAGAATTTTTTTTTTGTATGTGTGTTTGTTACGCTTTCACGCTAAAACGGAATTTATTTCGATGAAATTTTCTACATGACCTGGATTAGGCCATAGGATACTGCAAGACCTATGCGGGTAAACCGCGGGGCGCAGCTAGTAATTAATAAAATTCCCAAGGCTTTATTTTTTTACTACCTATCGAATTGTCTGGTAGAGACATGCCTAACTCGGAACTTAGTTCATTATTGTACAGAAAGATCCTTAGTCCATTAATAAATGTATGTAGCAAGAACGGTGATTTTATACATCCTGTTTAACACTTTGTGGGACACTAAACACCCCCAGGCATAATAACAATAGAACTTCTATTGTGTCTCGTTCAGTGCCCTTCAATGGGTTAACAGCTTTCAAATAACCAATGTCTACAAAGCAAGTACGTCTTTATCCTTGGCTTAGCAATGGAAAATAATACTTCTTATTTCAAAGTTTAATTATATTTATAGCACTGTGTGACCTAAACCGGCACTTAAGTTACGCTTTTCTGTGACTTAGTAGTCCATTTTTACACAGAAAAGCAAGACTTAAGTGCGGGTTTAGGTCACACGAGCTATAAAATAGTATACGACACGTGTGACATAACTAGTCATTAATGCACGGCGTTTAGCACCCTCGCTGCTCTCCACCATGCAATAATGGACTACTTAAGTCACACGTATCGTAATGTACTATTTTCTCAGCTCTTTTTTACAGCACACTTCCTTCCTTATCCAGGTAATACATATTTCCTATAAATTCCAGAATACCACTGAAGGCGCGGCTGCAAGGCTCCCTGGTAATAGTGACCATATGCTTTCTGGTGACGACGTCATTCGTGCAGGTGGACACTGATGAATGGCAGAACACGTTCTTTATTATCACCATGGTGTCTGTCGTCATTATGACGGGTGAGTCATTTTGTTATTAATTCTCATTTAAGAACTACGTTCATTTTATAATGGCAGTGATAAGCCATAAATGCATCACAATATAGCTATGACAACAAATTGCTCTGTAAGGAAAATTCAAAGATGTGTAAGTGAATCAATATTTATGTTTAAGACATATTGATAAACAACAAACATCAACATTTCAAATTAAACAGTTAATAATGACAAAATGTTACAAACGTGTGTGTCATGTGTTTCATGTATTTTTTTCATTTTATGTATTTTTATAATAATAAATAAACATGCCAAGTATTTCCTTGCTAGCTTGCCTTGTTCTATCACAGACAGAAGGTATCGTGAGAGGTGACTAAGGTTCTGACTAGGTGTAAATCGTTCGAAAAGGATAAGAAAAAGAAAAGAACGAATAATTGTGTATTCTGCACAAATAAGACGCACATTATAAAAATTAAATAAAGGTAAAAGGGGCAGCAGTGTCTGCTGTATGGTTTCAACTTACAAGATATAATAATACTTACACCTAGGTACTGAAAATGTCATTTAAATGGGTCACTGCTACTTAGGTATGGTTCGAGACTTCGACCTTCGAACTTCGTTGGCTAGAAAAAACGTGAAGAGGGAAATAGAGCTAAAACGGAGTAACGGTGAAGTTTCCTGCCCATTGTTCTCCATACGAAACGACCATTTGGAAAGGGCGACTAGAATCAATTCTATTTTTTTGTAAATTTAGCGTTCAAAAGCGGCTTTTATGTGCCTATTCGAAATAAATGAGATCGCTCTTAGCGATAAGACCGCCCATTGTGTCACCCTTTGTAAAGTTTCTATATTTATGTCTGTAATTTATATGTATAATGTACAGACGCCAGCACATCAACCTACCCGAAACTGTCAAATTTTCCCAATCAACTTTGAACCTTACCCTTTAGCGATAAAGTTGAAAATCACTTATAGAATAGAATACTCTTTGTATTCTATTTTATAAATGATTTGACTTTGGCTTTGGAAAACAAAACCTTGAATTACCTGCTTGTGTTAATTCGATTTGATAATGATAATATTTTTTATAACATGTGTTTCACCCTAAAAGAATGCAAGAAGATAATCGTGATTAAAAAAAGAGAACTTCGTGATTAAAAAAAGAGAAATTCATAATAAAAAAAAAACTCAAGATAAAAATCAACATTATTTTGGAATTAGTGTGTGATTTTCGACCATGACTTTTATCATCATCTTATAGCTTACTATCTATCCCTTCCCCCCGCTTCCGTAATTGATAATATAATTAAGACCCTGTTGATAATATTTTTGTCATTTATTTTTTATTTATTTATTTATTAAACCACAATTATAACACCTTTACAGAATCATCCAAGGCGACGTTATAAGTTACAATGTCTATTCCATTAAAAAATAAAGTAAAATCACCTACCATGTAAGCAAAATTGCAATAACGTACTAACGCTGCTGCAACCCCGCCCACACGGCTTGAATCAATCATAGAAAAAGGTCATATTTCAATTATGAATAACATAATTCATAATAGTTACTTACAACCACGCATAACGAACTACAAATAGTTTTAGTATAGTATAGATTTCAAGATTGGTTTTCAAGACTTCAAGATTGGTCCTTGGCAGCTTTGGATACAGAGTGGTGAAAGTAGACGAGGAAGGCCTTTGCACAGCTATGGGAAAATACGGGATATATAAGGTGTAAAAAAATTAACTGCAAGAACTTTAAGAGGTGCTTTAGACCATCGAACTGAACAACTTTCACTATGGGACCAACTCTGAAATTACGAAAAAAAAATGAGCTGTTTCATACATTTTGGCCGAGTAGGTATTGAACTTTTGTATGAAACAGCTGATTTTTTTTTCGTGATTTCGGAGTTGGTCCCATAGTGAAAGTTGTTCAGTTCGATGGTCTAAAGCACCTCTTAAAGTTCTTGCAGTTAATTTTTTTACACCTTATATAAAAAAAAGTTTGGTTACAGAACCTACCCTACCTAGGCGCAGTTTCTTCATGAAATGCTTAGTACCTAATTAAGTAGGTAATTGTATGGAGCAGTGGCGAAGGTACCATACAACTCGATTCCTACCGTCTTCCCTTCGAAAATTCAAAACATTACCACACTATAGTCAATTCATAATTGAAATTTTTTTGGAATTTTTTTTTGCTCCGGCTTAACTCTGTCATAAATTCACCCTTCGCCACTGGTAAGGAGAATTATTAACATTTATTTTCCTAGATAATATAGGCAAAGGAATTTCTGTTCAATTGTGGGCTGATTTTTCAATCGAAAGATAATTTTTATTCGTGGAATAAAATTGACGTCTGACACTTGTTGTATGGAAGAACTGTCAAAAATTCAAAATTATTCCCCCGATTAAATTATCCGGCGTTGGAAAAAACAGCCCTAAATGATCAAACAAATGAACCGTTTGAAACGGCATACATACAAATGATTGCTTATCATAAAGTAAATAACTCGTTAAAGTTATGCAGATGTGCATTTGACCTAACTACCTCGAGTGCTGATGCATTCGATAATGTTTGTTTTATATTATTAACCGACGAAAAAAAACGGAGGAGGTTCTCAATTCGACGCGTATATTTTTTTTTTTTTTTTTTTTTTTTTTTTTATGTATGATCACGCATAACTTTTTACAGTGCAGTCCGATTTTGATAATTCTTTTTTTATTAGAAAGGGTATACCCTGAAATTGGTCCCATATAAATTTGGAAAAAAAATTCCAACCCTAAGGGTTAGAAAACAGGGGATGATTGATTGTTCACTCACTGATTGTAATGTATGACCACGCTTAACTTTTTACAGAGTAGTCCGATTTTGATCATTCTTCTTTTGTTGGATAGGACATACTTCGAAGTTGGTCCCATGTAAATTTGGAAAAAAAAAACCTACCCTAAGGGTGGGAAAATAGGGGTGACTTATTGTTCATTCACAGATTTTAATGCTGAGCTGTGTATTACAATTAAAATAAAAGGCCTATCTATGTTGGTATATAAAGCCTGTTTTTTTTAAATATTATATTATATTATTTAGTATTATATTACACAAAAAATAATAGTTAAAGTAGGAGTATATAACGGTTAATGTCTAAAGTAAGGTAGGTATTTTAAAAGTAATCAAACATTAAGCATGTAGTAATTAGTAAATTATGGCCTCAAAAAATTATAAAATAAAAACTTTTTAACAAAAAATTAAACCTCCGAAAAAACTGAAAAGCAAAAAATAATAAACTTTTTTTATTTAACCTTAATAAATAAGTTCTTAAACTAATGCAATTATACCTAAGAAATTTTGAGTCGGCGCCAAACAAGCAAATTAATTCGTTGCGAGTGGTCGTGCGGAGAGCGCATTTTTTGTTTGAAATGTTAATGTTTATCGCTATAGATTTCACGTTGCTTATTTCTTTAAATTTAAGGTAATTTAGTAATCTTTGTTCATTGATTTTTTGGCGCCGACTCAAAATTACTTAGGTATAATTGCATTAGTTTAAGAACTTATTTATTAAGGTTAAATAAAAAAAGTTTATTATTTTTTGCTTTTCAGTTTTTTCGGAGGTTTAATTTTTTGTTAAAAAGTTTTTATTTTATAATTTTCTGAGGCCATAATTTACTAATTACTACATGCTTAATGTTTGATTACTTTTAAAATACCTACCTAGACATTAACTGTTATATACTCCTACTTTAACTATTATTTTTTGTGTAATATAATACTAAATAATATAATATAATACTTAAAAAAAAACAGGCTTTATATACCAACATAGATAGGCCTTTTATTTTAATTGTAATACACAGCTCAGCATTAAAATCTGTGAATGAACAATAAGTCACCCCTATTTTCCCACCCTTAGGGTAGGTTTTTTTTTTCCAAATTTACATGGGACCAACTTCGAAGTATGTCCTATCCAACAAAAGAAGAATGATCAAAATCGGACTACTCTGTAAAAAGTTAAGCGTGGTCATACATTACAATCAGTGAGTGAACAATCAATCATCCCCTGTTTTCTAACCCTTAGGGTTGGAATTTTTTTTCCAAATTTATATGGGACCAACTTCAGGGTATACCCTTTCTAATAAAAAAAGAATTATCAAAATCGGACTGCTCTGTAAAAAGTTATGCGTGATCATACATAAAAAAAAAAAAAAAAAAAAAAAAAAAAAAAAAATATACGCGTCGAATTGAGAACCTCCTCCGTTTTTTTTCGTCGGTAATATAATAACTCGTAAATAAATAAAATAATAACTCGTTAAAGTTATGCAGATGTGCATTTGACCTAACTACCTCGAGTGCTGATGCATTCGATAATGTTTGTTTTATATTATCTGGGTCACGTTTCCCTGTAGGTACTTTGTTTTTTAATATAATGCTTAGGTATCTATGTCTTAGCATAGCCAAATAAGTAATTAGCTTAGAATCCTCATTGTGAAACGATATTCTTTAAAAATTGTGTAGGTATTTCCATGGTAAGCTGCATGTAGGCCAGTATAGTATTACCAAATCACATATCCGCATGCGACATGCCAAATGACCACTTATGTATTTATAACTAGCATTGTCTATATACCATAGGTAGTTAGGATGTACCTACTAGGCATTATAAGAAAATGACCCAGACGTCCTAGCCCCGTAGGCCTATGTGATGGATCGATGTGGGTCTGACTTGGTCAGAACAAAGTGAAGCGATATTTAGGTTCCGACATACCTAGGATGGACCTGACTGACGCGCTTAACAATCATCACTAGTGGTTATAAGATCTCACCTTTATCAAAACAATGTATACAACTTATTTCAAGCAAATACACGTTTGATTTGACTTGGTCTTTTAATGAATGCTCTAAAAAGCGTAATTTCAATACTTTTGATATACTTATAAATAAAAGAATTGACCATGACTTTGCTCAACCCGTGTTAATGACTAATAGAATCGATATGAATCTCGATCGAATAGTGTTGTTTTGAACACGAATTAACTCATCTATTTTCATACAGTTGTTTTCGTCACTTCAATTAACGATTACAAAACGTAAGAGATAAGGTTTCCCCATATTTGCTGTTTTTATTGCAGCCTTAATTCCGTGTTGCCTAAATCACTATGTAAACTGGTCCTAATTATTTCCGTTATAAAATTGAATTTAATAAAGCAGGTGATGTTATATGAGTCATTAGGATTTCCAAAGTCACACGTAGCAAGTAAATACACACGGGAATCTAGGTTTACTAACTGTCGCAGCACGCCTGGTTTATGTTGCGTGACTTTGAGACTTGACCTAGCCTAAGTTTCACGGTCGGTAGAGTATGAGTTATGTTGCTAATAAAGAAAATGCAAACAATTAATATCATTGTACTATTTGACCTCCTTATAATAACTGACTAGGCGAATATTGCCAGGCCATTTTCATCTAAGTTTTACCTGTCTACTACAGCCTGCTTAAAATTGCTAATGTTTTGAATAAAAACCCCTCTGCCTAAACTTTCGGGGAACGCAGGTGTGATGCAATGTTCAAAATATCAACTTGAATATAAAATAGACTTTAATTGTGAGATAATTTTCTGATTAAAACATATCTATCTCATGAATGTTTAGGCACCTAAGGGCTGATTTTTCCAACGCCAGATAATTTTGGAGGAATAATTTTGAATTTTTGACAGTTGTTCCATACAAAAACTGTCAGACGTCAATTTTATTCCACGAATAAAAATTATCGTTCGATTGAAAAATCAGCCCTAAATTAAATTAAAATACTAAATATTATTCTTCTTCTTAGTTTTGATAGTATCAGTTTTCTTAAACACATTAGGATAAACTCATAATTTAATTTTAATATGGTGTTTTTGTATTTTAATTTTAATACTAGGTGACCTCATTGGCATTGCAATGATAATTGAGCAGGTATTCATGCAATAACATTATACAGGGTGAAATTGAACACATGCGACAAATCGAAATGGGAGACTGTACTCATTATTATGAACAACTTTTACTATGGGACCAAACCTGAAATCGCGAAAAAAAAATCAGTTGTTCCCTACATTTATGTTCGCATAACTCATCAAAATGTAGGGAACAACTGATTTTTTTTCCGCGATTTCAGGTTTGGTCCCATAGTAAAAGTTGTTCATAATAATGAGTACAATCTCCCATTTCGATTTGTCGCATGTGTTCAATTTCATCCTGTAATATCTCCAATACCTAACGAAAATAAATGAGGCCCAAAATCTGGTTATGGATGTGGCGTTATTTTGGTTTAACGATCGTCTCGTCTGACTCATGTTGTAACCCGATGTTATAAGGACTAATCGGATGTGTTTGTCCATCGACTTGATATGCGAGATTTAGGTTTCACAGTTAAAGTGTTATTATGCCTAAGTACTCAACCTTCCTTCACAGTTTACGCCACTTTGAGAGCTCAAAAAATAACCAGAAGAAACGTTTGAAATACAGTGGTAATAGCGAATGGGCCCTGGAGGGAAAATACTCGAAATATTGGACAGGAGTGTATAAACCTGACTGGCTATTTGCAATATAGCATATAGAAGTCTACAGCTGGGCATAGGCCTAGGCCAATATAGCATATAGAAGTCTACAGCTGGGCATCAGCCTCTCCTTAATTACCCCTCAACTACGAAAACCATAACATAGCCATACTTGATCGTTTGAATGCCGTAATTACAAAAACGATTAAAAAGTCATCGTGTCTCGCGTAGATCCACGTTCCCCAGCATACGAAGGGTTAATATTAAATTTTCTTTTACAGCTGCCAGCGCAGTCTTCATCGGAGGCCTAGTAGGCATCGCAAGCAGATTCTCCAAAGAATACATGGCTGCAGTCGTAAGCGGCCAATCACTAGGCGGTATTATAGCCGCTGTGGCCCAAATTATATCACTGGCCTTTAAAATATCACCTCTCCATAGTGCGCTGATATACTTCGTCATAGCCGATTTTATGGTGATAACATCACTGATATCATATGTCATGTTGTACAAGATTGACTTCTTCACATATCATATCCTGCGAGGATGCGGTGGTATAGCCACGAACAGGCATAGGGAGGTGTTCATGACAGTAATCATCAAGAAGGTTTGGGTGTACGCCTTCAGTATATTCGCTGTCTTCGGGATCAGTATGGCCGTGTACCCAGCTGTGACAGTTCTGGTGGAATCTCATCCGGCTACGGCGGGCACTGATTGGAATAGTGAGTGTTCTTTTATTTGGTTATTCTACTTAATGTTTTTTTTTTTTTTTCAATTCTTTCTCTGACAGACAACGCACAGCCTAAACCGCTGGGTCTAGGGCAAGAAATTGTGCACGAGTGTCTCTTATACAGGGTGAAATTGAATTCATGGGCATCCTTTTAAGGGGTCATTGTAATCATCATTATGAACAACTTTTACTATGGGATCAAACCTGAAATCGCGAAAAAAAATCAGCTCTTCCCTACATTTTGACGAGTTATGTGAACATAAATTCAAGGAACAGCTGATTTTTTTTCGTAAGTTTAGGTTTATTCCCATAAGAAAAGTTGTTCGTAATGATGAGTACAATGACCCCTTAAAAGGATGCCCATGAATTTAATTTCATCCTGTATATCGAAAGTGAGAACTAAGGAAGGGCTTTTGAAAGTTCACCCCCTAAAGGGGTTAAAAAGGGGATGAAAGTTTGTGTGGAAGTTCGTCTTTTTTGCCGGTGGGAAAGACCATCCAGCTTGTAATTATGATAACACTTCCGTTAACAATGCTAATGGTCTGTAATCGTCAACACACGGTAAGCATGCGTAGTGATTAACCTTTTAACCGCTTACGTCGGATTGATCCGACAAATATTTTCGTGTCCATTCCGCCAGAGTCGTATATATACGACCAAATAACACAGCTCGTTTAATCTGTATTATTATTACATCATCACAGCTAGTTTCATCGGTATTTATTTTTCGTTTTTTTTTTTTTTGTCGGGCGCTGGGTCACGACAACTGATATAAAGTCCGGCGGTTAAAAGGTTAATATGCTTAATGCTTCTCATTATGAAAGTAGCCTCTGCCCTGCAGTAGGATAATTGCATGCTGATTGCTGATGTTATAATTTTCTCCGTCAAAACATACTAGTGTAGGTAGGTACATAAAGATATCATAATGCTCATTGCACGAGCCAAGAGATAACTAAATCGAATGCACAATCATTATCGATCGTCAGCTCAAATTATTTATACAGAAAGTGTCTTTTGTTTTTTTTTATTTATTAGTAAAGTAAGTTAGTTTGTCATTTATTTTAGTATCTAGTGTATATAGTTAGTTACATATAATATACTAGCTGCGCCCCGCGGTTTCACCCGCGATAAAAGTATTATAGTCCTTTTTTATTGATTCCCTTTACAAATCTCCACATCCCTTTTTACACCCTTAAGGGATAATTTCCCCCAGAAGGGTGTGGAAGGACATAGGTCCTTCCCCGGGATGCAATCTATCTCTCTGTCAAATTTTATCTAAATAGGATCAGTGGTTTAGGTGTGAAAAGGTAACATACAGACATACAGAGTTACTTTCGAATTTATAATATTAGTATGGATAATAGTCTGTTTGCAAATAAATTATTTTGATTTATACAGATAAGATGTTATGGGCGAGTTTTAATTAAATACAACGAAACCGTTTATTAATGTTTTTGTCGCATACAGTCGTTGCAAAAGCGTTAAATTAATGGGGATTGGAGTATGTAGTTAGAAGAGTTGGAAGACGTTGATACAAAAAAAAAATATCTTTGTCCTAATAACCAACCCGCCTTGAGCAAATGCGGTGATCAATGCTCGTGCTTTCTTTGTATGAGAAGAGGCCTTTGCCCAGCAATGAGACAATATTAGACTGGTATTATTATTTTTATATCAGAAACTAGCTGCGCCCCGCGGTTTCACCCGCTTAAGTCTCGATACCGTGGGAATATCGGGATAAAAACTATCCTATGTCCTTTCCCGGGACTCAAACTATCTCTATACCAAATTTCATGTAAATCGGTACAGTGGTTTAGGTGTGAAAAGGTAACATACAGACAGACAGAGATACTTTCGAATTTATAAGATTAGTACGGATAAGAAATTAAACTTTACGACTTCGTTGGTCTAGTGGTCGCAAGCGCTACAGCTGACCATGAGGTCCTGGGTTCGACTCCCAGGTCGGGCGGTGTTATTGGGTTATTTCTATCTGGAATTTCTCAGTAGCAACCCGGAGTCTGGAATTATCCCCAGTTGATAGCAATTAAAACAAGAGCAGTGGTGGTCCAGTGGTAGAGGCCGTGTCTTACGAGTTGTAGGTCGTAGGTTCGAACCCAGACAGGTGCTTTACTTTGTGTAAATTATTTCATCACCACTGCTCTCAAAAACGGTGAAGGAAAACATCGTGAGGAAACCGGCATGTCCTAGAACCAAAAATTCGAAGACATGTTACATCTACCAACCCGCACTGGGCTCGCGGGGTGGATTATAGCCCACTCCCTCTCACAGAGAGGAGGCCTGTGTCACAGCAGTCGGAACATTATAGGCTGATTATGTATGTATGTATGATAGCAATTGGCTCGGCCCTTATTCTTCTTCTTCTTCGTAGCACTCTTGTCAGAGCGGTCGTGGTCCTCATGTAGTTTCTTGTCTAAGGGCTGATGTGATTCGCCTCACGATTTCAAACCACCTATTCCGATTTCTGGAATTTTTTGTGCACTCAAACAAGGGATCACCCACTGCGGATTTAATTTTGTCAGTCCATCTCATGGGTGAGCGTCCGCGTGGTCTAGTGCTCTCCATTCTACCTATTATAGGCCCCTATTATATGGGACTTTAACATAACTGGCGAAATGTGGGTGTGCTAGGTATACTTCAGCCCTCCCCTTCGTGGAATCAAGGCGTGATATTATGTTTGAAACTTTACTGAGCTATTTTAAATTTACCCCAACGCCCAACATTCGTGTGAACAAATGAAGTGATAATATCATAAAAAAAATTTGATCTCTATCATTCTCACAACTGCATTATGCAGTATTACAGTTAACGGGAAAATTGCAGCCATTATGTCTGTGGTTCTCCGTATAGTAAAATGTATGTTTGTGTGGCTTGCTTCTCTAGTTATCCATATTATTTGCCGGTTTATAGAAAAGGGAAGTGGTGGGAAACTGATTTCCGCTCCTGTCTAGATTCTGTAAAACAAGAGCATGTTTTTCAAACAGTGTTTCTCCCGAGTTCGAACGTAGACTGCAAGCTGAGCCCAACATATTTGGGAAAAGCCTGGGCAGATGAATATTGGATAGGGTTAGTAAGGCACCTACTGATGAATCTTAACATAATTATTCATTTGTTTTTTTTAGACATATTCTTCGTCCCCGTTGTGAATTATTTGATCTTCAACTGCGGAGATTACGCGGGACGATTGGTTGCTGGATTCCTACTGCGAGTAAGTACCATGCATCATAAATGACTATCAGCTTACATCCTTTACCTGACGTTATCATCATAAACCTCGCGAGATTTTGCCATTATTTTCAAGTTGACAAAACTATTTATATTTTCTGATTCATAATGCCTATTACATGGCTTAAGATTTTAAAATCCCGTCCGAACGAACCTGGATCATACGGTCAACTAAATATTAAATAAACTTTCATTTTCAGTTTTATATTTATCAAAATTGTGTCCTTTGCATATCAGTGATGTAAACATGCATCCATTGTTTGTAAAAATGTTTTATCGCGGCGCATTGTATTTATGAGTCATTGTAGATTTACACACTTTACACTTTAACCTTAGGCTCAATTCACACCGCCCCGGAATGGAATGGAAGCGACTTTTTAAAGTGAAACTTCTTTACGCACGCTTGACTTGGGGAGTAAGCTGGCGAACGCGTGACGTAAGCGTTACGAAAAGTGTGATCGGGCGAGGCGAACAGGAGTTGAGTGGGGGATATAAGCAAGAGAAAGCAATGTGCGCGCACATTTTCTTTCTCTCGTCCTCTCATAGCCAAATACGTTCCGTATATCTAAGCACAGTGCAGGCCTATTGTCTGTATCACAGTGTAGGAGCAAGAGAGAGCAGTGCGCGCGCACTTTTCTTTCTCTCTTTCTCGAAGTTTCACTTCAGTCGTGTGGTCATAAGCACACTCGGTTTTTTTTCTGTACAAAGCATTATGAACTTTATGTCAGTACTGTAACGCACAAATTAGATACACCCATGCGCACAGATCGCGCATCTCCTGGAGAATTATCGCGCATTCTCGGGAATTCCCGCAGTAACAAGCTGGTATCTAGTTTGTACGTTAGACAATTGACATAAAGTTCATTTTGCTATTACGAAAACTTGATTCGACTCCGTTCCGCGGCGGTGTAAATTGAGCCTTAAAGACCTGAATCATACTTTCAATTGCGGTTTAGCTAGTGTTTACCAATGTTACACAATAAAAAATGGTCTTAGTAATGCACGGTTTACTGCGGTTTATAAGAAAAAGTCAATAAAAAATAATAATACTTAGACCTGGACTTAATCGTTTGAATGGTCGCCACCTGTGAACGATAGAATGACATAGAGGTTTTATAAGGCCTATGACCTCTTAGTTGTATTATAGTATTTACAATATCATACACTGTGTAAAGAGCAGTGGTGGCCCAGTAGTAACGGCCGCGACTTACGAGTTGTAGGTCGTGGGTTCGAACCCAGACAGGCGCTTTACTTTGTGTAAATTATTTATTTAATCACCATTGCTCTCAAAACGGTGAAGGAAAACATCGTGAGGAAACCGGCATGTCCTAGAATCAAAAATTCGAAGACATGTGACATGTAACAACCCGCACTGGGCCCGCGTGGTGGATTACGGCCCACTCCATTTCACCGAGAGGAGGCCTGTCCCAGCAGTGGGAACATTATAGGCTGATTATGTACACAGTGTTTCTATTGTCATCTCGTGTGGTAAGTCGGATGACCGACCAAACATGTGATAACGAAAAACAGGGAGCTAATTATAAATTAAATCTTCTTACAGCCAAACAACCAATGGATAATCGCCGGAGCCAGCATCCTCCGTGTAATCGGCGTGCCCATGTTAATGCTGTGCAACGCTCAGCCGCGCAAGCATCTGCCCGTTTTGTTTGCGTATGATTGGGAATACATCATCATTATGATAGTCTTCGCGTTCACCAACGGATATCTCACTAATATCGTGATGATCAACTCTACAAGGTAAGATATTTGCTACTTAGGTATTACTGTGCAAATTGTGCAACGGTCAACTGTCTAAGTATTTGCCTTTAGTGTTTACTTGCTGCGGCCTACATAAGTTTCTATACCGTAGGAATATCGGTATAAAAAGTAGCCTTTATGTTAATCCAGGGTGTCAGCTACCTCCATACAAAATTTTATCAAAATTGGTCCAGCCGTTTGAGCGTGAAGAAGTTGTAGCGGTATCTACAACGCCACATGCGAACAACGCGTTATTCTGACGTCACGCAAATCCTGCATCGCGCAAGCAGAGTTTACCGCGCAACTAGCATAGATACAACAGCCCGACATGAATCATTGGGCAGTTGCCCGCCAGACACAACACCCGTCTTATGATTGGAAGTACATAATTATGATAGTCTTCGCATTCACGAACGGATTTCTCACTAATATCGTGATGATCAACTCTGCCACGTAAGAATAATATGGTCAGTTATTATTAGCAAGATCTCTCTGTGCAACGAGCAGGCAGTGTTTCTGTGCAACGCTCAGCCGTGCCAGCACATACCCTGTATAAATACATAGTATCTTGATTAATTAGAAAGTTCTACCACACCCTTCTACGGATTTACAATGTTTGTTGTTTATAATTTACCACACATAAAATGGCTTATATTATGTTACGCATCTTATCAACTTGATCGCAAAATTCTCTCTGAGCGCGTCATCAAAACATTTCTATTACCAAGTCAAAATAATTCATCACTATAATGAACATGTGGCTGACTATCTATGTGACCCCGACTAGATAGAATGTGCAGTATAGGTACATAGGTCTAGAATGTAGAGGCATTGCATAGTTAGTAATGAGGTTATCATTACTTTTCTACGATAAACGATGAATTGATGAATCTGCGTTTGAAATCAAATAACCTACTTGATATTTTTGTGTGTTCTTTGTATAGGAAATATGTATTGTGGAATATCATTAAAATAAATCCATAAATATTATTGAACGAATAGAATTCCAGAAATAACAACTCCGCACATATAGTAAAAGTGCGCAGTGCTGCACACCCTATTTCAAGTTAAACGAATATCAACTTTATCTCAATGGCAATTAAGTTGATTTCTGAGTGACTAGCACTATTGAAAAAGTTATAAAAATGTCTGAAGTTGTAGCGTAAACTGAACTTTAATGTGTAGGAATTAAAAGTTATTTTTCCATTAATTCATACTTGTTTACATTTTTGCCATATAAATCGCGAACGATTAGGTAATGGATGATTATCAATTTAATTATCCTCTCTTCAAAATACGAATGGAAAACCTGAAGAAGGAACTTGATGAGGAAAATTGTCGTAAACTACTTATCGAGTTGTTTTGTTTATTGACCTTTACTACTTGTACCGAGTGTAGCATACAATTAAAAAAAATACACTAATACCTACTTGTCTAGGATAGGTACTTTCTCTGTAAGTTTCGATGTTTCAGGCTGACAGGCTGTCAGTTTAACTATAAATTGTTCGTGGTATTAGTTTGCACTATCCTGTGGTTTGGCGGAACTTTACCCCACGTTCATTGATAAGAATCAAAGTGTCATTAGCATTGTCGTTGGCTGCTCGTACCTCCGCCCTATGAAAATAATGGAGACCTTTTTTGCTTATTATTTATTACTAGCAGCGCCCCGCGGTTTCACCTGCAAAGTTTCGATCCTGTGAGAATTTCGGGATAAAAATTATCCTATGTCCTTTCCCGGGACTTGAAACTATCTCTATACCTACCAAATTTCATCTAAATCGGTACAGCGGTTTAAACGTGAAGAGGTAACAGACAGACAGACACACATTTGCATTTATAGGTAACTAGCTGCGCCCCGCGGTTTTACCCGCATAAGTCTCGATCCCGTGGGAATATCGGGATAAAAAGTACCCTATGTCCTTTCCCGGGACTTGAAACTATCTCTATACCAAATTTCATCTAAATCGGTACAGCGGTTTAAACGTGAAGATGTAACAAACATATAAACACACACACACTCACAAACTTTCGCCTTTATAATATTAGTGTGATACTAGCTGCGCCCCGCAGTTTCACCCGCATAAGTTTCGATCTCGTGGGAATATCGGGATAAAAAGTAGCCTATATGTTAATCCAGGGTGTCAGCTACCTCCATATAAAATTTTACCAAAATTGGTCCGGCCGTTTGAGCGTGAAGAAGTAACAAACATATAAACACACACACACACACACTCACAAACTTTCGCCTTTATAATATTAGTGTGATAGTGTGATTAGTATTAGTATGGATTCCGTTCTATAATTCAACAATATCTTTCCAGGGTGGTGGAACTGCACGAACGTGAGAAAGCATCAGGTCTGATCGCTACAATGCTGAGCGTGGGTCTGGTCGCCGGCGCCGCTGTGGGCATGCTACTCGTACATCTGCTATAAACACCTGACTATGCGTGGTAAGGAATGGGAGGGAAGGTAGGTATGTGGTCACAGAAATAATGTTTAGGATTTTTTAACCCGGATTTAGGTATGTAAGGCCAGACTTTGTAAAGTTACAATCGGATATTAAAACCGCTAATTTCATAAACTGCTTATGGATATTACGTATCATTATTTAAGCAGCAGCTGGCATAAGTTGGATTAGATGGCCCGGAAATGCGGTTATCATATCGATATCCGATTAAGAAATATTATAGGCAAAGGCCAAAAAAGTTACTTCGAAGTATTTGTTTTTTATTTTGCAAAAAATATACCTTTTTTTATGGATGGGAAATCATCAAATGACCCCTCCCGCTCTGGGTGGAGCGGAAGGGAGTGTCAGACTCTTACTGACTAAAACCCATCCGTGTTCCTTCCTTAGCCCTTTATGTTCCGGGGTAGCGGTAACCCTTTCGGACAATCCCGCACCCCCGGCAGGCTTCGGCCCTGGCAGGCCCCTTCCTTTTTGCTGACATCTCTTTGAGGCGCGGGTGGAACACGTACGCGCCGTCCGGCACGGGCCTGGTCCTGATCGGACGGTGAGCTACCCATTACTCTCCGTCCGCAGGCCCGCGCCTACGGTGGCCGGGAGTCGTCATGCGGCTCCCGACGCCCAAAGCGTCTCCCGTAAAAATATACCTCTGTGTTTTGTTTTGTTTCTCGCGAATGGGCAAACTGCTCCTAGTTGTTATTTCAAAGATAATGTTATTATTATTGGTTTATGAAAATTAAACGTTCCTACAAATATGAAGTAGTAGAATATAGTTTTCCTATTACAAGATATGAATAAAATATTATTTCTTGGACTTCATACGAGGTGATAGTATTAATAGGTCGCGGGAGGTACTTGCTTCATAAAGACATTAACTATTATATTACGTGTAACATTAATACTCTATCAAGCGTCCCATACTATATGTTAAGCATAAAGGAACTAATATTATCAAAAATTGACTAATCGGAATAGATTTTTAAAACAGTAAATTGTAAGATACAAAGTTTATTTTGTACAGCGATATTTTATTCGCCATTCCTTCTTTTGTCTTCTCCATAATTATGTTAGTATGTTTTTTTATATTTTACAATATCTATATTTCTTGCTCGTATATGTATATTTTTTTTTTTTAAATCTACCTGGTCGCAAGTATTTTTTTTTTAATACGGGCTTTTTGATGAATTATTTCTATGCCCTTTAAAATTCAATTATTTTCTTCTTTGGCATATACAGTTTGATTGTAGAATGCAGTTTGTTTGTAAAATGAATACGCTAAAATAACAAGAACATTCCCATATTAATGTTACTGCCCGTTTAGCTTTTATTTTAAGTGATATTATTTAATAAATTATAATATCATTTCATCATTTGGAATAGATGTTTCGTTGACTGTGACTTAAAGCTTTTTGTATGGATATCAATTAGATTATAAGCGGCTAAGAAACCTTAAAAGGTTTATTCGTTCTTATAAAAGCACATGTAATATGCAACTTAATATCATTTAAAAATCATAAATAATAGATATTAAGATATTATATAAGAAACAATGGCCAAGTATGTATACATTTCTAAGCGCGTGCTTTGACTAAGCATTATTACTGTCACTGTCGCAGAACTGTCAAACTTCAAGTTCAAGATAGAGACGGAACTTTATCTCAAGTCAAAGCATGTCCTAAGCAATGTTTATCAATCTAGGCCACAGTTTTTATGTAGCAAAATATGGAAGAGTGATATTCTTAGAAATATAATTCCAATGAAAGACGGCTTCCATACTTTACTTATTATTGGAATTAACACATTTACAACTATAAAGGTTAACAATAATGTTTGACGTTACTTGTCTTGTCCTTTTGTTAATTCAGTTTGGCGAATGTGTTATGGATCTCAAATACTTAGGTTTAAATTATGTATTTTAAGTGGTTCAAATAAACAGTTAAGCTTATATCGATGTATAGCAATGTATGCACGTATAATCATTATGTGTGGTCTTGAATTAATATTATACAAAATAGTTTTGTACCTGATTTTAATTTTAAGGACCTCCTTACAGGTGCTCAGTCCAAAAAGTTTTATATTCAGTTGTAAAATGCTGTTATTAGTAGGGTAAGCGAAACCTTAATAAGATCACTTTTTTTTACATAATTGTAATATTTTTTTACTTTCTAAATATATTTTTTTACAATTAATTTGTGTAAAAACATCCTTATATTCTTTGTAACTCTCGAACTTGCTTTATTGAATTCCGCAAACATAAATAAATGGGTTCCTACTGCCATTGTAGCATCGGATTTTATGTACAAGTGTCCACGAAGATAATTATGTTACAATGCATTTTATATTTACGTTTGTTATTTATAAGAATGTGCGTGGATCTTAAAGTGACGCTTCGATTTGTATAATAACAAACAGTAGATTTATTTATAAGGTGAAAGCGTCAAGATAGTCCGCGAAATTAAAATTCTCTTACGTTTTTTGCAATTATCAGGTTTTATATTGGTATATGACTCGCGGTCGTAACAAATATTTATTTATAGAATTATAATCATAAATACATCTCTTCAGTCCTTGTTGTCTATCGAATGACTATTTCATGAAATCATGACATTTGAGGCCGATACTAATTTATTGATTATAATTCTGTCAAGCCATATTTTTTAATGTCGCGAATCATATTTTATTCAACATACAACCTGGCACAGCCCTGCAAATCACAAAAAAACGTACGAAAATTTAAATTTCGCGAGATACCTTAGCGCGTCCCCCTTAATATTGATGTGCATAATTTTGTATATTGTGTATGTAGTAGTAACAAAGTGATAGTGTATGTATTTATAAAATCGGTACTCTATTTTCATTGCGTTATATGATATGAAAACAGGGAATATAATAATTTGTATAGTATAATGAAAACGACGTGTATATGTATAGACAATGGAATGTTTTTGTTGATAACTTATCAGTCAATTTTGTGAACTACATTCTAAGTATACTATATATCATACTATTATAAATAAAAATAATAAAAACACCGTAGTTTTTGAGCTAATTAGACAAAAGAACGATGAAGTTCACAGTGGCGCCATCTATTGAAGCTGCACGTGACTACACCATTGCAGAATGCAGTAAATATTGTAACTATGCACTGTAACCATATAATATGAACTCAATTAGAAAGTTTATAAACTTGTGATAATTTGTTGAAGAATGAATGAATTTAATTAAATTTTAAAATAAATTATTTATGTGACTCAATGCGTTTGTATTATTTCTGTTTTTACATATCACGGGATCGTGGGGTCCCGATCCTTTGGAAGGCGTACGAGGGGCCGAAGTCAACTCGCAGAGGCCCCTTAAGGTGCATCCACACCGAAGTTACTTATTGTAAAGCAACAATTTGCAACATTTTGGTGTGGATCACCTTTAGGAAATTTATTATTCTTCACTACTTATTCATTATAGAAATACGCATATGTCCAGCAGTAGACCTCTTTCCATGCGCGGTCCGAGGGGGGGGGGTCGTGGGGGTCATGACCCCCCCCAAAATCATTCAAGCCATCAAGAGTCTGAATGATTTACTTGCCTTACTAACTTAAAACTGTACTTGAGCCACGAAAACTACGATTGGCATATTCAAAAACATTAAGAACATCGGCAGACAGGGGAATGCCGACTGAAGTAAAAATGAAATGACAGTGGGTTTTTTAACGCGCCTAAAAAATATTTTCCTTTAAAAAGCCTGTTACAAAAATATAGAATCCATAGGATTCAAGAGCGAGCGAAGCAAACTCGAGATATTGGGCACCCCGCTCGTACGTAAGGTTGAAAGGCTTAGGTAAGCCCAGATTCCAAAACCTAAACTGCTGTAAAACGAGTTTAAGCTTTTCGTCATAATTCTATAAAGTAAGTTCTCTTTTTGTGTGATGGGTAAAAGAAAACAGAGACTATTCAAGGTGGGGTGCTAAAATTTTCAGGCTCGCTACGCTCGGTCTTGGAATTTACATTGGTTCTTGAGCTTTTCTTTAAAAGTTGACAAAGCAAGTAATTCCTAGTCCTTTTGGAATGATCGAAAGAAAATCGAACCTATCAAAAATGCAAAATGCATGCTATCAAATGTGAAAAAATTTCGAGCTCGCTTCGCTCGCTCTTGCATTTTAGATTCTTATAGTTGCTTGAGCTTGCCTGCATAAGTCGACAATGTAAATCCTATTTCTACTTGAAAATATAAAACAAAACCTACTCAAACAGAGGGTTGTTAAAATTTTCGAGCTCGCTTCGCTCGCTCTCCCCACCCTACCCAATCTACCGTTCTAATACATACGACCAATTTGGCAGCATTTAAATAACACTCCGTATGTAAATGCTGCGTTCCTGAATAGCATAAGTAATGTGGAGCTGGATGTGTACATGAACCTTAACATATCATCACACCTTTAATCCCCAAAGGGTTGGGCAGGGGTGTACCTTCGTATAGTACTACACCAACATTTCGCCAGTTGTCTTAGAGGGCGAGCCTACTGCCGCCAACCGGGCACAAATCCAGACTCCAGGCTGCTTCTGAGAAATTTCGGATAGAAAAACCCTTTAACACTTTACCCGACCTAGGAACCGAACCCAGCTAGGACCTCATGCTCAGTAGTAACGCTTGCGACCACTAGACCAACGAGGAGACGTACCTCCCTCAAAATATTCCCCGGCACCCATGATGACCCCCCCCCAAAATCTTGGGCTGCGACCGCGCCTGCCTCTTTCGCCTGAAATGATGATGATTATAGAAATATTGTTCTAAAAGTAACTTGACCGCTGAAATATATAATCTTGTAAAGCCATTTTGACATCAAAATAAGGATTTTGTTAAAAACTACCTACGTACCTACATATTCCGGTAACTAAAATTATTGGATAGGTGATTTACATCAATGTATGTAGGTTTGATTTTAAACCCAAGCCTTGGTCCCTTTATCTTAAAGTCTAGATTGGGGCTGGCCGCAACGCATTGCAAAAAATCTCCTTCATCCCTATCGTACATTTTCTATGAACCAACGCACACTGCAGACGGGCCACACCGCACTTGTTGCGGCTGTAATGTGCGCTTGGCTTAGCGGTCACCGATTTAAGTACGTACTGACTTGGATTTACGTAATGGGTGCCAATCCATTAGTTAAGTAAGAGAACTCCGCCATCAGGAAGTTTGTTATTGGAGTTTCTTGAAAGTCTTATAGTCAAGCTTCATCATTTCAGCCCAAAGAAGTCCACTGCTGGACATAGGCCGCCAAGCACCTCCATTTCGACCGGTTCTGTGCTTCTCGCATCCAACGGGTTCCTATGGCATTTCAAGGTCGTCGGTCCACTTTGTGGGAGGCCTTCCAACGCTACGTCTTCCGGTACGCGGTCGCCACTCCAGCACCTTTCGGCCATCTGTTCTGCGAGCAATGTGCCCTGCCCACTGCCACTATGTTTGGCAATTCTTCGGGCTGTGTTCAGTTACCTTGGTTCTCCTGCGGATCTCTTCATTTCTGATTCGATTACACAGGGAAACTCAGCATAGCCCTCTCTATTGCCCTTTGAGTGACTTTTGTTGCCTTCTAATAATGCCCATTGTGAGCGACCACGTTTCAGTGCCATACGTCATCACTGAAAAAACGCACTGGCCAGACTTTCGTCTGGGGGACTGCGGTATGTGGTAGTCAAGCCTACTCAGACTTAAGCATTAATCTGTCAAGCTCCGCTAATGAGACACAATTGATTTTCTATTGTTTCGTCGCCGATCGGCGAACCGCGCCGCTTGACCAGTTAAAGACAGACAGAAATATTAAAGGTGACTTAATATTATTAAAGATTCAAAAGTAAACAACAATAGATCAGTCAGTCCGTTTAATAAATAATGTCATGTAAAAAAAAAACAATCACAATTTCAGACATTTCGAAATGAGAATGATTGTAATTATATTATTTGTAATATATTAACTATAATTACACCTTACACGAAGCGATTACTCAAATTATGTATTTAAGTTAAAAATGTGAATAATTCCAGGCACCATTTTTGATATATTATAAAACTTTAACTTTTGAGTGACTATCCAATACTGGCAGATACTAAAAAGTTTAACTTCATAAGAAAATTGAAAATAGAGGGAGCCACCATCATCTGGGCCATTTTATTACCTCCAATCTTAAGCGACTTTTTAGGGTTCAGTACCAGCGGGACCCTATTACTAAGCCGTCTGTCTGTCAGCGGGCTGTATGAACTGTATCTCATGAAACTGACAGTTGAAATTTTTACAGAGTGAGTAAAATTCTGTTGCCGATATAACAATACATAATAAAAATAAAATAATGTCAAAAATTAACCTTTTGGCCGCTTGTGTCGCATTTATGCGACACATATTTTCCGTGTCCCTACCTCTCGTGTCGCATTTCTGCGACAGAAAATATGCATGGTTTTTTCGTTCTATTTAAATTAGATTAGGGTGGTTAATTTAAGGCTGTTTTAAAATAAAAACTTTTTGACTATTTTTTAATCGATACAACGAATGCTCCTCCTTGTTTATTGTAAGTATTATTTTATCGATTTGTAGCCGCGCGCTAGGGGCAAGGCAATTGATATTTAGCCAAGCGCTTAGAAGATGAATGGGGTCTTCATAACGTTTCTTTTAATATTATATTTTCTTCAGATTTCAACAAATAATATTTATTACACTCCAGATTTAGAAATATACCCACAAAGAAGCAAAAAGGGGTTTGAAGGTTTTGGCCCTAAAATCAGCCGCCATTTTGAATTTTTTTCAGAATCGCGGTGCACAACAAAAGTTATATATTTAGATAGAGGACACTTATACAAACAAAAAATGTAATTAACATAATATCCTAAAGCGTCAGGTTTCGGAGTTATTCACCGAAATATAAGTCGAAAACTACTAAGATTTTTTTGTTTTTTTTCCTTCCAGGTAAGCATATTGAACTATTGAGGTAATAGAAACGTTATGAAACCTTTATGGAGAAGTAACAAATGAAGAATAGACATTTTTTAAATAAATAATTAAACACCGCAATTTACAGTTCGTTTTATAATCCCAGAGACTAATCTGACAAGTGTAATGTCAAACTTCTATACTAAAAAAAACGAAAATAGAAAAGACTTAAATGTCAGATTAGTCTCTGGGATTAAAAAACGAACTATAAATTGCCGTGTTTAATTATTTATTTAAAAAATGTCTATTCTTCATTTTTTTCTTCTCCATAAAGGTTTCATAACGTTTCTATTACCTAAATAGTTCAATATGCTTACCTAGAGAGAAAAAAAACAAAAAAAAATCCTTGTTGTTTTCGACTTATATTTTGGTGAATAACTCCGAAACCTGACGCTTTAGGATATTATGTTATATTAAATTTTTGTTTGTATAAGTGTCCTCTATCTAAATATATAACTTTTGTTGTGCGCCGTGGTTCTGAAAAAAAATCAAAATGGCGGCCGACCTTAGGGCCACCCTCCATACAAAAATCTTCTAACCCCTTTAACGCAGATGATGATCACTAACGCTAATTTTACCTGCATGATAAAATATCACTAAATTATATTGGATAGTCACTCAAATCCTTCCCTCACCGTCATTTCATAACAACATGAGCAACGCGAACATTTATGAGCACATTATACATAAATATATTTTAGACAACACAATTGCCGTTTAGAGTAACATACAGGGTTGTGCAAATTAACTACAGAATAGATTATAAATTAAATTAGCTAGATCAACTCTGCAAAAGTGATGGGTATCGAAATCTAAACAAGATAAAATTAAAATAAAAAGATTTTGATGTTTTTTCGGGTCATAGACCGCTGGTAGTGTCGTTACTTACGATACCAATCACGTCTGTGAAATTGATACAAAAAAAAAACAGTTTTTAAAACTGATATTTCAAGTGAATACTCTAACTGCGGTCGATGACCCCACAAAAAAGTCATCAAATTAATTCATTTTTTGTTTTATCATGTTTAGATATTGATTGACATTGACACATACCGGTAAGCTGAGGTTACTTTGATCAATTTTGAACTTTAATTGACTGTAATTTTTGAATGTGTGGTTCTAAAAAAAATATAAAAAAATGTAATAATCGGTTTTTATAGTTCTCTCTGTAAAAGTAAAAAAAAAAATCAAAAAAATCGATTAGTTTTTCAGAAAAAAAAATAAAACAAAGTGATAAAAGTTAAAATGATTCTGGGGTTACTTTGGAACCCCCCGTTTTTAACATAGAATCTGAAAGTAGCCCCAGTAAATAATTTTATCTGGTAAAAATCGGTATTGATAAAAAACTTACCTTTTTTTGCATGAAACAACGTGTCATCACCAGCGCACCCGCTAAAAGGATTGTGACAGTTTACCAGTGTAGTCATCCGAAAAAAAAATTCTACCAAAATTTGTTCCGTTTTACGCAATTTGCAATTTTATGTCGATAAGAAGTTCCTATCAAATTAACCCCGTGATTCAAAGTAACCCCGGTTTACGGTATGCGAAGTTCCGCTAGGTAATATAATTTGACCGTGACCATTTAGGACCTGTTTCACTACTGAGCCGTTAAGAACCCTATACTAGAACACCAGTGGCGACGCAGGAGGGTACCTCATCTGAGAGGTAATTGCGTAACACACTATCAGTAGCAATGGCTTTCATTTTGACAGTTCAACAACATTCATTGCGTTATTTACGTTGTTGAGCAGAAAAAATTTTTCGAACATAATTATGAAGCAATTGATTAGCAATATCCTTTAAAATTATTCAGATACTGATAGTGTGGTACGCAATTAGGATTCCGGTGTCCGCTTGGTTGCTCAACCAACTATACATTTTTGACAACGCGACCATGGTTGCTCCACCATGGTGGTCTTAATGAGACACCATGGAGCCTAACGAATGTGAAGTAACAAAAGATATTGAATTACTCTTTATTATGTGCAAATCTTCAATGTAAAAATATTAAACGTGCAATATATTATGCCACAATTCACGAAATACTAAGCAAATATCTTTATACCGAGGTGTCATAGTTAACTGCAGGTATTAAAACAAGCCCTAAATATTCTTTATTTTAATAGATTCTTTCTGCTTATTTTTCACTAGTTTTAAAACTACAACAGCGTGAGAGCTCGTTGGCAGGCAGAACTTTGAACGATATGTAAAAATTCGTTACATTCCTATGAAAATATACTATTAAAGTTGTTTCAAATTACGAGCGCGCGTCAATCATTGGAATTTAAATCTTATGTCAATAACTTTAGAAGTCACATGACGTGCGCTCGTAGTTTGCATGGAGTATACAAACAGAAGGCCAATTCCCGTAATTAAAAACGTTCAAAATCAAGTCGCCATCTCATTTCAGCGACAATCAATGTCGAAAACTTTTCAAAAATGAAGGGAAATTAGAGGTACCTTTGACAGAATGAGACTGAGATCAGACTATGAACGTTCTTAACCTTTTAACCGCTTATACCGGATTTATCCGACAAATATTTTCGTGTCCATTCCGCCAGGGTCGTATATATACGACCAAATACCACAGCTCGTTTAATCTGTATTATTATTACATCATCACAGCTCGTTTAATCGGTATTAATTCTCGTTTTTTTTTTCGGGCGCTTTTTGCTCGACAATTGATATAAAGTCGGGGGCGGTCAAAAGGTTAAAAATACGAGAATTGCCCCTCAGAAGCATGATTGTCGTAAAAACAATTTGATTTCTTAGTCAATAAATAAATATAATTTTCCCTCTCTTGAGATTTTAAGTTGCGAATGATTTATAACTAAATATATAAATGGTTCGAACTGACTAGTAAGTTTGAGGATGAACAAGTGTGATGATTGTACTACATAGTGTTTTCAACTACAGTTTAAGGCAGTGTTGCGGGGTTTTTCAAAGCGTAAGATCACCTCCAAAAGTTGGGTTCAGAACTTTAGATTTGACATCTACTAACAATTTTTACAAAACTAAGAACAGTTACAACTTTTCATAACAATGGTCATCACAAGAATTTAGCTCCATCTCAACTAAATTCTAATAAACCTATTAATAAGCATTATAATCTTATAAACAGGGTGCCAAGGACATTGAGGCGCAATCTGTTGTTGAAATTTTTCGTAGACTATTAAAAAAAAATTTGCTGTTCCATACATTTTGACCTAGATATTGCACTTTTCTATGAAACATCTGTTTTTTTTTAATTGATAAAAATAGTCTATGCTAAGCGTCTAGAATCGTGTGCTGAATCCACCATGTTTTAAAAAGCCCAACAACACTGCCCCACTCACATTAAATTTAGCATAAACCCAACCCCAAAATTCATAAAACCATTCCTAGATTTCAGGTTGAATTTCAGAATTTAATAAATAAAATATATATTCCTATTTCCTATGTAAATATTTGACTATCACAAGACTAAGTTTGCACAACCCTGTCTCCCCTCTACCTTATGTAGGCTCTTATAATAATCAGGTGTTGGTTGGCAGTCACCTATTCCGTTGCGTCACTACTTCTGCCCCTTGTCGTACGAACCGGAACATTCCATTGGATATCGCCACAACGGGCGAGAATAGACGGAGAGGGTATTCGCTGGAAAAGAGAAAGAAATATGGTAAGATTTTATAGGGCTAATGGAAAATAGTACATATGTAGCTGTTAATATGGGTATATTTGGCGCAGCCGTGAGGCAAAAAATACTGTTTTGTTTAAGTTTTTTGTGTGTTAATTGTGTGCCTGGGTCAGATAAATTGTTTTATTTCCTTCTTTCAAGATTCTTTGGCAATAATCAAACTATACCTGAGAATAAAAAAAAGAAACTGATTGGTAGGCCTCCAGAAACTGTGGAGGCCAATCATAAAATATACGAGGGTGAATCAAAAAGTTCTTGGAATCAATATTAAAAAATGCCAAGATGTAAACAAAAATATTTTATTTTTCTACTTAATCTCCCTCCAATGCTATGCATTTAAAATAACGCGTTTCTAACTTCCTTATTCCTTGTGAAAAAAAATGTTTTTCTTGACTCTCGAAAAACTCCTATACGGCAGCCATGACCGCGTCATTATCGTGAAATTTTGTTCCACGAATTTCCTCTTTTAATTTTGGAAATAAGTGGAAATCACTTAGGGCTAAGTCCGGTGAATATGGTGGGTGGTTAAGGAGGTTGAAGCCAGCACAGCGGATTGCATTGAGCGCAACTTCTGATCGATGAGCTGGAGCTTTACCTTGAAGAAACAACACGCCCAATGACAGTTTTCCACGACGTTTTTCTTTAATCGCTTCACGCACTTTCGGGGTTAAATTTGCATAATAGGGTCCAGTAATCGTCTGGCCTTTTGGCATTTAATCAATAAAAAGGATTCCTTCAGTATCCCAGAATACTGAGCCCATAACTTTGCCAGCGGTAGGAGCAACTCGAAATTTCTTAATGGATGGAGAGGATGGTCGTTTCCAAGACATGCTTTGTCTCTTAGTTTCAGGATCGAAATGGTGGACCCACGTTTCATCCATGGTAACAAGGCGACGGCAAAAATTATCTGAATCACGCTGGAACATTTCGAGATTACGCTTACAAAATTCCAAACGTCGCTTTTTGTTTTCGTCGGTTAACATTCGTGGCACCCATCTTGCCGACACTTTTTTGAACCCCAGTGAATCGATTAAAATAGATTGAACGCTACCAAATGATATCTTTAGGATCTCAGCTATATGTTTTATAGTTATTCTTCTGTCTTCCAAAACCAGACTCTTAGCCTTTTTGACAATTTCTTCCGTAACGGAGGTTGAAGGACGCCCAGAACGCGGGTCATCTTTACAGCTTGATCTACCTCTTTTAAATTCAGCCACCCAGTACGCAACTGTAGAATAGGGTACAGCATCATCCCCTAATCTCTGCTGAATGCCCGAAAAAAATTGCTTTGTAGTCATTTTTTTTAAACTGAGATATTTTATCACCGCACGTAACTCACTTTTATCAATAATTTCGGGTTTTTAGCAACTCGTTGCACAAAAAAATTTATAACATGCGAACGAACTGACAAAAACAAGCGACAGTTTGCATAAATTTTGTGTAATAGACGCTCTTAAATTTGAATATTGAACTTCTCCCAAAAAGGTTTTATATATATGCATTTCTAAGAACTTTTTGATTCACCCTCGTACAACAGATTAAAAAAAAATATATATTTTGGATCAAACACTACACATTTCATAAACCTGCCAAACTGCCTGGCAGTTTGTCGGCAGGATTAGCGCTCGTCTTAAAACATTTGCATTTTTTTTTTTCATCATTTGCATTACGCAATGTCAATTTATTTTATTATCTGTAATAAATTAACTGTGTTTCTGTGTTATCTATCACTATCTGGTTCATCATCAAATTCCAAATCCAAAGTACAATCCGTCTATAGATATTAAATCTGTGTAGACATACATACCTACATACACTCGTAGACCGGATTGGGCTTTAGTACTTTAGGCAACTATACAGTATTTCAAGTTGCATCCGATTGAAAAAACATTATTTTTTTGTTTTTTTTAACCATTTTTTTTAACTTTTACCAACTTCTTTGATTTTACTAACAAAACATTGCAACAAATATGCTGACCACATAGAGATGAAAATGAGCTTGTTTGAGGAACTTGTGGCTAAGTAATAACAGTCGCACGGGTCGATCGATCAGGTTAAGCTACGCTTGCCGCGGTTGGTCCATGGATGGGTGACCATCTTTACATACCAAGACCCCGCCGTGCCTCGGAAAGCACGTAAAGCCGTTGGTCCCGGCTGCCATTCTTGGATCTTTGACAGTCGTTACGGGTCGTTAAGCCAGAAAGTCTGACAACCAGTCTTACCAAGGGGTATTGTATTACCCAGTAACTGGGTTGTGGAGGCCAGATAGGCAGTCGCTCCATGTAAAATACTGGTATTCAGTTGCATCCGGTTATACTGGAAGCCGACCCCAATATAGTTGGGAGAAGGCTAGGCAGATGATGACATAGAGGTGAAAATGATTGCAATATGTGAAACTCACCTTCCTATAACAGGAGTAGCTTCGTTACCACTCAATATAAATACAGGGAAGAATATGGAGAAGACGCAACCACTGTAACAAAAAGAAAAGCATTAAGTAGGTACATTATAAAGAACATCATTTTTAGTGTCGAACATTTTATACCCAAAAATTAAAGAGCCGGTCAGAAAAAAAGAAGTAGGTACTGTTTTCTGTTTTTTTGGGAAACAACATCTTGATAATTTTTTACTACTACAGCGGTAGTGTAAAATTAACCCTCCTGCTGCTATTTGAGATTGAAAATGCCAAAAATCATACCTACCACTCTGGCAATTAAGTTCCGGGAATTTGTCAATAAAAAACAAGAAAATGAAGTTTTAGGAAAAATTTTACTATCGACCTTCACAATAGTCTCCCTCTAACTCTACACAACGATTCCAACGTTTCTCCCATGATTGGAAGCACCCATGGTAGTCCTCCGAAGTTAGCCTGTTAAGCACCACGGTTACAGCTTCTTGGACCTCTTGTACGCCGCCATGATGAGTTCCCTTGAGGTGCGACTTCATCTTGGGGAATAGAAAAAAGTCGCAGGGAGCAATATCGGGGCTATAGGGTGGGTGAGGCAACGTTGGGATGCCTTTTTTTTGCCAAAAACTCTTGCACAACGAACGAGGAATGGGCCGTTGCATTGTCGTGATGCAAGATTCAGCCATCCTTGGCGAGTTCGGGTCGCACACGAAAAACTCGTGTCCGCAGCGCTTAGGCGACGGTCAGACGTGATCAACATGCGCAAACGATCAACATTCGCGTCGGTACGAGAGGTGACGGGAGCTCCTTCACGTGGATCGTCTTCCACCGATTCACGCCCTTCCTTGAACCGCTTCGCCCATTCAAACACACGCGTTTTTGACATGCTATCGTCTCCATAGACAACCTGCAATTTTCGGAGGATTTCCGAGAGTTTTTCGCCAGATTTCACTAAAAATTGAGTCACAACACGTTGCTTGTGTTGCATTTTCACTACGCCACTAAAAAAGTTACTTGCAAAAAATACGCATAAAACACAAACCAAACGTGCTATCTACTTCAACTTTGAACTCTAATTAAAAGGAAGATCCCCCCTCTCAGACAGATGATGGCAAATGAAAAAGTGTTGCCAGTTTTTAAATTATAACTAAATTCCCGGAACTTAATTGCCACACCTCGTATTTTTATAATAAGACAGCAGTACTTTTTTATCTGGCACTTTAGTTTTTGGGTACGAAATGAATAATGTCCTTTCTTTCTATAACCTATATTACTGGTTACTGTCAGCCTGCATCATCCCACTGCTGTGCAAATGCTTGTCTCCTCGACTTAGGTACAGCTGTTTCGGTCAAGGGCTAGTGTGGACTATTGGCTTTTTATTTTTAATATTTCTATGGGCTATTTACTTTGTCTAGCTTTACCTGGGTCATCAGGTCTCCACATAGTGGTTATTTCGGCCCATAGCTCATTGCGCCAGACGTGGCCAGCCCAGTCGCAGATCATGTAAGTACCTAATCAATCAAACTGCCTGCCTCGTTTATCTTATAGTCGCAAATGCGACTGCTGAGCAAGGCACCCTGGGAATTTGATTTTCAGATCGGGCAAATTATTATTCGAGTTAGGAAGGTCTCAGTCGCAGCCAAGAGCCTGGATGATGCATATAGTCTGTCCCCCCCCTATTGCATGAAATGTAGGTGTATCTACTATATACCTCTGCGTAACCCTTCGGGGTATACAGTCGTGAAGTTATGTTAAACTAGTAGCGCCCCGAGGTTTCACCCTCATAATTTTCGATCCCGTGGGAATATCGGGATAAAAAGTATCCTATGTGTTAACCCTGGTTATAAACCATCTGTTTGCCAATTTTCATCAAAATTGATCCAGGCGTTTGCGCGTGAAGAAGTAACAAACACAAGCACACTCACAAACTTTCGCCTTTATAATATTAGTGTGATTTAATTTTTCATTGAATAAAAACAGAATATCGCAAACCAGCAGTAACACTAGATAAGATAAGAATTCGATAAGAGATTATGTCTAGACTTTAGACTACCTACCCAGGTACTCGAAGATGTAGTGATTACGTACACCAATCGTCATTGAAGCGTACTGATTACGGCAATGTGTACTATGACCTGTCGGGGCCGTCTCCACGAGCGAGAGAATCGCGGCGATATTATCGTCGTGTCACGTATTTCTATACACTCTCTTAGCACGTGTCTCCACACGGCGATATCATCGCGGCGAAAATTTGATGCCACGGCGAGACTATTGCCGCGATTCTCTTACTCGTGGAGACGGCCCCTCCGTGTTAGCGGTCAATGGAAGCCTATTAACTAAGTGGTTGCTAAGATACCGAAGTTTGTGGACTTTGACATCTACTTATCCTATTCTTTAATCGACTGAAGGACACTGAACGAGATACAATACTTCTCTATCTCGCATAGGATCGTAGCATTATGCTAAGCGATAGCCATTTTGCGTGGTGTGACGCATATTTTCCCCAACTTGTTATTTTTTGTGTTCTTTTTCTGTGCAAATAAACGTATTTTCTTTCTTTCCTACTTTAACTGTTATTATTACGCCTGGGGGTGTTTAGTTTCCCTACCTCAAAGCGTAAAATTCTATTTAGAAAAGTAATTAAAACTTTGATAACCTATGTGAATAGTTGTTACAAACATTCCATACATGGAGTCAGCTGTACCATTATTATCAATTATCATTGTTTAATTGACACTTCTTCACATTTTCATATCAATACTGAGCTCCGCGTTACGTCATACTTATAATATAAACATTATAATAACCTGCTCTCTACATTAATTGAAAGGTTTGTCTACACATGAGGAAACGGGCATGGCCTAGAACCAAAAATTTGAAGACATCTACTAACTCACCCCGGACACTCCATACAACGCTCGCAAAATAATTACCTACTACTACTACATAAAAAAATGACGTTTGTATACGTATGAATGTGTGCGTGAGGTACTTGTGTTTGCGAGCGCTCTTGTTAAAGAACTGCGACGAATACGCCGAAGTGCGGGGTGAGGTGCGGTAACTGATGTTAGTGCGGGGAAGGGAGTGTCCTTTCTGTACGTAGTACTTTAAGTATTCTGTGCTACTAATCCGTACTGGACGCGTGGTAGATTACGGCCCACTCCCTCTCACAGAAACGAGGCCTGTGTCCTAGCAGTGGAAACGTTGATAGTCTGATTGTGCTACACTAATTGAAATTGTCTACACATGAAAATAATTGTATTGTAATTTGTTCAAAATTGAAAATGTTTCCTAAAAACGTTTTCAGTTACAACTAAGCTAAGGCTTGCTGCTTGAATGTTTTTGAACCAGCCTGTTTTCATAAATTCATTCGTTGTTATAAATAAAGGCTGTTTCATATTATTTGTCATATTATTATTTGAATGCAGGTGTTTTAACATAGCATTTATAGGACACAGCTGAAACTACAATACAGGTTGAAATTGAAAACATGCGACAAATCGAAATGGGAGATTGTACTCATAATTGAGGAGCAACCATTGAATTAGTGTTTTGTCCATAAATTAACGAAATACAACTGAGTATGGAGAAATCATAATATGATCGTAATTATGATTTCTCCATACTCAGTTGTATTTCGTTAATTTATGGACAAAACACTAATTGAATGATTGCTCCTCAATTATGAACAACTTTTACTATGGGACCAAACTTGAAATCGCGAAAAAAAAATCAGCTGTTCAATACATTTTGACGAGTTATGCGAACATAAATGTGGGAAACAGTTAATTTTTTTTTTTTAAGAAGTAGGTGCCTATTGTAAACAAATTGTTCTACCAAATCAAAACCATTGATTGCTTATACTTTCATAATTATAATAGGCTCGCCTAATTTATATGCGAATTATGACATAATTCGTGGAATATTACTGTACCTATCAAAACTCCAACCAATCCCTTATTATTTATTTATTAAGGTACACCAGCAATATAATATATCTTAAGTCACACCACAATAGCCTCAGTCTTACACAGTCGTCAATTATAGGTTTACCAACAATTCATAAATAAGTGATCACGCACAATAATAACAAAACTAAAGGCTAGAATAAAAAAAAATATGGCAAAACACTTCTTAGGCTGGGCGCATACGTCCGGTTTCCTGATTCGGAACCCTGACGGAAAATATAAGCACGTGTGCGCTAAAAAGAAAATTTTGTATGAAATGCTTGCATTCGGGTTTCCGAATCTGAATTCAGAATCAGGAAACCGGACGTTTGCGCCCGGCCTTAAACTTAAGGAAAAAGCAGTCAGCATATAGCAGCCCCCCGCTAGACATAGGCCTCTCCAACTGCTCGCCATTCAAATCGGTTCTCGGCAACTCCCATCTACCTGCGAACTGCTACCAGCCACCCTGCTAAGATCATCGCTTCACCTTTTTTTTTTATTGTTTGGAAATCCGCATGGATGTCCACCATCCTGGGGTGGGTGGAGGGGTCTGTCAGACTCTTACTGACTAAAACCACACGGTGTCCTGCTGCTACCTTTAGCCGGGGTGCTGGAGTGCTTACGCATTTCGTTACGCTCCCCCGGCCAGGTGTTGGCCCGCATGAATCCATGCGGACCCCGTCAAACAAACCCGCAAACGGCCACCATTCCTCTACAGAGAGGCGCGCATAGAACACGGCGCGCCGCCGTCTCGGGCCTTTCACTGTTCAGGCAACAAAGCACATCCTATCGGGAAATACAGGCGTCATATAATGCTATGTCTCACTCACCTTATAATATAAGACTGTGGTATCTGCGTCAACACAGCTAAGGGCAGCCCGAAGCCGAGGAAGTAAGGCCAGTTGGACTCGATGAAAGTCAGCCGCTTGTGCAGCTCCCAGCCCATGTTGAACCACTTGTACTCGAACGAGTACAGCGAGTACAGCAGGCACATGTGGACTAGACAGAGTAGCTCGCCTATGTACGTTATTGGTAGCATACTTACTAACATACTCTGAAATTGAAATTTACGTATGATTAGGTGAATACTGAGTTTTTTACACACTAGCTTCTGCCCTTGACTTCGTCCGCGTGAAATTTCTCGTTTTAACATATCGTCGGCTAAATATTCTAAGCTGCTAACTCCATTTTTGGCTTAACTGACTATTTAGTATCAAGTGAAAGAGAAACCTGACCTATTTCTGCCGTAACTCACCCGGAAGGGTAGGTATATGTGCCAACGATATTGCATAACATTGCTTAACTGTATCTTTAGAATAAAAATAGAATTTTCTCTTTCATTTGATACTAAATAGTCAGTTAAGCCAAAAATGGAGTTAGCAGCTTAGAATAATTAGCCGACGATATTATACATACAGGGTTACTTGTAATTCGACGTATATCCGTCAGGAGCTGATAGAGGCCAAAATGCAACGAATTGAACCCCCCATATGTATTGCCGAAATTCAAGTTTTCGAGATATTTGAATTTTAAGGGATTTTCGATATAATTCCAAAAAAAAATACTTCTAGGCACTTAAATTAAGCTATACCTAAACAAAATAAAAAGTAGCAAGCAAAAATATTTTTACAAATCTGACTGGTTGCTCTAGAGATTAGCGTGTTCAAACAAACGGTAGACTTAGCTGGAGTGAACACTCCAGCTAAGTCTACCGTTTGTTTCTGTATCTTGTAGTAAATTATATGAACATATAATTTACTACAAGATTAAAAGAGAATGAGATATCGTGACAGTTTAGAATCCTTTAATTAAAACATCAGCATGTTTTCGAATCATAATAAGCAGCAGAGTTTATATAATATTTTTTACCATCAGTGTAATAAAGTGCAGGTGAACACTTAGCATTAGGAATGCACATAAAAGGAGACAAGTAAATTGGACACTTAAACCATGTACTTAAAGCCTCAAGTACCGTATCTAATTTGCATGTCTATTAAAAATATTTCCACTTTATATTTGAAGTATCATGATAACATACCTGTACTAAAAATAACGCTTGCACCAGCAAACTGAAGAGGGAGTCAGCGATGATTTTGCTAACGCTCGACATGAACTGTGGTCGCCCGCGTCGGTGGCGGTACGCGCTGTCTGCTATATCCTGACAAACGGTATTAATGATTAGTATACTAGAAACAAATTGGTAGGTATGCTCCTAGAGACCCGCTTTACACGGGTGCAATGGGGCGACATGTCAATTTATTGAAGTTTCTGTTTAGCACAGAATCTAAGAGAAATATTACTTTATTATTTACACTCCAATAAACTTAAATCCCGTCTATCCCGCAGTGTTTGAAGACTAAGGTCTTTAACCAGTGCGTCCTGCCCGTCATGACATACGGTGCTGAAACGTGGACAGCGCACTATGAAGCGAGCTATGCTCAGTCTCTTTGAAGTATAAAATCAGGAATGAAATGATCCGGAAAAGAACCGGAGTTACCGACATAGGACATAGTTTGCAGAGTAAGCAAACTGAAGTGGCAGTGGGTTGGCCATGTTTGTCGAAGGACCGATGGCCGATGTAGCAGACGAGTCCTGGAGTGGAGACCGCGTAACGGCAAGCGTAGTGTGGGACGCTCCCCAGCTAGATGGACGGACGACCTAAAGAAGGTGGCTGGGGTAGACTGGATGCGAAAGGCAGAGGACAGGGTATTGTGGCGCAGTCTGGGGAGGCCTATGTGCAGCAGTGGACTGCGAAAGACTGAGTTGAATTAACTTAAAACTTACTATTGTCCTTTATGAATGATTGACATTTTGGCAGAACAACGTCTCTCGTCTCTCTGTCAGGTCAGCTAGTATATCATAGAATTTTCATTTAATTACCAATTAAAAAAAAAACTAGAGTATAGATGACACAGCGCAACTACAAAATATTAACACATACAATAAAAACCTTGAGTTTAATGCAAATAAGGGTATTAATATGTATTGAGTAACAAAATTACCACATGTTGTATTGAGTTTAATAGCATTGGAAACAATAAAATTAACAGATCTTCAGTTTTTGAGGAGGGAAAAATTTACTTCAAAATATATGATTAGATGATGAATTTCCTTTCATGTGGCACTAATCTCATTTAAGCATGTAGGTAAATATCCTAGTCACACACATACATTCATCCTGTATATACAGACTAACTGATAACCTCCCTCTTTTAGAAATCGGTTAGAAATAAATTTGTATCTCATGATCTGTCATTTAATCTAGTTAACTAGCAGCTGGCGGCCTAAGCAGAAGTGTTGGGACTTATTTAACAAAACTCTCATAACGAACTATCACTGAGATTTGGAGACGATATCAGTAACGATATCGAGCGCAGAAGTTCGTAGTTACAATAAAACCTCGAATAGAAAAGTATTACGACGTAAACAAGTCGTTACTTTAATGTTTTCGTTAATTTTAGTAAGTATGGCTTTCCACCTTTGCCAGCTTTATCAGACAATTGACGGGCATCTCTCAATATTTTTTAAAACGTTGCTAGTTCGTTAGATAGCCCATAAGATGAGGATGTTTTTGAAATTATTGGTTTACTTGGTGTCATAGTAAAATGTTGAAATAATCAACTTTGTTTATGGTGTACCTACTCCGACGATGTTTTAATTTTGCTACTTAACTTTCAATCATTACGTTCAAGTGTTTAGTATTTTCAAACTTCTGAATATCGAGAAATCTTCACAAACGTGTCACCTTCCAATAGAAACAGTAATCGAAGCTATTAGGTTCCTTGATTTAGGGATAAATGCAAAATTATGGCCACTTTTGGGTAATTTTCTGAATTGATGAAATTTCCTCATAATTGCCAAAAGGCTCCATCATCCCGTCAGATATTTATATACTCACTATCAGGACATGTAACACTATTGCACAGAATAACTTTCATTCGCCCTGAATATCCTTTTAGAAATGGCCCAAATCTGAGTTTTCAAAGTCGTCAGATTTGGGGAAAGCCCACAATTTCTCCGTCAGATTTGCCTATTTAAGTCATTATGGGTTAGGCCAGACCCGATCATGCCAAAACCAACGCCTCTGAAGATCACTTTATTTTCGGCCCTTTTTTCAAATCTGAAAGTGGACTCCTGACCACGGGGCTCCCATCAGAAACTTTTGAAATATATTTTCGGTGTTCTCTCCTCATGCCAGACCTACTCAGCTATCAACTTCTCGCCCTGGATATGCTTGCTCAAAAACCCTCTGGGCTCCCCTACCATATTGCTCATTTGGAGAAACATCGAAGTAAATATATTTTTTCCCAAAAATGAGTTAAATATGCCAAAGCACTTAGAAAGTGTATTTACGTTAGAAAAGTAAAGACATAAAAAAAAGCGGCAGCTACATCGAAGTTTCTCCAAATGAGCGATATATCGCTCATTTATGTGAGACTAGCTTCTGCCCGCGACTTCGTCCGCATGAAATTTCACCCTCCCCCCATTCACCCTCTTAGGGGTGGAATTTCGAAAAACCCTTTCTTAGGATGACTTTTCGGATCAAAGCTTTCAGTCAGTGGTGTTGAACCTCGACACTGGGTTGGCCTCTGTTACCTATACCTGGAATTCCTAATGGGTTCGCAAGTGCGGTGGATCAGGCGACCGGTGACGTATACCTCGGAGGGAACGACGGAATATACAAATACAATTACTGTACCAACGATGTTGAGAAGCCGGCCCTTGTCCGCAAGACAGATATCTTCGATATGTATTTCAGCGACAAATTGTACTTCGTAGACACAGCCAAGCAGAATTTGTATGTATACAAAGACAACACGAAGTGTTTGGTGCCAGAGGCGAAGGAAAATCTAATCTAAAATCTAATCTAAGGCTGCTAACCTACTCTTCACTTAGAACACACCCTCCCAATTTCATGTCTCTAGGACCAGCGGTTTAGGCTGTGCGTTGAAATATCAGTCAGTCAGTCAGGACTTTGAATTTTATATAATTATAGATGTTATGTCTAGCTCTATAAAAAAAATTCATAAACAAAATAATCTGTGCTTAGCACTGTTTGGTGATGATGTCATTGTATGACTATGAGTTATAAAACTAGAAAGACAATCTTAAACATTATTATTAATCATATTATTTAACATAGACTATGATGATGTAACAGTCAAGTGGTTACAAACGGGCTTATCAGTTTTTTATTCAAGTATTTGGATTTATAATAATTATAACAGAAACATACATTTTCATGCTTATAAATTGGTTTTGCGAGATTTTCATCTGATTTGTTTTCCTTTTAAGCTGTTTTCTTAATTTTGATAGGAAAATAATACTCTAACTTAAATGTCAGATCTGAGATTTGAGGTGGATTATGACGAGCATTATAAAAATACCAAAGTGTATTAGGAAAATCTAGCTCTGGGGTAACCAAATTGATTGCTCAATATGACAGCAATGAGTTCATTGAGTTATTTCTTGACAAAAAATATATCATACTAATTCAGCACCATATCTACCAAAGGGTGGTATGCTGTTGATAGCTTTTAAGTCTGGCAATATTTGTAATGCCAGGCTTAAAAGCTAAAATAAATACTAGAGAAAGACCAAAGAAACAATGGATGGACTGTGTGAATGATGATATGGTTAGAAAGGGGGTGACTACCGAGATGACGGCTAAAAGAGAAGTATGGAAGATAAAGACATGTTGCGTGGACCCCAAATTAATTGGGATAAGGGCAGGAGAATGATATATAAAAATAAATACTCACTTGAAACCACAAGCTGTTGACTAGCTTACTCAACAAGAACAACGGGAGCACCCATATCATCCGGAATGTCATGGAAAGGAACGGCTGCATCCATGCCCACACATTGTGTGCAACCCCTGGGTTATGACCAAACACCACCGTCACTAAGTACTTGACCGATGGCAATAAAACATACTCAAAAATTAATATACTAAGCAAAAATATAAAGCCGTTGAGAATGCATGATTGTAACACCCTTGTAAGTACTTTTGATTCCCTGAAACAAAGGAAGAGTGAGGTTAAGGAGAGGTCACCAACATTTTTCGGGACTGCCATAAGGACCAGCAAAACTTTTAGTTTATGCCTATTTACTTCCTGTTTTTCACGGCCTTCTAATTTTCGTGAATTAATTTACAGGTATGGTATGGCCAGGGTTTAGTTTTAATAAATAAAAGATTAGAGAAACTTACTGTTTTACTTTTGGTTGCTTTTGTTTATTTTTTGTGTTTTCAAATTCCGTTTGTGGCGAGCGACTTAGAGCACGCTCATTAATCTCTTTATCTAAATATAAGAGTACAGTTACACCTCGTAAGCTGTCTATGAAACCTTTGATAAGCGATACAGAAAAATTCTGAAACAATAAAATATAAGAACAATGAACAATCAACAACAACGTAATAATCAAGGCTCAGTCAAAATAGTACTCACTGTAACGCTCTCCATTTTGAGTTTGAATTATTTTTTCACAGTTTCATTATTCCATCATTTATTGAATCAATCACATTATTTTGTTCAATTTTGTTTGACGTAACGTAAATTTACGTAAAATAAAGTGACACAATGACAATTTGACATCAACAAATGGTAATAATGGACATGGTATGGTAGATAGCTTATAGTTTTAGAACGACGATGCGATGTTACGAAATTCTACCAAAATATCATAACACCCTGTGTTGAGTATTTTTGTTTACTACTATTTAAGGATTTCACATAGATTTTATAGACTGGTTCATTAGTTTATAAATGATAATGCAACAGACAGTTATTTCGAATTTAATTTAATAATATGGATATACAAGAAAAATATGGATATATGGATTTCAGTGGTAAAACTTGAACTACGAAAACCGCCTTTACTGCTACGACATAAATAATCGTAAAGGCAATGCCAATGTCAAGTCAAATTGTTCCCACAGCACCGTAGACAGAGTAGCATACTCTGTCTACGCACAGCACAGACCCAGTGTGTGGACCAGTATAATCCTCGTACATAATTGACGTTCTGATTCAGAATAATCGAATAGTCAAGAACCCTCTTTTCACATATTGAAAGTAATTTGTACCCGAGCGTTAAATGACGCAGACACAGAGAGAGCCTTTTGCATAACTCGTCAAGTTGCATACATATGTACTCGTATGTACTAACACTAAATAGATAAATATGTATTTATCTACATAGTTTTCATTTAATTTGTGATGGACACAAAAGTAAACATAAACAAAACAATGGCGACTTGTAGATGGTGAACAGCGCTGCCACCTATGACGAGTTTTCAGTTTTATTACCCCATTGATAACTATCCACATAAGTTTTTAAATAAAGTATTATAGATCTATTTAAAACTAGCAGCGCCCCGCGGTTTCACCCGCATAAGTTTCGATCCCGTAGGAATATCGGGATTAAGAGTAGCTTATAATTATGTTAATCCAGGGTATCAGCTATCTTCAGTACCTCCATACAAAATTTTACCATAATATTGGTCCAGCCGTTTGACCGTGTAGAAGTAACAAACATATAAACACACACACACTCACAAACTTGCGCCTTTATAATATTAGTGTGATATTTTTGTTGTTAGCCATTTTTGTGTCCCTCTGCTGGGCAAAGGACTCCCCTTTTCTCTTTCAAACCTCCGTCTTGTGCGATCTCTGGCCATGTTGGCCCTGCAAAAATGATATTAGGTCGTCACACCATCTTCGGTGGCGATGTCCTGCCTCGGGCGTCCAGCCAGTGAGCGACGATCTTTGCCTATCTCTCCGGGTGCATTCGTGAGGCATGTCCGTCCCATATATTTAACATTAAAAATTAAAGTCGTAAAAATTGGTGTGCCCTTACAGGGTTCATATGTCAGGTGCAAGACTCATAAAACTATTAACTGTTTTACCACATGAGAGCAATATTATTTGAATTTAACCATTTTCGTAGAAATTGTTGAAGCAAGGCCACATTTATGTTGACTTCGACGTATATACCGACCGCGACATACAGACTCAGAAATAAAGGTTGCTAGAGTTATTGTCCAAAATATCAAAGATAATAGAAATATTATACCGTTTTTTGAAAGGTATGCCTCAAAACGTCTAAACTAGAATTGGAAGCTTCTTCGAAAATGAATACCTTTGTTGTCCCATAGATTTAGTTTTATTTTTTGTTTTGAAAAGATTTTGTAAACTCATGAGTTTGTCTTTGAAATGCTCGTAAATATACTTTGGGATTGACAATTTTGACGTGAAAACGAACAGCCCACTTTCTAACAGCTGTCAGCTGTCAATGTCATCTTTCTTTATCATTTTCTCTCTCTGTTTCTCTCGCTTTAAGTTTTATTCTCTATCTCGCTCAGTGTGTTTATTCTGGAGAAAGTATCGTAATTACATGTGTCTACTGTCTGCTTCACACATAGCGTCAAGAATTTTGTTTTGTTAACATTTCGCTTTTGTTTTAGTTAAAAACCTTTTTAATTTTATAGTATTCGTAGTTTAGTTGGTAGGCTTATGAAGTGTTCAAGATGGATAACACGTATATTCTCAACAATTTGAGGTAAGTAAACTTACGAAACAAGTGCGTATGTCGCAACTTTGTTCTCTGCAACGTATCTAAATACCTATTGTGTACGTATCTGACCCATTATGCATCGTGTATATCGTGTATGTGTACCGAATGTTCCACTACGTTCTTTATCATACTTAATTTCGTAGGAGGCTGATTAAAAAGTAATAAGTGGGTACCCAACTTCAGGAGAAAGTAAAAATGTTTTCTTATTCCTTTCATTATGAATGATGTAGAAAGTTGTAAAACCATGGCTATCGAAAGGACAAAGCATATACCTAGTGCTTTAAAGTCTTTGTATGTCATCAGTTGAACAAAATTACTAAAACAGGATGTACCAATTGATTAATTCTGATGTAAGCAATACTTGAATATGCAGTAACTTCTCTCTTTATATCCACCCTAGTAGAACAGTCGACATCGACTCCGTGGCTAAAAAAAAAAGGAAAGACCAATAATAACATAGCAAGTCTATATTATCAGTGCGTCAACCTACTAATAGGGTTACCCTCTGTCCGGATTTGTCCGGACATATCCGGACTTCTAGACTTCTGTTCAGACTTTGTCTGGCTCTTTAATTTGTCCGGATTTTTGGCTTAGATGGAATATGAGTAATAAAACTTATAAGTACTTAATACCAAATTAGTCTTTAATATTTATTAACTTCTCATTAATCTAAAAACAAAATATACTTCTTTATCAATCAACAAGATCAAACAATAAATCTTGTGTTGAAAATTTGCAAACAATCAACTAGTTCAAATATACAAATGTTCTTCGAAATAAAAATTGTTTTACGTAAAATAATCAAACTTAACTCTAGTTTCAGGTATAGGTATTAATTTTTATATTTTTCAGTGCATTTTTTACCACTAACTAAGTGGGTAAATGTTTGGATTTTGTGACTAAAATGTCCGGCTTTTTGTCAGGACTTTTAAAATTTCTAAATGGTAACCCTACCTACAAACCTGTTGATTTTCACTAAAAAAAATCATAATAACGGGTCCTATACTAAAGCAAGTGTCAAAACACAACTTTCCATTATTCAAATGTCTGGAACTTCTGCCACAGAATACTTAAAGTACTACATACAAAAAGGACACTCCCTTCCCCGCACTAACATCAGTTACCGCACCTCACCCCGCACTTCGGCGTATTCGTCGCAGTTCTTTAACAATGGCACTCGCAAACACAAGAACCTCACGCACACATTCATACGTGTACAAACATCATTTTTTAATGTAGTAGTAGTAGGTAATTATTTTGCGAGCGTTGTATGGAGTGACCGGGGTGTGCTTCTGCTTAAACTTTGTTTTCTTGGTTTATTTTAGGGGAATTTAGAAGTTACTGCTAGATTACCCATACCTGTAGACTGAAGTTGAATATCTACTACAGACATTCATCATCAAAGCCATAGCAATGTTTTGCTGACCATAGAAAATTTTCAACCATACAACTCAAACCTCCTTCAAATTACACTTATAACATTCACACAACACAGTTTGCCAAATACTCCAATTCTATTTAATCTTATGCTGTCCAATTTCTGGTGTATTATGGAATATTTGACTTTACAAAGCTTAAAAATATTAATTAAACAATGTTTCTACTGAGCATAGCCCACAACAATTCCACTGCTGGGACACAGGCCTCCTCACAGTGTGAGACCAACTCTAGAATATAAGTAGATTATGGAAAGTTGTACAGACTCAGCACATAAGACTACCCGAAACTGTCAAATTTTCCCAATCAACTTTGAACCTTATGCTTTAGCGATAAAGTTGAAAATCTATTAAAGACATTTGACAGATTGTAGGAGCTTGATGTGCTGGCGTCTGTACAACATGCCCACTGAAACATTGCCTAAGAATTTAGTTAGCCTTTGTAATAAGGTGTATCTTCTAAGCCTGTATTTCATTCTCTCAAAAAGTATACAACCTGTTTCATACTCTATTTAATTTAAAAAAACGCTTGTATTTTGCCATTTGGTTGTACAGACGCCAGCACATCAGGCTACTACAATCTGTCAAATTTCTTTGATAGATTTTCAACTTTATTGCTAAATCATAAGGTTCAAAGTTGATTGGGAAAATTTGACAGTTTCGGGTAGCTTGATGTGCAGGCGCCTGTACATAAAAATTAAATACTACACATTCAAATCTGTGTATTTGAAACCAGTTTTAGAGTCAAAAATGTTACATCATGTTCACCACACATACTGTGATTGAGCAGTCTGGTGATCAACGAAACAAACAAACTATGGCGTGGTCAAACTGGTCATTATTCTTTTAGATTTATTTAATAACAGTAAGTACTGTATACAGAATGGTTCAATTATAAAGATTGAAATTGTAAAAAGATGTTGGAAGGTTTAAAAAAAAATCTGAAATTTTATTAGATTTTTCATTTGAAATAAAATAATAATAATAAATAAATTTTTATTTCAGAAAAACACACTTAAGGTTCACAAAAACAATGTTCCAAGTAAAAATGAGCATTACAGATAAAAGTGTATCGTTGGTGCCTGTACTAATGAAAGAAAATCATTGTATCACAGACAACAGCGCCTTCCAAGACAGGTTACATAGTAAAATTAAAATTCGAACGAACATAGTAAAATTAAAAAGAAAGCAAATACTTAGCCATTTAATTATTCATTAATGCAAAGAAAATCGTCATAGTGATTTTTCACCAACTTAATAAACCCATAAGTCATGTCATTTATTTCTTAACAAAATACATTGTGTATAAAGTGCATAATGATATTGATAATAAAAATAAAGAAAAAAAAATAAATAACAATAACTCATTTTTACAATAATAAAATTAATAGTCGTTTAATAAGAAATATAATGTCATAAGATGAAAATAATAAAATTAATAGTCATTTAATTGGAAATACTGAATAGAATGTAAATGATTAACACAATAAAAAAGAAATATATATATAAATAAATAAATTTCGAGTGCCAAAATCTCTTTACCCGACTTCACACTAAGTAGGTAAGCCTATTTCGCCACTATGCAGGTAGACAAGCAGGGATATCAATGACCACTGCAAACTCTTTCATCATAACATACAAGTACAAAAGTTGCGAATATTCGCCTATATGATGTATGGACATTCGGAGCCAAAGTTCAAAACTGGTAAAGCTAATCAGTCGACGTCACGGTTGCGAGCGTCCCTGACTCGAGCCACTCAGTTGTACACACGGCTGCGAACAGTGCGCGCGCGGTCTCAGCGCGAAACGCGCGTCTTTACAATCGCATTTATTTAAACATATCTACTTCTTTGTGACGTACGAATGACCAACTGAGTTTCTTAGTTAAATAAAATCCGTTGTGTTTTGTTCAAAATGAAAGTGGACAAAGAATCGTGCCTTCCGGGGCCAGTGGACACTAAGCCCATTATCTCTGACAGGAAAGGGAGCCTGAAGGTGACCATCACCCCGGCACAGCACAAGACCCTCACACACCTGCCGAAGAGACCGCCAGTGGACTTGGCGTTCACTGATCTCACCTACAAGGTGCAGGAAGGAAGAAAAAGCAGTAAGTACAATATTCTATTCTGCCCTCTGTTTGAGAAAACTATCAGTTCGAAATAATGGCAATGTATGATAGATTGCCGCTATTGATTCCATTTATGTAAATAAGTGTCTTTAATTATTCGATGTCTAAATCATTAATGTCCGTGTTAATGAGACGCCATATACCTATGACCTCAATGATTATATTTCCTCAAACTCCAAGATTACGTTCGATTAGATGTTTGTATTTATTAACATGAGAATTAAATCCAAATAAATAATCCTCTGCATAAACTGGTAACTTGAAGGTACAGTTTTTGTCAGATCTTTTCAACATCTTTGCTCTTCAAGTTTCGAATTAAAACTCGTTATACCAATCAAAATAGTGGCAACCTTCCTCGAAAAATGTTTGAGATAATAAAATGACAAAGAACAATAATAAACTCGGCCAAGTTTCTGCACATAATAAACAAATATACATAGCGGAAGAGATATAATACTTTGAACTCGAGGGAGTTAAATCAGGATAACCTATCACGCAACGCTCACTGAAAGCAATAACTGCAGATTGATTTAGGAATAATCAATACAATCCTGTAAAAGGAAGGGGGAAGGAAGACCTAACGTGAAGATATGACGACAAAAGGGCATCCTCAATCAGTTGTTCCTATCCTGGTGAAAAAAACTGACCCCCTTATTCATAATCCTATTTTATCTCTATTTTAGCTAAAATAGGCTTATAGAACGTTTGTCTTTATCTGTCACGTTGTCATTTCTGTGTGTAAGAAAGAGACAAACCCCATTTGAACTAAAATAGGTTTGATAAGTTTTATGAATAAGGGGGTAAGTTTTCAGCATGTTACTGCGCAATATCAATCCCAAACAACGTTTCGGTGCCCTTCCGAGTCCTCTATTTCCTTATTACCACAAGAATTGGGGTGATCAACGTCGAGTGCACTTTAGATGTGTCGGAATCGAAAGACCGCTTAAAAATAACATCATTGAGAGTTTTTTCTCACAACTTGATCCCTTTTCAGTTTTGGGCTACCAAGTTACCCTGATTTTATCAAAGATATCGTCGTTTCAATGGGTGTAAATACACCTATTATGCAGAGTCTGCTAGTGTCTCCCGATGAATTAGGATAATCTTGTCGGTGGTAACCTGTCTTTCCTGTTATGCCTGTATAAAAAATCTGTTTTTGCTGTATTGGTATTATCGTTTTCAACTTTGCTATCGCAATTATTTGAAGATGTCAAAATGTGAGTCTAGCTTGTTTTTATAACACTAAATTAGAGCCTTGCCACAGCAGTATAACTTGAAGTGACATGAATAAAAATGCCAATGCTAATTACTGAGTTTATATCAACATAAGAACAAAAAATCTCCAAACCCGTATATACAAAAGTGATTTTGTGCCTGCTATTTTCGAGTTAATTCATTTTAAAGACGACTTGAGCGCAAGTTTGATCAAAATCTTTCGTTAGTCCTTTCCTCAAGAACGTTGTCCTGTCGTTGCATATCAAAGGGAGTTGTGTTTCTTTGTTTTCCTTGTTTCCTGCTACGATAATGGTTATTGCTCCACCGAGAATTCCGCGCGACGGTTACCAAGAAACTATTTACATTTAGCATGGAAACGGAATCTTACAAAATATGAAGTTTGATTATTGTTATTTCTTCTAAAAGTTTAAATTATTCTACAGATGCAGAAACACGATTGGAATAAAAACTCTTTGCCTATATTGTTACCTTGGGGGACACTTCCAAAGTTTATGCGAGATAATTTGTCTGAGTAACCTCGTACGAGGTTACTCAGCATTTTAAGGCGAAATTGGCATAATATCCACTAAAAACCGCAGTGCTCTGTTGTCTTGCTTGTTTTTGGGACGGGAGCCAAATCCATCGTTTCAACTTCTTCTTATTCCAACTTTGTATCAACTTCAACCATAATTACTGCAACTTTTGTAACAAAATGACTATAATTGCTGCCTTAGCCAGCAGGTCAGGTATCTTTATCCTTGTCAGTCAAGGTTGTGACGTCTCTGACTTGACTGAAGCGTTTAGATGACTTTGCTCCATCATCGGCAGTAATTATCCACATTATTCTTTTACCACAGCCTTTTCAACACATGATTAAATCTTGTTTATGTAGTAGTTGCAACAACTAAGCATTCATTTTTTGTCATGATATTTCGTGTCTTCGACCTCAAATCCAAGGTAAAGATGGTCCAAAAACACTCAGCTGAATTTGAAACTGAGTTGTGTCCGCAAATCTAACGGTGTTTGTTCGTAACTATGTAGGTTCAGTTGAAAAGTTTATTTTTTAGTAAAGTGAAAGTACGTTTAGAGTTTGATGATGTCGTACAAACCTACATCATTTTTATGTATAAAAATAAAAAACTCCATTGCTAATGCTAATACGCTAATGTCTCGAGCTATCACTAGCTTACCACGAACAAAATTTTACGTAGCTGCAAGTGCTGCAACGCCACAAACAGTTTGCGAAAAAAGTTTATTAACGCTACAGCTTCACTTCAAGTTTATTAAAAAGAACATCTTGTTTAACCGGATCTGTTTATTAATACACCAAGTTTTCTAGTTCTTTAGCATTATCTGAACTCCCAACTAGGTATGTAAAAATAAACCAGGAAATTCGAGACGTGTTTTCTTGCAAGTCTTATAGAGGGTCGTCCCGTCGTCAACTAGGCTAGCCGACTAGTAATTTATTAATGAAACGGCTAAGGAAACACTCATTGGTACGTATAGGTAGGCGTCCACCAAGCAATTTACCTCTTCCGTTGTAATTGGTAATGGCCGGTCGTATGCCTTTATTATGTACGGTAGCACTTGTAACATCACATACTTGTTTTGAAATCTTATTCTTAGTAACATTTATGGAATTAATAATATTAGCTGCTTATGGTGCTTCTGTATGATGTGTCATTGTCCTCATCAATGTGACATGTTTTATTAACAGTGTTATGTTGATGATTGGTCTGAATAGATTTCCATTTTATCACCGACTCAATTAAACGATAATTGTTGAAGGTTGCTTCCTAAAAATATTTCTAATCAAGCTTATATTACTATCTACGAGTACATATCGATACATTAATTGGCAAACCAGCTAACTCCAAATGTCGTTAATAGTAGATTGTACAACTAAGGCATAAAAGAAGCTATTTTACCCCGAGACGTTTATATCCATGCGAGCCGCAGGCGAGGGTGGATAGTTAAGTCGAGGGGTAAAATGGCTCGTTTATGCCTGAGTTATACACTCTGCTTTTCACTTCGATTGCGAGAAAATGAAACAGGCATAAAGTATACAGTACATAATTAATCAAAAATGTTGCAAAGCATAGCTAATTCCCGCCACCACAGATAATACCGCCACAACACTTTTTAAAAGTTTTTTTTTTTAATTCAACATTTGTCATTCGACTTGGGTACTTCATACTGCTAAGTCATAAAAACGTTTCTTTGCATTTTTAAATAATAAATGACAACTATTTTACCTGATTTTATTAAATTAACGATAGAAAACACGGAAGTGGTATAAATTAAAGAAAATGAAATAAATCACGACTTTAATCTGCGAAGTTTTATTGTGCGTGTGGCTGTTGGGCCTTATTACCTTAGTCTCAGAAAAAAAAATTACTTTATGCACTAGAACATAAAAAGCGACTTTATGTCGCCTAAGCACAACATAAAGATGAACTTTTAGAGCATGAGAAGTGAAAAAATATTTTTCACGAAAAAAAAATCAGCTGTTCCCTACATTTTGACCAGTTATGCGAACATAAAATGTAGGGAACGGCTGATTTTTTTTTCGCGATTTCAGGTTTGGTCCCATAGTAAAAGTTGTTCATAATTATGAGTAAAATCTCCCATTTCGATTTGTCGCATGTTTTCAATTTCACCCTGTATACTTCCTTTCGTCTAAAAGTTGAGATGATTTGGCAAAAGAATCACTATTTTTTAATATTATTTTTGTCTTAACAGTTGCTTAATTTTATAGCTGAATTGACTCACTTACATATTTTATTAACAGTGGCATACATAACTAGTTCACTGTCGTTATGTTAACATTTTATCATAACTCGTAATATACTAGATTTATATAAACACGTGGATATCCAAATATTATAACAGCGTAAGTGTGTAGTCTTTCTTTATACTCATTAGTTCTACAGGGTGAAATTGAACACGTGCGACAAATCGAAATGGGAGATTGTACTCATTATTATGAACATCTTTTACTATGGGACCAACCATGAAATCGCGAAAAAAAATCAGCTGTTCCCTACATTTATGTTCGCATAACTCATCAAAATGTAGGGAACAACTGATTTCTTTTTCGCGATTTCAGGTTTGGTCCCATAGTAAAAGTTGTTCATAATAAAGAGTACAATCTCCCATTTCGATTTGTCGCATGTGTTCAATTTCACCTTGTATAAATGACATACATTTTAATCCGTAAAGCAAAAATATTAATGACAGCTTTCTCGAAATAACGCTGATTTGGAGAAACATCGACGTAAATGTATGTTTTCCCAAAAATGAGTTAAAAATGACAAAGCACTTAGAAAGCGTATTTACGTTATGAAAGCAAAGACGTAAAAAAATAAAGTAGCAGTTACGTCGATGTTTCTCCAAATGAGCGATATATTGCTCATGATATATAGTCCCATAGTATTTTTAGGAACTGTAGAGAATTCGTAAATAATATCGGAAGTAGAAGAAAAAAAGAGACACGAAATATTTGTGTAGATCCTATTAGATAGTCCTAAAATCAAAGGGATACACCATTTTATGTCCCGAAAACACTGATGAAGGCAACGAAAAAATGCAAGTTATTTACTACTGATAGACATTGTAAATTATATCTAATCTATCAAATCAGCAATATGTTTTTCAAATCTGTAGTGATAGAATTATCTCTTATTGTATCGCGATCATATAGTTATAAATAATGATGTTGCTAGTTCTGCATACGTAGTTTTTTTTTCATACATAATAAAGAATCTTCCCGCTGTTTTATCTACAGAAGGCAGTCTATCTAATTTCTTATGATTTTTAACTGTTGTTGTTCAAACAAATGTTTGTATGTTTTTCAATTTATTTATTTAGTAAAAATTCACGTTCGAATATAATAGTTCTCCAGACTGTATTTCGGCCATGGCGGGCCATCTCAACGGAGACTAGCTTTCGGTGCGAGAGATTAGGTGCACTCTCTTCCCTCTAACTTTTTTTCCAATATAACTGGCTAACTATACAGGGTGGTCCAAATAGTGACGTCAATAAATTTTTTTTAGATTCCTCACACCGGGGGGTATCCAAAAATACCCCATGTATGTTCCGCGATTTTTTGTAGTGTTCGAGTTATAATTTTTTTTAGAGATTTTTTAATGTATTCTGCCAGCGAGGTTTCAAAAATTCGTATCTTTTTATGTAGTAGGTATTTTGAATTATTTTTTTTTGTGACGTGATTGCCTTGAATGTTGTTTTAATAAAAAAAATAATTCAGCTTTCTGAAGTTACTTAAAGTTACCCAAAAAAGGCTTTACATTTAGAACTTTAGTTTTCAGTAGGATTCACTCAAACATTCAACTTCAATTTAAAAATACAAAAAGGACTTTTCGTAGCTTCGGACTAAATTTAAAAAATTTGCAGGGTCCTATACTATCTAAATCATCCAAAAAAAATAGTACTTTATTGGACTTTTTTTTTAGTAATCGGCCTTCGAAGGTGGATGGGCCAAAAATCATTGAAACACGTTTAAAGCATAAAAATTTCTTTTTTGTACTTTTTATCATTCTGATGGCAAATTGAACTTAGAAATGTAATTTGAAATTAATTTTAATTGAAATTTGTGTAGCTCATGATTTTTGGTCTCACCACTGATTAAAAATGTGAGCATTTGTGAAAATTGCTGCTTGTGAAATTTCACGATTTTGGATAAGAAACAAAAGGCACAAATTACTGAAAAATCATTATTATTATTATTTTTTTATAGATTTGTTTTCCTCGGCCTAGCCGGATAGCTGATGGCACGGGCCTAAGCCAAGTGTTCATCAGTGGGGCTGATTGTTGGATTAATATTAGATACTGCGTGGTTATCCGCAGTAGGCTGTATGTTAGCCGAAACTATATTTGGGTGGGAGTTATAGTGCAAGTTATCCGGCTCGCACTGGAGGAATTTTCTTACTAGCCTACATGTATTGAGAATTACTGCCTTCTGCAGCAGGTGGTAGGTGTTAGATGGCAGATTGAGAGAACTAAGAGACTGATGAAGCTGTTTTGGTATTACTCCTGTTGTAGATAGCACTATAGGGACTATTATGACTTTTTCAAGATGCCAGAGTCGGGTTATTTCGTCTTTTAACTCGGTGTATTTGGATAATTTTTCGGCTATTGTAGTCTGTATGTTGTGTGTATTTGGCACGGCAATGTCTATTAGGAACCCGGTTTTATTTACTTTGTTAATTAATGTGATGTCTGGTCTATTAAAGTGAATTGTGCGGTCTGTGAGTATGGCTCGGTCGAAGTACAATTTTGCTGTGGGATTCTCTAGTACCGATTCAGGGTTATATTTATAATATGGTGCTATGGTGTCTATAAATTTGTATTTATGAGCTAGTTTTTGGTGTATTACGTTGGCTACCTGATCGTGTCGATGTTTGTAGTCTGTCTGGGCTATTGATTTACAGGCGCCTGTGATATGTTGGATCGTCTCTGGTGAACTATTGCATTTTCTACATGTGTCGACTGTTAGATTCTTTATAATGTATTTTCTATAGTTTTTGGTCTCAATAACCTGATCTTGTATTGCAAGCATGAACCCTTCAGTTTCCGGAAAGAGTTCGCCTCGATTTAACCACGCGTTCGACGCATCTTTGTCGACATTCAATTGGCATAAATCTTGGCGATGTCTCCCGTGTAGAGACTTCTGGGTCCACTCTAGACATTTGGTTTTGTCATCAGTCACTCTCTCGTTTTGCTGTTCGGATGTGTCTTTAAGATTAAGAGGTGTTAAGTGTTGATCGTTTTGTGCTATTAGTTTGTGAAGTGTTGAACTTGCAGTTTTATCAAAGAAGTATTTTCTGAGGGTTGTGATCTGTCGGTTGTGTAAGTTTAAAATGTCAATAAGTCCCCTGCCTCCCTCCTTCCGCGGTAGTGTTAACCTTTGCAGGCATGATCTTGGGTGGTGTTTACGGAATTTAGTCATGGTTGTGTTAATTTTGCGTTGCAAGTTTTTCAGGTCTGTTTTCGTCCAATTGATTATACCAAATGAGTAAGTGAGGACAGGGATAGCAAAGGTGTTAATTGCTTTTATTGTGTTTCGTGAGTAGAGTTGTGTTTTAAGAATAGTATTTAATCTATGTTGGAATTGCTGTTTTAATGTCTGTTTGGTCTCTTTATGGTGTATCTGACTTGATTGTATGTACCCTAAGTATTTGTAAGTATCTTGCTCATCCAGTGGTTCTATTTGTTCGCCTGTTTCTAAGGTGTATTGGTGTTGGTAGTTCTGACCTGCTCTAACTGAGCTTATTTTGCATTTATCTATGCCAAATTCCATTTTTATGTCGTTTGTGAATTTCTCTGTCAGGTTAGCTAACTCGTTAAGTTGACTCTCAGTTTTTGCGTAAAGTTTAATATCATCCATGTACAGTAGATGGTTTAAAATGCCATCCTGGGTTTCATCCTGTCCATCGGTAGCAGTACAATTTAAAGAGATTCCTAATGAGGTTGCGTTTAATATTTTAGATAGGGGGTTTAGAGCAAGGCAGAACCACAGTGGGCTGAGTGCATCTCCCTGGAAGATTCCTCTCTGTATTTTAATTGGGCTGGTGTCTATTGTTTTGGTTGGTGTAGTGAGTCTTAGGACTGTAGTCCAAGTTTTCATCACGGTCTTGAGGAATGTAACTACTGACGGGTGTATTTTGTAAATTTCTAATACTTGCACTAGCCATGAATGTGGAACAGAGTCATAAGCTTTTTTGTAATCGATGTACATTGTAAATAAATCCGATTTGGACTTCTGAACCTTTTTTAAAACAACGGAGTCTATGATTAATTGTTCCTTGCAGCCCTGGCTATACTTTCGACATCCCTTCTGTTGTTCGGCTAAGATGTTATTGGCGTCAATGTGCTCGTATATCAATTCAGATATACAGGATGTGATGATCTTATACAGGGTCTGCAAGCATGTAATGGGTCTGTATTTCGCTGGGTTAGAGAGGTCTTTACGGTCTTTTGGTATCATAAACGTTGTTCCAGACATTATGTAAGAAGGTATTGATTTGGGGTCTTGGGTAAATGAATTTATGAAATTATATAGGTAGCAATGAATTGCTGTGAATTTTTTGTACCAGTAACTATGGATGTGGTCTGATCCGGGAGCTTTCCAATTATGTAACCTTGTCAGAACTTTATGAAATATTTCTGGGGATATGTGCTCAAACACCATCGGCTGAATGTTTGTGTTGTTATTTGAAATCTCTGATTGTATCCAATCAGCTTGGGAATTGTGGCAAATAGGTTGTTCCCATAAACTTGCCCAGAAGTGTTGTAGTTTCTCTGGGTCAGGGGTGTTATTTTCATTGTCGCATGGGTTGTTGTGTTGAATATTTGCAGTTGCCTGTCTGATATTGCGATAAAAAAGTTTTTCATTGTGGATGAATTGAGTGTTTTGTTGTTTTCTTAACGTGCATGCTTTATATCTTTCGAGTCGGCCTGTTACGACAGAGAGTTTTTGTTTCAGTGTGTCTAATGTGTGTGCTGCTTGTGTGTTTGGTTCTTCGTGTACGGTATGAATTTTATAAAGTTTAATGATCTTATTTACATGTTTCTTTAATTTTCTACTTCTGTTACCGTTCATAAATTGTGTCATTCTACCTATTTTCCTTCGTAAATCTTTAACTTTTTGCTCTAACCGTCTTTGCCATTTTGGCTGATATTCTGTTTTACCTCGAATTATTTCTCTCAGTTCAAGTGTTATTCTTGCTCCGTTTACCTTAGCAGCGGTCCATGCGGCACAATAAATGATAGTTTGTAATGTGTTGAATTCGGTGTCTTTATTAACATTTTCTGGGAGTATGATTTTGTTTAGGTAGTCGATTATTCTTGCAAGTTTTTTAGATGGTTTCTGTTTAGGAATGTACATTCTATTAATAGGGCTAGTTTCTTTAAAAAATTGGAGTGCTTGTTGGAAAGTATCATCTATGCATGGCTCCCTATCTGGGTTAATTTGTGGGTTACATTGCATTTCTGTTATACTATTTAATTCGGTTATATCTGATGTTTGTATATTATGTGTAGGTTCTTCTATCGTGTTTGTTATTTGGGTTATGGTATTAGTATTATTGATATTAGTAATAACTGGTATTATTTCCCGATTGTTGCATGAGTTAAGGTTATCTAGTCCGAGTTCTTCAGACACCTCTGACTTTAATGAATTTAATTTATCGTTGGTGATGTAATTATTGTTTATTATTGCTCTCCTCTGATCAGCAATTCGTTGTTCGCTTAGGTGAGCAAGTGAGGGAAATCTGTTTATAAAATCTACGTACATGCGTCTTCTATAAACTGTCTCATTTCTGCCTAAATCTGTAACCCTATAATAAGACCGCATTATACCTTCATTTTGTTCGCTAGTCCATCTCATTCGAGTCTGTGTTCTATTTTGTCTAGTATGGGTTTCTAAGATTGTAGGTTGCATTTGTGTCGGTGTGGGTGTCGGTTGTGTGTGGTCGATAGAGTTTTGTGATTGTAGAGTAAAATGGTTTAATTGTAGTTGGTTCAACTCTTCTTGTACTTCTTTTTGTATCTCGTCTATTGTTTTTTGCGGTAGTAGTTTGTTATTTTGTATAGCTCTTCGTTGATCTCCTATTCTCTGTCGACTAACCTGCATGTTCGGGTATTTTTCTATAAATTTCAGGTGGAGCGGTTCGAGATAAGTTCTTTTGTCTGTATCTAATAAAGTCAATTGAAAGTAAGTGCGCAGAATGAACTTATTCATTTCAGGTGTCCATCGTCTGCGTTTACTTGGAGCGCTTGTAGTGGGTGCTAGCTCAGAGTCAAAGTTGACATCTCGCACAACACTATCAAGCGTGTTGCTGCTGGACAAGCTAGTTGTTCTTCTTGTCATGTAGGAGGGGCGAGTCGAAGGGATGGATGAGAATAGTGAAATTGTATCATCGCCCGTGGAATCGGCTGTAGCTTCGACGTTGTGAGCCCGCCTGTTCAGCTCATTACGACCAGCTGTAACAATTTTGTCGGTAGGAGCCCGCTTGCTCAACTCCTCACCGCCGATGGTTCGCATGCTGTGGCATCTAGCATCGGCTCCAGATGCGCCCCGGCGCTCCCCGGGAAGCGACCGCAAATTATATATTCTTTTGTTACTCATCTCCATACAGGGTTACCTTTCCTTGTTAGCCGCGTAAGTTTTTTGTACAATTGTACAGTACGCGTGTCCGCCCCCCACGTAGCTAGGTGTTCAGCTCGGACGTAAGGTAGGATTTTAGGGGGCTTATTATTATTATTATTATGATTACAGATTTATTATTATTTATTACTTACAATAAATTTTCAAAATACCTTCCTCCAATAAATTTTTTTATTTGGGGATTTTACAAGAAGCTGAGTACGCGATGAAAAGCAACAATGAAACAGAATTTAGACAAAAACTTACAGAAGCGGAAAGAAAAATAAAACAAGAATATTCGAGTAGCTTCAGACAATTAAAAGATAACTTTTTAAGACGTTGTCGTTTATGTATTCAGGTTGGAGGAAGGTATTTCAAAAATTTATTGAAATAAATAATAATAAATCTGTAATCATAATAATAATAATAATGATTTTTCAGTAATTTGTGCCTTTTATTTCTTATCCAAAATCGTGTAATTTCACAAGCAGCAATTTTGATAAATGCTCACATTTTTAATCAGTGGTGAGACCAAAAATCATGAGCAACAGTTATTTTTCAAAAATTTCAATTAAAATTAATTTCAAATTACATTTCTAAGTTCAATTTGCCATCAGAATGATAAAAAGTACAAAAAAGAAATTTTTATGCTTTAAACGTGTTTCAATGATTTTTGGCCCATCCACCTTCGAAGGCCGATTACTAAAAAAAAAGTCCTATAAAGTACTATTTTTTTTTGGATGATTTAGATAATATGGGACCCTGCAATTTTTTTAAATTTAGTCTGAAGCTACGAAAAGTCCTTTTTGTATTTTTAAATTGAAGTTGAATGTTTGAGTGAATCCTACTGAAATCTAAAGTTCTAAATGTAAAGCCTTTTTTGGGTAACTTTATGTAATTTCAGGAAGCTGAATTATTTTTTTATTAAAACAACATTCAAGGCAATCATGTCACAAAAAAAATAATGCAAAATACCTACTACATAAAAAGATACGAATTTTTGAAACCTCGCTGGCAGAATACATTAAAAAATCTCTAAAAAAAATATAACTTGAAAACTACAAAAAATCGCGGAACATACATTGGGTATTTTTGGATACCCCCCGGTGTGAGGAATCTAAAAAAAAATTATTGACGTCACTATTTGGACCACTCTGTATAGGACTTCTCAATTGTATGCTACAGTTCTGTTATCATTATTATCATGTAGTTGAATGCATCGCATAACCATTGTTTAACCTCTCGTCTGTCGGAACGTAAATCTACGCGAGACACAATGGCTTTTTAATTGTGTCTGTAATTACGACATTCAATGGGTTAATAGTTAGCATTACTGATGGATTCAAAATATTAGGCATACCTATGAAGTTTATTTAAGCATTGGGGTACCGTGGAATGGTCGATTGGTGAAGTTCATCGTTATTGAATTAAATGTTCTCTTCATTACTTTTTACTTTTACGTTTATATGAGGAATACTCTTATATTCTCGGTTGTTCATACGTTTTTCAGCTTTGTTTACTATCATAATTAGATTTGGAGCAATCTCCTTGCCAATGACTACAACCGGTCTACTCTGTAAAAACCTCACCGTGAAAACTTAGATATTGTGATAGAAGTGACCTGATGCTAGGAACAAACACTATTGACCGCTCACTCACTTCGCCACCATAAACAGGTGTACTGGTTGTACTAAAATCTCATGTAGTAACATCGAAGATAAGGTGAACATAATCAGTAGCCCTATGGAATTTACATTTGACGATATGATTTACATTAATTCTTTAATCTTTTGATAAGGACAGGTAATTCTTATCGTTGTAGTCAAGGTACGGATATTGAGAAATGGCCAATTTTGAATTACTGCATAGTTTGAAAGATAACATATTTACGAGACTTCCATGCTTGCGATCAGTAATATTATTGATAGGGATTCAAACTTGCGTAGCTTGATAGTAGTATATTGGTATAATGGGAATATTTCTATTTTTTATCTATAACATAATTAGCCTATAATGTTCCCACTGCTGGGACACAGGCCTCCTCTCAGTGAGAGGGAGTGAGCCGTAATCCACCACGCGGGCCCAGTGCGGGTTGGCAGATGTCACATGTCTTCGAATTTTTGGTTCTAGAACATGCCGGTTTCCTCATGATGTTTTCCTTCACCGTTTTGAGAGCATTGGTGATGAAATAGTTTACACAAAGTAAAGCGCCTGTCTGGATTCGAACCTACGACCTACAACTCGTAAGCCGCGGCCATTACCACTTGGCCACCACTGCTCTCTGATTTTTAATTTTTACTTACAAATAAATACAATTGAAGTGTCTGTTTGTAATGTCAAAATAATAGCTTTTTACAAAATGCATATGAAGTTACATACGGTATCATAAAAAAAAAAAACAATTTTTTAATAGTTTGTCTGTTTGTTCTGGCTAATCTCCGAAAGGACTCGACCGATTTTGACGGGACTTTTACTGGCAGATAGCTGATGTTATACGGAGTAACTTAGGCCTTTATTTTAGAAAAGAAAAAGAATTAGTATAAAAAGACATTATTTTTTCCGACAACCACGCGAACGAAGTTTCGGGCACAGCCAGTCTCAACATAAATGATATAATTGCTGTTTGTTTTTTTTTATTGTCTCTTATGAACTTGGTCTTTGGATGTTATTATGTTTAATGTTATTATAGTTTTGGCTAAGTTATCTTACTTAACCCAATTACAATTAGCAGTTTTCTTACGACTATGTTATCAAATATTTTGTTGCCGTGTTATTGTGTGTTTAACAATTAACGTAACCTTTATCTGCGATTTATTTGCCAAAAATGTAAACAAATATGAGTTTATGGAAAAATAACTTTAAATCCTACACAATAATGTTCAGTTTACGCTACAACTTCAAACATTTTTATAACATTTCAAATGTGCTAGTCACTCTAAAATCAACTTAATTACCATTAAAATAAAGTTGATATTTGTTTAACTTGAAATAATATTAATTTGAAACATAAGTTTGAATAGACTTTAGCTATACTCATATCGATAGTTGCATCCATACTAATATTATAAATTCTAAAGTAACTCTGTCTGTCTGTCTGTCTGTATGTTACCTTTTTACGTCTAAATCGCTGAACCGATTTAGATGAAATTTAGTATAGAGATAGCTTGAGTCCTGGGAAAGGACATATGATACTTTTTATCCCGATATTCCCACGGGATCGAGACTTATGCGGGTGAAACCGCGGGGCGAAGCTAGTATATCAATAAATTGTGGGTTCTGAAGTATACACAACGAACAGCTATATGATTATGTACTGTATGCTATTACTATCATAGGAAAAACCACACCTTATTATATTATGGTTAAGTGGCCATGGCATTCTTGTAGCTCTGCTTAAATTAAATGTAAACAGGGAAATAAACTATGACATCCATTACTTACATTTGAATTTTATTTATTTACTTAATTATTACACTAGGCTTGTGGCTAAGTAATATCAGCCGCACGGGTCGATCGATCAGGTTAAGCTACGATTGCCGCGGTTGGTCCGTGGATGGGTGACCATTTTTACATACGAAGATCACTCCGTGCCACGGAAAGCACGTTAAGCCGTTGGTCCCGGCTGTCATTTGTGGATCTTTGACAGTCGTTACGGGTCGTCAGAAGCCCGAAAATCTGACATCCAGTCTTATCAAGGGGTATCGTATTACCCAATAACTGGGTTGTGGAGGTCAGATATGCAGTCACTCCATGTAAAATACTGGTATTCAGCTGCATCCGCGATCCGGTTAGACTGGAAGCCGTCCCCAACATAGTTGGGAAAAGGCTAGGCAGATGAGGCAGATTAACATCACGCTTTGTTTACCCGAAGGGGTGTACCAGCGGGGTAGTTGCGTACCAGTAACAGTAGAATTGGCTTTCATTTTGACAGTTCAATAACATTCATTGCGTTATTTATGTTGCTGAGCAGACAAATTTTTCAAACATGTAAAGCAATGGATTAGCAATATCCTTCAAAATGATTCGGATTGTGATTGACAGTGTGTTACGTAATTAGGGTGCTGGTACCCTAATATTACACCCACGTGTCGCCAGTAATAAAAAGGCGAATCTTATTAATCGACACAATTTGAAAATGGTTAATATTGCATCCATACCTACTTAATATTATACATTCGAAAGTAACTCTGTCTGTCTATCTGTCTGTATGTTACCTTTTCACACCTAAACCACTGTACCGATTTAGATGAAATTTGGTATAAATATACATAGTTTGAGTCCCGGGAAAGGACACAGGATAGTTTTTATCCCGATATTCCCACGGGATCGAGACTTATGCGGGTGAAACCGCGGGGCGCAGCTAGTTACCTATAATTAAGGTTAAGGTTCTGGAGTGGCGACCGCGTACCGGAAGACGTAGCGTTAGAAGGCCTCCCACAATGTGGACCGACGACCTTGTGAAGGTCGCAGGAACCCATTGGATGCGAGAAGCACAGAACCGGTCGAAGTGGAGGTGCTTGGGGGAGGCCTATGTCCAGCAGTGGACGTCTTTCGGCTGAAATGATGATGATGACCTATAATTATTAATTGTTATTTTAAGAATCCTTAATGAGGTTTTTTTATGACGTAACAGATTAGTTCGAGAAGAATGTTGATTGAATTACCCGTTGATACCAAGTTTGAATCGTTACTTTTGTGTAATTTGAATAGAATAACTCGCGTAGGACAACAACCTCATGTCTGATTCGTCATTTAGCTGATGTTTTTGAAAACCAATCGTTCATTGTACCGGTACATGATTCTTTTTCTGCAACTGAAAAATTGCTATAACTTCGCTTAGCGTTCTTTCTTTTTTTGCTCGGCTCCTAAGGGTCCCAGCGTGATGTTAAATAGCCTATAGGCTTCCTCAAGAACTGGGCTATCAAATGCAAAAAATAATTCAAATCCGACTGGTAGTTCCGGAGATTAGGGCGTTCAAACCAACTTTTCAGCTTTATTATTAGCAAAGTATATAGGTTACTAGCTGCGCCCCGCTGTTTCACCCGCAATAATTTCGACCCCGAGGAAAAACGGGATAAAAACTATCCTATGTCCTTTCCCGGGACTTAAACTATCTCTATACCAAAATTCGTCCAAATCGGTGAAGAGGTAACAGACAGACAGACAGGCACACTTTCGCATTTATAATATTAAATATGGATTTTAGCCTTTTGCAATTATGTAAGGATCAGTTTTCTGTTTTGCTAATTTAGTATTGTACTCGCTTGAATTACTTCATAAGGATTTCTTAAAAAATTATATCATCTATCTAAGTATACGAAGCAAAGGTTTGATAGTGTTAATAGCGATAAATGAAATGCGTTTCTAGACCAAGGCTGTAGTTTCTTGTTGCCGACTGACATAGCCCTGTGACTTGTGAGGTTGCCACACTATCTTGCGTCTTGTTTTGTTAGGCATACTATCGTTAATGTTCTTTTATGATGGAACTTTCTCGAAAGTTCAATTTTGAGCATAAGTTGTCTGTGACGTATCTGTTAAAATATTTATTATTAAAACAATATTGACACGATAATAATAGTAGTAATACCAATATGAAGATCTTAATCAGAACTACACACGACGTGTTCAATTTTGTATCAGTAGAATTTATATAGAGCAAGCTACCCTCAATCATAGGTAACCCTCAACTGCAAATAGCTTGCCCTGTAAAATATGCTTCGAATCAGTTACGTCACTTAGATTAGCGACGAAATGTGGATGGCTATAAGAGTAGGGGAAGGCCAAAGTAACGATAGATGGACTGTGTGTCAGAGATATGGCTAGAAAGGGGGTGACTACCGAAATGACGACTAATAGAGAAGTATGGAAGGGTGGGGATTACAGGACCTCAACACAAAAAATGCAAGTTTTAGAAGCAATAAAAGTATATGATCGGCTACAGTAAACAAAATCAGAAAAATATATGATATTCTTCAGGATATATGGGTCAGGACCAAATTCTTTGCATCGTTGCACAACGGAAATCACAACGGAAAGTGTTACACTGGAAAAAATGTATCACAGTGGAATTTGTAAAGGTATGAGCACATGATAGTAAAAAGGGTATATTCTGTGTTAATCCAAACTATCCAAACTATATATATTATATATATAATATATATAATATTATAAATGCGAAAGTAACTCTGTCTGTCTGTCTGTCTTTTCTTCACGCCTAAACTACTGAACCGATTTAGATGAAATTTGGTATAGAGATAGTTTGAGTCCCGGGGAAGGACATAGGATAGTTTTTATCCCGATATTCCCACGGGATCGACACATATGCGGGTGAAACCGCGGGGCGCAGCTAGTAATAAATAAATTTAAAATCTACCTAAGCTCATTTTAACTAACTGTTTATGTAATTTCTGTTAAAAACAGAAATTTATTTCTACTCACACACACTAGAAATAAATTTCTGTTTATAACAGAAGTTACTTAAACAGAACACAAACACTTTAGATTTTGCGTTAATTTAATAACACCTTGTATAATACCTAATATTATAAAAATCGGAGTTTTAACTTTAAATAATTATTATTGAACGAAAATGTGATGTGCACCTACCTTTACAATTTTCCGTTGTGATACGTATCACAATTTTGTGTCATTCGTAGCACACTGGAACAAAATACCCGCGAAAACCAAACTAATAATGTTTGCAGTTCGTAAATTTAAGTGGTAAACGAAAGCACGCTAGTGTATTCCAATACTAAATTAAGTAAACTTATAGATGTAAGACTGCTAATTCACAGAATTTGTCTGGAAATAGTTCAAATACCCACACAAATACAATAATTTATAATGACACACTTGACACGGAAGACGTTTTTTTCGATCGACAGTTAAACAACATGGCCGCAGTATACTGAAGTTGGTTACAGGTAATGCACCAGTGCTGCAACAGCATATTAACGAAATTCCCAGTTGTTAGGTATTGTAATACTGCATAATATGGTGTGGCACAACTGAGTGTCACACTGGAAGAATTTTTGGGACACATTATATTGTTTATTATTACAAAACCGATTGTGCTTAAATTCAGTTTAATGATTAATGTGATATCGTTATACCCTAAAGGCTACTAAATAAATTAAAATACACATGCTCACGGTTTTTTTTATAAAAAAGATTTAACATGTTCTTGGCGAGCTGAAGTAGGGACATTTTAACCCATCAATTATTGCAGAAGAATTTGGTCCTGACCCATATGCTAGGTAGATAGCGTGTTGAAAACATAATACAACTAATTTGATACGATAGAAAAAAATCATGAAGATACCTCTAAAAACTTTCTTTTTACAATTAAAACCATACTAATATACATACATACATTAATTCTGATTTTTTGTCAGATTACAAGCAACATACTAAAGCACTAGTCTTTTATTTTTTTAGTCCAAACAATAGATTTTTTGTAAATAAATAATTGCTTCATATTTTGCATTAAATTACCAGGGTTGTGTCATCGCGCTTCTCTTTCTTTTCTATGCAGTCCGACAGTGACCGCGCTTTAGGTCATCTAGTCTCCTTAAGGATAAGAGAATGATGATAATTTAATGAACTTCTAGAAAGGTTAAATTGGGATAGGAGGTATTTGAAGCATGCACATCGTGTGTCAATTTGGCATTATTTTGAGTTATGAATCTGAGTTCTGTTATCAAAATCATTAATCAACTCAGGCAGGAAAACGAAAATGTAAATAATACTAAACTTTTTTTTATACATACTGGTATTTTATGTTAAGATACGGGAAAACGTTCAATGTTATGCAGATTGCAGGTTGATGACCGAATGTTTACTTTAAGGAAGGCAAACAGGTAGCATAATAATGACAATTCAGTGAAATGGAATGACATTTCACTTTAATTGTTGATCTCGACCTTTAGAAGAGACAGGAAGAGGAAAATATTAAAACACGGATATGCCAAATGAGTACTTTCTTTAAGTACGAAACATCTGGTAGAATTTACAGAAGACCATTTAGTAACTACTAGCTTCTGCCCACGAATTCGTCCGCGTGAAATTTCACTCTCTCTCCATTCACCCTCTCAGGGGTGGAATTTAAAAAAGTCTTTCTTAGTGGATACCTACTCTTCACAAAGAACACTCCCTCCAAATTTGATGTCTCTAGGACCAGCTGTTTAGGCTGTGCGTTGATATATCAGTCAGTCAGTAAGGACTTTGAATTTTATATATAACCTCCATTAAAGTTTTGTTAATGATATAGCATTATGTCTAGAACTATTGGAGAAAGTTTGAATGAATTTGACTTGAAAAACGACACCAACTTCGTTGATCGGGAAAACCGATTTCTGTTTCACTCTTCAGCCCAATTATGTCTTATGGACTATGGTGTTCATAATCATCATTATACGATACCTATATGGTAGCGATTTTTCTTGGGACGTATATGAACATTGAAACATATTTATTTTTAACAATGACGTGTCACAAACTTTGTAAGTACAGACGCCAGCACATCAACCTACCCGAAACTGTCAAATTTTCCCAATCAACTTTGAACCTTCTGCTTTAGTAATAAAATTGAAAATCTATTAAAGAAATTTGACAGATTGTAGATTGATGTGCTGGCGTCTGTACATTTTTGTGATCCAAGGATTGGTCTGCATTTTATATATAATGAATTAGATTTCCATATCATTATCATTAGTTTTATTCCTTAAGTATTAATAGATCAGCTGGCTTGATGTGGCTTTAACGATACGTTATCTAGTTGACATGTTTTTACGTGACCTCGATAGCTCTTAATGCGTAGGCCATTACTGGTTCCATCTAATTAATTCTAAAGCAATTTATATAAAAGAGGTAAATGTGAATTGGACCATGTTTCGTCATAATGGAAAATTGATTTTAATATCGTAGAAGCACGTCTGGTTCGTGATATCGTACACGTACCTATGTATTTATGACGAAGACAAAGACAATAAACTTTGGACTTGAGTGAGTTTTATCGATATCGATAAAGTTCCACAATTTATTTTTGTGGTAGCTCCTGATACGAAAACGAAACATTCTTTCATAACAAAAAAAAAAAAAAACAATTTCGATTATTTATATTCGATTCGATTTAGATAAACCTGAAATACTACATCTAGGGAGAGTCTTTCAGTTTTATCTCTAAATGTCTGTATAGTACAAAACAGCCGTTTGTATGTATGTCCCTTTACCTACTTCTAAACTACTTGTTGGGTTTCGATGCCTTTTTAAGATCGTTTAGACATATCGCAAATCCAACTGGGCGCAAATCCAGACCCTCGCACAGTGTTTCGTCTAGTACAAGCTAGCGAGACAAAATTATTTTTTTACTTATTTTAATTGCTTATGTATATTTGAGGTGACTTACTCGATATCCGTGTGTCTTACGCTGTTTTACAGAGAAATAGAGGGGATTTCTGTGTTTTGTATTCGTATACGTCAAATGGTGTGAATGCAAGATGGAAGTAGTCTCCTGATTTTACATTTTTGTTTACTGTTATCTCTGATTGCTCTAATTAGCCGTGTCTACCTACTTATTATGCCTGTAAGGTACTATATATATAATACTTGCTGCGCCCCGCGCTTTTACCCGCGCAAATGTCGATCCCGTGGGAATATCGGGTTAAAAAGTAACCTATATGTTAATCTAGGGTGTCAGCTACCTCCATACAAAATTTTATCAAAATTGGTCCAGCCGTTTGAGCGTGAAGAAGTAACAAACATATAAAAACATGTACACACACACTCACACTTTCGCCTTTAAAATTAAAACCATAAATATGTGTTAAATAGGTATTTATTTGTTCAATCTATCAAATAACATGCAATAATAGTCCAAGAACAGCAACAATTATCTATACAAATAAAAGAACTCATAATACAAAATAAAAATTATTTAACTACAGTCATGTTAAGTTTATGGAATATAAGAAAATTAAACCTAAAACATTATAAGAAATGACTATATAACAAAATAGGTAAACATATTTATAATAAAATATAATTCTATCAAGTCGAATCTAATAGTCATCATGAGAAGATTCCTCATCACCACTCTCCAATTCGCTAGAATCTTCTGATAACGAATAATCCCCCTCACTAAATTCGCGAACTGATGTTGATTGGGATGGTAATGAATGTGGGACAATCAACTGCAAAATTTCGATTCTGGATCCTTCTAACCAATTTTTATGTTTGATGAGAAATTTATCCTTCGAACACTTAGAAGATGTCCACTTTTCGTTCAATTTTGATGAAAGGCTCGAAATTTTCTATCTGAGATTCTTCAAAAGCATCCGATATATTATGTTGTACACATACATAATCAAAAATGCGACTTGTTCTTTCAGTTTTAACCATTCTTCGAAAAACTCCAATTTTGTCATAGTTACGACTCATTCTAAAACAAAGTAAATAATTTTACTTGCGGGCATTTTCGGGCGCCACAATATGTATGTAGCTATGCCTTAATGTTGTATTTATAACATACAGAAGAATCAAGCTGGATACATGTGGATACAAAAAGTTGCAACCCTTGAAAGTTTAAAATTAAGGAAAAATAGGTGGGATTATTTTAACATACTTATAAACTCAAATTACAGCAAAAATATACATGTATTTTTTTAAAAACAGGTCAAAAAAGTAAGTACATACCTTCAACAGTAGAATCCATCACAAAAAAATCGTTTCACTTTGCTATCAATTTTAGGAGATGTTGTCAAAAGTGTGTTAAAAATTCAACTAATTTGCGAATGAAAATTGCACTTCCTTTTTAATTAACATTGACCTCTCCACAAAATTACTTAATGAGGTGACAAACAAATTATTTTTTAGAATTCCTTACCTGGGAAGGGTTGTTTACAAGTTCTTATCACGGATTCCTGGAAATGACGTCATGTATTTTGTCCCGCTAGCTTGTACTAGACGAAATACTGTGCCTCGGGGCAATGGCGTAACACTTTATCAATCGGAATCGGTTTCATTTTGACAGTTCAACAACATTCATTGCGGTATTTACGTGTTGAGCAAACAAATTTTTCGAACTTATAAAGCAATGGATTAGCAATTGGCTTCGAAATGATTCTGATTCCGATTGATAGTGTGTTACGCAATTAGGGTGCTGGGCTGCTACTGCGAAATCCATATAGAACTAGTATTACCTATATGCAGAAGTATCGTTTATAGAATGACTACCTATAGTAATAAATACTTTATTTATACTCGCAACTTGATGCAATAACTTAAAACAATAACGACGTTGAATGACGAAGAATAGTCGATTTACAGTTGTTTTTTATTTATTTTTTTAAACTTTAATAAATACTTTATGGTATAAATGCTAAATTTTTTTATTTATCTCTCATTAACTGCCCTAAATCAGCCACTAAAGAATTTTGTCCCCTTCATAGCACCTCTCCCCTAATTGGCAGTAAAAATAGCCAGGATCACTTTACTAAGCAAAACGCATTAAAGGCTAGACAAGGATGAATTAAAAGAATGATGTCTTCAGTAATTTCATGCAGTGTAATTTAAATTGATGGGTTTGCATGCAACTAATGATAATGTGTAACGTGTTATAAGTATACGTTTGACCCTTGTACCTACTGCAATGTTATTGTAGTCGGCGATTACGACACTAATCAAGATGCAGAAATGAAACACTCTTTTACAGTAGTTGCTTAGTTTACTGATGATTATATCAGCAGGCAAATCGAGCAATTTAAGAACTTTTTTTTATTAAATTCTTTCCCAGCGACAGAATTTAAATCCTTTTACATGATGCAAGTTTTTTGCTTGTGGCATATAATAAAGTTAAAGCAACAAATGACTTGTAGGCCTCCTCTCAGTGATCAGTGAGAGGGAGTGGGCCGTAATCCAACACGCGGGCCCAGTGCGGGTTGGCAGATGTAACATGTCTTCGAATTTTTGGTTCTAGGACATGCCGGTTTCCTCACGATGTTTTCCTTCACCGTTTTGAGAGCAGTAGTGATGAAATAATTTACAGAAAGTAAAGCGCCTCTCTGGATTCGAACCTACGACCTACAACTCGTAAGTTGCGGCCGTTAATACTTGGCCACCACTGCTCCAACTTATGGTATGCCACAGGGAATTAGATAGCACCGTGTGCATCAGGCATAGATACCTACAATCAATTCTTCGGCTTTTCGCTTCAAATTATAAATCCGATTCCTCCTGGAAAAACAATTCTATGAACGATTAGATACGACTGAAAGAGATGTTCGCTTTTAGATTTTCTTTATATAAAGTGCTATAAAAATATCTGCCACGGCTTCAATGGGTAGTAGTTCAATGGGAGTAGTGAAGAAATTTTGTACCTGCCCCGGAATAGTTAAATCATTTTGAGAAAATAAAGTAAGTAATTAAATAAACATTTACTCTATTCTGCATAACGTGGTTCACAAACTAAGCGCGATGTGTCGCTTCGTCACATTTTGTGAAATGAAAATGACGCTCATCATCATCAGCCTATAATGTTCCCACTGCTGGGACACAGGCCTCCTCTCTGTGAGAGAGAAAATGACGCTCGGCAACAGCTAATTACCATGAGACGGTTTCATGCAACTAAATCAATTCTTATACGCACATTTTTCTGTGTGAAAAAAATTATGACACAAGATCAATAATGTATCTTTACTATTGTATTGTATATATAGAATACTGTCTCCCATTGAAGCCGTGGCAGATATTTTTATAGCACCTTATATATTTTTCCTTTTTCCTTCTTGGTCATCTTTCCTTATTCAACTTTCTTCGTACTTTCACACGAGTACTTGAAGATGTAGTATTATAATAGAATAACAAATAGCAAGGAATGTAACAATACAATCGATAGTGTACAATCTAAAGCCCTTAGGGAAGTGGACTTTGAAAGGCGTGAGTAATGTTTGATGTGAAGAACAAAGGACTAACTTATGTGGCGTATGTAAAACTGTCTATTTATAGGTCAAGTTACATACAAATCTGAACTTTTGCGGTGTTGAACAGAATCTAATTCAAATGAACAGTTTTTGTAGTAAATAGGAAGGAGGAAGGCGAGTGTTTGCACGTGGTTATGTCATAAATTATCAGCCTATAATGTTCCCACTGCTGGGACACAGGCCTCCTCTTTTCGAGAGGGAGTGGACTGTAATCTACCACGCATGCCCAATGAAAGTAAGAAGTAAATATATTTATTTAGCACAGACTAAAAGACACAATACATCAGATACATACATCAGATAAAAACAAATAAAAAAAAAATCAAATAAAAAGTGTAAAGTCCGATGTAAGAAATTAGTAGGAAAGTGTGCTTCACAGATGCGCCAAAAAGGCCCAGTTCAGAAAAAATGCCAGACATATTATAGTGCCTGGCCTGACCCTGGTTTTCAACTAGACCTGTGACGTAACGGATGTAAATCAGTTTTATACTGCAATGTGACGTGTGTATGCATACTTAAATAAATAAATAAAATAAATTAGTGTCAAATAAAAACAGTAACGAATATGTACGGTAGGCTGCAAAAGTGCATGGGTAGTACAGAAACAAAATCGTATGAAGCGAGAAATGACGCCATCTAGCGTAAAACTAGTTAACGACTAACAAAATTGAATTATGCTGTTATTAGATGGCGTTGCTTTGCTTTATATGATAAAATATTTTTGCAGTTTCTTTTTGTCTCTTCAAACATTCAAACAATAATTTATAATTAATAGTTTCTTTTAAAGAAAATTGATCCTAATTATTAACCTACTATGTTAAAATTGAATATCAATTTATAAGTAGGTATCTGATTTTGTAAGTTTTAGTTTTCAAACTTGAGAGGGTAGGTTAAATATGGATTTATAAATAATTGGTAGGTGGTATGAATAATACTTAGATCAAAGATTTATGACAGCTCAATTGATCGTTCGCTAAGTTTATTTCGATTACCTCGTTCGAGTGCCTTTTGTTCAGTTTTTATTTATGATCAGGCGGATTACTTATTTTACCAAAACGAGCACGAGTTATAATATTGATTTCGTTACAAGAGCTCAAATAATTGCTTTGAATAATCAAGCCAAAAACTTGTCAGAAATAGCCAGATACCGGTGTAAACGTAAGTAGTTTTATTTTTACACTTTTATATTAAAAACTGCATTATTTTTTTGTTACTATACTACATAATAATCATTATTGGGTATTATATATTTCTGTTTTATTGTTGCAGAGAAAAACAGTTGTTCTTTGAGTACGACGATTTGAAGAGGAGGGTTCTTTGAAACACCATCAAAGAACTGGTAGACCACGACTTATAAAACACATTGCAGCATCAAACGATGATAAGGCAGTATGAAGAAAATGGATTTCTGCCGCCGAACCACTATGCTGGTTTATTTGACACAAGTTTTGACACGGAGCCGCGTCAAAACTTGTGCCGCGGAGGCATGCTGTGAAACCCTTGCTCACGGAAAACCATAAAAGGGCAAGATTACAGTTCGCTTTGGATCACATAAACTTCGATTGGAGTAATGTCATCTTTACAGATGAAAAAACTTTTAAGTCCAGTGAACACGGACGCTTATGTTTGTGGCGTCGAAATAATACGCGATACACAAGTGGTTACGTAGCTACGAGCTAAATAATTATACTTAGATAATATTATTTATATTGACTCTGGTTATGTGTGTATAAACTATAACTTACGTATTTTTAATAATTTAAAAAGTTATGAACACTTTAAGTTTAAACAACATAGTTTTTAGTTTTTTATGTTGCCTACTAACCATTTGATATGTTTTTGTGCAATTTTGTAGTTTTTAGCCTACTTATTTAGTATCCATTTAATCCGTTTGACCTTTGTAATAAAATAACCTGGTCTCCTGTTTGTTTTTATTGAGGTTACATAAGCTTCAATCCTCTTTCCGATTTTGGAAACGAATACTTAAGCTATCGCCTCAATAACTTCATAATATTATAATGTTATACCTATAATATTTAATAAACTGACTATTAAATTTGAATAATAAACTGTAAGAAATAAACCTCTATAATTTTTTATAGTGCCTTTTTTTGCGAGCCCACAAGGCGAGCCTGTTTACCTGCGATGAATCTGCTCTTTTTTCCTATTGCTAAGTAACTACCTACCAATTCGAATATTAAATTAATTATTAAAATACCCACTCGTTAGCTTAATAAATATATTCCTATCGGTTTCTATTATTATTTTTATCATTTAAGCTACGTATGCTGGTAATTGTAATGTAATAATTAGATAAATGTATTAGCCTTGTAATTCCTTCGTTTCTTCCTAATTCCTTACTTACGTTTCGTAAATTAGTTGTGAAGAAACCAACGCCATCTAGTTTATTTTCGAAAACTTGAATTCAAACGTTCACGGGAAAATAGACACTAAGGTACCCATGCAATTTTGCTGGCGACTGTACATACATATATGTATAAATAGTTTTTTAGACAGGCCTGATGGTCTAGTGGTTAGTGACCCTGACTGCTATGCCGGAGGTCGTGGGTTCGATTCCCACCCAGGACAAATGTTTGTGTGATGAGCACGATCATTTGTTCTGTGTCTGGGTGTAATTTATCTATAATATGTATGTATTTAGAAACATATAAGTATGTTTATCAGTTGTCTAGTACCCATAACACAAGCTCTGCTTAGCTTGGGACTAGATGGCGTTGTGTGATAGTTGTGGAATATTATTATTATTTTGTATGATTTTAAACATCTCGGGACCATGGGGTCCCGGTCCTTTGGAAGGCGTACAAGGGGCCGAAGCCAACCCGCAGAGGCCCCTTAGGAAATTTTAATGAAATGTGGCACCAACCGACGATTATCCCTGTATGCACTATGCAAGTGCACCCAAGGACAACCCCCGGTTCGTGTAGGACTATTGCAGGATATGGAAAAATAAAAGGTTGGACTATGGGTTTGGGTGGCTAAAGTGGACTAGTTACCAAGAGCTGTGGAAGAACTATGACCCCTGCCTGATCAATGTTTTATATATATATACACGGATAAAATGGCAGGGGGTGACTTGCACACTCAATAATAATGGGCCCCCGGAAACGGTCGCTAGCACATAGTGACGTAGCAACAAGGGGGCAACATGTCCTGAGGTGCTTATGAGGAGTGGAGAGGTATTCCACGGCTATCAGGACAATCCCGGAAGTACGGTCAAGATCCCTACCAGCATCTTACTGGAATACTTCCTTCCTCCGAGCACGTTTGCTCTTGCGAATCTCCACTCAAGCCGGCCAATAAAGGCAAGAATGAGGTGGGAGCTCTGTTCCTCGTCATTGTTCACTCCAGCCGGCCAATAAAGGCAAGCCAGAGGTGAGGAACAAGACTTCTCCCGGGAGATAGGGTCCGTGGGGTCGCTACTGCCCAACAGCTCGCCACTTATTATAATAGTGTGATATTGAGTAACATTGCAAAAATAAACAAAAAATACTGATAAATAAAAGTGCGGGTTCGTAGATGTTACATGCCTCCGAATTTTTGGTTCCTTCACCGTTATATCTTAGAGTAAAACTTATATTCCACGTGACAATTTTTATTGACTATTATTTTTTAAGTAAGAGCTCTTTGAGACGCGTGTGAAACTGTATGAATGGGATATTCATATTTAATAACATGTACTTTATTACAACTGGATTCATTACACTGCCAGGTCTTTGAATATCTATATTACTGCCTCCGAGTGTCGTAAGAAGTAGGACATACGACATTATATATAGAAGACTAGCAGCGCCCCGCGGTTTTACCCGCATAAGTTTCGATCCCGTGGGAATATCGGGAACAAAAAAGTATCCTATGTCCTTTCCCGGGACTCAAACTATCTCTATACCAAATTTCATCTAAATCGGTTCAGTGGTTTAGGCGTGAAAAGGTAACACACAGACAGACAGACAGAGTTACTTTCGAATTTATAATATTAGTATGGATTAGTATGGATATACATAGATAAAGGCTGAATATTGGAAATATCTTATTTATTTATTTATTAATAACCAACTTATATTGACAGTTTGCAGTGCAAACTGTCAATATTACTTGTACGTGTGGTGCAAACTTTGCACCACACGTACAAGTAATCTTAGTAATTATTACGTCTTTGAGATGTCAAAAGGCACCTGGATGAGACTTCTCTTACGAAAATGCCCAATAACATACATCGACCAATAAAAAAATGTTGTCCTACGTACAATAAGAATAAAAACATAGTAGGTACAGACGCCAGCACATCAAGCTAGAGCTACTACAATCTGTCAAATTTCTTTAACAGGTTTTCAACTTTATCGCTTAAGCATAAGGTTCAAAGTTGATTGGGAAAATATGACAGTTTCGGGTAGCTTGATGTGCTGCCGTCTGTACATACCTATCTCCAAGCGGATCTGGGAAGATGCAAGCGTAGATATCAACTTCTATACTGCGCAAGATGTAAGAATGTTAGTGAGACTCAAAAGACATCGGGCGAGGAAAACCGGTTGCTCTAATGGTGCTAGTACTTAAGTGTTTACCTAACCTAGCAACCACAGCGTGCCTTGCAATTGCAATATTTCAAGGCAGATACAGTAGTATATTTGTTAAAAACAGAGAGTGAAATTTCCTTTTCAATTTCATTCCGTTTATCATTCATGAAGAGCACCGGTCCAGTGATAACGGCCCAGATTTACGAGGGGTCATGGGTTCGACCCTTTTTTTTTATGTATGGGAAATCATCAAATCACCCCTCCCGCTCTGGGTGGAGTGGAAGGGAGTGTCAGACTCTTACTGACTAAAACCCATCCGTGTTCCTTCCTTAGCCCTTTATGTTTCGGGGTAGCGGTAACCCTTTCGGACAATCCCGCACCCCCGGCAGGCTTCGGCCCTGGCAGGCCCCTTCCTTTTTGCTGACATCTCTTCGAGGCGCGCGTGGAACACGTACGCGCCGTCCGGCACGGGCCTGGTCCTGAACGGACGGTGAGCTACCCATTACTCTCCGTCCGCAGCCCCGCGCCTACGGTCGCCCGGGACCGGGTCGGGACGCCCGGAGCGTCTCCCGCGGCGGCTGGGACGTGAGGCTCTCTCCCTCAGCCGTTCCGCCACCTCCTTCGCTAGCATGACTGCTTCGCAGAAGGAGGTGACTGCCTCCCACTCCCTCTCGCCCCGGACCATGGCTTGAACCAGGGTCGGACGCGAGAGGTCGCTGCCGCTGATGGGTTCGAACCCTGGCAGGCGCTTTACTCTGTGTATACAGGGTTACTTGTAATTCGACGTATATCCGTCAGGAGCCGATAGGGGGGCCAAAACGCAAAAAATTTAACCCCACATATGTATGGCCTAAATTCAATAGTTATCGAGATACCCTATCAGCAGCTCCTGACGGATAAACGTCGAATTACAAGTAACCCTGTATAATTTCATCATCACAGCTCTCGAAACGGTGAAGGAAAACATGAAGAGGAAACCGGCATGTCCTAGAACCAAAAAATCGAAGAATGTCACATCTATCATCGCGTGGTGGATTACAGCCCACTCCCTCTTAGAGAGGAGAGGCCTGTGTCCCAGCAGTGGGAACATTATTGGCTGATTATGCATCATTAATCGAATGTCTAGTGTTGTATGGCTTCTAGCAACAATATTGAATACTAATTGAAAATTGAACGTTTTTTGAACTTAAATAAAAATAATCAAGTGGTCATCGTATTTTTGCTTTTTTATTTTCTCTTAGTATGCATACACACGAGCGACAAGTGTCGACGACAGAGACAACTGCAAGCGTCGATGCGTGTCGGCGACAGCTGCCAACGTGTAGGTACTTGAGTACGGTGCTCAAATACACGAGCGGCACATGTTACGTCGTCGGTTGCCGCCGACACGCGTTGGTAGCTGTCGCCGAAACGCGTCAACGGTTGCAGTCGCCTCTGCCGACGACGCGTGTCGCTCGTGTGTCAAGCTTACAATCATTGACACGAGAAAGTTGCGAATTTGGCGATATCTTGAGCTTTCTGAACACCTTTGTTGTGAATTCATTCGAAATCATTAGCAAACAAAATATGGTGTGATTGTATAGCCGGTAAGAACAATAATAATTATTGACGGAAAATTCTACTAAAGTGGTTATCTTAAAATAGGTACATTGTCATGGATAAATTGTTTAGTTTTTTCAAACGATCTAGATAGAGTTCATTATTTACGTTACCAAACTTAAGTGGCAGTGGGCAGGGCACATTGCTCGCAGATGGCCGATGGGGCCGAAAGTTTCTGGAGTGGCGACCGCGTACCGGAAGACGTAGCGTTGGAAGGCCTCCCACAAGGTGGACCGACGACCTTGTGAAGGCCGCAGGAACCCGTTGTATGTGAGAATCACAGAACCGGTCGAAGTGGAGGTGCTTAGGGGAGGCCTATGTCCAGCAGTGGACGTCTTTCGGCTGAAATGATGATGATGATTTACGTTACCTTACTCGCTATCGGTTGAAAGAATAGTAGGATATTCTTTCTAGTAAGAATCCCTGTACCAAGCCAGCACCCTAATTGTGTAACAAACTAATAATCGCAATCTGAAACATTTTGAAGTATATTGCTAATCCATTGCTTCATATGTTCGAAAAATTTGTCCGCTCAACAACGTAAATAATGCAATGAATGTTGTTGAACTGTCAAAATTAAAGCTATTGCTACTGATAGTGTGTTTAGTGTTACGCAATTGCCTCGCTGTTTATAGTAGATAGTAGCACTGTCGTAACTGCAGCGGTCTTTGATGGATTCCATTTACATCATCAGACGGATAACAATGTAGTGTTGTCATAATATCCGAAAAAAACTCATTACTTTAGTAACATAATTGCTTGCAAAAACTCACAACTTCGGATTAAATATCAAACGAGGAAGGCAAATATATTTCTGAGTTCTGGCATAAAAAAATTGTTGGGCCGTCCAGGTAAGACGTATATAACTTTTTTTTGCACAAGCAGGTCTGTGAACTGTATAAAATCACGACCTCTAAGCAACAAAATATTTAATAATTAATTACTTGAATTTTGAAGGCTCTTGCTTAATCGTTTAATTTGAAAGGACTGGCGACAATTCTCATGAATAAAATTTAAAAAATTAAAGTTATATGTATAGTCAAGGTTATGGATTGATCCAATCTAACTTTTCGGCTGCTGTGCTATATAATAAGATTTCTTAATTAGTTTAAGGATATCCAATATCCTTTAATTTCCTGAAGACCGACGTTTTAGCATTTTGCAGATCATTGATGAAGTTTGAGATAGGGTCACAGGCCTTATTTGAGGTGTTGGGGTGGATCGTATAATGGATTTTCTCACCCGTACGCAAAAAGCGCGCTTAGACGTAGAGTTGCACACTCCAGCCCGTCTTACTAATACTTAGAGATAGGGTCTAAATAACTGAGTGGTTAGGATTTAGCGGTTGTCACTGCGCATATATGCTTATGTCCTACTTCATACCTTTTGGCTAACAAAACCTTTTCTTTCTCCTAGATGTGAAGACGATCCTCAAGTCGGTCTCCGGCCGACTACGGTCTGGCGAGCTGACTGCCATCATGGGACCCTCCGGTGCCGGAAAATCCACACTACTTAACATTCTCACAGGATACAAGTAAGTGAAGCATTCTATTGTAGTCCTGCCAATATTGTACCAGATATGGAGAATAAGCTGGCACGATGCGACGACGGCATGTCTTCATTCTGTTTTGCTGAACTAACTCGTTATGTCAGTTGCGTAGAATTGTGCATAAAGGTTCCACCTTTTACTGGATTGAGTTGGTTTGCAAGGCGCCATACAACGAAGAGACAACAATAGGACAATAAATAAAAACACTGGCAATACAAATGCTTATGAGTATTTTGGAACTGTCAAATAAATCCTAACATCGAAATTAAAAAAAGTGATTTTTCAAACACACAAGTAGGGTTGACAGTCGATTTTGCCGATCAGTCGACTAGCTATAGTGACTAAACTATTGGATATATTTGGTTGAAATTTCGTATGCAGACTGGGGACTTCATTAGATAATGTATTGTAGTGTCCACCTGGCATGTTTATATTATAGTTATAGTTATATTATAGTGACAGTAAGACATTGAAAAGATGTACTGATCTCACGTAGATCCAGTAAATCATTAGCTTTTTGGACCTAACGATGTTTAGGGGATAGAAGTAACAAACACATTGGGTTCGCAGGAAATACCTGAATGCAAATTGCATAAATGTTGTGTCAAATTGATAAACACAGATAGTTGATATTTCGAAATGATTACGAATTACGATGCTCATTTTACGACGGAATCCGATTACAAAATGGCGGAATGCTCGTGAAATTAAGGTTTGAATTGACAATGTAGAACAATGCAGTTGGATGTAAAACCCAAGAATATAACTTTAATATTATTAATATGCGTTGAATGTAAAATAATGGAAGTGCAAATCATAAAATAAATAATAATGAACGATTTTTGCGCTGCCTTAAGTCAAGGCTTGATACAAGCGTAGGTATGCCAAAAATCTTTTCTGTATAGCCCGGTTTACTACCTACACTACATCTAGTTTCAGAACCACAAACAAAAACTTAGTGCTTTACTTTGTGGTTTGACCCGCCATGACTTGCATTTTTCTAATTCGGGATGAATGAAATGACCACAATACTCTAGCTTTATTAGTAGTAGGCGTTAGACACGAGCTGACTAACCCACTCCAGATGACAGTTCTACTAGAAGTCATTCCACAATTTTAAACCCATCATGTATATGTTACACAACTTCCCAACTTACGTCATATGTACTAAGTAAATCTCTTGTAGTTACTCATGTATTTATTATGTACATTTGTGATCTAGTGTCATCGTTTCTAGGATAGTTGGCGAGTTGCGACAGCTGTTATGCAATTTGAACGCATACGCAAACTATGTCATTCTATAAGTTCTGCGTTATGCTGTGTTATAAGTTTGATACTTACTTGAATTTATATTCATATTTATTATTAAATATTTAAACAGAAGGACTGGTTTCTTCCTGGCAGTGTCACCATGGATCTTCAATTTCTGAAATGCAATGAATGGGTCACATTTTCCTTCTTATAGTCTCTACGACATCTATTGGATTTATTTTTACTATATTTAGAGTACATTTAGTAAATTCATCTTTCTCAATACTTAAATGTGGCTATTAGTTACCTACGCTGATTTATTTACTAAGTATACTAGTAACTGTCCCCTGCTTCACACGGTTTTCGACTTGAAAAAACATCGAGATTTTTCAATAATACAGTGTTGCATATGAACCTTCGGCATAAATTCTCAAAATGGGGGTGAGAACCGCATCAAAATCCGTTGCGTAGTTAAGAAAAACAACGCGGTCACACTGACAAACACGAAAAGCGGCTTAAATTTATAATATGCATGTAGATACGGATTTAGATTCACTCAATGCCTGTACATCTCATGCGCCTGAGATCCATGATGTTCTTTAAAAAAAAAAAAAAGAAATAACAAACAGGGCAAGCTAAAAAAACCGTTTAAAAAAACAACTTTTATGAACGTTCACAGTCTAATCTTAGTCTCAATCTATAAAAAATACCTCTAATTTTCCTAAATTTTTGACAAGTTTTTTGAGATCTGTTTGTCAACGAGATGAGACTCCGATTAGATTTTTAAACGTTTTAATTCACGAGACCTTCAGATAAATTTTTATACCTACATATTTAGATGAATTAAACTGGTTTAAAACATGTTTTGCTACTATAGATTGGTTATAAATTAATCTACGTCATTTTGTATCTAGTGACATTGCGATGTTGCTTCAATGTCACAACAAGTTGGTTAAAGGGCTAGTAAACAGACAATTTTGATACAGAAGTCAAGCTTTGTATCATTTTGATTAGTAGAAAAGTATCATTATACATTGTGATGAACTTTGGACCCAACGCTGTGGTCCTAAGGCGCGTCGCCCACGACTCCTAAGCCGGTAGCCGTTTTGCATGGATGTGATGCATGTTTCCCCCTACCTTTTTTATTTTTTGTGTTTATGTACTTTTTTGCGTCATTTTCACCGCAAATAAACATATTTTCTTTCTTTCTTTCTAAGTCCAAAGTGCTGGAAACATCTGCAGTTTCTTTGGATGGACTTAGGAAGTCTATGTCACCATCATTTTCAGCGTATTTCTTTCTCAAATCTTCATAAATGTCTCGGGACATGGACCTCGACATTGCCATAAATTACATTTTTTTTTTGGCAGATGGTATTGTGATTGCCGGTAATCTAGTTCCTATGGGTAATTTTATATAATAATGGTTTTAAATGAGGCTCTTACACAATATGTAAATATATAAATTTTTCTTTAAGTACTAAATTAACAATAATTTACGTTTATAGGTCATCCTGAACAGTGATACTGATAGTGATAACACAGGCTTTGGCCAATATCCTTTATTCTCGCTTTTAGGACAATAAATTGTCTATATGACAAAGGTCAGTTTTGTCTGTTTTAACTACAAATTCGTCATCGTCACACATGTTACTAATCCATGGAATAAAACAAATAAGTAATATTGTTTTCATCATCAAAACCGGACTTGGTTATCAAAGCCAGCAGTAAAGTGGGTCGAGCGTCCGAGCGCGGCCATTTACGCAGTTTGCGTACTATTGCAAACATTTTTATGAACTAGAAAGAGAGGTGTACTACTGCCTCTCTCACTGCACTGCTTATCAAACCATCATCTTTCGCGGAGTAGTAACAATTTTAACAGTAAAAGGAACAAACCGCAAGTGCGTTGTCGAGCGAAAAATAATTTGCTACTAAATAGGCTGTTCTCTTTTGATGAGCAGGCAGTAGTATAATTATACAGAAAGTTTTTTTTATCTCCATCCAAATTTTAACAGGGTGTTCTACCCATGAATATGAACAACTTTCACTATGAGACCAACTCTGAAATCACGAAAAAAAAAATCTGCTGTTTCATACATTTCGATCAAGTAGGTATTGAACTTTTGTATGAAACAGCTGATTTTTTTTTTGTGATTTCAGAGTTGGTCCCATAGTGAAAGTTGTTCATATTCATGGGTAGAACATCCTAACAATTTAGATGGTGATAAAAAATCTTCCTGTATAAAATAACAATAACATACTTAGAATTTTACACACACAGCATCACGCCTGTATTTTCTAAAGGGTTAGGCAGAGGCGGGCCTATGGTACACACGGCTACACATCAAGCACAGATATTGATACACCTAGATAACGCAAGAGCAACTATTGTACTTCGCGTGCCAAAAATCGCACCAGCTTACGTTCGAAAATTATAAGCCGCCACTTTCGCGCTCAGTCCTGCGTACTGCTGGCTGGGTGAGCGTGAGCGAGAGAGCGCGAGCTTGTGACGTCATAGTAGGTAGTCAAAAAGTGGCACGCATAGTTTTCATACAGTTCGTGATACTTGCGTTATCTAGGTCTATCTATATCTGTGACATCAAGCTATACATTTCCAGTTTTAGCTGAGCTCGCATTGTATAGGTTTCCCGTACACTCAGAAGTCAGCATAAACTGGTTATGTATAGCTTGATGTGTAGCCGTGCGTACATACACGTCCTACACCCACATGCGGCCAGTTTCATAGAGCCAATTTTTTTTTTCTAACGTCAAAATAGCTGTTGGAGTCTGTAAAATATATTCCATACTACCATTTGCATAAATATATTCCATACTACCAGCGCCCCGCGGGTTCACCTCCATAAGTCTCGATTCTGTGGGAATATCGGGATAAAAAGTATCCTATGACCTTTCCCGGGACTCAAACTATCTCTATACCAAATTTTATCTAAATCGGTATACAGATAGACACACTTTCGCATTTATAATATTAGTATGGATTTTCATGTGTTTCGGAATCATTAGGCATAATGGGAAAGCTATAAATAGCATTTAGTTACGTAGGTATTAATTTTTTTTATTCCGGTTAATTTTTCCGATTTTGTTGTAGAATTGAAACAAATTTCTAATGAAGACGGAATATTTATCTTACGATTGACGTCACAAGGCATTGATTTGGAATGTAAGAAGCTGTTTTGAAGTTAAAATCAATGACTTGATTAACTTTTGAAAGGACCTATTCTGGCCACTTTTAAAACCGAGTTTTTTTGTTGGGTCGGTAGTTTGAAATTAAAACTGAATGTAAGGACTGAAAGTGGTTTTTACTGGATGATTATTGTTTACTGGAATGTCTCAGCAGCAGCCCGGAGTCTGGATTTGTGCCCAGTTGATGACAATAGGCTCGCATGGACATAACATGGACATGGCATGGCATTTACACGGGACTTAACATAGCTGGCTAAATATTGGTTTATTATAGATACACCTAAGTAGGTGTATCTATAATAAACCAATATTTAGTACAATACACCTACCTCTGCTTCATTCTTCGAGGAAAACAGGCGTGGGTGTCATGTTATGTTTATTTATTAATTTATCAACTGTTTTGTATTTTCACATTTCTGAAGTATCAAATTCAATTGGTATTGTACTTATTTGCTTTCATTCATCAACAAAACGCTTGATTGCTATTCAAGACATTGTTTGACATGGACAATGGTCAGTCACCTTTTTGAGGAATGTATTTATATATGCATTATAGAACATTATTATTTATTATACATTATCATTGTGATTCATGTTACAACACTGGTACTTATCAAGTTATGTTGTTGCAACTTCATAATTGTATTTTCTTTCTTTCTTTGAAGGTGATAAATAAAGACCGGATTATATGCAACATAAAAAGCTTGAAATATGCATGCAAATATGCATGAAAAATGCTTGAAATATGCACGAAAACTGACAGAATATGCAACATTAAATGACAATTATTTTTTTTGTTTTGTAAATATTATTCCTTCAGATTTAAGTTTATTGTTATTTGAAGTTTTTTAGTGCTCGAAATATTTTTCTCGCAAACTCGACAATACAAAAAAGTTTCGTCGTAAGTAAATGTTTCAGGAAAGTCACTTATCCACGAGGACACACTTTTTTTTCGGGAGGCATTGTACAATTTGACACAAAAACTTTAACTGCAGATCGATGAGCATGCGCGTCAACAATGAAAGCAATAACATGCATAATAGGTGGGAGGAAGGAGTAGTGCGGTAGGCGAGCGCGACGATCATTTGTCTCTTTCATTTTATTATCGTACCAAAACAAAAGACGCGCGGCTGCTGAGTGCGCTGCGCTCGAAAAATACTGTAAATTATAGCGATAATATGCATCATCACTAGATTTTAGGAAAAATATGCTATTAGCGCTGAAAATGGCTTAAATATGCAAATGCATATGCAAATATGCAAATGCATATTATCCGGTCTCTAGTGATAAATAATCACTGCTATTTGATGACCTATGACTTTTGACCCAGTTTAGTGATTTATGGATCTTAAAATTAAGTTATCTGTATCAAGTATAATATCTATAATTATTAATATGGAGATACGATAGTACTGACAGATACTTATTTGAATATTATTAAATCTTTATATATAAAATACAAAGTCCTGACTGATATATCACCGCACAGCCGAAACCGCTGGTCCTAGAGACATGAAATTTGGAGGGTGCGTTCTTTGTGAAGAGTAGGTGTCCACTAAGAAAGGGTTTTTCGAAATTCCACCCCTAAGAGGGTGAATGGGAGGAGGGTGAAATTTCACGCGGACGAAGTCGCGGGCAGAAGCTAGTAGACTATAGAATACATAAAAATGTTTTAAAATATTCGTAATAGTCCGAATTAGGTTTTATAGAAAGAAGAATTGGAAAACTAGAATTTTGGGTAAAACTAAACATAATTTTTTATATGGGATTTTTGTATGAATGATTAAAATTTGGATAGGACAACGTCTGTCGAGTCAGATGGCCTATTAATATAAATAAGTGTCTTATTAATCTAGTTCTAGTGACTGGACCTTTTATTTTTTAACGTGGAGAAATGCTCATGCATTCTACACTACGGGGAGATAGTGCAGTTATGTGGGACTCTAACCCACTAAAACTCCACGGTGTCCTCCTCTGGTAGTGACTGGACCTAAAAGTATAACAAATTTTTCTAGTAAAGGCAGGCAATTGAAATACATACTATTGGCCTGAAAAACAGGTTTGAATAAACCTAGTTCGGGCGGGTCGCTATCTAATACTCTTAATTCCGAACCATCTTGCACCTGTAATAAAAGATATTTTAGTTTATTTATAGGCACTATAATTGTATGGAAAATCATATGTTTCGAGCTCGTGGGAATATCAGGATAAAAACTATTAGAGAGAGAGAAAGAAGATGAAGAGAAGAGTATTCTATTCTATGTCCTTTCCCGGGACTCAAACTATCTCTATACCAAATTTAATCTAAATCGCTTCAGCGGTTTAAGCGTGATAGTAAGTATGGATTATACGCAGTGCAGCCAAGAAAGTAGCTTCCATGGTAGTCGCCTGCGATGATGCCAATCACACAAGTAGAACGGATTGTATTGCTGCAATCACCACATACCTACTGCGCGGTTGATGGCCTGTAAGCACTATACTTACATACATATGCTTACCTGTTTTACCTATATCAAACATAAAGGCAGGTTCAAGATGCCTGCATTTCTGAATATAAACTAAAAGTAAATTAAAAAGATTTTGAACTTTATCGTTGGATTGGAATTGAGTAGGGTAATTTTCAGTTTATAGTCATTTGGAATTACGAATGTACTTTGACTTTGCATTCCCAATAACTTATACCGAATGCTAATAGAATTCTTTCTACTAATAATATTATTTAAACGTAAAAGTTTGCGAGGATGAATAGATGTTTGTTACTCTTTCACGCAAAAACTACTGGACGGATTTTGATGAAACTTTACAGTAATATAGCTTATACATTAGAATAACAAATAGGATCCTTTTTTTCCCGATATTCCCGCTGAATCGACAATTATGCGGGTGACATCACGGGGCACTGCTAGTACCTATATAGACACGAGAGTGAAGCCATAGACCCAGCTAGATGAGTATACTGTCTGGCCTATGAATGGGTGTACCCTATCAAGGTCATACTAAGGTGTTTAGTAAGCACTGAAGAGGTTCCTGCAGCGGTCACTGCTCATAGGTTTCTGAATTACTGCTCAAACAAATTAGATGTTGTGGCATATTCTTTACTACAATTAGCAATTCGCCTTGTTTAATGTTATTGGAAAAAAAAAGTATCTCGTGCTCAGGCGTGATGGTCTAGTGGTTATTGACCCTGACTGCTATGCCGGAGGTCGTGGGTTCGATTCCCACCCAGGACAAATGTTTGTGTGATGAGCACGATCATTTGTTCTGTGTCTGGGTGTAATTTATCTATACTTATAATAAATCTGTAGAGAGGTCAATTCTGTACATGAAATATATTTTCAAAATAACTATCAGGGGGTGATTAGTGATCGATACTGATGCCAAAAATGCAATCAGTAAAATTTTTGTCTGTCTGTCTGTCTGTCTGTCTGTCGGTCTGTATGTTCCTTATAGAAACAAAAACTACTCGACGGATTTTAACGAAACTTGGTACAATTATTCTTCATACTCCTGGGCAGGTTATAGTATACTTTTCATCACGCTACAATCAATAGGAGCAGAGTAGTGAAGGGAAATGTTGGGAAAACGGGAGAAGTTACTCCATTTTTTAAGCTTCCGTCGCGTGTGCAGCCTTAATGGTTAAAGTTACATAGAAATCATGTATGACGGAAATATTCTACATAAAATTGTCTAAAAAATATCCCGCAACAGCATATGTCTATCTTTTATGGTTGACTCACAATAACACGTGTAACTCCTGATAGCTTAGCAGTTCGGAGCATTCTGATTATATTTGTTTACTCTTGCGTTTATAATACTCTCACTCATCCCTAATTTGAAAAAGTTAACATTATTACCTATTCAATAAAAAAAGAATCATAGAAATCGGTATTGAAACACTAAACTTACCTATAGGTACATGAAATAAGCCATCGCGCCGTTGCACGTCTGACTGAATCATGCTATAAGGATTATTTTTGTGTAACGGTTGCCGCGCTCGACACGGGTCGCGGCGGGTATAAAAAGGCGGGAGGTCAGAGAGCGAGCCTATGGAGCGAGCTTCATTCAATATTTGGCTGTTGATGCGTTCAGAGCGTTCGACCTTATTGACAGACAATAATTGATATTGAATAACCGTGCTTATCAGCGCGACTTTTAGTCTTTAAATAGTTTATTTGAATTTCTTTTGTTGTTATTTTGTAAAATAGGTACCTATGAGTTGTTTTGGTAGTGTTTAAATATTCGTACAAATTAAAAATTATTAAGCGTAGGTACTTTTATTAATTAAAGTAGTTATAAGTATTTATTTTTAAGTGAAGTAGGTATAGGTAGATAGTATTGCACAGGCGTTTCAGCTTTATTTTCATTTCTTTTTTGTTGTGTAGACAAGGAATAAGGAAGGATTTTTTGAAATTCAACCCCTAAGGGAGTTAAATAGGGGATGAAAGTTTGTATGAAAGTCCGTCAGTTTTAAAGTTAGGATCATCAAATTTTGTGTTTAGGCTGACGACTAAAAATTAATTTATACGTGTCTCAGCGTTTTTGATAATTCTACCCCCAAAGGGTTAAAAGGGGGGATGAAGTTGTGTATGAAAGTCCGTCAGTTTAAAAGTTAGGATCTTTAAATTTTGTATTTAGGCTAACGATTGAAAATTAATTTATACGTGTCTCAGCGTTTTTGATAATTTCTCCCCCAAAAGGGGGATGAACGACCTGACTGAAATATCAACGCACAGTCTAAATCGCTGGTCCTTCCTAGGGACATGAATTTTGGAGGGTGTGTTCTTTGTGAAGAGTAGGTACCTATCGAATAAGAAGGGGTTTTTGGAAATTAAACCTTTAAGGGGGTAAAAAGGGGGGATTTTGTTGGTATGAAAAATCTTATTTCTTGAGTTAATAACCTTGAAACTTAGCACGAATACTTATCTAAGTAAATTATGAAGTTTGGAATTTTTCGTTTTTCTAAAATACCTACCCCCTATAAAAGAGGTATTGGGGGGTGTCAAAATTTGTATTGAAGAATTTTAACGCCCTGTCCGATTAACTTGAAACTCAGTATTTATACTAAGGACTAAAAATAATTAATAACATGTATCAGGGTTTTTCGAAAATCTACCCCGAACTGTGTGAAAAGAGGTAGTTAATTTTAAAGGGGAGGATTTTACCGCGTGGCTTGATTAGCTCGAAAATTGTTATAAATAAACTGAGTCAAGTTATAAAATTCCACCCCTGTGGGGGTGAAAAGCGGGGATACAGTTTATTTGAAAAATCTGATTCCTTTGTTCTATAAACTTAAAAATTGGCCCGAATACTTATTTATCTAAATTAATTATAAAGATCATACCAACATACATTTTCGAAACTTTTAGAGGAAAGTACGAATTTCACGCGGACGAAGTCGCGGGCAGAAGCTAGTCTATAATATGTATGTATTTAGAAATATATAAGTATGTTTATCAGTTGTCTAGTACCCATAACACAAGCTCTGCTTAGCTTGGGACTAGATGGCGTTTGTGTGATAGTTGTGGAATATTATTATTATAAGTGCTCGCCGAGTACTATGCTACACAAAATGTTAATTTGGTCTGTGTGTTATTTTTCTAATAACAAACCTTCTAGCGTTGAGTGTACTCTTTGGTAGAACGGCTCTAACGCGACTGATCCGAGAAAAAATCATCTTCAGGAATACAATAGGGCCATAAACGGACGCTACGCGTAGCGGACGTAATGCGACTCCCTCAAAAATCAGCTCTTAGTGAGGTAATGTTATAGAATGATACATCATTACGACTTTAACTTCAAATCCAAGACTTGGTCCTTCCATCTTGACGGTAACATATCGGACCTTCGGTGCAGCAAAGTCACAACAGCTCATTTTTTAATTTTACAGGAGAGGACTATTTATTTCCTCATTTTTTCGCATTTATAACCACAAAGGCACCTGCGCCATCTAGTAGAATTTTGAGATACTTTCGCGGATGTTTTTGTTGCCCCAAGTGTCATAAGTGTCATGGTTCAGAGACAATTTGGCATACTTACCTCAATTTTGCAGTTTTGGCTATTTGTGACTTTGTTGCACCGAAGCTGCGATACGTATGCAGTCTGTATGTCATTGACTTATTGTAGTCAAGTTTCTTGAATGTTATCGCTTGCGCGTGATTCGATTTCCGGGAACTTTGTTGTAAACATTAAATATTGGTTTATTGTATTATAATTATGTTTTATTTTACAACACATAGAGGATTTCTTAAATAATATCAATAAAATTAAACGAAGGGTGCATAATGGTCATTCGATAATTATTCTAGTAAGTCTGGATCACCCTGTGTAGCAGTTTACCTATTATGTATGTCAATATCTACATTACTAGCAGCGCTCCGCGGTTTCACCCGCATAAGTCTCGAACCCGTGGGAATATCGGGATAAAAAGTATCCTATGTCCTTTCCCGGGGCTCAAACTATCTCTATACCAAATTTCATCTAAATCGGTACAACGGTTTAAGGGTGAAGAGGTAAAAGACAGACAGACACACTTTCGCATTTATAATAAGAGTATGGATAGTTCATTAAAGTATTTTTCCTTTTAGATAAAGCAAAGAGTCTCGAATATTGAGTTTGTTGTCTGGCAATTAAATTTGTGATTTGTGCGGTGTGGAATGCTTGGTCGCTGCATTTAGCTTCTAAAAAGCGGCTAGATCGCCGATCGCCGATGCTAAAAGTAGCGTGTGTGCTTTGGCCCTTAGAGTGACCAATAAAAAAGGTGTTTGAGTTGACACTGTTTTCTGGAATACCTATCACAATAACGAGTGACAATGACTTTATTTGTGCATCTCTCTGCAAGTACAGCCAAGAAAAGAGATAAGTATGCAGGATCGTCGGATATAGTTGAAGTTTAGTAAGAAACCGATGGATGTTTTCGACTGAAATTTGATAAATGAGCTGCTTGTTTTCTACTAATAAAATAAAATTTTATTCGAGAACATCCATCGGTTTCTTACTATACTTAAACTATATCCGACGATCCTGCATACTGATCTCTTTTGTTGACTGTACATTTAAAGGACAATGATCGTTTAACTTAATGCATGACAAGAATATAATGTCGTCTTGATTTTTTCAGTTTTTTTTATTATAATCATGAACGAGAAAATTTTTGTTTTGTTTAATTAGTTAGATTATTTTAATTAGTTTCATTAGTTAGATTATTTTCATTTATTCAGTCTATTTCCTATTCATTATTTACAAAAATAACAAAATTAAAACCGAACTTAACTAAAACTATACACAAACTAAAATTAGTTAGTTAGATTATTTTAGTTAGTTTCATTAGTTAGATTATTTTAGTTAGTTTCATTAGTTAGATTATTTTAATTAGTTACATTATTTTAATTCATTTCAGTAGTTAGATTATTTTAATTTTCATTAGTTAGATTATTATAATTAGTTTCTGTTCAAACCACAGTTGGTGTTTTGGGAAACTCCCATTTAGGTACACAATAGGTAAATGTAAAAATGTAGTGTAAATGGAAGCTGAATGGTACAGTTATTGATTTAATGCATCAATAACTAATCTTGTTTTATTTAAAATTCAATAAATGAGTTTTATTTTTAACCAACTTCGAAAATGGAGGTTCTGTTATGTGTCGGCTATCGACCCCTTTGTCAGCTTATTATTTTTTATGATGAGGAAAACTCCAGTAGATTTTTGAATAAGTATTTACATACATTAATTCGAAATGGTCGTAGCCATCTATTCCAATTCTTCTATTTATTTATCATTTATCAAATACATCTTGATATGACATCCAAGAGACAAAGGCCTTTGTTTCAATACACATTAGGGACAACAACATTGCTTCAAAGACGTTGCATTTGTGCACCGAAAACCTGATGAAGATTAAAAAAAGAATCGACACCTATGTACCTGCTTTAAAACAAAAAAAAAAAAAAAAACTAGCATGCCAGGTCACTAAGTCCCAACATAATAAGACTTTATTTGATAAACATGTAGGGTACCGTAAATTTTATAGGGTCAAATAATTAAAAAAACTGCAGACTTGATGTGTATCGATATCTAAAAACGATAAAATAAAAATGATTTGATGTTTTTTTGCGGGTCAACGACTGCTGGTAGTTTTGTTACTAGAAGTTTTAGTTGGGATTTGTTTTCTTTTGTTTTATCGTGTTTAGATCATCACGGCCCATCACGACTGCAAAAATTTCACGAAAAAAAAAATAATTTTAAACTGATTACTGAGGGGCAATTCTCGTAATTTTAAGAACGTTCCTAGTCTGATATCAGTCTCAATCTGTCATAATTACCTGTAATTTCCCTACACTTTTGACAAGTTTTTGACATTGATGGTCGCCGAGATGAGGCTGCGACTAGATTGTGAACGTTTTTAATTACGGGAATTGTCCTTTTGATATATCTACTAACTGCGGTCGACGACCCCACAAAAAAAAAACTTTTTTTTTTTGGTTTTATGTGTTTGGATATCGATACCCATCACGACTGCAGAGTTTCGCTCTAATTTAATTTTACCCTGTATTCAACCTCTTAGAAGTAGTGAAATAAAACACAAAAATATTAACCGACATTTGATATTTACTTTATAATTAATGATTAAACGAACTTACCTGTACGTGAAGTTCTATCATAATTATACGAGCGCCGAGTCCGAAGAGATTAGTAATTTACACATGTAGTTACGCTAGTTGTCACCACTCATGCACTAAGTTGAGAAAAAAGAATATATATATTAAATTTTTCTTTATCTATGGCAATTCAATTTGACATACCCACAATTTTTTATTTAATTTTTATTTTTTATACGTGTGGGTACTTTGTCCAGTTCCGCTCTCAGACGATGTCGCCAATCATTTAGTTTAGAGTAAAAGATCCATGGTTAATTGATGTATTTCCGGGACACTAGGTAATTTGGGGTGTGTATGTATGTAAAGCACTGGGAGGGTGGGATTACTAATCTCTTCGGACTCGGCGCTCGTATAATTATGATAGAACTTCACGTACAGGTAAGTTCGTTTAATCATTAATTATACTCGCGCCTCCTCCTCGAGATTAGTAATTTACACATGTAGACTTTGAGAGTATTTTGGGAATATCATCAATTAATAATAATGTACGTAAATATCAAAATAATTTTATTATTGTTTATTTTGGTACAATCAATAAACAGAAAGAACAACTTTGTACTTCTAAGAATAACAAAAATTATGAATTTAATTAGCTAACTAAGGAATAATTATTCTTATAATAGCTATCACAGTTAGCTTTAAACAGTTATGTATAATCACAATAAATTAATTATGAATGTTGGTTGATTATTGATTCTGCTAAGGTAGTACTATCATCATCAATAATAACCCTCTGATAGAATTTTGCAAAAGTTGTAGAATTCCTACTCCAACCTGCCGTTTTACGGATAGTATCTAGGCTAACGCCCAGTGAGTGCGCGCGCGACGATGCTGCATGTCTCGTGCTGTGTGCACTGAACACGTTGGTGTCGACCCCACACTCACTGAGTGTTTGCTTTATCCAGCGGCTAAGCGTTTGCGTTCCCACTGGTTTATAAGGTTTCCTAATTCCAACAAATAAATCATCAGATGTTCTTAATAATGAGGTGCGTTGTATGTAACACAGTAATGTAGTGGCTGGGCATATGGATGCTTTATCAATAAAGAAGGGTAAATGAATAATAGGTTGTTGAAATCCCGGTCTAGAAGTCTTTATAATATCGGAGATTTTAATTGTGATACGCTGAGAGAGGTTTTGAATATTGCTAACTTTTATCTTCGAGAGAGTTTGGACTCTGTGTGCGGTTGACAGAGCAAGTAAAGTAATAGTTTTATTTGTAAGTTTATCTAAGGTTAGTTCCTCATTAGGATGCCATGAACTCAGTTTATCCAATACTAGGTTGGTATCCCAGGTAACTTCATATTTAGGTCTTGGCGGCTTTAATCTAAAAACCCCTTTGAGGAATCTTTTTATTCTATCATCACTAATTAGTACCGGACTCAGCACCAGAGAAAGGGCTGATCTGCATGAATTGAGTGTACCATATTGGCAACCGTCATTAAAGAGTTGGGTTAAAAAGGATATTACTGTGGGTACAGAGGCGTCATAAACATTTAACGAATTAATTTTACAGAAGTCCCACCATTTCTTCAAGTAAACATCGTATTGTTTCATGGAGTTAGGTGCTAATGATGCTAACATTATATCAAGTGATGATTCTGGTATGTTTCTCCTTGAAAATGCGTCCCGGATAATATGCCTGCCACCAGGGTAATTGACTCGTGTATCCGACGGGAGCTGGAATGAGACAGTAAGGCATGACTTAGGTGGAAATGTAACAGTTTCCGAAATAAGAAGGGATCTAAACACGGGGTACCATGGCTGTGTTGGCCAAAAAGGTACGACCATGATACCCCGTGCCTTGTCTGTTATTATTTTTCTAAGAGTTTTAAGTATGACTGAAAATGGCGGGAATGCATAGAAATCATAATTTGCCCATGAAACTGTAAACGAGTCTATCGTAAATGCGTCTGGGTCGCGGTGCCAAGATATGTATGTAGCACATTTGTTATTTATGCGACTAGCAAACAAATCAATTTTTGGATGACCGAATGCGCGAGTGAGACTGTCAAAGGCCCAATCGGACAGCTCCCATTCTATGTCCGGATGAGTTCTTCGTGATTCGTAATCTGCAATAATATTATCACTAGATTTTATGTACGAGGCAAAGACGAAAAGCTTTTTGCTTTCGCACCAGTTCCAAATATCACGAGTTATTTTTGTTAGATGAGGGTATTGTATACCCCCCATTTTATTTATATATGCTACTGCTGTTGAATTGTCAACGCGTAGTAATATTTGGCAATTAAAAAGGTTTTTAGCAAAAACTTTTAAGGCAATAAATGCGGCAAGCAGTTCTAAATAATTTATGTGTCGTTCTCGTTCGGTATTCGACCACTGCCCGCTCGCGGACCTTCCTTCACAGGCAGCCCCCCACCCCGTCGTTGAGGCGTCAGAAAATATCTCAACTTGGTAAACATCAACTTTTATTCGATGGACAGAATGTTCTATTTTATTTAACCACCAGTCAAAGTCGGGTTGTAGCGATGCAGGTAAAATCATAGATTTGTTATAATCGTCATGACCTTTCAAGTTGAGATATTTACATCTTTCCATTTCTTTAGTGTGCAGCCATCCGTATTCGATTGCTGGACAAGATGAAACTAATAAGCCTAACAACTGAGCAAAAGTCCTAATTTTACAACGCTTTAATTTTGAAAACATAACAAGTTGCGCTTTTATTCGTAACCTTTTATCTGTTGGCAAACTAATCTGAAACTTATGTGAGTCTATAATCATACCTAAGAATCTGCATTTAGTCGAAGGAGAAAGTGCGCTTTTTTCTACATTAATAATAAAACCAAGTGAAGTTAATAATCTTTTAGTTAAGTCTATGTTGGTAAGGCATTCCTGATGGGAATATCCAAACAATAACCAATCGTCTAAATAAACAGTGGACAGAAGGCCTGCGGAGCGCAATAATTTAGCTATAGGTTTACATATTTTTGTGAAAACGTATGGTGCTGTACTTAACCCAAATGGCAAAACATTAAATTCGAATAATGTACCCTCAAAATAGAATCTTAGATATTTTCGAGATTCTTTATGCATATTAATTAAGAAATATGCGTCTCTGAGGTCAATTGACGCCATTTGACAATTATACGTTACAATTTTTAATGCCGTTCTTAAATCCTCTAACTTAAAATGATCTATTTTAACGAATTTGTTAAGGTTTTTTAAGTTCAAAATAAAGCGCATCTTGCCATTGGGTTTGGGTACCAAAAAAATGCTTGACACAAATTGATTTTCACATGCTGAACATTCTGATATTGCGCCTATTTTGAGTAGGTTATTAATCGCTTCTAAATAATGCGGTCTTTCATTAGCCGAGTAAGTTGGTCTAGCAGAGAGTGTATGTTGTACAACGGGTGTTGTGAATGGTATTTTATAACCTCTTATCCAAGATAGTATAGTCTGATCGTTCGTAATTGCAGCCCATTGTTGATAGAACTTAGATAAGCGGCCTGCGTACTTAACTGTCTCTAAAAGCGGCGACGACGATACGTCGCCTGATGGCCCCGCGATGACGTCTTCGATGAGTGCGCGTGCGGTGGCATGTACTGCGTCTGCGGCGGGGGATACTGCGCGCGCGACGCGGCAGGCTCGCGGCTCCTCGGCGCTGGCGCCGTCCCCGCGGGCGGCCTGCGCGCCTGGGGGAGAGCCCTGCGGTTTAAAGCTCTCGATGCTTGTCCTTTATAGTAGGTATTCGCAGTCTTGCTGCTAGATTCGGCTTTCAGTTCGATTCCTGATTTGTGTAAACAAATCAGCAAAGGCCGTAAGGCCTTTGCTGATTTTAATGTCTCTGCTAAATTTTCGCCAAACAAATACGTGTCTATCTTGGTATTTTTAAGGTGTTCCTTCATGTCGTTTTTGAGGGCAAATAAAATGAAATTTCTACGTGTGATGGAGTCTGCATGTTGTAAATCGCATAAAATTCTGCTTATATCCATTAATTTTTGCAGGACGTCATTGGTTACCGTTTTTGAATTTAATTGGGAATTTATGATGTCGGCCAAACAAGCAATTGCACTAGACATTTGTTTCTGTTTGTTTTCTATACCTTTATCACCTTTAACTGCGGTATCAGCAATTGCCGCCTTAATTTCCAGATTTATTTTAGGAGCATCTAGTTGGACACAATTTTTAGGTAATAAATATTTTGAGATTAAATCTTTACGATTTTCCTTATTCAAACCGTCTTTAGCAATGTGTAATAAACGATTTGCAACTTCGTTGCGTATTTGAGGCCCGTATTTGTCAGTGCTTGTAGGATCATCGCCTAAAATATCTAGGATCTCCGTATCCAGATCAGGGATATTAACCTCATGAACAATAGGTTCTTCGGGGTGTACATCCGTGGAAGTACTAGGGCCTGGCTGAGGTTCACAGGTTTTGTGCGAATCCTGAACTGTTTCATCTTCAGGTGGCCATTCTAATAACCAATCATCTGGTCGCATTGCGGGGGTGTCTGAAAATTATCATAGACATGATAATTTCTTTAAAACGCAAGTTAAATAACTTACTTGAAAACATTAAAAAGTGGACTTAAATAAGTCCATGACTAATTTTTATGATCGTAATCTTTTATCTTTATACAAGGCATTGAAATTTCAGTTAAGTAGGTACTTAATTATTGTTTGTAGATTAGTCATAATAATTATTAGGTTAGGTTACAATCCCCAGCGGAAGGAACGCCAACCGTATATTAAATGCGTTGAAACAGCCCCAGTGACTGTTCAGGTTGCATTTAAAAACTTAAATACGTAGATACGTAAACAAGGCGGTAAGAAAATAGTTATCACTTTAAAATGAGTAAGTGGGTAAATACCTGCTCCAATATCCTCCTCGTGTAGAACAACCGCTTCCTCTAAGTCTGATACGCTTTCCGAAGCACTAATTTGTCTATCACGAATTTTGCGTTCTAATTTTCTAATTTTATTTTTGTAATGTTTAATGTCTTCTTCACGAGACCTAGAATTCTTACGTTTCGGCATTTTTTTTTTTAATATCTAACTGTGCGAAGACGCGAAATAGGTGTTGAGTGGTTGAGCACTAAAATGCGAATGATTGGCGACATCGTCTGAGAGCGGAACTGGACAAAGTACCCACACGTATAAAAAATAAAAATTAAATAAAAAATTGTGGGTATGTCAAATTGAATTGCCATAGATAAAGAAAAATTTAATATATATATTCTTTTTTCTCAACTTAGTGCATGAGTGGTGACAACTAGCGTAACTACATGTGTAAATTACTAATCTCGAGGAGGAGGCGCGAGTATAATCATGATCATACCGTATCCTATTTCTATTAACAAATAAATAGTCATGCAGAAAACACCAACTTAACTGTCCTGTATAATATCGATCGTAGCTGCATTAATAAGTAATTCGTTAGCATCGATTATTATAATGAATTGTATCGCATCGGTAGTTATGGACTGCAGGCTATAAGGCCACTGGGTGACGATGTCAATGTCATGTGCTTGCAATCGATATAAACCCAATGTCATTTTCAATACTCTAGAATCTGCATTATTATTTAAATAGTGCCTACGAACAGTCGACAAAGTTCGCGTTGAGACATTTTTCAACCTTATTGAGAGACCAGAGCCCTGATTCACAAACATACGACAGGCTATCGTATCGAAAACCTGACATTTCGATGACGATTTGACTTCCCCTCAACAGCAAATAGCTGTTGGAAGAATAGCGGGCGTCTATTTGATTTAAACTGACAAAATTTTCGGGTTTTGGACTTGTGAACAGCATTGAGAAAACTCCTACGATAACAATGATAAATGTTCGACACGATACGGAAGCATATCGAGTGTATGTGAATAAGGGGGCTGAATGCCAATTCCCATAGTTAAAAACGTTCAAAATCTATTCACAATATCTCAGCGAGAATTATTGTCAGAAACTTGTCAAAAATGTAGGGAAATTAGAGGTATTTTTGACAGATTCAGACTGTGAAAGTGTGAACGTTCTTAAAATTACGAGAATTGAAGGGGTAATTCTCGTAATTTTAGAAGGGGCGATTGAGAAGAAGAAGAAGTTGCCTCAGAGGGCAGAGGCAATCTCTTATTCTTCTCAATCGACCCTTCACTTCTAAGAATCGTGATTCCGTTTCAAAATGTCAACGGTCTTGCTCCATCTGTTACCTACGATCGGTGTCCGCGGCGCTGATAGGTATGTCCACTTGCTCGGATATTTGATCCGACCACCACTGTTTTGGGCTTCGGCCTGTAGGTAGGTCTTTTGCCTTCTCTTTTTCCTGTCATCCTTAGACGTTGCATGTTGTTGGTACCTATGCGGGGAATGTGGCCGAAGTATCTCTCGACACGTTTGCAGGCAGCTTGAAGAAAGTTTCTGTACTTTCTCTAGTGTCAGTTCGCATGAAAACTACCTTTTGGAATGGGCGACTAGAATCAATTCTATTTTAAGATAATTTTTGACGTTCAAAAGTGCCTTTTATGTGCCTATTTGAAATAAATGCTTTGACTTTGACTTTGACATGCTTAATGGAATACTGACTTAACTCAAAAAAGAAGATTTTTGGGACATCGCAAAAGAAGAGCTTGCTATGAGGACTTATCCTACTTGTTGACGCATAAAATGAAAACTGATTTGATTTGACTATTAATCATGAATGCTTGTATTTTAAACGTCTATGATTAACTATTGATGAGATCGGAGTAAAAAAAATTCCGTAACTCAATTCTGACCTATCTACTAATGGGTCAATGTTCCATTAAGCATGCGAGTTGTTCAAGGATCGAGATATTTATGCGGACGGCTGTCCATGGTATCCTTAATAAGTGGCGCCGGCACCACATTTCGAAGGCTTCAGTTCTTTACCTGTCATGCAGGTAGCTTTGATCGTCCAAGTCTTGGCCTCTAGAGAAAGATGGAGAGGACAAGTGTGCGGACAAGGTGTTTCTTTGTCCGATTGGCGATATTTTTATCTCTCCATAATTTGTTAAGTTCAGTAATCGCTGTTTTAGCCATTCCAATTGAGGTCATAACAGTATAAAGTGGTCAACTAACAACTTTGTCGAGTACAAGCAGCCTTTGTTCCTCCTGCTGGCAGGCTTCCTCTGCCATCAGCCACATACTGTTGCTGCTGGCCTAGCATAAGTACAAATCTATAGACATAGAGTACCAAATATTTCTTTTTTTATTATTATTGTATACTAACTGCGCCCCGCGGTTTCACTCGCATAAGTGTCGACCCCGTGGAAATATCGGAATAAAAAGTAGCCTATGTGTTAATCCAGAGTGTCAGCTACCTCCATGCCAAATTTTATTAAAATTGGTCCAGCCGTTTGTGCGTGAAGAAGTAACAAATATACAAATACACAAACTCTCGCCTTTATAATATTAGTGTGATTAGATGAGTCAGAACTGATCACTTATTATCAGCAGATACTGAAATTTTGATAGTATGTAGCATGAGTCAACTTATCAGTTAGTGAATTATTTTAGAAGTTACTCATTTCATTTACCTTTAGATATTTATTATTATCATTTTATCTTAGGTACCCAAGCAATTAAAACTTTATCAGAATACTTAAAGCCTTTTCGACCCAAAAATGCAAAAATGCTCATTGATGGGGCATCTGTTTTAGAGGTCGCACCTTTTTTTGAACGACAGAGGTGATACCAAGCGAGCCTTTTGTAATAATTTCCAATGCACATAGCAATAGCATTGAATGCATTATTTAGGATTTGGTTAGCAACACGAAGGAAGGTCGTTTGATCGTTTCAGATGGTATGGTGTAGCGAAGATTCTTTATTATAGACCTAATAGATACTAGATATCACCTCTATTATATTGAGAGTATAAAACAAAGTGCTGTGTGACGTGCGTGACCGCTTATTTTTTTTAAACTTCGGATTTGATGCGTTTTTCAACATCTTTTACAGAATTTATTCTTGAAGGTTTCAAAACTCAAAGCATTTATTTCAATTAAAGCATTAACAGGCACTTTTGAATTTTCAAGGAGTCGGTCAGTCAAATATAAAAATATTAGTTACATCACTAATTTTGAATGTATTATTAATTAATTATATGTGAGAACAATGTAACAAAGAAGTACACGAAAAGAGAGTTCTGAGCACCTACAGCAAACAGAAACAAAAAAAAAACATTCCAAAAATAAAATAATTAAAATAAACCGTGGCAGCTGAGTTTAAATTCATAATAAACTAATATTGAACTTAGCACAGACATTTCTACGTTTTGTCATGTTGCCACATTAGTAGATTGCACCCCTACGAAACATGGTCGGGTTGCTATTATTAAACAAACAATTCAGACTATTAAAAAAAAAAGTGAAATATGGCTCGCGGATTCCTTTTGGTATGAAGTCTCTTTGAATAGATTAAAAAAAAAAAAACGCACTTCTCCGACCTCCGACTAGTAAATTAAATAGTTATCTGTGGAAATAAAGCATAAGTACCGTAACGTAAAGAAAAAGCACGCGTTTGTAATACACTGCATTATGGACCTAAAAGCGGTGCATTAAGAGCCATTTTACGAGCAAGTGTGTTGAAAATAAAATAAATCCACTGCCGCAGCGCCAAAGGCTTAGCCTTAAAACCACAATTAAACATATCACAATCCAACCTAACATAATTTTCCCTTCCTCAGAACCTCAGGATTGGAAGGTAGCGTTACAGTGAACGGGATGGAGCGCAACCTGTCGGGCTTCCGCAAGCTGTCCTGCTACATCATGCAGGACAATCAGCTGCATGGTAACCTGACGGTGGAGGAAGCTATGGCTGTGGCTACTGCGTTGAAGCTTCCCAGTGCTACCACCAGCGCTGATAAGGAAGAAGTGGTATGTAGTAGATATATAAGATATCCTCTATTGTACAGACGCCAGCATATTTTGTTTAATAGATTTTCAACTTTATCGATAAATTATAAGGTTCAAAATTGATTGGGTGAATGTTTCGGCTAGCTTGATGTGCTGGCAGCTGTACATTGAAATTAAGAAGTTGAGAACATCATTGTCCTCATGTTCTTCCTTTCAATGTTCTCTTTTGTCTTCCTTTGTCCTTTCTGAACATAACATAGGGTTGAAACAAATAAATTGTATGCACGTTTTGTCTTTTTCGTTGCACTAGTACTTCTATGGAAATTTTAATGACTATTGAACAAGAAAAAGGTCGGGTTTCACAGTATGGTCTTACTTGACAAACAGACTCCGATGTTATTTTATCGCACCCATGCGTTTGATTATCTCCGTGACGAAAATAGAAAAAAAGATAATGACCCCACACTTATCTTGTTAACTTTTTTTTACGCGAGTCATTTTATCAACAATTTGATGGCAGCCTCTAATTACAACCAAAATATTTACAAGACACCCAATTACAAAGCAACCTTTCTTCCAGATTCACGAAATCCTCGAAACACTGGGTCTATCGGAGCACCACAAGACAATGACCTCGAATCTCTCTGGAGGGCAGAAGAAGCGTCTCTCAATCGCCTTGGAACTGGTCAACAACCCTCCTATCATGTTCTTTGACGAGCCTACTTCTGGTCTGGACAGCTCCTCTTGCTTCCAATGTATATCGCTGCTAGCGACCTTGGCGAGGGGAGGACGGACTATCATCTGTACCATTCATCAGCCATCTGCCAGGCTGTTTGAAATGTTCGATCATTTGTATACCTTGGCTGATGGGCAGTGTGTCTACCAAGGCAGTACGGGAAGACTTGGTATGTTATACTTTTCGCTATGTTATGTTTAAGTCTTACCAATTTGTTATTAAATAAAACACTCAATAATTAATCTATAGATGTATGAGGAACAGGGTGTAAAGTTCACTCATACTCCTTAGAAAAGGGGGGGATCCTCCGACCAGACGGGTGTTGTGTCTGGCGGGCAACTGCCCGATGATTCTTGTCGGCCCGCATAGGCCGCGGCCGCGTATATAGGTATGCTAGTTGCGCGGTAAACTCTCCTTGCGAGATGCAGGATTCTGCGTGTCGTCAGTATGACACGTTGTTCGCATGTGGCGTTGTAGATACCGTTACAAATCAAAACTCGTGTCAGTTAATTGTAATACGTTTTGAGTTTGGTCGATCATAAACATGGAATTTGACAGCTACTTTACCGCTCAGAGATTAGAACAAGTTTTCAGTATACCGCTGAAGTTAGCCTTAGAGTGGATATAGACGAGCGACACACGTCGTCGACAGAGACAACTGCAACCGTCGTTCATTGCTCGCCTACGAATTTCCTTGTCATTCTAATTTTGTTTTAAATACCATTAGACATCTTCAATCAAGTTGTCTGTGGTCGAACCTTGACTGTCTCAATAACTTACAATAGTCCTGAGCACATATAACGACCTCATCATCTGTCTAGCCCTTTCCTAACTATGTTGGGGTCGGCTTCCAGTCTAACCGGATGCAGCTGAATACCAGTATTTTACATGGAGCGACTACCTATCTGACCTCCACAACCTAGTGACTGGGTAATACGATACCCCTTGGTAAGACTGGTTGTCAGACTTTCGGGCTTCTGGCGATCCGTAACGACTGTCAAAGATCCACGAATGACAGCCGGGACCAACGGCTTAACGTGCTTTCTGAGGCACGGAGGGGTCTCGGTATGTCAAGATGGTCACACATCCACAGACCAACCGCGGCAAGCGTAGCTTAACCTGATCGATCGACCTGTGCGGCTGTTATTATTTAGCGACTGACCCCTCTTACACATATTTTTCATTTATTTGGAAAATAGGACAACTTTAAACCGTCACAAATCTTTAATACAACATTTTTCTTCCCAACAGTTGAATGGCTAGGCAGCCTCGGCCTACAGTGTCCCTCGTACCACAACCCAGCTTCCTTCATCATTGAAGTGTCGTGCGGCGAGTACGGAGACAACACTGGCAAGCTAGTGCGAGCCATTGACAACGGCAAAAATGATATCAGGTGAGATAAAAAATAAATTGGTACTTCCTGGGTTAGTCGTGGTTACTATACTGCTCTATACAGGGTTCCATTAAAATAGATGGACAAATTTAAACACAGCGCTCAGTACGTCTAACCAAAGATATCCAAGCAAAAAAAAAACACTGATTAAAGTGATTTTATTTTGACCTTTCCTTGTAAGTATCTAATGCGTTTTTCTTATATATTTTTTTACCATCGTCCTTATTTTGGTGGTCTGAATGATTTCTAAAATCATAAGAGATTGGTTTTTATGGAACAAATCTAACTTAGAAAGATGTACTTATTGATGATGATGATTATAATTCTGTAAATACGTACCTGTTATAGTCGCGAATCATATTTTGATCAAGATACAACCTGACACTGACGTGAAAATTGCAAAAAACGTAAGAAAAATTGAATTTCGCGGTCTACAACTGCGCATTCACCTTAAGTTTCTTGCCAGCTCTTCTCAATTGGACCTACTATTTCAATCAATCAAACAACTCAGCCTATCGCAGTCCACTGCTGGACCTATGTCCAGCAGTGGACTGTAGGCCTATGCCTCTCCCAGACAGCGCCACAGCACCCTGTCCTCCGCCCTCCGCATCCAGTCTACCCCAGCCACCTTCTTTAGGTCATCCGTCCATCTAGCCCACCTACATACTATTTGACCTACTATTTGAAACAGTCCAACTTAAAATCGATCTTATAATACCTAAGTAAAGGTTTAATTATAATAAACCATCAAACCTCTAAACATTTCTGTCCATTCCTTCACAGAAACGGCCAGCCCTTCCCAGACAGCAAAGTCCCTGACTACAACAACAAGAAGGCTATGGAAGAGTCGCTCAACAAGGAGTGGAACAAGAACGACCTCGCACAAGTTCAGGAGAAGTTCAAAGATGGAAACAACACCAACGGGAATGGAAACCTACAGAACGGGATCCTGCAGTATGCTGCCAACGAAATTGCTAAAGGTAAGAAAGAGATAAAACAAACTCAAATCAAACCATTTATTTTTAACCGACTTTAAAAAAGGAGGTCCTGTATTCGACCCGTATGTATGTATGTTTGTACGTCCGCGATTATCTCAAAAACTACTGAACCGATTTTGATAGTTCTTTCATGAGTGTGATCTACATACTTTCAGAAAGGTTTTAGTATATAATACATTAGGTAATTATTCTTATGTACGAAGTTATATGCATAAATGTACTGCATCTCCGGCATTTTTTGTGAATTTTGATGATTCTTCGAGTCGTGTATTCAATGCACTAGTGTTAATTGAATTTGTGTGGGGTAGGTACAACTAAAAAGTGAAAAATAAAAACTTTTTTACAAAAAAAAAACAACCGACTTCAAAAAAAAACACTACAAAGTGAAAAATAACTTTAATTTCGGAAGTCGGTGTCAAAAATGAAAATGCTGAAGCAACGACACCGACTTCCGAAATAAAAGTTATTTTTCACTTTGTAGTGTTTTTTTTGAAGTCGGTTGTTTTTTTTGTAAAAAAGTTTTTAACATAACGTCACGCCTGCATCCTCCGAAGTCTGATGTCAATACGCTCCTCCTGTTACAAGGGCCTTTAAAAACATAAACTGGTAAAATGTGGATGTAGAGATGCCAACACATCAAATCAAAAACAAAAAGCCGACTGACAGTCTGTGCGTGCGTACGCACTGACCGTCAGTCCCGACCGTCAGGAGACCACTGAATACGGCCTTAGACTTTCATTCCGGTGTCGTCTAGTGTTAGTGAATTCAATTCTTCACAAAGTTACAATTGACTTCAAAACCTACAGGTATAATATGAAAGCATTTAATTAATTTTTATTCAAAGGTGTAAAGGTCATGTCTATATTATTATCGTATGCAAGAGTTGATAAGCACGATAAGAATTGATGCCGCGCCTAAGTTACTATGCCAACAATTTTTTTTTAATTAAAAATGTTAATTGCGTTACTTTTGCGAGAACAAAAACATAATTTTGACTTTTTATTGTCTGGTCAGATTAGGTCTTCTCTCAAAAAATGTTATTTTTAATGTAACTTTTGGATGGTTTAAAAAGATTAGGCAGAAAACTATTTATTTCAATCAATATTTATCAATTTCAATTTTACGCAAAATACGAGAGAAGTAATCGAAAACTAATTTGATCATTAAATTCATCGGTAAAAGGGTATCTTCCATAAGACAGTTATTAACATGACAGCCTCGACATAGATTATGAATTTTTATGACGTCACTGTAATAAATATTTAATACTTCCGGATGCTATTGATATAGTCGTGAATTTATTTATTTCCCGCGTGTTAGGTTGCGTGCTCGCTATTATATAATAATAAATAATTATTGCTTTGCATAGAGATGTTCGTCACAGATGTTGCTCGGTAGCCATTTTAGAAACTGGTTTGGTCCTTTTGCGGTGGTAGAATATGAGGAAATCCCGTGCTATAGTAAGCCCTCAGTAAGATTAATGAGCATCAAAGAATTCTACACGTCATCATCATCTGCCTAGCCTTTTCCTGGACTGGTTTTCAGAGTCTCGGGCTTCTGATTTCCCATAGTTACATGTATACAACGTGTTTTTTTATTAATCCCATAACTCTAGGGTTATATTCTATAAGTAAAAATAATACAAAAACTCCTAGAATATGTGGTTCAAAAATGCATAGTTTCGAAGATATCATGTATCCAATACTTACGAGTAATTCATTTTCATTCAAACCAATCATTCATATTTTAAAGCTAAGAAAATGCGACGTTGTCATATTTCACGTAAAGGTGTTTTTATACATTAATAGTGAATCGTGACTTTGTCGAATTATTTTGTATGAAAAATGAAAACAAAAAAAAAATGATAAGATATGGTCTCATTCATACCCTAGAGTTATGGGATATAAAAACCACCTTGTAGAATACAAACGAAAAATAAAAGACTTATTAACGTAACCACATTGGCCAATTGAAAATATTATTACCAGAAACAGTCCAATTTATATGTCATATTATTATGCGTATGTTAAAGTCTGTAACCGTAACCTATTTGGCGTTCACTAGAATAAAGACTAAAAACCAAAAAATCGGAAACGGTTCCAATTTTTTTAATTTAAAATAATAATATAACTATGCCAAACTCCTCTGTCCTCAATTTTTTATTAACCTTCACAGATATTACAAATATAACCTTGCACTAATCTACATACTATGGATTACTCATTATAGAAATGTTCTTATCAATTAGATAACCCGTTTTCACGTGTTTCCTAATCGTGGTGCTCATACATCAAAGATATATGCAACATTCATAATAAAATGATAAAGGGGTATGCGTTTGCGTCGGGCTGATAACAGTGATAACAGAGATCATAGGTAACGATGCATCCTGTTTATGTCTCATGTGCTAATCATGTTTAGAATAAAGTCTTGTCTGTGATATTAAATTAATAATATATGAAGACCTAGAATTTAATGTTAGTCACAAACCCATTCTTCTGTTTCTATGCCAATTTATTAGACAAAAGATACTGGACGATTGTATAGACGGTCAAATAGACAGTCGCTCCATATAAAATACTGGTATTCAACTGCATCCGGTTAGACTGAAAACCGACCTCAACATAGTTGAGAAAACGCTCGGCCGATCGTTTGACTGATACTGGACGATTGTCATTTATTTAATGTTTGTTTTTCTGAAAACATGCAAAGACAATGGTCTTTAGGAATGCACAGATCATAAATATAAACTGAAAGATCAATTTAAATTGTCATTGTGAAGATTTTCATTGTTCAAACACAAAAAATACGTTAACAATTCCTTTGACTCGCATGTTATGGAAAACATGTTTTCATCAACGTAATCACGTTTACCGATTAATGTTCATATCCGGTAAAAACGGGAAGTAATATAACAGGTAGTATAAAGTCTAAACTATGGGTACACACGACAATGGCTGGGTTACACGCCCAACTTCCACGGCACACTAATAACGGTCCACAATACGTAACATGAACTTTGACCGGCGATAAACTAATGCTTTTATAATGAGTTTTCATTAACTGTGTACTTAGATTTCCATGCAAGTCTAGAAAATGTATCTAGAAGAAAATTGTTTATTACTTGATTAAGGGGCCGTGTACGAAACCGATTGATTTGATCTATTTTGTTCATTGGTTGTGAGAAAAAGAAAAATAATTAAAACTAAATTGTAATTTGAAAAGTCGAGTTCTTTGTTTTGCATATGGCTGTGGTTTTCCAAAAAAATGACGCGAGACTAACGTTTGATCATCTTTTTACTAGAAACTACTTTTGATTCTGAATATTAAAATATATCATCAGCATCATATTTTGTATCGAAGTTGAATTGTTTCAACTTTGATACAAAATATATAAAAAAAAAATGTTGAAAAGGCCTGTTTTTCGATAAAAACCCAATTTATTTGGTGTTGGCACAGAACGTCTTTTACTTAGATACATATTCAACTCTATCAGCTGTCATCTGACCACCTCTATCCATCATCATTCTTCCTGTAAAATGCCATAAAGGCTCCCGCAGACGGGTGCGACGCAACCCTAGAACACAACAACAATTTATATGAAAACTTAATAGAAATTGTTCTACTAGTCGCGTTGCGTCTACCTGCGGTAGCCGTACAACGTCACTTATTTATTCATTTTATTTCGCGTTTAATAATTATAAAGGCGAAGGCTAAATTCACGTTCAGCGAGAAAGAAACTTGCCTCAACAAAATAGTTAAATTAATGACTTTAATTTAGAGACAAAACCGGTTAATAATATCAAATCACCTTTAATCTATCGACAGTATTATGTATAGTTTAGTAATTTAATAAGGTTATTATGAGCTAAATACATACTTTATTATTTATAATATAATAATATTACTAGTTTCTGCCCGCGACTTCGTCCGCGTGAAATTTCTTGTTCCCCCGAGCCGGTTGGGTCGGAGGAACAAGTTTCACGCGGTCGCATCGCATCGCCTGCCGCACTTTTACTTTGTTATCGCTTAGCGTTCTATATGCCTTTCATTCTTTTTGCTCGGCTCCTGAGGGTCCTGGCGTGATGTTAAATAATCTATAACCATTCTCAAGAGTTGGGATACAAAACGTAAAAAGATTTTTTCAAATCTGACCTTTAGTTCCAGCGTGTTCAAACAAACAAACAAGCGCTTCAGCTTTAGTAAGATAAGTGCGAAACTAACTCTGTTTGTCTGTCTGTTACCTTTTTACGCCTAAACCCCTGAACCGATCGTTATGAAATATGTCAAATCGTTAATGTGGAGAACCTGCAGAAGGAATTAAATAGGCAATTTTCATCTATACATATAGATAAAATTCAAAATCCTGACTGACTGGTACTCTTGGATATTTGTATATACAAAAATGGTGAAATATAAAATAAACGCACAAAAAGTTGCGGGCAACAGCTAATTATATACAGGGTGGTCCAAAAGTCGTGGATCAAATGAAGTAGGGGGATAAAGGAGGTCATTTCCAACGCTTTTAAAGTGAGAAATAATTTTAGGTAACGTTACAAAATTTTTGGAAAAAAATAAATTGCTCTTGAAATTTGATACTCAGAGCCCTAATAGAACTTTGTAGTGCTGATACATTATCTAGTAGTAATACAACACCGTTTGTTTTATTGTTTTATATCATTTTTTTTTTAAATTCGTCTAATTGTAAAAGAACTCGGTATACACAAATATTCATAACTTTTAGGGCAATTGAATTATGACCATGCTGTAGAAAGATTTTTTGTTGGAAATGACCTCCTTCATCTCCCTATTTCGTTTGATCCACGACTTTTGGACCACCCTGTATAGTTTTGTAATTTAATAAGTACTGTTATTATAAGCTAAATTATTTATAATGCAGTCAGGGGACGATTTACGGAAATGTGCTTATGTATGCGTGACAAATTGCCGTTGTTATGTGTTAGATATCTCCATGTATATTAGTCATAGCGTACTATGTAGGAAACTTTATTTTGTTAAAATTATGCGAAAATAGATGTGTCATTGTTTAAATATATATAAAAAATTCAAAGTCCTGACTGACTGATATATCAACGCACAGCCTAAACCGCTGTTCCTAGAGACATGAATTTTAGAGGGTGTGTTCTTTGTGAAGAGTAGGTATACTAGGTATCCACTAAGAAAGCGTTTTTCGTAATTCCACTCCTAAGAGGAATGGGGGGGGGGGGATTTCACGCGGACGAAGTCGCGGGCAGAAGCCAGTTGTTTTATGTAGCGGGCTAAAAAATAAAACAAATAAAAGAGTTTTTATGATCGTTATAAATGCCAACTGTACTTGGCAGGTTATTATACTCCAATGATCTTTGGTCTTCGTTGGTCGCAAGAGCTACTGTTGAGAATGAGGTCTTGGGTTCGCTTCCCGGATCGGTCTAAGTGTTATTGGATTTTTTCATCTGGAATTTCTCAGCAGCAGCCTGGAGCCTGGATTTGTGCCGGGTTGATGGCAATAGGCTCGCTCCCTATTACCACAGAATACTTAAAGTACTACGTACAGAAAGGACACTCCCTTCCCCGCACTAACATCAGTTACCGCACCTCACCCCGCACTTCGGCGTATTCGTCGCAGTTCTTTAACAAGAGCGCTCGCAAACACAAGTACCTCACGCACACATTCATACGTATACAAACGTCATTTTTTAATGTAGTAGTAGTAGGTAATTATTTTGCGAGCGTTGTATGGAGTGTCCGGGGTGTGCTATTACCAGGCGCGGTCGCAGCCCAAGATTTTGGGGGGGGTCATCACGAGTGCCGAGGAATATTTAAAGGGAAGTACGTCTACTCGTTGGTCTAGTGGTCGCAAGCGTTACTGCTGAGCTGGGTTCGATTCCTAGGTCGAGTAAAGTGATAAAAGGTTTTTCCATCAGAAATTTTTCAGATGCAGCCTGGAGTCTGGATTTGTGCCCGGTTGGCGGCAGTAGGCTCGCTCTCTATGACATTTCACTTAATAACTGGCGAAATGTGGGTGTAGGTACTATATGAAGGTACACTCCTGCCTAACCCTTTGGGGATTAAAGGCGTGTTGATATGTTAAGGTTCATGTACATCTCCAGCTCCACATTACTTATGCTATTCAGGGACGCAACTTTTACATAGGTCGTGTTACTTAAATGCTGCCAAATTGGTCGTATCGCTCGAAAATTTTAACAACCCGCCTCAGTTTGATTAGGTTTTGTTTTATATTTTCAAGTTGAAATAGGAGTTACACTGTCGACTTATGCAGGCAAGCTCAAGCAGCTATCGGAATCTAAAATACAAGAGCGAGCGAAGCGAGCTCGAAAATTTTGCACACTCTCGGGTAGGTTTGATTCTCTTTCGATCGTTCCAAAAGGACTAGGAATTACTTGCTTTGTCGACTTTTGAAGAAAAGCTCAAGAACCAATGTAAATTGCAAGAACGAGCGTAGCGAGCCTGAAAATTTTAGCACCCCACCTTGAATAGTCTCTATTTTCGTTTACCCATCATACAAAAAGAGAACAAGCTTACTTTATCGAATAAAGTATGACAAAAAGCTTAAACTCGTTTTACAGCAATTTTATTTAGGTTTTGGAATCTGGCCTTACCTAAGCCTTTCAACCTTACTGTACGAGCGGGGTGCCCAATATCCCGAGTTTGGTTCGCTCGCTCTTTCAAAGAGCGAAAAAAATATTTTCCTTTAAAAAGCCTGTTATAAAAATATAGAATCTAGGATGAATCCTAGGCACATTATAAAACCCACTGTTATTTCATAAATTTAAGTTTTTACTTCAGTCGGCAGTCCCCATGTCTGCCGATGTTCTTAAAGTTTTTGAATATGCCAATCGGGGTTTTCGTGGCTCAAGTACAGTTTTAAGTTAGTAAGGCAAGTAAATCATTCAGACTCGACAGCTTGAATGATTTTGGGGGGGGTCATGACCCCCACGACCCCCCCCCTCGGACCGCGCATGGCTATTACATGGGACTTAACATAATTGTCGAAATATGGATGTGCTATAGGTACAGCTATGCTTAATCCTTTAATAAATAAAATTTATTGAAATCATAAGTTTACAAAAAGTGTACAGACGCCAGCACATCAACCTACTACAATCTGTCAAATTTCTTTAATAGATTTTCAACTTTAACGCTAAAATTTAAGGTTCAAGTTTGATTGGGAAAATTTTAGTTTCGGGTAGCTTGATGTGCTGGCGTCTGTACATATGGTTCAGTAGTATATATTTAATCTAGGCCTAAATAGGATTATAATAATTGTCGAAATGAAGACGTGTCGGAGTTCCATAGTGTCGAAATAAAATCTTGTCATATTACAGCTTGTCGAAATTCAGTTGGTAAGTCCGTTGCCTGATCTAGGTTTATTTAAACCTGTGTTTCAGGCCATCTCTCTACGAAAGTACTTGTTAAATAGGACAGTGAATGAATTAATTTAACATATTATATTTTCAGTATCTAAGCAGATACAATATTTTGCGTAACCTTATTATAAACTAGGCTTATGGATTGTATTTAAGTATATCTATAACTAAAATAATTATGTTTTAGAATAATTTTATCCTTTGGGTAATATATGCGTGATCTTATGATATGTTGTGACCTTTATAATATTGTAACCAAACATTTTAATTAATTCTCCTACTGACGCACTCAGGTAAACATTTTAACTTGTTTGGTTTTTTTTTTTACTTCAATACGTACATTTTTTTTTGCGCAGTTACGGACTTTGTTCTTACTTTATTATCCTTTATTAAATGGCTGACGCGTGTTAATACATTAATACATCTATTTAAGTGTCCACGTGATAACATCATGGGTTTCGCGCCTTGACATTTGACCCTACCGTGTTGTCTCCGTAACTGAACGAAGGCTGTTCAGTGTTCACAATTTCCTCATTCTTTTTTCTTTTTAACCGACTTTAAAAAAGGAGGTTCTTCATTTAATGGCGTTCAATTGTATGGCTGCCAGTAATTGGGACTGATTCGCTGAACTTTATATTGTCGTCGAGACAGAGGATTTTTTAATTATGATAAGGTCTTTATTGTGCTATTAAACGTTGTACATATTTCCTATTTCCTACTTAATTAAGCGTAAAATCATTTTAAAGTATGTTTTCTGATTACTGGTTTTAAAACCTTCGTAAACGTGGAAGATGGATGATGTAATTCTACAACAAAAAGCAACATTTCCAAATTGCAATTTATGTTCAACAATGTGGCTGTCTTTTCGTTTGCAAAATGTATGATTTAATGGCATAATCATATTGTTGGTTGCATCGGTACATTTCTAGTGGAACATTGATCAGCAAAAAGTTTTAAAATGCTTGCCTCGTTGGTCCAATGGTCACAAGCGCGACTGCTGAGCGTAGTCCTGAGTTCAATTCGTGGGTCGGATGAAGTGAAATTAGGTTTTCCATCAAGCATAGCAGCACCCTTAAGGCTGCCTGTCCACCGGAGCGGAGAAACGGAGAAATATTAACCAATAGGATTGCACAAAATCTCCGCTCCCCTTTTGTCCAATTTTTCTATTGGTTAATATTTTTCTATTGGTAAATATTTCCCCGTTTCTCCGCTCCGCAGCCTCGCTCCGCTCCGGTGGACTGGCAGTATAATTCTGGATTTGTGCGCGGTCAATAACAGTAGACTTGTCCCCTATTACATGGGAGTAACATTACTGTCGTAATATACTAGCTATGCAGGATCATATTAACTCCGCAGGCGTGGTGGGTATCGATATCAAACACCATAAAATAAAAATGTTTTAACCCTTCGTATGCTTAAACGTGGATCCACGTGTAAGGTTGTGAGTCCGGGGAGATCAATTAAACAAGCGCCTTCATTGCAATCCCGTTTATTAGTGACACAATTCTCCGTACAATTGTTTATGTAGGTGATACTTATCTTTACACACATACATATATCTTACACACTACACGCCCACCGGCAAAATAAAATAAAAATATTGGTTACATTTATTTTTATTTTTGGTTATAATGTATATAGCCACCTATTAATATGTTTCTTAAATGTAATAATTATGTGGTCAATTTAATGATGACTATTTAAAATTAAAATAATTATGGATTATAGCATTGGTTACACATTAATTCTTAGGTTATTACTACAAAAGTACAATTTAAAATAATAATTACATGAACAATACATGTGTATTACTTTAAAAATAAAATCATTGAATATATGGTCTGGTTCTATTCTTATGTACTATTACTTCTTTACCTTTATACAGTATTTTTAAATTAGGGTTACACTCTTCTATCACTTCATACGGTCCTGTATAAAGCGGATCAAATTTGTTTACAGGTTGTTCATTCTTAAGTAGTATCATGTCACCAGTACTGTACGTAATAGGGTTGGTATACAAATCATATTTTCTTTTTCTGACCTGTTTACTAATAATTAAATTTTGTCTTGCGTCATACTGTGATTTTTGTAGTCTGTATCTCAGTTGTTGTGGATAATCGTCATAGTTATATAGCGGTTCAATGTCTGAAGTTAAATTACTTGGTAAATTGCACAGTTTGCCAAATACGAGCTCATATGGAGTGTATTTAGTTTCTGTATGTATAGTCGTATTAAAAGCGAAGCACCAATATGGAAGCCATAAACTCCAATTCTCGGGTTGGTTTTCTGTTTGTATGCGAAGGAATGAAAGTAAATTCTTGTGTGTATTTTCTAAGCCTCCTATTGATTGGTGATGATATGCAGTTGATGTTAGCTGCGTTATTTTTAGTAGTTTGCATACTTCATTCATTACTTTCGAAACGAACTCTGTACCGCGATCTGATATTATATTTCTCGGAATACCATAGCGTAATACAAAACTATTAATGAAAGCCGTCGCTACTGAAATTGTATCCTTATTTCTAAGCGGATAAGCTTCTACATACTTGCTCAGATCACACTGTAGTGTGAGTATATATTTATAATTATCACTATCCTTACTTAAGGGCCCGACTAAATCTAAAAATACTCTATCAAACGCCGAATGACCTGTATCAGTCAGGACCATTGGCTGTCTTATATACCTAAAATGTTTCTGTCGCTGGCATTTATCACAGCGATTTACAAACTCCGTGACGTCATTTTCTAATTTTGGCCAAAAGTAACGGCGTTTTATATTATTTATCATTCTTCGTATACCGGCGTGGCCGCTACTCGGTAATAAGTGGTAGTCATTCAAAATTATACGTTTTGTATCGCGATCATTTATAACTTTTACACCTTTTATAATATATAAGTGTGGTCCGGACCAATTAGGTGTAGCATTTATGATTTTGATTAAATCTCTTATTATCTCATTGTTTTCATTACTTTGTATAATGTACACACTATCAAGTTTCAGTTGGTAACAGTAATTAGCCAACTCCCGTACAAAGGCATCTCGTGCGCATTGTAATCGGTAAGATGGGTTTACTCTTATTATGCAATTTGATGCATCATAATTAAATAATGTATTTGAATGGTTAGTCCATTCTTTTTTATTCTCAAACCTTAACTCAATGCAATCCTTTGGTTTTTTAAGCAATTCCATAACTCTTGGGTGATCAGACCAGTCGTTTGAAGATTGCTTAATATCCATAGGGTTGTCACACACATCTTGTTCACTTCGTTCACACTTTCGCTTTTTCTGAGTTCTGGTTAATACTGACACAACGTGCTGATTAATTTCTTTTAATTCATCGCTTGTTATTCGGATACGTGACAAGGCATCTGCAGCTACATTGTCAGCACCCCGAACATATTCTATAATGTAATCATATTCCTCTATTATTAATCTGAATTTTGTCAAACGACTAGATGGATTTGTTTGGTTAAATAAGTAAACTAATGGTTTGTGGTCGGTTTTGATAACGAATTTTCTACCGTATAGATATGGTCGGTAGTACTTTACAGACCATACGATAGCGAGTAACTCTTTTTCTATCGTGGGGTACCTAATTTCTGCTTTATTAAGGCTACGACTTGCATAAGCAATTGGTCTGTTATCACTATTGCATAGCACGGACCCGATTGCATAGCCGGACGCATCCGTTTGTAAAATAAAGGTATTGTTTTCATCGAAGTTGGGATATTGTAATATTGGTGGAGATATGAGTGACTCTTTTAGAGTTTCGAAGGATTTTTGACACTCATACGTCCATTCAAAGTTAACATTTTTTCGACATAGTTTGTTAAGCGGTAAAGACTTTTCGGCAAAATTTGGTATAAACTTTCTGTAGAAGTTAACGAACGCTATGAATCTTTTTGTTTCGTCTGCATTTTTGGGCACGGGATAGTTTTTTACTATGTTTACTTTCTCTAAATCTGGTTTAATTCCTTCAGATGAAACCACATGCCCTAATAACTGCATTTCTTTTCTTAGGAAATCGCATTTTATTGGATTAAGTTTCAAGTTAACTTTGCGCAGTCTAGTTAAAATATCTATAAGATTTTTATTATGAATTTGTAAATTTCGTCCAAAACAGATTAAATTGTCCAAATAGACAAATAATTTTACGTATGTTAGTCCCGACATGGCAATTGTCATTAGACGGGAGAATGCACTTGGGCTAATTTTTAACCCCATTGGTAACCGTGTCATTTGATATTGGCCTGAAGGCGTGGTGAATGCTGTGTACTTTCTGCTTTCTGGCTTTAATTTTGCCTGATAATATGCTTGTGATAAATCTAATTGTGAAAAATACATAGAACCGGATAAAGAATCTAAAATGTCGGTTATGTTCGGTAGTGGAAATCTATCGTCTGAAATTCTGTTATTTAATTTTCTAAAGTCAATAACCAGCCTCCATTTCTTAGAAGTGTCATCCGATTTTTTGGGTACCAACAAAATAGGGCTGGACCACTCACTTTTAGCGGGTTCTATAATATTTTCTGAAAGCATTTTCTCAACTTGTTTTTCAACTTCCCTACGCTGTGAAAATGGCAACCTGTACTGTCTAGTGTAAACTGGATCAGCATTTGGTTTTAGCTGGATACCTTGTTCGTAAAGGTTAGTGGTTGATAATTTATCATTTGGCAGATGAAAAACATCCGAAAATTTTGCGCATATGTTTTCGATTGATGACCTTTCCTCTTGGTTTAGATGACTTAATTTTAGTAGAGAAAACATCGTGCGTACTCTTTCTCCATCTATTTTAGTATCTCGTTCAAAGTTACAAATGTCATAGTCTGATAATAAATGTATTTCCGGTCTGAAATAATTAACATCCACTTGCGTTTCGCGTGTATTTAATATTTGTATACTTATTTGTCCATTTTTTGGTTTACAAATACTTCCGGCTATAAAAACTCCTTCGCATAATTGATACGGTAAAATTACGCAATCCTCGTTAAAACTACTGTCTATCATAAATATTTTCTCACATCTTGGTGGAATACTTAAAAAACAGGTTTTATTTAGCGAACTATTAAGCATTGGCAGGGTCATATTATTGTTATTTCTCTTTAAAGTTATTGTATTATTTTCATAATTCAAAATAGCGTTATATTTGCTCATAAAATCTCTGCCGATTATACCGTGTTGTAAACCAGGTATGGTGCGCATAATGTAGAATTTGTGTTCGAATTCCTGTCCATTTGCGATCATGGTAACATAAACATATCCTGAAGTTAGTACTTTGCCTCCAATGCCATTTATGTAAAGGTATTCCGTTTGTACTGGAATATTCCAACGTGCCACAGTGTCGTATTTCAATACCGATAGTGATGCCCCGGTATCTATAAGCAATCCATATTTGGCACCCTGTATTAAGAATTCCACCGAGCTGTTATTGTTACAAGCAAATATAAAATGCTTATCGAAAAAACTGCAATGGTTCAGTGGTTTGTCTTTCTATAGGTTGGGGAGTTCGATTCCGGTCAGTTAAATTGATACTGTTTATGCCATTTTCTATAACATGCAGATTACCACTACGCGTAAAAATCCGTCTAGACCTACCGCGAGATGAACCCCGCATGTGACCACGATTATTGCCAAACTGTTGTTGGGTTCTTTGGTTTTGGTTGTGCCTATGATTATGAAAATAACCTCTACTATTCCCTCTCTGTATAAATTGATTGTTGCTCGATCGATTTGGGCGTCTATTATTATTGTAACCATACCCGCGATTATTAAATGAACTGCCTTGGTATCCGACATACATAGTAGCGTCAGAATTTGGTCTGTATGACAACTCCTCATCCTTAGCTGCTCTTATTGTATCTTTCAAAGTATCATAATTACGCGCTGCCAAAATAGTGCGGATTTCACGGTTACGTAAGCCGTCAATGAAACTTTTTATCGCAATCTTCTCGTTTTGAGGGCGTAATATTTTGTATGCAGCTTGATCCTCACCAGCTTGCGCGACCGTCAAATCCACAAAAAGCTGTTCGACCTTGGATCCATATTTTTCTACAATAGAACCGTTTTGGTGAATTTGTGTCAACTCCTTGTGTATTGCTGTACTTGACTTCTTTGTAAGAAGGTGTTGACGCATTTCAATAATTAGCGACTCACAACTGTCATAAGCGGCAGACAACCTTAATTTTGCGTTCTCGTTCAATCTGGTTTTTAATATAAATTTAACTAGCATTTTATTTCCTTCCTCGGTGAGTGAAGAGCTGTATAACTCTATGGTATCTATTAAACTTTTCGTGACATTTTCATCACCATTCATAACCGGTAATAAAGCCACAGCAGTTCTATAATTAAAAGCCTCCATATTGTCTACTTTGGTTCCAGTCTCGACCGTACACTCGGCACTAGGTTGAGAACTGTATGTTTTGGAGCAAAAAGATTCTATGTGGGTATATGACTTCTCAAATAAATCACAGTATGACTTTATTTCCTGTAATACACTTGTACTAAATTGTCTTTCTTCAATCTGTGTTGATAAGGTTTTAATACATTCATCAAATTGATATTTCAACAACGTTGCTTCCTGTAACTTTTGTTTTAATACAGTTTCTGTTCTTTTAGGATAACTCAGTTTTGTCAAATTTTGTGCTATATTCCTTAATTGGTCATATAACAAGCTAAGTTTATTCGCCATTACCAAACAAGATATCATGCGTATTAAATATCCACATAGTTACTCTATACTATATGAAACTGCATATAAAAAAGTTAAAAAAATATACTAATAGCTAAAGAAACTATATTTTCGTTCAATAACCGTTCCGTAACTTTTCATGTTTCACTTAACGTAGAACACGACACTCACTACACTCATCATCATCACTCACTATATTTTTAGCCACTTACTGCGGTTTCTGGCCTCTGGTATCAGCTTCCTGGCGTGCTTCCTGGCGTGCCCCCTGGCGCTGCTGGCGGCACTCGTAACAGACACGAGTCTCCGGGTGCGATCGACGAAAGGAACGTGTTAGGTTTTGTGCGAAAACCTCATTCCTTATCCACGAATAATGACACTTTCGGTATAGTGTATACACTGCGTAAAGTCCAGCGATTCCGAGTAAGGTGCAAATAACAAACATCACGATACTAATGTTCGACAAATGGTACTCTTGCGTAGAAGCCGAATTTGAACCTCCCGATGCACTTTGTGATATAAAAACGTCCTCTTTTTGTATATTTGATCGGCACATTTTTGCATTAAAAAAAAAACTCACTTATACATAGTCCAATAATGTCTCTCAATAAAATTAAGTTACGCGACCGAACTCGGCACCCGTCTCAGATGGCAGGGTCGCCATGTAAGGTTGTGAGTCCGGGGAGATCAATTAAACAAGCGCCTTCATTGCAATCCCGTTTATTAGTGACACAATTCTCCGTACAATTGTTTATGTAGGTGATACTTATCTTTACACACATACATATATCTTACACACTACACACGCGAGACACAATGGCTTTTTAATTGTGTCTGTAATTACGGCATTCAACCGGTTAATGTTTTTTTGGGGGTCCACGAACGCTAACAGTGTTTTTACTTGAAGTATGAATTGAGAATATCACTGTTTTTTTTTTGGTTTTATCGTGTTTACACTATATCGATACCCATCACATCTGGCGAATTCCGCGTGTTCTGTGTTTAACCCTACAGACAAAATATTTCTAAATTGATTGCTTGTCTTCATCAAAATTCTAACCTCCAAACTCTTGTCTCCAGGTGATCCGCTGGTAGTCCAAATGGACACAGAGAAGCAGGACAATGTAGAAGTCGCCTTGCTAGGAGGTGAGGCTTCTCCCCGACGGTATGCCACGTCAGAACTCACACAGTTCTGGGTCGTACTGAAAAGGACACTGTTGTTCAGCAGAAGAGATTGGGTAAGTGTACTGAGTACCGCACTGTACTAAAGTACTACTGGATTGTTCTTTAAACTTTGTCGAGGTGTAATTCTACGATGATTTTCTATAAAACAAGTGAATTTTCCCCTTTCGAATGTAATCTCTTAATTTTCGTATGCTGCCACATAAATAAATTTAATAGAGAACTATACTAACCCCCTTACCAATAAACGTATTATATCAGATGAATAGTTACACAGCGATTTCTCTCTTTCAGTCGGTATTAATTTGACTTTCGAAAGAAGAAGACAAAGCATTGTGTAACTATACATACGCTATACAACGTTTATTAGTAAGGGGGTTAGACTATCGTGATTCATCGCGTTTGCTTTAAGCCGTCTCCTGCGCATGTTTTTTTGAAACATTACACAAAATCATCAAAACAAAGAGGCGTGCCACATTTGTGTATGAAAACATGATGTTTTTGTTTTCCGAGCCTCATGGAAAACATTCCCCGCGCAGGTGAAGAGGGGAAGGGTTTGTTTCATTTTCAACCGCCACGCGTACCGCGCACATCTAGTTTTTAGCATTTTGAAAGCTTAATTCCAACCACCCAACTGACACAGACATAGAGCAGTGGTGGCCCAGTGGTATCGGCCGCAACTTACGAGTTGTAGGTCGTAGGTTCGAACCCAGACAGGCGCTTTACTTTGTGTAAAATTATTTCATCACCACTGCTCTCAAAACGGTGAAGGAAAACATCGTGAGGAAACCGGCATGTCCTAGAAGCAAAAATTCAAAGACATGTGACATCTACCAACCCGCACTGGGCCCGCGTGGTGGATTACGGCCCACTCCCTCTCACAGAGAGGAGGCCTGTGTCCCAGCAGTGGGAACATTATAGGCTGATGATGATGATGATGAACTGACACAGGTTTTGAGATTATATTGTCTTTTGACTAGTTGATACTAATATAAAAATATTTTAATACGCAGGAGACAGTTTGTGTATGAAAACAAATGTTTATGTGTAAGGTTTTTGCGTAGTTTCGAAAAAATACGCGCAGGAGACACGGCTTTACGTACAGACCTTTGACATTTGGACAGAGTCAGTCGTCATTCGTCACATAAGTCCATGGTCGTCACAAAACAAATGACGGACTTCCAATGTCATACACGTCGATTGCGATATACATCTGAAGGCCAATTCTCGTAATTTAAAACGTTCAAAATCTAGTTGCAGTCTCATCTCGGCGTCAAACAAATGTCAAAAACTTGTCAAAAATGTAGGGAAATTAGAAGGTATTTTTGACAGATTGAGATCAGACTGAACGTTCTTAAAATTACGAGAATTGCCCCTCTGATTGGCATGGCTCCTCATAATATGTTATGAAACACAGCAACAGCAGTACCTTGTCTTGGGACCTTTAAATGGCATTGATTTGATGTTTTGACAGAATGGAGATAGATTTAGGTATACAGTACCTATAGATATGCAAGGTCAAATTAGGTAGCAAAACTCTGCAGATGTGATGGGTATCGATATTTGAACATGGTAAAACAAAAAAGAAAATATTTTAATGAGTATTTATTTGGCATGCGCTGCCGCGCTGATTAATTTGACAGGACTAAACTAAAAATTATCTTCTGTCCTTTTCTTAATTAAATAGGAAGAAAAATATGCACTTAACTTAAATTTAGTTTACTTTGTGAACAACAGAATCGCCTCCATTGCCTTGCAAATAGGAGCTAATATTGTATGAATAAATTAAAAGATTCTCTTAGACAATGCTAGACTTGCTAGGGTTTTTGACTGTCATTTGATTCACACAACAATGAATTATTTATTTATCCATTGTTACAACCATACCTACCTACACAGTAAATATTTATTGTCAATTTACATATGTGTCTAGAACCGTTAGATTTTTTTTGGCAAAGCACAAATTTTAAAATAACTTGTCAGAAGTCATAAAAGAAATACATTCTTGGGCCAATGACCGTAGTTTTGAACAAGTTAAAAGCAACGGTGTATATACAGAATGTTTTTTACCGGTTCCAATTTTTACAGGGTGTTCTACCCATGAATATGATCAACTTTCACTATGAGACCAAGTCTGAAATCACGAAATAAAATCAGCTGTTTCATACAAAAGTTCCATTCCTACTTGACCAAAATGTATGAAACAGCAGATTTTTTTTTCGTGATTTCAGAAATCACAAACTGAGTGGCCAGTGGTAACGGCTTTGACATACAAGTTGTAGGTCGAACCCTAATAGGCGCTTTACATTGTGCGAATCATTTCATCACTACTGGTCCCAAAACGCTGAAGGAAAACATCGTGAGGATATCTTTAAACCAAAAAATCGAAGACATGTGCCTTTTACCAACCCGAACTGGGCCCGCGTGGTAGATTACAGCTTACTCCCTTTCGAAGAGAGGAGGCCTGTGTCCCAGCAGTGGGAACATTATAGGCTGATTATCCTATATGATTTTTAGAAAAATAACAAAAGTTCTATCGAATTTTCGAGTTCTTCCAGTCTGATCCCCTGACCCCCCCCCCGCCCCCCTCGATCCCCTTCTTATGTTGCCAATGTGTTGATTGGTCAATTCACATTTGAGTATGAATTTGGACACGCTACATATCCAGGTCATGCTAAAAATAGTCGAATGCAATCTCTGTCATGTATAACTTTTATTTTTCACACGTACTCATGATGACTTTCAATGCTTTCTAAAGGTGTAAAAACTTGTCGCTATGTGTGAACATTCCAATTACCTACACTCGCATTATTGGGACAAAACAGAACTATGCGAATTTCCTTAACCGACGAAGGCGTTAGAACGTACAGCCCGGTTCAAACTATAAAACAATAAATAAAAAAATAAAAATTTATTGAAATAATAAGTTTACAAAAAGTGTATTTATGGTTCAGTAGTTTATATTAATGTAGGCCTATAATAGGATTATAATAATCTGGATATAAGCTATGGTATGACAAATATGAGATTACAGTCAAAAATAGAACTCTGAAGGTAATGTAGTGCGTTGCCTGATCTAGGTTATTTAAACCTGTCTGTTTATGGCGGCTCTGAAGTGCGCTATTCGCTGCGCAGTACCTTACCCCTCACCCCCGCTGACAGGAGAATTTGTTACTGCGCAGCTACTCGCCTCATGTACCGAGCCGTCATGAGTACCGAGCCGTCATGAAGTTTGAATTGGTCTGTAGACAAGGGTCTTGCTGCACATCTCCTATCCAATCCGTTTGTTGAAGAAATGCTAAGCGCGTATACTAAACCGTCGACCTGACTCAACGAATTTATTGATGGAATGCGATTCATTGTAATGCAAAAACGCTCTTATAGCAATAGACAATTGTTAAACTTTTTTTTTATGTCTTTTATTGTCAATTCGGGTCTTTTGGCTACTTGCATTATTTTATGTTTTTTTTTATGTATGTCTTATTTGTGCACAATAAAAAATGTTTCTTTGTCTTCTCTTTTTTAACTGAAAAAGTATCTATAATTTTATATTTACTAACATATACCTTTTCTCCCACAGACTCTCATGTACCTCCGACTCTTCGCTCACATCCTAGTCGGCTTCCTCATCGGTGCGCTCTACTACGACATCGGCAACGACGGCTCTAAAGTACTCTCTAATCTCGGCTTCCTGTTCTTCAACATGCTGTTCCTCATGTACACCTCGATGACCATCACTATTCTTAGTTGTAAGTATCAAAAAGCTTTGTTAAGTACGTTAAAACGAGCCTGGACCCACTAATGTAAATGCATTCGATTTGATCGAAAATACAACTATCCTTTATTACATTTGCATTCTGGTTTGACAAGCACAATAAAAAAGTCGTCCGAATTAACGTTACGTTTGCTTCGCGCGTTCGTGTTAGGCCTTCAGATTTTATTTGATTGAAGAAGTATGCGAGGAACGTAGCTTTCTGTTATTTCTGACCGTCATGCGAAAAAGGCGTAAGTTTAAACGTGTAATAAAAGCTTGGACTCTTGAGTTTAAACTGCAAAAAGTTTATTGAACCAGCAGGATAGTGATTGATGCCTTCTTGCCTTCGTTGTATGAGATGAGGACTTTGCCCTGGTCAATATGTTAGTTTGAACACTTGTAAAGGGTAACGGTAGTGAGAAGATGGGGATTTTTTATTACAAATTAGCTGACCCGGCGACCTTCGTAACGCCATCGAAATCAGTCAATCCGTTTTTGAGATATCATCAAAAAGTCAATATAAAATGTATGAGAAAATGAATAATTATCTTTTTTCTTTTCCCTGAATTTTCCCATGATAATGATTTAATAGTTATTGTGCTATTCGGGGCGGAGACAAATACCCAACCAATCAAATATCATAAAAATCGCTCCAGTCGTTTTTGCCCTGCATAAGGAAAAAGGACATTACAGTATGTACTTTTCCTTCTCAAGAAAAAATCCAAAACTCTTTACCTGTACTTAATATATTACAAAGTGATGTACTGTTTAAGGATAAAAGATTATATGGCAAGCCGAACAGGTTTTATTTCTTCCACTGAATTGAGAATTAAAGCTTGAATCATTTCATCATGTTTTAAAGTAATATCAAAACCACTGAGAAGGCCGTGGTCAGATCCAGTTTTTTTATATTAAAAAAATACGTACAAATTCGACATGAAAAATTGGTCTTTTAATCTAGCAAAGGGGCATACAATTTTGAACTCTAAGGCTCAAAGAATAAAATTGTAATTTCCTTTCACTTTTTCCTCCCAATCTAGTTATTTATTAGTGTTTAATTGGTTTATTAATTAAATTAATGTTTGTATTTTCCAGTTCCCCTTGAGATGCCTGTGCTGATTAAAGAACACTTCAACCGATGGTACTCGCTACGGTCCTACTACTTGGCGATCACCGTGTCTGATATACCTTTCCAGGTAATTTTTGGTTAATTTTTTCTAGGTAAATAGCTGTTGTAGTGTTATTTGTATGTGAATAGAGGCAATTCTTGGATTTTTAAGAACGTTCTAATCTCATTCTCAATCTATCAAAAATACCTCTAATTTACCTAAAATTTTGACACGTTTTTGACAATAATTGACGCTGAGATCTGAAGGCCAATTTTATTCTCGTAATTTAAAACGTTCAAAATCTAGTCGCAGTCTCATCTTGGCGACAAACAAATGTCAAAAACTTGTCAAAATGTAGGGGAAATTACAGGTATTTCTGACAGATTGAGACAGATCAGACCACAGTCTGATCTGTCTCAATCAAAAATGTTCTTAAAATTACGAGAATTGCCCCTCTGATGTACCTATACATGTTAGTAAAGCCGATATGTGACGTTTATTTTTGCCGTTCACTCGGCATTACTCACTCGAAGAGTCTGAACACAAAATTAATCAAAAGTTGTAAATCTAAATAGCGAGCCGATCCAACAATGTTAGAATTCAGAAATTGGGGAGGGGAGGGGAGTGAAAGATACAGATTCTTCACTCCCCTACCGAATGATCGAAAAATGAAATGAAAGGAGTACGTTCATCCTACGTATATCACACTAATATTATAAAGGCGAAAGTTTGTGAAGATGTTTGGATGTTTGTTACTCAATCACGCGTAAACCGTTGAACAGATTTGGACGAAATTTGGTATAGTAGAGATAGTTTGAGTCCCGGGAAAGGACATAGGATAGTTTTTATCCCGATATTCTCACGGGATCGAAACTTACGCGGGTGATACCGAGGCGTGTTGCTAGTTCGTATATAATTTTATCGGTTTCCTGTGATACCACGTGGTATGAAACATAAATATCCCTTCACTCGAGAGAAGCCGAAGGTTACTTACTGATATTTGAGATTTTTAATTTTGCCAACATTTATTAAAACCACCAATCATCTAAATAAAAATAAGAATAAGAAGAGTATAAAGTATAAGAGTTTTTGTTATTTTGATCTTTATGGTAAATAGTATTTAAGTAAACTAGGTATAAAATAATTAATTAATTAAATTTTGTAATTTTTTCAATACTTCTAATGTTGAATATTGTTAAGAATTTTATTGTGGTTTATTCTAGTACAGGCATCTAACTTTATTATACCTTTGTAATTAATTTCTAAGACTTGTAATCATTTTACCGATTTTAATACCAAATAAACTACTTTTTAACTAGTTGACAGGCCTGATGGTCTAATGGTTAGTGACCCTGACTGCTATGCCGGAGGTCGTGGGTTCGATTCCCACCCAGGAAAAATGTTTGCGTGATGAGCATGATCATTTGTTCTGTGTCTGGGTGTAATTTATCTATAATATGTATGTATTTAGAAATATATAAGCATGTTTATCAGTTGTCTAGTACCCATAACACAAGCTCTGCTTAGCTTGGGACTAGATGGCGTTGTGTGATAGTTGTGGAATATTAATATTAATTAAACATTATTATTATTATCTCTTCCCAGGCGATATTCTGCATAATCTACGTGGTGATAGTGTACCTGCTGACGTCACAGCCGCCCGTCTGGTTCCGGTTCGCGATGTTCCTCTCGTCTTGTCTGCTCATCTCCTTCGTGGCGCAGAGCGTTGGTCTCGTTGTTGGTGCTGCTATGAATGTTCAGGTATGTTAATACTTTTATCTACACCCATGCCATAAATCCTCTATAAAAGTTTCTGAAACAGTTAGCTTATTGCCAACATTAAAACAACCAGTGTCATTGTAACCATAATATCATCCAACTCGTTTTCAAAAAAAGAACCTTGTCATTCACACGCGTTTCACTACCACAGCGCAGTAGTTTAAAAAAAGAACCTATAGGTTATTCCAATTCACGTCGTATCCCGCCGGCCGCCATTTTTGTTCCATATTAGTATTGCGAAAAACTGTTTTAGAACCTTTATATAGGATTCATATCATGGGTGTTGATAAAGTCTTGTATGCAACTGTACATAATTAGGTATTAAAACACTCATGCGATACTATTATCACACTCGGCTATAAAACAGTTGCATAAATAACTAATTTGTAATTCGACTATCTATTCCGTAAGGTGCTTGACGTAAGGAAACAAAAGGCATGGGAAGTTACAAACTACTTTATTACAGTATATGTGTATTGTCATAGAATTAAAAAAAGTAATTGAGAAATGTTTGACTCTATTGAAAAAAAAAAAATTGCTGAGTGGTCCCGCTCTTGACCTCGATCAGGCCTGATGGAAAGCGATGGATGAGGTCTATGATGGAACGAGCGTGCCCAGAAGATGCCTAAGGCACTGGAACTCCCATGCTTCGACGAAACACAGCAGGCTGCTTGACGCTGGACTCCGGTGGGAGGGTGGTCGCAAAATATACAAAACACACTTAGGGTCTAAATAGACGGACGCAGTTTGGATGCAGTTGACCTAACTGCTTCGAAACCTAGTTAGGTCAACAGCATCCAAATTGCGATGTTGCAGCTAGCATGCAGTTCAAATGCAGTCCGCCTGTTTAGACCCTTAAAGTCACGTAGTGAGTGATGAGGGGTTTTATAGTCGTAATAAAACTTTTATATTCTCGAATAAATAGTAAATACTTTCCGTGGCATGCCAGCTTCTATAATAATCGGTACCGCAGTTGTGGCAGGAGCGATCTGCCATTAAATGGGCCGCCAAGTAGCCGCCAACCTATTTATCACTTGGTCATAATCAGCCTATAATGTTCCCACTGCTGGGACACAGGCCTCCTATCAGTGAGAGGGCCGTAATCCACCACGCCGGCCCAATGAGGGTTGGTGGATGTCACATGTCTTCGAATTTTTGGTTCTAGGACATGCCGGTTTCCTCACGACGTTTTCCTCTACCGTTTTGAGAGCAGTGGTGATGAAATAATTTACACAAAGTAAAGTGCCTGTCTGGGTTCGACCTACGACCTACAACTCGTAAGTCGTGTATTTATCACTTACAATGTACTAATAACGTTCTTTTCTTCCACAGAACGGCGTATTCCTGGCCCCTGTAATGTCAGTACCATTCCTGCTGTTTAGCGGTTTCTTCGTATCATTCAACGCGATACCGGTGTACCTGAGATGGATTACATACCTGTCTTACATCAGATACGGGTTCGAGGGCACCGCGCTCGCTACTTACTCCTTTGACAGGCCCAAGTTGAAATGCTATCAGGTAAGAAACGCTAATAGTTTTGTTTTAATACTTACTTAACCGGTCAAGCGGCGCGGTTTACCGATCGGCGACGAAACAATAGAAAATCAATTGTGTCTCATTAGCGGAGCTTGACAGATTAATCTTATTACCCAGGAACTGGGTTGTGGAGGTCAGATAGGTAGTCGATCCATGTACAGATAGTTCAACTCATCTGTGCGCGCGGCGCCATGTGTGCGTGCGCTTGTTCATCGTCCGAGCAAAACGTGTCCTTATTGCTTTATCCACACATAGCGCCGCGTGCACAGATGAGTTGAACTATGTATAAAATACTGGTACAGTCAGCATCAAAAGTCGATTAACAATATCATTTTTACATGTTATTAAATTGACAACAACTTTTTTCAATAAATTGTTTTTTAGCTTTTCACATATTAGACAAGAATATATATATTATAAAAAAAAATCTTCTGCTGCAATTTTGAACAAATATTTGGCTCAATAACTAAGATTAAAAAAACTGAAATGTTAATCAACTTTTGATGCTGACCGTACTCGGCTGCATCCGATTAAATTGGAAGTTGACCCTATCATAGTTCTGAAATGGCTAGGCAGATGATGATGATGGCTTATTTAATCACTTATTCACAACACTATCCACTGCTAGACATAGAATAGAATACTCTTTATTATGTACACAATATAAATTACAGACATAAAGCCTCTTCTTAGTTGTGTCCCAAAACGTTTTAGTCTTTTTAACCTAACGATTCTTATATTAACCGATCAAGCGTCGCGGTTCGCCGATCGGCGACGAAACAATATAAAATCAATTGTGTCTCATTAGCGGCGCTTGACAGATTAATAAAGTTCTACAGCCCGCTGTTCGGTTCGGTTCCCAGGACAAGAAATCACTTAACAGTGATTTTTTTGCTTATAAATTGTATACTGTATTTCTATCATTACGGCTTATTTTATATCAGCAAGAGTCGAGTCCGACGACTAAAATGATAAAAACAGTGGAACTCCGGGAGTGCCGACAGAAGTGAAAACAAAACACAAACAGAATACTTTGCCATCACTCACTGACATATCGGATATACTTACATTAAAACCGAGTACATCCCGAGGACAGCCGAACACATCCGAGCAGTGTCGTTATGGTAACAGTGGCGCGAATTCAATGGTTTTTTCCAATCTCAAAAAATGCCCAACGTGGCTAAAGAAGCTTTCACTTCAATAATATTTATTTTTATGTAAAATGTAATTATCATAATTAGCTTATAATTTTCCCACTGCTGGGACACAGGCCTTCTCTCTGTGGGAGGGAAATGTAACTATAATCGACATCATATCCTATAATCAGTGGCGTGCATTGCATATAGGCATATAAGCAGTGCCTACCTCGATATATCAACATAACTACATAAGCCTGTCAATTACATTTTAGTGTGTGTGCCCCAAAATTAAGAAAGTCACTAAATTATCATACCTAACAAAAAAACAAAATCTTCATACAAACACGCGCGGCAGTACGCAGTCGCCGGACGTCCTACTCGGCTCCCGTGCTATTCGCACATTGCCATTGGTCTTTACTCGTTCAAGTTAATACGACAAAATTAAAAATACGTACGTCTCACTCGTACGTAATACCATGACGTTCGACCTTCGCAATTTATCACCCTTAAGTAGGCATGCCTACTCAAATAACCACATTTTTGACCTCACTTTTTTTTCTTATTAGTGACCGCGTTTGCCTAGACTAGACCTGGCTTAGTGCCTACATATTCTGAAAACCAATGCACGCCACTGCCTATAATAGAACCCCACTACTCTTCAGCCTCATCCACTACCAGTGTACTAATATTATTTTCCATTTCCAGACTTACTGCCACTTCAAAAACCCAGAGACAACCCTAGAAGAGCTGGACATGTTGAACGCAGACTTCACCCTGGACATCGCAGCCCTATGCCTCATCTTCGTTGTCCTACGTATATCTGCGTTCCTCTTCTTACGCTGGAAGCTCAAAGCCACCAGATAAGCAAAAATAAACCTTGTGTTAACTCTAAGTAGGGTAGAAAATCAAACGACAAGCTATTTTAAGTTAGGGTTGTCACTTTGTCACAGAACACAAAATTTTATAGATGTGATGTTCACTTATTATGGTGCAGGTTGAGTTTATAATGCAGTTTTAAAAGCGATAGATGTTTTTACTATATCGAATTTATGCCAAAGGTCCTAATAATTCCTTATTTAGGAATTGGAGTAACAAAACTAATTATTTCTTTTAAAATTTGCTAATGTAACTCGATCACCTGTTTTCATAATGTTTCTCATAGAATTGATATTTAGGACAAAGTTACAATCGCTGTAAGTAGTTACAATTACGCAGTTAATGTGATAAAGAGATGTTTTAACCGGTCAAGCAGCGCGCGTCGCCCATTGGCGACGAAACAATAGAAAATCAATTGTGTCTCATTAGCGGAGCTTGACAGATTAAACCATAATAATTAAAACTCAAACGGGACTACATTTCGAATATGCTATGAGAAAATGGATCCTCGGTTCCGTGTCAATTAGAGGTCTAACTTGTAAACAAACGTCCTGTAATCATCTTTCACAAAAATAATATAATTAAAATTCATACATAATGAAATATAATAACAAAGAAAAGTCCTTGTGTGCTCTCGAAAAATCATCCATTCAAATAATTATTGTAATTTTATATTCATGACAATCATTTCGTGAGGACTTCGAAAATGAGAAAAGACCTAATTATATTGAAAACATTTCATTAATTAAAAAGTTTAATTTCATTACAGATTTTTAATTATGAGCAAAAGAAAGCTACTGAATGTGATAGGTAACGTGTGATATGTTCACAAAATTATAGAAATTACAGCATTTTTATACAATCATTTATTATAATATTAAATAAAAACTGATTTTCTTTACATGGTGGCCTTATTTTCTTAACGCTATACAGATTTAAAATATCTATTCATAAATTGTGATTTTAATGCAGTTTTTATAGCTTTCTATACAATAGTAAGATCTGAAACCATCCGTTGCAATAAACTAATGAAATAAAATCGTAAGAAAATATTCTATTTCTTTAATTAATTAATTAATTTGCTCATAAACTATTCATATATCTTGCCTTACGGGCTTGCCGTTAAATTTATATCAAAGATAGACGTAATTTTAGCCTATATGGCAATGGTGATTTAGATTTGTTCATTTTACTTGTAATATATGAAGACTGCTGTTTAATTCAGAAATATTTCTGAATCATTAAAATAATGCTAACATGATTTTCTTAACAATTTTTTTTCCATTTTTCAACTAAAAATACATTCTTATTTGAGTGTCTACTTGTATACTAGTTGACCAAGTTTGTTAAACAACTGTCTGCTCATATTTGATGGATTTGAAAGGTACAGACGCTAGCACATCAAGCTACCCGAAACTGTCAAATTTTCCCAATCAACATTGAACCTTATGGTTTAGCGATAAAGTTGAAAATCTATTAAAGAAATTTGACAGATTGTAGTAGCTTGATATGCTGGCGTCTGTACGATCAACTATGTCAGTAGTACACTTGAATTACGAAAGCTATAAAACAAAGGCGCTGTCAATTGACAAATTGCTACAATGTGGCCGGTCTGAACTTCGCGCAGAAGGCTGCGCACTAACATTTTTTAGGAACCAAAATGGTAACATCAGGCGAGTGTGAGTGAGTGAACATGCGCAAAAGTTCGGAGAGCCTATGTTCAGATTGGTCAAGATTGTTTTGCTGTTGACTGTACTAAGACGAACATTCCACGCAGTTGTCGACTTGCCTTGGTCAGCTAGAAACTTCAGATATTTGTAAATTACCGTTGCCATTAGTAAATAGTTTTACGTTACGCATTCAGGGATCATGGTAATATTCATTGTACTTAGTGATGTAATTATTTAGATACCTAAATATTGTGGTCCAATTTATTATTGATACGGTTAGATGTAATGGTTATAGAATGTATGATGTTTTGTACCTATATATTTTTAAATAAATGGTTTATGAAATATATATTTTTTATTTTTATTTTGACATTGTTTATGACTTTTATAACCTAGTTTTGCTGTCCAACCTTCCCTGTTGTAATAGATTACATACATACATAAACACTCCTTCGTCCCAGGAGGGTTTGCAGAAACAGATCGCCTGCTACGATCTATACATACTCCTTTTGTCTCGTTTACATTCAAACATCTAATGCTATTCTATAAAAATCTCACAGTGAAAACTTGCGTGAAGTGAGTTTAAAGTGAGCTGTCAATAGTATCAATCCCTAGCATCATGAGATCTCACTTTATGCTCACTTCACCTAAGGCCGCTATCCCACTGGCGTTTTACGTGTGTCGGCGTCTCTCGAACGTCTGCGCAGCGTCAACGTTGCGCAGACGCGACGTTGACTTCGCGTCGTCGCGTGACAAGCATTAACGTCCGCTGAACGCGACGTCAACGTCGCGACTGCGCAACGTTAACGACGCGTTTGTTGGCAACAGGTACAATCACGCCGTGTCTAAATATTGTATGTCACTTTGAATCACTTGTAAAAATTCGTCAAATGTAGTCTTTGGCATTCGCAAATATTTATAAAATTCCGATTAATTATTTTTAATATTATTAGAGTACAGTGCGAAATATTCACATTCTTGTGATCGATTGGACCATAAAGGGTTTTCCCAGAATTGACGATGAGATTTTCTTTTTCTTTTAATTTTCGTCGAAGTAGTAAAGCCAACAGTAGTGCTTCCTCGTCGGAATCCATTATGTTTCTGATTGTACGCCTCAAATAGTATCATGTGCGCAACGTTAACGTCGCGTTCAGCGGACGTTAATGCTTGTTATGCGCAGACGCGACGTTGACGTCAACGCTCGTAAAACGCCAGTGGGATAGCGGCCTAAGATATCACGGTGATTTTTTTACAGAATAGCACCGCAGGTCATACACGCACGCCGGTTGCAAGTTCCTATTAGGCACCTATTAGGTATTCTGAAGAGTCATCATAATCAGCCTACCACGCGGGCCCAGTGCGGGTTGGTGGATGTCACGTCTTCGAATTTTTGGTTCTAGGACATGCCGGTTTCCTCACGATGTTTTCCTTCACCGTTTTGAGAGCGGTGGTGATGAAATAATTTACACTTGAAGTAAAGTGCCTGTTTGGGTTCGAACCTACTACCTACAACTCGTAAGTCGTGTCCGTTATCACTGGGCCGCCACTGCTCTCTTTCTGAAGAGTAAAAGATTATGCAGATATTGTTTTAATGGCCTACCTAAACGTTGGTTATAGAATTGCGATGATATCCAAAAAACATAATCGTATAGACATGCAGATTCAAATTGTAGACTAATAAATCGAAACTTTAGGGCCTATGGAGATGGTCTGCATTTGCATGCAACTGCAAAAAATATTAGGGTTCTATATCAACAAAAAAAAAATATTTAGGGTTGCACGCTATTAAATATGTGATTGCATTATAAATATAAATTAAATACATTTTGTAAATATGAAAGTATTAATTTTTTAATTGCACATAGAAACTTCTAAACTGCAGTTTGGATTGCATGCCAACTGGATTGTATTTTTGATTGCCCCCCAACTATCAAATTGTTCATTGCATAAATTACCTTATAGCTAAACACATTGTTGCAGTTTCCAAATGCAAAAATTCAGCCTTTTCGAATGAACACTTTTGCTCAAGGCCGAGCCATTCAACTGTGTACTTAGTAACAGCTATCTATTATCGGCTAGCCTCAATCAGATGCGCTTGCGTTCGTATCCGGGATGTTATGCTATCGCAGTACCAAAGCACTCAGCCGAGGAAACATTAGCACATACCTATTGAAACTTTGTAAGAGCTGCTGTTCAACCATGTGTGACCTGTTCCATCATGATCATCATTTGCGATTGCCTTGTAGCTAGGCTGTTTCTTTCATCTTTTTTGATGGAAGGTTTTGTGACGTTGCAAAACTAAATAGTAGCGACATCTGTCGTGGAATAGCAGCGGGCGTTTGTCATGGTGGTTTACGTTACGCAAAGACGGTTTTTTGTGTTTAGTAAATTAATTACAGTTTATCAGTCAATTAAAACAAATAAACAAACATACATAATTCACCATATTTTTAATTAAAAAACAATGTCGAATGTATTAAAGATAAAAATCGATAATAATCTTATATAGTCTGTGGAAGATTATTCGAGAAACTGTCAGATTGGTTTGGAAAAAAACGGTGTTCCGTGTCCGGTCTTTTACGACCAAGAACACGAGCCTGGGGGCTGTTTGAGAGGGACTTTATATCCTGAGAGGAACGGGATGTGCCCAAATAACCCAATGGGGTTTTAATATAAATCCAGAAAGAGCAGAATCCTGTGAGTATTCAACCATTTGCTTTATTCTTGCTGGTTAGCCTATAGCCCAGGTCTCTTGCATGTGTGTTCTGACACGAGGACGTTGTTACAGGTCTGGCTTGTTATGCTAGCCTTCTTTTGATTGGTGCTATGCGCAGCTAAATTGATGCCTGGATGTTGCGCCGTTGTGTGATGATTTGGAATTCATCAGAGCGCAGGCGTTTTGAGATTATCCCTTGCGGTGTGGTCATCCGACGTTCAGGAAGGCCTTACTTAGCCGATTCCCGGTTATGAGGAAGTTCGCCACTCCAGGTAACGAAAGCGTCACCATCTCGTCCGTAGGCCGCGTTCGCGTGTGCTCACAGGAACCTCCTGTGAGCGAAGCCAAGGACCGACGATCCGTCAACTGACTGAGGTCAGAACTAACTGATTGGTATGAACTGAATTCAAAACTGAGAGGTTATCCGTGTAAGATAATAATTTAACCTATGAGAGAGTTAGGCCTTTTGTAAAAAGGCTAGGTGTTAAGACCAGTTGTTGTAAGATATTGTGTCTCGGGTTTGCTTAGCATATTAGTTATTTTCCCCATATGAGCACAGTCCAAATAGGTCGACACATGTACGTGAGCTAGTAAGGTTATTGATCTATTCCCTCGCGGACTCGCATAGCGACTCTGAGAAACTGCTATTGTCTCATGCAGGTTTTCACCCATACCACTAGGTACGGAGTCTAGTTGTGTGGGTGAATGCCATAGTAGCAGGGAAAGAGGCATTATTTTAGTGGCTCGCCACTTTGTTTGTATGTGTGCCTTAATTTTGTATTAATTCCATTAAACTTGTATTGTGTAAGAAGGTACTTGTTTAATTGAATCTTTCCCTAGCAGTATATACCCTATAAATTTACTTTAGCACGGTGGTGAGTAGTATAGTTCAAATAGAAACCATCATCAGCTTGTTTCCAATTAATTTCTGTAAACTACGCACGGGCCAGTGTTACAGTTTAAAAGGAAGGAAATAATTTTCGTACTCAAACATTTCATGGGGATACTTGCGTCGTGTGACAGTAGGTGAAACGTAGGTGAAAAAGAAATGGTACTTAGAAAATACATTTATTTAGTGCACGCAACAGAAATAGCACAACACACAAAAGCACAATTAAATGATAACTAATTACCTACATGAATATAAACAGAAAACAAAGTCATCACCATCATCAGCCTATAGCAGTCAACTGCTGACATAGGCCTCTCCTATTGCGCGCCATTCAACTCGATTTTCGGCAACTCTCATCCAGCTGCTACCAGCCATCCTGCGAAGATCGTCGCTCCACCTAGCCTGAGGGCGTCCCACCTTACGTTTACCGATTCGCGGTCTCCACTCAAGAACACATCTACCCCAACGGTCATCGGTTTTACGGCTAATATGGCCGGCCCATTGCCACTTCAGCTTGCTTATTCTGTGAGCTATGTCGACAACTTTGGTTCTCTGCCGGATCACCTCGTTGCGGAATCAATCCCTCAGAGAGACTCCAAGAAAACAAAGTGCCGAAAAAAAAAAGAAAAGCTGACACTGTCTATGACATAGGTACTTAAACTCAAATAAAGAACAACCAAAGTGCAGTGTAAGAAACGAAGGACATTATTTTTTCTAAACTTATCAGTTATCACGTAATAAATTCTACACGGAAGAAGAGGCGGTATGGTCGAAAGACTATAGCCTGCCCTTTGGGTAAATTAAAAAGAAAAAAGTGCATTGTACGGTACGTCTCAAGGTTCGTACCTAAAGAACTGCCGCGCCAGATGCAAAATCGGGCGTTACTCGTAGGTACTTACATAATTATTAGCCCTGCAGTTTCGGAAGTCTGCATCGATCAAACAAAATATTGTAAAGGTTACCTATCTACAATCCTAGAGTTGCCATCACCTAAATTACGGACCCCGGATAAAAACTTCAAAAACCCCGGACATTTGGGTGAAATAAAAACAATCCCCGGACTCCCTCGAAAAATAAATTACAATAAAATAAAAACATCGTTAAGTATCATATATTTTTTCTTATTTATGAAATATCAACTTAACCTCAACAATACAAAAAAAAAAACGCTTAATTTACTAATCAATTATACACTCTTCTCTATGTGAGAGGTATTCTGGTAACAAAAATAATTAGGAATGCTCTTCTTTTTGCAAACAATGAAAATTTAAAAAAAAATGTAAATCAAAAGCAAATTATGAATTGTCACGAGCACTTGGGTATATTTGCCGCGCGGCTAATCTTTAACTATGATTTATGCTTTAATTTATTTATTGTAAATCATTCAATTTAAGATCCCCGCCCGGACGCTCCCCGGATACGCACCAAACTAGGACAAATCCGGGGAAACCCGGACGGATGGCAACCCTATACAATCCTGGCAGGTTGAACTATGGACATCAGAGAGTAGTATATTCCTTGATGGACACTGAATAAGTACAAAATCGCTCGGCTACAGCTGTGGTCTTATCTTACGCCCATTTTCACTTCTATACAGAGCATCTAAGGTACTTCTTTTTCAATCTTATTTTGAAACATGTCAAGTGTAGGTACTGAAGTAAATACCAATAAAATAACGGTTGATTTGAAATTCATAAAAGTAAATCATGCGTCATTCTTTTGTTTTATATGCCCTGAATAAAACAATTACCGGTATAACTGGGTGAAAAAGGTCATTTTATATACAATGTAGAGTTGATTGCTTTACCTACTTATTAGTAGGTAGGTATATTATTAACACGTAGGAACTCAGTAGGTTGTTTACATTGTTTTTGACTGGATTTGTCTGACTCATTTATTGTTAACGGGTTTACACATCCTTTTTCTTAGGTTCAATGTTCGAATGTAATACGGTATTAAAACGATATTTATTTTTAGGAACTAGGTATGAACCGATGAATGTTGGGGTACACGGGTTCTTGAGTGGAGACCGCAAATCGGCGAACGTAAAGTAGGACGCCCTCAGGTTAGGTGGAGCGACGATCTTCGCAGTATGGCTGGTAGCAGCTGGATGAGAGTTGCCGACAAGTTGAATGGCGCGCAATAGGAGAGGCCTATGTCCAGCAGTGGACTACTGTAGGCTGATGATGATGATGAGGTATGTACAGACGCCAGCACATCAAGCTGCTATAATCTGTCAAAGGGTTTAGCCGTCCTTCCATAAGCAAACTGCCCCCGATAGGAACCTATATCGTAACCTATGTTATATTGTAGAGGGTACTAATAGTAGTTCATCGCGTAGATATTAGCTCTATATCTTAGGTAATTGAGGAGCTATTTGAAAAAAAGTGTCCAGAGACGACTTTTTTTCAAAGTGATATATCTCTGTTGATTTCAAAGCTAGAAAAATAAAACCAATTCCAGTGTTTATGGTACACTTTACAGTTTATTTTATATACATTTTCATGAGCCAAGCTTAAATAAAAATGTAAAAAAAAATGCAAATAATTTTTTTTTATTGATTTCTATAAGATTGAATTGAATTACCACTTTGAAAAAAATATATAATAATTGTCTATACCTTGCCTAACAGCATGCCAAGTTTCATTAAAATCCATAAGGTGCAAGTAACCTAACCAAACCGAACCTCGGGGTGCCCTTCGCTCGTTCTTGCATCCTATGTCGACGGAGCCCCGCTATCTGAGAACGAAAATATTTCGTGGCGATAGATCTATTTATTAGGTGATACAACTTGATGACAAATATAAATTTTGGTGATAGAAAATATAGTTCCCTTATCAAAGTACTCGCGCGTGCATGTTCCTACATGATCGATCACAGTGCATAGTCGTGGTACGCTTTCGCTGTTATTATTTGCGCAGTTTTACAAATTCCTAATTATTCAGGGACGTATTGTTTGTTCATGTTTAAAAATATATACAGGGTGAAATTGAACACATGCGACAAATCGAAACCGGAGATTGTACTCGTCATTATGAACAACTTTTACTATGGGACCAAACCTGAAATCGCGAAAAAAAAAATCAGCTGTTCCCTACATTTATGTTCGCATAACTCGCCAAAATGTAGGGAACAGCTGATTTTTTTTTCGCGATTTCAGGTTTGGTCCCGTAGTAAAAGTTGTTCATAATGATGAGTATAATCTCCCATTTCGATTTGTCGCATGTGTTCAATTTCATCCTGTATATAATAACAAGTGAATGCAGTGAATAAACCAGTGACCTAAAAATATATTGGCTATGTCTGGAAAATGTAATAATTGTGGCTTTAAGTAAGAGCTCTTACACACGAGCGGCATGTTCCCAATGGCAGAGGTAACTGCAGCCGTCGACGCGCGTCGGCGGCAACCGTCGACGTGTCGACGGCAGCCGTCGACATTTCAACTTCGAAGATCAAGTGTCGCTATAGGTCGACGGTTGCCGCCACCCGCGTCGACGCGACGGCTGCAGTTACCTCTGCCGTTGGGACATGCCGCTCGTGTGTAAGAGCTCTTAAAAGTGCAAGTACAATCGCGACACATTAATAGCAAAACCTACAGATGTTACATTGACTACAACCCCAATGGAAAAAGCCGCGAAGATATTCGGCGTTATTGCTGTAACTGTGCAAAGAGAAATCGAACAGTTGGGTGTTGCTCTCACGTGGCAGCAATTATATATTATTTATCAAATGCAAGATATAAATCGCATATAGTTCGCCCAGCAGAAATATTATCCAGTGTTTTTTTCTATAAATAAAGATCACGTTGTAATTAATGAAAATAATGACGATGACTAATAAAAGCAATTTTTTATTAATATGGATTTAACTGTTACTGAGAAAAAATCCTTCTATTTTCTTTTAAACCTTTCATGCTCAATACGCTTAAATGCGCAATACGATTTAATTAAATACTAGATTATTGAAAAAATGAAAGTTAAAAGCGTCAACAAAGTGGTCATAAGGTGGTCCACTTACTTTTATTTATTTTTTTTCATCATGTTGCACCTTATGGATTTTAATGAAACTTGGCATGCTGTTAGGCAAGGTATAGACAATTATTATATATTTTTTTCAAAGTGGTAATTCAATTCAATCTTATAGAAATCAATAAAAAAAAAATATTTGCATTTTTTTTTACATTTTTATTTAAGCTTGGCTCATGAAAATGTATATAAAATAAACTGTAAAGTGTACCATAAACACTGGAATTGGTTTTATTTTTCTAGCTTTGAAATCAACAGAGATATATCACTTTGAAAAAAAGTCGTCTCTGGACACTTTTTTTCAAATAGCTCCTCATTTACCTAAGATATAGAGCTAATATCTACGCGATGAACTACTATTAGTACCCTCTACAATATAACATAGGTTACGATATAGGTTCCTATCGGGGGCAGTTTGCTTATGGAAGGACGGCTAAACCCTTTCTTGAATCGATTTTTAACTTTATTATGCTAAAGTTGAAAATCGATTCAAGAAAGGTTCAAAGTTGATTGGGAAAATTTGAAAGTTTCGGGTAGCTTGATGTGCTGGCGTCTGTATAAATGTGCAATTTTATAATTTCTAACGTGGCGAGTTATAACGTTGTAGTGGACGGAAATTTAAAAGCGTCTTCATATATTTCCATACATTATACTGTACTGTGTTATCGTCATGCTGTCCACAATAATACCATCAAGTTAGAAATTATGAAAGCGCACAATAGGTGAGGGTGTAGCGGTCTCTACAACGCCACATGCGTATTCCGTCCGCGTCATACTGACGTCACGCAAAATCCTGCATCTCGCAAGCAGAGTTTACCGTGCAACTAGCATATATAGCAACGACCCGACATGAATCATTGGGCAGTTGCCTGCCAGACACAACACCCGTCTGGTCGGAGGATCCTCCCTTTTTTAGGATTATTCCACTTTGCCCCACCGGCCGCCCCACTGGTGGGGCAAAGTGGAATGTCAAAAATTTTGCAGTGGAATCTGCCCCACTAAATCGAAATAGTGGGGCAGATTTCACTGCTTTAAAATCCTGTTGGATTCTGTCCCACTAGGGTTGGCGCCTTAGAATAAACGTACAAACATTTTATTTTCGCAAATTTTGTATTTCCTAGTTGTTTCTGGAAGGATAAGGGATGTAAATCGCAGATTAATTACACGATTTGTTACATGCAGCATTGGAGTAAGAATGACCAAACCGTCATTTACCTACACAATAGTCGTGCATTTGGCCATTTGCATTTCTTATCAGTATAGTTCATTTTGAGACCCACTCTTTCGGAGGCTCTACTGAGGTCATCGAACATTGTACTGAGGTGCTCCATAGTCTCAGCCATGACTACAATATCGTCGCAAACCGAAGGTGAGTTATACAGGTACTCGCCATTGATGCTAATGCCAGCCCCTTTTAAGTTCAGAACCTTGAAGACATCCTCCAGTGCAGCAGTGAACAGTTTGGTAGAGATAACGTCTCCCTGTCTCACACCTCTCTGCAGAAGGATAGGTTTCGAGGTCTGATCCAGGAGTCGGACTGACATAGTGGCGTTTTCGTACAGAAACCTCGATGCAGCATCCACTGCCGCGAAGTATTTCCAACATTCGGTTTCAATTGGATTCGTAACAGCATCTATACTAAGACGTGGAAAAATGTTTTTTGGACTATTGAAGCAATAACTGAGGTTCTGATCCACTTTCATTCTTGGGAATAATGGGAATCGCGACAAATATGACACTCTGGTTTGGCCAATGGTTTCTAGCTAAATATCAATTTCATGTAGGTAGTCCCTGAAACCTAGGATCAAGCGAAGCAGCTGACACAATCATGTTGTGATAAATGTTATTAGGCGTTTGCTAGCCAGTGAAATAAACTTAAAAAGAAACGCCGATTTCACGCCGTCCCCGTAACCGGCGGCGACGGCGTGCTTCAGAACCACCGGCGGCGGCGAGGCGCACACGCCTAGATTGTACCTACATAATGCAAACTTCTTATATTGAATTTACTCTTAATTAGTCTAATGTTACGCCACACTGCCTCTGCCGATCACAGCGCGCCATTCTAGCCAGCCAATCCCAGCCAAGCCAAGCCACCGCCATAACTACCAGACGCCTCTGGTGGGGGAAAGCTATATAAGGCTCTGCGAGCTTATTTTCGCCCTCTTGTTGCTGCGACTACACGACTCTGCTCTGCTCTGCTAAGACTCTGTTCGATTACATTTAAATAAATCAGTGTGATTATATAGTCTGCCTTTTTTATTTATGCCCTTCTGTTTCATCTCAGAAGTGGGATAAATAGAGAAAGCTATGAAGCGTAATCACGCCGATGCGGCAAGGGTAGGACGCAAAGCAGGTGAAGAAGCATCCGAAACAAGCGGCGATGAAGATGACGTCACATTACCAGACACGCCTCCAGCCCGGAAAATCCTTCGAAGACTTTTAGAAACCGAGGTACAAAAAGCCATGCGTGAGTTAAACGACGAGATACCCGCCATCACAACAAGAAAAGATCTCCGCGCGGCTTCACTGATACCAGAGTTTGACCCCGACAGTGAAGAATGCACCACTGCGTCAGCTTGGCTCAAAAAAATCGATCAGCTCGGCGAGATTCATGGCTGGAGCGAAACTACGAAATCATTTTACCTGCAAGACAGGTTAAAAAGGTCAAGCTAGAAGATGGTACAATCGGCTTGATGAATACAATTATTCATGGGAAGATTGGAAGCAGATGTTGGTGCGTGCGTTTCCCAGACATCGCGATTTCGGAAACATGTTAGAAGAAATGATGAGCAGGAAGAAACAAGCTACAGAATCGATGACGAAATACTACCAGGACAAAGTGGCCATGTGTTTCCGGTGTAAGTTGTCCGATAATGCGACTATTTCGTGCATCATTCGCGGCCTACCACCATCACTCCAAGCGAATGCGAGAGCTTACCAGTGCGAGCGACCTGAAGAATTATATGAAGGCTTCCTTTGCGCGCTGGATGATTACCAACCTCCGTCAACGTCAAGCAGAACACGTGCGCCGAACAAAGACGCCAGCAATCGACAAGGAAACGATAAAAAATATACTCCTATCAACCCGGACGTTGACCCGTGTCCGCGCTGTAAAAAAACTGGCCACATACTACGTAGCTGCCCATATCCAGATTCGCGAACATGCTTCAAATGTGGTAAGCAAGGCCACATTGCTACGCGCTGCGTAAATGCCCCGAAACATGCGACACAAGTCGATGATAAAGTCAAAGAAATCAAGCTTCTACTAAACTACAACGAGATTTACGAAAAAACGGTAAAAATCAATGGCATTTACGTTAAATCCTACATTGACACTGGCAGTCAAGTCAACGTGCTCTCTACCCACGTGTCAAAACTGCTGGATCTCGAAATCATCCCGTCTAACACCGTCCTCAAAGGCTTCTCTGGAAAACATTTACCCAGCCACGGGAAAGTAACTTTCCAGCTGGAAATCGACGGTATACTTATCCCCTGTACGGCTCATTTATCAAACGTGGAGATGGGAACATAAATCTGTTGGTAGGGCAGCCGATTATCAACAGCGACGGTATGACTTTGGTGGTCAGCGGAGGAAGAGCCACCCTCAAACAAGATATTGACTTTATAAGACAAATGGATGTAATTGAAGAGCGCACTCGCTTCAAGGTCGTCACTGCAGAAAAAGAATGCCTGTTGCCCGGACATTCTATCATCAAAGTTAGCGTGCTGGACAATAACGAAGACAACGATGTCGTCACTACGCCACAACACTATGAGCTGCTAGGTATAAGCTACTCGATTCCTGCCACCCTGCTACGAGGCCCCGTCGGGTATATCAAGATCATCAACAATGGCGCTCAAAACATCATCTGGGAGCCTGGCGAAGTACTGACCAGAGCCCACAGCTGCATCACTTCGCCACTACCGGATATTCAGGTTGGTCTACAAAATCACACTTTGCCATCGACTTCCGCAGCCAAAGTCACTAATGACTATAGCCATCCTATTGCGTCTATATTTCAAACTAGCCAAGCCAATGCAAGCTCTATTGGGGGTGTAAACGTAGACGATATCAGGTCGGGTAAATTAAATAAAAAAGATCACGATAGTTTAATCACTTTATTGACAAATTACAGTGACTGCTTTGTAAATAAAACACGAGACTTGGGATGTACAGATTTATTACAAATGAAAATAAAATTAACAAGTGAACAGCCTATATACCGCCAACCTTACCGTTTGTCTCATAGTGAGCAAGATATAGTTAGGTCCAAAGTCTTAGAGTTATTAGATGCAGGTATAATCCGAGAATCCGAGTCATGCTTCGCTTCACCAGTTATCCTTGTAAAGAAAAGGAACGGCGACAGCAGGCTCTGTGTCGACTTTCGGGCGCTTAACGCCATTACAGTCAAAGATAGGTATCCGTTGCCCAACATCGATGATCAGGTCTCTAAGTTAGCCGGCAAGAATTTCTTCACAAGTCTTGATTTAGCCCAAAGTTACCATCAAGTTAAAATCGCCTCTGAAGACATACACAAAACAGCTTTTATAACACCTCAGGGGCACTTTGAATATACTCGTGTTCCATTTGGTCTGGCTAACGCACCGTCAGTTTTTATGCGACTCATAAACAAGATCGTAGATTCTATACGAAATTCCAATAACGTTTCTAAAGGGGGTAGTATGAAAACTTGCAACGACTCTTCGAACCAATATGAAGTATTAGCATTTTTAGACGATTTGTTGCTACCTTCCGTCGATGTGCAGTCCGGTTTAGATATTTTAGAGAAGGTTCTTTATAAATTAAACTCAGAAAATTTAAAGCTAAATATGAGTAAGTGTTCATTTTTACAAAATAAAATCACATATTTAGGACATGAAATTTCATCGAATGGCATTCAACCGGGTGAATCGAAATTGGCAGCGGTGTCGCAGTTTCCCATCCCTAGTAATGTTCACGAGATACGTCAATTTATTGGGTTATGTAGTTATTTCCGTAAGTTTATTAAAAATTTCGCAATAATTGCACGCCCCATAACAGATTTAACAAAGAAAAACGCTGTGTGGAATTGGGGCAGTGAACAATCGAATAGTTTTGAACAATTAAAACAATGTTTGTGTACAAAACCCATACTTGCTTTATATGACCCTGCACTGCTAACGGAGATTCACACGGATGCATGCAAATCAGGTATCGCAGGTATTTTGTTACAAAAACAGACTGATAATTCACTACGCCCCGTTATGTATTTTAGTAGGGTAACTAGCAAGGAAGAAAGCATGTATCACAGTTACGAGCTTGAAACGCTCGCCGTGGTCGAATCGTTGCGTAGATTTAGGGTGTACATTGTAGGTAAACACGTTAAGATCGTGACTGACTGCACGGCAGTTCGTGCCACCCTAACCAAACGCGACATTATCCCGCGTATTGCCAGATGGTGGTTGTCAATCCAAGATTTTGATATGAGTGTAGAGTATAGACCCGGAGAAAGAATGAAACATGTAGACGCGTTAAGTAGGAACCCAGTCGATACTATGAATGTCAATCGCCTTGAAGTGTCAGACTGGTTCTATACCGTTCAGTACCAGGATGACAAATTAAAGCGAATCATTGACCAGCTTAAAGATGGCTCAGCGGCTACTGAAATAGCCAACAATTATGTGTTCATTAATGATAGGTTATATAGAAAGACATTGCATGGTAATCGCCTGGTAGTGCCAGCATTAGCTCGATGGAGGCTGGTCCAAATGCACCATGATGATATTGGGCATGTGGGTATCCAAAGATGTATGGATTTGATAAAAAAAGATTACTGGTTTCCCAAAATGACTCGTTTTATTCAAAAGTATGTTAATGCATGCCTTCATTGTGCTTATGGTAAAGGTGATCATGGAAAGAAGGAAGGAAAATTGTTCCCTATTCCCAAACCCACAGAGCCTATGCTCATGGTGCATGTCGACCATTTAGGTCCCTTTTGCAAAACAGTGAAAGGTTATCAGTATATGCTAGTTATGACAGATGCTTTTTCAAAATTTGTCATTGCTGAGCCCACTCGTACAGTCAATTCGGTAGAAACTATTAGAACACTTAAAAAAATATTCAGCTTGTTTGGATACCCTGATAAACTTGTAAGTGATCATGGGAAGGCTTTCACTAGTAGATATTTTAAAAAGTTTTCAACTGACAGACAGTTTAGGCATATTTTGACCTCTGTTGCATGCCCGCGAGCCAATGGTCAAGTGGAACGCACCAACCGAACAATATTGAATGCGTTGCGTGCCACAGACCCTAGCGAAGCTGCAAATAATTGGGCCAACAGCTTACCTGACATCCTCTGGGGTATCAACAATACCACAAATGAAAGTACAACCTATAGGCCCTACGATTTGATGTTTGCCAAAAGTTCTAGACCACGTTGCGATGTAATTACTAACGAAAATATTAGTGAGCCAGTAGAGGTTAGGCGCAACAAAGCTAGTGCTCAGTTAAGGTTAGCAAGCGATAGGATGAAACGCAACTTTGACAAGAAACGCAAAACAAGCCACATCTATAAAAAGGGTGATTTAGTTCTTTGGCGGCAAGCACCGACAAGCAGTGCCACAAAAGTTAACACTAAGCTAGATGACATTTACTCAGGCCCGTACATCGTAACCAAGGTGGTTGGCAATGACAGATATAGGATCCGAAGTATCAAGGGACTCCGAGGTTACAAGGCCTTTACAGGCCTAGTTGCAGCGGATTCCTTAAGGCATTATCGCAGTACGGTTCCCATATCTGACAGTGCCAGTAGTTCTGATGATCAACTTGAAACTGAAGACCTTATTGACCTACTTGAAAGTTAACCAAGTCTTCTCCCATTGCGGGAGCAATCATTGTTTCAGGACGGCCGAATGTTACGCCACACTGCCTCTGCCGATCACAGCGCGCCATTCTAGCCAGCCAATCCCAGCCAAGCCAAGCCACCGCCATAACTACCAGACGCCTCTGGTGGGGGAAAGCTATATAAGGCTCTGCGAGCTTATTTTCGCCCTCTTGTTGCTGCGACTACACGACTCTGCTCTGCTCTGCTAAGACTCTGTTCGATTACATTTAAATAAATCAGTGTGATTATACAGTCTGCCTTTTTTATTTATGCCCTTCTGTTTCACTAATCTGTTTTCCATAGCAACGAAAATAATATAGTTGTAAAAATCTTTGACACAATAAAATACGGTTGTATTGTAGAAAGATTTCCTAAGAAAAAAAAATTATGATTAATGTGTGATTTTGAATAGTTAAATAGTTAGAATAAATAGCATTTCGTTTTCTATTTACGGGGACGAATCGTACTCAGTTTGTGATTTTAAGCTTAAATAAAGTAGTAAAAACAAATCTAGTTGCCATTAATAAACAAATATTTAATATATCTGTGATTTTAAAAGTTTAGTGTACATAGTTATATTTTATTAATAAAAATAAAAAGTCTGTACGTTTATTCTAAGGCGCCAACCCTAGTGGGGCAGAATCCAACAGGATTTTAAAGCAGTGGAATCTGCCCCACTATTTCGATTTAGTGGGGCAGATTCCACTGCAAAATTTTTGACATTCCACTGTGCCCCACCAGTGGGGCGGCCGGTGGGGCAAAGTGGAATAATCCCTTTTTTATGGGGTATGAGTGAACTTTACACCCTGTTCCTCATACCTCTATAAGGGTTAGAATAAACTGTATCTAGATAAAAAAAAAACAAGATGTAAATACATAAATGAATTCTTTATTGACAAATTGACAATGAACACACAATTATTTCATCAAACCTTGCTAATTAAGAGAATTGAGTGTAGTGGGATCCTAATATAATAAAATGATGTGCTTTCTGCTGAAATACATTTTCATTTTGTGTTAATGTTGGCATCTTTCGGCTGAAAAGAGCGATGATGATGATTGTGTTAAAGAATCAACGCCTTTGTCTTACTTTTCCTTAAATCGACACACAGAATGAAAAAAAAAAAAGAAAGAGAGAGAATGATATAGAAGAAAGAGAGATAAGATACCTTGATACGTTTTATGAAAGATTTTGATTTCGTTTCGATATAACTTCAATAATAAATGCTATGACAGACATCGTACACCCAAATATATAAATTAACCATGGAATAGCCAAACGCCCCACAAATTCATACTGGTGGAAACGATGCTTTATTTTTTTAAGGTAAATCATATCACGCAACACTTTTTCTACTAAACCGTTCTCCCTCAACTGAATGGATATGTGACATAACTTCTCTACCAGAGGAAACCCTTTGTAAAGGTATACAGCATAAATCACCTTAGAATAGGGCTTAGTTAGTGATATAACCCGAGGATCGCCAAACTCGTCAAAAAAGGCCTGTTCGTTATATCTATATATTCCATCCAAAAGAAGCGTGTATAGATTTTCAGATTTCGCCACTGCCTCGACGCTCCCCAGCAGACGATGGCACACATCCGAACCGTCAAATTCTGCATTTGATTGTACCGATTCAGTATAATACCTTCCCATTATTGAACTTAAGCATGGTTTCAGCTGAAAACGAGCTATATCTTCTTCTTTTGAAATTTGATATTCCTGAGCAGGGTTTGTGGTGAGACTGAAAAGACTGGATTGGTAGAAAGTGTTGACCAAATACGCAAACACCACCCAGAGTATGAAAACACACTTCACCGGCCACCGACTCTGGACGGTGCGCCCGTGAAGAACAAGATTGTCCAGTAGTATTAACATAATGTAACTTTTATCCTGCGTGCGAAGAAGAACGGTTACTAATACCGAGTAAATCACGAAAGCCAGCATTAGGAGCAGCCACACAGTGAAATCGAATTCCAGGTAAGTATTCTTCCAAGGAGGCACATGTCTGGCTCGTCGCACCACAAATCTTATCTCATCTGTATAAACTAGGTGACCGTAAATATAAGAGAATGCCGCTGCACGAGACGGTGTCAGCAGCATAGCTGATATGTGCATGTCCACTTCGTTGTCTTGTATCTTTTTCAATGCTCCTACCGCTTGCATATCAGTTGACACCGTGGAAAAATCATCAGCGTCGCCATAATCGTTTACAATATTTATACTGAATCCTAGCATTTCCCCCATTAAACGTAGTATATATGGCTCCACGCCATTTCGAAGTGCGGGTGGTGAGGTAGATGATTCGTTGGAAGACAGTATTGTGTACGGGGGCCACTGGGTCAACTGTACATTAAACGTACAGTTCTGTAGTCCAGTAACAAGTTTTTCTGGATACAGGTTAAGTGAGTGTGCTTGCGAACACTTCCCAAATCTGGTGGTGGTGTCATAGCGCTTACCGCAATTGTAGTTATCAAAAGGGTTGTACGTATACAGGTGAGCGTCAACGGTGGCATTCACCACCAACACATTATTCGCGTGTAGCTTAAGAAATGTGTCGAAGACGTTTCTGAGGTCACTCTCTTTTAGATCTCTGAGAAGAAGTAACAAGCGAGCCTTCGGATTCCACGTTGATTCCTTGATGACATTACTAAAATGAGTGACGAAAGAAGTTACATTATGTGAAGTTATGAGATATGCTTGGTGTGGGACGAGCAGTTTAGCTGTTGCTCGTTTTGATACCACTGACACAATGTTCGCGTTATTAATGGCTTTCAGAAGTTCTTCATCTCGAACTTTATTCCCGACATAAGTTACTTCTTTTGCTTCTGTAAAATATTTTCCGATTATATCTATTACACATTTATTAATTTCTTCGTTGTATGATGAGTCAGGTAGTTGGATATGTAGACAGTTTCCACTGTATATTAGGGACACAAGCAAGCACACAGCCCACATTTTGGTATATGGGAACAAGTAACATTTTCATGTACGTAGTTGGCTTCTATTCATAAATCATGGTGTACTGGATAATGTCTGTATCTATTTCAAATACGACGGTGATTACACCCAATTAGGTGTTAGGTGCTATAATTATGACTGTGATTTGACTGACATGTGATATCTCTACCAAGTCCGACCATATCTATTGCCGTGATTGACACTTTCAAAATGGTGGAAATGGTTTAGGCGTGTGGTAAATAAGGTAGGGTACACTGTTACATTGTAATAATTGAAATTAGTTTATTTATTTATAAAAGCAACTGTGAAGCTGCGCTAAGACAAGATTGGATTTATAACTCTGAAGATAGTAACGAGCACTTTTTTAGTTTGCAGTTCAGCTACTTTTGATATAAGTTTACACGCTACATATCCGAAACAAAGTAATGTTCCGTAACTTTTGTAATTTATGATGTTGTTATTTTTGGACGTTGCCGTGATTACACTAGATAACCAGAACAAGCATTTTATATTCTTCAGTGTCTTTAGTAAAACTGAATGTTATGATGTTTTCGGATATTATAACGATCAGCAATTTTTGACAAAATGGTGTTCAGTGACCTTTGATGAGTAGTGTACAGTTAATTTTGAACTTTAATGATGTTCATTCAATACTGGCGCCCTGTCTTGTTGAGCGATTTATGGGTGATATAGTGTACAGTGATTTTGAAAATCTGAATGTGATCATCGACTTTTGATGCTGACTGTACACTGTTACATTTTAATAATTGAAATTAATTAATTTATTTATAAAAGCAACTGCGAAGCTGCGCTAAGCGTACATACTAGAGCTGGCCTATTTTTGGCCAAAGAATCAGCATTGCCTTGCATCGTGGCAATGCTGCCTTTTGGGCATTTTTCCTGTCCACAACGGTGCGGATGATTTTTTTGATGCCCTATGATTCTTTCTCTTTTATATACTTGTACATACAACATATCATTATTATTTTAAGACTGTTATCTTTTAAATTATGTACATATATTAATTTTACTATAAACTAGGCAATAAAATTGACAACGACTTACGCGTGTCGGCCTTTAGTTGGTATTTAACACTACATTTTAGTTGCCGTTATACAAAACTTTCTGCAGAAATCACTAACGCTTCTTTACACGATGTTTAGGTAAATATTCAATTAAGAAAGTGACAATAGATACAGTGCAGCCTACCACGTACACGCACCACGGGAGAGCAAAACGAACTTCGAACTCTTTTTGAGAAAATCTTTGTTTCAGTGTTCTTAAGAAGTATTGGTCATTTAGGCTCTTGTCTGCTAACCCGTTCTCCCGCAACCGCAACGCGTTCAATTGTAACGTGTGCGTGATCGGAAAACCTTTGTAAAAATAAAACCCGAACAAAAACTTTGTGTAAGGCTTATCGAAATAATAAATTAAAGGATTGCCCCACTTGTCGTTAAAGCTTCTTTTGTGGTATAAATTCAGATAATAGGGTACAAGTGAATACATGTCTTGATTTTGACTAACTGTGATGAGGGCTTGAAGCGTATTGTTGCACTCTTCTCTCTCCGGAGCGGCTAGAGGCACAGCGCTCTTCTTTGGCAAGTCATTTGTATGCTCAGTCCAAAGGTATGTACGCAGTGCAGGACTGAAGCAGGGTTTGTATTTATATTCCAATATGTCTTCTTCAGTTGCAACTTGGTATTCTTTGCTCGGGTCAGTAGTTAGACTGACTAGACTGGACTGGTAGAACGTATTGATGAGGTATGCAAACCACACCCATATTATGAGTATATACTTTATAGTCATCGAGCAACGAATATCACGGCTGTGTAGCAACAGGTTTTCTAGCAGTTCCAAGGCTATGTAGCCCTTGTCCTTTGCTCGGAGGAGAAATATCATCATTGCAAAATACACGATAAACGCTAACAGTAACAGCAGCCACACAGTAGATTCGAATTCTATGTACACAGTTTTCCAAATAGGAATTAATGATGCTCTCTTCACTGCAAACCGTAGCTCGTCGATGTAATCGAGATACCCGCCAAGCCAAGTTAAAGCTTGGGCTCTTGTTAACACCATCATCATGCCCCCAAATATGACATCAGTTTCATTATTCCGAAGCATTTTCATGGGACCGCTCACTGTCATATTTGGAGCGACTGAAGAATATATGTCAGCGTCGTAACTGTAGTTAAAAATTATGTTGAATTGTTCTCTTTCACTTAAAACTTTGAATATATATTCTTCTGCGCCTAATATGGTTTTCTTCTCTTCAGATTTTAATGGATTGACGCTAAAAGGTGGCCGGTGAGCCACTGATACATTAAAGGTGCAGTTTTTGAGTCCGGTGACTAGTTTGTTTGGGTACAGGTTACCTGAAGCCTGTGAGCACAACCCGAGGCTGATGATGTCGTCGTAATACTTTCCACAAGCGTAATTATCAAACGGGTTGTAGGTAAAGAGGTGAGCGTCGGCAGTTCCGTTCACAACCACCACGTTGTTGATATGAAGCCTCAGCAGTTCATCGAAGATCACACGAAGCTCGTCGTTATGCAGCGATTCGACAACAATCAAGAAACGCGCGTATGGATTCCACGTTGGGTCCGTCATTAGGTACTCGAAATATTCCGTGAAAATAGTCACATTCTTAGAATTTATTAAATATTCCTCATTAGGCAAAAATGACTGATAAGTCGAGTTTCTGGTAACCAGCGAAAAGTTGTTTGTTGAATGAATTGTTTTGAGTAGCTCTTCATCATCGCTTTCCATGTTAACGTACGTGAATTCGGTTTGTTCAGTGAAGTATTTGTTGAGTACACCGGTTACACACTGAATCAATTGTTCTTTTTCAAGATGGTATGGTGGCAAAGCGATCTGGCAATGTCCAACCACGTAGAACACGAACATCAAATACCACGCGACTAACATTTTGTAGAATGAAATTGTCAGTGATTGTTTTACATTTGACGCCTATTACCTTAATGGCTAGGATATTAATTATCTTTCCGTGCTTTGAAACGGTTTCCGTGGTCGCGTGCATCGCTTTTGTATTTAATTTTCTATTGATTAATTAGCGTGATGAGTCTTTGTTCTATGTTCTATGGGTATGGTTTCCGCAACTTAGTCCTTCAGTTTATTTGTCGAGTTTTTGTTGACTTTATGAATAAAAAAACTTGATTTTTATAGATGAAATTCTCATTTCTAAATTAACACTGCAGGAATAACGAGCATGCTGTTCACATCACCAATGTATCGTAAAGTATTAATTTGCCCCGAGCAAACGGCTTTAGTGCAGAGACACCCTGTTCCTTATACCTCTATATACCTACCTATCCGCCATTTTGATTCATTTTTTAAATGGCAGCCACGCATGAACCTTATATGAATCGATACCTGACATCAATGCAGACATAAAACATACTAAGACCAAAGTGTCACGTTTCCGAGATATTAATCTGTCAAGCTCCGCTAATGAGACACATTGATTTTCTATTGTTTCGTCGCCAATGGGCGACGCGCGCTGCTTGACCGGTTAAAGTTCAAAGTTGATCACGTGACATCCATGCTTTTTTGATTTTGCGTACTTACATCTTGTTGCTTAGCGATTTATAGAGGTTTCATGCATGACCGCCATTTTGAAAAAAAATCAATATGGCGCGACAGTAGGTACGGTATGTCACGCTCCATCTTCAATCCAATCCAATCTTCAATTCCCTCTAGATGACCGACCTCGATGATCCTACCTTTGTTCTCGACCTCGGGATAGGTAGGTACCTAAATCTGTGTATGTTAATAACTTTATGACCCTCATCACGTATACATAGTACAATCTCCGCACAATAAAGGAATATTTATATCCTAACTAGCTGCGCCCCGCGGTTTCACCCGCGTAAGTTTCGATCCCGTGGGAATATCGGGATAAAAACTATCCTATGTCCTTTCCCGGAACTCAAACTATCTCTATACCAAATTTCATCGAAATCGATTCAGTAGTTTAGGCGTGAAGAAAAGACAGACAGACAGACAGAGTTACTTTCGCATTTATAATATTAGTTTGGATTATTGAATGCAATAAAGTTTTATTTCTGGGAAGTGAGTGGTTGTCGAAAGTAGAGCAACCTTGAGGTACCCGTGCTTGGGTACTTGCTGCGTTATGAAACCAGTGTTTGCCCTTCTTAGTCACCTCTCCTCTCAAATCGTCGGCTTAGTACCCGGAAGCCGACAGCTGAGCTTGAGGTCCTCGTTTTGATTCCCAGGTCGGGCAACGTTATTTTTTTCTACATGATACTTAGGTCATTAGAATAGGTAGGTAGATAATAAAGTCATCTTATAGTCACTAGGTAGTAATGTAAAGTAGATGGGTAAATATTGCTATTTCTCTGTTTGAAAAATTCACGTCACTATTTGGACCACCCTGTATATTCAATGTACAGACGCCAGCACATCAAGCTACTACAATCTGTCAAATTCCATTAATAGATTTTCAACTTTATCGCTAAAGCATAAGGTTTAAAGTTGATTAGGAAAATTTGTCAGTTTCGGGTAGCTTGATGTGCTGGCTGTACAGTTTTGACTTTACTACGATTTTATTATAAGTATAGATGTGCGATTTTATAATTTCTAACGTGGCGATATAATCGCGGACGCCCACTCTCACGTCCATAAAATGTATGGAAACAAGTGCACGGTTTATCGTTGTAGCAGACGTTTAAAAGCGTCTTCATATTATATTTCCTTACACATTATACAGCTCTGTGTTCTCGTCATGCCATCCACGATAATACCATCACGTTAGAAATTATGAAAGCGCACCAGCGGTGAGGGTTAGAATAAACTCTAGATAAAAAACATAAAAAACACAAGATGTAAAATACACAATTGAATTATTTATTGACAAAGTACACACAATGATTTCATCAAACCTTGCTAATTAATGTCGAGTATAGTGGGATACTAATATTATTATAATAAAATTATGTGCTTTCTGCTGAAATACATTTTTATTATTATTAACGCCACATGCGAACAACGAGTCATACTGACGTCACGCAAAATCCTGCATCTCGCAAGCGTAGTTTACCGCGCAACTAGCTTATTATACAACGGCCTAACATGAATCATCGGGCAGTTGCCCGCCAAACACAACACCCGTCTGGTCGAAGGATCCTTCCTTTTCTATGGAGTATGAGTGAACTTTACACCCTGTTCCTCATACCTCTATAAGGGTTAGAATAAACTCTATCTTGATAAGAAAACAAGAAGTAAATACATAATTGAATTCTTTATTGACAAATTGACAAAGTACACACAGTGATTTCATCAAACCTTGCTAATTAATATCGAGTATTAGTGGGATACTAATATATGTGCTTTCTGCTGAAATACATTTTTATTTTGTGTTAATTTTGACGTCTTTCTGCTGAAAAGACTTGATGATGATGATTGTGTTAAAGAATCAACGCCTTTGACTTACTCTTCATTAAATCGACAAAAAGAAAGAAAGAAAGATATAGAAAAAGAGAGAAAGATATAGAAGAAAGAGAGATAATGTGATACCTTGATATGTTTTATGAAAGATTTGGATTTCGTTTCGATATAACTTCAATAATAAATGCTATGACAGACATCGTACACCCAAATATATAAATTAACCATGGAATAGCCAAACGCCCCACAAATTCATACTGGTGGAAACGATGCTTTATTTTTTTAAGGTAAATCATATCACGCAACACTTTTTCTACTAAACCGTTCTCCCTCAACTGAATGGATATGTGACATAACTTCTCTACCAGAGGAAACCCTTTGTAAAGGTATACAGCATAAATCACCTTAGAATAGGGCTTAGTTAGTGATATAACCCGAGGATCGCCAAACTCATCAAAAAAGGCCTGTTCGTTATATCTATATATTCCATCCAAAAGAAGCGTGTATAGATTTTCAGATTTCGCCACTGCCTCGACGCTTCCCAGCAGACGATGGCACACATCCGAACCGTCAAATTCTGCATTTGATTGTACCGATTCAGTATAATATCTTCCCATTATTGAACTTAAGCAAGGTTTCAGCTGATAACGAGCTATATTTTCTTCTTTTGAAATTTGATATTCCTGAGCAGGGTTTGTGGTGAGACTGAAAAGACTGGATTGGTAGAAAGTGTTGACCAAATACGCAAACACCACCCAGAGTATGAAAACACACTTCACCGGCCACCGACTTTGGACGGTGCGCCCGTGAAGAACAAGATTGTCCAGTAGTATTAACATAATGTAACTTTTATCCTGCGTGCGAAGAAGAACGGTTACTAATACCGAGTAAATCACGAAAGCCAGCATTAGGAGCAGCCACACAGTGAAATCGAATCCCAGGTAAGTATTCTTCCAAGGAGGCACATGTCTGGCTCGCCGCACTACAAATCTTATCTCATCTGTATAAACTAGGTGACCGTAAATATAAGAGAATGCCGCTGCACGAGACGGTGTCAGCAGCATAGCTGATATGTGCATGTCCACTTCGTTGTCTTGTATCTTTTTCAATGCTCCTACCGCTTGCATGTCAGTTGACACCGTGGAAAAATCATCAGCGTCGCCATAATCGTTTACAATATTTATACTGAATCCTAGCATTTCCCCCATTAAACGTAGTATATATGGCTCCACGCCATTTCGAAGTGCGGGTGGTGAGGTAGATGATTCGTTGGAAGGCAGTATTGTGTACGGGGGCCACTGGGTCAACTGTACATTAAACGTACAGTTCTGTAGTCCAGTAACAAGTTTTTCTGGATACAGGTTAAGTGAGTGTGCTTGCGAACACTTCCCAAATCTGGTGGTGGTGTCATAGCGCTTACCGCAATTGTAGTTATCAAAAGGGTTGTACGTATACAGGTGAGCGTCAGCGGTGGCATTCACCACCAACACATTATTCGCGTGTAGTTTAAGAAATGTGTCGAAGACGTTTCTGAGGTCACTCTCTTTTAGATCTCTGAGAAGAAGTAACAAGCGAGCTTTCGGATTCCACGTTGATTCCTTGATGACATTACTAAAATGAGTGACGAAAGAAGTTACATTATGTGAAGTTATGAGATATGCTTGGTGTGGGACGAGCAGTTTAGCTGTTGCTCGTTTTGATACCACTGACACAATGTTCGCGTTATTAATGGCTTTCAGAAGTTCTTCATCTCGAACTTTATTCCCGACATAAGTTACTTCTTTTGCTTCTGTAAAATATTTTCCGATTATATCTATTACACATTTATTAATTTCTTCGTTGTATGATGAGTCAGGTAGTTGGATATGTAGACAGTTCCCACTGTATATTAGTGACACAAGCAAGCACACAACCCACATTTTGGTATATGGGAACAAGTATCATTCTCATGTACGTAGGAGTTGGCTTCTATTCATAAATCACGGTGTACTGGATAATGTCTGTATCTATTTCAAATACGACGGTGATTACACCCAATTAGGTGTTAGGTGAATAGAATTATGACTGTGATTTGACTGACATGTGATATCTCTACCAAGTCCGACCATATCTATTGCCGTGATTGACACTTTCAAAATGGTGGAAATGGTTTAGGCGTGTGGTAAATAAGGTAGGTACACTGTTACATCGTAATAATTGAAATTAGTTTATTACTTTATAAAAGCAACTGCGAAGCTGCGCTAAGCGTGCGTACTAGAGCTGGCCTATTTTTGGCCAAAGAATCAGCATTGCCATGCATCGTGGCAATGCTGCCAGCCTTTTGGGCATTTTTCCTGTCCACAACGGTACGGACGAATTTTTTGATGCCCTATGATTCTTTCTTTTTTATATACTAGTATCATTATTATTTTAAGACTGTTATCTCTTAAATTATGTAAATATATTAATTTCACTATAAACCAGGCAATAAAATTGACAACGACTTACGCGTGTAGGCCTTTAGTTGGTATTTAACACTACATTTTAGTTGCCGTTAAACAAGACTTTATGCAGAAGTCACTAACGCTTCTTTCTTTACACGATGTTTATGTAAATATTCAATTAAGAAAGTGACAATAGATACAGTACAGCCTACCACGTACACGCACCACGGGAGAGCAAAACGAACCTCGAACTCTTTTTGAGAAAATCTTTGTTTCAGTGTTCTTAAGAAGTATTGGTCATTTAGGCTCTTGTCTGCTAACCCATTCTCCCGCAACCGCAACGCGTTCAATTGTAACGTATGCGTGATCGGAAAACCTTTGTAAAAATAAAACCCGAACAAAAACTTTGTATATGGCTTATCGAAATAATAAATTAAAGGATTGCCCCACTTGTCGTTAAACCTTCTTTTGTGGTATAAATTCACATAATATGGTACAAGTGAATACATGTCTTGATTTTGACTAACTGTGATGAGGGCTTGAAGCGTATTGTTGCACTCTTCTCTCTCCGGAGCGGCTAGAGGCACAGCGCTCTTCTTTGGCAAGTCATTTGTATGCTCAGTCCAAAGGTATGTACGCAGTGCAGGACTGAAGCAGGGTTTGTATTTATATTCCAATATGTCTTCTTCAGTTGCAACTTGGTATTCTTTGCTCGGGTCAGTAGTTAGACTGATTAGACTGGACTGGTAGAACGTATTGATGAGGTATGCAAACCACACCCATATTATGAGTATATACTTTATAGTCATCGAGCAACGAATATCACGGCTGTGTAGCACCAGGTTTTCTAGCAGTTCCAAGGCTATGTAGCCCTTGTCCTTTGCTCGGAGGAGAAATATCATCATTGCAAAATATACGATAAACGCTAACAGTAACAGCAGCCACACAGTAGAATCGAATTCTATGTACACAGTTTTCCAAATAGGAATTATTGATGCTGTCTTCACTGCAAACCGTAGCTCGTCGATGTAATCCAGATACCCGCCAAGCCAAGTTAAAGCTTGGGCTCTTGTTAAAACCATCATCATGCCCCCAAATATGACATCAGTTTCATTATTCCGAAGCATTTTCATGGGACCGCTCACTGTCATATTTGGAGCGACTGAAGAATATATGTCAGCGTCGTAACTGTAGTTAAAAATTATGTTGAATTGTTCTCTTTCACTTAAAACTTTGAATATATATTCTTCTGCGCCTAATATGGATTTCTTCTCTTCAGATTTTAATGGATTGACGCTAAAAGGTGGCCGGTGAGCCACCGATACATTAAAGGTGCAGTTCTTGAGTCCGGTGACTAGTTTGTTTGGGTACAGGTTACCTGAAGCCTGTGAGCACAACCCGAGGCTGATGATGTCGTCGTAATACTTTCCACAAGCGTAATTATCAAACGGGTTGTAGGTAAAGAGGTGAGCGTCAGCAGTTCCGTTCACAACCACCACGTTGTTGATATGCAGTCTCAGCAACTCATCGAAGATCACACGAAGCTCGTCGTTTTGTAGCGATTCGACAACAATCAAGAAACGCGCGTATGGATTCCACGTTGGGTCCGTCATTAGGTACTCGAAATATTCCATGAAAATAGTCACGTTCTTAGAATTTATAAGATATTCCTCATTAGGCAAAAATGACTGATAAGTCGAGTTTCTGGTAACCAGCGAAAAGTTGTTTGTTGAATGAATTGTTTTGAGTAGCTCTTCATCATCGATTTCCATGTTGACGTACGTGGATTCGGTTTGTTCAGTGAAGTATTTGTTGAGTACACCGATTACACATTGAATCAATTGTTCTTTTTCAAGATGGTATGGTGGCAAAGCGATCTGGCAATGTCCAACCACGTAGAACACGAACATCAAATACCACGCGACTAACATTTTGTAGCATGAAATCGTCAGTGATTGTTTCACATTTTGACGCCTATTACCTTGATGGCTAGGATATTAATTATCTTTCCGTGCTTTGAAACAGTTCCCGTGGTCGCGTGCATCGCTTTTGTATTTAATTTTCTATTGATTAATTAGCGCGATGAGTCTTTGTTCTATGTTCTATGGGTTTGGTTTCCGCAACTTAGTCCTTCAGTTTATTTGTCGAGTTTTTGTTGACTTTATGAATAAAAAAACTTGAGTTTTATGGATGAAATTCTCATTTCTAAATTAGTACAGGAATAACGAGCAGGCTGTTCATTCATCAATGTACGATACATTGATGAATGAACAGCCTGCTCGTTATTCCTGTACTAATTTAGAAATGAGAATTTCATCCATAAAACTCAAGTTTTTTTATTCATAAAGTCAACAAAAACTCGACAAATAAACTGAAGGACTAAGTTGCGGAAACCAAACCCATAGAACATAGAACAAAGACTCATCGCGCTAATTAATCAATAGAAAATTAAATACAAAAGCGATGCACGCGACCACGGGAACTGTTTCAAAGCACGGAAAGATAATTAATATCCTAGCCATCAAGGTAATAGGCGTCAAAATGTGAAACAATCACTGACGATTTCATGCTACAAAATGTTAGTCGCGTGGTATTTGATGTTCGTGTTCTACGTGGTTGGACATTGCCAGATCGCTTTGCCACCATACCATCTTGAAAAAGAACAATTGATTCAATGTGTAATCGGTGTACTCAACAAATACTTCACTGAACAAACCGAATTCACGTACGTCAACATGGAAATCGATGATGAAGAGCTACTCAAAACAATTCATTCAACAAACAACTTTTCTCTGGTTACCAGAAACTCGACTTATCAGTCATTTTTGCCTAATAAGGAATATCTTATAAATTCTAAGAACGTGACTATTTTCACGGAATATTTCAAGTACCTAATGACGGACCCAACGTGGAATCCATACGCGCGTTTCTTGATTGTTGTCGAATCGCTACAAAACGACGAGCTTCGTGTGATCTTCGATGAGTTGCTGAGACTGCATATCAACAACGTGGTGGTTGTGAACGGAACTGCCGACGCTCACCTCTTTACCTACAACCCGTTTGATAATTACGCTTGTGGAAAGTATTACGACGACCACCATATATATGGGCGCACCGTCCAAAGTCGGTGGCCGGTGAAGTGTGTGTTCATACTGTATGTGGCCGGTGAAGTGTGTGTTCATCTGTATAAACTAGGTGACCGTAAATATAAGAGAATGCCGCTGCACGAGACGGTGTCAGCAGCATAGCTGATATGTGCATGTCCACTTCGTTGTCTTGTATCTTTTTCAATACTCCTACCGCTTGCATATCAGTTGACACCGTGGAAAAATCATCAGCGTCGCCATAATCGTTTACAATATTTATACTGAATCCTAGCATTTCCCCCATTAAACGTAGTAAATATGGCTCCACGCCATTTCGAAGTGCAGGTGGTGAAGTAGATGATTCGTTGGAAGGCAGTATTGTGTACGGGGGCCACTGGGTCAATAGTACATTAAACGTACAGTTCTGTAGTCCAGTAACAAGTTTTTCTGGGTACAGGTTAAGTGAGTGTGCTTGCGAACACTTCCCAAATCTGGTGGTGGTGTCATAGCGTTTACCGTAATAGTAGTTATCTAAAAAAACAGCCGAACATAGTACCTCCTCCTTTTTGTGAAGTCGGTAAAAAGGGTTGTACGTGTACAGGTGAGCGTCAGCGGTGGCATTCACCACCAACACATTATTCGCGTGCAGTTTAAGAAATGTGTCGAAGACGTTTCTGAGGTCACTCTCTTCTAGATCTCTGAGAAGAAGTAACAAGCGAGCCTTCGGATTCCATGTTGATTCCTTGATGACATTACTAAAATGAGTGACGAAAGAAGTTACATTATGCGAAGTTATGAGATATGCTTGGTGTGGGACGAGCAGTTTAGCTGTTGCTCGTTTTGATACCACTGACATAATGTTCGCGTTATTAATGGCTTTCAGAAGTTCTTCATCTCGAACTTTATTCCCGACATACTCGTAAGTTACTCCTTTTGCTTCTGTAAAATATTTTCCGATTATATCTATTACACATTTATTCATTTCTTCGTTGTATGATTAGTCAGGTAGTTGTATATGTAGACAGTTTCCACTGTATATTAGTGACACAAGCAAGTACACAGCCCGCATTTTGGGATATGGGAACAAGTAACATTCTCATGTACGTAGGAGTTGGCTTCTATTCATAAATCATGATTTACTGGATAATGTCTGTATCTATTTCAAATACGACGGTGATTACACCCAATTAGGTGTTAGGTGCTATAATTATGACTGTGATTTGACTGACATGTGATATCTCTACCAAGTCCTACCATCTATTGCCGTGATTACACTTTCAAAATGGTGAAAATGGTTTAGGCGTGTGGTAAATAAGGTAGGGTACACTGTTACATTGTAATAATTGAAATTAGTTTATTACTTTATAAAAGCAACTGCGAAGCTGCGCTAAGCGTGCGTACTAGAGCTGGCCTATTTTTGGCCAAAGAATCAGCATTGCCATGCATCGTGGCAATGCTGCCTTTTTGATGCCCTATGATTCTTTCTTTTTTATATACTAGTACATACAACATATCATTATTATTTTAAGACTGTTATCTCTTAAATTATGTAAATATATTAATTTCACTATAAACCAGGCAATAAAATTGACAACGACTTACGCGTGTAGGCCTTCAGTTGGTATTTAACACTACATTTTAGTTGCCGTTAAACAAAACTTTATGCAGAAATCACTAACGCTTCTTTCTTTACACGATGTTTAGGTAAATATTCAATTAAGAAAGTGACAATAGATACAGTGCAGCCTACCACGTACACGCACCACGGGAGAGCAAAACGAACCTCGAACTCTTTTTGAGAAAATCTTTGTTTCAGTGTTCTTAAGAAGTATTGGTCATTTAGGCTCTTGTCTGCTAACCCATTCTCCCGCAACCGCAACGCGTTCAATTGTAACGTGTGCGTGATCGGAAAACCTTTGTAAAAATAAAACCCGAGCAAAACCTTTATATAAGGCTTATCGAAATAATAAATTAAAGGATTGCCCCACTTGTCGGTATAGCTTCTTTTTTGGTATAAATTCACATAATTTGGTATAAGTGTAAACACGCCTTGATTTTGACTAACTGTGGTCATAGTTTGAAGCGATGTGCTGCACCCTTCTCTCTCCGGAATGACTGGAGGCACAGCGCTCTTCTTTGGCATGTCATTTGTATGCTCACTCAAAATGTATGTACGTAGTATAGAACTGAAGCAGGGTTTGTATTTATATTCCAATATGTCTTCTTCAGTTGCAACTTGGTATTCTTTGCTCGGGTCAGTAGTTAGACTGACTAGACTGGACTGGTAGAACGTATTGATGAGGTATGCAAACCACACCCATATTATGAGTATATACTTTATAGTCATCGAGCAACGAATATCACGGCTGTGTAGCAACAGGTTTTCTAGCAGTTCCAAGGCTATGTAGCCCTTGTCCTTTGCTCGGAGGAGAAATATCATCATTGCAAAATATACGATAATCGCTAACAGTAACAGCAGCCACACAGTAGAATCGAATTCTATGTACACAGTTTTCCAAATAGGAATTAATGATGCTGTCTTCACTGCAAACTGTAGCTCGTTGATGTAATCGAGATACCCGCCAAGCCAAGTTAAAGCTTGGGCTCTTGTTAACACCATCAGCATGCCCCCAAATAGGACATCAGTTTCATTATTCCGAAGCATTAACATGGGACCGGTCACTGTCATATTTGGAGCAACTGTAGAAAATATGCTGGAGTCGAAATTGTATTTAAAAATTATGTTGAATTGTTCTCTTTCACTTAAAACTTTGAATATATATTCTTCTGCGCCTAATATGGTTTTCTTCTCTTCAGATTTTAATGGATTGACGCTAAAAGGTGGCCGGTGAGCCACTGATACATTAAAGGTGCAGTTTTTGAGTCCGGTGACTAGTTTGTTTGGGTACAGGTTACCTGAAGCCTGTGAGCACAACCCGAGGCTGATGATGTCGTCGTAATACTTTCCACAAGCGTATTTATCAAACGGGTTGTAGGTAAAGAGGTGAGCGTCGGCAGTTCCGTTCACAACCACCACGTTGTTGATATGCAGTCTCAGCAGCTCATCGAAGATCACACGAAGCTCGTCGTTATGCAGCGATTCGACAACAATCAAGAAACGCGCGTATGGATTCCACGTTGGGTCCGTCATTAGGTACTCGAAATATTCCGTGAAAATAGTCACATTCTTAGAATTTATAAAGTATTCCTCATTAGGCAAAAATGACTGATAAGTCGAGTTTCTGGTAACCAGCGAAAAGTTGTTTGTTGAGTGAATTGTTTTGAGCAGCTCTTCATCATCGATTTCCATGTTAACGTACGTGAATTCGTTTTGTTCAGTGAAGTATTTGTTGAGTACACCGGTTACACACTGAATCAATTGTTCTTTTTCAAGATGGTATGGTGGCAAAGCGATCTGGCAATGTCCAACCACGTAGAACACGAACATCAAATACCACGCGACTAACATTTTGTAGTATGAAATTGTCAGTGATTGTTTCACATTTGACGCCTATTCATTACCTTGAAGGTTAGGATATTAATTATTTATCTTGCCGAGCTTTGAAACGGTTTCCTTTTGATTAATTAGCGCGATGAGTCTTTGTTCTATGTTCTATATGTTTCCGAAACTTAGTCCTTCAGTTTAGTTGTCAAGTTTTTGTTGACTTTATAAATAAGAAAACATGATTTTTATAGATGAATTTCTCATGTCTCTAAATTAGCACAGGAATAACGAGCAGGCTGTTCACTTCACCAATGTATCGTAAAGTACTGATACGAATTATAGTTTTTATATAAACAGGAATCTAATTCTCACTCCTAATGACTTTATTATTACCGAATAATAATACAGTTTCTTATACCAAAGTAAGTCATTATCAGACAGCTCTATATTACTTTCTTTAGATATTTCACCGTACATTTTCTTACAAATATAGGTATTATTATTTTGTAATAATGTAGGTACGGTCAGCATCAAAAGTTGATTAACACTTCAGTTTTTTAATCTTAGTTGTTGAGCAAAATATTTGTTCAAAATTGCAGCAGAAGAAATTTTTTTAGAATATATACTCTTTTCTATTATGTAAAAAGCTAAAAATCAGTTTATTGAAAAAAGTTGTTGTCAATTTAATAACATGTAAAAATGATAGTGTTAATCGACTTTTGATGCTGACTGTACATACCTAATCACATTAATTTGCTTCGATCGGCTTTAGTGCGGAGAATAAATAAAACAGGTTTTCCTTTTATGATTTTATTTAAATCGAAAATGATAAAAGTGGTAGTTACAAGGCCACACGATGTTTTAAAATTACGTTAGAGTTAATGTATTATTAAGTTTTAATTTTAATTACTGCTTGAACAATCGTATTTAAGCGTGAAACTAGTGTACTGCAGGTAATGAAGTTAGTATAGTGTTCATACACACGGGCGGCACGCGTCAACGGCAGAAGCAACTGCAGGCTTACAATATATTTAAGTGTACTCTGTGCTGCAGCCCTCGACTAGTGTCAATGGCTGCAGTTATCTCTGCCGTTGGCAAAGCGCCGGTCTTTTTTTAGGGTTCCGTAGCCAAATGGCAAAAAACGGAACCCTTATGGATTCGTCATGTCTGTCTGTCTGTCTGTCTGTCTGTCTGTCCGTCCGTCCGTATGTCACAGCCACTTTTTTCAGAAACTATAAGAACTATACTGTTGAAACTTGGTAAGTAGATGTATTCTGTGAACCGCAGTAAGATTTTCACACAAAAATAGAAAAAAAAACAATAAATTTTGGGGTTCCCCATACTTACAACTGAAACTCCAAAAATTTTTTTTCTTCAAACCTGTACGTGTGGGGTATCTATGGAAAGGTCTTCAAAAATGATATTGAGGTTTCTAATATCATTTTTTTTCTGAACTGAATAGTTTGCGCGAGAGACACTTCCAAAGTGGTAAAATGTGTGTCCCCCTCCCTCTAACTTCTAAAATAAGAGAATGATAAAATTAAAAAAATATATATAATGTACATTACCATGTAAACTTCCACCGAAAATTGGTTTGAACGAGATCTAGTAAGTAGTTTTTTTTTAATACGTCATAAATCGAAAACCGCAATTTACCTTTCACAAAGTTACAACGAACTACAAGAACTTTTATATTATGTTACTTGCTGCTACGGAACCCTTCATGGGCGAGTCCGACTCGCACTTGGCCGGTTTTTTTTTTCTTATTCAGCTCACACTGTTTATGTAGGTATCTACTTATTCGTTACTATTTTTTGTCTGACACATATTTTATTTAAGTATGCATACACACGTCACGTTGCAGTGTAAAACTGATTTATATCCGTCACCTCACACATCAGGTCCAGTGGAAAACCAGCGTCAGGCATTAGTTGTCTGGCATTATTGCTGAACTGGGCCTTTTTGGCGCAGCCGTGAGGCACACTTTCCTGTTAATTACTTACATCGGAATTTACGCTTTTTATTTGATCTTTATTTTTTGTTTTTTTATCTGATGTATTGTGTGTCTTTTAGTCTGTGCTAAATAAATGCATTTTCTTTATTTTCTTTCTCGCGGTTCAACCTATGAGGTTTTCGTCTGCTAAACCGGGCTTACCTGCGGATGCCTCAATGAATTAAGGCCTCCAGCCAGGGCTTAAAAAACTTAAAAACTAAGCGAAAATCACGCAAAGGGCACCCCCGTGGGATACGGACCTGGGTTTAGGGCGTCGCTGGGAGAGGGCAGCAGGGGACAGGTTGGATCGGAATTATTTAGGGACGAATTTAAAACTACAGGTTCAGTGGCGCGGGCTGGCTCGAGCAAGGCCCGGGGCGAAAACGCGCCGCTCGTGTGTATGAGCACTTAACTCAAAGTCAATTGTGATTATGTGCACGGAGAAAACTTCATTTTAACTTTACCTGCCTATTCGTGTTGTGTAAAATAATGAACAACATCACAGGGTTAATGTTGCAAGACTGTTCGTTTTTATAACTTCTGACGCGACGACACAATATTATCATCTATGGAAAAACGTCGTCTAAAAGCGTCTTCATATATTTCCATACATTTTACTTCCCTGTGTTATCGCGATGCCGTGACGTGTAGGTACGTCCACAATAATATCGTTACGTTACAAATTATAAAAGCGCACATTACCACTGATGCCATCCATGCCGCAATTAACGTGGTCACCTTCTGGGCGCAAACAATATAAATAAATCAAAGTACCATCGACAAAAAAAGGAGAACATAGTTAATGCCGCCGATTCTCTTGTTCACAAACTAAACTAAATTTAAGTTCAGTGCATCTTTTTCTTTCTATTTCATTAAGAAAAGGACAGGAGATAAATATTAGTTTAGTCCTGTCAAATTAAGATACTCCATAGACAATTTAGATGTGATTAAAAAATAGGCTATTTAAAATACGTCAATTTACGTCAGGCGCTGACTAATTTGACAGGTCTAAACTAATATTTATCTTCTGTCCTTTTCTTAATGAAATAGAAAGAAAAAGATGCACTGAAATTAAATTTAGTTTAGTTTGTGAACAAGGGAATCGGGCGCCAATATTTCAAGTAACCATGTTTAAATCTTTTGCCTACACTTGTCTCATGTTGATTGCTGCACAGATCCATTATTTCGTCATGACATGTCTTGTCAGCTGTCAGGCTCACCATGTTTTTCATTCATATAATTCCGTGGCATCCATCCGTCTTTTTTTGTCTAAGTTCCTAGTCCCGTCCATTCACATGATAGCATATAATATTATGGTTTTATAAGATCCCGGTCAGTGGGTCGTCTTAATCCCAGTTATTTTAATTTTGGGTGTTTTTAATAGTTCTTCTCCTATACAGGGTGTTACAGAAAGGGTATATCAATACAAACAGGTTGAAGAGTGTATCTGGTCTAGTCTCTGTACAAAATTTCAGCTCAAAAGCAGTAACTTTGAAAATGCTTAATATTTTTTTATTTCGACATCACAGCACTGCACTGGCGCGCGGCGGCGTGATGTGCGTGTACTAGGCGCACAGACACACTACAGGTAATAGATAATGACCCTCGTAGTGCGGTGACACGTTTTTTATGATATCAATTTAATAAACTATCGAAATAAAAAAATATTAAGCATTTTCAAAGTTAATGATTTTGAGCTGAAATTTTGTACAGAGATTCTAGACCAGATACACTCTTCAACCCGTTTGTATTGATATACCCTTTCTGTAACACCCTGTATAGGGTGGGAGGGACATCAATGTGAAAACTGTAACCATGAATTCAGGTCATGATTATAGACCCTCTAATTTTTACCCGACTGCGCCAGAAGGAGGGTTATGTTTTTCGAGAGTATGTATGTATGTATGTTTGTATAATTGTATGGCACGCTCTGTGGCCTGAGCGGCTCGATGAATTTTAGCTTGAGAGGTGTCGTTAGATTCGTATTCACTGTGAAAGTGACACTGGGTATATCAAAATAAAAAAAACAAAATGGCGGATTTTTGGCGCCATATTATGCCTTCAAAAATTTTTTTTTTCTCAAAATCTATCGTGTGGGGTATTAAAATAAAGGGTTTTAAAAGGTGATTACAAAAATATATACAACTTATACGGATAAAAGTAATTCAAAGTGACAAATCGTAAAAAACACGTATCAAGAACTAAATCGTCTGCGAAATCTTTCACATTTTTGTAAACTAAAAAGCTGGAAATAAAAAAAAGTAATTAAAAAAATTAAAAAACCCGACTGCAACCTTATACTAAAACTAACTGAAAAGCTAAAAACAAGCCCATTTTAAATTAAATAAAAGTTGGAAGCAGGCGGGCGGGACCCATTTGAGTTTGAAACTATAATAATGGTATGGGTATTTTTTATGTCGGTAATTAGACACGTCACAATACAATTTTGGTGTCATAACAGCGGGGTGATTGTGTAACACACAATCAGTAGCAATGGGTTTCATTGTGACAGTTCAACAACATACATTGCGTTATTTACGTTGTTGAGCACACACTACCTCCATACAAAAATTTATCAAAATTGGTCCAGCCGTTTGAGCGTGAAGAAGTAACAAACGTATAAAAACACCCCCACACACCCTTACACACACTCACAAACTGTCGCCTTTATAATATTAGTGTGATGGTGTGATGTGATTAGTGTGATGGTTTAGCAATATCTTCCAAAATGTTTCAGATTGAGATTGATGCAATTAGGGTGTAGGGTCAATACGAGACGTGGGCGTAACATCAATACTATGATTTATTTCATAGTTACATGTTTTCGTTGAGTTACATTAATCAAAGGTTATTTTGTATGTTTATAGACAGCTAGCTAATTGGCTGTGTCGACATTTTACCTACCTATCGTAATTAAAACATTTTACATTTAATATTAATTGCTCATAGTTATGGGTATACCTACTCGTTCTTTCACACTGAAAAAAAAGTAGTTGCCACAATCAAGATTTTGTTTAGATTGACTAAGTAACTTGTTTGCATCTGAGCCTATCAAGCACAATGATTACAGCTACTGCTTTTATTTGATTGAGATTTGAAATGGAATCTTGATTGGAGTTATCACAAAACCTATTTGCAGCAATCAAGTTGATCAAGTTGCTTGATTGACACAACTAACTTACTTTGTTGTTTTAACTCTTCTACAATGATGTCATGTTAAGGGTAATCAAGAAACTTTGAGCGTTCAATCATTTAAACTAGTACCTATTGCTGCAATCATGTCGTGATTATCTACTTAACTAAGATTTTGAATAATCTAAACAAGATATCGTCAATCAAGCTAAAAAGTCACTTGATTGGAGTGCATTTTTTTCAGTGCACAAAAATATGTTTTCAAACACTTGATGACACCCACTTAGGTAGGATGATAACCACTTTTCTGAGGATATAGGCGCAGAATGCCCACTTCTCAAAATGGCAACTGAGTCTTTAATGGAGCAGATGTTTTTATACAGCATAGCATGATAGCACTTTGTTTTTTTGTTTGTAAGTTTTTAGTGCTCTTCAATCGTGATTTGTAAGGACATTCCCTTGATTTTTGTCTACTAGCTGAGACGACAAGCATTGTGATAGATGCACTCTCTTGATTCTTTTAAGTTTAGTTTAAAGATTCGCGACAGAAAAACTGTTTGCAGCAAAATTCAGTGTGATATTCATTATTTTTTAGGCATATTAACTTCTATGATAAATGCCACTACAGATAATGCGCATCCGAAAATGTAAATTCGCCATGGAATAGCGAAACGTGTCTGAAAGTTTTTCTCTTTCCCGTGAAAATGATGCTTTAGTTGTTTGAGGTAGTTCACATCATTCATAAGTTTATCAACCAAACCGAGCTCCCTCAGTCGGAGCGCTTTATTATGTAAATAGTGAATCATAGGGAATCCTTTATACAAGAAAATTGAAAATATTACCTTGGAATATGGCTTCGGTAGTGTTATGACCCGAGAATCACCATACTCATCTAAAAATTCCTGCTTATTGTACAGATATTGTCCATTCATAAAGATCGTGTAAAGATCTTTCGAATTCGCTACCGTAGTAACGCTTTCTATCATGCCGTCGCAGTCATCCATTGTCTCATAATCATCATCTGATGTTACTGATTCCAAATAATATTTCTCCATTGCTGAACTAAAACAGGGTTTAAGATTGAACTTAGCTATGTCTTCTTCCTTTGAAATTTGATATTCTTTAGCTGGGTTGGTAGTGAGACTGAATAGACCGGACTGGTAGAAAGTATTTACCAGGTACGCGAACCACATCCAACATATGAGGACATACTTCACCGGAAACCGACTTCGAATGCTGCGCCCATGAAGTACAAGATTACCCAGGAGAATTAAGACAACTAAGCTTTTGTCTTTAGTGCGAAGCAGAACTATTATTAACAGCGAGTAAAATATGAGACTCAGTACTAATAGCGCCCACACAGTCGATCCAAATTCCAGATAAACATTTTTCCATGCAGGCACCTCTGGGGCTCGTCTGACTACAAATCGTATCTCATCCGTGTAAGCCAGATGAGCGTACACAAAAGAGAACGCCAGTGCACGAGACGGTGTCAGTAACATTCCTCCTATAGCAGCATCCGCTTCATTGTCTTGTATCTTCTTCAATGTTCCAACTGCTTGCATGTCAGTTGATACCGTGGGGTATTCTTCGACAGCGTTATAATCGTTTATAACATTAATTTTAAATTCTTGCATTCCAAGTAATTGGAATAGGTATGGCTCCGCTCCATAACGAAGTGGATGAGATGAGGCTGAATCGTTGGGGGCTAATAGTGTATAGGGCGGCCACTGGGTTATAATGACATCAAATGTACAGTTTCGTAATTTGGTGACAATTTTCTTCGGGTACAAGTCATATATCCATGCTTGTGAGCACTCCCCGTAGCTGATGATGTCATCATAGCGTTTACCGCAACCATAGTTATCGAACGGGTTGTAACCATACAAGTGAGCATCTTCAGTTGCGTTCATAACCACCACGTACCTTGCGTGCAGTTTCAGAAATGTGTCGAAGACGATTCTCAGGTCGCTTTTTTTTAGGTCTTTGACAATAACCAAAAATTGAGCCAGTGGATTCCATGAAGCTTGTTTGGTTATATTAGGAAATATTTGTGCAATGAAAGATGCATTTATACTAGATAGTAGATAAACTTCGTGTTGGATAAACAAAACGTTTCTAGTTTTTCTTGATAGTAATAGTAAAGAAACAGTATTTGCAATGTTTATAGCTTTTAAGAGATTCTCATCTTCAGACGTTTTGCCAATATATGTTAAGACTTTTGTTTCGGCATAATGTTCTTTGACTATATTGGTAACACATTGTATTTGTTTCTTGTTGTTCGGTGATTCAGGTACTGGTATTTTGAAACAGTTTCCGCTGTAGTATAAAAGACAAATTAGCCAGTACACGACCAACATTTTGAGACGTGGAACTGATAATTCGAATGGTGGTCCTTTTTGAAACAAGAGAACTTTTATTTTATCATTAATCAAAGCTTAAGTGTAGGTCTACTCTACAAATCTGACGCTGATTGTAAGTTTTCGGACATTATTTCTAATGAGGTCTGGTTCGTCAGCATTAGATGCTATGATTACTAGTATTTAAAGCAATTTACTTTTATGGCAGCTTTGAGGCATTAAAAAAATGGGATTTCGCTCATTAAGAGAAGCTTATGTACCTGCTTGTTTGTTCATAATATTTAATTTGTCGGTTCTAAGGGTTATAGTCTTATTGATATATTGTCATTAGCTTAGATCCAGGCTGACAGTAGCATCATACATTTGCCCGTTCGCTCATAAGAAAACGACGTTTAGCTTTTATGGCAGATTTACTGGAGAACGCCAAATCTGGATAAGTAAGTAAGATTATTATTTCCTTTATATATTAATCTGTCAAACTCCGCTAATGAGACACAATTGATTATCTATTGTTTCGTCGCCGATCGGCGACGCGCGCCACTTGACCGGTTAATTATATAGAATGTAAAAATATAAAAAATAGTAGCCCACCGGTATCGGGAACAGGGTCCAAGCTACCGGCCGGTCGGAGGTCCAGGGAGAGAAACCTCCTACAAATGCGGGCCGTGTCCAGAAGTACCGCTTTCTGGATCAAGCCCTTGATCCAGCTGCCCAACGAGAGCCTCCTCAGGTGTTGGTCGAGGCTCTTGGCTATTAAGCCACTAGCTGTCACGACTATCGGCACAATGATCGCTGAGTCCACATCCTACATGTCGACAATCTCGTGAGCTAAGTCAAGATACTTGATTTGTTTGACTTTCTCGGGTTTCACGAGGTTCTCATCATGCGGGACGGTTATTTCAACAATCATTGTGCGCCGCTCTGATCGATCCACCACCACTATATCGTGCTTATTGGCAACAATAGTCCTGCCAGTGATGATGGATAGATCCCAATATAATGTGACATTACCATTTTCGAGAACTGGGTCGGGCACATACTTGTAGTATGGCACCTCCGATTCCACAAGGCTGTATTTCAGAGCAAGTTGCTGATGGATTATCCTGGCTACAAGGTTGTGTCTATGCAAGTACTCTCCGTTAGCTAGACGAGAATACCCGGAGATAATATGCCTGATTGCTTCCCCCGGCCGGTGGCATGCCCGACATGTCAACCGTGCCGTCTTTCACAATAAATCTCCGGTAATTGTTAGTCATCATAATTTCGTTCATAATTTCACAGACAAAACCTTCGGATTATCTATACTTATAATAAATCTGTAGAAGTGAAAATTCTGTACATTGAAAATATCAAAAAAATAAATGGCAGGGGGTGTTACTAGACCGACACCGAACCCAAAAATGTGATTAAAAATTTTTTTGTCTGTCTGTCTGTCTGTTTGTTCAGGCCTAGGCATCACGCAAAAACTACCAGTTCGATTACGATGAAAATTTGTATAATTAGTCTTTAATATCCTGGGCACCACACTGGGTACTTTTTATCCCGGAAATGTATATATCTATCTATATAAATAAAAACAAAAGGCCTGACTGACTGACTGACTCATCAACGCCCAGCCCAAACCCTTGGACCTAGAAAACTGAAATTTTACACAATGATTTCCTTTATAATGTAGACAAGGAATAAGAAAGGATTTTTTGAAATGCAACCCCTAAGGGAATTAAATAGGGGATGAAACTTTGTATGAAAGTCCGTCAGTTTTAAAGTTAAAATCTTCAAATTTTGTGTTTAGGCTGACGACTAAAAATTAATTTATACGTGTCTCAGCGTTTTTGATAATTCCACCCCCAAAGGGTTAAAAAGGGGGATGAAGTTGTGTATGAAAGTCCGTCAGTTTAAAAGTGAGGATCTTCAAATTTTGTATTTAGGCTGACGATTGAAAATTAATTTATACGTGTCTCAGCGTTTTTGATAATTTCTCCCCCAAAGAGGGATGAACGACCTGACTGAAATCTATATAAATAAAAACAAAAGGCCTGACTGACTGACTGACTGACTGACTGACTGACTCATCAACGCCCAGCCCAAACCCTTGGACCTGGAAAGCTGAAATTTTACACAATGGTTTCTTTTATGATGTAGACCAGGAATAAGAAAGGATTTTTTGAAGTTCAACCCCTAAGGGAGTTAAATAGGGGATGAAAGTTTGTATGAAAGTCCGTCAGTTTTAAAGTTAGGATCTTCAAATTTTGTGTTTAGGCTGACAATTGAAAATTAATTTATACGTGTCTCAGCGTTTTTGATAATTCCACCCCCAAAGGGTTAAAAGGGGGATGAAGTTGTGTATGAAAGTCCGTCAGTTTAAAAGTTAGGATCTTCAAATTTTGTGTTTAGGCTGACTATTGAAAATTAATTTATACGTGTTTCAGCGTTTTTGATAATTTCACCCCTAACGGGGGATGAACGACCTGACTGAGATATCAACGCACAGCCTAAACCGCTGGTCCTAGGGACTTGAATTTTGGAGGGTGTGTTCTTTGTAAAGAGTAGATATCCAATAAGAAGGGGTTTTTGGAAATTCAACCTTAAAGGGGGTGAAAAGGGGGGATTTTGTTTGTATGAAAAATCTTATTCCTTGAGTTAATAACCTTGAAACTTGGCACGAATATTTATCTAAATAAATTATGCAGTTTGGCATTTTTTGTTTCAATAAACTACCGCCTAAAGGAGGATTGGGGTGGGGGGTGTCAAAATTTGTATAGAAGAGTTTTAACGCGTGGTCCGATTACCTCGAAACTCGGTATTTATACTTAAGACCAAAAATAAAGAATAACGCGTATCAGGGTTTTCCGAAAATCTACCCCTAATGGGGTGAAAAGGGGTAGTTAATTATACAGGGGAAGATTTTACTGCGTGGCTTGATTAACTGGAAAATTGGCATGAATAATCTTTGAGTCAAGTTATGAACACATCTTAAACGATTTTTCTTAATTCCACCCATGTAGGGGTGAAAAGCAGGAATACAGTTTATATGAAAAATCTTATTCATTTGGTTAATAAACTTGAAACTTGGCACGAATATTTATCTAGGTAAATTACGAAGTTTAGCATTTATTTGTTTTTATAAACTACCCCCTAAAGGAGGATTGGGATGGGGGGTGTCAAAATTTATATGGAAGAGTTTTAACGCGTGGTCCGATTACCCCGAAACTCGGCTATTATACTTAAGATCAAAAATAAAGAATAACGTGTATCAAGGTTTTCCGAAAATCTACCCCTAACGGGATGAAAAGGGGTAGTTATTTATACAGGGGAGGATTTTAACGTGTGGCTTGATTAACTCAACAATTCGTATAAATAATCGTTGAGTCAAGTAATGAACACATCCCAAACAACTTTTCGATTTTCCACCCCTATGGGGGTGAAAAGCGGGAATACAGTGTATAATATGAAAAATCTTATTCATTTGGTTAATAAACATGAAACTTGGCACGAATACTTATATAAGTAAATTATGAAGTTTGGCATTTTTTGTTTATCTAAGCTACCGCCTAAAGGGGGATTGGGGGCGTCTAAATTTGTATTGAAGAATTTTAACGCGCGGTCCGATTAACTCGAAACTCGGCATTTATACTTAAGACCATAAATAAAGAATAACGTGTATCAGGGTTTTTCGAAAATCTACTCTTAACGGGGTGAAAAGGGGTAGTTAACTTTACAAGGGAGGTTTTTACTGCGTGGTTTTATTAACTCGAAAATTCGTATAAATAATCTTTAAGTCAAGTAATGAACACATCCGAAACGATTTTACGAAATTCCACCACTGTGGAGGTGAAAAGCGGGGATACAGTTTATATGAAAAATCTTACTTATTTGGTGAAGCTTGGCAATATTTGGGTCATTAAATAATAAAGATAGTCACTTTTAGTTAAAAAAACCCCTTACAGAGGATTTAGGGGGTGACAAAGTTGATAGGTTAGAAAAATATGTAACTCGCTGTCGGATTACTCGAAACTCGGTACTACTAAAACGATAAATAAAACAAGTATGTGTTTTAGGGTTTTTCAAAAATCGACTCTTACCAAGGTTGAAAAGGGTACCTAAGTAATATAGTTTAAGGGGTGGATATTACTGCTTGCTTCCATTAACTCTAAAATGGGTATGGTTCTTTAAGTCAAGTTATGAACACATCACGAACGAGTTTTCAAAAAAAAGCGGGGATACAGTTTATTTGAAAAATCTTATTTTTTTGATCAATAAACTTAAAAATTGGCCCGAATACTGATTATTAAGATCATAGTAATTATTATTAATTATTATTAGATACTAATTATCTAAATAAATGATTAAATCATACCTACATACATTTTTGAAAATTTTAGAGGAAAGTACGAATTTTACGCGGACGAAGTCGCGGGCAGAAGCTAGTATCAAAATAAAACATCAACGCACAGTCTAAACCGCTGGTCCTATGAATTTTGGAAGGTGTGTTCTTTGTGAAGAGTAAGTATCGATTAAGAAAGGATTTTTGGAAATTCAACCTTTAAGGGGGTGAAAAGGGGGGATTATGTTTGTATGAAAAATCTTATTTCTTGAGTTAATAACCTTGAAACTTGGCACGAATACTTATCTAAGTAAATTATGAAGTTTGGAATTTTTCGTTTTTCTAAAACACCCCCTAAAGAGGTATTGGGGGGTGTCAAAATTTGTATGGAAGAATTTTAACGCCCTGTCCGCTTAACTTGAAACTCAGTATTTATACTAAGGACTAAAAATAATTAATAACGTGTATCAGGGTTTTTCGAAAATCTACCCCTAACTGTGTGAAAAGAGGTAGTTAATTTTAAAGAGGAGGATTTTACTGCGTGGCTTGATTAGCTCGAAAATTGGTATAAATAAACTTTGAGTCAAGTTATGAACACATCTTAAACGATTTTTCAAAATTCCACCCCTGTGGGAGTGAAAAGCGGGGATACAGTTTATTTATTATATATGTTACCGGCAATCTGTATAATTCAGGTATTCTATACAATACCTAGGCAATGTATGGAATACCTGAGGCGTCCAGGCAATGTATGAAATATTATGAATATTATTGTCCGTTACATACTTTGCCTAGGTAATGTATACATTTCCTAGGGATTGTATAGAATACCTGCTGGTTAACCGACAATGTGTAAAGTAAATAGTTATGGTCTATCTTTATCAATGTTATGTAAGTACCATGGGAGAAACGAACGTCTATACACCGTAAGGGCTATCTTGCTTGCAACACACGGCCGCTAAAGTAATCCTTGCTAACAGATATGTTCATCGTGTGCACGTGATTTTTAACCGACAAAAATAAAGGGGAGGTTCTCAATTCGACACGTATTTTGTTTTCAAATTGGTCACATGTAAGTTTCTTCTGTAGTACTTACCTATAAAATGACAGACAAATAAAACAGCTCATGTATTCTCAAAATTAACTTTATTAAAAAAAAAACTTTTTAAGAAAAAAAAAACCGACTTCCAAAAAAACACTACAAAGTGAAAAATAACTTTAATTTCGGAAGTCGGTGTCTTTGGATCTGTTATATTTTAGTTTTTGCCACCGACTTCCGAAATTAAAGTTATTTTTCACTTTGTAGTGTTTTTTTGGAAGTCGGTTTTTTTTTCTTAAAAAGTTTTTATTTCACGCTTTTTAGTGTCTGCTTATAATTTATCTAAGTTACAATAGCTTAGTGCTCATCGCCTTTTACAAACAAATTATTGTTTTTCCCGATGCAGGGAAGTTAATTGTTGAGGAGTTCTCCAGGTCCACCATTAGCTCCATATCACCATTCACATTGTGACGAGCATAAATTGCTTAGCAACCATATTAAAGTAATCGAATCGCAACCCGTGAAATACTTAGATATTATTGAGTAGTTCACCAAATGGTGCTTTCCGAGAGCAAGTGCACGAGTTACTATAAAAATATCCAAATCGCTATAAGGTGTGCCTATAATATTTGAAGAGTTCCTTCGATTTCTCCAGGATCCCATCATCAAATTCTGACCTGATGTTTTTAGACTAGATGCTGATAATCCTGGCTGCAGCATCAGGCCAGACTTATGACAACATTGCAATGAACTTAAAATTTAGTCCTGTTTAAAATGATCCCGGTCACGACTACGGTGCTGTAATTTCAAGGCTTGTACTTTTTCTGATGCTCCTGGCTTCAGCATCAGGTCGCTATGTACTTCGGTGCTCCTCATTAATAGTACGTTTATCCACACATCGAGCCCTTTTCAATGAGCCTAAACACGATATATCTGCTGTTATTTGTCGAGGAGTTAGGTACTCTGCAGACTATCCTGACTGCAGCATCAGGTCATGACTTGATGATCATGAGACCAAATGTGGCAAATGCCATATCAATCATCAAAACAATTTACTAAAACAGTCCTTGCCTGTTCGAGTAACTTCTTACTGTTAAGGAGTTGTACCTTCCATCATCAGCCCAGCTGCCTGAGATGGTGACAACCATACGCAAATACACAAGATACTTCATAAAATATGCCAAAAACAATAAGTGAGCCTATAAAATTTGAAGGTTGCCCTCGATTTCTCTAAGATCCCATCATCAGATCCTAACTTGGTGACAGTGGGATTACCTCAGAACTATCAACTTTGGAACAAAAAAAGAATTTCGAAAATCCGTCGACAATTGGCGGAGTATTCGATGAACAAACATACAAAAAATAAAAACATACAAACATCCGAACATAGTACCTCCTCCTTTTTGTGAAGTCGGTAATTAACAATTACTCATTAAAAATAATCTTTATAAAAAGGTAGGTAATATAATACTTTTTTTTTGCAGTAGAATAAGAATTATTACACTCAAAAATATTTATTAATTGTCTCGTGGAGTTTACTGCCTGCTCGCACATCTTCCCCTTCCCCGTTTTCGTCTTTTTCACACATGGAAGGCTGCGCATTCGGTACTGTATAGAATGCCTAGGCAAAGTATAAAATAAATAATATTTCATACATTACCTGAACGTTTTAGGTATTCTATACACTGCCTAGGTATAGAATAACGGATAATACAGATTGCCGGTAACATATATACCTAATAATACCTATAGTACTCGTACTAATTCAAAAATGAAAACAATAGTAGCCAAGAAACAACCAGATATATAAATAAACCATGGCATTACGAATCTAGATTCGAACTCCTTTTGTCGAAAATCCTAGCATAGTAAAAATCTCTGAACTTCTTATCAACCAAACCATTTTTACCGACTTCACAAAAAGGAGGAGGTACTATGTTCGGCTGTTTGTATGTTTTTTTTTTTTTTTTTATGTTTGTTCATCGATTACTCCGCCAATTGTCGACGGATTTTCGAAATTCTTTTTTTGTTCCAAAGTAGATAGTTCTGAGGCAATCCCATTGTCACCAAGTTAGGATCTGATGATGGGATCTTAGAGAAATCGAGGGCAACCTTCAAATTTTATAGGCTCACTTATTGTTTTTGGCATATTTTATGAAGTATCTTGTGTATTTGCGTATGGTTGTCACCATCTCAGGCAGCTGGGCTGATGATGGAAGGTACAACTCCTTAACAGTAAGAAGTTACTCAAACAGGCAAGGACTGTTTTAGTAAATTGTTTTGATGTTTGATAGGGCATTTGCCACATTTGGTCTCATGATCATCAAGTCATGATCTGATGCTGCAGTCAGGATAGTCTGCAGAGTACCTAACTCCTCGACAACTAACAGCAGATATATCGTGTTTAGGCTCATTGAAAAGGGCTCGATGTGTGGATAAACGTACTGTTAATGAGGAACACCGAAGTACATAAAGACCTGATGCTGAAGACAGGAGCATCAGAAAAAGTACCAACCTTGAAATTACAGCACCGTAGTCGTGTTTGGGCTCATTTTAAACAGGACTAAATTTTAAGTTCAATGCAATGTTGACATAAGTCTGGCCTGATGCTACAGCCAGGATTATCAGCATCTAGTCTAAAAACATCAGGTCAGGATTTGATGATGGGATCCTGGAGAAATCGAAGGAACTCTTCAAATATTATAGGCACACCTATAGCGATTTGGGTATTTTTTATAGTAACTCGTGCATTTGCTCTCGGAAAGCACTATTTGGTGAAGTGGAATTGATGATGAAGACACAGAACGCCACCGGAACTACTCAGTAATATCTAAGTATTTCACGGGTTGCGATTCGATTACTTTAATATGGGTGCTAAGCAATTTATGCTCGTCACAATGTGAATGGTGATATGGAGCTGATGGTGGACCTGGAGAACTCCTCAACAATTAACTTCCCTGCATCGGGAAAAGCAATGTTTTGTTTGTAAAAGGCGATGATCACTAGGATATTGTAACTTAGATAAATTATAAGCAGACCTACTAAAAAGCGTGAAATAAAAACTTTTTAAGAAAAAAAAACCGCCTTCCAAAAAAACACTACAAAGTGAAAAATAACTTTAATTTCGGAAGTCGGTGGCAAAAAAATAAAATACAGATCCAAAGACACCGACTTCCGAAATTAAAGTTATTTTTCACTTTGTAGTGTTTTTTTGGAAGTCGGTTTTTTTTTTCATAAAAAGTTTTTCTCTCAAACGAAGCGCGTTTTGTCGAATTTTGTTTGTAAGCGGAAACCCTTTGTAGAAAATGTTTGCATAAATTTGATGGTGTGTATGACCGATATAGTGGGTATATCGGTTATATACACCATCAAATTTTGGTTTTGCAATACTTCAAAAGATAAGGCATTTCACTTTTACACTGGAGATATTTTGTTAACAAGTTAACAACCAACATTATTGGATATCTATGTTTTTAGGTTACGTGACATGAAAATAAATAGCTTTTTTATTATGATTTCATAATAAAAGTTAAGTTGTCGTTAGAAATAGGGAAATTCAATGGTTTATCGTAATGGATCTAGTATGTAATGGATTTTTACTCAGATTTCAATCTGTGCTCATAAAATGGTCTTTAATGGACGGTTAATAGGTACTTTTCGTCTCAGATGACTAATTATACAATATGGGTCTCATCTGACCATACGCCATTAAATTAAACTTCGTTTGATGACGTTCCCAGTCTGCATAGGTACAAAAAAAATCAAACAAATAAGTATAATAATATTCAAAAGTTTAGTCACAATAGCTAGTCAGCTGATCGGCAAAACACATAGTTGGCCCATCATAACGATGATGATTTATTTGATACCATCAAAATACTGCCGATGCAGTTTTGCTAGTCTTTTCATTCAATAAATGAAAACACTGGCTATACGAAATGGAATTCAAGTTAAAAAAAATGTATTGGACAATGGATAGGCAATTTTGAAAGTCAACATATCCATGAAAAGAGAATTAAATTAAATTGCCCCCCCCCTAAAATGTAGTTTCATATGGAGAAGAATTGGCAGAAGAGGAGAGTCATGGGTAGGTAGGGACAGCCTAGTAAACGTAGACGATTGAATACTAAAATTAGTTTACATTAAATCTGCACGTTAACGAGTGCTTGATTAATGAAAGACAAGTTATCAAGTACTTTAATTATTTAATACAGATACCTAGGTAATACAGGTACCTTGTTCACACATCATATTAAGAACATCATCATCCGTCGTGAAGATAAGTGTTTAAAAATGGTTCGTCATGGCAAATAGAAGTTCACGCTTGTAAACTTCTAGACATATGATCTTTAAGACCTTTGTAGCAGTGCATATCGTGTAAACACTAATTCAAAAATAAAAACAATAATAGCCAAAAAGCAGCCTGCTACATAAATAAACCACGGAATTACCAACCTAGATTCGAACTCCTTTTGACGAAAATGACACTTAATCTTCCTAGCATAGTAATTATCTTTGAACTTCTTTTCGATCAAACCATTTTCCCCTTAAACGAAGCGCGTTTTGTCGCATTTTGTCTGAAAGTGGAAACCCTTTGTAGAAAAATATACCGAAAATAAACTTGACGTATGGTTTGTTAAAGTAATAGACAGTGGGTCGACCAAATTCATCGTAGTAGATTTTTTTGTTGCATAAATATATTGATCGTGACGAAACCGAAAATAAATCTTTTGATTGGGCAATTTTCTTCAGACTTTGCAACGGTTCTAGACAATCATGATTTATTGCAATAGATATATTCGTTTCAGATTGCATAAATTTTAGCATTGCAGGAACAGTACAAGACTTGAGGTTGTGCTCAACTATCTCTGCTTCATTAGAAACTTGGTGCTCTTTTATTGGTGTCCTTGTCAAACTAACTAAGCTCGACTGGTAATAAATATTAATTAGAGACGCGAACCACACCCATATTATAAAGATGCACCTTACATTATTAGTCATTTGTTGGGGCATAATACAGCCACTAGATAGCAAATATGTTAACAATTTCAGCATCATATTAGTTTTGTCTTCAGCACGGAGCAGTACGTTCATTAATATTGAGTATATCACATAAACTAATAACAGCAAGCACCATACTAGTGGATAGAATTCCAAATAAGCGTTTTTCCACATAGCTACAGATGACGCCTTCCTCACAAAAAAACGTAAGTCATCATAATAATCCAGGTACCCGTGCAAGTATGTGAATGCATCTGCTCGACTCGATACTAACATAGTATAACCCAGTATTGCATCAGATTCATTATTTTGCAATTTCGCCATAGGTCCCATAACTTTCATATTAGGGGATATTGTAGTATATACTTCATTATTAATATCAAAGCTAAAATTCACTTTGAAATGTTCAAGTTCTCCTAGCACTTCAAATATATATTGTTCAGCTCCTAATGTCATTCTGTCGTCTTCTGTAAATTCAGGGTGTACAGAGTAAGGTGGTCGATGTGGAACGGCAGCAAGCAAGGTGCAGTTCCGCAGACCAGTCACGAGTTTGTTTGGGAATAGATTATTTGTCGTATTCAAGCACGAGCCGTAACTTATGATGTTGTTGTAATATTTTCCACAGGCATAGTTGTCGAAGGGATTGTAGGTGTAGAGGTGAGCGTCGTTAGTACCGTTTACCACCAGCACGTTGACCACATGTCGTTGCAATAGCTCGTCGAAAATCTTCTTCAGTTCGTTGTCTTCCAGTGATCTGATCACGATTATGAACCGTGAGGACGGGTTCCATGTTGGATCTTCGAGAAGATATTTAAAACAATTCGTGAATGTTGTTGCATTCTTTGCGTTTATGAGATATCCTTGGTGTCTAAAATGTGACTGTGTAGACGTCTTTCTGAATACCATGGTTGTGACGGTTGACAAGTGAATTGCTTTCAGGATCTCGTAATCGTCAGAGTTCATATCAACGTATGTTAGCGTCTTTTCGTCAGAAAAGTATGTTCCCAATATATTGGATATACACATCATCAGATTTTGATTTTGCTGTTCTTCAAAAGTTAAGTCATTTTCACTTCTACAACTGAAATATAGCAGAGAGAACAAAAAGTATACAACCAACATTTTTGGACTCACGTTGACTTCTGGAGAACTTTAGGTAGCTTGTTTATGAATACTAATATGTTTTTTGATTATGATGTTATTAATTAAAGTGAAATGCCATTACAAATAAAGCTTTTATATAGTTTATCGCAATGGAGCTCGTTTTTTATCCATCATTACTCAGATTCTAATCTCTGTTCATGAAATGGTCTTTGATGTTTTAATAGGTAAGTTTTGTCTGGGCCAATTATTTATGTGTATTATTTTATGATTAATTTCCTTATCTATATACATTTATTACATATACACCGGAAACGTGGCACGTTGACTGGCAATGCTAATTCTTTGGCCATAGAACGAGCCAGGCCTCTGGTGTCGTGTAGTGTCGACCAGTCGGCTTGAAATTTCCTTAAAAAAGAGTTGCCCTATGAACCGAGTCCGCGTATCACTGGTCAGTTTCACGCTCCGGAAAAGCGAAAATAAAAGTTATTCAGCGATAAACAGCAATCCTAGCGCACCTACTACTACTACTAGAATTTGTTGATCAAACGGTTTTTCTGGGAATCACGCAATACGAGAAATTACAATGGGGACCTCACATAACATCTCTTGCGGGGCGGCTTAGCTCGGCCGCTTATGCTGTTAGGAAGATAAGACAGTTAACAGATGTAGAAACCGCGCGTTTAGTCTATTTTAGCTACTTTCACAGCATTATGTCGTACGGCATTTTACTATGGGGTCGAGCTGCTGACATTGAATCCATCTTTATTTTGCAAAAGAGAGCTGTCAGAGCCATTTATAATCCACGTCGCCGCGAATCTCTCAGGGAACTATTTAAAAGGATTAATATTATGACGGTACCTTGCCAATTCATTTATGAAAACATTATGTAGGTATGTAAGAAAAATCTACATCTTTTTAATAAAATAAGCGATAGACATAACTTTAATACAAGAAATAAAGATAAAATACATCAACCATTTTTCAGATTAGCCAAAGTACATACATCTTTTATGTACTGTGTCAAATGTTACAATAAAATACCTTGTGATATATTGCAATTAAATGAAAGAAAATTTAAAACTCACATTAAACGTAAACTTTGTAAACAAGCATACTATAAATTAGAAGATTATATCCAAGATAAGAACGCTTGGAAACATGCTGGTCCTGCTCCATAGGACAATCTAGAGTCTAGACAAAATCAAACTGGTTGCTATTTAATTGTAAAATTTTATTCTTCTTGTTACATTGATTTACATTCATTGCCTTGTAATTTTTTAATTTTTATTAAAACCGTTTACTTTTACCATGTTTGTAAATATGTGAGCACCATGTATCTATCAGATAATTAATTTATATGTCATGGTTTCGTTTTTAATTCTTTTACCTATTGTGCTCCTCACATATTATTATATAGTTAATGTACCTATGCAAAATATTGTAAAACATTTTAAAAGAGTAATGGTGGAGTTTCTTTCCCATTCTTTTCCATACGAAAACTACCTTTTGGAAGGGGCGACTAAAATCAATTCTATTTTAAGATAATTTTTGACGTTCAAAAGTGCCTTTTATGTGCCTATTTGAAATAAATGCTTTGACTTTGACGGTAAAAAAAATTTAAGAAAAACGCGTTAGATACTTACAAGAAAAATAATCAGCTAACGAAAATACATTAATGTGCCGGCAATTTGTTATTTTAGGCCAAAATAAAATCACTTTAGTCAGTGTTTATGTTTTGCTTGGATATCATTGGTTAGACGTATTGAGCGCTGTGTTAAAATTTGTCCATCTATTTTAATTGGACCCTGGAATAGCAGGGGCCCGAGGACACTTTCTTGCGGAACTCCACATGTTTTTAATCTAGTTGAAGACATATACGCAATGTCTATTTGTCCGGGACAATTATTTGTATTATTAACTAATGTTAATACTTGCTTACCTATATACATTTAATACACATACACCGGAAACGTGCCACGTTGACTGGCAATGCTAATTCTTTGGTCATAGAACGAGCCAGGCCGGTCGTGAAGTGTCGACCAGTTGGCTAGAAATTTCCTTAAAAAAGAGATGCCCTATGACCAGAGTCCGCGTATCACTGGTCAGTTTCACGCTCCGGAACAGTGAAAATAAAAGTCATTCAGCGATAAATGTTAATTAATATTGAGTACATCAGATAAAAAAAACAACAACAGGCATAACACTAGTGGATATAATTCCAAATAAGCGTTTTTCCACATAGCTACAGATGACGCTTTCCTCACAAAAAAAACGAAAAGATCTGTGTAGCCGTATTCGTTAGATTAGTAAATATAGTTGATATTATAACTGCACAAGGATTTTGGCGCGAGGCTCAAATCGGGACTAACGCAGCCATCATGGTTTTTTAATACAGTAATGTTTACCACCAGCGTTACCACCAGCGACCGCCTGGCAATGATATTTGTGGCCCAAGTGGTCCATACAGCATTGTGTATCGTGTAGATGTCGTGGCCAGATCATAGAATTGATCATTTCATGAAGTGAGCAAATCTAGGATATGCCCACGACATAAACACTATTTCAAAAATAAAAACAATAATAGCCAAAAAACAGCCTGCTACATAAATAAACCACGGAATTACCAACCTAGATTCGAACTCCTTTTGACGAAAATGAAACTTAATCTTCCTAGCATAGTAATAATCTTTGAACTTCTTTTCGATCAAACCATTTTCCCTTAAATGAAGCGCGTTTTGTCGCATTTTGTCTGAAAGTGGAAATCCTTTGTAGAAAAATATACCGAAAATAAACTTGACGTATGGTTTTTTAAAGTAATAGACAAAGGGTCGACCAAATTCATCGTAGTAGATTTTTTTGTTGGATAAATATATTGATCGTGCCGAAACCGTAAATAAATCTTTTGATTGGGCAACTTTCTTCAGACTTTGCAACGGTTCTAGACAATCATGATTTATTGCAATAGATACATTCGTTTCAGATTGCATAAATTTTAGCATTGCAGGAACAGTACAAGACTTGAGGTTGTGCTCAACTATCTCGGCTTCATTAGAAATTTGGTGCTCTTTTATTGGTGTCCCTGTCAAACTAACTAAGCTCGACTGGTAATAAATATTAATTAGAGACGCGAACCACACCCATATTATAAAGATGCACCTTACATTACTAGTCATTTGTTGGGACATATTACATCCACTGGATAGCAAATATTGTAACAATTTCAGCATTGTATTAGTTCTGTCTTCAGCACGGAGGAGTATGTTAATTAATATTGAGTATAATACATAAACTAACAACAATAGGCACCACACTAGTGGATAGAATTCCAAATATGCGTTTTTCCAGTTAGCTACAGATGACGCCTTCCTCACAAAAAACCGTAAGTCATCATAATAATCCAGGTACCCGTGCAAATATGTGAATGCATCTGCTCGGCTCGATGCTAACAAAATATCACCGAACATTGCATCAGATTCATTATTTTGTAATTTTGCCATAGGTCCCTCAACTTTCATATCAGGGGATATTGTATTATATACTTCAGCAGAAAAATCAAAGCTAAAATTCACTTTGAAATGTTCAAGTTCTCCTAGCACTGTAATAAAATATTGTTCAACTCCTAATGTCATTCGGTGGTCTTCCGCGCGTTCAGGGTGTATAGAGAAAGGTGGTCGGTGCGGGACAGTAGCAAGCAAGGTGCAGTTCCGCAGACCAGTCACGAATTTGTTTGGGAATAGATTATTTGTCGTATTCAAGCACGAGCCGTAACTTATGACGTTGTTGTAATATTTTCCACAGGCATAGTTGTCGAAGGGATTGTAGGTGTAGAGGTGAGCGTCGTTAGTACCGTTTACCACCAGCACGTTGACCACATGTCGTTGCAATAGCTCGTCGAAAACCTTCTTCAGTTCGTCGTCTTCCAGTGATCTGATCACGATTATGAACCGTGAGGACGGGTTCCATGTTGGATCTTCGAGAAGATATTTAAAATATTCTATGAATGTGGTTACATTCTGTGCGTTTATGAAATATCCATGGTGTCTAAAATATGACTGTGTAGTCGTCTGTCTGAATACAATCGTTGTGACGGTTGATAAATGAATTGCTTTCGGGATCTCGTAGTCTTCAGAGTTCATATCAACGTATGTTAGCGTCTTTTCGTCAGAAAAGTATGTTCCCACTATATTGTTTATACACACCAACAAATTTTGGTTTTGCAGTGCTTCAAAAGATAAGGCATTTTCACTTTTACACTGGAGATATAACAAAGAGAGCAACAAGAAAACAACCAACATTTTTGAATGCACAGTAATCTTTGTTATAACTTAACGTTTGGTAGCTTGTTAATGAAAATTAAAATGTTTTTGGAATGCTATTAGGAATACAGCTATTCAATAATATAATCTTATCTTAATGGATCTACAAATATTAGGCTTCATTACTCTGACTCAAATCATATTAGACATCATTACTCAAACTCAAATGTTTATAAAATGGTGTTTGATAGATGTTTACATTTCAAAAATATAAATAATATTACTGAAATAAGCCCCAAAATAATTAAAAAAAAAAATAAGTTTATTAAAAACTAAAACCCGACTACTGAAAAGAATGAAACAAGTAAGTGCCTTTCCGCGATCGCATGCCGCTGTACTTACGTACAAAGCTACGGTAGCATGTGACCACGGGAAGGTACCTACTTTCTTGTTTCCTCCTATTCAGTAGTCGGGTTTTAGTTTTTAAACTTATTTTTGAAGTGAAACTTATATACGCACGCTTGACTTGGGGAGTAAGCTGGCAAACGCGTGACGTAAGCGTTACGAAAAGTGTGATCGGACGAGGCGAACGGGAGTTGAGTGGGGGATATAAGCAAGAGAAAGCAGTGCGCGCACACTTTTTCTTTCTCTCTTCCTCTCATAGCCAAATACGTGTGAAGTTTCACTTCAGTCGTGTGGTCATAAGCACACTCGGTTTTTTTTAGGATTATTCCACTTTGCCCCACCGGCCGCCCCACTGGTGGGGCAAAGTGGAATGTCAAAAATTTTGCAGTGGAATTTATCCCCCGGGATGATTTTACAAAAAACGCTATAAGACGTAATTTCTTATTTCTTGCCAAAAACATAAATTGAATAATCCTATGCTTAATTTAACAAATGCTGGGTTTCCTATACCAACTTTCATCCACTAGAGGATTATGTTTTAGACAAAAATTAGCCTATGTAGGTATGTCCTTCCCCAGCATTGAAAACCAAAAAGTTCCTAAACAAAAGATTGAATTCCATTAATTATAAGTTAAAATGGGAACAAGACAGTGCATCGAACCATTGTTAGGTATGTGATTACTAGGCTTGGGACGACTACGATTGGCCGCATACCTAGATATCCGATGACTGGCCGACTATTTGGCCAAGACATCATTACTTTCAATGGACTTCGGGTCCGAATTCGGTTTAAAAACTAAACTGTAATGTTTATATCTATCTATATTATAATATAATATAACATATCTATATAATAATATACTAATAATAAAACTGAAGAGTTTGTTTGTTTAAACGCGCTAATTTCTGGAACTACCAGTCGGATTTGAAAAAAAGACTTTTTGACCCTATTTTTTTAAGCAAAAAAATAACAACCGATTTAAAAAAAACACTACAAAGTGAAAAATAACTTTAATTTCGGAAGTCGGTGTCGTTGGTTCCGCATTTTCGTTTTTTGACACCGACTTCCGAGATTACTTATTTTTCACTTTGTAGTGTTTTTTTTTGAAGTCGGTGGTTTTTTTTTTGTAAAAAAGTATTTATTTTTTCACTTTTTAGTTGTACCTACCCCACACAAATTTAATTAATACTAGAGCATTGAAGGATTGAAGACACCGACTAGAATAATCATCAAAATTCGCATAGGAATGCCGGAGATGCAGTACATTTATGCATATAACTTCGTACATAACAATAATTACCTCATGTATATTAAAATCTTTCTGAAAGTATATAGATCACATTAGTGAAAGAATTATCAAAAGTGGTTTATTAGTTTCTGAGAAAATCGCGGACATACAAATATACATACATACGAGTCGAATACAGAACCTTCTTTTTTGAAGTCGGTTAAAAATATGAATAGGTACAGCAAAGAGCCAACGTGTCGACGCCTTTTGTCGACTAACTAGTCGCCGACTATATGACCGGATAGTCGGCTTTTCCGATTAGTTGGTGCACCTCTGGTGATTACCAAAGATTTATGCCTAGGTCGTCATGTTATCTACATATAATTCATTGCTAGAATACCATAACGAGTTTTTTCAATGTTAACATTTTTAGACATAATATTTTTATGTAAACAAATGCCTTGTATGGGCGCGTGTCGGTCATTGTCAGTACTCAACTAAAGATTGCTCTGATTTACTTATTTTGCGATAATAATCTTTGATGCAAGTCAAAATTAACATTGCAAGATTATGCCCCTACATAGTTTTTTAACTTCTAAGGCCCTTTTCACATGCACACGGTTGCCGTCTAAACGGCACGGCGCCGTGCCGTGCAAGCTCTTTCACATGTACACGGTTTACGCTCGGGCGAAATTGCTGTTTAATCCTATACATACCTCTTTCCACGCTTGTTTTGTCTCATTCCTGTTTTTATAATCCGCGATTGTCTTATCCCATAGGGTAGGCCGCTCTTCTACTAGTGTCATCAACAATGTCTATTTTGCGAGAAAGGTCCAGACTCCTCTAATGTTAGCGGACGTGCATGTGAACGAATCCATAGAAGTCAATACATGACTGCAAGACGGTTGCCGCGTCTAAACCGTGCTTATAGTGGATAGCACGGGTGACACACGGTCACGACACGGTCGCCGTGCCGTGACCGTGCCGTGTGAAAGCTGTCTATGTAGCTCATACATTTCTACTTTACACGGCACGGCGACCGTGCCGTGACCGTGTGTATGTGAAAAGGGCCCAAGAGTGGCATTAAAAGAGCTAACTTTGCTGCCTACAGGGATCGTAAAAATGGGGGAGGAGGGAGAAAAAAAAATATGTAACACAAGACCTGAAACCAGGGAAAATAACAACTTGGAAGAAAGAGACTAGACTGTAATCGATATGGAAGAAGTAGTTAAGGGACGATATACAGGGTGAATTTTTCAAGTGGGCGTGGATGGCCAAATCCGAAACTATGAGGACTAGCGAAAAGTACTCAAAGGAGTCGCGGGCTCGATTTTGATTAAAACTAAAACTGCATCATTGGATTTTTGAAAAATCAATATTTCTAGCCAGAAATCGAACCTGTTGATTTTGAAAAAAAAAAACACACACTGTATTATTACACCATTCGATAGTCTCGCTAATAAGGATAGAATTCTGGGAAGTAATGACATACGGCAAACTAAAGGAAAGAGCTAATTTTTAATAAAATACTGTTTTTTTTTTCTTATGTTACCTACCTCATCATCATCTGTCTAGTCTTTTCCCAACCATGTTGGGGTCAGCTTCCAGTCTAACCGGATCCAACTGAATACCTCGGTATGTCAAGATGGTCAACCATCCATAAAGATGGTCACCCATCTACAGACCAACCGCGGCAAGCGTAGCTTAACGTGATGGATTGATCTATGCGGCTGTTATTATTTAGCTGGGCCCGGGTTATGTTACCTACCTACTAAACCTTAAGTGATTAATTGTTCAAAATGATGACCATTGTTTTCAATACATAGCTGGATTCGACGTCTCAAGGATTGTACTGCATTCAGTATTAAAATATTATTGATTCCATTAGAATATTTTCCTAAAATCGTAATAGAAATTTGAATTTACAACATAATTGATGTTGTGAAGGTGAATGCACTGCGGGTGTGTTAATAAAAATATTGAGCATCATTTCGAACAAGCCACGTAATGTAGGTATGAATACTTTAAAATAAGAAGCAGTTTATTAAAATTCAACATTTTCCTTAAGTTTGCCGTATGTCATTACTTCCCAGAATTTGATCCTTATTAGGGACACTATCGAATGGTGTAATAATACAGTGTGTTTTTTTTTTCAAAATCAACAGGTTCGATTCCTGGCTAGAAATATTGATTTTTCAAAAATCTAATGATGCAGTTTTAGTTTTCATCAAAATCGAGCCCGCGACTCCTTTGGGTACTTTTCGCTATTCCTCATAGTTTAGAATTTGGCCATCCACGCCCACTTGGAAAATTCACCCTGTATATTAGACCGGGCCGTGCCCGGGGCTTGCCGTGTACGTGGCCCGGACGGGGCACGGATTTAAACGTTACGTACATTTTGTATGAAGCAGTTTATATTACACAGTGCATGATCCGTGGCCCATGGCCCGGACGGGCCGGATAAATCATCCCTAAAACTCACTAGTATATGCAGTATTATCCCACTATAAGGATCTTACACAGTGTCAAAAAACCTAGATTGCTCCTACTTCAAGTTCTGGTAAGTTAGGTACAGACGCCAGCACATCAAACTACCCGAAACTGTCAAATTTTCCCTCAACTCAATCAACTTTGAACCGTATACTTTAGCGATAAAGTTGAAACTCTACGTGCATTATTGATCGAAGAACTCTACTAAAGAAATTTGACAGATTGTAGTAGCTTGATGTGCTGGCGTCTGTACGTCACTAGGCACAGTCAAACGGGGTGAATAGGGATGCAGGGGTGAATCGGGACGAAACTTTAAATGCGATTTTAATATTGAAATAATAATGGTTTGTTGCCAAAAAGGACTCTAATGTGTTTACTGTATTATAATTAACGATTAAGTGCCCTTGTCGGCAACAAACTATATTCACCCCTGCATCCCTATTCACCCCGTTTGACGGTTAGTAGGCTAAATGATAAATGAAGATGATAAATTATACTTACGTTTTTAAACGTCAAAATTAAATTATGATTTAAAACTAGGTGAGTCGGTGTTTCCTATTCGACTACTCAGGGAAGAAAGATCGAAACCAACTCGAGGTCACCGCCTCTTTAGAACTACTTAATATTATATTAATCGCATAGTCCGAACCGGTAAGAATGTTGGCAGATCAATAGCGTAGTACTATTAAGTATTCTGTGTCAATATTCAGACGACCTACAGAAGATCGCGGGGAAGTCCAGAACGCTAATTGCATAACACACTATTATTATAATTTTGAAGAATATTGCTAATCCATTGCTTTGTATGTTCGAAAAATGTGTGCACTCAACAACGCAAATAACGCAATGAATGTTGTTGAACTGTCAAAATGAAGCCATTGCCACTGATACCTAGTGTGTTACGCAATTACCCCATTGTATGAGACTAGCACAGACCAGGGAAGCATGGCATATGCATGAAATGGCAAAAATAATGATGATGATAGTCCGAAACATCCAATTAACTCAGTAGGTAGAACTGCCAGTAGCCAGGTACTTAAGTATCTGTCATGATCTCCTTTATAAATACACACATCTTGTTTGGACATAATATTGTGGGTCAGTGTCAAATAATATATTATAATTTGGAACGCTTGTTACACCGCTGCACCGTGGGTTCTGTATTCTATTCGCTAAGTTAAAAGTTGCAACATGGCGTGGAGTATCGTGTTTCATAGGCGTGTTAGGTGTATTTCTGTGTTAAATGGAAGGTCACAGAAATCTAAATACCTGCAAGTAACGGCACGTTTATTGTTATGTAGATGCCTGCGGGGTAATTGCGTAACACAGTATCAGTAGCAATGGCTTTTGACAGTTCAACACATTGCGCTATTTACGTTGTTGAGCAGACAAATTTTTCGAACATATGCAGCAATGGATTAGCAATACCTTTCAAAATGATCTAGTTTTAGATCGATAGAGTGTTTCGCAATTAGAGTGCTAGATGGTACTACTTCTAAAGGATATAGGATTCAAAATGCATTACAAACTTGCAAACAGGGCTTGTTTTTTTATGTATGTGATTAGGAAGAGTAAACCAATTGAAATGCACGATTTCTTTTTTAAATCGTGCAGTTCAATTGTTTTACTCTAATAATACTGAAACTTTAACCAATATTCGCCAATATATACGAGACCTTTTTATTAGACGGAACGGTACCCTAAAATGTATCAAAAAGACTTGCCTTAAGTAGTTTTATGGTCAATTTTGAGCCAGACAAGGTCGACGCAAAAATATTTTTTCTGTGCAAACTTATTATTATTATTTATTCCAAAATAAAGTGCCTAAGGCACCATCTGGGCACGCTCGATTCATCATAGACCTCTTCCATCGCTTTCCATCGGGCGTGATCGAGGTCAGAGCGGGCCCCTTCAGCAATAAAAAAAAATTAGTATGGTTATTTATTACTTATACTCCATTTACATGCATTATTAGATTGAAATTAAAAAAGGCTCTTTTAGAGGCACATTTTGTAATAAAAGTACAACAATCATTATTACAGTCAAGATTGATGTGGTGTTAAATATAATCAATTTAAATAACAGCAGTCACACTTAATTGCACTTACTTAACCTTCTGAAATTACAAGGCTATCATTTTATATTATTTAGTTTTTACATAAAATATTGTCGTGTCAATGTTTAAAATCTAAAAGAAGCAGGGGCGGACAGTACCGGGAACGTTTTTCATGTCACTATAACTCTACCAAATCTAAAATGTTACCTATTCCCTTCATAAGTTGTGGCAGCACGTGTTTTTTTATTTTGTCGGTTTTTATAAAGTTGTTTTTAATAAACTGATTGTTACTAAAAATTATTTCATTCATGTACCTATCCAAGCATCATGACGAGTAGATTGATAGAATATGCTTTATAATAATAATAATCACATTGTACTGGGATCGATCCATCATCACTGACAGGACTATTGTTGCCAATAAGCCTGATATAGTGGTGATGGATCGATTAGAGCGGCGCGCAATGATTGTTGACATAACCGTCCCGCATGATGAGAACCTCGTGAAAGCCGAGAAAGATAAACAAATAAAGTATCTTGACTTGGCTCGCGAGGTTGTCGACATGTGGGATGTTGACTCAGCAATCATTGTGCCGATAGTCGTCACAGCCAATGGATTGATTGCCAAGAGCCTTGACCAACACCTGAGGAGGCTCACGTTGGGCAGCTGGATCAAGGGCTTGATTCAGAAAGCGGTACTTCTGGACACGGCTCGCATTGTCAGGAGGTTCCTCTCTCTGGAGCCCTGACCGCCGTTAGCTTGGACCCTGTTCCCGATACCGGTGGGCTACTATTTTTTATATTTTTAAATGTTTTTATATATTTTTTATACTAATATTTAAAAATATAATTTATATGTATATAGTTAAATAAAGGAAATAATAATAATAAAATCTTTATTTCAGACTAGGTCCATAGATATTATAATACAAGCGAGAGTTATAAAATTTGCACACGAATGAATTCTTTCAGGATATTTGAGTCCTGTTTATGAGCAATGACCTGTAGGATGCTGGTAGTGCTACTCCGGACTCTGCTCAGTAACGACGCGAGCCGCTTGCGCACAATGGCATGGAAGCCATCTACGCTAGCCTCCGCAAACATACCAGAGGCACTACAAAAGCGGGGCAACCCTAACAACATCCTAAATCCATTATTGTATTGGACACGTAGGGCATTGATCGCCCTCTGCGTATACCTGAACCACAGGCTGCACGTGTAGAAAGTCTGACAGTAGGCTCTAAATAGTGTCACCTTGACTTGTTCACTACAACGCGCAAACCAGCGGGCCAGCATATTGCTCCTGACCGCCAATGCCCTACGTTCCCTTTCTACATCAGCTTGGTCATCAAAGCCCTCAGTAACGTAGTGTCCTAGGTATTTGAATTGATGTACCCGCTTCAGTTCACTCAGCTTTATCGCAGGTATATATGACGGACACTTACCGGCGGCCTTGAAAACCATGTACTCACTTTTCTTACAGTTATACACTAATCCATGCTTATTGCTGTATGTTTCACAGATGGCTAGCAACTGTCTCATTGCGTTTACAGTTGGGGTCAGCAGCACCATGTCATCAGCATAACTAAAGTTGTTCATGCATACATTGTCAACCCTGCATCCTACTCGAGTACTGCTGAGCCCAACTATAAGCTCATTCACGTACAAGTTGAAGAGCTTGGGAGAACTCAAACCACCTTGTCTCACCCCGCACTCCAACCTGTACGTGTCGGAGAAGCTGTTCGCCCACCTTACAGTTTTTCTGGTTTTGATACCAGAAATGAAAAATCCGTTGCACCTGTGTAGGCACGCCTGTCCTCTTGAGTTTTTCCCATAATACGTCATAAGACACTAGGTCAAATGCTTTGGATAAGTCAAGGAAGCATGCATACACAGGTGTACTCCTTTCCGTATAGTATTGTACAGTGTGCTTGAGACTCAGAATTGCGCTTTCAGTAGAAAGTCCAGCGCGAAAACCGAACTGAGCGTCATGAATATTAAGGTGTTTATCTAGTTCTGAGTCAAGCACACTGTCCAAAATTTTAGCCACGATTGTTGCTAAGGAGATTGGCCGGTAGTTATTCTTATCGGACAAATCGCCAGTTTTGTTTTTAACAATCGGTACAACAACCGTTTTCATAAGGTCCATGGGCAGGTACGAGTGATTCAGGCATAAAGTGAAGAACATCGCGACACGCGGCAGATGGACGCCAGCGTATTTCAAATGCTCGATACTGAGTCCATCATGGCCTGGTGACTTGCCCCTAGACATCCTACTAACAATTTGACGTGCTTGTTTGGCTGAAACATTATACAAGTCACCAGTCATGGTAGACCCAGGATCTCCAGATGACGGACCTAGTGGTGATTTCTCAGCAAAGTGTTCTCTAAATAGTTCAGCTATATCCCCGCTATCACTCGCACCGTCCACGCTCACAAGGAGACCAGACTTATGGTTCAGATCATTCGTTGCTTTCCAAAAGTCACTAAAATTCTTTGAGGCTCGACATTCTGAAATTATATCCATTTTTAATTGTTCTTTATTATTTTGACACCATTTGAGTCTATCTTTAAATACTTTACGACTTTCACACATTTCCTCATATATTGTTCCAAATTGTGGTCTATCCTGAGCAACCCAGAGTAAGAACTTATTCCTGGCCTCCCTGTGTGCTTCACATACGTGTTTGTTCCAGCCTGTCACTTGTCTCTTCTTCCTCTGTGTGCGAGACCGCGTTTCAGACGTGTTAACGGCAGCGTCTGTTAGCGACGTTATTATGTCCTTATACATTTTGTCTAAATAATATCTATGTTCCTCACAATTACATACATTATAACTACATTGCTTTAATTCAACCGGAAAATCTATTAACTTAAGTTTACTATTGCACATATTTGTATAATTCTTTATCTGCTCCTTAGTTCTATAGCCCCAAACAGCTGTATTTTTACTAATATTACTACGCGGACTGTTTTTACATATAATTGTACTTAATTCACACTCAATGATTAGTGGCAAATGGTCTGACCAACACGTATCATACTTTATAAATATATTTTTAATAGTTTGTCTAGCAGAATGACTAGTAACACAGTGATCGAGCCATCTTACACAACCATGAGCATCACTAATAAATGTATAGTTATTTGATACACTTTCTAACATATCTATATCTACACAGGTCCATTGTTGGTCCGCACACAAGCTAATTAGTTCATTACCGAATAATTCTCCCGAATGCGCGTTAAAGTCTCCTAACACGTAAACAGCTTCTATTGAATAGTTATCAACTATAGCACATACCTCGCCAAAACACGACGTAAAATCTTCTAAATTGTCCACTCCGTTGGTTGGCATATAAACACTAAAAACTAGAAATGCACGATTATTCATAGACACTTTTATTGCACTGATACGCGGATTTTTGCAATGGATAACCGTCACTTCTTTGAACAAACTTTTCCGCCATAATATTGCCACACCTCCATAAGGTCGTCCTCTAAAAACACCATCCGAAATATCTATGGCTGACGAGCCGGTATAAGCAAAATCTTGGTCAATAGTACCTAATACTGGAATATCGTAGGGGTATAACCAAGTCTCTTGTAAGGCTATAATGTCCGCGGAGCAACACAAATTTCTAACATAATCAATAGACCTTTTAATTGACTTGCAGTTGAAACTGATAAAGGAGACTGTTAAAATTTGTATGGGAAGTGGTCTATGATCCAATAGCGATACTGTAGGGGTATTTCTGTGGGAATACCTTAACTATACCCTTGTGCAAAGGGGCATAAAACTAACCCGGTAGTTTTGAGAAAAATAATACTTTAAAATTCACATTTCTTGCTACATTTTTATATTTTAAAAACGTTTTAACGGGTATTTCTGACTTTATACTACTTGATTAATGTAGTTTTCTGGTAAACAAAGACACTTGCCACATCGACAGTGCTGAATTTCAGGTTTTTTTTTTCGAAAAAATAGCACAGAATGGTTGCAGATCTTACAAATCACATCACCTCTGGGTCGAAACATGATTTCATTATTCAATATTTTTTCAATTTATTTTGACGATTTATTTATAGCATAAATTGCTTAGCAACCATATTAAAGAAATCGAATCGCAGCCCGTGAAATACTTATTAATGAGTTGTTCCGGTGGTCATCTGAGGTCTTCATCATTAGTACCACATCACCAAATGGTGCTTTTCAAGAGCAAATGTACGAGTTACTTTAAAGAATACCCAAATCGTTATAGCTGTGCCTATAATGTTTGAAGAGTTCCCTAGATTTCTCCAGCATCCCATCACGAGATCCTGACCTGGTAACAATGGGAACATTTGGGAAGTATACCCTTTCAACCAAAAAAATAGTTTTTTAAATCGGTCTAGCCGTCTTCGTGTAATCGGTGAACATAAAAATATTTAAAAAATGTAATTCCGACAAACTGAGAGCCTCCTCCTTTTTTGAAGTCGGTTAAAACCGAAACAAATACTAAAATCTAGGTAAGAAACACATTAATTAAGTATTATAAAGTCAGAAATACCTTTTAAAACGTGTTTAAAATAAAAATGTTATCATGAATTATGTATTCTAAAATATTTCTCAAAACAGCCGGGTCAGATTTTGATGCCACTTTGCACAAGGGTATAGTTGAGGTATACCCACAGAAATATCGTAACAGTATCACTATTGGTTCATAGACCACTTTTTAATGTTATCATTTAGAAATAATGTTGTTTATTGTATGCCAAACATTGTTATTTACAGAAAAAGCACGTACATTTTATTAAAATTGTTTGAACTTAACTTGAAAATAAAAGGTTTCTTACTCCTGCTTCTACGAGCCTCTCTTTTCTAATGTTATAATAAATGGAGTATAGTATTGTATAGAGTCAAGTCCTTCTAACTGAACAGACAGCTGTGTTGCAGGGGTGTCAGTTTCGCAAATTTTTCTTTTCAGCTAAAGCACTAAGAAATAGAGAAGGGCGGGCCTTTTTACGTTTACATGGAAGAGGTATTTTGAGGATCTCTGGATGTACTGATACGATTACTAAAATCTTTCATTGATAGAAAAATTTAAAGCAAAGCCGAGTGCCATAGGATAAGTTTGATTATTATTATGGGACAGTTTACTTCTAGGCGAACGGAAGTGAATCTAGGTGGATAAAGACTTCCTTTTCACTTCGATCCTGACGATGATGGACTTGACGATGGTGCTGGTTTTCGGTCGTCACTTGTTTTAATTTAATTTTAGAATAGGTGAGTAACCATCCTTCGGATTTGAAGACTCCCATATTGCATATTCAAATCCTGCGGAGCAACATTTTGACAGTTCAACAACATTCATTGCGTTATTTACGTGTTGAGCAGACAAATTTTTCGAACGAACTTATGAAGCAATGAATTAGCAATTTGCTTCAAAATTATTCTGATTCCGATTGATAGTATGTTACGCAATTAGAGTGCTGGTCTCCAATGTTAATGTTATTTCTAACTAAAGAAATCTCCACAGTCAGTCATTCTGAGACTCAGTGTTTATTGAAAAAGTTATAAAAATGTTTGAAGTTGCGCAAACTGAACTTTATTTGTTGTTGTATCTATTGTGATATAGTAATGTTATTCTATTTATAGGTAGATCGTCTTCGAAGTTTAACAAGTAGGTATGTATTTACAGATTATTTTTTTTCTATTGGTTATATAAACTTAGAGAGTTGTATTGATGACTTTAATGATTATAATTCTGTAAACTCATATTTTGTTACGCTCGCAAATCATATTTTAGTCAACATTCAACATGACACTGACCTGTCAACCACCTGCCTGCCTGCCTGTGCTGACCTGCAATTTGCAAAACACGTAAGAAAATTTGAAATTGAAAAGTGCCTTTTAATTTCAAATAGGCACACTATTTGAAATAAATGATTGACTTTGACATTGATATTACAATTATTTTTCTAAAAATAATTAAAAAAACAAACAAATAAATAAACAAAAGCATTATGTTTGTTTACATGTTCGGTAACTAAACTGCAAACACAGAATAGAAATGCATGCCCTTATAGCTTTAAATTTTTCTGACACAGAAGACGATGAGTCTACAGTCTGTTTGTCTTCTGAGTCAGAAAGACGTCACTTCTATAATACGCTACAATATTAGATACCTACTCAAACTTTACAAGTCAGTTCAACAACAATCTTATTTCGCGGTTCGTTGGAGAGAGTGAACTGAGCCGTAAGTGACGTGTTCCTGTTTGAGTCCACTTATTGTTGCTATTGTTACCTAAAGTGTAGTCACCACTGTGCAGGTGAAACAGTGGTTTCATAGGGAGCAGTTTTTCATCTAATACCCATCGTAATCTTTTGTTAGGTTCAGGTGAAGTAACAAAGAATGTGATAAAGAATTAGGTACATTATTTCTGAACTTCTTGCTGCGTTGATTGTGCAATTTAATCTAAAATAGGCTTGGTAGTGTCGTTAATTGTAGAGAGGGGCCCGTGGCTAAATAATAACAGCCGCACAGGTCGATCGATCAGGTCAAGCTACGCTTGCTGCGGTTCAGTGGCATGCATTGGTTTTCAGAATAGGTAGGCACTAGGCCGGGTCTAGTCTAGACAAACGCGGTCACTAATCAGAAAAAAAAGTGAGGTCGAAAGTGTGGTTATTTGAGTAGGCATGCCTACTTAAGGGTGATAAATTGCGAAAGTCGGCCGTCATAGTATTACGCGTGAGACGTACGTATTTTTAATTTTGTCGTATTAACTTGACCAATGACCAATGACAATGTGCGAATAGTACGGGAGCCGAGTAGGCCGTCCGGCAACTGCCTACTGCCGCGCGTGTTTGTATGAAGATTTTGTTTTTTGTTAGGTATGATAATTTAGTGAGTTTCTTAATTGTGGGGCACACTCACTAAAATGTAATTGACAGGCTTATGATGATATATCGAGGTAGGCACTGCTTATATGTCTATATGCAATGCACGCCACTGCTGCTGTTGGTCTGTGGATGGGTGATCATCTTTACATACCGAGACTCCTCCGTGCCTCGGAAAGCACGTTAAGCCGTTGGTCCCGGCTATCTTTCGTGGATCTTTGTCAGTCGTCACGGGTAGTCAGGAGCCCGAAAGTCTGATAACCAGTCTTACAAAGGGGTATCGTATTACCCAGTAACTGGGTTGTGGAGGTCAGATAGGCAGTGGCTCCATGTAAAATACTGGTATTCAGCTGCATCCGGTTAGACTGGAAGCCGACCCCGACATAGTTGGGAAATGGCTAGGCAGATGTAAACGACACTACTGGTAGTGCGGCTGGTAGTGTCATTGCCAAAACATGGTTTATAATGCTACATTTTGATCATTTTTGAATGGCAAAATGATAGATTTACTGATGGTAAATATTCACCGTCGCTGCAGGTGCTGATACCCTAGCCTAGACAGAAAGCTAAAACGTCCTTCTCTTCATATTGGTTCTTAGAAACGCTGCTTATAGCTGATTAATATAAAAAAAATAGATGATTCATAATCAGTCTATAATGTTCCCACTGCTGGGACACAGGCCTCCGCTCTTCGAGAGGGAGTGGGCTATAATCCACCACGCGGGCCCAGTGCGGATTGGTAGATGTCACATGTCTTCGAATTTTTGGTTCTAGGACATGCCGGTTTCCTTACGATGTTTTCCTTCACCGTTTTGAGAGCAGTAGTGATGAAATAATTTACACAAAGCGCCTGACTGGGTTCGAACCGACGACCTACAACTCGTAAGTCGCGGCCGTCACCACTGGGCGACCACTGCTCTGCAAGAATCTTGTAAAAACATGTGCCGACAGAAGTGAAAACTTGAACAATTATTACGTGTGTATTTTTTGAATCGTCATATAAACAAAACACAACTGTTTGTGTTTTGTTTATACTGTAATACTTTGACATCATTCACTGAAATATCGGAAATACATTAAAACCAAGTACAATCCGAGGACAGCCGAACACATCCGAATGTAGCGCGGTGTCGGTTACGGTAACAGTGGCGTGAGTTCAATGTTTTTATCCCATCTCAAAAAAAGAAGTTGTCACTTCAATAAAATACACAATAAACTTAATGGCTACTAATGGACAATACGTAGACGTTTGGCACGCGATTGACGACAAAATCGTTTAGTTGTCTATGATTGCGTGTATCGCGCTGCTGAGCCGCGGACACGGAGGGCGACAAAGAGAATTATAGTCAATGGAGGGCGATAATGTGATGATTGATGACTAATTGTTCGATTAGAAGTCGGCTGTGTGCCTAACGTTGTTTTTATGTTTATCAGCTAGTCATGTGTAGCAGTATTTTAGTAGTAATTTAAATATACCTACATATTAGCTATAGTCCATTTACTGGGTGCGCCAAAGTTCACCTAAATTTTCAACTCCGATAATTGGAAATCCGAAAATGTTCTACCTAACATTTTTCATCCTAACAATCACAATTCCTAACTACTCTGTCTCTAATTTTCTAATTCCGAATCATTCAACTTCATAATGTCAGTAGCAATAAACATCTATTATACTTTTATTTGTTTTCCTATATTTTCTCAACATACCCATCTTTTACACTATTATTCAGTCATATCTTTTTTGTTTAGATCGTCAACATAGGATGCAAAAGTGAGCAAAGGGCACCCCGAGGTTCGGTTTGGTTAGGTTACTTTAAACCCTTTACACAGAAATAGGGGCCCCGCGAAGCGGGGCTCCGTCGACATAGGATGCAAGGGCGAGCGAAGGGCACCCCGAGGTTCGGTTTGGTTAGGTTACTTTAAACCCTTTACACAGAAATAGGGGCTCCGCGAAGCGGGGCTCCGTCGACATAGGATGACATAGGATGAAAAAAAAAAAATTATCATATTAGACTAAATAGGTTTTATGTCTATTGAGTGGTATATCAAACGATTTTCTATTAATTGTCTGTTATTCTTATAGAAATTAGTTACATTAAAATTATATCAATCGTTTATTATATTAACTGATCATTATATCAAATAAAATTATAGGTTCAGTTGTTATATCTTGTAAATATTAGAGGTTTTGTAATTATATCATATATTACTTACCCGTATAAACTCCCTGGCCATGAAAATATTATGGTAGTTATGTTTAGGGATAAAAGCGTTATGATAAAAAACAGTAGGAGTTTAAAATATTTACATTAATGATATTATTAATTACAATTTTCGGAAACATGAGTGTTATGAACATCGCCGGTAGCACTACAAATAGTATGAATGAAAACTTTAGGATGAAAAATTTTAGGAAGAGTGATCATTCGGATTACAAATCGTTAGGAAGAACAATTTCGGGTAAAGAACTTTAGTTGAGCCAATATGGACCCCCATTTACTATAGCATTAGACAGAAGTTAAAAAAGGCTCTTTTAGTGGTACACTTTGTAATAAAAGTACAACAAATATAATTACACTCAAGATTGATGTGGAGTTAAATATAATCAATTTAAATAACAGAAATCACACTTAATTGTACTTATTTAACCTATCTACCTTCTGAAATTACAAGGCCTTCATTTAATATTATTTAGTTTTTACATAAAATACGGTCAATGTTTAAAATCTAAAAGAAGCAGAGACAGACAGTACCGGGAAGGTTTTTCATGTCACTATAACTCTACCAAATCTAAAATGTTACCTATTCCCTTCATAAGTTGTGGCAGCACGTGTTTTTTTATTTTGTCGGTTTATATAAAGTTGTTTTCAATAAACTGATTGTTACTAAAAATTGTTTCATTTCATGTACCTATCCAAGCATCGTGAAGAGTAGATAGATAGAATATGCTTTATTGTATGCCATAAATTGTTACTTACAAAAAAAGCACATACATTATTTATTAAAATTGTTTGAACTTAACTAGAAAATAAAAGAATTCGTACTCCTGCTTCTGCGAGCCTCTTTTTTCTAATGTTATAATAAATGGAGTATAAGTTATTTTAATTTTTAAGTGTCGACAACTCCAGAAATATAATTATATAAAGCAAAATATGCCATTTGCCTTATAGATATTTCTGGAGTAAAAATTAATGATTTAAAAGTGAAGATACGCACGTTTCGGGCGAGTAAATTCGTGCAAATCGACTAATAAGCCTTTAAGTCGGTGAAGTGATTTTAATGAAATAAAATACTAAAATAAATATTACCTCAGGATACGGACACTGACTTATATTTTCAATTCGTTAAATCTCTTATAAAAGGTACACAAAATTTAAATAATCACGTAAATTAAAGAAAGAAAAATATAATTACGCTGAGCTGAGGCCCCTTTGGCATTATATTAATTGTCTTCTGTTTTTTATATTTTTAAAGTGTTTTTTTATGCAAATTGTAATTGCCAATAAACGTATTTTTTCTTTCTTTCCTAAGAGGACTACATGACCTAAAGCGCGGTCACTGTCGGACTGCATAGAAAAGAAAGAGAAGCGCGATGACACAACGCTGGTAATTTATTGCAAAATATGAATCAATTACCTATTTACAAAAAATCTATTGATTGGACTAAAAATTCAAACGCTATTGCTTTAGTATGTTGTTTGTAGAATAATGTGACAAAAGAACCTCTTTTTTTGAAGTCGGTTAAAAATCAGAATGATTGTATGTATATTACTTAGTATGGTTTTTATTGTGAAAAGAAAGTTTTTAGGGAAGAAAGTTTTTTTTCATCAATATGAATAACTTTTACTAAGGGACCAAAGCTGCAATCGCGAAAAAATAAATCAGCTGTTCCCTACATTTTGACGAGTTATGCGATCATAAATACATATATAGGTAACAGCTGATTTTTTTTTTGCGATTTCAGGTTTGGTCCCATAGTAAAAGTTGTTCATAATGATGAGTACAATCTCCCATTTCGATTTGTCGCATGTTTTCAATTTCACCCTGTATACATTTGCGTAACACTACATATTCCTATACTTAACATTCTCTCCTCAGCCACGTACAGTATATTATACTGTGCCTCAGCTGCATGCAATTGCCTTATTTTCATCCCTTTTGTGAACAGTGGTGGTGGTTCAACGGTGAAGGAAAACATCGTGAGGAAACCGACATGTCCTAGAGCCAAAAATTTGAAGATAATGGCGCCGATTCCCTTGTTCAGAAACTAAACTAAATTTAAGTTCAGTGCATCTTTTTCTTTCTATTTAATTAAGAAAAGGACAGAACATAAATATTAGTTTAGCCCTGTCAAATTAGTCAGCGTCTGACATAAATTGACGTATTTTGAGTAGCCAATTTTTTAATCACGTCTAAACTTGACTATGGAGTATCTTGATTTGACAGGACTTAACTAATATTTATCTTCTGTCCTTTTCATGATGAAATAGAAAAAAAGATGCACTGATCTTTTGTGAACAAGGGAATCGGCGCCATATCTTCAAATTTCAACACTCCAACACCGGTGACATCTACCAATTTGCACTGGGCCCGCGTGGCGGCGCCCATGGGCGTAAAACAATGAAACTTCTATAGTGTCTCATTCAGTGTCCTTCATCATATTACTTTCAAGTGCTTCGCAATCGGTCATAATCATAATATATCCTCATTTTATTATAAACAATTTTGATGTTGAAAGTACCCGCATTCAGATTTATTTAAGCATTTGGGATCCAACGGAAACACTTTTTGGGATTCAACGACAATAAAACGTAATTATCTTGCATTTTTTAAATTTGGGATCCAACGGAAATACATAATAATGTTTTGTGGGATCCAACGCCAAAAATATTAAACTGGGATTCAAAAGTGGGATCCAACGAAAATAAATCCTTCTATAAAAGTAGTACTACTGCTATTTTGCTACCTTTTGCTTATATTATGAATGTAAAAGTCTGTTTCTTACTCAATCGTGTCTCGACGAAATGAAACATGGTAATTTGCATGCGGGACGAGCGGCTCATGTTATTGTGAGAAAAAAAAATTTGCCGCTTTAAAATAAAACAATTTTTAGAATTTTATTAGTGTGTTTCAGTTTGTCGTTTGTTACACAATCGCTTTCAAAAAATCAAAATCAAATGATTTATTTGCTAGAATGCAGGTAAGTATACAAATAAGGTCGTGAAGAATTAAAGTTGAGCCATACATTCTGCCTAAGATTCGACATGCAAAATTTCGCGGCTATTTGACTCAATCATCATTATCTCTGCTCTCAAAACGGTGAATGAAAACATCGTGAGGAAACCGGCATGCCTTAGAACAAAGAGATAGAAGAAATGTGACATCTACCAACCCGCACTGGTGGTTTACGGCCCACTCCCTCTCACAGAGAAAAGGCCTATGTCCCAGCAGTAGGAAAATTATAGGCTGCAACTTCGTCCGCATGGAATTAGTAATTTGGGTAGCTTATTTTTTATCCAATCTGCTTTTTTCTTTTTATTTTATAATTTCGGGCATAAAAACTTTTATATCCTTCCCCACAACTCAAACTATCTCCATACCAAATTGCATCTAAATCGGTTCAGCGGTTATTGATTCTCCACATAAACTTTCACCCCCCTTTTAACCCCCTTAAATGATGATTTTTCGAATAAAAACTATCCTATGTCCTTTCCCGGGACTCAAACTATCTCTATACCAAATTTCATTTAAATCGGTTCAGCGGTTTAAGCGTAAAGAAGTAACAGACAGACAGACACACTTTCGCATTTATAATATTATATTATACTTATCTCAGCCGTATGTCCACCGCCGAACTATTCAATGATTCATAACTTTGATAAAAACGAAACTAGACTCTGATAATGACTACTTCTAAACTTTGATTATACGGGGATTAATAAATTGATGAATACCTGGATCATTGCATAGGTGTCAATCAATCAGTTTATCTAGTTGTTCATTGGTAAGTGGAACTGTGACACTGCACCGACGACGTCCGTCTTTGCAATGAGTCAGAAAAAATATTGCTTTCGCTGTTCAACAACAACAAACAACAAACAAAACAACAATTAAATTTATCGCAAATTATTTAAATTAGAGCAGTGGTGGCCAAGTGGTAACGGCCGCGACTTACGAGTAGTAGGTCGTAAGGTTCGAATCCAGACAGGCGCTTTACTTTGTGTAACTTATTTAATCACCACTGCTCTCAAAACGGTGAAGGAAAACATCGTGAGGAAACCGGCATGTCCTAGAACCAAAAATTCGAAGACATGTGACATCTGCCAACCCGCACTGGTCCCGCGTGGTGGATAACGGCCCACTCCCTCTCACTGAGAGGAGGCCTGTGTCCTAGCAGTGGGAACATTATAGGCTGATTATGTAAATTTATCGCCAGCGACCTGAACTTTCCTGGAGAATTTCCTGAACAATGGTGTTAAGACATAGAGAATCAGCCTCATCCATCCTACCCGCGATGGCAACAATGCCATCCGCCCATCTCACTGCCGGACGACCGCGACTTCGTTACCCAGTCCTTGCACAGAGCATGCCTGTAACCTTTTGTCCTTGGACGCCACTCGGTCATTGCGGTCAACTCCACCTGACATCACGCGCCTTGTCCTCTGTTTTTTTGAAGTGAAAACTTCTTTAGCGGCGTTGAACACTTTTTGTAATGGGTAAAAAATGTTAAACTCGCGTCAGGGCATCGCGTCAGGACACGTGACCGTCAGGAGAGATTTCCCCCCCCCCCCCCATCTCTTTCTACGGCGGCGCCAACCGAAGTGAACCAAGTGAGACACGACAAAGATGGCCGAAGAAAATGACATTTGACGTACAAATGTTTGAAAAGTCAGTTTCGTAAACAATAGTACTTCGAGGAGCCGCAGTTGTATTTAATTTATTTTGAACTTCTGTTTAACCAATTTAGTTTATTATTATATACCTACCTACAATACAAAATAGAAGCGACGAAAAATATAACGAAGCACATTATAGCAACAAGAAATACTGTGGGACATTGCTGCTTTTGTGTGAAAACAATGCTTCCGTGTCGACCACGGAAGTTTACACCCTGCAGGGAGATGCTCCAGTAGGGTGTGGCTGTGAAGCTATGTTGCAAAACATGCTCCACGTCCTATCCTGCCTTATTTGTCCTACCCAAAACATGCAGTCAAAGTGACCTCTGCGCTGCCACCGACGACAACGTGGAAGTGGTAATATTTTGAGCCAACAAGATCTAAAGTAAAAGAGAAGAAATTTAGGGAGTAGTTCATTAATAAAAAGCTTGTATACAAATATCAGTTTATTTTTATATAATTTATTCATTTACTAATTACTAATTTATGTGGAACGAATGTATGTCGCTCTTGATGCTGACGCTGGCGTATGTAACTCTTGCCTGTTCACGGCTGAACAATACTCTAAACTCTAATTTGGCTTCTAAAACTTGTGCAAGCAGAACAACATTTTTAAAATGTTTGCTTTTCATTTGCCATCTGTGCCATCTCTTCTGTAGGCCGTTTCATTTTCTGCTATTCGTAGTGAAGCACCATCTTTACTAGTCCTATTGACCTGAAATACAAAACTAATGTTATAAATTCTTTCTCTTCATTATCTTATTTATACTGATTTAATTAATCAGTAGCGGCATCAAAATAACAGTCATTATTATTCTTATGGCGGGTTTTTTTTGAAGTGAAAACTTCTTTAGCGGCGTTGCACACTTTTTGTAATGGGGAATAAATGTTAAACTCGCGTCAGGACATCGCGTCAGGACACGTGACCGTCAGGAGAGATTCCCCCCACCCCCCCTCTTTCTACGGCGGCGCCAACCGAAGTGAACCAAGTGAGACACGAGAATGGATGGATGGATGGATGGATGGATGGATGGATGGATGGACGGACGGACGGACGGACGGTGACGGTGACGGTGACGGTGACGGTGACGGTGACGGTGACGGTGACGGTGACGGTGACGGTGACGGTGACGGTGACGGTGACGGTTTTAAACAAAGTGCATCGATTAATGAAAAAAGTGACGCAGAAATAGTGAAAAAAATTAGTTATATTAATTCAATTCATAATTGATTTATTTCAACGTTAATATTCAAGTTTTCACTTCTGCCGGCACTCCCGGAGTGCAACCCGTCTTTTTTTTTTCTACAACCGAAATGAGTTTACAAATAAATAAAAGGGAAAAAATTCTCAATTTATTTTAATTAGGTTTGCAATATGATGGTTTTTAGAGTCATCGATATTAAAAACCAGCCAAGTGCGAGTCGGATTCGCAAACGAAGGGTTCCGTACCACAAGGAAAAAAAACGGAAAAAAAATCACGTCTGTTGTATGGGAGCCCTTAAATATATATTTTATTTTAATTTAATTATTTATTTTTAAATTGAATATACAACTAAATATTCTGTGAATATTTTAAGCGTCTATCTGTTGCCGTTATTAATATCGAGCAAATAAAGGCAGAAAAATCACGTTTGTTGTATGGGAGCCCCCCTTTAATATTTATTTTATTCTGTTTTTAGTATTTGTTGTTATAACTGCAACAAAAATACATCATCTGTGAAAATTTCAACTGTCTAGCTATCACGGTTCATGAGATACAGCCTGGTACTTAACAGACAGACAGACGGACAGTGGGGTCTTAGCAATAGGGTCCAGTTTTTACCCTCTGGGTACGGAACCCTAAAAATTACCGAGTTAATGATTTTCGATAAGGAAAACAAAGTGTGTTTAATTGAGGTAGGAAGTGAGTTGACTGAACTGAATCAGTTACCTGGTCAAATCAGAATCAGTCGGAATCAGTTACTTGGTAACTGATTCAGTTCAGTGACATCTTTTACGATCAATAAACCCTCGACGATATGTGAAGACAGATAGCTTAATAGTTTAATAGGTATAAAACTTATAGGTGTTTAGGATTTAGAAATCCGATTACACCATATGCTGTATATGTATATTCTTCAAGTATACCAGTTTTCGCCTTTCACAATGGACTCTCGTAAAGTTTAATCTAGAAATTGGTATTGTAAAATCATTTCACTCATTTGATGCAACATTAAGAATATATTATTTACCATGTTTTTTTTTAATTTTATTTATTTTAGAAAAACTTTCAGCTAAACAGATACATTAAGTAATAATTTATACAAAATAAGGCCAATACTTACAAAGTTTCCACGTGTAATTAATAAGTAATCAATCATGATTGACGTAACTAAATCTTTTGTAGGTGGAACCAATACTTTATTTCCTTTGTTTGATTTTCGTGTAATGTTTTTTTAATTGTTTTTGATTTTCATGTTTTTTTCTTTTGTCAAAATTACTGTTCCTAAATTATAATTGGAAGTGCACACTTATATTTGTCCATGTTCTATGTATGATTGCATATAATTGTGAATCCTCTGTTAGAGATCCATTACTTAAATAAATATTTTCCATCAAATCTACTTCCATTTTGACGTAACCAAGTAATCAATAAACCTCAGAAATTCGAATTAAATAGCGAAATTTCGCGTCAATCATCGAAAGGGAGTTAAAACCACAGACTAAAAACACCGGCTCATATTTGTGTATCAAAACAACTCGAGCTATTAACTATACTGTGACTACAGCTCGTTCTAACTTTAGTCCTCATTTGTTGCTTGCGGCTACTCGACGCATGCGTGATACCGGTTAAATAAATACGCGAGTTACTGTATTAAAACTACAAATAATCAGAACTGTATTACTAAGTATATAAGGCAGTGTTTTCTATAGTTTTTTTTCGTATCAAATTGTTCTGTTTCGTCGGACTTTGTGTGCCCTTTCGCCTGTTCCAAATTCGAAGTTTCAATTATCTAACGATTGAAAGATTAAAGGTATGTTTCGCTGTTAGTTTATGGTTTCGTGTTTGAAACTAGAACAGTATCTGTAATTTGAATAATGTTAGGATGTTGCTAATTTTAGGCAATTTTATTAAAAGGATCAGTATCATGTTTTAAATTCAAATGAGGGTAACTAAGTGAAAGCTCCTAAGGTCAATTCGCGTAATTAAGTTTAAACTCTAGTCGCAATCTCATTTCAGCGACAATCAATGTGAACAATTTGTCAAAAATTTAGGAAAATTAGACATATTTTTGACAGATTGAGACAGAGATCAGACTGTGAACGTTCTTGAAATTACGAAAATTGCCTCTTTGTATTAATGAAAAATTCGATCCAATTGTCTTTTGAAAGTTCACATGATAACTTGATTCTTTTAAGTATTTGATATACTTAAGATATAATTACCTATCGTACATAATTATATGGCAGACGAGTTTAGTTTGGTATCTTCGGTAAGAAAATATTTTGGCCATCTAATTTGGAACGCCTTGAAACCAACACGCATACCTACTTGGTAGTTGTTTACATGTTTATGACCTCCTGGCAATAGATTTTTCGATTATAATTATTAATACTAACTTACTACTTAATATTATTTCTTATATATATCTTTAAAATAACTGCGCCTATGTAGGTACTTTCAGCAAATAAATCTTCGCAAAATCTATTTCGTATATTAACAAAAAAAATAAACATTTTCAAAGTCAATGTCAAATCATTTATTTGACATTTATGACCTTTGAAGTGTTTCCTTTTTATGGTTTTTGACCATCTATGTGCCTATGTGAAAATAGGCACATAAATAAAAGGCACTTTTGACTGTCAAAATTTGCAAGAAAATAAGGTCAGTGGGTCATCTTCGGAGGGGGGGGGGGGGGGGGGGGAAGCCCTTAAATTGATTCTAGTTGCCCCTCCCAAAAATTTGTTTTTATATGGAGAAGAATGGGCTAAAAAATATACTTAGTTGCTCTTTTGAAATGATTTACAATATTTTGTGTACATTAATTATACAGGTTGTAAAAAGACTCGTCACGTTCATCACGAAGACGTTGTTCCTAGGATAAAATTACTACACCACAATAGGTAAAAACAATTTCAAGTGAAGTGTTAATCAACTTTCCTTAGTTCCTTACTGACTGTACCTATTATATTATTTTACACAGCACTTAAATACCTACTCGCTCATTTAAAATACAAATGAATTAACACATACAAACGAATTAAATACAAGTGAAATAAAACGAGTGTGTTTAATTCAACGTGATTAAATCTACAATGATAATAATGTATTATGTTCTATATTATTATTACGTAGGTACCTACTTAGGACGCGGGATTCCTACAATCTATATAGAGAACGGAAATAAATTTCCAACTACCTACCTTCACGAGATTGTATAATGATGAAAGATGATACTTGAGAAGCTCAGTAGTAAGGAATTTGCGCAGGTAAGTCGTGTACGAAATAGCTACCCATAATGTGTATATCTATTCAGGGATTTATCGATGACGTTTAGATACAAATTCATAACAATATTATAATATTTATTACGAAATAATAATGTTTAAGATAAAAGTCAAGTCTCATCTTTCGTGGCACGTACTATATCTAATAACTAGTGAACCTATAATTTTGGATTTAGTACATGATTCTGAACCCCTTTTGCATCGAAATTTTTTTCGGTTATTAAAAAAGAAATGCTATTCCATACATTTTGACCGCGTAGGTAAATGCACTTTTTAACCGACTTCTAAAAAAGGAGGAGGTTCTCAATTCGAATGTTTGTATTTTTTTTTCTGTGAAAATTAATGTTTTTTTTTTTATCCCTGCTACCCTGTATATTAATTTGACAGATTTTTTACAAGTAGGTAGTAGTACTGTAGATCGTTGGAGCTCTACAGTACCGAGTCTATAGATGCCAATAAAAGGCCTCTGCAAAAAATTTTGCATTTATGTTCAACTAAAATTATTCATTGTGGACTGTTGAGTAATAGGACCGCCCCCTATTACATGGGACTTAATCATAATTGACGAAATGTGGGTGTACCCCAATAAAGACAGATAGGTACAGTCGAGTTCTTTAATATCTGAGCATGTTCATGAATCAAAAATATATAGGCAATAGTAAGTTTCATAAAACTCTAAACAGCTTTGCCGTACAATAAATTGTTAACAATCTGTGACATCATAAATATGTGACTACATTATATCAATAATGTTACTACAGACAAGGACTCTAAAAATTGTGCGCAATCCCTTGTTCATATTATTTAACACAAAGTTAGGTTCACAAATATCTATGCAATTATTTTTCTTTGAAAAAGATCTTGAAACAAAATCAATTTGAAGTTGTCAGTCATGACATCCTTCAACGACAATATTGCATTATTACTAGAACTTCTGCTCCGGCAAGCAAAAATAAATTTAATGGTAATGGCCATTTAGTTGAATATTCAAAGCTGCATAGATATTTATGAATCCTAGGTTGCAACAAATTTATTGAAATCTAGAGTATTTAGATATTTATGTTCCGTAGAGTAGTCAGATATTTTTGACTGCACTACCGTAACATACTTATGAACAGTTTATATGAAAACATTTTATTGATGTCTGAGTTTGTATAGAACTATATGATCATTTTAACGCTTACAATATTTTGAAACATTGTCACTGCCAATATATTAATGAACTCGACTGTACATCTCTGCCTAACCCTTCGGAATAAGCGTGATGTTATGTAAATGTATATTTCAAATTGTTGTTATTTCAAGGTAAATAATTATTAACTTTCTGGTTTACGTAGGCGATGCCCAAATCTGGGAAATCTAAAATAAAAAGCTATTTCCTACAAAAAAACCTACCCAATAAAAATGTATGAAAAAGGTGCTTTTTATGGTTCCGTAACTCAAAACGAAAAACGGAACCCTGTCAGGACCCTTTTTCTCAGGAACGTGTAGAGTTTCCAAGTTGAAATTGATATCAAATACACAGGGCTGCAATCCCTTGAAGCAGTGAAATAATTAAATTTCTAAGTCAAGGCAATCAAAAGATACGGGCGTTTATGTTCCGTTTATGCCGCATATTATGACACTAGCAAGATAATGAAAACCTACAGAGTACTTCCCGTTGACCTAGAATCATGAAATTTGGCGAGAAGCAATGTCATGTAAAGGAAAACCGTAAATTTGTAGTTACAAACCTACCTACAAAATTGTACGGAACCCTCGGTGCGCGAGTTCGACTCACACTTGACCATTTTTTTTTACAGTTTCAGAGTTTGACCCTAGTAAACATTAATGATTTTCTTGGAGTTTATTCAACTAAAATATTAATTTTATGCTAATAACTAATGTAACATGGTAATTTTTTTCTCAGCTGACAAATAGGCTTTATTGACAGTACCTACCTAATTATGACAGTCAACGAACTTTGGAATGTGCAAAAACTTTAATTTATTCGCCTTTTCTTTTTTATATTTACTTATTGTAAATGTAAAAAAATCAAGGACTTGATAAGGAAATAAAAAGTTAAATTATAAAACAAAACAAGTTCTTCAAAAAACACGGGTTTATATGCATTCTGATTGTGTTAATTTTGAATTGATCTTGATAATAAAAAGTATAACCGCATTTCACTTTAAACATACATATAACTTTACGTTAGTTATATATATTATTATTATTAGGGGAACCCCTAAATTGATTTTAGTTGCCCCTTCCAAAAATTAGTTTTTATATGGAGAAGAATGGGCTAAAAAATATAGTTGCTCTTTTGAAATGATTTACAATATTTTGTATACATTAATTATACAGGTTGTAAAAAGACCCGTCACGTTCATCACGAAGACGTTGTTCCTAGGATAAAATTACTACACCACAATAGGTAAAAACAATTTTAAGTGAAGTGTTAATCAACTTTCCTTAGTTCCTTACTGACTGTATCTATTATTTTATTTTACACAGCACTTAAATACTCGCTCATTTAAAATACAAATGAATTAACACATACAAACGAATTAAATACAAATAAAATAAAACGACTATGTTTAATTCAACGAGATTAAACCTACAATGATAATTATGTATTATGTTATATATTATTATTACGTAGGTACCTACTTAGGACGCGGGATACCTACAACCTACATAGAGAACGGAAATAAATTTCCAACTACCTACCTTCACGAGATTGTATAATATGCGCCACGAAAGATGAGACTTGACAAGCTCAGTAGCAAGGAATTTGCGCAGGTAAGTCGTGTACGAAATAGTTACCCATAATGTGTATATCTATTCAGGGATTTATCGATGACGTTTAGATACAAATTCGTAACAATATTATAATATTTATTACGAAATAATAATGTTTAAGATAAAAGTCAACTCTCTTTAATAATTAGTGAACCTATAATTTTGGATTGAGTAGGTACATGATTCTGAACCCCTTCGCGTCGAAATTTTTGTCGGTTATAAAAAAAAAATTGCTTTTCCATACATTTTGACCGCGTAGGTAAATGCACTTTTCTGTGAAAATTTATGTTTTATTTTTGTCCCTGCCACCTAGTATATTAATTTCAAAGATTTTATACAAGAAGTTAGTAGTACTGTTAGATCGTTGGAGCTCTACAGTACCTAGTCTATAGATGCCAATAAAAGGCCTCTGCAAAAAATTTTGCATTTATTTTCAACTAGACTTATTCATTGTGGACTGTTGAGTAATAGGACCGCCCCCTATTACATGGGACTTAATCATAATTGACGAAATGTGGGTGTACCCCAATAAAGACAGATAGGTACATCTCTGCCTAACCCTTCGGAATAAGCGTGATGTTATGTAAATGTATATTTCAAATTGTTGTTATTTCAAGGTAAATAATTATCAACTTTCTGGTTTACGTAGGCGATGCCCAAATCTGGGAAATCTAAAATAAAAAGCTATTTCCTACAAAAAAACCTACCCAATAAAAATGTATGAAAAAGGTGCTTTTTATGGTTCCGTGACTCAAAACGAAAAACAGAACCCTGTCAGAAACCTTTTTCTCAGGAACGCGTAGAGTTTCCAAGTTGAAATTGATATCAAATACACAGGGCTGCAATCCCTTGAAGCAGGCGTTTATGTTCCGTTTATGCCGCATATTATGACACTAGCAAGGGAATCAAAACCTACAGAGTACTTCCCGTTGACCTAGAATCATGAAATTTGGCGAGAAGCAATGTCATGTAAAGGAAAACCGTAAAGTAGTTACATACCTACCTACAAAATCGTACAAAACCCTCGGTGCGCGAGTTCGACTCACACTTGACCATTTTTTTTTACAGTTTCAGAGTTTGACCCTAGTAAACATTAATGATTTTCTTGGAGTTTATTCAACTAAAATATTAATTTTATGCTAATAACTAATGTAACATGGTAATTTTTTTCTCAGCTGACAAATAGGCTTTATTGACAGTACCTACCTAATTATGACAGTCAACGAACTTTGGAATGTGCAAAAACTTTAATTTATTCGCCTTTTCTTTTTTATATTTACTTATTGTAAATGTAAAAAATTCAAGGACTTGATAAGGAAATAAAAAGTTAAATTATAAAACAAAACAAGTTCTTCATAAAAACACGGGTTTTTATGCATTCTGATTGTGTTAATTTTGAATTGATCTTGATAATAAAAAGTATTACCGCATTTCACTTTAAACATACATATAACTTTACGTTAGTTATATATATTTCTTTATTTAGGTAGAAGGCAATCCGCGCAATCTATAAAATGTGTCCTCGCGTGTCTCTTAGAAACAAATTCAAAGCAATTGATATACTAATTCTGCCTTTTCTTTATATCTAAGAAAGTATTTTGTTTGTTCGCAAAAACTTAGGACTTTTCAAAAGAAGCGATTTCCATAATATAAACACACGTAGTAAAAATGAAATTGAAATACGTTTTAGATAAACTAAAACTAGAAAGTCATTTCTTATAAACAGCATCCGCCTTTATAACATACTGATATAATGTGGCGAAAACCAGAGGAAACGGGAATGCCAACGGAACATAACAGTATTCTTAAATTCTAGTATAAAAACCAACTAACCAGGTGAGATGGGTGGATACACTATCTGACGAATATAATTAAGGTCAGACCGCGGCAGATTTGCCAAACATGTAAACAACAAAAGCCACTCGGAATTGAATAAAATCGATAAACAAGAGTAAGTATTTATTTTAAGTAATGTTTGTTTTCGTCTAGTTAGCTTGGAGATTTAAACGAAAACAAACATTTACTTACTTGTTTTCGTCTAGTTAGCTCGGAGATTTAGACGAAAACTAACGTTACTTAAAATAAATACTCGTGTTTATCGATTTTATTCAATTTCGAGCGGCCATTGTTGTTTACATCTTTGGTAAATCTGCCGCGGTCGGACTTTAAATTGGAATGCGGTGTGTGGCAGGGTGACCTCACATCTACCGGCCTCTTCAGCCTGTATGTGAACCAGTTGATAGAGGAGCTCAGCAGGACACATGTCGCCATATTCCCAATCTTTTTCCTCGAGCGGCCTATGCCTACAACGTCCTACGTATTCAGTACTAGCTGTTACCCGTGACTTCGTCCGCATGGATTTTTTTTCGTGAGACCCTATTTTGTTTTTTTTCTAATATAAAATTAGCCTAAGTTACTCCTTATTACATCAGCTATCTGCCAGTGAAATTCCCGTCAAAATCGGTTCAGTCGTTTCAGAGATTAGCCGGAACAAACAGACAGACAGACAAAAATGGTAAAAAATGCTATTTTATTTATTTGTATAGATAATAATGCTTTCAGAATGCTGTTGGGGTTGCCGCGGCATTGTAGTGCGTCGCAAATGTTCGCAAGTGCACGCGTTGACGGTTTCCACGCTATAGTGCGAAAGAAAGTAGCATCATTATTCCAAAGATTGCGCGGTAGCACCAACAGCATTATGCAAATGATTGCATCCCGATATGACTGTCTCATACAGGCACAATGGTTGAGAATAGTTACGGGATAATTGTAATTGTAAAAAATATTACTTTCTTGTATTAGGTACAGTCGAGTTCTTTAATATCTGAGCATGTTCATGAATCAAAAATATATAGGCAAGGGTAAATTTCATAAAACTCTAAACAGCTTCACCGTACAATAAATTGTAAATAATCTGTGACATCATAAATATGTGACTACATTATATCAATAATATTACTACAGACAAAGACTCTAAAAATTGTGCGCAATCCCTTGTTCATATTATTTAGCGCAAAGTTAGGTTCACAAATATCTATGCAATTATTTTTCTATGAAAAAGATCTTGAAACAAAATCAATTGCATTATTACTCGAACTTCTGCTCCGGCAGGCAAAAATAAAATTAATGGTAAAGGCCATTTAGTTGAATATTCAAAGCTGTATAGATATTTTTATGAATCGTAGGTTGCAACAAATATATTGAAATCTAGAGTATTTAGATATTTATGTTCCGAAGAGTAGTCAGATATTTTCGACTGCACTACCATAACATACTTATGAACAGTTTATATGAAAACATTTTATTGATGTATAAGTTTGTATAGAACTATATGAACATTTTATCGCTTACAATATTTTGAAACATTGTCACTGCTAATATATTAATGAACTCGACTGTACCTACTAACATAGATCTTAAGAAAATTGTTAGGTACTAACACTTCTATGGATTCTGTCCGAAATAAATGTGTTATAATGATTAATCATACGTCATCGACCGCGGAAACCAAATAATAATTGTTTTGTTGACTTCACTAACCTACTGCGAAGTCTACAAGTAACATTTTTATTACATCGCATCACTAAATAATATGCTGATTTATTCATTTTATGCGTCATTGAGGAAATGCAAAAGTATACCTAATGACTTTTTGGAATATAAACGATCATTATTCAAATGTTTTTAACAGTAAAAGAAACACTGCTATTCACTTGTTTTGAATAGGGAATAATGTTTTGCTTTGTCGGACGCCATTATTTTGCCGGCTAGAACGAGGTGCACTGCAAGCACAGTATTTTATTATAACTGTTGTGCAAGTGAGCGAGCATCGGAAATTGCATTGTTTGTTGACTCCTTGAGCCCAGTTACCTGTTATCATGATAAACTGACACGTACCCAACTGATAAAGAACTTACTAGGAATAATTACTGTTGATTCTAATATAATGACTGCGCCTCTTTTTTTGAACCTCAAATAATTCCTAATTTGGTGTCCTATAAATACTAAATAGTCAAGTAACTAGATTAGAAGCGCAATAAGTTTTTAGAGGTTATTTAATTTAATAAAAAAGTGTCCATGATTAGAAGTTCAATAAGTTTTTAGAGGATCCGATAAATATTACCTTTAATAAAAGGTGCGTTAGAAATTTAGATTAGAAAGTGCAGTTCCTGTAAATGACGAACGAGCTGGGTAATTGCGTAACACAGTGCAGTGCCTTTCATTGACAACTAGCTGCGCCCCGCGGTTTCACCCGCATAAGTGTCGATCCCGTGGGAATATCGGGATAAAAACTATCCTATGTCCTTTTCCGGGACTCAAACTATCTCTATACCAAATTTCATCTAAATCGGTTCAGTGGTTTAGGCGTGAAGAGGTAACAAACATATAAACACACACACACACACACACTCACAAACTTTCGCCTTTATAATATTAGTGTGATTCAAGAATATTCATTGCGTTGTTTACGTTGTCGAGCAAACGAAGTTTTCAAACATATGAAGCAATGGATTTTGAATTTTATTCAGATTTCGATTGTAAGTGTGTTATGCAATTGGGATGCAATTCATTATTAGTTTTAGGTTTACACTCCAAACTAAGGGCCTAAACTGCGTTAAGCGGACGCCCGCGCGGTTCCATACAAAAATGCTCCGTTACGGCAAAGAATACTTAATAGTCCTACGGTTACGGGGACCCGCGTGGGCACTTTTGCATGGAACCGCGCGCTAAGAACTAATTTCTTATAGAACCTTGCATCTATAATAAACTGCTTCTAGAGCCTGAGCTATCAGGAGATTGTGCAACGTATAATTAATTAGATAAAATATTCTTGTTATGAAAGGCGTAATCGAGTGTGAACTTACGTACCCCATCCTGTTGGTTACGTCGCAAACTGTGCAGTATACCTGATTGTTGCTAGTACAAAAAAAAACCGGTCAAGTGCGAGTCGAACTCGCGCACCGAGGGTTCCGTACAAATTTGTAGGTATGTAAATAGTTAATTACGGGAAACAAAAAAAAAATTGTAATGTAACTACAAATTTACGGTTTTCGGATTTTTTCCTTTACTTGTGCATTTTTTCCTGTATTTATTCTGTATTGCTTCTTGCCAAACATGATTCTAAGTCAATGAAAAGGTTAAAGGTTTTAAATCTAAACCATAAAGGTTTTGATTTCGGAAGCCCGTATCTAAAAACACACACACGCTTACACTGCACACACACACTACACACTACACTACACACACACAATACACACTATACACTTTTATGCTATTTAATACCTATGTAAAAAAAAAAAAACACTTTTTTAATTTCAACGTTAGGATTTATTAGGATATATTGTTATTGTTTTTATTTATTGTTGTATTGTCATCTCCACATTGTAGATGGTCAAGGATTGGCAAAACCCATAGTCGACCTATCACTACTAATTAGTTTGTTTGAAAAAAACTTTTTAACAAAAAATTAAACCTCCGAAAAAACTGAAAAGCAAAAAATAATAAACTTTTTTTATTTAACCTTAATAAATAAGTTCTTAAACTAATGCAAGTATACCTAAGTAATTTTGAGTCGGCGCCAAACAAGCAAATTAATTCGTTGCGAGTGGTCGTGCGGAGAGCGCATTTTTTGTTTGAAATGTTAATGTTTATCGCTATAGATTTCACGTTGCTTATTTCTTTAAATTTAAGGTAATTTAGTAATCTTTGTTCATTGATTGTTTGGCGCCGACTCAAAATTATTTAGGTATACTTGCATTAGTTTAAGAACTTATTTATTAAGGTTAAATAAAAAAAGTTTATTATTTTTTGCTTTTCAGTTTTTTCGGAGGTTTAATTTTTTGTTAAAAAGTTTTTATTTTATAATTTTTTGAGGCCATAATTTACTAATTACTACATGCTTAATGTTTGATTACTTTTAAAATACCTACCTTACTTTAGACATTAACTGTTATATACTCCTACTTTAACTATTATTTTTTGTGTAATATAATACTAAATAATATAATTTAATACTTAAAAAAAACAGGCTTTATATACCAACATAGATAGGCCTTTTATTTTAATTGTAATACACAGCTCAGCATTAAGATCTGTGAATGAACAATAAGTCACCCCCATTTTCCCACCCTTAGGGTAGGTATTTTTTTTCCAAATTTACATGGGACCAACTTCGAAGTATGTCCTATCCAACAAAAGAAGAATGATCAAAATCGGACTACTCTGTAAAAAGTTAAGCGTGGTCATACATTACAATCAGTGAGTGAACAATCAATCATCCCCTGTTTTCTAACCCTTAGGGTTGGAATTTTTTTTCCAAATTTATATGGGACCAACTTCAGGGTATACCCTTTCTAATAAAAAAAGAATTATCAAAATCGGACTGCTCTGTAAAAAGTTATGCGTGATCATACATAAAAAAAAAAAAAAAAAAAAAAAAAAATATACGCGTCGAATTGAGAACCTCCTCCGTTTTTTTTCGTCGGTTAAAAAAGAAAACGCTTTTTTAATTTCGATGATAGGATTTATTAGATAGTTCCAAAATACTTTTATGTACGTACTTATTAGTATTGCAATGGTGTTCATTTACTGTCATCTCCGTAATGTATAATTAAACAAGTCACAAAATGTTATGTCAATTTCATTGACATTGTTTGAGTTGACACGTAAGTAATAATTACCAAAAAAATAAAAAAATTGTTTGCTATGACATGATGGCCAAAAAATTTAACACTAAGTACTTAAGTAAAATAAATAAGCATATACTACGAAGTAACATCCCAATTCATGTTTGTTTTTTTTATGTATTCGGTAGTACACATACATTTTATAAGTACATTTAAGTTGGTGCCAACATAAACTCAAAATCTTTGACTACATAATTTAGAGAATTAAAACCACTTAAGTAGGTACTTAGTTAAAAAGAAACAGCAAATAAAATTACAACGGGTATATATTATGCGAAATATTATCTGATACTAACGAGCGAACATCAGTGATCAATCCGTCCGTCCTTGAAACAAACGTGGTGGAGGAATGTTTTTGAATTGATACATTGTTCCTAAAAGTTTTCTTTATAATTCTCAAAAAAAAACAGTGGCACTCCGGGAGTGCCGACAGAAGTGAAAACAAAACACAAACAGAATAATTTGCGATCTGAGTGATGACATATCGGATATACATTAAAACCGAGTACATCTCGAGGACAGTCGAACACATCCAAAGCGGTGTCGGTTACGGTAACAGTGGCGCAAATTCAATGGTTTTTTCCGATCTCAAAAATGCTCAATGTACCTATCTAAAGAAGTTTTCACTTCAAAAAAACAATGTCCTGGCAGAAATAGTCGGCAACGGCTTAGTTGCCAAAGAAGAAAAAAAATTACATTGTCAATAATTTTAACCAAGGATTGCCTGATGATTCTAGTTAGAATGAAGGTTAGCTTTGAGTTCATTGGCAGTCCTTCAGGGGTCGACTGACGAATCACAGCAACTCTAAATGATTGAAAAAGAATCTGCGTTTTCAGAACTGCAGAGAGCAGTGGCCCAGTGGTAACGTCCCCGACTTACGAGTTGTAGCCTGTAGGTCATGGATTCGAACCCAGGCAGGCGCTTTACTTTGTGTAAATAATTTCATTACCACTGCTCTCAAAACGGTGAAGGAAAACATCGTGAGGAAACCGGCATGACCTAGAACCAAAAAATCGAAGACATGTAACATGTACCAACCCGCACTGGGTCCGCGTGGTAGATTATAGCCCACCCCCTCTCGAAGAGGAGAGGCCTGTGTCTCAGCAGTGGGAGCATTATAGGCTGATTATGTGTAATCTGCGTTTTCACACAAAAATACTATACTAATACAATGAATGTGGTTGATACAGCTGCTTTTTTTCTCATTTTTGGAGTGGGGGTTTTAGTATAAGTTGATCATATTCATGAGTAGAAACTTTCACCCAGTGAAAAATAGCCTGTTTTCAAAAAAAAAGACAGCTTTTATTTATAGGCCGATCGCTTAACTGAGACGATGCCTGAGGTAGCTGCACGGTGCGGGAGGGGTGATAGTTGTCACAAGTTGACGAATCACTGAGCTCTCGCATTACGTCACCACATCCCTCCCGCACCGCGCTGCTACCTCAGGCAACGTCTCAGTTAAGCTGTTGGCCAGTTAAGCTGTAGGTAATTGTTGGAAGAGTTGTTAGAAGTATTAAAATTAAATCGAAGTTTGACCTTACGAGTATATCTTTATCACCATTTAGCATTGACAATATTTTTTTTGCGGAAAGAACACATGCGTAATAAACTTCCTGTGGAAAGGTCATGAAACTGGATTAAACGTGACGGTTCCTTTTATGACTTAAGCAATATGATCTTAGGTAATGATTTCTATAGCGATTTTTCTCTTTAATGATTTCATTAGGATAATGTTAATAAATATGTAACTCTTTCTCAAAAACCCCGTTTCCTCGTAGAAAACATTAGAATTCGCCCAAGGCTGTACTATGAAATATGACTGCTGTGTCATCTGCATAGGCTATTCATTCAACATTGGCAATAGAACGATCTAAGATGTAATTTATGTAAATTATCTACTAAAGAAGTTGGACCAAGTGTTCTGCCCTGAGGGATACCGCAGTTTCCACACCTATTTGTCCATATTCTCTATGGCAAAATAGAATAATACGAAACACCTTATTATTGAAGCTGTTTCTATGCAAAATACCTATAAAGCTAACACGCCGGTAATTCATGATAGTTCGCAATGATCGACAGCTGTTGCGCAAACGCATCGCTGAAGCAATGTTGTCAAACATATGCCGTTTTATATCAGCGTTATGTGAAAGTTAGTACATTGGCTTATAGAAGGCTGCTATTAAAGTATAGCTGGTTCCTTTGTGTTTATCTATATATGAATATTCCATACTGAAGAGGAAAAGTTGAATGTTTGTAAAAGGGAATCTCGAATGACATAAGATATGGTTTGTTGTGCTGTTTTCCGACTTTCACGCAAAGAAGTCGCAGGCAAAGGCCAGTGATATATCGGAGCAAAAATTTTCGTTATTATAAAAACATTCAAAATCTAATTGCAATCTCATCTAAGCGACTATCAATGCCAACTGAGAGGTTTTTTGTCTGATTGAGACCGAAATTAGAATTACGTTTAAAAAATGCGGGAAATGCCCCCCAAATCTACTCTAGACCCATTGGTGGAATTAAAACTATATTTTCCTTTAAAATAATCAGGGGGTAATTGCTTAACACACCTGCAATGTAATGCCTTTCATTTTTACAGTTTAACAACATTCATGGCGTTATTGACATGACGCTGTCGAGCACTCGAATTTTTCTAACATAGGAAGCAATGGATTATGAATTTCCTTCAAAATCCTTCTTATTCTGTAAAATAATAAAAATACTTTTACTTCTTCTTCTTTTCTCTCTTCTTTTACTTTTAGTATTTTTCTGATCAAGACGAGGGACTAAGTATAATAATATCTACGAGGTTGATTTGGCCTTTGAAAAATGTTCGTTGTTTTTCTAGTGTCGCTGATGCATATTTTAGATTTTATACAAGTAACTTATTACTATTCAACCTAGAAATAGCTTCTATATAATCAGTCCTCGCATTTTATTTTGTTACCTACACATAGTTGTTTCACATAATTCTGTAGTGATCAATTAATTTTCTATTAAAAAAATACCAACTGTTTACCGTTAACCACTGTGACGTCACATATCTTAAGAAAGTGCACATTTTGCCTCTTGTGTATTACGCTACGAGCGCCCGCCGCCCTCACCTCTCCCGGTCCCCGTTCTCGTCCTACCCCCGCGCCCCTATACCCCGCAGGCGAGGGCTGTTTGGGTATAATGCAGGTATATTTTTTCTTCTTTCAATAGTAATAATAATGACGTTATCATTATTAATGCACACCCATGACATAATAATATATATTTTGATTAAAATATAAAAAATAAATGTTTTTCTTTGGGTTTCATCAAAGAAAAGTAAAAATACTCTGACCGTTTTACCTTATTTATTTATTAAAACTTTATGCACAAGTAAAAAAAATACTGTAAAAAGGCGGACTTAATGCCTGAGGCATTTTCTACCAGTCAACCTTAGGGTGATGCAGAGACAAAACATGGCAGGTGCAACATACAAGATAACTAGCTAGGAAATTACTATAAAATACAAGAATATATACATAGATACATACATACATACATTAAACCGACTAAACCGAATTGAGTTTATCATTTGCCTTACATTTTTTATCTATAATTTAGCCTTGTCCTGTCTTTTGGTTTACTAATATACACAACATTAATAACTTTGATGTTGTTAAATTATTATTTGATAGATATGGGCGTTTTGAAAAAAAAAGAAATTTAAAAACAAATCGAATACCCTTATTATCATCATCATCTGCCTAGCCTTTTCCCAACTAAGTTGGGGTCGGCTTCCAGTCTTACTGGCAGCTGAATATCTATATTTTACAATGAGCGACCGCCTATCTGACCTCAACAACCCAGTTACTGAGTAACACGATACCTCTTCGCACCTCCGCTGCTAAATACGGATAGTGACACCGCTGGATGAATTTCGCTGCGATTTGGTGTAGTTTGAGTAGCGGAATTGGGCGTCGGAACGTCACGCGAGTCAATTGAGTTAGGCCATTTTTATAAAAAAAGGGAGTTTCGCTTTTTATTTTTGTCGACTTCCACAAACGTGCGAAAACGTCCTTTTGATATAATTCCTTGTGCCCGTTCAATAATGTAATTCTCTAGATGTCTCAACTTAAGTTATACACTTTCGTCTTAACTTGACACGCTGCCAACCTATTGGGCAACAAACAAACAGACTCTGAGTAGTATTATAGTATTAGCAAGGTTTAAGCAAAATGGCTGACGTATGATCAGTAAAAAATGACGTTAAACTAATATTTTATACCTATTCATAACGGAAAGATTACTTCCGACAGATCCGTAGCATTGAGTTTTAATGTATTTTATTAACTGAACTTGACAATAATTTCATAGAGATATTTTGATTTATTAACCGGTTGATAGTTTAGAAAAAGTACTATTTTATTCTACCGGTAGAAAACTAGACGAAAAAGACTCGTATGCCGCAAGATGTTTTGATTCTCATATTATTAGTAAATATTATCTCAATAAAAAAAGGTTAAGTTTGCATTCTGAGAAAAGAAAACAATTAAAGCTAGAAGAATCACGTGATTATATCACTTCTAAAATGATCATAAAATTATACTAGACACTAGCAGAACAAAATTACAGTAATTACAGCAAAAACCATGTTATTATCATCAAATTATATGACAGTTAAAGATAATAAACCCCTATACACGGAAAATTAGAACGGAATAGTTGCCACGATGAAGCAACAAACGAATACTCGTAATAAATATTATATTCCAGAATAAAATGAGCCATTTCTCTTATTATCTTATTTGACACATATTCGTATTGATAACGCGAATATTGTATGTGATATGTCGCAACCAGATGGATCAAGCCGACACGCGGAGGTCGACCACATTCCCCGGCGTATTCGATAGGTTAATACACTTTAGAACGCAAATGAATAACTTCCAAAGTTCCAAAACGAATAAGATTAGCCACCTAAAAAAAAAACATAAATTCTTATAATCATCTTACAGGCGTAATTCTTACCCTTTTGGAAATCTTATTTTATCATCTGAATCTGAATTTATAAAAGTTAGACTTTAAACTGTTCTCCTGTAAAGTTAGCCCTATGTCGCTTAATCAATTTTGCGTTTCAAGCGTCGATATCGTCATCATTTACCATCACTTCACGTAGGCATCCCCCCAGCATTGCTGCAACCACCGGTCCAGTTGTTCGTTGTAAGGTCAGTGGATACCCACGATATTCATTCGGTCGTTAGTCCACCTGAGCATCGTTCATTACTTGACACGTGATTGCAGTGGTCACAAAAGCTTCAAGTTGTATACTTTGACAGGAACTCTTTAAATTCATCTCTTTGATATTTATGGAGATCCAGAGTGAAAATTGTCAAAGAAGTTATGACCTTTGTTATTTACTAGCTGACCTGGCGAACTTCGTACTGCCATATTGTTTTTTTCGTAATTTTTTTCGAAATTCCTTGTTCATCTGTCAATGTTTTTTGTCAATATATTGAAGATCTGTCACAGTCTTCTGTCTCATTCATTCACTCACAGTTCATATAATGAGATTTAAAAAAAAATCTGTTCGATTTAAAAAAAAAATCTTTGTCCTGACAATAATGAGCACAAAAAAAAAGAATTATCCATTTAAGTGCAGTCGTTCGGCAGTTATGCGCGTAAGTACATATATTTCGGCGATTCATTTTTATTTATATATATAGATAGATTCATGCAATCGTTATCAAATTGGAGCAACACGAAATAATTTTTATCTACTTTGATGTTCTTAACCTAATTTTTACTTTATTTTAATGAAGGTTATCATATTGATTAATTAGACACAGTAGAGTTTACTATCTTTCTTTGAAATGGGTAGGGGTCAGTTCTTGAGACGAAGGTAATCTTTGACAAATTTAGAAACGCCGGACCTTATAGTTTTGGCAGCTCAACGAGAACAATATTCGTGTTCTTACTGATGTCCTTTGTCAAACATATTATTATTATTATTATCAGCCATTTCTGCCCCACTGCAGGGCAAAGGCTTCCCTTCCCTCCTTCCACTTATCCCTATCCAGTGCTGTTACACGCCAATCCTTGTGGAAAGAGTCGAGTTCGTCCCGCCATCTCATTCTGGGTCTGCCGCGTTGCCGTTTGCTGCTGTTTGGGACCCATTGTGTGGTTACTTTAGCCCATAGCTCCTCCGGCATGCGACAGATGTGACCAGCCCAGTTCAATTTTAGCTTGGCAGCCAAACATAACATTAACTAAATATATAGGTATTACAAATACATCGTAAAGTATTACAAGTACAAACGTCGAGATGCCATTAGGATTAGCAATAGTTGAAACTACGGTCTCATCAGAGAATAGGCGCTGCATTCTACAAGTCAGGGATTGCAACATGCAGCCGTTTCGCAGTTTCTAAACATTGAACATATACCTATTCTAACCACTGAGACGTGTCTAAATGGAGGGATAATTAACTGGCAGAATACTGTACTGTAAAGAAATCTGCACGCGACTTATACAGGTGTCCTTGGAAGTATGGATCAAATCGAATAGGGGCAGAAGCAAGGTCATTTCCAAATTTGAATTTGATTTTTTCACTGCTTCGAGGGATTGCAGCCTTGAGCATTTGATATTAATTTCAATGTAATAACTCCACGCGTTCCTGAGAAAGAGGGCCTTGACTGACGGACAGACAGGCGGACAACGAAGTCATCTTTAAGAGTTCCGTTTTTCCATTTCATGCACGAAACCCTAAAAATAAAAAGGAAATTACTTAAACCTAAAAGTTATTTTTACAATTAATTAAGGCCTCGCTGCTTCTGCACCGAAGGCCATTGCATCGTCTTTCAATATCCTGAACTTTTTAATATTCTTATATTTAGATCTACTTTGCATAACGTGATTTTGCTTCATCGTGACACTGCGAAATTTTATTTACCAACACAAAATTGCCTTTTTTATTTGTTTACTAATAGTCTCTAGGTCGTAATATTAAGGAAGTTACCGTGTTTAGTTTCAGGTTTATGCAAATCATCTGGCAATGTATCATGGCCCTCTATACATACACGTATTTCAAATATAAAATGTACTTTGATCCACGAGGAAGGTCAAAATACAAAGCTAGTTAACCTCTTGGCTTTTAGACTAATGATGTTACTATTTAAAATGCAAACGTGTGTTGTTGAAAACTGTGATTACTTCGTGAAGCATGAAAACGTAGATAGCACCTTTGTCTTGTTTTACCTTTTAATTATTGTAATCATCAACACAGTTAGCCCGTAAACTCGAATGAACATTATCATTCTCAAAGACTTCTGGAATTATTCAGTGTCAAATGTCTAATGCCTTCGATCTACTCAACACTCGGATTGGTCACCTTAAAAAAATGGCACATGGTTGCTTATCTCCTTAATTAATTTTCTTCAAGTCTTCGCAACCTCCAACATCGCAAACCGTATTAAAAAAGACGTCATATTTAGATTTCAATCTTTTACATCTGGAGTCCCAGACGGCTTTATTCTAGGACCATTCTTATTTATATTATTTACTGTGATAATTTTAACGAAAATAAAAGAAAACAAAGGAAAACAGTTAAGGTGAATGCGCAGTTGTAGCCTGCGAAATTCAATTTTTGTTACGTTTTTTGCAATTTTCAGGTCAGTGTCAGGTTGTATCTTGATCAAAATATGATTCGCGACAATAACAGGTACGTATTTACAGAATTATAATAATTAGAATCATTCATACATCTTTCTAAGTTAGATTTCTACCGTTAAGAACAAATCTCGTATGGAAAAGTGTTGATGGTAGAAATCTAACTTAAAGAGATATATTAATGATTCTAATGACTATAATTCTGTAAATACATGTCTATTATAGTCGCAAATCATATTTTGATCAAGATACAACCTGACACTGACTTACAAATTGCAAAAAACGTAAGAAAATTTAAATTTCGCGATCTACCACTGCGCATTCACCTTAAGACAATTTTGACTTTTAAAACGTGCAAAACAAATCCGCCTCTATATATTTACGTGCTTGAAGTATTAACTAAATAAATAATAAATCGAAATTTATACGCGTATTTAATTGGTAAACACGCGTGGTTGCAGTTTACACTATGCGACTATCACAATGTATGTGACTGTCCCTTTAAATTCATTTTGAAATCATTTTATCATCGGTCCTTTGGAACGTAGACGATTTTGATCCGCGGTCCATTCGCTTAGGGCCGTTCAGACTATAATAATTATCCTATTTGAAAGTCTGGTAAAAAATCTAGGTGTTTTGAAACGAAGGCAGCAAATCTAGGCAATAACGTGATTAACACCTCCTACAGAAGTAAATGTTGTAATATTTCGAAGGACATTACAGTTACTTGCATGCCAAAACCATATGATTTCGTAACCAAATCCGATACTCATTTTGCAATAAGCACGGGAAATTAAAAAAGAATCAGCTATTCCCTACATTTTGACGAGTTATACGAACATAAATGTAGGGAACAGCAGAATTTTTTTCGCGATTTCAGGTGTGGTCCCATAGTACAAGTTGTTCATAATGATGAGTACAATGACCTCTTAAGAGGTTGTTAATGTGTTTCCAATAACCCTGTATAGGTGTATAGATTCTATTACAATGTTGTTTATTGATCCTAAGTACGTACTCTTATTGATATTCCTTGAGAGCAAGACTTAGTAATTACATGTTAATGGCAAATAGATGGGAAGTGTTAATTTGTTTAATCGATGTGGACTTAAGATAAATAAAGGAAATAAAAATCTTGTGATGAGTCTACAAAAAAGTAAGAATAACTTACTAGGGTAACATTTGGCAGTAGGTTGTGTAATTTGATGGCATGTAATTTTAGTTATAACTAGCTGTGCCCGCGACTTCGTTCGCGTGCATGACGAAAAACGTTTTAATTTTTTTTGCGCGGAACCCTAATTCTTAAATAAAAACTTTTTTACAAAAAAAACAACCGACTTCAAAAAAAAACACTACAAAGTGATAAATAACTTTAATTTCGGAAGTCGGTGTCAAAAAACGAAAATGCGGAATCAACGACACCGACTTCCGAAATTAAAGTTATTTATCACTTTGTAGTGTTTTTTTTTGAAGTCGGTTGTTTTTTTTGTAAAAAAGTTTTTATTTTTCACTTTTTAGTTGTACCCCACAAAAAAGTAAACAAAAATATCGTTAATGTAGATAAATTTTTAGATTTTTGTTGATTTTTCAAAAACCGCTTGTCCGATTAAGATAAAATTTTCATGGGACCATTTGGGAAGTATACCCTTTCCAACAAAAAAATAATTTTTCAAATCGGTTGGCAAACGACGGAGTTATGCGCGAACAAACATAAAAAAAAAAAAAAAAATACAAACATTCGAATTGAGAACCTCCTCCTTTTTTAGAAGTCGGTTAAAAATAAAAGTAGCCTAAGTTACTCCTTATTACATCAGCTATCTGTCAGTGAAAGTCCCGTCAATATCGGTCCAGCCGTTTCAGAGATTAGCTGGAACAAACAGACAGACAGACAAAAATTGTAAAAAAAAAATATTTTGGTATATTAGGTACCGTGTTTACATCCATATCCATTTAGTAAAAAGCGGTTATTTTAATATTACAAACAGACACTCCAATTTTATTTATTTGTATAGATCTATTGATTAAAATCCATGTGTTGTTAGTAAAAGTCTTAACCTAATGTTAGTAAAAACACAAAATTGAAACGACTGACGCCTACGTGTGCAGCCGTATCCAGTGAGTCAGCATGGGGCTGTCCTACCTATCATACAATACACACAGGATGCTGTGGGAGCTAGCACGCATTCTACCGAGAATTGAAGTGCACCGTTTCCGTATAATGGCATGAACACCATCAACCCTGGCTTCGGTGAACATTCCGGAAGCGCTACAAAAGCGTGGTAGACCCAACATCATACCGAATACATTGTTATACTGGACACGCAGAGCGTTTTATTCCCTCAGCGTGTACTATCGCGGACCACAACTAAGTTCATTTTTGCTTGCACTCCAAAAATAGAAGCGCTCTCTAGTAAGCGCGACAAGGTCAAATAGTTCGTCCGTAAAATTCACAAAAGGAGTACACGTGATGCCTCTAAGCTGCGCAGTGCAGGTTGCAACTAATTGCCTTATCACTTTCCTAATAGGCTAAAATTTTAAGGGGGCGTGGCTTGGCGCCGCCGCAGGCTTTAGGCGAAAACTCTGTCTCAGTCGGATTTGTACTGTTATATAATTATCTTCTGTGATAATACATAATAATCAGTTAATCTAATAAATATAATATAAAAAAATAATGTTACTTTTTGGAAGGAGCAACTGGAATCAATTCTATTTTCTTTTAAATATTGACATTCAAAATTTAGAAAAAATCCTTTTGTTTGCAATAGAAATAAAGATTTCACTTTAAATTTTGCAGCTGTTTTTGCTGATTTTGATAATTTTTCATTATAACCTTATAAGTAGGAGTCCGAAGTCTGGATCTGTACCCGGTCAGAGGTATCACATGTAAATGACCCTTATAACATTATGGGACTTTCGTTGTGAAAAGTTTAAGTAATTTATACCTAAGTTTCAACTTCACCCAATTCAATTTTTTTTTATTGTTACGTGAGTGTTAATTGTTTCCCACTGTGTGAATGATACTTATCTCAAATATTTCCGTAATTGTGCATTGTAACTTGGTTCAAGAGTTCTTGTTAGCTATGACCACAGTAAATATAATATACAGTAAGTTATCTAAGGCCGCCCGCCGAGTTATTAGCCTACACTTGCGTTGATCCCCAGGGTTGTCACTTTTACTTTTAGTTAATAATTTCGAACAAGCAGCACTTGATCTAAATTTATGAAATAAAAAGCACATTATGATTGAATATTTTACCAATTTATAAATTTAGTAAAAATAAAAAGCCTTTATTCACATAACATTTATTATACTAAGTTACAAATTTGATACCGAGAAAATTTTTCTCCTGTTTCTGCACGTCCGGAACGCTTTATTATTATTTGTTAATGTAAAGTAAATTCTCATTCTTATGTAAAGTTTTTGTAAAAAGCTTTTGGGAAAGCATGGACAGGGCATCTTAAATTCTATATCATTCAGTTGATCGTAAATTGACCGGCCAATTTTAATGTTGATGTGGTCCTTTTCGAACGCTTTGCGAAACACCTGCTCCATCCTTTCTACATTATCGACAAAATCATCAGGTGGGATCATGAGTTAATTTCGATCTTTGCCGTAATTCCTGTAATGGGTGTATCCAGATTCTACACTTAAATTACACGCTCGTTGATTAACGTCGACGTAATTATTTAAAAAATCGCAGTTCTTATGTAATCAACACATTTTTTTAACAAAGCGCCACAAACATAAAAAAATGCATTTTTTTCCGGTAGCTCATGTTGTATTGGTACATAGTCAGAACGTAAGATTTCCGACAAAATATTTTCATTTCCTTGTGTTTGATTGCTACTGGTAACTAACTTTAGCTCTAAACATAGTATTCAGAAAGTAAATTTGGGAATACATTTATATGGAAAAATGCGACTCGGCTACGCTCTTAATAAAGCAAATAAACTGTGAAATAAACAATACAATACCACATTTTCTAATAATATTTAAGTATAAGTAGGTACTTACATTTCTGGTTGAGTAGGAACTATGAAGAATGATAAGTCCGGGTTTGCGAAATCATTACTGAGGCACCCGAAAACACTACAATATTTTTTTCCCCTTTTTGAAGTCATGATACTCGTAATTTAAGTGGCCGCCGCCGGCGAGAGTTGACGAACGCAAGCGGTCATGTAGCGTACGCGCGTGCTCACAGTCGCGCTGCACAGCCCGCACTGCCGCCACCTTATTCCTTCATATATTATGCTAGCGTGTGCGTGAAATCGCGTGCCGACATGGCGCGCGGCGCGCACGCACACATTCAAACCGAGAGCGGCACGTTTGTATGAAGATGTTCTACTGTATGTTTACTGTGCTATGACGAACCTTGCAAAGCTTTGTTAGTTATAAATAATTAAATGAAAATGGACTTGCATAATTAATTTTTATTCTTTAAAGATATACCTAGGTATCAATTGTTAAATTAAGTCTTTGCATACCTACTTATTACATACATACATAATCAGCCTATAACGTTCCCACTGCTGGGACACAGGCCTCCTCTCTGTGAGAGGGAGTGGGCCGTAATCCACCACGCGGGCCCAGTGCGGGTTGGTGGACCTACTTATTGCGAAGACATAATTAAGTCATTGTTACGTATTTATTTAAACAATTAAAATTAATTATGCAAGTCTATTTTCATTTATAACTAAAAAAGATTTGCAAAGTTATTCAATATTACTTATATTGCACAACTCATTATGCGAAGCATTAGAGAGTGCTTTACGATCGAATTTTTGTTTGCCTCCTTTCTGCAACTGTTTCTATTGTTATACTCCAGCTACGAGTAGTACACAGACCCTACTTAATTTATATACCATTGTTTTGATAATTTAATAAAGATTAATTCTGACCTTTTTAAAAATTGATTTGATGCAGTAGAAACGAAAACAAACATCAACATTTTTCTAAAAAAAATCCCGTCAGTCAAGTGTGAAACCTAAAAACATTGTAGCTTGCGAAAAAATTTATTAATTTGATTCAATTTTTGCCGATCGGCGGACAAACAATAGAAAAAGAATTTTTCAAATCGGTTGGCAAGCGACGGAGTTATGCGCGAACAAACATAAAAAAAAAACATACAAACATTCGAATTGAGAACCTCCTCCTTTTTTAGATGTCGGTTAAAAATCAATTGTATCTCATTAGCGGCGCTTGACAGATTAATAGATTCGTTTCACCTGGCTTCATCCACAAGAGGAACCCTATTGAAAAGGCTCTTTTCTTCAAAGTAGGTAGTTTAATTATAATTAATAAAAACTAACTAATTTAATATCAATATCTATGGTTTGAAAATCAAAGTCGTGCACTTTTGGATTTTCCATTTTTTTTTATTACTGTGAATAGAAACAACTTTCAATTATTATCATCATCATCATCATTTACGTGTACGACGTCCACTGCTGGACATAGGCCTCCCCCAAGCACCTCCACTTCGACCGGTTTTGTGCTTCTCGCATCCAACGAGTTCCTGCGGCCTTCACAAGGTCGTCGGTCCAGAACCTTTCGGCCCCATCGGCCATCTGTTCTGCGAGCAATGTGCCCTGCCCACTGCCACTTAAGTTTGGCAATTCTTCGGGCTATGTCGGTTACCTTGGTTCTCCTCCGGATATCTTCATTTCTGATTCGATCCCGCAGGGAAACTCCAAGCATAGCCCTCTCCATTGCCCTTTGAGTGACTTTCAGCCTTCTAATAAGGCCCATTGTGAGCGACTACGTTTCAGTGCCATATGTCATCACTGGCAACACGCACTGGTCTAAGACTTTCGTCTTGAGACACAATGTGGGACGAGAAGATATTGCGTAGCTTCCCGAACGCTGCCCAGTCGAGTCGGATTCGACGATTGACCTCTTTCTCGAAGTTGGACCTACCTAACTGGACAGTTTGTCCTAGGTAAATATACTCGTCCACGACTTCGAGTGTAGCGTCTCCGATCTTCATGAGAGTGGGTGTTACATGGGCATTTGACATGACCTTCGTTTTGTCCATGTTCATTTTCAGACCCACTCTTTCAGAGGCTCTACTGAGGTCATCGAGCATTGTACTGAGGTCCTCCATAGTCTCAGCCATGACTACTATATCGTCGGCAAACCGAAGGTGAGTTATGTACTCGCCATTGATGTTAATGCCAGCTCCTTTCCAGTCCAGAACCTTGAAGACATCCTCCAGAGCAGCGGTGAACAGTTTCGGAGAGTTAACGTCTCCCTGTCTCACACCTCGCTGCAGAAGGATAGGTTTCGAGGTCTGGTCCTGGAGTCGAACTGACATAGTGGCGTTTTCGTACAGACACTTCAGCACCTCGATGTACCGATAGTCGATCTGGCACCGTTGAAGAGACTGCAGTACAGCCCATGTCTCGATCGAATCAAAGGCTTTCTCGTAGTCCACAAACGCTAAGCAGAGAGGCAGGTTATACTCTTCGGTCTTCTGTATAACCTGTCGCAGCGTATGTATGTGGTCTACGGTGCTAAAGCCTCTACGGAATCCGGCTTGTTCGGGAGGCTGGAAGTCGTCAAACCTGCGCGCGAGACGGTTCGTGATGACTCTCGAAAACAGCTTGTAGACATGGCTCAGAAGTGAGATGGGCCTATAATTCTTAAGAAGGGCATTGTCACCCTTCTTAAAGAAAAGTATCACCACACCTCTGTTTCATGCCTGTGGTGTTTAACCCTCGAGTATTATTATGTATTCAATTAATTATATAGATAACTATATACTTCTTTATATACAGTATACCTATGCAGAAATCATACGTTGCGTCATTACATTAGTAACAACTCGAAAAGTCGTAAAATCTCAGGTGAAGAAAAAAAAACAACACGCAAATACACACCTAATAGATATTCAAGAGGAGTTTGTGGCTAACTAAAAACAGCCGCACGGGCCGATTGATCAGGTTAAGCTACACTTGCCGTGGTTGGTCCATGGATGGGTTATGGGTTACATACCAAGACTCCTTCGTGCCTCGGAAAGCACGTTAAGCTTCGATAAGACGGTAAGATACTGGTGGCTCTGCTACTTCCGGTAAGGCTGAAAGCCGACCTCAACATATTTGGGAAAAGGCTAGGTCGATAATGATCTTGAAGTCCCACGTAATAGGGGATGAGCCCATTGCCATCGACTGGGTACAAATCCATACTCCGGACTGCTGCTGGTAAATTTCAGATGATAAAATCCAATAACACTGCTCGACATGGGAATCAAATCCAAGGCCACGACATGCTCAGCAAGCAGTCAGTCATATTTATCTACTGAAAGCCATGACCTTTTTGCAAGATTTCTGCAACGCGATTCGTCTTTAGGAAATATTATTGTAACCGCAGCGTTTGACTAACAGATTACAAATCGCAGTAGGTGGTTACGAGAACGATCATATTAAAATATTAATAAATAAAATATCACTCAGTTGGTGGCCTATTTCGTCTAAAAAAGGAAAGACGACTATGGTCAAACTACAATTTAAAAGGTATTTGCTGCGCCACTACTTCCAGCCAGCTTAAGGGGCTCACATGACCTAAACGCAAAAAACGCAAGTTTGAGAAACAATAAAAGTATATGATCGACTACAGTAAACAAAATAAGAAAAATATATGATATTCTTCAGGATATATGCTAGGTAGGCAGTGTGTTGAAAACATAATACAACTTATTTGGTACGATAGAAAAAAATCATGAAGATACCTCTAAAAACTTTCTTTTTACAATAAAAAACATACTAATATACATACAATCATTATGATTTTTTGTCAGATTATTCTACAAGCAACATACTAAAACTCTAGTGTTTTAATTTTTTAGTCCAACCAATAGATTTTTCGTAAATAGATAATTGCTTCATATTTTGCAATAAATTACCAGCGTTGTGTCATCGCGCTTCTCTTTATTTTCTATGCAGCCCGACAGTGACCGCGCTTTAGGTCATGTAGTCCTCTTAAGCACTAGGAAGTGGGGAATAATGTAATTTTGACGTTCAAAAAGTTTTGATTCTCAGCCTAGTTTGAGTTTTGATTTTAATAACATTTTCTGTTTTTTGTATCCTGTAATTTCAGAATGATAATGTTCACAAAAACTCAAGTAGGTATGAACACATATCCTTAGTTTGAAGTTTCCAAATTTTCGGAGGTAAAATAGTGATTTTTCCTGCTAAATTCTTGACCTAACATTTGCGTGTCTACATTTGCACATAGACAATTTCCTTATTATGTCCTAATCCATTTTGTCAGCTTTGATCTCGTCATAAAAAGTTAAGGAATTTATTTATCCATTTATTTAAAAAAATAATTATGCATTCGTGTTCATAGCAAATGTATGCTGAAAAGTAGTTTTAATAGTGCACTTTGATAGCATAGCTATTATGTACTAAGAACATAATGCTCAAAATACATAGTCTGTAGTTTTTTCACTATTAATACTTTAATTTCGAAGATAATATTTCCATAATTTAAACGTCAACAGTCTTAAAATAATAATATTTAAACGTATAATAAAGGGCGGGGAAGAATCATAGTTATTTATTAGCCTGTGACGTCCCTCTGCAGGGCAAAGGCCTTCCTACTCTCTTTCCACCTCTCTCTGTTCAAAGCTGCTAAGGACCAGTTCTTGTTGAAGGAGTCCAGCTCATCCCGCCATCTCCGTCTAGGCCTGCCACGATGTCGTTTGCCATTAAGAGGGACTCATTGGGTCGTAAGTTTGGCCCACTGTTCGTCTGACATGCGGCAGATGTGTCCAGCCCAGTTCCATTTTAGCGTGGCAGCTTTCCAAGTGACATCATTTATCTTTGTGATGGTACGGATGGTCTTATTCCTAACCCGGTCTGTTAGTTTGATACCCAGAATACTCCGTTGCATAGCCCTCTGGCAAATCTCGAACGTGGACCTCTGCTGAAAAATCATAGACATAAAAAAATTCGTCCGCATCGTTGTCAACAAAAAAAGTGCTCAAAAGGCTGACAGCATTGCCACAATGTATGATTCTTTGGCCGAAAAATAGGCCAGTCCTCTGGTCACCTGAAGAGTCGGCCAACTGCTTGGCATGTCTCAAGAAACTAAGTGGGCACTCGGACCCAATGGCCCTAGTGTTTTAACCTCAAACGGAATATTTGCGCCGTTTGAGGTTTTCCGCCCCAGCACAGCCCGCCGTGCTAGGAAGATGGGAATGTAGTTAGAATATACACAGGTATAACAGAACTGACTCTTAAATCATTGAAAGTTTTAGGGGGAAATATTTTTCAGTAGTTTTTTTTTATTTGAAATGGCCTTGCTCTTGACTTTATGAAAATGTTTCAAGTGATATTGTGATGGAAAACTGCTTTGTTGTAAAGGTTAGATACAAGGTAAAAGGCCAAAGGATTTTTTTTTTGCATTTTATTTAGAATACTTGATTTCTAGTGTAACTTGGACTTTAGACTTCGAACAATCTGACCTCCGCTCCGCCAACAAACAACAAAATAAAAGAACCTCGCTTTTATTTTACAATGCATTTTACTAATTAAACTTAAAAAACGTGGAAGCATAGAGACTAGAGTGATACCAGCGAATTCGTGTGCATTTTTTTTGAGTTACTTTCGCACTTATAATACGAGTATATTCCTAACTATGGAAGTATCGATTACTTTGGATTCAGTCATGTGGCACAGGTGACGATGAATAAATAATCGCTCGGTGGACCTAGGGCAGGCAGCGCTGCTACCAGCACCCTAATTGCGTAACACATTATCAATCGGAATCAGAATAATTTTGAAGCAAATTGCTAATCCATTGCTTCATAAGTTCGAAAAATGTTTCTGGTCAACACGTAAATAACGCAATGAATGTTGTTGAACTGTAAAAATGAAATCGATTGCCCCGCTGGTATCTATTAGGTACCTAAATATTGTAGCTCATACTAACATGCACAATCAGCCTATAATGTCCCCACTGCTGGGAGGGGCCCGTGGCTAAATAATAACAGCCGCACAGGTCGATCGATCAGGTTAAGCTACGCTTGCCGCGGTCGGTCTGTGGATGGGTGACCATCTTTACATACCAAGACCCCTCCGTGTCTCGGAAAGCATGTTAAGCCATTGGTCCCCGCTGTCATTCGTGGATCTGTGGCAGTCGTTACGAGTCGTCAGAAGCCCGAAAGTCTGACAACCAGTCTTACCAAGGGGTATCGTATTACCTAGTAACTGGGTTGTGGAGGTCAGATAGGCAGTCGCTCCAAGTAAAATACAAGTATTCCGCTGCATCCAGTTAAACTGGAAGCCAACCCCAATATAGTTGGGAAAAGGCTAGGCAGATGATGATGATGATGCTGACCAATTTTTTTTTTTTCACTAGGTTTTGTGCCCGTTTGATGGCAATAGGCTCGTCCCTTTAGCCCAGAAACGCGCGGCGCGGTGGCGCGGAAACGTGCATAATAAGGAGAACACAACTGTTTCAATATTTTGCATCGCTATATCTCTGAAACGGTAATTCTTAGGAAAAAAGTGTAAAAATAATTTTTGTAGATAATTGCATGATGAACAGTTTTGTCTCAACTATTTTTATGATAAAACTTACCGTTTAGCTGACAAATGTGAAAAACCGATTTTTGCAACATTTGACCTTGGATTTTTTTTATTGCACACGTCGGATCGATGGGGACTTTTGACAATTTATTTGTTATGGTGTTCCTAACATTTATAAATACCAATTTTCAGCTTTATGCGAATTAATGTAACCTTACCCCTATTTTTGAAACTAACTTGACAGGACTACTTAAACATTTGGCAAATAAACTATAGGTAGGTACTCCTCTGCCTAACTATTTGTCAAATAAATGCATGATGTTATATTATGTTATTATTACTGTCATTTTTATTTACTCATAAAGTCAATGCCTATGGAATTAGAACGATGAACTACAAAACGTTCATGGCCGCAGTAATTTGTACAAAATATATATTATCTGTGCGACCTACACAGACATGAATTCGTTATGCATTGCCGTTTTAATTAGCAGTCTAGCGTACTCGCTTAGTGCCTGTGAAACCTTTGTATGTGTGTGGTCATGTATTAAATATCGTGCATGTGTTTCAGTTATGCAAGGGTCAAATAAAATTAGCTACTGAAACTGCAGACGTGGTGGGTATCGATATATCTAAACACGATAAGTACAGACGCCAGCACATCAAGCTACTACAACCTGTCAAATTTCTTTAATAGATTTTCAACTTTATCGCTAAAGCAGAAGGTTCAAAGTTGATTGGGAAAATGTGACAGTTTCGGATAGCTTGATGTGCTGGCGTCTGTACAATTAAAAAGATTTAATATTTTTTTTTTTTTAGGGGTCGACTACCGCTGGTAGTATTGTTATTCGAAGTACGAGTCGAGAAAATATGTTCAATATAATGTGATCATATATTTTGATAAGTATTATAAATTATTGTGATTAAATAATTGCACTGATTTATAATAATTTAGAATCAAATTAAATATTTTTGTTATTCATATTTTTTTATATTTTTATGTGTGCAACATTTATGTGCCTTAGAAATATTTTTTAAGAGTGGCAACACACATTTTTTTAATTGTTTTTTTTTCTCTCCCCCACGTTTTCTCATATCACATCTGACATTGGCAGAATTGTCGACATCGGCACCATTGCCATGGAGAAAAATAAAATAGAATAAAACGTTTATGAGTGTAACTCGCCCTTGTTTTATTTTTCTTTATTTAAATACAAGTGACATTTATATTTTGCTTACTCTCTGTGTTATTACAAACAAATAAGTTTTATCGTGTTTCGATATCGACACCAATCACGACTATGAAGTTTACACACAAAAAAAACTTTTTTTTTAAACTGATATTTCACTCGGTCGATAACCCCACAAAAATATCATCAAATTAATTTCTTTTATTCATGTTTAGATTTCGATACTCACCATGTCTGCGAAGTTTCGTTAGGTAAATTAATTGCCTGCATAATAAGTCGTTATGACTAATAACAAAGCAATTATTTTGGTAGGTAATTAAGTTTTTGCTTTATTTCGGACTAGCTTCTGCCCGCGACTTCGTCCGCGTGAAATCCTATCCTAATTTTATAAATGCGAAAGTAGGTTGGTTTGTTGGTTACCTTTTCACGCCTAATCCACTGAACCGATCGTCCTGAAATTTTGCATATACAGGGTGTTACAGACATGCGCGGTCCGAGGGGGGGGGGGTCGTGGGGGTCATGACCCCCCCAAAATCATTCCAGCTGTCGAGAGTCTGAATTATTTACTTGCCCTGCTGACTTAAAACTGTACTTGAGCCACGAAAACCCCGATTGACATATTCAAAAACATTAAGAACATCGGCCGACATGGGGACTACCGACTGAAGTAAAAACTTAAAACTATGAAATGACAGCAGATTTTTTAACGCGCCTAAAAAATATTTTCCTGTAAAAAGCCTGTTATATAAATATAGAATCCAGGATTGAAGAGCGAGCAAAGCAAACGCGGGATATTGGGCACCCCGCTCCGCTCGTACGTAAGGTTGAAAGGGTTAGGTAAGGCCAGATTCCAAACCTAAACTGCTGTAAAACGAGTTAAGCTTTTCGTCATAATTCGATAAAGTAAGTTCTCTTTTTGTATGATGGGTAAAAGAAAACAGAGACTATTCAAGGTGGGGTGCTAAAATTTTCAGGCTCGCTACGCTCGTTCTTGCAATTTACATTGGTTCTTGACCTTTGCTTCAAAAGTCGACAAAACAAGTAATTCCTAGTCCTTTTGGAATGATCGAAAGAAAATCGAACCTATCCGAGAGTGTGCAAAATTTTCGAGCTCGCTTCGCTCGCTCTTGCATTTTAGATTCTAATTGCTGCTTGAGCTTGCCTGCATAAGTCACTCCTATTTCTACTTGAAAATTTAAAACAAAACCTAATCAACAGAGGCGGATTGTGAAAATTTTCGAGCTCGCTTCGCTCGCTCTTCCCACCCTACATACTCTACCATTCTAATACATACGACCAATTTGGCAGCATTTAAGTAACACCCCCCTATGTAAAAGCTGCGTCCCTGAATAGCATAAGTAATGTGGAGCTGGAGATTAACATATCTTCACGCCTTTAATCCCCAAAGGGTTGGGCAGGGGTGTACCTTCGTATAGTACTTACACCCACAATTCGCCAGTTATTAAGTGAAATGTCATAAAGGGCGAGCCTACTGCCGCCAACCGGGCACAAATCCAGACTCCAAGCTGCTTCTGAGAAATTTCTGATGAAAAAACCCTTTAACACTTTACCCGACCTAGGAATCGAACCCAGCTAGGACCTCATTCTCAGCAGTACCGCTTGCGACCACTACACCAACGAGGAGATGTACCTCCCTTAAAATATTCCTCGGCATCCATGATGACCCCCCCCAAATCTTGGGCTGCGACCGCGCCTGGTTACAGAAAGGGTATATCAATACAAACGGGTTGAAGAGTGTATCTGGTCTAGAATCTCTGTACAAAGTTTCAGCTTAAAAGCAGTAACTTTGAAAATGCTTAATATTTTTATTTCGATAGTTTATTAAATTGAAATCATAACAAACGTGTCACCGCACTACGAGGGTCATTATCCATTATCCTGTAGTGTGTCTGTGCGCCTAGTACACGCACATCACGCCGCCGCGCGCCAGTGCAGCGCCGTGATGTCGAAATAAAAAAATATTAAGCATTTTCAAAGTTACTGCTTTTGAGCTGAAACTTTGTACAGAGATTCTAGACCAGATACACTCTTCAACCCGTTTGTATTGATATACCCTTTCTGTAACATCCTGTAGATACGTTGTCAGGTGTACAGAAACGGACATAGGGTACCTTTTATCCCGAAAAAAAGTGCTGTTCTCGAGGAAAACTGAACAACAATAACGTTATTATGATAAAATAGATGGCGCCACGTGTCAGAATTAAATAATGTGACAAAGCTATCCAGGGTGAGACTCTTCGAATGCATCTCGTTTGACGAATTAGGTACTATCCATTGACTTTTGATTTGTAAGTAGTTCTAGTTCTGGCGCACATAACAAACACGTTTTACCAGTAACGCAGTTGGTTCATATAACTTCGTAGACATAACAACGCGCTGGGCCAAACACGTGAATGCTGTAGTGAAAGGTATCCATTCATTTGGAATTGCATGCTGCTGACGATCGTGATGAGCGAATAAAACTTGTTTCATAAAGTAGTAAAATTGCTTAGCTACATACCTAAACGAAACGCTATGATTTATTTAATGTAAAGTTGATTAATATTACGTAAACTTCTTATTTATTCCAAAAATTAAATATTTACATAATATAAGCTAACATGTAAACTATAATAATATGTACAATTATGTAAAGTTCTTTTTTGTTGTATTTTTGAGGACGTCGACATTTGATACTAGAGGCTCTGTAAGCGACTTCATCTGTGTGGACTTCAGGATTTTCTATAAAAACTTCAACAACCAAGTTTACACACATAGGAAAATCTAAATCAAAAAAAGGTGGTGTCATATCCTTTTTCAAAGTTCCAGCTATCTTTATACCCAATTCGATCAAAATCGGCTCAACAGTTATGTCGTAAGAATAAGATTAATAAAAATAATTGATTAGTCCGCTGTTACAAAAAAAAAAAACCGAGTGTGCTTATTACCACACGACTGAAGTGAAACTTCAAACGTATTTGGCTATGAGAGGAAGAGAGAAAGAAAATGTGCTCGCGCACTGCTTTCTCTTGCTTATATCCCCCACTCAACTCCCGTTCGCCTCGCCCGATCACACTTTTCGTAACGCTTACGTCACGCGTTCGCCAGCTTACTCCCCAAGTCAAGCGTGCGTAAAGAAGTTTCACTTCAAAAAGTATAAAATAATTATAATGTAAGCTTATTGTAACTAGAATAATTAACAAAGTTATTTGAATAGTGGTCCCCAAACTAGGCAGACCCTGTTACTTGGGAAATAGACAAACAGACTCACTTTCGTATTATGGATCATACTTTCACATCATCAACACGATTGAAATCTGGTCGGAAACGTACGATGATACAACGACATTAAATACAGTTGAATAATCAACTTCTGTTTTTTCTCATGCCATCTATACAGGGTGTCCCTGGAAGTATGGATCAAATCGAATAGGGATTTGGGCAAGGTCATTTCCAAACGTTTTAGCAAAAAAAAATACTAAAAAAAAACTAAAATAAAAATACTAAAAAAAAAGAGAAGAATGATTGAATCCGTGAAAACTATCAGGGCTATCATTTTTTTTTTTTTTTAGATAGCCTTGATAGTATTTTTTTATGATTAATTTCTTTGAACACTAAGCAAAGTGATTGAAAAAAAAATTTAAATCGGTCATAACTTTTGAACCGTAAAAAAATTCACTGACATTCTCAGGGTTAAAAAGTTTGGAAATGACCTTGCCCACGCCCCTATTCGATTTAATCCATACTTCCAGGGACACCCTGTATAATATATATTATATAAAATTCAAAGTCCTGACTGACTGATATACGAGATCAGGCGACTATTATAGGTTCATAGAAATCAGATAATAATATATTTCAACTGACGTGGGTGAGAGATGACCCCCAATGAGCAACAATAGATTTAAATACGTAGAAAAAGGTTGGGATTTTTTTCGAGTCATCGTTGACCTTTCATAGTGTGCCTAAGCAATTTACAAGGTGAATATAATCACACTAATATTATAAAGGCGAAAGTTTGTGAGTGTGTGTGTGTGTTTATATGTTTGTTACTTCTTCACGCCTAAACTACTGAACCGATTTAGATGAAATTTGGTATAGAGATAGTTTGAGTCCCGGAAAAGGACATAGGATAGTTTTTATCCCGATATTCCCACGGGATCGACATTTACGCGGGTGAAACCGCGGGGCGCAGCTAGTTTGCCATAAATCTAATAAAATAAAAGGGTCATGTTACTCTGTTTTTGTTTTATTATTTATTTATAAATACTTACTTATTAGGGGCCCGTGGCTAAAATAATAACAGCCGCACGGGTCGATCGGTTAAGCTACTCTTGCCGAGGTCGGTTCGTGGATGGGTGACCATCCATTGCATATTCAGACCCCTCCGTGTCTAGTGAAGCATGTTAAGCCGTTGGTCCCGACTGTCATTCGTAGATCTTTGACAGTCATTATGGGTAGTCACAAGTCCGAAAGTGTCCCAACCGGTCTTGCTAAGTTAAGGGTATCGTGTTACCCAGTAACTGGGTTGTTTAGGTCAGATAGGAGGTAGACTGGAAGCCGACACCAACATAGTTGGGAAAAGACTAGATTGATTGGAAAGACAGAGAGGTATCCAGGAATTCGCTGTTTGAAACTTTGAAAGCTTGCCACATCTAACTCGGTTGAAAACGCGTCGCAATTAGGGTTACCATCCATCCGGGTTTGTCCGACATGACATGACATGGACATGTCCGGACTTCAAGACTTTTGTCCGCACTTTGTCCAGCTCTTTAATCTGTCCGGATTTTCTGGCTTAAATGGAATACTAGTAATAAAACTTATAAGTACTTAATACCAAATAAGCATATTAAATTACTTAATTTAAAAAAAATAAGTCTTTAATATTTATTAACATCTCATTCATCTAAAAACAAAATATACTTCTTAATAAATCTTGTATTGAAAATTTGCAAACAATCAACTTGTTCAAACATAAAAATTTTCTTCAAAATAAAAATAGTTTTACGTAAAATAATGAAATTTAACTCTAGTTTCTGGTATGGGTATTAATTTTTATATTTTTCAGCGCACTTTTTACCACTAACTAAGTGGGTAAATGTTTGGATTTTGTGACTAAAATGTCCGGACTTTTATTGAAATGTCCGGCTTTTTGGTCAGGACTTTTCAAATTTCTAAATGGTAATCCTAGTCGCTATAAACTTACCCAACTTTATCCAAATTTGATACAGATGACGATCATATTCTTAATGAATTGCAAAACTATGCCAAACTATACGATGACTTGCAGAAAAAATGTTATTATATAAAATCAGACGCAGACAAACTTGACCCGTTTGTGTGTCAATGTCGACTCTGTTGTCTACTTACGTAATATATTTTTTACTGGCAATCTTTTTGTTGAGTTAGACATTTTCGTTGCAGCAATAGATAATGTCGTTACGTTTCTCGAGTGGCCGTGAATGACTCTGGATAGTAAGTATGTAGGCTATTACGATTTTGCTGATTGTGAAATTATTATTTGTTTATAATTACTTATTAGGGTCCCGTGGCTCAAAATAATAACAGCTGCACAGGTCGATCAATCAGGACAACCAGTCTTACAAAGGGGTATCGTATTACCCATTATCTGGGTTGTGGAGGTCAGATAGGCAGTCGCTCCATGTAAAATACTGGTATTCAGAGGCATCAGGTTAGACTGGAAGCCGACCCCAACATAGTTGGGAAAAGGCTAGGCAGATAGTGACTTACTTATTATTATTTTGAAATATGCTTTGGCTTCTTTTGCTTAAGCTCTAGTAAGTGCTGTCTTTGACGCTCGGAATCTGTCAGAAGAAAGGGGAGGCCTATAATCAGCAATGGGTGATTTCGGGCTGAAATTATGATGATGATGAAGTGCTGTCTTTACTTACTTAGATAGCCATGGGTCCAGTGGGACAAATAACGGTGAAGAAAAGTTTTTGAAGAAACCTAATCGTAATATTCTGAAATCGAAACAGCGAGCCAGCATGGCGATCAACAATGATAATTCTCCCTCTCAACCCCTTTTAATACATTGGGCCACTTCAGGCTGATTTCATTGACTGGAATACCGAAAAGACATATATAGTTTTTTAACTGAAAGACATTCATATAAGCATAATCAGCCAATAATGTTCCCACTGCTGGGACACTGGCCTCTCTGTGAGAGGAGTGGGCTCAGTGCGGGTTGGTAGATGCAGCAATATCTTCGAATTTTTGCTTCCAAGACATGTCGGTTTCCTCACGATGGTTTTCTTTACGGTTTTGAGAGCGAGTTATTCCAGTCTGATCCTCAGAACCCCCCTCCACTACCCCCCTCCACTACCCCCCTCCACTACCCCCTCCACTACCCCCCCCCCCCCCCCCTCCACTACCCCCTCCACTACCCCTCCTCGATCCCCTGCTAGTTCTTCTGTTTTAATCTCTGTCTAGGAGTCAGTGGTGATGAAATTATTTACTCAAAGTAAAGCGCCTGTCTGGTGTCGAACCCACGACCGTACTCATACGTCGCGTCGGGGCCGTTACCACTGGGAAACCACTGCTCACACATCTACATCTATAGGTACATTCATATTCCTCATTATTTCCAGATCTTATCCTTGGGATGCCAGCGTGATCAACAATGACGACCACAGTGGAGGTGAACCAGCGTGCCCTCGGCCGTGCTCACCTCTCGCATCTGCCCCAGCGGCCTCCTGTCAACCTCACCTTCCAAGACCTGAGCTATACTGTGCAGAATGGGAAGAGTAAGTGCAATATTAATTTACATACGAAGACCCCGCTTGGCAGCAGCCCGCGGCTAAGCTACACACGTGGACTGCTTTGTATCGAGATGTAGGTGGGATAATCCACTGCGACTCTCGGCCAAGCTTCGCGCGAAAGCGTAGCTGGTAAACAATTTAACTTAAGGCGGTACCCCGACCATATAACCTTGAGCATTCGTTCCCTCCTTGCCGCACCCCACGGAACTCGTATAATTTTTGGAATTATTTTAATTAAAAAAAGAATAAGTAGCGATTTTTTTAAATAAATTAAAACTTGGATTATTTAGATTTTTTATATTATCTATCCGTTGGTGAAATCTTCAAATTAATAGAATATCTACTTTAGCAAAAGATGAATGCAATCAATAACATTTTAGTCACTTTTTAAAAGGAGATTTTAAATGTATTAATAACATATCAAAACAAATAATAACGTGCAATGTGATGATAGGATATCGAAAATTAGTTTATTTCTCATAATTATTGAGTTAACAGGCTCTGAATAACGAAGAAAAACGCGGTTTTGGTCGGGGTGCCGTCTTATTTTTGTGATGTGGGCTTAAAAAGATTACAAAAACTGATTAATGATCAGCAAACTTGTTTAATACCTACTTTAGTTGGATAGAAGATAATTAATGCGTACCAATTAAGGGCTTCGTGTTATTTTTTTATAGACAATTGATGTCATTTCGCGGTACAAAAAGCACGCCCAAGTTCAATAAAATGTAGATATTTTGTTTTTAATTTGCAAGTTTAATTGTGGAAGTGCTTTTTGACACCTAATCAATTTGATATTTTTTTTGCTCATTATTTTGTTTTTTGACTTAAACAAGTTTGAGAACTTCTACAATTTACTTAACTTGAAGTTAAAATGCCGAAGGATGGAAAATAAAAAGAAATACAAAAGAAGGTAGGAAGGTATACAAAAGAAGGTTTAGTTTTATTAAGTGAATCGTTTTTACAATTTATGTATTTTTTTTTTGTCTCCTTTACTCTTTAACACGCTGTCTACATCTCTTTATTTCTTGTCCTATCGCAGGTATGGTATGCTGGAAGAGATTTCTTATGAAATAAGCATCACCTTTGTACCTATTTTTAACCGACTTTTTCTGTTCTGTTTTTCTTGTCTGTTTATAGTGTGTACATAAATGGTAAAAATAAATAAAATAAGGTACAAGTGTATACAGGGTAGCAGGGACCAACGCAACGCAAAGGGTACCTAACCGGTTGTGCGTCGATGTCGCTACCTGCGCATTTATTTCAAGATGCCAGCACATCAAGCTACTACAATCTGTCAAATTTCTTTAATAGATTATCAACTCTATTGCTACATTATAAGGTTCAAAGTTGATTGGGAAAATTTGACAGTTTCGGGTAGCTTGATGTGCTGGCGTCTGTACATGTTTCTGAACCATTGAAATTAAAGCGTTGTATGTCGGAGATTTAAAAAAAATGCTAACCCATACATTTTGACCGCGTAGGTCCACTTTCCTATGAAACCGCAAATTTTTTTTTGATAACCGACGATCATTTTATACGCTAGGGCGCTAGAATCATAATTATTATGCTGAATCCATGGCGTCGTTGTCATTGGTGTTGTGCTTCGATATCCCTGCCACCTTGTATAGGGGCAGCTTTGGAGCTGCCCTAGTCCTTTACTTCATCTCAAATCATAGTAATAATAATAATCATTTATTTCGAGCAACAAGACCCATAGTGTTGGTATCAAAATACTTACAAAGTACTGTTTAATAAAGGCCTTATAAAGATAAGGCCTACTAAAGAGAGATAACTACTAAAGAGTAGTTCACTGGTTGATTTCATCTCCTTAATCGTCCCAATTTTGCAATGAGTGCAAATGATTGAACAAACCAACCATTCAAACGTTAAAGGTTCAAGCAGTGCATAACTTGATCTCATCAAAAGATTATGATATATGCAGTTTATTAAAGATATCCGGGGGCGTTACATCTTGTGGTTATACATGCCAATAATACCGCGGTTACGGGGCAATGAACCCAGGCACTTAGAGTTACATGTGCATTCAACGAAGATGGCAAAAAGAATCTTGATTAAACAAGTTTTAGGGCAAAAATTGCCTGGCAAATTGTCTACCAACTTAAATTGTCCGTATATTTAAAACTAGCTTCAGCCCGCGACTTCGTTCGCGTGAAACTTCTTGTTTCCCCCGAGCCACCCCGTCGTATCGCATCACCCGCCCGCGCTATCACTTAACGTTCTTTTTGACTTTTTTTCGTTTTGCTCGGCTCCTAAGAGTCATAGCGTGATGTTACATAGCCTATAGCCGTCCTCATGAATTGGGCTATCAAATGCTAGAAGAATTTTTCAAATCCGACTGGTAGTTCCAGCGATTATCCCCTACATACAAACTTACAAACATACAAACTTACAAATTTTACCTCTTTATAATATTAGTATAGATACAACTGTCATATTTTGACAGTTGTATGAAATGGCTATAACACGGCAAATTGACGTAGTGTGTCATTTGATAAGCAAAAAACTGTACATTACGATACGTGAGACTTAAGTAGTCCATTATTGCACGGCGTGTAATTTTTGCTAAACGCCGTGCAATAATGACAATATAATAAAGACTATAATATTATAGACTATTTGAGTCACACTAATCGTATAGATAGGTACTAGTTTATAGCTCGTGTGACTTAAACCCGCTCTTAATTCACGCTTTTCTGCGTAAAACTGGACTACTTAAGTCACTGTAGAAATCCACATAAGTGTGGGTTTTGGTTACACAGTGCTATAAACAGAATTTTAGGCACTTAGGCACCTGTGCTACTACTAGCGATTATATTATCGAAAAGCGAAAAGAGTTAGAAACTAAAAACGAATTGTTTGTTTGACAGAGTTCTCGACGGTGGTACATAATGTGTGTTTACTGACATGTGACCTACAATCTTTTGTACCTACGTTTCTTGAGCGTGAAAATAGACTATAGATACTAGAATCCTAGCCAGCAGTGGGACAGGTGCCTTAGATGCAAAAAATCTAGAAGAGGTATTAAGTCAAATTACTATCTATTCCAAGGTTTTCTGGAAGAATTCGCAGAAAGCGATAAGGCCACGGATTGTATAATTTATAGTGTTTGATGTACTTTTATATTATGTATTTTTGTGATGTACAAAAAATACATAACTAAAAAGTAAATTAGCAAAAAATCTAGAATAGACGCAGCTGGCATAAAATCTAGAATAGTCCTAGGTATGGCAAATTAAACTCTATTGATATAAACAGGTTATACGTTATTATTGAAATTTGTTGCTAAGTTATTAATTTTCTTTTCAAAGCTAGTTTTTGTATAACCTTCGCACAAATGCTTAATATGAGATCATTTTAAAACTTAATTTGAAAAGATATTAATGTCTGATAGGCTGATAATTAAAACGAAGCATTGTTTTAACCGACAAATATAACGTCAGTTAAACAATGCTGACGTATTTTTTTTTTGCAATCTTTTGTTTCGAATCATTCAGTTTTGTTAAGGAGGATAAAAATAATATATACACTGGATAAACTTCTTATAAGTACTATATTAACTAACAACTATTAAAATAAAAATATAAAATACGTGTGGCACTCGGGGACTGCCGCGGTAAAGCTATTGCATAGCATTTTTTATCAACTTATGCAATTATAATATTTATGCAATATTCTTTTTTCTTTGATATTAATTCAAGTTACACTTTTTGAGCGTGGTGACCACCACGTCTACACGCATACGTCTAGTCGCACGCACACAAACACCGTGCCGAAGTCTGCCGAACTGAAACGACGTTAGACGATGCACGGCTTTCAACGCCGCACCGCTGTGCCGGTCGGAGTGGGGGGTGTGAGGTTTATTTTCGTTACGGAATTTCTTGATTCGGTCGCCGCGCTCAAAGCCCGCGATAAAAGCCATAGCTTTTATCGCGGGCTTTGAGCGCGGCATAGCAATAGCTTAATAACCTAACCTAAATATTAAGGCGTATAAAAATTCCTCCGCATCGCTGTCGACTGGTACCCAAGAGACTGGCGGCATTGCCACGTCGTCTGTCGACTGTCAATGCTGAACCTCTGGCCATGGTATTTTGCAATCTTGCATTGTCTACAAATGTATTTTGGGTGGCCATATTTTTAATTAGCGTAAAAATATTTATGAGGTCAGGAATATTGATGTGGTCGACAGAAATTTAATATGATAAATGTGCTGTTTGTTTTCTATTAATAAAATTTAATTTTATTAACCGACGAAAAAACGGAGGAGGTTATCAATTCGACGCGTATATTTTTACAGAGCAGTTCGATTTTAATAATTCTTTTTTTATTAGAAAGGGTATATCCCGAAGTTGGTCCCATAAAAGTTTGGAAAAAAAATTTCAACCCTAAGGGTAGGAAAACAGGGATGATTGATCGTTCACTCACTGATTGTAATGTATGACCACGCATAACTTTTTACAAATTAGTCCGATTTTGATAATTCTTTTTTTATTTGATAGGGCATACCTCGAAGTTGGTCCCATATAAATTTGGGAAAAAAAATCCTACTCTAAGGGTGGGAAAATAGGGGTGATTTATTGTTCATTCACAGATTTTAATGCTGAGCTGTGTATTACAATTAAAAAATAAAAAGGCCTACAAATGTTGGTATAATTTTGAGTCGGCGCCAAACAATCAATGAACAAAGATCACTAAATGACCTTAAATTTAAAGAAAATAACCAAATCAAATTAACAATGCAACGTGAAATCCCCAGCGATAAACATTAACCTTCCAAACAAAAAATGCCTTCTCCGCACGGCTACGATATTAATTTGGTAGTTTGGCGCCGACTCAAAGTTACTTAGGTATACTTACATTAGTTTAAGAACTTATTTATTAAAGTTAAATAAAAAAGGTTTATTATTTTTTGCTTTTCAGTTTTTTCGGAGGTTTAATTTTTTTGTTAAAAAGTTTTTTTGGAGAATATCCATCGGTTTCTTACTAAACTTCAACTATATCCGACGATCCTGCATACTTATCTCTTTTGTTGACTGTACCTAGTTTGTTTTAAAATAATAAATGCATTGTGTAAAAAAATAGTAAAACAAATATACAAGGTTTAAATATAATACGTAGGTAGTAGCTATTTGATTAAAAAAGTCACACCTTCCTATTCCTTGTTTGTTTTTATCTGGTAATAAATAATGATAAAGTTCAATAACACATCAAATAACGCGTTTTTTATATAAATAGTATATTTATATCAAAAGTTATAATTAGATCGGAATTCCTAAGTTATAAACTTATAATATCAGTTTAAGGACGTTGACAAAATGTGCCCACGCCTTTGGATAAATGTGTTTTTCACGTAAACAGGAAATTGACTTCCTCTATTGACTCGTTTTTATTATCTCGTTAACTTAATATTCAAAATTCACTGACAATTTGAGGGCTTTGATTTGATTATTTGAAAACTTTAATAATTATAATTTTAAATGACCCTAAAGATGTTTACTATTAGGCTATTAAGGTTAATTTTGTAACCTACAATTTTCAATCAAATAATTCAATAATGTTATTCAAACAATAAAATTGTCGGAAAAATTGTTGAGATATAAAATAAAATCGTTCTAAATACAGATAAATTCGTTACGTATTCCTTTCTGGATTGTTTACACTTTCATCATATACTTTTGGAACAGACATTAGTACCTAATCGTTAGTATAAGATGAGAAAATTGAAGCCATAATGACGATAGCACGTGAATAGTGCCCACTAAGCCTATAAAGAGATACGAATCGCAAGCGTAGTGCACCGTGCAGTTGCACCGGTGTATATAATTACTGTTGCCCAGAGAACATTGGTCAATCTTTAGAAAGCTGCACGTGACCGACCAATAGTGAAGCGCGTGGAAATTCTAAATATCGGTACGGGAGAATGGGTTTGTTAGATTAGCTTTTCATCGTTATCATCATTGTAGCCGAAAGACGTCCACTGTTGGACATAGGCCTCCCCTAAGCACCGCCACTTCAACCGGTTATGTGCTTGCCGCATTCAGCGGATCCCTGCGGCTTTAACAAGGTCATCGGTCCACCTTGTAGGAGGTCTTCCAACGCTACATCTTCAGGTACGCAGTCGCCACTCCAGAACCTTTCGGCCTCATCGGCCATCTGTTCTGCGAATTGCGCAACACGCTTTCAATCACAATCGAAGGGTTTTAAAGGAAATTTCTAATCCGTTACTTCATAGGTTTGAAAAATTCGTCTGCCCGAAGACGTAAATAACGCAATGAACATGGGTGAAATGTCAAAACTAAAGGAATTGCGATCAATTGACAGTCTCACAACCAAACTCCGACGGGAAACTAAGAGGGATCCGTTGCTAAATAATGACAGCCGCACGGGTCGATCGATCAGGTTAAGCTACGCTTGCCGCGGTTGATCTGTGGATGGGTGATCATCTTTACATATCGAGACCCTTTCGTGCCTCGGAAAGCACGTTAAGCCGTTGATCCCGGCTGTCATTCGTGGATCTTTGAGAGTCGTTACGGGTAGTCAGAAGCCCGAAAATCTGACAACCAGTCTTACCTAGGGGTATCGTATTATCCAGTAACTGGGTTGTGATGGTCAGATAGGCAGTCGCTTCATGTAAAATACTGGTATTCAGCTGCATCCGATTAGATTGGAAGCCGACCACAACATAGTTGGGAAAAGGCTAGGCAGTTGAGTCTCACAACCAAACTATTGAATGGCTATTCTTTTTATCACGGCATGAGGTTCTTGAAAATATCGTGCTGATATTTATAAATGAAAGTTAAAATGGGACGCAAATCCTAGAAGTCCTTATTTAAAAGCTGTCTTAACACTCACCAGAGGTCTTAGACGAAGTGACAATCTATCAGCGGTAACCATGATGGAAAAGTCAAAATGTATTGGATTGACATAAGATATCGAAAACCTGAAGGCCAATTCTCGTAATTTAAAACGTTCAAAATCTAGTCGCATTCTCATCTCGGCGACAAACTAACGTCAAAAACTTGTCAAAATGTAGGGAAATTTGAGGTTATTTTGACAGATTGAGACTGAGATCAGATCAGATCAGATCCTCTGATATCAAGGATTGACTAAAGAAGTACGAAAGGCTTTGAAAGCGATTGCCACTTGTCAAGGCCCTAAGTTCAACCTACCTTTTGGAATTTTCCTTTGCTGTGTGTGTACCTATACTACAACCACTAGGTACTACGCCAATCAAGTTTATTCGTTATCTAACCCGACCAAACACGTTTTAGTTTATCGACAGTTTCGCTTCACTAAACCTTTACACGTGACTGTCCTGTAACCTAAATGAGAGTAGACGGTATGCGTCGGCGCACGTGTTGGCCGTTGAGAAAATCCGATAGAATTCACTTATGTCTTCACGCCCGTTTTCCCTAACGAGGTTAATAGTACTAACAGTTTGTTGCAATATATTGGTAAACATTGCAGTTAGTATTGGGATAGGTCCGTTCGGGGAATAACCGTTATTTAGTTAACCTCAATAATAACGACTACACCAGTGTGACAGGCCTTGGCAAGTTTTCTCAATGTGTTTATATTCGCCCTAAGTGGGTCTTTATATAGGAAAAACATTCTGTTCAACAGTGACCTGCAATTTATTACCCAGTAACGGGATTGTGGAGGTCAGATAGGCAGTCATTTTATGTAAAAACTAGCTGCGCCCCGCGGTTTCACCCGCGTAAATGTCGATCCCGTGGGAATATCGGGATAAAAAGTAGCCTATATGTATATGATTGTATCAGCTACCTCCATACAAAATTTTATCAAAATTGGTCCAGCTGTTTGAGCGTGAAGAAGTAACAAACATATAAACACACACACACACTCACAAACTTTCGCCTTTATAAGTTTAGTGTGATGAAGTGTGATGTGATACTGGTATGCAGCTTCATCCACTGAGACTGGAAGCAAGATAGTTGGGAAAAGGCTAGGCAGATGGTGATGAGGGACTTGCAAGTGGTTTACTTCAAGAAATTCATTCAGTCAGCCTTCTTCATCCTTCGAAAGAGAAATAATGGATGGACTGTCTCAATCAACCAATCAATCAACTCAGCCTATCGCAGTCCACTGTTGGACATAGGCCTCTCCCAGACTGCGCCACAACACCCTGTCCTCCGCCTTCCGCATCCAGTCTACCCCAGCCACCTTCTTTAGGTCGTCCGTCCATCTAGCTGGGGGGCATCCCACACGGACTGTCTGTCTGTATGTTTTTCCTTTTTTTTTTTGTTTTTGTATCGGCACCTTGTTTTTATATTATGTTCATGTGGGTAATTGGTTATCATCTAATGTTGTACTTTTGTGTGCTGTGCTGTCTTTTGTGTGCGCCAAATAAATGGTTTATCTATCTATCTAAAGATAATAATATGAGTAGAAACGGGATGAATACTGAGATGAAGACAAGCCAAATAAATTAAGACAAGGTCAGGAGGATGATTTTGATGAGTCTTCTCGAGCCGTCGAAAACTATCTGCGTCTATCATTTGATTCTGAAACATGTTCTCAACATTCGTCTCTCCGATGAACGGTTCGTCGATACGAACAATTCACTGTTGTTTCACCGATAGAACTTTCAACGATTTATTCCGGTCAGATCCCCCTCCACCCCCTCCCCCCTCCCCCCCTCCCCCCTCCCCCCCTCCCCCCTCCCCGATCCCCTGCTAGTTCTTCTTCTGTTTTAATCTCTATAGTCCATTTACTATAGCATTAGACAGAAGTTAAAAAAGGCTCTTTTAGGGGCACACTTTGTAATAAAAGTACAACAAACATTATTACAGTCAAGATTGATGTGGAGTTAAATATAATCAATTGAAATAACAACGGTTACATTTAATTGTACTTATTTAACCTATCTACCTTCTGAAATTACAAGGCTTTCATTTAATATTATTTAGTTTTTACATAAAATATTGTCGTGTCAATGTTTAAAATCTAAAAGAAGCAGAGGCGGACAGTACCGGGAACGTTTTTCATGTCACTATAACTCTACCAAATCTAAAATGTTACCTGTTCCCTTCATAAGTTGTGGCAGCACGAGTTTTTTAATTTTGTCGGTTTATATAAAGTTATTTTTAATAAACTGATTGTTACTAAAAATTATTTCATTTCATGTACCTATCCAAGCATCGTGACAAGTAGATAGATAGAATATGCGTTATTGTATGACATACATTGTTACTTACAAAACAAGCACATACATTATTTATTAAAATTGTTTGAACTTAACTTGAAAATAAAAGGTTTCGTACTCCTGCTTCTGCGAGCCTCTTTTTTCTAATGTTATAATAAATGAACTATAGCTTATGCACTTTATGCTAGGTTACTCTTTTTGACAGGTAAGCATAGTCAAGAGAAATAAACGTTTCATGCGCCGACAGAACGATTCACTTTTTAGTGTTTCGTTACCGATTGTGTTATCTAGTGCTTCCATATACAGGGTGAAATTTAATTCATAGGCATCCTTTTAAGGGGTCGTTGTAATCATCATTATGAACAACTTTTACTATGGGACCAAACCTGAAATCGCTAAATAAAATCAGCTGTTCCCTACATTTATGTTCGCATAACTCGTCAAAATGTAGGGAACAGCAGATTTTTTTTCGCGATTTCATGTTGGGTCCCATAGTAAAAGTTGTTCATAATGATGAGTATAATGACCCCTTAAAAGGATGCCCATGAATTTAATTTCACCCTGTAGATTATAAGGTTAAGATTGCATGAATTTTTTCAGTGTGTGTAGGTTGTCGCTCTTCGACTGTTATTTACTATGGAGTAAAATCAAATTGCGTCTTAAGAATGTTGTTGCTGATACTGGTTTAAAGGTTATGTACCTATTGGACTTTAACAAAGCAGTAAATTTGTTTGTGTTATCAACTATTCAATCTTAGAAGCTTCTAGCTTTATCTTATAACAGACAAGAATGTCTCATGTCTTTTTTTTAACACAGTAGTCTGTTTTTGTCGCTATTTTAGAAACTCGTTAATGTCAGATTAATGGAAATCAAGTTGTCTGTAACCCCGTTCATTGGTTCGCAGACTGCTACTAAGCCCTTAGTTAGGTACTCAGCCAGATATGTTGAGAATTTTTAAGGAATTAAAATAAATATTTCTTTATTCTTTATTTTAAAAAAAAATCAGCTATTTAATACAAAAGTTCAATACCTACTTGACCAAAATTTGTGAAAATGTATGAAACAGCAAATGTTTTTTTTCGTGATTTCAGAGTTGGTCCCATAGTGAATGTTGCTCATATTCATGGGTAGAACACCCTGTAAAAATTTGGAACCGTTAAAAAAAAGTCATCCTGTTTAATATTCTCATTTTCAAAATCATTCAGATTGAGATTGATAGTGTGTTACGCAATCAGGGTGCTGCTTTTATCCCAATTTATTAAGAGTTGGTACAGAATATTGTCTTCTTCATCTTTGAACCACCAACGTTTCATTACATACCTCCGTTTTAGCCATATCTATCTTGCAAACAATCCATCCATCGTTTATTTGGTCTTACTCACAGAACAGATACTTATATCTGAAGGGCAATTGCGTAACACATTATCAATCGGAATCGGTTTCAGTTTGACAGTTCAACAACATTCATTGCGTTATTTACGTGTTGAGCAGACAATTTTTTCGAACTTGTGAAGCTATGGATTAGCAATTTGCTTCAAAATGATTCAGATTCCGCTTGATAGTGTGTTACGCAATTAGGGTGCTGTTCCGTGGTCTTCCTATATTATTATAGCAATCCCCATTCATACTCAAACCTTTTTCACGATATGTCCTCTGCGTTAATAGAAGTGTGCACAATAAAATTATATGAAATATGCCTACTTAGTTATTTCAAAACAATTTGAGAGCTAAGCACCTATATCGAGTGAATGCGAACAAAGCAATTTGAGATGGCGACACACATTTTGAAAGGCATCATTATTTCGAAGTATATGGACGTAAGGAAACCTATGGAAACTGGGAGCTATAACTGTGTTACTGCATTTTGTTTGCGAAATCTATACCGTTGCAAAAGATGCTGTTAGGATGCAATTGTGTGTTTTCTCATACATATGCAAATGCATAGATTTGCATAGGATTTGGAAAACTAATCGCTTGTTTAGTGTTTTCTCGGGTACACGGTGGGTTTATTGAAATCTTTCCTTTGTTTGTTTTCTTGTCCTAATTTAAGACAGAATTTCAATTAACAATTTAAAATTGTTTGTGGACAGTTGACGGAAATCAAGATTTTTTTACGTCGGACTTGATTCAGCTAATTATTTTCTTTTTTTAATTTAGGATTTTAAAAATTTGATATGTGTATGACAGTCCCACAACTAGTTAGACGAGCCGGCGACCTTAAAACAGTGTTAGTGGTAACTGGGGAGAGGCCTATGTCCACTGTCCAGTTGTGTTGATAGGCTGAGTTGATTGAAGGATTTATTTAACAACATTGATTTAATTAAAATTTTTCCAGTTTGAGATTATTTTGTTACTAGCTGCGCCCCGCGGTTTATCCCGCATAAGTGTGGAACCCGTGGAAATATCGGGATAAAAAGTAGTGTATATGTTAATCCAGGGTGTCAAAGAGGGCCTCAAAGAGATGTCAGCATAAAGGAAGGGGCCTGCCAGGGCCGAAGCCTGCCGGGGGTGCGGGATTGTCCGAAAGGGTTACCGCTACCCCGGAACATAAAGGGCTAAGGAAGGAACACGGATGGGTTTTAGTCAGTAAGAGTCTGACACTCCCTTCGCTCCACCCAGAGCGGGAGGGGTCATTTGATGATTTCCCATCCATAAAAAAAAAAAAAAAAGGGTGTCAGCTACCTTCATACAAAATTTTATCAAAATTGGTCCAGGCGTTTGGGTGTGAAGAAGTAACAAACATATTTAAAACGCACACACCCACAAATTTTCGCCATTATAATATTAGTTTGATACCTTAATTATTTTACGAAAATTACTACCAAAGTAGGCATTTGAGGGGAACACCCAAATACTCCGAAATATTTTACTCCGAATTTCGATGTTCCGATTTTCAAAAGTCCGAATTTCATAATACCTAAGAATCATAATATCTATTATTAAAAATCACGAAATTTATTTTACCGAAAGTCATAAGTGCGACTTGTTTGTTTTCCGATTTTCATATATTCGAAGAATCAAATGCTCGATGGGTTCTCGGTCCGAAAAACGACATTCCGATTTTCAATACTCCGAATTATTTCCGTTACCATTACCGCACCCGAACTCAACGAACGTAATAGACGACGTAGGATGCAAGAGCGAGCGAAGGGCACCCCGAGGTTTGGTTTGGTTAGGTTACTTTAAACCCTTTATACAGAAATAGGGGCCCCGCGAAGCGGGGCTCCGTCGACATAGGATGCAAGAACGAGCGAAGGGCACCCCGAGGTTCGGTTTCGTTAGGTTACTTTAAACCCTTTACACAGGAATAGGGGCTCTATTGTTCGTTTTGTGCCATCTATATTCTTACAATCGGAAATATGTGTTTATTTGTCTTGCTATTCAGTTTTACAAAGCGTTATTATTTCGGAATTCTAATTAATCGGTATTTTAATAATCGGAATTCGTATTTTTGATGTTTCGAATTATCATTAAGTCGGACTTTTTGTTATTCGATCTATTGAAACTCGGTATTTTGAGAATAGTAATTATAAACGTTAGGGATATTGAAATTTCGGAATTATTAAAATAGGATGAATGATAAATCGGAGTTGTTATAAAAGGAATTTTGAACCATTCGGAATTATGAAAATCGGTATTTTGAAATTCGTATTTGTGACTTTCGGAATAAAGTTATTCGTATTATTGTAGTGTACCCGCATTTGAGTGGTCCTTTTGACTAGAACATGTCTGCGGTTATAGTAGTATACTTGATATCGTCGGCTAATTATTCTAAGCTGCTAACTCCATTTTTGGCTTAACTGACTATTTAGTATCAAATGAAAGAGAAACCTGACCTATTTCTGCCGTAACTCACTTGGAAGGGTAGGTATATGTGCCAACGATATTGCATAACATTGCTTAAATGTATCTTAAGAATAAAAATAGAATTTTCTCTTTCATTTGATACTAAATAGTCAGTTAAGCCAAAAATTAAGTTAGCAGCTTAGAATACTTAGCCGAAGAGATGTGAAAAATTGGTCATTTTCTGTTTCTACATTACCCTTAAGAGCCTATACTACCTCAGCTAAAATTCACTCTTTATCTCGCTCATACGATACTGCTCGCTGACTGAGTGAGAGCGAGACAGAGTGCGGTGCTGGGCGGCAGGCAGCGCCAATTGTTTAGGTATTTGCTTTTTACAGTGAAAATAATGGTAATTATAAAAAAGTAAATAACATAAGACCTGCTTTAACGTAAGTTCAGTTAGTATGCAAAGTTTCATGATCTAATTTGAAGTATTTTTTGAATACCAGTGGTTTATTGTTCGGGTTAGAGGTAACTTTGGATTTATTTTCTATCGAGAAAATTTTATGGAATCGTGTTTTCGTCTAACATAAGACTTAGCATTAATCCTCAACTTTACCATATATTTATTTCAAAGTTAATGGTGCAGTATTTTCGACATAACGGAGGATCACGTTTAGCCATTTGAGGTAGTATAGGCTCTTAAGCTCATTTTTTGTACTTTCGTGTGCTATATTCTTTGTAGGTCTCCTGAGTATAAGTACCTAAATGTACCTACCTAACAGTTTGATCCAGAAACGTAACTATTCCGATTATTCAAAGTTTGAATTGTTTTTGGACTTATTATACTAGACATTACAGATTTTTTTAATCGTAATGTTTCCTCATATCCACATCATGAACCTACAGCTATTGTGGTGGTATCTACTTCCATTCGCGTGTGGAAATGTGAGATGCTCATAGAATTTATTAACTGTTTTAGTGTTTAATATTCTATGCACGTTTTTAAGGGTTTTGGTGAAAGTTAGCGAAGGGCTTGTATGACTTGCTGTTAGTCACTAATTCACTATAACTTATTTACGAATAGCCGCGCCCTCGACTTTGTCTACTTGAAATGTTGGAATATATAGATATTTCTTAATGTACGGTCAGGGAAATTAATAAGTTAGCAAACTGACTACCAACTTAAATTATCCGTAGGTATATTTAAATCACAACTGTCGTTCTTTGACAGTTGTATAAAGCAGTCTGACGCAACTGTCTAATAACGTGTACTAAACATAATGGCGGCTATCGCTGTCTCGCTTTAACATCAGCAGTCTGTGCATAGTCTTTGTCATTTTTGCTATGTTGGTATTCAGTTTTAGTACAAGTTTCATACAAGCGACGTTTTTCATCTTTTCTATGGGACTCCCGTCTCTTCTTACATAATGAACATTACTCTATGGTATAAAGTGGGTATAATAGGGCAAATTGACGTAGTACGCCAATTTGATAAACAATTAATTTCTCTGAGTGTACACTGAAAGGACGAATAACAGTAACAACACAACAACAACAGCCAACATACTACAACAACATTAAACATACAACATTATCATCACCTGCCTAGCCTTTGCCCAACTATGTTGGGGTCAGCTTCCAGTCTAACCGGATACAGCTAAGTACTAGTATTTTACATGGAGCGCCTGCCTATCTGACCTCCACAACCCAAACTACAACAACATTTAACATAAAACATTATATACAACATAATCATTATGTCTATGTTAATTAACGTAATTGGTCTTGTACCGTTTTAGTTAACTATAAAATAATAAATAATAAGGATGGTACAAAGGGCGGTCTTATTGCTTTTTTAGAACCATGGAATTGGTTTTACAGTAGGTAGAACTGTTACGAACAGATTGTAAGACAGATTCGCATTTGTAGATAATTTAAAGGACATGTCCAGTTTCTGCCCTCTGGTAATTCTGGTATAGATAAATGTTCATGATTTAAGGTTTTTCAGTAAGATTTAAAAAATTAGATTTAAATTACTATGGATTAATTAATTTAGTATTACTTGCGTAACATAATTCTCAAAAAAACAGTACTCAATCGTAGCTTCCGTTTTGCCATTTTAAACGGGAAGTACTAAAAATGTTTTTGACGTTCCATTTTATACCGTCAAATAGTGTGAGCAATAATTATAAGCCGCTTATTTTAGATGAAAGGAATATATTAACGTATTTGCGTATATAACCGCCAAACCAATACGACAATATTACTAAAATATTTTAGTGTACACATCAAACGTCTTTTCTTCGGATACCCACTTCCTAACATGAAGGTAAGTATTTATCACTTTTTTGACATGGCATTGACATTTATTTTTTGGTTGTCAATTCCAAGTTGCGTCGTTGCGTGTATGCGTTCCTTGCTTACTATGCGATTATTTTCTGTTATGGATATTTTCTTTAAACGACCATTGCTATTCTACACAGACTGACATCATCTGGACACGATGACTATTGCTACCTATACTTATAGGATTCTGCTTTTCCTTTCGATTTGGATATTATGATGAGGTGCATCGCTGTGCTGCGGATTCGCAGACATATCGTGTCAAGCCTAGCGTTACCCCTGCAAGTGAGACTTGCTCGATGGTTATCAAATCAGGTAGGCCTCTATACTACGGCAGTCGCGTAAACCATGCAGGAAAGGCAGTACATTGAGCAGTTGTGTTATAATTTGAAAAATACAATGACGTCTTATTGTTCCAGCTCCCATTAGATGGATACGCAAGTGTCACGATTGTTATAATTTATTAAATACCAAAGCTGCTGACAATGAGAGATTACTAGGTCATACAATGGTCTGCCACGTCATGACGCTAGTATGGTATCTTGGCTGGGCAAGGCATCAAAATAACGTGCTAGCACCAGCTACATTTTTGGACAATGTTTTGGTGTCTCTAGAAGACGTTTAATTTTTTTATCATTTTATTTAAGAATGTATCTACAATAAATTAATTTGTTTTGTTGCATATTTTAGTTATTTTAGTTACATAGTTTTATTTATTATAATCCCAATTCAATATCAACAAGTAGCTACATATAAATAATATTATGGGTACTGAAGATAGAAACCAAAATACGGAATTAGTTAAAGATGATGCCAATATAATATTATAATATTGTGACAAACAATAGGTGCTTAACATTTTTGTTACACAAACAGAAATATCCAAAAAACTGTAGAATATGATCTCAGACCAACAAAATGTTTCATTAACCTCACAAAGACATACCACCAATTAGTACCTGTATTCGCTCACAGATGTCATTATACTAAACAAAGTTAAGAAAAATCCCTAGCGTATGATCCTTATTTTGACCAGTTTACGCAAGATCCTGACTCCTGAAACTTATTAATTAATAAACTATAAAATACGACGATTATAATAATATAACAATCATTACTGAACATTTTCTTTGACTGCCTAGACATTCGCCCATTGCTCCACCAGACATGTCCTTTAGAAAGACAATTCTAGAGCATGTTTTTTTTTTTAAATAATAAACGGAAGAACTCAAGAAATAAAAGACAAGTGTTATAATGGCCAGTTGTTTTGACAACAGCCAGTAAAGTGTTAATTGCCAGTAACAATTTTCCGAGAAAAAATATTAGATCTCATTCGTAGTTAAGCTGTACTGCAAAAACACAGTAAATGACAAAGGTAAGTAATAAACTGTAGGTAAATATAAGCAGATATTTATATTTAATGAGTGGTTTCAAAGAATTTACCGTTTACGATTGTCGACTGCTGACCTAACGTGACCCCCAAAGCCCATTGTTTGAATGCAAGCGTCACTGAGTAGGTATTATATTCACTATGACCAACGTACTTGACAGTTGAAATATACAGCGTGTTTCAGAAAGGTGTGGTCATATTTAAGGGTGTGAACAGACCATCAAACTTAACAACATTTTCTCAATGGGACCAACATCGTAATCGCGAAAAAAATATCAACTGTCCCTTCCATACAAAATTTTAATACCTACCCGAGCCCGACCCAAATGTATGAGATGGCTGTTTATTTTTGCAATGAAAACTTTTTTAGTCGCGTTGGGCATTTTTTGAGATGGAAAAAACCATTGAATTTGCACCACTGTCACCGTAACCGACACCGCTTCGGATGTGTTCGGCTATCCTCGGGATGTACTCGGTTTTAATGTATATCCGATATGTCAGCGAGTGATGGCAAAGTATTCTGTTTGTTTTTTTTTTTTTTTTTTTTTATTTGAAATGGGCTTGCTCTTGACTCTAGCCTAGGTCAAAGGTGACAGAGACAAAGTCGACGATGGAGCGAGCTTACCCAGAAGAAGCCTGTTCACTCACACTTTAAAGAGATTCGGGTTGTATGCGCTCGGAAAAACAGACGCAGGTAGAGAGTTCCACTCTTTTGCTGTGCGCATTATAAACGACATTTGCATACGCTTAGTGCGAATTGGTGGAACAGCAACCAGGTAGGGATGGTAACTTGCAGTGCGCCTGGATGTCCGAAGGTAGAAGGGGGCCGGTGGAATGAGGTCGTGGAGTTCTTGGGCACACTCACCGAAGTACAGTCTGTAGAAGACCGACAGGCAGGCAACCTTGCGGCGATGAGCCAAGCTTTGAAGCTTGGCATCCACCAGTTTTACGTCGCCAATGAGCCTCTTAGCTCTGCGTTCCACCGAGTCAAGCGCGGCAAGTTGGTATTTCGCTGAGCCATCCCAAAGGTGGCTGCAATACTCCATGCAGGATCGGACTTGTGCTTTGTATAGGGTTAAAAGCTGTCCAGGCGTGAAGTATCGTTTCACCCTATTTAGGATGCCCAGCTTCTTGGCCGCAGTTTGGGCTTTGTGTTTTGTTTTCACTTCTGTCGGCACTCCCGGAGTGCTAATGATTTTTTTTTTACGATTGCTATGTTGGTTCCATGGATAAAGTTGTTCTGATTGATGGCCTGTACCACACCCTTAACTATGACTACATATTTCTGATACATGCTGAATTTAAATGAAGCACAGTGGTTTAAAATTTTTTGCTACTAGATTTTTGCGTGCGTAACTAGGGTTTTTTGCTGGCCAAAGTAACTTGTAATAATAATAAATACATGGAGATAAAAACATTGGTTGACAACTAGACGGATGTTGAAATACTTCGAGATAGATTAGGTAGTCAAAAATATTTTTACAACAAAAATGTCGCGATTTTTAATACGTTGGCTTAAAACAAATTATTAGACAAAATGAATCAATGTCAGTTAAAACATAATAAGGAAAATAATACTAATAAAAGATTCGCTTGAATTTATGATATCCAGTCAAGATCAAAGGCGAAACAGTGTTTTTTTTTTTAATTTAAAAAAAACTTGTAATAAAGTCTTAGGTCACTGTTAAAAATAAAAATGACAAAAACGAATTTGAAAAGTTCAGCTAGATTAATCTACCTATCCTACTAATAATAAAGCTAAAGAATTTGTTTAATTTTTTGAACGCGCTAATTTCTAGAACTACTAAGCGCAAACGAAGTAATAGTACGGCAGACGATGCGATGCGACGGGGTAAATCGGGAGAACCACGCGGACGAAGGTCGCGAGCAGAAGTTAGTTAGTTATAATTTAAAGTACCTATATACAAAAGAAAAATAAAAAAAACTTCTTTTACAAAAAATGCTTTAAAGATGTGTCTGGCTTCTATGAAAACACATAGGTACCTACCAAAATAAACATAATAAATAACATAGCTAAGACTCCATAAGTTATGTGTGTACAAAAACCAAGCCATAAAGCCAAGGCTTATTAGCCGATTCGCACGAATGTACTCGCCCGGAACGGGCGAATCGTCACTTTTAAATAAAACTAGCTGTGCCCCGCGGTTTCACCCGCTATAAAAGTATTATAGTACTTTTTTATTGATTCCCTTTACAAGTCTCCACCCCCCTTTTTACACCCTTAAGGGATAATTTCGGGGATAAAAACTATTATATATAAGGATATATAATAGTTTTTATCCCCGAGATAGTTTGAGTTGTGGGGAAGGCCCCACAACTCAAACTATCTCAGTACCAAATTTCATCTAAATCGGTTTAGCGGTTATTGATTCTTCATACAAATTTCCACCCTCCTTTTCACCCCCTTAAAGGATGATTTCTGGGATAAAAACTATCCTATGTCCTTCCCCGGGATGCAATCTATCTCTCTGCCAAATTTCATCTAAATCCGTTCAGTGGTTTAGGCGTGAAAAGGTAACATACAGACAGACAGAGGTACTTTCGAATTTATAATGTTACTAGCTGCGCCCCGCGGTTTTACCCGCATAAGTCTCGATCCCGTGGGAATATCGGGATAAAAGTACCCTATGTCCTTTTCCGGGACTCAAGCTATCTCTATACCAAATTTCACCAAAATTGGTCCAGCCGTTTGAGCGTGAAGAAGTAACAAACATATAAACACACACACACACACACACACAAACTTTCGCCTTTATAATATTAGTGTGATGTGATTATTTTTTCTGTAGGCGACTCACACGAATTGGCACATTTTGAATTTTATGCAATAAAGTTAGAAAAACTTTTTTTAAAGTTAGAGTTATATACATTATATATTTGTGAAGGTAGTTAAGTTGTTTAGAAGTTAAGAAAAAAGTACACGTTTTTATTTATGTAACACTTACTAGTTCTGTGCGCTAATGTTCTTTTATATCTAGACTTTATTGCATAAGATTCAAAATGTGCCAATTCTTGCGAGTCGCCTATAAATTTAAATTTAAATAATAATATTTAAAAGTGACAATTCGCCCGTTTCGGGCGAGTAAATTCGAGCGAATCGACTAATAAGCCAAAGCCAAGTAACGCGACAATCAATGGCGGTTCTCGTATCCTTGGGCCCCATTTTATCGTAGACACCGACAATCTCTCTAGACAAGCCTTGAATTTTGAGATTTTGTAATGCTAGATTAACCTCGTGATTTTAAATATCGTTTCGCTAGATACGGTTAGATTTAATAATTAGGTTTAGATAAGTGTTTAATAACACTATAAGTGTTTGAGGGGCCCATGGCTAAATAATAACAGCCGCACAGGTCGATCGATCAGGTTAAACTACGCTTGCCGCGGTTGGTCTGTGGATGGGTGTCCATCTTTACATAGAGTCCGTTTCATGAAAGAAGTCCCGCGGCAATAATTAGAACTAATTAGGTATTAGTAGTTAACAACATTCCTGCAACAACCCTCCTACCTCATACACCTTTTTCTGTTTAGGATTGTGCATTTTATTAACCATTGTCTATAATATTATGTCGCGATAAATCAATCAATCAATATTTATGATTCCGTCACACGACAGTGGCGCCGTGTTCGCGAGACCTCTTTCGTGAAACGGACTCTACCAAGACCCCTCCGTGCCTCGGAAAGCACGTTAAGCCGTTGGTCCCGGCTGTCATTCGTGTATCTTTGATAGTCGTTACAGGTAGTCAGGAGCCCGAAAGTCCGACAACCAGTCTTACCAAGGGGTATCGTATTATCCAGTTACTGGGTTGTGGAGGTCAGATAGGAAGTCGCTCCATGTAAAATACTAGTATTCAGCTGCATCCGGTTAGACTGGAAGCCGACCCCAACGTAATTGGAAAAGGCTAGGCAGATGATGATATAACTTGTATGTGTGGTGCAAACTGTTAATATAAGTTGGTTAAGAAATAAATAAATACATGATGAGGTGTGTTATTAAGTGTTTATCGCCTGTCTATTCTCAAAATTACATTTCTGTATTTATTTAACCATTTATGTACAGTCAACAAAAGAGATAAGTATGCAGGATCGTCGGATATAGTTGAAGTTTAGTAAGAAACCGATGGATGTTGTCGACTGAAATTTAATTTGATAAATGAGCTATTTGTTTTCAATTAATAAAATTAAATTTTATTCGAGATTTTTGTTGACTGTACACACTTATAAACAGACAAGAATAAAGGAACAGAAAAATACGTACAAAGGTGACATTAACAACAACAGCTACTTTTACGGGTTTTAACCGACTTCAAAAAAGGAGGAGGTTCTCAATGCGGATGTTTATATATTATATAACAAATGCTACTACTATTAACTAGCTTGTGTCACCCATTGCAAAGCTTCTATACAGGCTGTCCCTGGAAGTATGGATCCAATCGAATAGGGACGTGGGCAAGGTCATTTCCAAACGTTTTAGCAAAAAAAAAAAATACTAAATAAAAAAAAAACAAAAAAAATACTAAAAAAAAGAGAAGAAAGATCGAATCCGTGAAAACTATCAGGGCTACTTATCAATTTTTTTTTTTTTTAGTTAGCCGTGATAGTATTTTTTTATGATTAATTTCTTTGAACACTAAGCGAAGTGATTGAAAAAAATATTAAAATCGGTCATAACTTTTGAACCGTAAAAAAATTCACTGAAATTCTCAGGGTTAAAAAGTTTGAAAATGACCTTGCCCACGCCCCTATTCGATTTGATCCATACTTCCAGGGACACCCTGTATTGTCTGTAATTTATATAAATTGTACATAATAAAGAGTATTCTATTCTATTTTTTTTAAGTATTTAAAAATACAAAGGTGTGTTCGGGACATGTTAATTGACACACAAAAATATATTATTCAGAATGAATACCTATTAATTGTTTTGTTGGTATAAAGCTAGACAGAATTTTCTTGCGGCAATCAACATTGCAAAGGGTAAATAACATCTATGTTCTAGATCTCAATGTTACTCAAAAATATGACGTCTACAGTCAACCTGTAGCGCAGGCGCAGGTTGCAAAATGCATGGTTGGACCTCGTCTTGTCTGTAAGATATTGCAGAAAGAATTATAATTAATCATCATTATGGTTGGTCTGTGTTTTCGCCATTGAAACCATAATTTTTAGAGTTCCGTATGGAAATTATTAATTTTTTTTTAATTCTTATTAAAATACTAGCTTGTGGACTTCGTCTGCGTGGATTTCAGATTTTTCTAAACAAACATTGGTCAATCCAGATTTCACCAATTTTTGGGTTGTTAAAAAAAAAATATGATTCCTAAGGGTTCTAGCATTCTCTTAATATCAACGTTATTAAAAAAAAAATCATTTATTGATTCAATGACAGAAAACGTATAGCCTAACCCGCTGGGTCTATAAGCATGAAATTTCGTAGAATAGTTCCTTATTATAGCGAAAGTGAGTGCAAAGGAAGGATTTTTGAAAACACATTCCGTAAAGGTGTTACCTTAAACGAATGAAAGCATCGAAAAAATAGTAATTTCACATATTTAGAATCGTAAGGCGTCAATTAATGATTTATATTTAACTTTATCATCTTAGTCTTGATTATTTAATCATATTGACAGAACACGAACGACGAAGCCCGGTTCGAGCTTGACTGTTTATGAAACAATAGCGAACCTTCTCTTTCACAAGTGCGTATAGAAGTACATAGGTACTGGGTTTGTATTGTAGTTGCACCGGCTACTTGATGCCTGTACTTTACATTGTAATTCAACTTGGGTTATAAGTATCCGCACTTTGCTTGAAATCTGCATTCTAAGAAAATAGACTATGTTTTCGCTATTGTTATCTATACAAATAAATAAAATTGGAGTGTCCGTAATTCCGTATACGGTACATTTTCCAAAATAATATTTTTTACAATTTTTGTCTGTCTGTCTGTTTGTTCCGGCTAATCTCTGAAACGGCTGGACCGATTTTGACGGGACTTTCACTGGTAGATAGCTGATATAATAAGGAGTAACTTAGGCTACTTTTATTTTAGAAAAAGAATTAGGGTACCGCGCAAAAAAATTAAAACGTTTTCCGTTATGCACGCGAATGAAGTCGCGGGCACAGCTAGTAGAGAATGAAAATCGAATTAAGCTAGAAAAACACGCCTTAAGAGTATAAAAAAAAACGAGTTTGGTTTTTTTAACTTTGCAAAATGTCCCTAGAATGGCCGTTAACTGTCGGTTATAATATTTTTTATAACGCTTATTTTGATAATTTTTTTATAAAATGAGTGTTTCTATTTCCTTGGAAGAGCTTAATTACTAAGTGGAATTGGCAATTTAATAACTATTTTTGCGAACATGAGAACCAGCAAAAAATACATGTTCCTCACGTGATATGGTCGCGTGACATCCATACTAATTACTAATATTACTAATACTAATTAATATTATAAATTTGAAAGTAACTCTGTCTGTCTGTCTGTATGTTACCTTTTCACGCTTAAACCACTGAACCGATTTAGATGAAATTTGGTATAGAGATAGTTTGAGTCCCGGGAAAGGACATAGGATACTTATTACCCCGATATTCCTACGGAATCGAGACTTATGCGGGTGAAACCGCGGGGCGCAGCTACTTATTTATAATAGCTTCTGCCCGCGACTTCGTCCGCGTCAAACGCAAATAAGCGAGTAATCGCTCTTGCCATAGATATCTCGTCGATTGCCGTCGCGCACTCGCTGCTCGTTTTCAGTGGCTAGCTATAATGTGCCTAGGATTAATGAAAACAACAGTAGGGGAAAGCAACACACAAAGCAACACTTGGAGAACTCGCTTGGGGGAAGCTGCACTTGTGGGGGGATAGTACTAGGGGGTGGGGTTGTGGTGGTAGTTGTAGGTAAAATTTGCGTAAGTATTCCATACTATTTTTTTTTTGTTTAGCCTGTACTGTCCCACTGCTGGGCAAAGGCCTCCTCCAAGTCCTTCCAGGAACTCCTTTCCCACGCCACCTCAAACCAGCCCTCGCGGTACGCGTCCAGGTCATCTCGCCACCGCTTTCTGGGCCGACCTCGGCGGCGCCGCCCATCTTTAGGCACCCATTGTGTGGAAACTTTTGCCCAGCGGTCATCCTGCACGCGGCTGATGTGACCCGCCCAGTCCCACTTGAGTCTGGCAGCTTTCTTGCCTACGTCTATTATAACCGTTTTGGAATTATTATAAACTAGCTGTGCCCGCGACTTCGTTCGCGTGGATGTCGGAACTTAACAATATATTTTGTGTGCGTCGGTATCCTGCGAGGATACCGATTCAAATAATTATTTTTTATTTATGCTCGTGCTTCTCTATAAACAACATTAGCTGTGGAACCATCTGGAGCGTACACAAAAAGGTTATTGGGGTTGTTTACGCGAGAAAGAGCTACGTATAGTTGACCATGGGAAAAGCATCCAATACTTAGGTCCACCCCCGCAACGGATAATGTCTGGCCCTGAGCTTTATTACCTAATCGTCATGGCATAACAAAGTCTGACTGGGAATTGCACTCGTTTGAAAGAGAAAGGAAAGTTGTTAGGAATAATAGGTATTCTTGGAATAAAAACAATATCGCCGGCACCGCAACCGGTTAATATTTCAGCTTCGATAATGTTTTGCTGCAGATTTGTGACTTTGAGCCGAGTGCCGTTACAAAGTTTGGGAGGACATCAATTTCTGAGGAGAATTATTGGAACACCGATTTTTAAAACTATTTAGTGGGCGGGAAGTCCGGGTGTGTTGAGGGAATCCAAAAATTCTACCGGGTAGTGCGTGGCGCTATCTTCTTCCATAACTGTATATAAAGAGGTGTATTCTCTCTATATAAAGAGGTTGGTCATTGCGGGGAGTCAAAATAGCTCGCTGACATAGCCAAGAACCGGCTTGATTTCCCATATTTATGGAATCTCCGTACACAGAAGAAATTAGCTATTGTTGTGATGTAACGCAAGAACAGAGATTAGCGACCAAATTAACTTTTCCATTTTTCTTGTACGGGGTATGTGCCATCGCCTATTTGTAACAATAAATCCCTTTCGGTGAAAGTCTCAGACTCACGTGAGAGGGCGTTACGCTCTCGGTTAGCCGTCAATCTCGCTTCACGTTCCTCCAAACTCTCCTGTGATCGAGAAACTGCCGTAAGAGAACGCTGTATACTAAGTCGAGACTCACGTTGGGTAGGCGTTTCTGACGCAAGAGTTCTGACTTTACTTGCTTGAATTGCTGCTAGCCTCACTTCATGTTCTTCTTCTGATTCCTGGGACCTACTTAATCTCGCCCTTTTCGCATCTCGGCTACGCTGCCAAAGGTTTGTTTTTTTATTTTCAGAAAAAGAACTGAACCAAACAAATTAAATATTGAACAAAACACAAACTTTCAAAATGAGAATGAAGACAAATAAAATTTCAAACTACGAAGTAAATAAAACTACTTGACTCAAATTGCAAGTTATTATTTACTTCGCACTTTAAAATTTAAATCAAACGAATGTATCCAAAAACGAATGTATCCAAAACTAACTACGAAGGTACGATACGAAGTAAATAAAACTACTTGATTCAAATAGCAAACTATTATTTACTTCGCACTGCACTAAATTTAAGATCGAACGAATCTACCCAAATCAAAACTTTCGAAAAACAAAACCATTTAACGTACGATTTACGACACTATTAGGACCTTTTAAAAACTAACCTTTTGAAAGACAGAACTTTCAAGACACCTACTTAACTCAAAATTAGCCGATAGAATTGGCGAAAGTCGTTCTTTCAAGGAAAATCTTAACACCGCGATTTAAAAAATGACGTCACAGCACAACGCCATCTATCGAAGTGCTATTAATATTCAATACTGCACGTAGTTGATCTCCAGATGTAGTCCATATTATAATTTTCAAATTTACATTTTTTAGGAGTGAACTGATTACGATGAAACAAAAAGTCAATGTTACTTCAATTTATAATTTTTAACGCAAATATTGTTGTGTATAAACGTGAAGTTGTGAGACCAAGTGCACATTAACACACATTAACTAATTTTGTCCATAGATGGCGCTGTTTTAATATTTATTTCTGAAACACTTATAATTTTCTAATTTACATTTTTTAGGTGTGAACTGATTACGATGAAACAAAAAACTCAATGTTACTTCAATTTATATAATTATTAACGCAAATATATAAGTATAAACGTGAAGTTGTGAGACCAAGTGCACATTAACACACGTTAACTAATTTTACTTCAGGAACACTATAAATTCAAAAATCTTTTGATAGACTGAACCGATTGCAATGAAACAAAAACTAAATGTTACTTCAAGTTACGCTAAATCGTTGTGTATAAAAGTTATCTACATTGATTTCGTACATTTTACGTGATGCTCGGATAACTAAACATACAAACAGACAAAAATTCTAAAAATGCTGGAAATGGGTTTTATTGGTTGTCCTTTAACACCCTGGCTAAATTTTTCTATTTTTTTTTTAATATACAAAAACTTCTTTTCTACAGTTTTATTATATGTATAGATGTGAAAAGTGTGTCTGTCTGTCTGTTACCTTTTCTAGCAGTGCACCATTAGTTACTGAGAGAGAAACTTACGATCAAATGCGAATTTTCACATCCAACAATCTAAATTTTTTCTGTAATTTTTTTTATTTAAAAAAGTTAAATTGCTACTTTTTATGGTGAGCACGAACTAAAATAAAACCTATTTGAGAACATACTATCACAATAGAATCTTCTCTATATTTGTGTTTAATTTGCATAATTATAGGACTAAAGGAATATTATTATTTCCAGGTTCTAAGATAATCCTGCGCAGCATCAATGGCGACTTTCGTTCGGGTCAGCTGACGGCCATCTTGGGGCCCTCTGGAGCGGGCAAGAGTACCCTTCTCAACATACTAGCTGGATACAGGTACTGGATACAGGTGCTTTATTGTTCAAGAAAATATCTTACTATTTAGGTACTAACTATTTTAGGTTAGAATTTCTTGCCCGTTCTTTTCCATAGGAATCTACGATTACGCTTTCAAATGGGAATTTCCCATTTGAAAGGCTTTACCTTTCTGACCGATAGATCCCTTGACAATTCAAAAGTGCCTGTAATTGATGTACCTATTTGAAATAAATACTTTGAGTTAACTATAAATGTGAATATTTGCAAAGATGTTTACATGTTTGCAACTTCGATCACGCATAAGCGGCTGGACAGATTTGGATGAAATGTTCCCAACAAATGGATTAATTAACTTTATGGTATATTTTCATTTGACTATGAGAAGTATTTTCCCTTGTACAAAGATAAACGAAGTGCTTTGTAAATATACTTCGTTTAATGAAGTGGAAAATGGGTGTTAAAGTTATTAAAAAACCAGTTACTATGTAGACAACCTTATTGCGAGTCATGTTCTTTAATAGCAATGTAATAAAAATAATAAGTTCTCCATTATAAATCAATTTAACTACATTACCAAGTAGGTACATCAATATCACTTAACTTTCCGTAAACAATATGAAATAATACTTTATTAAGTACACACATAAAGATAATGTTGTAATGAAAAACAATAGAAAGAAAGAAAGAAAATAATAATAGCTGCTTAGTTTGTGTGTCAAAGTTCATATAATATAAGTGTTAAAAATGTTCTCAGTTAAGTGGAATCTTTGTAATTTCTTATTGAGAAATAAATTTCTTTAACCATAATCAGTAATTACATCTACTTATAAAAAGTAACCAATATCCCCCTAATTAAATAAGTACTTATCTATCAAGTTTGAACCTTATGCTTTAGCGATAAAGTTGAAGATCTATTAAAGAAATTTGACAGATATGTATATATAGAGCAGTGGTGGCCCAGTGGTATCAGCCTTGACTTACAAGTTATAGGTCGTAGGTTCGAACCCAGACAGGCACTTTGTGATAATAATTTCATGACGACTATTCTCAAAACGGTGAAGGAAAACATCGTGTGGAAACCGGCATAACCTAGAACCAAAAACTCGAAGACATGTGAGATCCACTAACTCGCACCGAAAGGAGGCCTGTGTCCTGATTATGGTACATATGTTTCTGCTGACTGGACGAGAAAATTTGCAGTTTTACTTGATACATTTTATCCCTGTCTGATTGAGATTTTCATGAAGCTCATTCTAAAGTCCAAAAATTATTTCGTTTTAACCTTTTAACTCAAGACGAGACGAAGCACCTGCTGTCCCGCCCCTTATCAGAATACCACGATGCCACTGTCCCTACAGGGTCTACTCTGAATAACCTCTGAAACTTATTTAATAAAACCGACATTCCGACAATCCGAACAGTGTTAATTTTATAAAGTTTTTTTTTTTCATTGATTTCTACTTTATTAAACAGCACCGGCAAAAACGCTCTTTCTCTCTCTACTTATTTAAAAATTTGCTGTGCCCGACAGGGTCCATTATTGTTTCTATATTTTTTTTTTCCACCTGTAATTGTACATTATGGATTGCAATAAACGTTTTGAGATTTGAGTGACCAAATTTCATACAACTTTCTACCCACGGATATCGATTTCTACCCCTTTAGGGAACAAATTTTTCAATTTTTATTGGCTCACTTACGTTGTGTTAGGAACTCTCGTGCAAAAATTCGTGGTTAGACCCAGCGGCAGCAGTTTAGGCTTTGCGTTGTCTATCATTGAATGAATTGAAGATTGCTATTAAGTGGAAGATAGGAACAAAAACAAAATTTCACATTTAATTCCTCCCTACCTCTGATAAACCTTCACAAAGTATTTCAGAATTTGAAGTTTTTCAATAGGTACGTTTGTCCAGCACCATATTTCCTCAAGTTGTCAGGTATTATGTAAAGACGGCATAACGACTAAACGCTAACGTCATAGGACATTAATAGCAGGTCTAGTGCCTATGTGTTCGAGGCTTGGGTTAATTGCTAGCATATTTGTTTAGCCTAGTTGAGTCGCGAGACTGGAGATAAACGATGCTGCGTTGTGTTTAGAGTGTCTTTTGTATATACTTAATATTAAAATAATGGCATTGACGCTTTTAGATGAGATCAATGTTAAGCTGTTGGTCCCGGCTGTCATTCGTGAATCTTTGGCAGTCGTTACGGGTCGGTAAAATCTCGAAATTCTGACAACCAGCCTTACCAAAGAGTATCGTATTACCTAGTTACTGGGTTGTGGAGGTCATATAGGCAGTATTGGTATTCAGCTGCATCCTGTGAGACTGGACCTCAACATAATTAGGAAAAGGCTAGGTAGATGATTTGATGAGAGGAATCCATTAAATCCTTAAAATGGTATTGCTTAAAGTTTAACCGGTCAAGCGGCGCGGTTCGCCGATCGGCGACGAAATAATAGAAAATCAATTGTGTCTCATTAGGGGGGAGCTTGACAGATTAAATTGGTCTAGACAAACATTAAGTTTAGCTAAAACCCTGAGTAGCCTAATAATCAGCTAATAATGTTCCCACTGGGAGACACAGGCCTCCTCTCTTCGAGAGGTAATGGGTACCTATAATCCAACACGCGGGCCTAGTGCGGGTTGGTAGATGTCACATGTCTAAGAATTTTTGGTTCTAGGACATGCCGGTTTCTTCATGATGTTTTCATTCGACGTTTTGAGAGCAATGTTGATGAAAACCATGAGTGACCAAAGTAATTTATTCACATTTAAGTAATTTTATTTTCTGTCTTCTGAAAAACTGGACGAAGTCTATACATAATTCATTTTGTAAACAATAGTAAAAACGTGTTCTGATAATTATAATTACATAAATTCATGTTGTAAATAATGGTAAAAATGTGTTCTGATATCGTCCCCGTATTTAGAAAACTAAATAACTTCGTTTTTGGCGATTTTGTCTTTTCCCTATTTTTAAATAATCCAAAACATGACGCATGTTTGAGTCTTACAGGAATTTACTTATCTATCTTATTCCGTTCAAAAAATATAGCCATTTTTGTCGTTCAGATGGAATAATGCATAATTATAAAATTACCGACAGTAAAATTGTCTCAATTTTTTTAACAAATGAACATTAATTGAAAAAAAAAACACTAAATCGCGTTTATCTCAACAATAGAAAATCGGAGTTATTTAGTTTTCCAACTACGGGGACGATATAATTACATAAAATTGAGAAAAAGTTTCATATACACTGTTAGGGTTAATGGAGGAACACCAAAGGAAAGTCCGTTCTAAGGATTTCAATAATATGTTTATTATTCTTTTATTTATATACTAGCTGCTGCCCGCGACGTCGTCTGCCTGAAGGCTCTACAGCACCAAAAATACCTAAGGCTATAGCATTATAAGTAAACAACTTTTAAAATAGCATTAAAATATAAGTTTTTTTTGCAAGCGAAGCAAGTGAAGAGAGTTATATGGGAGTCCTGCTGAGTTCAGTCATAAGATGTGACTGAAGGAAATAGAGAAAACAATGCAGGAATACATTCCAGGACACAAAAGAGTAAAAATACGTACAAAGGCATCATACCTTAAAACACTTCCCTATAAACAACGTTGGTAGTTATGCTGCCAGGAGCCAAAATGTAAAGAGAGTCAGGACTGGTGACGCGAGAGCAAGCGACGTACAGTTGTCCGTGTGAGAAGCAACTCGTCCTGAGGTCGACACCCGCTGCCCTCAGTGTCTGCCTCTACTGATGGTTATCGCGAAGCAAACACTCACGGGGAACTGTACGCGCTTGAACTGGAACGGGAAGATATGAGGTATGAGGGGAATGCGTGGTATAAATACTGCCTCGCCAACGCCACAACACGTAAGAATTTCCGCCTCATTGGTGTGTCTGTAGAATGAGATGACTTTAGGGTGGGTCCCGTTACACAACTTCAGAGGAGATAGGTTCCGAAGAAGCATAATCGGGACACCGACCTTCAGCTTGATGGTATGCGCTGGAAGTCCACTTGCTGACAGGGAGTTCAGAAATTCCACGGGATAATGTGTGGCGTCATCTTGCTCGACATCGACAACAGTGTTTATCGAGGTGTAGACCACTTCATTCCCCTCAATTTCTGAGAGAATGCATTCGTTAATTGCTGCAGCCTGATCATTTTTGGACGTCAAAATGGCCCGCTCACACACCCAAGAATTCTGCAGGTGCAGTATACGACTGATGTCCCCGTACACACAGCAAATGAGTTCTTCTAAGCTGGATACCACTCTACCGAGAGACTCTGGAAGCACCACCTGTCCACCTCTCTCTTCTGGTAGAGTGCCTTCGCCAAGACTTAGAAGGACATTGGAGAATTCTTGAGCACGTGCATTGCCGCCGAGCCGAGCTCTCATATTAATGGTCAAGCGCAGCGTACGAACTCGTGACCACAACGAAGATAGTTTCAACGAAGCATTCACCTCGTCAGCCCTCGATCCCCGTGTCACCACGGGAAGCGTTTGCCGGAAATCGCCACTGAACAGAACAGCTGTGATACGACGCATCAAATGTTCGTTCCTGCGGATGTCCTGCAGGGTTCCGTCCACGGCCTCAACTGCCTTCCTATTGGCCATCGTACACTCATCCCATACGATCAAAGAGCAATCCTTGAGCACGTGTCCCTTATCGCTGTTACGTGACACACCACAAACAGGCGTTTCGGCGCTCTCTAAATCGATAGGAATTTTAAACATGGCATGTGCTGTCTTGCCACTCGGAAGCAGTGTGGCAGCGATTCCCGACGACGCTACAGCAATAGCAATTTTGCCTTGCCTGCTGACCTCTGCAAGTAAGTAAGTTCCACCAGACGCATTCCAAGAAAAACATTTGACCCTGGTTTTTTCCCAACGCTTTCAAGGACGGTGTCATAAATTTGTTTTTGCTCTGAAGAGAACAAAGCGACATGGTCATTTCGTCCGGATCGTAATTTGTCTCAGCGCTATACTCCCGATTTACACGGTCTTGATGCGGTGATGATTGGGGAGCTGGTAACCCATATTCGATCAGTGGATTGCCGCCGATAGAAATGACCACATCTTGAAGTGAACTGAGACAGGTGTTCAGCACGCGTTCATCAGTTACTCCGACTTCGTCTCCAGTAGAAACATAACTTTTTTGTAATACTTAACACAGCATTTTTTTTTTAATTGTCGTCCTCAACTCTGCTCAAGATTTTAAGGGTTTTGTTGGAACTTGAATTTGTCAAAACGGACTAAGTATACTATACAACTTTTATGAAGAAAATGCACATTGCCATCTATGAATTTTAAGAATAACTAACTACTAACCTCGCCAACATGATCAAATTTAAATTATTAATTTCCAAAAAGTGTCAACATGTAACTTGATTTGATTTTTATGAAATCTCATAGATGGCGCTGCTTCAAAATTTTCTTTATACTACTAAAATTCATTAAACTATGTTTTTTCTGCCCAAGTTACTTAAATGGCGTAGTTTTTATAGTGTACAGCTAGATAATAGCATGGCTTACTGAAAAACAACATTTAAATATGCGCCGTTAGATTACACGCTGTCACAGAATGCGTAAGAAAAATAAAGATTCACAGCTCCTCCCCCATAGGTGATAGCGTGATAATATGTAGCCTATATGTTGACCCGACCTCTTAGTAATATTCATGTAAAATTTGAAGTAAATCCATGCAGTACTTTTTGAGTTTATCCCGGACATACAGACAAACAGACAAACAGACAAAAATTCTAAAAACTATATTTTTGGCTTCGATATCGATTGTAGATCACGCCCCAAGTATTCTTTTAAAAAAATATTCAATGTACCGTTTTGACTTTCCTACGATTTTATTATATGTATAGATTGGAAGGTGTGTTTACTCTATTAGCCTTGTGTGGGATCTATTATAGCAATTACCAAAACTAAACGTTATAAATTATCATTTTAAATTGATTGGCGTGACTTAGACATTTAGCAAAGCTTAATATATTAGACAGGCTAGTTTGTAATTTTTTGAATACAAAGGATTAAATTAAAAAAAATATTGATTTGAGATTGTACACGGCATTAATCTTTAGCTAGAAGACTGGTTGGTTGTTTGTAGTAAAAATACCTTTAGACAGACATCTTTCAGTTATTGATGCCGAACGTTTAACTGTATGATAGATCACCACGCTCGCTTAAGACTTGTTGGCAAATTCAGAGTTACATATACGTCACACTAATATTATCTTCGATCAATAATATCGAAGAATATTATAAAGGCGAAAGTTTGTGAATGTGTGTGTGTGAGGGCGTGTTTATATGTTTGTTACTTCTTCACGCTCAAACGGCTGGACCAATTTTGATAAAATTTTGTATGGAGGTAGCTGACACCCTGGATTAACATTAGGCTACTTTTTATCCCGATATTCATACGGGATCGATACTTATGCGGGTGAAACCGCGGGGCGCAGCTAGTAATATTATAAAGGCGAAAGTATGTGAGTGTGTGTTCTTCTTCACGCTCAAACGATTGGACCAATTTTAATAAAAGTTAGTATGGAGGTAGCTGACACCCTGGATTAACATATAGACTACTTTTTATCCCGATATTCCCACGGGATCGACACTTATGCGGGTGAAGCCGCGAGGAACTGCTAGTCGATTTATATTTTATGGAAATTAAAAAATTAAAATGGGAATAGGGGATTAAATACCTACGGTGTAATCCCGTTCATCCCACCGACTTCGTCCCCGTCGTAGGACGAACGGGAATTTACAAAAATAATATTTCGTCCCATTCAGGATTTTAGAGGGATGAATGGGAATATGTTCTTAGATTAGTGCCATTCGTCCCACTAAATAATTTTTGACCAACCCATCTATTTCTTAGATTTTCTTTACCCAACAATTTGGTAAGCCAAACACTTTTTCTTCCAGGGTAACAGGTGCTTCAGGAGTCATCTCCACCAATGGCGAGCAACGAGACCTCCGCCAGTTCAGGAAGCTGTCCCGGTACATCATGCAGGAGGATCTGCTGCAGCCCTACATCACGGTGGTGGAAGCCATGCTGATTGCTGCTGACCTGAAGCTTGGAACTGACATGTCTAAGGAGAAGAAGGGTGTTATTGTACGTATACATCATCATCATCATCATTTCAGCCGAAAGACGTCCACTGCTGGACATAGACCTCCCCCAAGCACCTCCACTTCGACCGGTTTTGTGTTTCTACGAGTTCCTGCGGCCGTCACAAGGTCGTTGGTCCACCTTGTGGGAGGCCTTCCAACGCTACATCGTCCGGTACGCGGTCGCCACTCCAAAACCTTTTGGCTCCATCGGACATCCGTTCCACGAGCAATGTGCCCTGCCCACTGCCACTTAAGTTTGCCAATTCTTCGGGCTATGTCGGTTACCTTAATTGTAGGTATTATGAAGATATAATATATAAAAGCGTAATTTGTACTCAATTATTCGAATTCGCGTATTTGTAGCAATCATTTATTTACAGACAAAAAAATGTGTACTTGGTCAAATTAAATTACCTAGTAAATCTGCAAAGGTGTCGGGATATCTCAACATGATAAAACAATTTTCTTTTTTATCTGATAGTTTTTTTTGGATCAAGGACCGCTGGTAGTTTAGCAGCAAGCTTAGTGAATAAAATCTTTTTTTTTGTTGTATCTAGTTTAGTTTTCAATACCCATCAGGTATGCGGAGTTTTGCTAACTAATAATATAATAAATATTTTTATCGCAATGTGTTTTAAGATCCAAACTATCCAAAATACTTCTCGTTACTACCTTTCACCTATGCCCAGCATTGAGTAAAGTCAGTGGAAGATGATGATGATATTTTTAAACTGTCTTTAAATCATGCACACATGTACATTGTCATTGTATTTTCTTTGCTCCTGTTTCATGTTTGTTATTATGTATATGTATATATTTATATAGATTAATAGTAATTTATGTATGTATTTATTGTATTGTGTAAATGGTACACCACAGACTACCGACAGTATTTGTCTGTCCTTCCCGTTTTTTAATCCATCCAAAGGTTGTCTTTAAAAGATCGCTCTTAGCGATAAGACTGCCCATTGTGTCACCCATTGTAAAGTTTTCTATATTTATGTCTGTAATTTATATGGTGTACATAATAAAGAGTATTCTATTCTATTCTATCATGTACAGTTTGGAAAATTTCGTTGTGTTCAAAGGTAGAAGAAATCATTCAACTGCTAAGGCTACAGAAAGCTAGGAACACAGCAACAGAACGGCTGTCAGGCGGCGAAAGAAAACGAATATCAATCGCTTTGGAGCTACTCAACAATCCGCCAGTTATATTCTTGGACGAACCTACCACGTAAGTCATAACAAAAGATTACTTATGCCTTTATTTTCCAAAGGGTTAGGCAGAGGTGCCTTTTGCAAGTTATGTTATGTCCTGTGAAAATGGGAGCGATCTTACTGCCACCAAACGGGTACAAATACGGATTAAGTGCGTTTGTCTACCTCACCTGTCACCGGGACGTCACCGTAAACGAAATGATGAAGCCGAAGTAGTTGTACATACATTTACTATGACCGCTTGTCCACCGCGTGTCCACCGCGCGTCCGTCACCCGTGCGGCGACATCCCAGCCGCCGAAGTTTCAAGTAGTTCAGCGGGACTGCTAGAATAGAACTCGGCCCAAGATTGTGACGTGCCAATGTGCCGGTACAAAATACGTGTGATTTTTGTTTTGTTTATCATAACCTCAGACCAAATAAAAAACCAAGACTGTCAACAGTAAAGTGAAGCCGGTTTCGTAAACATGTGTGCACTTAGTGAGGTGTAGTTTGATTGTAAATGTGTGCGTATCAGCGTGTATGTACAGAACGGAGGTGTAGTTTTGGCATGCTTCACTGTATTGGTTGCAGCGCTATGTCTTGCCTTTTTTATTTGGTCGGAGATCATAACATAATGTACCGCCGAGTTCGATCGCGGTGGACAAACGATCACCGTCACCGCCACATAATCTTGTATCTCGATGACGCCCGATTACGGCTGCGGTGAACAGACGCCGCGATTACGTACGACGTGGCTTAGGGCTGAAGAAACAATATCCTCATAGAAATCTTTGCCCCACCCAGTGATCGAACGTAGGCTCAGAGGTCACGCTTGCGACCACTAGACCAGCTAAGGCGTATTGGTTTACGTAAAACATACAACACGTAACCTCCTAGTAGGAACACGAAGCGAAGTAATTGAGTTACTTGGCAGACTAGTAATTTTAGTTACGTCGGTAAACTTTTCTATTTAATTCAACCTTCCATAGACGACTGCGAAGACAAAGGTAAAAAAGAAAGACGGATTATTCTTGTAATTGCCATGTGAAACAAATTATTTTGAGTCTAGAAACAATTCTCTCGTTCTTTGTGGGTAGGTAACTAATTATATTCCTACTTATCTATGTTTTTACGCTAAAGATATTTTTTGACTATGCTGACTTTATTGAATTTATAGCACTCTGTGACCTAAACTTGCACTTAAGTCACGTTTATCTGTGACATACGTAGTCCATTTATACACAGAAAAGCGTGACTTAAGTGCACGTACTTAAGTGCGCGTTTAGGTCACACGTACTATAAATGAAATAGTTTACGATACGTGTGACTTAAGTAGTCTATTAATGCATGGCGTTTAGCACAAGCTAATTTCACGCCGTGCTATAATGGACTACTTAAGTCACACGTATCGTAATGTACTATTAATAATCTTAAAAACGGTGAAAGAAAACATCGTGAAGAAACCGGCATGGTAGGCCATGCCGGTTACCCGGTATTTTGGGTACTAGGGTACCTACCCAAAATTCGAAGACATGTGATATCTACCGAAAAAAGCTGATAATTTGAAAAGCTACGTAATTAAATGCAAGGTTTCCAGTTTATTGATCAATTAGTTGATACCACGCTTAACCGTGCATGTTATCAATTAATTGATCAATAAACTGGAAACCTTGCAGAAACATACTTAAATTTCAAATGATTATAAATATAAAATAAATTAACATGTTTATGACATGGTTTAATGATCCATTTTATTGAACTAAATTCTGAGAAAAAAGATCAAACGAGTTATAAGGTTAAGTACTTGAAAACCTACACTAATTAAATTAAAAGAATAGCTGTACTAAACTTGCCGCGGTTGGTCCGTGGATGGGTGACCATCTTTACATATATCAAGATCCCTCCGTGACTCGGAAAGCACGTTAAACCGTTGGTCCCGGCTGTCAATCGTGGATCTTTGGCAGTCGTTACGGGTCCTCAGAAGCCCGATAGTCTGACAACCAGTCTTACCAAGGGGTATCGTATTACCCAGTGACTGGTTTGTGGAGGTCAGATAGGCAGTTACTTCATGTGAAATACTGGTATTCAGCTACATCCGGTTAGACTGGAAGCCGACCCCAACATAGTTGGGAAAAGGCTAGGCAGATGATAAGATGTACTGGTTCGACAGATGAAATTCATTAAGAAATTATCTATACATTGTTTAACAGTACCTACAATGCCTAACAAAACCATCAAGTAGATATTTTAATAAGAAAACAGTCACCTCACAATCCCATTGATTTTGAATGTTAACAAACCACCATTCCTCCAGCGGTATCGACGACGTCTCACTTCTCATACGCGTGGCTCGCGGTGTGCGCTACATCATCTGCTCCCACTTGGCACTCTTCGCTATCACTTCGTATATGAACCTCACTATCATTTTCAGCGGTCTCGACGACGTAGCTTCCTCAACATGCGTCTCCCTTCTCAAAAGGGTGGCTCGTGGTGGTCGCACCGTCATCTGCTCCCTGCACACGCCATCTGCCCGTCTGTTTGCGGAGTTTGACCACGTGTATGTGGTGGCCGGTGGTCGCTGCGCCTACCAGGGAACGTCGTCTGGAGTCGTGCCCTTCCTTAATGAGCTGCAGCTGCCCTGTCCTAAGACTTACAACCCTGCAGATTTTAGTGAGTATACCTGACTTTACGTTTTCATATTAAACGTCCACTGGGCCTTGGCCATGGTTGACTCTTGTCCAAATATTTTGTGTCAGATTGTAAAGACCTTGGAATTCGGCTGATTTTAGTGACTGCCTTGGTTGATTAGTTGCATTTTTATTTCTAATGCAGACAAAATACTAGAAGGATATCCTGAGAGTCAGAAATAGCTCGATGTAATGCAAGAATATAATTATGATTATGACTACAAAGTCAAAACCGCAGATATTGTAGTTTAGTAATATAACTATGAAAACTATAATAATGTAGTTATACCATGCAACATAATTATGACAGAAGTATTCAGGAACAGGATCTAAACAATTGTTAAAGTTTAATTACCCTATAATAAGAGCGTTATTGTCATAATGATCTCAGAACAGAAAATAATTGGTCAATTAGACACATTATATGTCAAATTGGTGAAGGTCGTGATTATGAAGCTTCTGTTGCATAGTATACCTACCTATTTGTCTTCATATAAGTACACAATATATCATATACTGGCTGATTTTTACCGTCTGGACAAAACCAGCTTTTTAACATTCATTCCTTTAATTGAAGCCGGCCGATGGTTTCAATCCCTTCATATCATATCATTATATTATATTATCATTTCATTAATCATTTCATTATACGAGTATTATCATTTCATATATATCATTCAATCCTTTGATTGAAGCCATCGACCGGCTTCAATCAAAGGAATGAATGTCACTATGATTTCAATTATAGTTTCCATGCGTAGAGAAGGGTGCCTTTAAGTTGAATTTTATATTATTTGTCGGTTTTTTGGGTGAAAAAAGATACATTTCTATGCCATAGGTTTTTACCTCGTTTACCTATATAGCCTGTTATTGTCCAGACAGTAGGCAAATCTATGTTCAAAATTATTCTTGTAAGACTTGCTACTAAATATGATACGCATGTATTCTCAGTAAAGATGATCAGAACCTACCTTACTTTCACTTATAAGAACCTGTTTTGATCCACATACAAGTAAGCACTGCAATAACGCATTTAAATTGCAAATGGACTAAGACTAATATTGGATATATTAATTTAGATCATCCAAGACTGAAAAGAAATTGGAATTTGGATCCCAGTAACTAAGACATGCTATATTTAACTAGATAAGACAGTTAAAAATGAATTTCCAAAACAAAAAACCTAAAAGAAAATTCTTCCTTCCAGTTATCGAAGTTTCTAGTGGCGAATATGGATCTCATGTGGAAAGAATGGTATCAGCAGTTGAAAATGGCAAGAACCAACGATGGAGAAACTACGCCATTGAAGACGTCCAAGCAGGAGAGCAGTTCGAAGAGATGGAGATAGAACAACTCAACACTGGTGGAATTGAGAAACATAACTATAAGCACGGATGTACTGCTTGCCAACAATTCATGGTGCTACTCAAGAGGATGCTGTTGCAGACTCTTAGAAATAAGGTAATATATTCCATACATATTATTATTTTTACAATCTGATCTTGATTATATATTCCATGGTCAAGTTCAAATATTAAAAGGTCAGAATATTTATGAAGAAGACACAGATCACATCATCACACATCTTCGAACCAGACAAAAAATTATAGCTTTAAAAATATGTTAATTAATCTTGTCAAACATTAAATGATTACCAATAAAATTATTTGTTTTTTTCAGAGCTACCTCTGGCTGCGGGTCGGCTTGCACTTGTTCATTGGTTTCATCGTTGCCCTTTTGTTCAACAAGATGGGCTACGACGCATCCAAGACCATTTTTAACTTCGGTTTCTGCTACGCCTGTACCATTGCCATGCTTTACATTCCCATGATGCCTGTTTTACTTGCTTGTAAGTACAAAAAAGTTATTCTTATTTTCATTATTATTTTTTTCTATATTTGTTGTTTTTTCTACTTTTGAATTGTTTTTTTTTTTTCATCTTTTTTCGTATTGACATTTTATAACTCGTTCTGTGAATCATAACATCTATGAAATGCAAAAATATATTCATTATTTAGATTTATTCAACCGCGAGTTAGATACATTTTCAGATAAATAAAAAATGCAAAAGCAAAAAACATATTTGACTTGAATAATCATGTATAATATATTACACAAAATATACCTAATCAGATTTTTGCTCTCCACCTTGATTCACTTGACACAGGAAGCGGCATTCAGTCCGTATATTATCACTAAATTCGAACAGGAAGTATTTATTCAAATGATAAATGATACAAATAAATATTACGCAACCTTGAATATTAGACGTTGAAAAAAAGATAAGGCTCACTGAGGACAACGCATGTATTAGATGGATCATCTACTCCTTTTGTTACAGCAATAATGTATCTTCTACTGTTCTCGTTCTCATTTCAGTTCCAACAGAAATACAACTTGTCAAGAGAGAGTACTTTAACCGCTGGTACGGCCTCAAGCCCTACTACGCCGCTCTGGTCATCTCACGGACCCCCGCCACTATTTTCTTCAGCCTTATCTACCTGGTCATCACTTATCCCATCACCTCGCAGCCAATGGAGCTGGATAGGATATTCATGTTCAGTTCTACGTGTATTCTAATAGCTCTTATATCGGAATCTATGGGAACTGTAATTTCGTCTATGTTGAGTGTGGTTGTAAGTAACTTTTAAATTGTTTCAACATTAGATATTCTCATCATCTGCCTAGCTTTTGCTTTTGCATTCAGTTCGCTTTTTCGTTTTCATTTTGAAAGCTTTCTATAAAAAGCTGTAACGTATTATTTATCGTTTATATATTTATATTTGTTTTAATTGGTTGTTGCTCTCCATTTTTTTTTCCTTTTTTCCGTTCTTGCCACAAAAATGTTTCGTTAAGTGCATTTCGTAATGGCTAACTTCGATTTATGTATATGATAATTTATTATTTGTCACATGACTATGCAACAAAAATGTGAGATTCTGTCTTCTTTTCAAAATGTTACTTTATTATTTCCTTAAGACTAAGCCATTTTAATTTTTTTTTCAGAACTCAGTCTTCTTGGGCCCAGCCCTGAGTGTTCCACTGATGCTTCTCGCGGTTTACGGCATCGGCAGTGGTGACGACCCTCTCCCCATCGTATGGAGACTTGCAAGGGCTTGCTCGTTCCTCCGTTACGGGATCGAGGGTCTAGTGGCCGCAATATACGGCGCTCCCAGAGATGATCTCGTATGTCCTGACCATGTCGACTACTGTGAATATAAGAACGTTGCGTAAGTTTTAAGAACTTGATTATTTTATTTTCTACGAGAGCGGTTCTACTAGCCTTACATTTAATAAATTCAATCAAGGTACAATCAAGTGTCCCTCTGCAATTTAAGAATGTATTTTATTCCCAATAAAATACGTCTAGTATATTCTAGGTAAAACTAATATTTTTGTTACATGTACTGATAAATTATCTATACTTTCCAGCTACTTCGTGAAACTCATGGGAATGTCTGGTGTGTCCTTCTGGGTAGACTTCAGCGTACTTGTCTTCATCCTGCTCGCTATGAATCTCACCGGCTACTACCTTCTTCGGCAGCGTCTCTCTCCAAACTACGCGTTTAGAGCTATTAAGGTTATCGGAAACTTTATTAAAACCAAGATGAGTTCTTACTCGTAGTAAGCCATGGAACTTCATAAGTTTTTGCAGTTTCATCGCGCACTTTGGCCCTATCCCAAAAACTATTGTGTATATACGATAATACCCAGTAGAAATAGAATATACTAGTGTAATTTTATATGTTTTTTTATACGTCTTGTAGAAATATCAACATTTTTATATCATAGCAATCAGTGTTGCCAGATAAACGTGTTGCTAATGTTTTTAAAAGCTTGATGCTCATTACATTCAAAGAATGTGAAGATTAAACCACTGTGATAGCACGATATAGGTTTGAAGTGGTTCCTATTTACCGACTACGGCGAAGCCAAAAGAAGGGAAATTCTTCTTGTGCATTTGTAAAAAAAAAATTGGTTTAGGTGTAAAACTTTATTGATGTATTTAAAAAATGTGAATGGATATGAGAAACTTAATAATCGGTTACTAGGTACCATTTAAAATGTGTTATTTGAACCAAAGGAAGTAAAGGAATTCCCTGTGTGATAGATAATTAAAATTTTAATAGTTTTTAGAAAAACAAAAAAAATAATATTATAAAACAATACTTATTACAGATGATAATGAAGTGATTGTTTAGGTTTAAGTTTTCAAGGATGAGGATATTTTTAAGACTGATTGTACATGAACACCATCTTCTTTTACTTGAAATAATTATAAAATAACGCATAATGCATGTGCTTGTTAGTTTTTTTGTCTTTCAAATCAATATAAAAGGATATTTACTTAAGTTATTTCACTAACATTAGAAACATCACATTTATAGTACAGACGCCAGCACATCAAGTTACCCGAAACTGTCAAATTTTCCCAATCAACTTTGAACCTTATATTTTAGCAATAAAGTTGAAAATCTATTAAAGAAATTTGACAGATTGTAGTAGCTTGATGTTCTGGCGTCTCTAAATTACGATAAGTGTGACTTACGTAATCTCTCGCTAAATGCCGTGAATTAGTACTACTTAAGTCATACGTATAGTTTACTATTTTATAGCTCCAGTGTTTTATAGCTTAATTCAGGCTTTTCTGTGTAAAAATTACTACTTTAGTCACAGAAAAGCGTGACTTAAATGCGGGTTTAGGTCACACAGTGCTATAAATAAAATATTTACCAATGAAGTGACGTGAATAACCTTGAAACAGGAACAAAATTCTCAGAAGTTCATTGAATAAAATGTACAAGGATTTTTCATTGAGCCGAATACCAGTGACCTTAATATTAATACTGTTTTAGAAAACTCCTTTTAAGGAGTTCCTCATATGGAACGATCTAAGTTAGTCTATAAATCATGGCTACCTAACTTTTTTATTATATTTGATTGATCTTTTTGTTTTAATTATATTGCATCACGACTTGTAACATGTTCGCCTATAAAACTTCCAACATATGAAATACAAGTAGCTGAATGTGACGTCATTATTCCGATCTTTCATACAAAATCATGTTTTACTGAATATACGGTATATTTACGTCATTTCTACATACACTTTGCAACTTTGGACTTCATCCGTATTGGTACAAATGAGGCATATAGAGTTTAAGGTAGCTAAGTGCCTCCATGTCAAATTTTCAAGAACCGAAAAAACATTTTTCTAATTTAAGAGTCGGGGGTTTTCATACTCTCTGAGTTTATTCTCCCTCTTAGTTAATTTTTTGAAAGTATGGCGCTTAGCTGCCTTTAATTCTATATGCCTCAAATGTAAAACTGCAGAAGCTTCTAAACATTTTTTGTTATGGTACTAAAGCTGTAGGACCATTGGCCCTGGTTTTATTTAACTTAAAAAGTCTTATTCGCCTTTTCATACATTTTCGATGTAATGAATTAACAAAATCAAATGAAATACCCTGCTATAGCCAGTGCCAGTATATGTGCCAGTGTGTGTGTGTGTGTGTGTGTGTGTGTGTGTGTGTGTGTGTGTGTGTGTATGTGTGTGTGTGTGTGTGTGTGTTGAGAACATTCACTGGTATGATTAAAGAACTTGGAATCCCTTTTTACAATTCATCGAAAATCTCTCAAAAACTAGACGTAGACGGTCAAAAATAATTAAATTATTTACATCTCCCGACGCGACATACGGGTACATGGAGTTTACAGTAATCATGGTAATTTGATGTTCGTCTGAACAAGTTTTGCAAATAAGTAAGTTGCATAGTGTAGGTAGAGCTTGGGCGTCGTAAATAGGTATTTTCGGCAAAACTATGCGACATGACAGCTTAGAATGGATAGCTGTGTGACGTCACATTTGCGTCTTGTATTTAACATAATATGTAGGTATTATAGGAAATGTTGTTGGCGTGTTTGTTTCAAGTGCAGAGTCGGCTTAATAAAATGTCCTTAAAATCTAATTTGTTGTTAATTTGGAATGTTATGAAGGCGTTTTGTCTGAACGTGGTGTCATAGATGATTTTAAACCTAATACTTATTAATAAGTAGGTGTAAATAATTTATATTTTGAAAATATCTCTTCAAATATTCTTAATTATCTGTATTTTAATTAAGTAAAATACTCTGTTGGTGTAATTTATTTTTTATAATCAAGTGTGGGTTTGGTTTGAGCCATCAAATGTAAAAATAAAACCATTTTAGTTCTTCAAACGTATTTTTATTTACCAAATGGATTTCTCACTAAAATAAAATCACGCATTTGTTTATTAGTGAACAAAAAATCGTCTCAACAAAATCTGACTAGGGCTGTCAATTTGCCACTTAACAAAAATAATAATTTCAATAAAGTTTAGAACTTTTGTATTATTTCCTACGTATTGTGCTCTAGGTGCTATCGTGCACTTGATGTAGTATATAAATCGAATATTTTTGATTCTATAGTCATAAGTCATAATTATTTTTGTCATAAGTACAAAGTATGCTATATCAATATATTTACATAAATCGTGTTTGAACTATGTTAATATTATTTAGGAATGTTCGTATATATTGTAATAGATGCAATTTCTTGTTAACGTGCATTTTCCTATATTTGTCTACATTGAATATAGCTAGTGAAAGCTGCCCATATCTCTAAAAAATACTTCTATAATATTGCTATGAACGATTCATTCTTTAGTTAGACGTTTAAAAATTCCGCACAAGGGGCATAGATACAAGTAAAGGTTATTATCAAGTAGCAATAACTAAGATAATATGAAAAAGAAGATATTTTTAACTGTAGAGAGAGATTCCATTATTGTTCTAAATTAATGTTTTTTATCTTAATAAGCCATTTACATTAATCAAGTTGTGTTAACATTGTCCATTGAAATGTTTTATCTCCCATAAATTGTTTTTAAAGACGATGTTATTAATAACAGTTCATTTATAATAATAGGTCATTTATTTTTATAGTAACTATGATATTGTCTTTTCCTACAAAATTCGTTTATGATTTCAGTTTCAGATGAATATTGAGCATACATTACATAATATAATTATAATATTATCATTGTAATTGGAATATTTTTCGTGGAAGTTATCCAATACATAGCAGTCATGGCAGTTTTTATTGATAATCTATTGATGATGAGTTCTTATTTACAGTTGGTAACAATTCGATAAAACATTCACTCATCTCTGACACTTTGGTTGGTCATACACCGATATCGTTTTACAATAATTATAAAAAAAAAAAACAGATAGAAAAATACAAAAGTACACAAGTATTTACAATAAATTAATACTTCTTCGAGAAATTAAAGTAACAAATGTAAATAAAAATATCTAACTTAAACGTAACGAGTATTAAACAATGAACTTAATTTACAGATACGAGATTGTGAACATTTTTAGGCCTTGACTTGTCATAAAAATAATATTTTTATTTGATGAAATGGAGATTTTGGAAGAATTATTTGTTCAAGACATTGACTTATAATGTAGTACATTATAACCCAATGGTTCAAGATGACTTTTATGATTGTCTTTATACAAATCTTTGAGCATCTTAAATGAAACTATTATATCAAACTTACAAAAAAAACTTAAATTAACAACTGTGATCATAGCTTGTACTGTAAGGCGAGAACTATATGTTCTTACTAAATATCTAATAATTGTGATGTGATGTTCAAAATGAAATGATGATTATTTTTAATGAAACACCCGATAATTAGAGATTGCTTAGACAGACCATAAAATAACTAAAATTACAAACGATTGCCAAACTATCAATAATTTTTCAATTCAAAATTCAGGTAATATTTTGACAGAAGTTGTTTCGATAAAAACCGTCCGTTTCTAGTTTAATGACGCCTATTTTTTTATTGAGCACTGGAGTTTTTTTTGCTAAATCAAAATAATCTAAAATAAATAGACTGTGTTCGAACATTTCTTGATAGGTACGGTATTATAATAAACGGTGCAAGTTCCAACACCAATCAATTTCGATCTGTAATAAATTCCTAAATGTTATTCTTTACAAATATTATCCACATTCCACATTCCCGGCACTTATAGTGAATTAACTATAATAGTAATGGTAACAACTCTATACTAAGGTTTTAATTACTGAATATAATATTAATGAATATACACGATAAACTTAAATAAATACGTAACTTACAGATACTAACTTACTAAATTGCGACGTTATCGAAACAGTAGGAAAAAATAATAATAATATTACATTAAAATGTAAAGTAAAAGATAAAGTGTCTTTAAAAGATGTTACAACAAATTGGAATGTTAAAATTGTTAGCCTTAAAATAATATTTACAAATGGTAAATTAATTTGGCACCTTCTACGTGTAAGAGGAAGATTATGGTGCCTTAATTCTAAAGGTACTGACATTATAAGTACCGAAGCTAATACGTGATGTAAAGCGAAGTGTTATAAGTCTTATTTGTGACTATATCCCTGATAATGTTTAGATCACTATCGTAATTCCCTAAGAGAACCTTTTCTTCTACTCCTTCTGCTTGCATATTATTATCTTTAGATGTTATTCACGTTCGTTCTTCCCTTTCTAATTTATTCCCGGTTACAACTTTTTCTCTACTTGTTAGTTCAGCAACTATAATTTTAAAACTAAGATAATTTCGTTAAATTATATAAATTTTGTAATATCGGAATGACTTACTTTGGAACCGGGAATAAATTATTGTTTTTCTAATATCAAGTATTAACACCAGACATTTCAAATGCAGAAGAAACAAACAATTTCTTCCGTCGCGTTTTCTTGTCTTATCTGTAAGCATCACTCTTCCTGACGGAAAAGTTTATGTGCTGGTTTATATTTCTCAAGCATTTATTCTGGCACCTTAGAAAGTGAATTGTTGGCTAGCTTTCTCTTCATCACACTGTTCCATGTAGAGGGCTGGTCGTTCTGTATCGAGACATGCGCCAAGCTTGGCATGTCTGATCAAAGGTCCTTGGCGTCGCCAGAGCTGGGCATCGTCTGCAGGGTCGCAGGCGGCCAGAACTGCGGTAACTCGGTCTTCTGATGAGAGGGAGAGGCAGAGGCGGTGGTGGCGGATGAGGCCGTTGTCGAAGCGCCACTCTTGGTTGCCGCCTGTGTAGTGGCAGGGATACATGCCTGGAAAATAATGAGTTTGTTTTTAAGTCTTGGATTTTCTTATGGCGATAATAATCATTTTCAAGATCTAGCTCATATCAATCTTCTCAAATTAAATGGCTTAGGAAAGGCTCTCGCAAAAAAAAGTGGAGGTTGCACGTAATAACGTAAAATAATCAGCCTATAATGTTCCCACTGCTGGGACACAGGCCTCCTCTCTGTGAGAGGGAGTGCGCCGTAATCCACCACGCGGGTCCAGTGCGGGTTCGTAGATGTCACATGTCTTCGAATTTTTGGTTCTAGGACATGCCGGTTTCCTCATGTTTTCCTTCGCCGTTTTGAGAGCAGTGTTGATGAAATAATTTACACAAAGTAAAGCGCCTGTCGGGGTTCGAAGCTACGACCTACAACTCGTAAGTCGCGGCTTTTACCACTGGGCCACCACTACTCTCCCACGTAACTACACGTAATACATTTAGCGTAAATTCTAAGGTCAATAATACGAAGGGGTCTTACCTAAAGTGCCATCAACAAGATGACCCATGGTATCTAGACACCTGACTCCTTGCTTGATGACGTGCGAGACATCAGTCATGGCTGGTACTTGCAGCTCAGGGTACACGTGTTCCAGGTACCAGCGGAATGGCTTGCAGTGCAGCTTCTGACGGAGGTTCACGCGTTCTGATATGCTGAAGAAGAAGAGGGAAATATTGTTTGAAAATCTAGATTTCGTCAAAAATATTGTACTTTGATATACTAGTTACAGAATTTTGGAATAAACAGTGTCTGAAAAGACACGAATTAACAATTCCTAGCAGTAGACAATGTAGGTACCTAAAATAAAATAGAATAGAATACTCTTTATTATGTACACCATATAAATTACAGACATAAATATAGAAAACTTACCTACGTACCTACGTGAGTGTTTAAGAATAAATTGGCATATTGTAGCATTAGCGTAATCAGTCTACAACGTTCTCATTGCTGGGACACAGGCCTCCTTTCTGATAGAGGAAGCATATGCAGATATGTATGCAAAAAGAAAATTCCATATCAATATTAATTTCAACTTACTCTCCAAAATCAACTTGCTTAGCCAACGGCTGGGACCGATAGTACAGTTCCTTGTAGTCGTCCATCCATACTTCGGCAGCTCTCCTGGTGTTTCTTGCAAACACCGCCCCGGATCCACCAGGGAAGGTGTACGGGTGACGCTTCCTGAAGACGTGACCTACTCGGGAGCAGGGCACTATTTCCAAGGAACCGCCGCATTGCCATACCCTGGAATTTTAGAATTTAAGAGTAAGTTTTATGATAAGTACAATACATTCTATATTACAATAGCAATGCCAATGATTGATAGAGCTCATAATATGTATAATACGCGCCACGAAAATGAGACTAGACAAACTCAGTAGTAGTTTACGCAGGTAAGTCGTGTATGAAATAGTTACCCATAATGTGTATATCTATTCAGGGATTTATCGATGACATTTAGACAAAAATTCATTTATTACGAAATAATAAAGTTTAAGATAAAAGTCAAGTCTCATATTTCGTGGCGCGTACTATAGGTACATACGAGTTATTGTTTACTAGTGCAACGAAAATTTTAGCTGTGATGCATTATTTGGTTAGTTTTTTTTTTTAACGGTATCCGTTTGAAAAACTCACTGGGAATTTCAATATCCTACAAACCTTGAAGTTATGAAAGCCGTCTTCCGTGAGTCGTTTATTTTATAAGTTCATTCAACTTAAACAAAAGTGTAAAAGAATCCTGCTTACCTAAACGAGATCTCCAGATTCTCTCCTCCCCAGACGTCCATCCTCATGTCGTACTTGCCGAGCTTGGTGAAGTACTTGCGGTCCATGCTGAACAACCCACCAGCTATCATGGGAGTTCTGATGACCTGGGTCGGGTCGCTGAGACGGGCGCTACGCTCGGCGTGGGCTAGGTACTCCCACTGAAAAGTGATGAAGAATAATGAATTTCAATTATAGTATGACTAGAAATCTGACACAGTAGCTAGCATTGTAACTGTATTAAGCTTGATCTTGCAAAGTGTGAACGAACTTGAAATATATCCACGAAATTGATAAGAAAAAAAAAAGGAAGAAACAGTCAGTTCCTATGGGATTCCTCCCAAAAGGCTGATGAGATCATGCCAACCATCACCGTTGTGCGTATTAGCGAAGGACTACTAAGTGCAGCTTTGACATATATTTGGCACAGTCATAAATGTAAAATACACCTAGGTACAGTCAACAGCAAAAGTAGATGATGAAAATCAGAAATTCAATACTAATGAACGGCGTTCGCGTCAGAACTCGTCGTTGAAGTGATTCAAAAGTATGTGATTGTAAATTATAACAAACATTTACTACTAGTACAGCTGTATATTCGTGATCAGTTTTGGCTCCAAAAGTTATAAACTCAATTCATCATCTACTTTTGCTGTTGACTGTACCCATTTGTAGTGCGTGTTACATGAACACACGGTAAGATATTGATGATTTCATCAGACTCATACTAGAAATTACTTCTAAAGTCCAATCTGTCCACATATCCGGCACTTCACCTTCTACAGCTAGTAAGCGACAGTTGGTCAGTGAGCGGTTACCTTGAACACCAGGTTCCAATCGAAGCCGCCGCGCAAGTCCGCCGACGCGCCGATGTACTGGAATGTGTCCATGCTGATCACGTCTATGACTGGACACACCACGCGCGTTGGGTCCTGTGGACGGAAGAAATCACATGGTTATATAACAGAAAAAAAATCCGTCCTGTAAACGAAATGCAAGGATATGAATGAAAAACAATATATAAATTAACATTATAAATTAATTCTCATGCTTTTCTTTGATCAATTTTCCGTCAGACCCTCTGGTGGTTTTTTTATGAATGGCTTCTCGCAGGTCAACCTTGGAGGTTGTTGACTGCTTAATCGGGCTTACCTATGGATACCCTATAAATAAGGTCTCCGGCAAGGGCAAAAAAACTTATAAACTAAGTGACTACACGCTAAGGGCACCCGCTGTGGGGTATGGACCTCGGCTTAGTGCATCGCTTGGGGACACACTTTTCGTGCGATACTCCGGAATTTAATACTCTGGGTTCGTCCTTAAAATCATAGCATACCAACGTTTAAATCACCGTATTCGCGTACATCTACTAACTAAAGCGATGCTATTTGTGGTCATCATGTCATGGCTGAATTCATAATCGTTTCTTTAGGCCAAAGGTATTTAGCATTATGGGCATTTAAGAGCCTATACTACCTCAGCTAAAATTCACTCTTTATCTCGCTCATACGATACTGCTCGCGGACTGAGTGAGAGCGAGACAGAGTGTGGTGCTGGGCGGCAGGAAGCGCCAATAGTTTAGGTATTTGCTTTTTACACTGAAAATAATGGTAATTATAAAAAAAAAAAAAATAACATAAGACCTGCTTTAAAGTAAGTTCAGTTAGTATGCAAAGTTTCATGATCTAATTTAAAGTATTTTTTGAATACCAATGGTTTATTGTTCGGGTTATAGGTAACTTTGGATTTTTTTTCTATCGAGAAAATTTTATGGTTTCGTGTTTTCGTCTTACATAAGACTTAGCATTAATCCTCAACTTTACTATATATTTATTTCAAAATTAATGATGCAGTATTTTAGACATAACGGAGGATCACGCTAAGCCATTTGAGGTAGTATAGGCTCTTAACGTCGAAATAATTCTACTAGTTTAGTAATTACCATGGAATTTTATTACCTGTACATGCTGAGAGGATGACTACTTATTACAATTTAGTTAATAAATACTCCGGCATTTTAGCAATACCCTATTGACGCAGGGGTTTTTTCATAAACATGATTAGCGACTTACTGTTTAATCATACATTTTTGACGTTTAAACGTCTCTCAACTTTAGGCAACGTTTATACGTATATACATATTCTTCTTCCCAGCGAAAGCACTAGGATGTGGTGAAGGGCGGGCGATTTGGGGGACCGTCTTATGTAAATTTGACGTTCGAAAAGTGCTGATTCTGAGCCTAATTTAGATAAATTACTTTTGATTTTGATAAATAAACCCCTCAATTGGCAATAATTGTGTTGCCAGGAAATCGTAAATAAAATAATGAAAAGCTCAATTTAATTTCGTCGTTATTTCACGCTACGAGTTTCGCAGGCACAAGCATACATATTTATCTTAAATTTTGCAAAATCTGTAATGCTGAATGATATATCGGTAAGTGCTTTAATATGAATACTATTGCTATTTATTATTATCACAGAAACTGTGCTATTTTTTTGGGCATCAATGACCTTACAAAAATTTTATAACACTATAATTTTTTACGTAACTTCCTTTATAATTAGGCAGAAGAATGATCGTAAACCAATGTTTATTAAGTTATGATTGTACGGTAATGTAATAGGTACGTTATGACCTTGTAGTCTTGCGAGTACAGTTGGGGCTTTACTTAAGTCCAAAGGTGAACAGTTTCAAAAGGAAGCCAGTTCAAAGTGTTTTATAAACTAAGGATGCAGATCGATCTGAAGGCCAATTGACAACATTTCATATTTTTAACCTGCATGTATTATTACGTTATATAAAAGTAAATTCAAATCTAGGGCACCCATATTTTTTCGTTTTTCGAAATTATGTACTTTTCATTCATAATTTTAACTTTGAAATTCGGTGTATTCTAAAAAGACGTAAGTACCAGATGACGGTAGAATGGCGATATTACCTTTGCTTTATTGTGACCCGTCAAAAAAACTGTTAGATGTCACTTGTCTCAGTCGTTGTTTTGGTTCCGTCATTGGCGTATATTTTTCATTGGGATCCATTTTACTGGCGAAATATCAATCAAAAATTGATAATATTAACAGTAAGCAGCGTGTCGAGTTGATAGGAAAAAATATTGTTGAATTCAATTCAGTTTTCTAGTTCTTTTCTAGTTACACTTCTTAGGTGACATTGACATGTCTTGTTTGATATAATGTTTCCAATCAAAGACATTGGAATACGCAAAGGTAACTACCTCATTCCGCCGTTTATGTGACGTCATCACATGTTTTTTGATTTTTATTTTTTTTTCTCAGAAATTTAGAAATAAAAAAATAAAATAAAAATATATTTGAACTCAGGATACGAAAATAAAGAAATAGTATTTTTGTTTTAAGGTCGTGTCAGGTTTGAAATGTTGTCAATTCTCGTACTTAAAAACCTTCAAAATCTATCTCATGTCAGCGATAATTAATGTCAAAAATTTAGGTAAATTAGAGGTGTTTTTGACAGATTGAGACTGAAATTAGACTGCGAACGTTCTTAAAAATATTAGAATTGCCCCCTGTGGTGTGTATGTCCGTTCATCGATCGAACATCGACTTAATTTCGAGACCATCGACTTATTGGCGTCGATCGTCAAAAAATTGTAGCACTTTTCTATGAATTACCTGATTCTTTTTTGATAACCGACGAAAAATTTCTACGCTGGGGGTTCTAGAATCTAAAGCTGAATTCAAGGTAACAGTTTGCGTACTGGAAAAATATCCTCTATATTCTAGTCAGTAATTTATGCCGCTAATCTGGGAATACTTATACCGAAAAATACATATACGATACCTAATATGCCAAAGCCTGAGCCATTCAAAGAAATAAAGGTGATGACTAAACCGCCAAAGGTCACTACAATTTCAGAGTAAGTAAACTCCATTATGACAACATGCAACTTTTAACCACAAATCGAAATTGATTGCTGAAAGTGTGGTCACATTGAGGACCTAGTGTGAAGAAACAGTCCGTCTATAATGCAACCATTTTATTACCTGTTCATTATATTATCTATGATAAAGAACATGACTACTACATACTAATAGGGATCTTTAACATTAATGCCCGTTTTCACTAACACTAGGCGTCATCTAAATGAATGCCTGAATAAAGCACGCTGTTGGATTTTCAACTTTCGACGCTAAGCTCAGCGTTAAAAATCCAACAACAGTCTTGTCTTACAGCCTAATTGCGTAAACTGATAATCACAATCCCTGTCTAAATCTTAATCCCTAAACAGATCCGAGACTAATTAATTGACAGACTGACAGGAAAAGCAAAGATTTAACTGAAGGAAGAAACACAAGATTTCTTCCCCGTCACCACTTCTACTCAACTTGGAGGGATGAACGAAGAAATGGTTGTGTTCACCTAAAGTTTGTATGATCTGTTCCAAAAGTATGTAATGAAAATGTAAACAAACCTTGTTCAGGTTAAATTCATCATTAAAGGAAATTAGTCCCACGTTCATCTGTATTAAAGTTTCAAAGGAGAATGGGCGGGTTCGTCCCCAGTGGTGTATCATAACGTGATATACGTCATTTTACAGATCATAACAATAGCTTCATTTTATTGTATGACGCCAACAACGAAACTCGTGCAGGGAAGGAACCATGGTTTTTTTTAATAATATTATTTTTAGCTAAAAATAAGATTATGACAAAAACAAACAAAACGAATAACTATAGAGTTATTTTGTGTATTTTTACCATGTTAAGCGTATAATGCGGTATGGGTACCTATGAGCTCCGTCGCTCCTTTATTGCAGTCCCGCACAGCTACATACTACCAGATTCACACATAAACAACTTTTGTGCGCAAGGCAACGATAAAAGCTGTAAAGTACGCGTTAAACATTATGTCAGCTCTGAAGTGCGCTACTTACTGTGCAGTACCTCACCCCTCACCCCCGCTGACACGTGAATTTGTTACTGCGCAGCGACTCGCCTCATGTTCCGAGCTGCCATTTTGAATCGCACTGTACCTGTAGCCGGTATGGTCGTTGCCGGTAACCATGTGCACACAATGCTAGAGGCGTCATCTTATCGGGGTGAAGAAAGTCAGGGGGCGGGGGAACCCGAGCGAGATAACAATAATACGGAGGCGAGAAGGATAAAGACAAAGAACATAGGAGAGCAGTGGTGGCCCAGTGATAACGACTGCGACTCACGAGTTGCAGGTCGTAGGTTCGAACCCAGACAGGCGCTTTACTTTGTGTAAATTATTTCATTACCACTGCTCTCAAAACGGTGTAGGAAAACATCGTGAGGAAACCGGCATGTCCTAGAACCAAAAATTCGAAGAAATGTGACATCTACCAATCCGCACTGGGCCCGCGTGGAAGATTACGGCCCATTCCCTCTTACCGAGAGGAGGCCTGCATCCCAGCAGTGGGAACATTATAGGCTGATTATGTAAATAAAAGACATGTTGGATACACTTATCACGGCCTATGATGAACGACACTTATTTAATTTCGTTACAATCGAAAACATCACAGCCACGGCGTTGCACTTTTGTGTCGGGCTAACCCATGAGCAATTCCAGAGGATTCTAGAAGAAACTCCTTCCTTGGAACAATCACGGCGCTACAAGACAGTGCTGGGGGCATATTTGATGAAAATAAGGTCTGGAGAACCTAACGAAAGATTGGCTGCGCGCCTGGGCATGACCCGTTGAGCATTGGAGTGAAAATTGACTAAAGCTCGTGAGTGTTTGTTGGCCGACTTTGTTCCTAGGCATTTAGGATGGGATCATATAAGTCGTCATGAAATTATTTCCCGGAACCTGACTATTCCAAACTCATTGTATGGAGACAATGGGACTAAAGCCATTTTAATTTTTGACGGTACTTATATATTCATACAAAAAAGCAGCAATTTTCTATTTCAAAAGCAGTCATTCAGTCATAAGTTCCGTAACCTTCTAAAACCATATTTAATTGTCTGCACGGATGGATGTATTGTTGATGTTACCGGACCGCACGCAGCAACGACATCAGATGCTACGATAATGTCGAGATCAATTCATAACGAAGCTCCAATACATGGTCTACTTCATGCCGGCGACGTACTCATTTTAGACAGAGGCTTCAGAGACTCTTGGAGATATAGAATAACATGGTTATTATGCTCATATGCCTCCCACCAAGAGTAGGGCTGAATCACAACTCAGTACTGAGGATGCAAATAAATCCCGGCTGGTAACAATAGTCACATGGGTCGTGGAGGTAATAAATGGTGGCCTAAAACGTGATTTTAAAATATTACGGCAAGAATATTTTAACAGAGCAGAATATTTTAACAGAGCTCTAACAAACACGTTTAAAGAGCCTGTGACAAACACGCCACTTGCCAACCAAACAATCAGAGAAATCCAAGAAAGACTTCATCAGCCAAATAGTTTGGGTGATTACGTTGTGGAAAACAATCTCAATCAACAGAGGGCAGCGTTCCATACTATCACGGATGAAGCTGTACGAGCGCTGGCATTCCCAGTATTAAGCGAGGAGGATCTAGTGCTAATAGCACTAGGCACATATCAAATAAAGCTCGCCCGGTCTTACCTGAGCGAGCATATAAGAAATGGAATCTACTGCATCGAAGTATGCGAAACCATAGTTCCCGACCTAGCACAATACGGGATTATTGTTGAAGGAGTGCTTTTGAGAGGCCGTGTTCAATCCCGTCATGTATCCAATCGGATATATTACCCCTACATTGTAGTAAATACAAGAATGACGGGAAGGGAGTCCGTTCGCAATTATTACTGTTCGTGCCTAACAGGACGAAGAACAGTAGGCACATGTGCTCATATAATGAGTATTATATGGTATTTGGGGTGGGCGAGGCATCAAGATGACATCTTGTTACCGGCATCTTTTCTAGACGAAATTATTGTAGATATTGATTAATAGTGTTATAATTTGTGAATAATAAACATAATAACTGCCATTTTTCTTGTTTTATTGCATTATTTGTTGAACTTACATGACACGGTGAAATATTAATAGTAAAATTAAATTACGTGAACACAGAAAACAGCGAATTCATTCGTTTTATAAATAGGTATTCGATAGACTAGAGTTTTAAAAAGCTCAAGTGTGCGGGTGTGGCGGTACAAGCGCAACACAAGACAAGTAGCTGCACCGCAAAGAACACTTTATAAAATAATAGGTATGTACGAAAAACTATTTATGCTAAAAATAATATTATTAATGAAAAATAAAAGATTCATAGTAGGTATCACTTGCATACAATAAGAATAAGCTACTGTCATAACACTCATAACCTCGAGTACACACATGTTAAGACTTCGATCATGGCTCTCTCCATCGCACTTTGGATGGATAGAATAGATATCCCAGGATGTCTGCAAGTCAAAAGTGGTGGACGATAGTAAACTCAGCGAAAATTACATTTTTTTTAAGAAAAATGTAATCATTCGTAGTTCTTTCCCTGCACGAGTGTGGTGGATGGTGTCATAGAATAAAATCAAGCCATTCTAATAAGCTTTAAAATGACGTATCGCTCAATTTGATACAGTCTTGAAACAGTCTGGGGACGGAGCCCATACAAAAGCGCCCATTCTCCTTTATATCTCCCCATTTTCTCCAACAATAATTATTGTTTTAATACTTACCTTTATTAAATTGTAATTGAAAACTTATCGACGAAAATTTTTAAATGTCAGCCAAATGCAAAACTTCTTTACACCGGTCAAGCACTGCGCGTCGCCTATTGGCGACGAAACAATAGAAAATCAATTGTGTCTCATTAGCGGAGCTCGACAGCTCGATTTAAAAATATAATTTCGCACTCGATTTGTAAATGAGACTACAAATTGGCATCCAGGTATGTTTTCTGATCCATTTGTTTAAATTCTTATAAGATTCTTCTGGAACAAAGTCACCGATAAAAGGCAGTTATTACAAACATGATATAACTAAGCTAGAAATATTCTTGATTATTATATCACCCTGACCAATATACGTGCGGTAGTAACAGTTCACTTTCAGGCAGTTGATTGAATTGATCATAGTTTAAGGCCGAGTTGTAACATTCACTTTTAACTGAAGATGGTTTTAACCTTTTGAACGCCAGAGTATAAACGTATCGCCGTACCCCTGACGCCAGGCCACTTTAACAAAACAACACACACATACACTTAAAACAACAAATTTCTCGATATTGGTGGTTTATTTATATTAGTTTCATGCAATACAATATAGACGGAAGCTTAAAACTTTTAAATTATATAAATAAAAATACACAAAAGTAATGATTAAATTGTTTATTTCATAATATGGTGCGACCCGTGCGACGTGTATTTTGTCATGTTATATTTGTGACGTTGGCGTTCAGGGTAAGATTTCGTTTGTCACATAATGTGACAATGGCGTTCAAAAGGTTAATAGTGTTCAAAAGGTTAGTAGTGCTTCTAACTCTACACGCCCTAACTCTACAAACCCTAACTTTACAAACTCTACACCTTATTCAAAATATGAGGCTTGGCCGTTTCGTTACCACAAGAACTATTGTATAACAGAAATAATGAACAGTGAATAAATTTTTCACCTTACGCCCATGTGATGGTAGCGAAACGGCCTTAACTTTTTAGGTTATTACGTAAATGATTTTGTTGTAAAGAAAAGCAATAGCTGCTTAGTTTGTGTGTCAAAGTTCATATAATAAGCATATTATAAGTTTTAAAAATGTTCTCAAGTAAATTAAATCTTTGTAATTTCTTATTGAGAAATAAAAATTGTTACAATCTTCTAACTAAAGCGTTCCGCCGGTGTCTAGGCTAAGTGCTTTGGTGACATTGTTGTGTTTTATTGCTAAGACACATGAAGTCGGATACATTTACTAGTACTTACTGGTCAACTGGTCGGGCTCATTGTAGAAGATTTTAGAGAATTCTGAAACAATTCGACGTAGTTCTGCAAACAGGAACCAATCTACAACTTGGGCTAAATTGAGTTAAATGCATAAAACGAGTATTTTAGACGGCATGTACCAAAAATATCTAGGCCATCCATCCCATTTTTGACAGGCTGAAAACTACAGTCACTTTTGATACCATCCTTAGAGCAGCAATTTTGAAAAATAATTTTACTAGAAAAATAAGTCTTTAAATTAAATTTTAAGTAGAAGAATAAGTAAGTAAGTCCGCGAACTAGAACAATAGTTCTATAGTATAAGGAGTTTCTGGGTACCATACGGAATACCGTATGGTACCCAGAAACTCCTTATTTTATAAATTTACAAAGAATCGTGATGTTCTGGTGAAATGAATGAATGAATGAATTGCACCGATCCCAGCGTGGTTAAACCAGACTCGATTAATCGAATGAACCCCAAGATTCGCACTAGCTCCTGTAGCCTCATGTTCATGGTGCTACAGCGACCATTGCATATCAAGGAATAGACCGGGGGGCGCGGTAATGGTAGGGAAGACGTGCCCGAAGGATGGTTAAGGATTTAAGAGCCTACCGGATATGCATCCTAGAGTAAGCATTGGACTAGTGGAGAGATTGGTAATTATATCCATGGATGGGCATCTTTTAACGACCTTGCCGTCAGGCTGGTTCAGGTCGAGCTTCATCGTTGAGTCTTTTGGCGGGGTTCTACTGCTTTCTCGGTTCTTTTGTATGTCGTTGCTCACATTTAATTCTCATATAGAAATTTACATTTCACTTACATGAGAACACATTTCAACATAAAGTATAAAAACTCATCATTGTCCTTCGACACTCGGACTCACAATTAACTTGACGTATTTGATGTTTAATCATTATACCAATAATTTAGGTTGCAAATACGCTCTGCCTCTGTTGCTGACAGCACTTTGACACACGCCCCAAACGCAAATTGGAGCCATCAATTTTAATTACAGACGAACAGAAATAAGGCTGGTTTTAGTCTTACGCCGACGGCACGCGCACCGTCAGCGCTGATGGCCGAGATATATGAACTTCTAGGAAGCGTTTTTGAATGACGCGTAGCTATCAGCTTACAGCCGAACAGAAATAAACGCATCCCTACCGAGATAATCCCATGACATCACACCGTAGCGTGATAGCTCACAAACTTACCGTACAACACCATAAGGGTGCGTTTCCAATGAGACGAGCGGAGATGAGACGTTCAGGAATCGACCAAACACATTGGTCGAAATCCACAAGACGTCTCATGTCTTGTTTGTGATTGGTCAATTCAAAGACATTTAAATATCATAAAGATGGTCGGGTATAGCGAAAAGCATCGTAATCTACTTGCAACAACCATCTGGTAAACCTTCGCTTAGTCTAGTTCTATGTAGGTACGTCTTATGTGTCCCAGATGACAGGTCGCATTGTGTACTAAAGGGAAATTATTTTCGATGAAATTATGCCGAATTACACATTGTGGTATTGCAAAATAAATCACGTAGTGATAAAACGACTGGACTTAAAAAAAAATATATATGTATATATATTTTATGAATAAATTATATTTAGATAAACTGAATAATTTCAAATTTGCGTCAAACTATCTGACAGTTGGTAATCAAAGGTTGGTGTCGGTAAAAGTCGGTAAAAGTGTAATATGTGAAACTAGATAGTCATCTAATATTGCAAAATTAAACTAGATGACCTTACTGAGACATGGGATCACACTTTTTCAAAGACATTCTTCTAATAACATCTCTATTGAAAGAAAATACGTTAATTTGCAGTAAACATGACGAAAAGAAAGAAAGAAAAAAAGAACAAGTTGGGGGAAAATAAGCGTTACACGCAAATCGGCCAGCGCTCTGCATTATGTTCCGACTCCATGCGAGAGTACCAGCGATGGTTTTCAGCGACACCCGGCGTTTACGTGATGATGACGACCAGTGCAGTAAATATAATAAGAAATAAAATAAATACACAATACTTCTAAATGTTTAAATAACTATAATAAAACCATATCGTGTCCTAAATATCCTTTTCATGCACGTCTCCGCTTCAGTGGAAAAGCACCATTTCTTCGATAGAGTATAAAATCACACTGCAGTTAAAACTTGTGCAGTCATTAACCGGTCTAATGGCATAACAATAAATATTACTGGCCACTCATAAATGTCACGCGTCTACGTTTAATAACTCTATGCTTTTATACCGTTTGATTTTAGAAGTCTCATGTGGAGCTAAAACTGTTATTTACCTCTGATTTTGCATCACTGTCAACGTCACACTGATCTTTATTCTCATTCAAATAAGGTTGCTATTGGTTTGCAGTCACTGACAAGTCTGTCAAAATCATTGTGATCTTTATTCTTATTACAATAAAGTTACCGTTAGATTGCTGCTGTTAAAGGTAAACTGTGAATTTACTGTACTTGTCATTATGGACTTGGACGTCACATGGAAATTACATATTCTAATACATAATCAGCCTATAATGTTTCCACTACTGGGACACAGGCCTCCTCTCGGTGAGAGGAAGTAGGCCGTAATCCACCACGCGGGCCCAATGCGGGTTGACAGATGTCACATGTCTTTGAATTTTTGGTTCTAGGACATGCCGGTTTCCTCAAGATGTTTTCCTTCGCTGTTTTGAGAGCCGTGGTGATGAAATAATTTACATAAAGTAAAGCGCTTGTCTGGGTTCGAACCTACGACCTACATCTCGTAAGTCGCGGCCGTTACCACTTGGCCACCACTGCTCTCTAATAATTGCCGGAATAAATGTTCTAAATAATGGTGAAAACCAGAGGAGCAATTCTCGTAATTGTAAGAACTTTCACAGTCTGATCTGTCTCAATCTGTCAAAAATACCTCTAATTTCCCTACATTTTGACAAGTTTTTGACATTGGTTTGTCGCTGAGATGAGACTGCGACAGATCTACATCCGTAGTATATTTTGCAAGATCACTCTGAAGTAACTCTGTTACCTTGAACGGATTTGGATGCGGATATACCATGCCCTAGGTTAGGATATATGAGGATACTTTTATCCCGGTTAAAAGTTCCCGTGGGACCGCGACCGCGACCTTTAGGGCCCGTTCCCAGTATGTCGTGACGACAGATTATCGTGTCGTTCAAAGCATCGTGGCTTGTGTATTTAAATGGAGGTGTTCACATATAGGACTACACGATTAACTGTCGTCCACGACTTTGTTTTGCAGTGACGACAGATTGTCAAGTCAATGGGAACAGTTAGCACGACAGTCGTAAAACGATTAAAAAACGTCACGATTTAGCGTGATGACAAATCATTTGTCGTTATTGCGACTATCTATCGTAGCCACATATCACACACACACACGTATCACACATAAGTACACGCGTTCATACCACTACTGATGTTCAAAAGAACGTACTAATGTGCAAACGACAAGGCGACTGCTATGAACAGTAAAAATGTCGTCACGATCCAATGGGAACAGCTAGATACGACAATCGTTCAACGATAACATATTTTGGCGACACAGTGACGATAAACAGTCGATATAATGGGAACAGCTAGGGACGGCAGTTGTCCAACGATAAATTAATCGTCACGACATAGTGGGAACGCGCCCTTACGCGGGCGCAACCGCGTGCTAAAGCTTACTAGCTTTATGATACTTCATAATATGCTAAGGTTAGCTGGCTCTTAGGAACCCGAACTATCAGCTATCGACCCAATGCAAGATGATGATGTTAAATTGTTCCCAATACTTATTTAATTTTTAAATGTAAATTATGCCTGTTAATGAATAAACCAGAATTACATGCAGAAGTTTCAAAGACGCGACCTTGCACAAATTAAAAGCGAAGTGTAAACTCTCTCGACCCTCGGCGGCCGCATTTTCACGTCAGCCCCGAGGCGCAGAGCTATAAATTTTGCATCACGCGTGACAAAATATAAATCAACGTTCCAGTACTAGGAGTTCCAAATATTATGATGTTAGTGTTCGGACACGCTGTATATGAAGATTTATACGGGATGTTCTTTAGCGTATGTTGAATTCATTCAATGGATTAAAAGTTTAGTTGATTATAATTAGGAGAAAAATATCTTCGTTTATGAAAGCTTCAACGAATAAAAATGTTAGTCGTATAATAATTTAATTATTCAATGTATGAGTTCCATGAAAACTGTTTTTTGTCATAGATTTTTGACTATTTTAATGTTGATCATGAGACGACTTGAAAACGTTTTGATTTTAATTTTAAATAAAGGGTCGCAGTGCAGTTTCTTCATCGTATAAAGTAATCAGTCAAACTGACTTTTACTTGACCTTTACTGATAATACGGCACATGCGTTTCTTCATTCAAGTAACAGCTAAAAGAGTGAAGAAACAAATTTAACCGTTGCTTTGAATTTTGTGACCTTACTTTGGCTGTGCTGTTACTATTGATGAAAAAACTGGCCGTAATAAATACCTGCTGGTAGATACCACAGACGATTCATGGAAGAATTTTTTATCCATGACTGCAGCAACCTAACAGAAACCTTATAAGAATCAAAATAAAGATCATTATGATGATTTAGACAGTGATGCAAAACTAGAGGTAAAACAACTGTTACTGTGAACATCTGAAAAAATGCGTTTAAAAAAACAAACAATTAAACTCCTTCCTTTTACGAAAACAGTAAAACCTTTTTGTTGTATTTTTCATTAGCGACGAGTCCCATACATCAGGATCTAGATAGAAAATAAGGAAAAAGAGTGTGTTCGCAACTACTCTATTTTGCTGATTATTTTCCGGAGCCAGTAATTATATAACTCTGTTAACTTTTAATGATACCCGTGGAGAGTGAAGTAGCAGTAGAACTAAAATTCTAGATTCCTAAATGGAAGTTAAAATTTTTTGTCCCTGTTAAAGATAGGGAGAACTCTAACTACAACATTTTTTTTACACTAGTTACTATCACGCTTTATTCCCCGAAGGGTCGGGCAGTGGAGTACACCTATAGAATAGAATACTCTTTATATACAGTATACCCAATCACTCAACTAAGCAATGTAACTTTTCTGATTCATCAACTTATCAATGTACCTTATAATGATTCCATACAATTATGATTCATCAACTTATCAAAATACCTTATAATGATTCCTTGTATCCATCAACTTATCAATGTACCTTATGATGCCTTATACATATAATTCATCAACTTATCAACAATGTAGGTACCTTATAATTATTCCTCAACTACAAACACACTTTCAAAAATTATAAATGAACGATTTAATATTTCTGAACTTTAGGTGATTGGTTACATTATAGAAGGATTCGGATGGATCTGTTTTGCTTATACAAAAGTTATCGCTCCAAAACCAAATTAAATGTACAGACGCCAGCACATCAAACTACCCGAAACTGTCAAATTTTCCTAATCAACTTTGAACCTTACGTTTTAGCGATAAAGTTGAAGATCTATTAAAGAAATTTGACAGACGGTAGCAGCTTGATGTGCTGGCGTCTGTACCTACCTACCTTTCATCAATTAATTGGTTTCACACTTTATGTAATCTCTCTGAAACGTGTTTTGTAGGTAAATTCAAAGACCTTTCAGTATTCGAAACATGTGACGATTACATGCGAAAATGTTCCGAAACATCGATTTAACTTAAGGTATAACGGTTCCCTTAAACTTTTCAAATTGAATCGTTATACTTCCCTTCTCCTTTACTTGGAAACTTCCCCTTTTATGTGTTCGAGTTGTTACGAGCAATGATTAAAGTTTTAACCCCTTTATTGTGCTTGATTTAGCAGTGATTGTTGCTGTTGCTTTACTTCTTATTCTTCGTGTCGCTTGCACGACAGTTATTTAAATTTTATTGGCCCAAAATTTCGATACTTTCACGCTATCGGTAGCAGCGCAGAGGTCATGTTGCCTGCATGTTTTAGGGCACAAAGGACAAGATAGGGGAGGTGGAGCATAGTTTGACTCAGCTCCAAGTCCATACCCTGCTTACGTTTCGTCGAAGTAGCCCCACTTTATGAGGTTCGACTTAAATCTTCCCACTTGGGTTCAGAGACGGCTTTAGTAAATATTGGTGAATTAGACTTTTGTTAAAGTTTCAAGGCGCTGCGAACAATACAGTGAAGCATGCTAAAACTACACCGCTCTGTGCATACACGCTCACACGCACACATTTACAATCAAACCACACCTCACTAAGTGCACACATTTTTACGAAGCCGGCTTCACTTTACTGTTGACAGCACTCTGTCTTGGTTTTTTATTTGGTTTGAGGCTTTAAAGTGTTGTTTGTTTTTCAGTTTAGATGTGATTTTAATAACCAGCCTGTATACAATCCCTTGATCTCGTTTTAGCACGAACCATACATGAATATACTGCAACTACTGTCACTAGATTAGCCAATTATGATTATACATCATAATAATGCATAATCGGCTTATAATGTTCCCACTGCTGGGACACAGGGCTCCTCTCTTCGTCGTAGTTGTTACATGTCTTCGAATTTGTGATTCTAGGACATGTTTCCTCACGATGTTTTCCTACATCACTTTGACAGCAGTGGTGAAGAAATTCTTTAGGTTCGAACCCACGACCTACCTCGTAAGTCAGGGTTGTTACCACTGGACCACGGCAAGAAGAACAAAAAGCTATTGAATGACATCCTTGTAGTAAGTATAAGTATAACTTTCTCAATCATTCAGTATAGCGATTTATTCAGTCATTTCTGCTTGTATACATTCCGAGTTTCAGTAACGAAACGGCAAACTTCAAAGACAAATAGATACCTACAGTATCAAATCAAAATATTTATTTAGTTGCTGGTATTTGTTTTAGCGGTTGGCTTTTAAATCAAGGTTTATTTTGGTCCCTTACTGAATCCGTTATTCAGTAAGGGACCGTGTTCATCCTGATCGCAACTCTGGGAAACTTGCAAGGGCTTTAAGGGTCAATTTCACCAACGAAACTGAACGCGATCAGCACATCTAAACTGCGTTCACAAGCTGTCAGTGTCATGATTGTTGAGGAATGTTGACACTGACAGCTCTTAACCTTTTAAACGCCATTGTCACATACATGTGACAAACGAAATCTTACCCTGAACGCCAACGTCATAAATATATGACAAAATACACGTCGGTCGTCGTCGTCGGATATTATGAAATAAACAATTTAATCATTACTTTTGTGTGTTTTTATTTATATAATTTAACCCCCTTATTCATAATCCTATTTTATCTCTATTTTAGCTAAAATAGGTTTATAGAACGTTTGTCTTTATCTGTCACGTTGTCATTTCTGTGTGTACGAAAGAGACAAACCCCATTTTAACTAAAATAGGTTTGATAAGTTTTATGAATAAGGGGGTTAAAGTTTAAGCTTCCGTCTATATTTTATTGCATGAAACTAATATAAATAAACCACCAAAATCGAGAAATTTGTTGTTTTGTGTGTGTGTTGTTGTGTTGTTAAAGTGGCCTGGCGTCAGGGGTACGGCGATACGTTTATACTCTGGCGTTCAAAAGGTTAAACGCGATTTAGATGTGCTGATCGTGTTCAGGCCCTAAACAGGAGTTCAACATATCGTTCCATCTCCTTGTGAGTGCAAAATTCTTTTCCTGTCTACCAGCTGTCGAATATATTTTATTTAATATAGCTAAATTCTATTTATTTAGAGTACCTATCTACACCTATCCTTCTACGATATTTAAATAAACCTATTTTCTTTCTTTTTCTTTAGAATTCTTCTTCGTCCAACTCTTAGCTACTTCAAGCACAGAAGATTATTGTCGCTGACATCTCATTTAATTTCTGCATAAAGTATCGTTCCTCTGTTACAAAGAGCAACAGATTGTAACTTTGCTGACTGCTTGACTCTTGCTAAGAACTTTATACTTAGCGTGTATTGGCTCAAGTTTTTTATTTCATTATTAGCCGCTAAAGGGAGAAGCGTTGTTGAATGAGGTTCTATGCTGCTTTAACTACGGTTTCCTTAAAGATCGGTGGCCTTCACAGTGTCTGCAGATTACAGATAGCGCCATCCACGAAGACGCGCCCCACTCTTCTTCCTAATCGCTTACAGTACAAGTGTGCAACATTCCGCTAGTGTTTTAGTTTTGCCGGTACACAGTAATTACTTATTAGTGGGTAATTAGTGTGTATCAAAAAACTAAAATAGTAGCGGAATTAACTAGCGATAACCACTAGCGGCAGTAGCTGGCATTAGGCAGGGCACATTGCTCGCAGAACAGATGGCCGATGGGGCCGAAAAGTTCTGGAGTGGCGATCGCGTACCGGAAGACGTAGCGTTGGAAGGCCTCACACAAGGTGGACCGACGACCTTGTGAAGGCCGCAGGAACTCGTTGGATGCGAGAAGCACAAAACCGGTCGAAGTGGAGGTGCTTGGGTGAGGCCTATGTCCAGCAGTGGACGTCTATCGGCTGAAATGATGATGATGATGAACGACTAGCTATTAGTAAGAAGAGTGAGGCGCGTCTTCGTGGATGGCACTACCTATCTATACCGGCAAATGATGTCAGTGAAACGTTATGTATGAAAGTATGTTGGTGTGTTTTCTTATTGAGTTTTTTTTGACACCGCGAAGTCAAGCCCCGCTGCCATCACTAACACGACAGCCGTCACTGTGGCGGTTATGTAGCGGTTACCGCTTTTCTAGGAGAGCTTTATTGAATTTGATTTAACATTGTTTACACAACACCGCTTATGGCCGCGTCCTACGACTGAAAGCGGTTGTCGTGCGAGTAAGTCGTCGCACGAGTTGATATGAATATGTCATATTAATTGCGCGATCAATCAAGTATCGTAAACGATCGCATATTCGCGCGACAGTCGTTTTAGGTTAGAATGCAGGGTTCTGATGCGAAACTAACGCGGAATCTTCTGTTTAAAAAAAAAACTTTTGTTTTACGAACTGCGATATATTATTATGAATCTAACCTAAGCCAACCGCTGATAGAACGCGTAAAATGTGTTCCTGTAAGCTATAACGATATCACATTTAGGGTCTCATAATATCAATCTTCTACCGTTAAAAACATCTAAAGCTTTTACATCTAATATCTTTGGTAAACTGAAATTTTAGGTCATATCCAGAATCCAAACTCGGTCAGGTCTCCTCAAACTGAAAGCTCTTTCCAAAGATTTCAATTTTAATCACCTTCCGATGGCATCTTAACCACAGTTTCTTCAAACTAGAAACTTCGATTTCGAACTAAAATGTTCAAGTTCCAGGTGCAGTACCTGCAATTTTGAATTTGATTTACATAGTAATGAATATTGATGGTGGCTTGGTTTAAGTTCCATCATTCAATTTGTATACTAGAGCTTCATCGAAGGATGGTAATAAACCTGGCTTTGGATGAATATTGAAGGTAAAGCAGATTCACCTGGTAGTTCTGACAACGTTGAATATAGTGGTTTACTGTTGCAATTATTCAGAACATTAGACATCGATAGATTCAGTACATGATTCTGAGGCCCCTGCGTTGAAATTTTTCGTAGGTTATTAAAAAAGAAAATTGCAGTTCCACACATTTTGACCTCGCTCGTAGGTATTGTATGAAACAGCTGGTTTTTGAAGTGAAACTTCTTTACGCACGCTTGACTTGGGGAGTAAGCTGGCGAACGCGTTACGAAAAGTGTGATCGGGCGAGGCGAACGGGGGTTGAGTGGGGGATATAAGCAAGAGAAAGCAGTGCGCGCGCACATTTTCTTTCTCTCTTCCTCTCATAGCCAAATACGTTTGAAGTTTCACTTCAGTCGTGTGGTCATAAGCACACTCGGTTTTTTTTTTGATAACCAACCACCAACCCGCGGTTTCACCCGCATAAGTTTCGATCCCGTGGAAATATCGGGATATAAACTATCCTATGTCCTTTCCCGAGAGTAACATAACCTGCAATGCTACATATTTAAATTACTGACGACACAATTATGCCGAAATTACGTTGCGTTATAGAGTACAGTAAAATCAGCCGCGGAACTTCGGTTGCCTACTTTCGGCATAGTGTGTTTGGACACTTAATTTGCAATAACGTTGTAACACGTATTATTTTGACGGTCATTGAAAGTACTACCTACGGTAATTGTAAAGTAGGCACACTTTCAAAACTCAAGTGGCTCAATTTAATTAGTTAAGCTATAAATTACCTTAAAGTATGTACATCCGAAAGCCCAACCCCTATCCCACTCAGGTAAGCTGACAATTAAAATTCAAGTATTATGCAAATAAGCCACACGGGACGACTTTCGACGTCAATTTTGAACGAAACCCCCATAAATATGGAGGGTTCGGGCAACTTCTGAAAAACTGGGCAAGATAATTCATTTTTGGGTTAAATTATGAGGAGAATGGCTTAGTTTGGCCTTATTTGATAGTCTTGTAAGAACCATTAGTTATAATGCTGCCTGCCGTTCATATTCAGTCCAATTATTGTGGTCTACGCAAGTAGGTAATTTTATTTCCTCTCAGCAGGCTCACTGTGAGCCTAGCACAAACGTACCTATAAAGTAAAGCTCAGTTAACAGCATACATACATAGGTATGCTGTTAACTGAGCTTGTCGCACAAAAAATTTGAACCAAAACTTTACCACTCTGAAGCTGGGCTATTTCGCTAGCCGCGTACAGTCACGAGCACAAATATGTCAACACTTGGCAACTTTCAATTGCGATTTTTTTTGTGAAATAACGTATGCAACGTTGAAATATGACACTTTACATAAGCCCATAGGTTCGAAAATACTATGTTCGCAATAACACAAAATTTCATTCAAAAATAAAGGAGAAAATCGCCTTTGAATAAAGCCAAGTGTATACATACTTATGCTCGTGGCTGTACGCGCGCTGCTGTTTTATTCCTACGATTAACTACTGCGCAGTGATTTGTTGCCTACTTCAAAGCGGAAAAGTTATTTGACGCGAACAGTAGGATTGTTGTATTTTCAATTGAAAATCTTTCGTTACGTTTACCGTTAGGTTCCGATACGTTTTGTTACGTTACTTTGCGTTTACGTTATGTTACGTTTACGACGCTTGCTCTTGCTATTAAGGCAACAAAACTACTAACAGTTATAAGACGTTCACTGCCGAATTAAGACTTTGAACTTAATATTGTTCAGTGTCTAAAACGAGTCCCTGGTATTATAACAACACCATTATCTAAGCTCACATAAGTTCAACTTAAAACTACACTAACAACAAAGAAATTGGGACATTAGCATTTTAACCTTGTGTATAGCGCCATTACAAGTTGCTTCCGCTAATGTCGACCGCCATTAGTCAAGACTGGCGTTACGACTGTTACATAATAGTGCCGCATTACTGTTATAGACATGGTGTAAGAAACCGAAAACCTTTTAAATGAATTGGTCTGAAAGTTTAGTACAGACGCCAGCAAATCAAGCTACCCGAAACTGTAAAATTTTCCCAATCAACTTTGAACCTTATGCTTTAGCGATAAAGTTGAAAATTGACTAAAGAAATTTGACAGATTGTAGTAGCTTGATGAGGCAAAATGGCCTTATCACTATAAGGCATATCATCATAATCTTATCATAATTATTACTGGGACACAGGCCTCCTGTCTGTGAGAGGGAGTGGGGCATAATCCACCACGCGGGTCCAGTGCGGGTTGGTGGATGTCACAACCATGTCACATCGATTCTTTGGTTATAAGACATGACGCCAGTTTCCTTACAATGATTTCCTTCACGTTTTTGTGAGCGGTTCTTGTGGTTCGGACCTATATACGACCATACAACTCGTAAGTTTTAGTCGTTTCCACTGTGCCACTATTGCTACTATTGAACTTACCTACATAATCCTTTCCACGCAAAATTAATTTAAGAGTACACCTACCCCCTTACTAATATTATTTTTGGCGCAGCCATGTGGCACACTTTCTTGCTAATTAAGTCCTACTTACATCGGACTGTACGCTTTTTATTCGATCTTTATTTTTGTTTTTTTATCTGATGTATCTGGTGTATTGTGTGTCTTTTATTCTGTGCTAAATAAACGTATTTTCTTTCTTTCTTTCTTTAATAAACGTATTAGGTATATCAGATGAATAGTTACACACCGATTTCTCTCTTTCAGTCGTCAGTAATTTGACTTTCGAAAGAAGAAGACAAAGCGATGTGTAACTATACCGACGCTATATAACGTTTATTAGTAAGGGGGTTTATCTACATCTATCTATGTATATCTATATGTCTATCCTCCATACTTATATATTATAAATTCGAAAGTAACTCTATCTGTCTGTACGTCTGTATGTTACCTTTTCACACCTAAACCGCTGAACCGATTTAGATGAAATTTGGTATAGTGATAGCTTGAGCCCCGGGAAAGGACAAAGGATACTTTTTATCCCGATATTCCGGGATTTTTCGGGATCGAGACTTATGCGGGTGAAACCACGAGGCGCAGCTAGTACTAATAATAAAGCTGAAGGGTTTGCTTTTTTTGAACGCGCTAACCTCTGTAACTACCAGTCAGATTTGTTTTTTTTTTGCGTTTGTTAGCCCAATTCTTGAGGATGGCTAGGACGTTTAGGAGCGGAGCAAAACGAAAAAAAGTCAGAAGTATATAAATGCTGTAATACCAGACTAATGTAATGCTAGACCCATGACAGGCATGCAATTGAATTATAAGGCGCTCCACGCACACACGCGGTGCAGTGTGTGGAGCGCCTTAAGTTACAGTCGCCACAATGGGCCTCAGCACTTTTCCTTTTTCCAACAACGTCGGAGTCAACCTTCAGTAGTTTTCAGTCCAACCAGTCACGAACAGACTGCTCAAACTCAAACTCAAAGCATTTATTTCAATTAAACCATGTACAGGCACTTATGAATTGTCAAAATTAAATAGTCGGTCAGTTAGTCAGAAAGTTGAAGCTAGTTGCCCATTCCAAAGCGTAGATTTATATGGAGAAGAACGGGCAAGAAACTCCATGGACACTCTTTTAAATCAAGAATATTACAAAATCCTGGGTATTATTCTTGTTGCTTCTATATGTGAGAACAATGTAAAAAAAACTCAAATGAAGAAACAATTAAAAAAATAAGATTAAAAATAAGCCTTGGCAATTAAGAGATGACCAGTCTCAACCGACGGCGCCCGTTCACGAACATGATGCGTGCAAAGTATTTCTACTCATTCTGAATCCCCAAAGTCTTCGAAACCGGAACAAAGTAGCAAAAAGTAAAAAAAAAAAAACTGTCGTACTCCGGGGGTGCCGGACAGAACTGAAAATAAAACACATACAGATTTATTTGCGCGGCGAAGCGGTGTCGATTACGGTAACAGTGCCGCGAGTTCAATAGTTTTTTCCCATTTGGGTGTAATTTATCTATAATATGTATGTATTTAGAAAAATATATATGTATGTTTATCAGTTGTCTAGTACCCATAACACAAGCTCTGCTTAGCTTGGGACTAGATGGCGTTGTGTGATAGTTGTGGAATATTATTATTATTATTATTTAAAAAAACGCCCAACGCGTCTAAAAAAATGTTCACTTCAAAAACTCTCTTTTAAACTTAGCTTAATAAAACGCAGCTCCCTTGCTAAATGAAATCTTTTAATAAAGCATCGTAATATTCGGAAATTAAACCCTAATTTAGCCAGAAATGCAAACTAATTAGCCTGTAACTGTGGTCAGTCTCGCGTGCTAGCGTCATAAACTGATTTAATTTTCAGCACTAAACTTTATCCCTTAATGAACAATCTCTCAAATTTTATGCTTCATTATGAGAAACATTCTAGTTTAGAGTTGTTACAGAAGTAAACAAAAGCATACAAAATAATAGTTCGTGAATATTATTATGAGAATATTGTTAAATATGTTTTATAATTTGTGGTTTTATAGTGGAATAGTGATAGTTTTCTAAATTCATAATACAGTGTGACAGGTACATCGACGAGCAAATTGTAACCATGAATTCAGAACATGATTCCAAATGAGTTCTATTCTTTTGAACGAAGTTCTTTAATGGAGCTTACGGTAGAAGTAAACTTGTAGAAATCTTCACGTAACGAAAAAGCGTTATGCCGTGCGACTTTTTATTATATTATGTAGCTATTAGAAAGAGACAGACAGAGAGAGAAAGAGATAGTTTTCATGGTTTTCGTCCATGTTGAGGGTACAATGAAAATTTAAGACGGCGGCTGTAAAACTATTTAAAATTTTCGTCATGGGTGTCGTTTACATGGTTTTCGAGGGTACTGCAATAAAAGCACAATTGTATTCTACCAATGCAAAAGAATGCTAGGAAAAACATGGGGGCTCTCTCCGAAGATTACTCTGTGGTTATACAAAACGCTGATTAGGCCAATGTTGGCTTATGGCGCTCTGGTCTGGTGGACGAGGACCGAACTCTCGACCACCATTACCAGACTACAGCGTTTCCAACGACTGGCCTGTTCAGCTACCACTGGCTGTATGAGAACCACCCCAACAGCAGCCATGGAGATAGCCCTTCAACTAACTCCCCTTGACCTGTACATACAGCAGGAGGCAGCGCTAGCTGCCATCAGGCTAATGCATCTGGGCATATGGGGCAAAAACCTTACTAGTCCACACGCCAAAATCCTGGAGCGGGCGATAGAGTACCAGCCTCTCATCGCTGCCCCGTGTGATAGAACACCAAACCAACCGATGTTCAACAAAAACTACTTTATACAAACAGTTCAGGAAGATAGGGACCAGTCAGGAGCCAATGAAGTGCGCATCTACACAGACGGCTCAAAAACACAAAACGGTTCAGGTGCTGGCGTTCACTCCCTTGACCTTAATATCAACTTTCACATACCACTAGGCACACACAGTTCGATATTTCAATGTGAATGTGTTGCCTTAACACAAGCCGCAATAGCAGTAAAGCGCTTAAGCATCCGGAACTACGGCATTAAATTCGTATCCGACAGCCTATCTGTACTCAAGGCTTTAGAGAGCAAACAAACTAACAACAAGCTAATTTATGAGTGCCATTTAGCCCTGGAGAGTCTATCGATGTTCAATCGAATTACCCTCCAGTGGATCAAAGGGCATAGTGGATCCTTGGGCAATGATGCTGCAGATGAACTTGCGAAGAGAGGCTCTGACATGATGGTGCTAGGCCCGTACCCACTTCTCCCTCTGCCTTTCTCACAATTTCGTGCATGGATTCGCCAAAGATCGACCGAACTCCATAACAACAGATGGTCACGGGTAACAGACTGCAGACAGTCAAAATTGGCTTTACCAATGATACACCCGCGATTAACTAAAAAACTTCTTAGCCTAAGTAGAAATAACCTCAGAATAATAATAGGTACAATTACGGGCCATAACCCTCTTAACAAACATCTTTTTAACATAGGCGCCACGGACAGCCCCCTTTGTAGGGGCTGCCTTGACGCCGAGGAATCAGCCGCCCATGTCATCCTGGAGTGCGAGGCCGTGGCTTCTCAACGTGAAAAAATCCTCGGAACAGTGAGGTCGCTCCCTGAAGCCTGCGAAGCTCCCAGAAAGCTTCTGTGCTTCTGGACGGAGCTAGGCTGGCTCTGTTAGCCAGAATCCCTACGCACAACGGACCAAATGGGAGTCTAAGTGCGGAAAAGGGAGCCCCATCATCATCATCATCATCATCATCATCATCATCGAGGGTACTGAAGCCGATAGTGAGGTTAAAATGAAAATCCAAGATAAAGGTTGCAGAAATGTAAAAATTTTCGTCATTTTGAAATCTTCGCAGCCGCTACTTGAATTTTCATTTTGAACTTCGTTGCTGCCGGGGGTCCACCGAACCCACACGTTTTTTTTTTATAACATACGAAGAATTTCAACACAGGAGGGTTCAGAATCATGTACTGAATCCGTGGTACCTAACAGGTTGAGCGTCAATGTCCGCCACCCTGTGTACAGACGCCAGCACATGAAGCTACCTGAAACTGTCAAATTTTCCCAATCAACTTTGAACCTTAGGCTTTAGCGATAAAGTTGAAAATCTATTAAAGAAATTTGACAGATTGTAGAAGCTTGATGTGCTGGCGTCTGTACACCCTCATTTCGCCAGTAATGTTTTAAGTCCCATGGAATAGAGGGCGAGTTTGTTGCCATCTACCGGGCACAAACTTCAGGCTCAGGACTGGTACTGAGAAATGGGAAAAATCCAACAACACTTTGCCTGACCTAGCAACCAAACCCGGGACCTCTGCTGAGCAGTAGCGCTCGCAACCACTAAACAAACGAAGCAGGATTCATGTATCATGGTACAAAAACACGTTTGTTGTAATTGATACTAGATCAAGTTTATCAACGGATCACCGATTGTCTGTACCTATGCATAATACAAGCAAAATATTTTATATTTGCGCTACACAGCTGTTGCCAATATATATTTTTTCTATACGTACTAGAGAACGGAGCAAGAAACGCGCAAAATGCAGCTGCTGCAGATTCATCGCCAACAAAATATTATGTCTGAACTTTAAAAGAGAGTGTGACCTTTTAGTTAGATTCGGTTTTTCTTCTCAGAGTAGTTGAATATGAAACACCGTACTCGGAAAGGTAACAAAAAAGAAATATGTGCAAAAATGTTTGTGTGAACCTCAATCAATCTGCCTAGCCTTTTCTCAAATTGGGGTCGGCTTCCAGTCTAACCGGATGCAGCTGAATTCCAGTGTTTTACATGGAGCGACTGCCTATCAAACCTCCACAACCCAGTTACTGGGTAACACGATACCCCTTGGTAAGACAGGTTGCTAGACTTTTTGTGCTTCTGATTACCTGTAACATCTACGAATGACAGCCGGGACCAACGGCTTAACGTGCTTTCCGAGGCACGGAGGGGTTTCGATATCTAGGTAATGTATAGTCACCCATTCACGAACCGACCGCGGCAAGAGTAGCACAACCTTTGATCGACCCGTGTGTCTGTTATTATTTAGACACGAGTCCCTAGTGTTTGTACCAACAAACCTACTTACAGAAATAAAATCATTTATCATTAAAAATTAAGCGTTTTCCAAAAAAAAATACTGAAAAAGTGCCATTTCCATTAAAATTTGCAGACTCACCGCCACAGAATAAATGGGGTGCCAAATTCACAAAGTGAGGGTCAATTTATACTAGTGCAGAGTCCAAGCGCATTGAAGCGTTGATCTGAAATTTAACATAGCAAATTAACCCTTCTCTCCACAACATAGTGCACTCGCACCAATCAGCCTTGGTCGCGTTCAGACGCGCGTATTCCGACGAACGCGCACGAATTCGCGCGTCTTCTTTTTATCTCCGAAGAAATATGTGCATTACGTTGTGGAGATAAGGGTGAATTTGCTATGTTAAGTTTTCGATTAACGCTTCGACTCTGCGCTAGTATGAATTGACCCTTATGGTACAATTCTGTTAAATAGGTGTTCGTGTCCCATGCAACGGTAATGCGGCTCAATGGCTGCGGTAATCGTTCTGGAAAGCTGCCAGAATATGTAAGCTGTATGATGGATTTTGTGGTAGATAACTTGGCACTGGGTGACGGGGGATTTTATTTTTTGGCTGGTATCTAGGTACCAGATATTCGCCGTGACTTAATTACAAAAAATAATGGGAAATAGCAGTATTTTGTGACACAGAATAAGTAAAAGCTAACGCGCGCGCGACTTACGAGTAGTAGGTAGTAGGTTTGAACCCAGACAGGCGCTTTACTTTGTATACATTATTTCATTACCGCTACTCTCAAAATGGTGAAGAAGAACATCAGTAAACACATTTCCTAGAACTCAAAATTCGGAGACATGTGACATCTACTAACCCGCACTGGGCCAGCGTGGTCGATAACATCCCACTCCCTCTCACAGAGAGGAGGCCTGTGTGCCAGCAGTGGGGACATTATAATCTGATTGTGCTGTATATTCCATGGATGACAAGAAACTCGACTATCAACGAATATGCAAAATAAATTCTCCCCCAAAAAGACTTTTGATACCCCATCTTGAGACTTACTGATTGACTCCTGTAACTATAAATGAGGTCTCCAGACTGGCTTAACGTCGAACCCCACTCAGTGCAGATCTACATGTCGAATGACGACGGGATCCTTTTCAGAAAGAAGTTTTCCTGAAGGATTTTGGGCGTCGCGTGTCATTGAGCTTAAGAGAGAATATGCATGGTTCTGCTCCACAAATCTGCCGGTAAATTTATGGATTTTGAGGATATATTGAAAATTAAAAATAGAACAATAAGTACACGTACGATTAACAGTAAAATTCCCGTTGTCATTCGACATGTAGATCTATTTTAAATAAGACAAGTGTTCTGCTATGTCGTTATTTTTTGTAAATTGCACCTGATGGTAAGGGGTCACCACTGCCGGAGGACCACTGCACTACCTATCAGAGCCATTTCAGGTGCATTGTCATCCCAGAGACAAAGCATAAATTTTAATATTAGAAATTGATTAGACAGGTTGACCGGGACTTCGACGCACAACGTGTTACCATGGATATATGATTCTAGAAAAAATTCAAAGAAGGCTTTGGGTGAATGAAATTTTTAGCTGTTTCCTACAAAAATGCAATACCTACGCGTTTAGAACTGCTAATTTCATTTTTAACAGTCGAAGAATAATTTCAACGCAGGGGGTCCAGCGGGGTAATTGCGTAACACACTATCAGCAGAATGGGTTTCATTTTGACAGTTCAACAACATTCATTGCGTTATTTACGTTGTCGAGCAGACACATGTTTCGAACATATGAAGCAATAGATTAAGCTTTCTTTCAAAATGATTCAGTTTGAGATTAATAGTGTGTTACGCAATTAGGGTGCTGAATCCACTTCTTCTCCACTGCTCAACTAGATTTCTCAACTGCATAAAGTTGAGCAGTGGGTAATACTAACGGCTTAACTGGTAATTGCTCAACTATGAATAGTTGAGCAGTGGGTAATACCCGCTGATCAACTAAACTAAAACTGCACAACTATATTCGTATACTAAATCCACCATGGATTTAGATTGTGATTCGCTAACCTGTGTTATATTCATTTATGGAATTTCTAGACAACAAATGAAATCTAAACAAACATGGCCACGAGTTAATTACGGTTAGTCGGAATACCGGTTAAGTTATGACTTTAATTACGGCAGAGAAATCCAGATTTATTCCGGTCCGGGCGAAACATATTCAGCAAAACAATAACAAGATAGACGTAGGCAATAAAGGTTTAAATGGAATACATTTATTTAACTTAATTCACATTGTTCAGAATTAATTAAGCAATTAAGGCAAATAAGGCTGATAGTCATCCAAAGGGCAACGGAGAAAGCTATGCTTCAAGATTCCTTACGAGATCAAATCAAAAATGAAGAGATCCGCAGGAGAACCAAGGTAACCGATATAGCTCGAAGAATTGCCAAACTTGAGTGGCAGTGGGCAGGCACATTGCTCGCAGAACAGTTGGCCGATATGGTCTAAAAGTGGACCGAAGACTTGGTGAAACTACAGAACCGGTCAAAGTGGCGTTGCTTGGGGGAGGCCTATGTGCAGTAGTGGCCGTCTTTCGGCTGAAAAGATGATGATGATATATTAGGTCCTTACATATGAAATTGGCGTTTTTCGTACTGGCCACTTTAATCACGAATTTCTCCTCTTTGGTAAGGAATTCCAAATTCAAATTTGTACAGCTATTTACTCATGTATTTGTGCTTCGATGACCGTCATTCATTTGTTTTTTTTCTTCTGTTTTTTCTGTTTGCGTCACTCATTTTACAAAATGGAAAATTTAAAATATCGCATTATTTACGAGTACGAGTTCCGCCGTGGCACTAGTGCTGCGGAAACGACTCGAAGGGTGAATGATGTGTATGGCGGTCATGTTGCAAAAGAAAACACAGTTCGTTTTTGGTTCCAACGTTTTCGTTCTGGAAATTTCGACCTGCAGAACAAGCCCCGTGGACGGCCTGAGACCCAAGTTGATAATGGAGAATTGAAGGCTATTGTGGAAGCGGACCCATCGCAAACCACGTCCGAGTTAGCTGCAGGCTTCGATGTTAGTGATAAAACTGTTTTAATTCACTTGAAGCAAATTGGGAAGATTAAAAAGCTTGAAAGGTGGGTACCTCACGAATTGACTGAAGCAAACCGGCAAACGCGCGTCGACTGCTGCGTTACATTACTGAACCGGCACAACAATGAAGGTATTTTAAACCGAATCATTACCTGTGATGAAAAATGGATTCTTTACGATAATCGGAAGCGCTCAGCGCAATGGTTGGATCCTGGCCAGCCAGCCAAATCCTGCCCCAAGCGAAAATTAACCCCAAAAAAGTTACTTGTAAGCGTTTGGTGGACTAGTGCCGGTATTGTTCATTACAGTTTTCTCAAATCTGGCCAGACTATTACAGCTGATGTCTATTGTCAGCAATTACAAACCATGATGGAAAAGCTAGCGGCTAAACAACCAAGGCTGGTCAATCGCTCCACGCCACTGCTGCTTCACGAAAACGCCAGACCACACACTGCGCAACAGACGGCTACCAAATTAGAAGAGCTTGAATTGGAATGTCTTAGACATCCTCCGTACTCCCCGGACCTTGCTCCAACAGATTACCATTTTTTTCGCAATTTGGATAACTTTTTGCAAGGGAAAAAATTCAACTCCGATGGGGCAGTCCAAATCGCCTTCAAAGATTTTATTGATTCCCGTCCGACTGGTTTTTTTAGTAAAGGGATCAATGAACTACCTATAAGATGGCAAAAGTGCATTGAAAACAATGGTTCATACTTTGATTAATTAAATATATTATATTAAAAAATATTCGACTTTTTGTTCCTTCCATACAAAACGCCAATTTCATATGTAAGGACCTAATATTAAGCAATTTAGGAAAGTTCGTAGGTACCTACCCTAAAAACCTCAATACAAAAGACATTTCTTTAAAAATTTAAATTAAAACGAGTTCGTGAAAGCGGGTGAATTTTGTCGGAAACTCAATAAAGACCCTCTTTAGGACTTTCGAATCCTTTCTGTTGCAAAATTTTTTCATCTTGAAAATAGAGAACAAAAAGTTTATTTGAACGGGTCTATGAGTTCTTTCAATTTGTGACTTTTAGTTGCTTTGAAAGTTTTTCAGCGTTCATAATTACATTATAAACTAATAAAATTCTCATTCAGAGTAACACTGGTCCTTTTAAGGGTTTTTTACCCAAATGGTGCTAACGGAACCCTACTAAGCCTCCACTGTCCGTCCATCCGGCCGTCTGTCTGTCTGTCAGCGGGCTGTATCTCATGAACCGTAATATGTAGACAAATTATTAAAAATTTGACAAAACAAAATGTGTATTTCTATTGCCGCTAAAACAAAAAATAATAAAAATAAAGTACTTAGTGTAAATAAAATTCCGCCTTGGGGTTTGCAAAAGAGCAATGGAGCGCAGCATTTTAGGCGTTAAACGAACTGACGGAATACGAAACAGCACGTTGCGCTCCAAAACGGGGATCCTAGACGTAGGCAAAAAGGCTGCCAAGCTGAAATGGGATTGGGCGGGTCCCGTCAGCCGCATGCATAGTGACCGCTGGGCAAGAGGCTCCACACGATGGGTGCCCGATGCATGGCGTCACCAAGGCTGGCCCAGGAAGAGGTGGCGAGATGACCTAGACGAGAACAACCGCAAGGGTTGGATCGAGGTGGCGCAAGAAAAGGATGCCTGGAAGGATTTGGGGGAGGTCTTTGCTCAGCAGTGGGACAGTGTATGCTAAATAGTGTCAATAAAAATTAATAATAATAATCTTTATTGCAGTAAGTAACAAGACTCATTTGTGTTAGTAACAATATTCCTTACCCCTATGTTAGTATTCCTATTCTACTAACTTAGCTTAAAAAAAAAAAAAACACGAAATATGTATAAATCACTGCCACGCGTATATAAATCACTGCCACGCGCCTAACACCAGCAGTGATTCACATAATACAATTTAAATCGAATGTGATCTGTTACAAGCTGTTCTTACAGACATGCAACTGCACACAATGCCACAATATTGGACATATTAAAGGCGGTCTCCCTTTAATTTTTTTTTGACATTATTTCATTTATATACTTCAAGAAACATGTTTTATTCAGCGTTGTTTGCATTGGGGTACGGAATCTTTCGTGTGCCAATCCGAATCGCACTGAGCTGCACCCTAATTGCGTAACACACTATCAATCTGAATCAGAATCATTTCGAAGCCAATTGCTAATCCATTGCTTTATAAGTTCGAAAAATTTTTCTGCTCAACACGTAAATAACGCAATGAATGTTGTTGAACTATCAAAATTAAACCGATTCCGATTGATAAAGTGTTACGCAATTGCCCCGCCGGTTTTTGTAGTTATTGTAACAGGCGACAAAAATGTCCATAATCAATTTAAGAATGTATTAGGTAGGTACAGACGCCAGCACATCAAGCTATCCTAAACTGTCAAATTTTCCCAATCAACTTTGAACCTTATTCTTTAGCGATAAAGTTGAAAATCTATTCAAGAAATTTGACAGATTGTAGTAGCTTAATGTGCTGGCGTCTGTACCTGTTTCTGTGTCTCCTCACAGATCAGATAATCTATGAAAAGGAAAATAATCTCCTGTTAACAAGATAGAAACATGAAATTATGAAGAAGTTTTATGAACTAACAGCTGCTCCCAATAGCGTCGATCAAAATATCTGTTGCTTATCGAAGAGATTTATTTACTCCACAATAATATTATTATATAAACTTTGTTGTTCAAAATTGTTTGAAAATGATTTACGATGATACCGCTATAATTTAATTAGCCAGTTTTTGAGTGGCGTTTGCAGAGACAAAAGTTGCGGACTTGTTTTTAATGACATTATCGTGTCAAGGTACTTATATTTCCTTTATTTTATTCTCGCGGAGTCCTCTCCGCGTCAGCAGTGGGAAAGTTATAGGCTTATTATTTTTTTACGCGTAGTTAATTAAGTTCGCTTAAATTATGTTTTCAAATAGGAAATCTTTAAGTCCATCCAAAGGCAAAGGATCGCTTTTTGCGATAAGACCGCCCATTGCCACACCCTAGGTAAATAAGTCTCAAAAGTTCTGATTTTTAATTTGTTATGGATTTATTTATTAACGGCCGAACCCAATTACCTATCTATCACCAGTTTTGGCATACTGGAGGTAGAAAAACCTATCTATCTCTGGTATATCTTTTATTAGACATTTTTATATGTATTTTGTCGGTCAATATTTTAGAACTAGATGGCGCCGGCGTTTCCTAGCGGACTGATCCCCGAGAAGAAACGCCGAAACAAACACAGAGATCATAGTCAGTTTTAAAGTCCAAACATTACCTATATTCTTAAGATTTTATGTGAGTGTAAGAATGCAGGGCCATGTTCTAGTGTGACTGAATAAACATATTTTATATGCATTTTTTTCTTTTTTTATGATATTTAATATAATGTTTCATTCTTAAATTATTTTTTTTGCTAAATCTACTCAACATTTCTTGGAGCGCAGTGGAATCAATACATGAACATTAAAATTATGAGAACAATGGGTTTTGGAGCGCAGTGGAACAACCCTTTGAGGCCATCTCCACGAGCGAGAGAATCGCGGCTATAGTCTCGCCGTGCCATCAAATTTTCGCCGCGATGACATCGCCGTGTGGAGACACGTTTTAAGAGAGTGTATAGAAATACGTGGCACGACGATAATCTCGCCGCGATTCTCTCGCTCGTGGAGAAGGCCTCTTAGGAAGGGCCTTTTGAAGACAAACCCATTGCGGCCTTAAGTTGACCTATCCCAAGATAGCACGCATGCATCAGTCATCGAGTAGCTCAACCCTATTTTAGAGAGCTCAAAGACCCGTCACACGACGCTACCAGATCTGCAGGGTAACCACAAATAACTCTCTATACATCCAATTCCGTTCGTATCCACCAAATCCACAATCCTACTATTCCTTTCCTTCCTCAAAAATACTTTCTGGTGCACTATTTTCTAATAAAAGCTGTTTATCTTCAAAATGGAAGAACGACGCAGAAACAAGTGGCTCCAACAGCGTCTGTTTGACAAATGCATTAGATGGAACGTCGCGAGCGAGTCCACACATGAGCACGACAAACTGTGACGTTAGGTATGTGGTATAAGTGATGAGCTGATATATGTTAGAACTGTGACGGCTTTTCTTTTATGTTCTTTGGTATGGGATCATGTTGATCAGCTCCCTAATTGCCTAACACACTGTAGCGGTATCTACAACGCCACACGCGGAAAACGCGTCATACTGACGTCACGCAAATCCTGCATCTCGCAAGCAGAGTTTACTGCGTAACTAGCATAGATACAACAGCCCGACATGAATCATCGGACAGTTGCCCGCCAGATACAACAGCCCGACATGAATCATCGGGCAGTTGCCCGCCAGATACAACAGCCCGACATGAATCATCGGGCAGTTGCCCGCCCTTTTCTATAGAGTATGAGTGAACTTTACACCCTGTTCCTCATTCCTCTATAACACTATCAATCACAATCTGAATTATTTTGAAAGATATTCTTAATCCATTGCTTTATATGTTCGAAAAAATTGTCTGCTCAACAACGTAAATAACGCAATGAATGTTGTTGAACTGTCATAATGAAAGCCATTGCTACTTAGTGTGTTATGCCATGACCCCGCAAGAACAAAGAAAGACGTTTAGTGTTCCTAGCATGTCGCGCGTACATTTCATACAGTATTGCTAACTTCGGGGTGTCCCTCACCCTGGGCAGTTAGCTTATTTTGCTGACTATACGTACATAGATTGAGCATAAAAAAACACAGAAAGACGTGCTCTTTGACTTGGAATAAATGTATTTTTTACAAATTACCAGTTACACAATGTTTTGAAAAGCGTTTTGCCCATCTAGTATATAGCCTAGAGGGTTTTTGAGCAAGCATATGCAGGGTGAAAAATTGATAGCCGAGTAGGTACGGTATGATAAGAGAACACCGAAAATATATTTGAAAAATTAAAACTCAAGGCATTTATTTCAATTAAACCATTACAGGCACTTTTGCATTGTCAAAAGTTTCAGATAGGAGCCCCGTGGTCAGGACTCCACTTTTGGATTTCAAAAAAGGGCCAAAAATAAAGTGATCTTCAGAGCCGTTGATTTTAGTATGATCGTGTGCGGCCTAACCCATTATGGCATAAATAGGCAAATCTGATGAAGAAATCGTGAAAATGTGTCCTTTCTGCAAAAATAAAATTAGTTAGTGTATTCTCGGTTCGTCTTTATTCTTTGTACCAAACTATAAATTGAATCGGATCCAAAATTAGATTCCGAAACGTTGTATTATTTTATTATAGTTATTATGTTAGTATATAACATTAGATGTATCATAAGATATATCTTCGGATATTTCGACATTTTGTTGACAGTAAATTGTCGTAAGTATCATTATTGTAGATTTGTATGTAATATATGAAAATTGAGTCTTATTGAGTCTATATTTTGGCATTAAATTGGTTAACATTTTGTGTATGATTTTGTTTCATCATAATAATCAATAACTATTATGTTATACACGAGATAATAATGACCTGTCATGAAATATTTTAGACATGTGACCCAACCCTGCTACGCACGGTTTTTACGACTTTTGTTTGTTCATTATTTTTTTATTCAAAACATCGAGATTTGTGGCTTGCCCCCTATTATGCTTTAAACATAACTGGCAAAATGTGGGCCTAGGTACGGTCAAACAAGCAATTTGGTATACAGGCAGCTAACTGGCAACTACTTTTAAACAATGGTTTGCTGAGTTAGTCAATTCTTTTATACCCCTCTATTTAATTAAGGATGCCATAAGCTGAAAAAGTTATAACGCACAAAATAAAACTAAATATTGGCTGTGGTGTGGAAAGATGAATATTTTTGCCTGTATACCAAATAGCTTGTTCGATCGTACTATAGGTGCACGTTTGCCTAACCCTTCGGAAAATGCAGGCGTGATGTTATGTTCAGTTATGTTAATATCAATGTACAGACGCCAGAACATCAACCTACTACAATCTGTCTTTCTTTAATAGAATTCAACTTTATCGCTAAAGCATAAGGTTCAAAGTTGATTGGGAAAATTTGACAGTTTCGGGTAGCTTGATGTGCCGGTGTCTGTACTTACAACACGTAGGTAAACCTTCCGGAATAAATTCTTCACAACAACAAAGCGGTCACACAGGACAGACACAAAAAGCGACTATAATTTATAATATTAGGTCCTTACATATGAAATTGGCGTTTTGTATGGAAGGAACAAAAAGTCGAATATTTTTTAATATAATATATTTAATTAATCAAAGTATGAACCATTGTTTTCAATGCACTTTTGCCATCTTATAGGTAGTTCATTGATCCCTTTACTAAAAAAACCAGTCGGACGGGAATCAATAAAATCTTTGAAGGCGATTTGGACTGCCCCATCGGAGTTGAATTTTTTCCCTTGCAAAAAGTTATCCAAATTGCGAAAAAAATGGTAATCTGTTGGAGCAAGGTCCGGGGAGTACGGAGGATGTCTAAGACATTCCAATTCAAGCTCTTCTAATTTGGTAGCCGTCTGTTGCGCAGTGTGTGGTCTGGCGTTGTCGTGAAGCAGCAGTGGCGTGGAGCGATTGACCAGCCTTGGTTGTTTAGCCGCTAGCTTTTCCATCATGGTTTGTAATTGCTGACAATAGACATCAGCTGTAATAGTCTGGCCAGATTTGAGAAAACTGTAATGAACAATACCGGCACTAGTCCACCAAACGCTTACAAGTAACTTTTTTGGGGTTAATTTTCGCTTGGGGCAGGATTTGGCTGGCTGGCCAGGATCCAACCATTGCGCTGAGCGCTTCCGATTATCGTAAAGAATCCATTTTTCATCACAGGTAATGATTCGGTTTAAAATACCTTCATTGTTGTGCCGGTTCAGTAATGTAACGCAGCAGTCGACGCGCGTTTGCCGGTTTGCTTCAGTCAATTCGTGAGGTACCCACCTTTCAAGCTTTTTAATCTTCCCAATTTGCTTCAAGTGAATTAAAACAGTTTTATCACTAACATCGAAGCCTGCAGCTAACTCGGACGTGGTTTGCGATGGGTCCGCTTCCACAATAGCCTTCAATTCTCCATTATCAACTTGGGTCTCAGGCCGTCCACGGGGCTTGTTCTGCAGGTCGAAATTTCCAGAACGAAAACGTTGGAACCAAAAACGAACTGTGTTTTCTTTTGCAACATGACCGCCATACACATCATTCACCCTTCGAGTCGTTTCCGCAGCACTAGTGCCACGGCGGAACTCGTACTCGTAAATAATGCGATATTTTAAATTTTCCATTTTGTAAAATGAGTGACGCAAACAGAAAAAACAGAAGAAAAAAAACAAATGAATGACGGTCATCGAAGCACAAATACATGAGTAAATAGCTGTACAAATTTGAATTTGGAATTCCTTACCAAAGAGGAGAAATTCGTGATTAAAGTGGCCAGTACGAAAAACGCCAATTTCATATGTAAGGACCTAATATTATGTATATAGTATAATAGTTATATAAATAAAAAATCGTTTATTTCATAATGTGTCAAGTGTAAATAGTTTTCCTACAAAACGTCTAAATAAGTCAAATAATCCGCCCCTAACTGTTCCCGGCGCAAAGGTGCCCAAAACACTTGCTGCATTGCCACGTTGAATAGCAATGGCTTACCTTTGCACCAAGAATGAGCCGGAGCGGGAGTCACCCGTTTTTTCCCCTATCTCACTAATGAACTTCCTGGCCTCAGTGCCCCAAGCACCCATGGTCTCAACAGCAATGAGCACAAAATGGTAGCGGTCCATCAACGGTGCGTACTGCACCCTCTTTCTCTCAGCAGCGTCTTCCGCTGCTGCTGACGGTGAGAGGACGGCGCAACCAAGGTGGTTGGCGGCGCAAGTTGCGTCCCATATAAGGCACTTGCCGTTCCTCCAAGGCACCAGTTATATAGACTACCAGTCTTACAAAGGGGTATGATATTACCCAGTAACTGGGTTGTGGAGGTCAGATAGGCAGTCGCTCCATTTAAAATAATGGTTTTCAGCTGCATCAGTTTAGACTGAAAGCCGACCCCAACATTGTTGGGAAAAGGAAGGCTAGGCAGATGATGATATATTTTATTTTATTTGATAGGAAAAACAAACAGCAGTATATTACATAGTAGACCAAACCAAACCTGAAATCGCGATAAAAAAAATCAGCTGTTCCCTACATTTATGTTCGCATAACTCGTCAAAATGTAGGGGAACAGCAGATTTTTTTTCGCGATTTCTGGATTGGTCCCATAGTAAAAGTTGTTCATAATGATGAGTTCAATCTCCCATTTCGATTTGTCGCATGTTTTCAATTTCAATCTGTAGATTAGTGTTCTACCGGTCCCCGAGTAAATGGACCGTAATCCACTGGGATTTTATTCTGACAAAGAGGAAGCGTGAGTCCAAATGCTCCTATTGCATATTCATCTAAAATAAGTCATTGTATTGTGTCACGGTAGTTGACCCCCAAAAAAGAACATCAAAAATTTTATATTTTTTAACCGACTTCTAAAAAAGGAGGAGGTTCTCAATTCGGATGTTTGTATGTTTTTTTTTTTTTTTTTTTTTTTGTGTTTGTTCGCGCATAACTCCGTCGCTTGCCAACCGATTTGAAAAATTCTTTTTTTGTTGGAAAGGGTATACTTTCCAAATGGTCCCATGAAAATTTTATCGAAATCGGACAAGCAGTTTTCGAAAAATCAACAAAAATCTAAAAATTTATCTATATTGTCTACATTAACGATCTTTTCGTTTACATTTTTGTGGGGTAGGTATGTACAACTAAAAAGTGGAAAATAAAAACTTTTTTCCAAAAAAAAACAACCGACTTCAAAAAAAAAAAAACTACAAAGTGATAAATAACTTTAATTTCGGAAGTCGGTGTCGTTGGTTCCGCATTTACAATGCAAGTACAGCACACGTGAATCAAGTGTCTTCCCCTTAACATAGTTAATAAGAAAGACGTTATTGGACGATTTCTTAATAATATTATAGTTACTTAACAGTTCAAGTTATATTTAAATTACTTATTAGCTAATAGGCTATAATTGTAATGTGAATAAAGTACCACCGACTGTGATACTTTATAATAAAGAAAACAATCTTTTCTTTCAATGTCTATGATATAACCTGAAGCTACTTAGGTGACCAAGAATGGGGCATGTTGAAACAAATGCTCAAGGAATGACAATACAATGCACTAATTGCTAAACTTCTGCAAATTCCACGGCAATCGCCTCAGTGATTTCACAAGATGTTACATGAAAATGAATTAGTAAAGATGTAAGTTATTACAATATATTAACGAGTAGGCTGTAAAGCGTGGCGTAAGATTTCATTCCAGGTAGTACAGACGCCAGCGCAACATGCTACTACAATCTGTCAAATTTCTTTAATAGAATTTCAACTTTGTGGCTAAAGCATAAGGCTCAAAGTTGATTGGGAAAATTTGACAGTTTCGGGTAGCTTGATGTGCTGGCGTCTGTACATTTATGAAGCAGTTGTCTAAAGTGAAGGTACGTTACTAATCCGTGTGATGTGTGGTAAGTCTGGCGATTGAATATTAGCGAGTGTGAACATTGTGAACATGGTGAATGGCCTGTTACACAATCGCCGGTAGGTTGAATTCAGCACGTGAATCCAGTGAGGGCAGAAACTTTTCGTGTTTTATAAAAAAAAAATTTGCTGTTTCGTACAAAAGTACCTACGCAGTCAAAATGTATGGAACAGATAATTTTTAGGGTTCCGTACTTCGAAAGGAAAAAAACGGGACCCTTATAGGATCACTTTGTTGTCCGTCTGTCTGTCTGTCAAGACTCTTTTTCTCAGGAACGCGTGGAGGTATCAAGCTGGAATTTATATCAAATACTCAGGTCTACTGTCCCTTAGAGCTGTGAAAAAATCAAACTTCTAAGGCAACGCAATCAAAAGATACAGCCGTTTATGCCGCAAATTTCCGCAAATTTTCGACACTCGCAAGGGAAACAAAACCTACAGGGTACCTACTTCCCGTGAACTCAGAATCTTGAAATTTGGTACAAAGCAACGTCTTATAGCACAGATAAAGGAAAAATTGCGAAAACCGTACATTTTTAGTTACATCATATAATAAAAATATTTTAAACAGATTTGTACGGAACCCTCGGTGCGCGAGTCCGACTCGCACTTGGCCGGTTTTTTTTTTAAACCGACTCGCACTTGGCCGGTTTTTTTTTTTAAACCGACGACGAATATCAACGCACGTTCAGAGTCATGTCCTGAATCATGTAGCAGTTGTGGTTCGATGTCGCTATTTTTTTTTTTTAATGGGCTTGCTCTTGACTCTAGCCACACCCCGGACACTCCATACAACGCTCGCAAAATAATTACCTACTACTACTACATTAAAAAATGACGTTTGTATACGTATGAATGTGTGCGTGAGGTACTTGTGTTTGCGAGCGCTCTTGTTAAAGAACTGCGACGAATACGCCGAAGTGCGGGGTGAGGTGCGGTAACTGATGTTAGTGCGGGGAAGGGAGTGTCCTTTCTGTACGTAGTACTTTAAGTATTCTGTGCTCTAGCCTAGGTCAAAGGTGACAGAGACAAAGTCGACCCTATCACCCAGTGTGGCAGTTGTTTTTATTAAAATTCTGATCCATTTTAAAATGTATCTGATTGTAACGCCTATTATTAAATAGGTATTATGCGTCCAGTCAGTGCACGCATAATACCTATTTACAGGTCCGCTCAATCTGTGTGGTTCTTTCTTTCAAAAAGCATTTCGGACACCAATCTACATTGTCTTCACATGATCTGACCAAGATTTTGTCTGGACTTTAAAAGAGACTGTGACCTCTGAGTTTGTTTCGGCCTTTCTTCTCAGAGTAGTCAGATAGGAAGCGCCGACCTCATTTAGCTTAAAAAATATGATTGACGTGTAAAACTGTTTGTACAAACCTACTTACAGAAAATAAATCATTTATCAGTTATTTCGATGTGGGATGATTCTGAAGTTGCTAAGAAATAATTTGCGTCAGCTCGATGGCTATACATACGAAATAACACAACAACATTTAGAAATTTGAAAAGTCCTGACAAAAAGCCGGACATTTCAATAAAAGTCCGGACAATTTAGTCGCAAAATCCAAACATTTACCCACCTAGTGGTAAAAAGTGCGCTGCAAAATATAAAAATGAATATCTATACCAGAAATTAGAGTTAAGTTTGATTATTTTACGTAAAATTATTTTTATTTCAAAGAAAATTTTTATGTTTGAACTAGCTGATTGTTTGCAAATTTTTAATACAAGATTTATTGTTTGATCTCGTTAAGTTGACTCATAAAAAAGAAGAATATTTTGTTTTGAGATGAATGAGAAGTTTAGAAATATTAAATACTTAATGGGTATTAAGTACTTATAAGTTTATTACTATTTATTACTCATATTCCATCTAAGCCAAAAAATCCGGACAAATTAAAGAGCCGGACAAAGTCCGGACATATGGTAACCCTACCCATACATACCTACTTTAACACAATGAATATCAACATAAGTAAGTAAACAGTGTCTTTACGACACAATTTACGTCATCTTAATTCAGCAGAATTGTAGTTAGCTATTGTCCGATTTCTAGTATCTTTGCCAATATCAAAGCGTACAAAAGTTAATTCTTTCAAAGGGAAATTGACTTTAGTGTCTTCCAACTACTAGATATATATTACTAGTTGCGCCCCGCGGTTTCACCCCCATAAGTTTCGATCCTATGGGAATATCGAGATAAAATGTAGCCTATATGTTAATCCAGGGTGTCAGCTACCTGCATACAAAATTTTATCAAAATTGGTCCAGCCGTTTGAGCGTATAAACACACACACACACATACTCACAAGCTTTCGCCTTTATAATATTAGTGTGATTCCAATATTATATACAATTTATAAGCTAATAATTGCACGTAGAAACTGGTCGTATATTTCTATATCTTGTTGCGATGAAAGTCGAAATAACTTATTCAACTAAATCAAAATGGCGGTGCGTTACTAATATGACTAGTTGCGTAGGAGCAGGTATGCAAGCACAGTGTAGCCTACTGAGCCGGGAGCGACCGAGGGTGAAGGGATCCCGATGATCCGTTGCACAACATGGTATACTATCTTCCGTTCACTACGCTTGAGCAACTGGGGCGACGCAAGGTGAAAGAGGTAGCGGATTTAAAAAAGTTTTGAATTTTTTTTTTATTTCTGTAAGTAGGTTTGTACAAACACTTTAGGCGTCAATCATATTTTATAACTAGACGAGGTGATGATAAAATTCAAACGTGTACAGATGCCAGCAGGTCAAGCTGCTACAATATGTCAAATTTCTTTAATAGATTTTCAACTTTATCTCTAAAGCATAAGGTTCAAAGTTGATTGAGTGAGTTTGACAGTTTCGGGTAGCTTGATGTGCTGGCGTCTGTACAACAATCGATCTATTCTGGAGAATGTCATTGCATAAGATGGTAGGGATTGACACTATTGACAGCTCACTTTAAGCTCACTTCACCATTTTCAAGGTGATTTTTACAGAATAGACCCGATCATCTGAAGATGTTTTCGTGATGAGAGAGAATGCCCATTAAGTGTTCCGAAGTGGTTTGTATTTATCAGTATAATAAAAAAGGCATTCTATGCATATTGATCAGAGGCAATAAATTAAGAAAGACCTATTGAATTATTACTTTGATCATTTATAACTAGTAGGATATAAGTTTGTTACCTCGGCCAACATCGGGCTTTTGTTACCTATTAATTAATTATCGATCTTATTACCTCAACAGTTTCTTTTTTACATAATTATTCTGTTTGTTAAACTGCTTTGAACTCTTTAAATATTTGAACCTTGAATTCTACGTTATCACGTTTCGTCCTACCATACGTTTGCCGATTCACAGCCTCCACTCAAGAACACGTCTACCTCAACGGTCATCGTTTCTACGGCTAATATGGCCGGCCCATAGCCAACACTACTTAGCTACAAGGTTACTGTTTTTGAATCAGCAGGTACTGTTCCACCAACCCGCAGACCGCAGAGGAGACCTGTGTCCCAGCAGTGGGAACATTATAGACTAATTAGTATGATGAGTACTTTGGTCAATCGTGACCCGGGTTGGCACGGTTAAGGACCGTGACTGACAGTGGCGTGCATTGCATATAGGCATATAAGCAGGGCCTACCTCGATATATCAACATAAGCCTGTCAATTACATTTTAGTCTGTGCCCTACAATTAAGAAACTCACTAAATTATCATAGCTGATAAAAACAAAACCTTCATACAAACACGTGCGGCAGTAGGCAGTCGCCGGACAGCCTACTCGGCTCCCGTACTATTCGCACATTGTCATTGGTTTTTACTCGTTCAAGTTATAACGACAAAATTAAAAATACGTACGTCTCCCGCGTAATACCATGACGTTCGACCTTCGCAATCTATCACCCTTAAGTAGGCATGCCTATTCAAATAACCACACTTTTGACCTCACTTTTTTTTTCTGATTAGTGACCGCGTTTGCCTAAACTAGACCCGGCCTAGTGCCTACCTATTCTGAAAACCAATGCACGCCACTGGTGACTGACAAACTATTTTATTCTTTTATTTCAATGCCAAGAGTACTGCCAAGGTCGTGTTGTACAATTGAAGCTATACTAATTGGAACTGAAAATGAATTTTCAAGGTCCTTCTGTTAACTCATGACTTGGACCACATAATCACTGCATCGGTATCTGTAACATTACGTGAAGCAACTTACTTTCCAACGTTACACATTTACCAACGGCCTCCATGTTGGTTTTATCTTATTTATACCGACACTTTTCAATAGGATTGTGTGATTAATGAATCCAGTAGTCGTTTGTTTTAAAGAGCCATGACAAATGATGGCGTGTGCCTGTATGGTCATTGGTCACGTTTCGGGGAAAGTATTGTGATTGTCATTTGTCTGTGTCAGAAATTGTTGTTGTAGAGAATAAGGTATTGTTTTTGGGGCAGTCTAAATATTAAAATATTTTTTATTTATTTATCCATTTATTTCAGACATCAAAGCCTATATAAAACACATACAATACAATATTAATGTAACTTAAAAATACTATAAATACATAGAACATTATAATTACACTAGAATCTAAATAAACACAAAGTGTAGTGTGTGTGTGTGTGTGTGTGTAGTTACACTGTGCCTGCTCGCAAAGAACCTTATTTTTTTTAAAATAAGGCGGAAAATACGTCATTACTGTTGTACTTTGCGGGTCAAAAATGCTTATGAAAATCCATTGTTAACGAGCAATTTTTTTTTATTTAGGGCAATTCAGTAGTTTTTCTAATTCAAAATCAAAATATTTTATTTTACATAAACCTACATGGGATCTTATGAAACATCAGATAATGAGACGTAGAATTAAATATAGTATAATGCCAAAAGACAAAAAAAAAAAATATTAAAGCGCAAAATGATACTGGCCACATATTATACTTTTGCTGATAATTCAAACCAATATTTATCTGCCTGGCAAAAGTTTACATTGAGTTTTAATAACTGCAATATCAATTATAAACTTCACTTAAAAAATATTTTATTTTCCTCGTAGGTATAACTTAAAGCACTAATTATATACTTATGTTTATTTTGAGAGAACTATTTATTCGTTAATGTATCTCACTCAATAAATACCTATCCATTGTTTCTTTATTCATTAAAATTGTCCTATTGGTCATTCGGTAATTGGTCGGTTCTGTAATCTATTCCTTTGAACCATTAAATCGGATGTTATCTTTCTTAAAAAAGCGAATCTCATTTGATTGCAAGATGCCAAAAAAATTTGATAGACTTTAAGACAATGAACAAAATTGCAAACGATTTCAGTCTTGGGACCTATTTACGTCATTTTAGAGCGGTATCTATCAGATTTGCAGTGTAATAAATAAGTAACTATTATGACCAATAATGACTATTTTAAAACATTATTGGCTCCGAACAGCGTTGCAAAGGATTAAGTTTTGATTAAGAAATCGCTTCGTTTCATCGCGAAATCATTTATTTCAAGTTGGCCATTAAAATACACTACTGAACGTCAAAATTTACAAGAAAATAGTTTTGGTTCTAGGCGCCCGCGCCTCTTCCAAGAAGTAGCTTCACATGGAGAAGAATCATTCATTTTCATTTCATTTCAATGGGTAAGAAACTCCATAGGTACTCTTTTAAAATGTTTTACAATATTTTGTAGTCTTCAATAGTAGTCTTCCACCAACCTACATAATTTTATAGCAGTAGGTACCTATTTTATAGATTTGCAGGGTAATGCATAAGGAACCACGATCATTGATGACCATTTTAAAACATTATTGGCACCGTTTTAGCAATACCACTACCAAGTTACGTCATGTCTTGTAATTCACATTCACTTGGGATGTCCAATAGCCCCAATAGGCTATACGGAATAGCCTCATTACTCTCTAATCGTTCCGTTATAGCGTTATGGCCTAGTCTAGCTCGGTTTAGTGTTACCTAATACCCGTGATACGCAGTATTATAGACGTTCAATTCAATTACTCTAACGTACAAGCATAGTGTTAGTAACCGCAGTCGTTATTGGTACCTATTGGGGTGTAACCGCATAAGTGTTTTAATTTGTTTACAATTAATGTTTTGTAAATAGATAATTATTCAATTAACCTAAATGTGTACCGAATTCAATTAACACATGTCGCATAAAAGCGACACACATTTCCGTGCTCGTGTCGTATTTCTGCAACAGAAAATATGCATGATTTTTTCGTTATATTTTCGTCCTATTGCCTGCGTGGTACAACTAAAACCATTATTAAATAGACAAAAAAACTTTTTGACTATTTTTTAATCGATACAATGATTTCTCTTCCTCATTTATAGGTATTACTTTATCTTGATTTTATCGATTTGTGGCCGCGCGCTAGGGGCACGACAACTGATATTTAGCCAACCGCTTAAAGGGTTAACAACAGGAAGAGTTTTATCTATAGTAATATTATAAAGGTAGTAATAGATAAAGTTTGTGAGTTTGTATCTTCGGAACTAATGATCCGATTCTGATTATTTCACTAATGAGAAGCTACAGTATTGCCAAATTAATGTCATCCATACGAATATTATAAATTCGAAAGTAAGAGCGGTTTCGCAATACATCCGATCCAAATCCGAGAAATGCCGGTCCGAATTGACCATAGTCCTATTTGTATGAGGTGTTGCGCACTAGATCCGAACTGTATCCATCCGAATTTAGAACATTCCCAATTCGGATTGAAGTCAGATCTTTAATTCGGATTCGGATCGGACGTAGTGCGAAACCGCTCTAACTATGCCTATATGTTACCTTTTCACATCTAAACCAAGGAAAGAATTTTGCTAAAATTTAGCAAGGAGAGAGATGGCCTCCTGGGGAAGGACATAGGCTACTTTTTGTCCCGTTTTGAACATCCACGTGGTCGAAGATGAGGGCAGAAGTTAGTAGGATATATTTCATGTTAAAACAACATATTTCACGCGGAAGAAGTCGCTTGCAGAAGCTTCTTTTGAATAGACATAACATCACGCGCGTGTTACAAGAAAAGCCAGGCGGAGCTGGATATAGTAGACACATCTACATTTCGCTGCTCTACGAGACTAAATTGCCATTAGGTAATTAATTCATTGTTTTAATTGGCATTATCCGATAACCAGGAATCGAATAATACCGAACATGCAACAGCTAAAAAGCCTGATGTTACTGACATTTGATGCTGTTGATTTGTAAAATAAGATAGCAATGATAAAGAAAACACGAGATTATCTTTGTCTGATAAACGTAATGTTAATACAAAGGTCATGCAATCATTTCCTATGGTTGTTGTAAAAGGAAACAGCATCATTTTGTGCAATAACCCTCCCACCAGAGTCCGGCGTCAAGCAGCCTTCTGTGTTTCGTCGGTGCGTGGGAGTTCCAGTGCCTTAGGCATCTTTTGGGCACGCTCGTTCCATCATAGACCTCATCCATGGCTTTCTATCAGGCGTGATTGAGGTCAAGAGCGGGCCCATTCAGCAATAATAAAATAATAATAATAATAACTGAAGATCAAACCAAAGAACCCAGAATAGAGAATATATCAACGACACGGGATTGGGTAAGAAAGGAAACTTGATGAAAAAGGGAGTAATATTGAGATGACAGCTAGTAGAGAAGTATCGAAAAAAAAATACAGTGGCACTCCGGGAGTGCCGGCAGAAGTGAAAACAAAACACAAACAGAATACTTTGTCATCACTCACCGACATATCGGATATACATTAAAACCGAGTACATCCCGAGGACAGCCGAACACATCCGAAACGGTGTCGGTTACGGTAACAGTGGCGCGAATTCAATGGTATTTTCCAATCTCAGAAAATGCCCAACGCGCCTAAAGAAGTTTTCAATTAAAAAAAAAAAAAAAAACCGAGTGTGCTTATGACCTCACGACTGAAGTGAAACTTCAAACGTATTTTGCTATGAGAGGAAGAGAGAAAGAAAATGTGCGCGCGCACTGCTTTCTCCTGCTTATATCCCCCACTCAACTCCCGTTCGCCTCGCCCGATCACACTTTTCGTAACGCGTTCGTCAGCTTACTCCCCAAGTCAAGCTTGCGTAAAGAAGTTTCACTTCAAAAATGCTGTGCCCAAACATTAAAACCGAGTACATCCCGAAGACAGCCGAACACATCCGAAACGGTGTCGGTTACGGTAACAGTGGCGCGAATTCAATGATATTCACCTACCTAAAGAAGTTTTCACATAAAAAAAAAAAACGCTGTGCTCAAATAAATTGGGATGGGAGCAGGCGGACGATGTATCTACTGAAGCAACCATATTACTTAACACGGATAACTTACATACATCAACTTAATGAACCTATCAGGCACTTACACTGATAATTCTATGTTAGAGATTAGGTAAGCAACGCTAAATTGATTAGCTTAGTAGAAGCTGAGTTTGTATATCGTGCAAATATAATAGCAGAAAAGAATTATGGAGCTTAATTGAGCTAATGACGGGCAACCAACAGTTTTATGGTGATGGGGACAGGGGACTGGAAAGCCGCAACAATATAAAAACGTGCATTATAAGTCAGTTTTTGTATTATGTGAGCAAGCAACATTATTTTCGTCAGATATTGCGACAGAGATATTAATCCAGTAACTGGGTTGTGGAGGTCAGATAAGCAGTCGCTTCATGTAAAATACCGGTGTTCTGCTGTGTCTAGTGAGACTGAAAGCCGACCCCAACATAGTTGGGAAAACTCTAGGTAGATGATGATTGTGACAGAGGTAGTATTAACCCAATGTGTGGAAGAGGACTTGAGGGCCAGAAATCGTGTGTTCAATCCTCTACTTTACGCCTTTTTGCACTTTTGACGTTGTTTAGGCCCAGGTGGAAGTAAAGCAAGCGGACTGTATTATAAAAAATTATTATAGCAACTATAAGTACTTTAATCAAAAGGTATGTTCGAGCGCGGTCGTGTCGGACGATGCCATGCCGCTATAGATGGGCAATCCACTGGGTTTACACCCGGTAACACCCGTAAACACCAAGAAAATTGGGTGTTTATCGGTTGTTTACCAAAAGCACCGAGTTTAAACCCGGTGGATTGCCGATCTGCCGCGATGCTGTGTTGCCTCCCGCGGGGCAATTGCGTAACACATTATCAATCGGAATCGGTTTCATTTTGACAGTTCAACAACATTCATTGCGTTATTTACGTGTTGAGCAGACAAATTTTTCGAACTCATAAAGCAATGGATTAGCAATTTGCTTCAAAATGATTCTGATTCCGGTTGATAGTGAGTTACGCAATTAGGGTGCCGGTCCCCGCGCCGTGCCGCGTCGCTCGTTGACGACGCCGTAGTATGTTCTTAGATTTGAGTGTGTGAACAGACTTCAATGCACATTTTGCACAAGCATACCTATTAAATTAATATGCAACAGCTACTTAGCAATATTTCTTAATTGAAAATAAAATCAGTCCGTTCCATGAGAGGTCACAATCAGCGCAAGACAGCGCAATCTCCTCGGAATAACTTCCGCTTAATTAAAAAAGGTCAGATACTCAAGGTCGTTATTTTTACGCAGACGTGGCAGCTGACCGGTTTATTAATATTTAATACACCTATCTCAATGGAAATATTGACGGTAGTATTACGCGTTGTTGACTTGAACCAACACTTGACGAAGTCTTAAATGTATGTACCTAGTGTGAGCAGTGGTAGCCCAGTGGTATCGGCCACGACTTACGAGTTGTAGGTCGCAGGTTCGAACCTAGACAGGCGCTTTACTTTGTGTAAATTATTTCATCACCACTGTACACTGTTCTCAAAACGGTGAAGAAAAACATCCGAAGGAAATCGGCATGTCCTAGAACCAAAAATTCGAAGACATGTGACATCTACCAACCCGCATTAGGAGGCCCGCGTGGTGGATTACGGCCCACTCCCTCTCACAGAGAGGAGGCCTGTGTCACAGCAGTGGGAACATTATAGGCTGATTATACTGTATGTGATGTATTATGCTGTGTCCCTGTACTCCATTTGAAATTAGATTACACGTTTAAATAAACCTCTTTTGCCGTCCGTTCAATCGATTTTGACTCCTATTGTGTTGGTGGCATGAAAAAAGACAGATGCAGTAAACAGTTATATTATTATTACCTCGTATTGTAACCTCGTTTTTGCTTTTAATGCCATCCTTATGCCTACGGAATAGAAGTCAAAATCGGTTGAACGGGCGGTAAAAAGGCTTGTTTAAATTTCTAATAATATTTCAAATAGTGTACAATTAGTTGGTAAATTGTTTAGACCTCCCACAGTGTCATTCAAAGAAAAAAAAGCTAGTGCCCGCTTGCACTACAATTCATTAAATACTAAATACCTAAGTTTAGCACAAAAAAAAAACTACAACGTCGTTTTGTTTCTGTCAGTTGTTGTTGTAATTCTGTTCAGTATCGCAAAAGTGTATAGAAAAATAGGTACAGCTGCAAACTTTCTAGAAATAATCTTCTATTGCAATTTTATATTGTTCTCCAGTAAATAACAGCGAGGAACTCTTTTATGAGAAGATTATCGTAATATTACATATAATACTTACGTATAATAATAATAGACAAATTTATTATTGTTCGGTTAAGAGGAAACAAATCGGTACAATTTTTTTTCGTTTTTTCAGATGTCTATTACAACTGTGTAATGCAACCGTTGACCCGGCAGATGCTTTACAATAAAATAAAAATAATAATTAACGATCCCATTTTTCGTAATGTGATGTTATCATACCAAAATATTTAATGAATATTAAATTATTCAATTTTATGACCAACGTTCAGTTTTCTCTTCATAATGATCCAATTTATTGTTTACGGTTAATGCCAGATTATTCAGTTTCTTATTTGGTGTGGAAAATAACTACAAACGAGCTTTTAAAAAAATACATCAGTTGGTAAGTATATTAATACGTAATAGTAGTAATACATAGCTGACTATTGCTGAAACAATGTCGACTTTCACGTCAATTATATTAGGTATGTACAGGACAAAAAGCGGCAAGTTTCCGAACCACCGTACAATATTATACTAGCTGCGCCCCGCGGTGTCACCCGCGTAAATGTCAGTCCCGTGGGAATATCGGGATAAAAACTATCCTATGTCCTTTTCCGGGACTCAAACTATCTCTATAAAAAATTTCATCTAAATCGGTTCAGTGGTTTAGGCGTGAAGAAGTAACAAACATATAAACACACACACACACTCACTCACAAACTTTCGCCTTTATAATATTAGTGTGATACCTACACTAAACATATTTTTTCAAATACTTTAGGTAAAAAAACATTGTTCTTGTATCCTTTTAATGTTATCTTTATTTAGTTGTTATTATTTGTTGTTTTAGCGGCCATGTGACAGACGGACGGACGGACAGGGGAGTAATAGGGTCCCATTGGCACCATTTGGATATGGAACCATAAAAGAGATACAGAATCTTATCACTAACAAGTCATTAAAGTAAGCCAGGTACTAAAAAGTTTACCAGATATCACTTTATAGTGGAATTTCCTCATTAAAATGCCAAACTCATTTAAGCTGTTAAGTGCAATAATAATAACTCAACTACCGGTCATTATTAATTTACTTTTACGCTTTAAAATGAAACTAGTTTTACGAATTTTGCACTTTTTCATTCCCGGGTATTGCCAAGCTTTTAATGAAAACCTAGAAACGGGTCAGGAGCTATGAAAATTAAAATTATTAGTAACAAAGTATGCCGAAAGTTACTAAAACGGACAAAAAAGAAGGTGTCTGCATAATATAAAAAAGTCGGTTAATAGCTAGCGACCCGCCCCTTCTTTATTTTTTATTTTTTCAGTTTTAAAACTTGACAAAACATTGAAATTTCTTTATGATATGTAAGTTTAATATTAATATGATATACCTACACATAAACCTTCCAGAATAAATTCTTTAAAGGATGCTGAAAACGGTATCAAATTCCGTTGCGTAGTTTAAAAGAAAAATGCGGTCACACAGCCAGACAGAAAAACCGACTTAATTTATAGACTTACCCCTTTATTCATAAACGATGATTAAAGTTAAGTAGTGATTAGCGAAAGTTTAACCCTACATTTTTGACGTTTAAACGTCACTTAAGTTATATTATCGTTTATAAACAAATCCCTTAATTTATAATATGTATAGATATAGATACCGGTATTAAATTATTAGTTGCTAAACATGACAAGAAACGAATGCATTTGTCAAGATTGCTTCAAACAACCGTAACATTTATTACCGTAACTTAAAGATGACTTTCAAATAATACTTATACAATCAGCCATGTTATAATTTCGACAGTCATTTTATGCAGACCACACAACAATTTAGATTTGAATTAAAAGTTCAGATGTTACGAACTTGTGATATTTAACAGCTGTTATAATCTGTTCAGTTGAATAACTTATTTCTACGCCTTCATTCCATTATTATTCAAGTTACTGATAAGTTATTCAATCAGTAGTTTTGTTTAAATGACTTTTTATTGCCCGAATATGTTTAAGATGCTTCAATTTATTAATCAATCAGTCGGTCTGGCTTCGGTATAATTTAAATATAATTAGTTATCTCTTATATGAAAGTACGTATAACGTAATTAATTTATTTTTGCTATGTGTTGCATAGTTTCTATAAATAATGTTGTAATCAGTATAGGTACTATCTACTAGATAAATACGCTATACTGCTTGCAATTTATCTACCCACAAATTTTCCCAAACTCAATTACAAATTTCATCTCCCGCAACAGCTTTACCATAATACATTTTCGTAGCTACGCTCGCTCCAATTTTGAGCACGTTCTTGCATTAAATCTAGTCAAAGTTAAAAGCGTCATATTTTTCTCGGTGTCTACAACATCCACGAAATACCGTCACGTCCGCGCTGAGCCTTGACATTACATTACCAGTCGGTTGACGTTCGAGAAATTTTAAACTTGGAACAGGAATATTTATTGTCAGTGGTGAATATAGATTTTTTTTTTTTAAATTAAATTAAATTACTTTTTAAGTAACAACTAAAATGCACTTCGGCTGCATATAAAGCATGCTAATATTTGCTGTTTGTGAAGAAATTAGGTTGCACGTTGAAAGGCATCATGTAAATAGAACCTAAGTCATATCAAATAAGTAGATAATAGCTAGACAGACACGCATTGTCATGCAAAACATTTGTGACAAGTGTATTCAATTTACTGTGATGACTTATTTGTTGCACAATTGTTTGCAAGCAGCATCATTGTGCACAGTGTATTGACAAATTACCCGACTATCTCTATTTGCATAGGGTTTTTCCCTTTCTTTTCATACAGCGGGGTAATTGCGTAACACACTATCAATAGCAATGGGTTTCATTTTGACAGTTCAACAACATTCATTGCGTTATTTACGTTGTTGAGCCCCGCGGTTCCATCCGCGTAAATGTCGATCCCGTGGGAATGAATATCGGGATAAAAAGTAGCCTAAATGTTAATCTAGGGTGTCAGCTACCTCCATACAAAATTTTATCAATATTGGTCCAGCCGTTTGAGCGTGAAGAAGTAACAAACATATAAACACACTCACACACACATACTCACAAAATTTCGCCTTTATAATATTAGTGTGATAATATATGAAGCAATGGATTATCAATTTCCTTCGAAATGATTCAGATAGTGATTAATAGTGTTTTACGCAATTAGGGTGCAGGGCGGCAATAACATCAATGCGCAACTTGTCTCCATCTCCATGGATTAATCAGGTACATGATTCTGAACCGGGTGCCTTAAAATGTCATCATCATCTGCCTAGCCTTTTCTCAACTATGTTGGGGTCGGCTTCCAGTCTAACCGGATGTAGCTGAATACCAGTATTTTACATGGAGCGACTGCCTATCTGCTCTCCACAATCCAGTTACTGGGTAATACGATACTCCTTGGTAAGACTGGTTATCAGACTTTCGGGCTTCTACCCGTAACGACTGTCAAAGATCCGCGAATGACAGCCGGGACCAACGGCTTAACGTGCTTTCTGAGGCACGGAGGGGTCTCGGTATGTAAAGATGGTCACCCATCCACAGACCAACCGCGGCAAGCGTAGCTTAACCTGATCGATCGACCTGTGCGGCTGTTACTATTTAGCCACGGGCCCCTCGGGCAGTCTAGTCTACTTTCACATTTACAATATGAGTTAAGGATGCATAAAAACATTTCATGTTCCCATAACGTCATTTGTTGCAACAATGTATTAAATAAGATTGTAATTCAGATAATTACAATATCGTTTGGATGCGCATTGCATAAAGTGGATTACGCCATTACAAAACATCTTGACATTTTGCTCCGTTTCGAGTTCGATCCGACTCACGAACGTAATTTATAAGCAATCGGCAATTTGCGAGCTCGGATTGGTTATAGAGATTACTAGAATGTAACATAACAACACGTCTGTTTTACAAAAGGGGTGGGCAGATGTGTACCTATAGTACCTACTCCTAAATTTTGCCAGTTATGTATAAGGCCTCTGCCTCGAATCTTGCGGGCAGCGGAGCGGCGGCGGTGGCGGCGCGGGAGTGGCACGATCTAATACGTAAAATCAAATGGACCGGCCCTCGAAAACAGCGGTGCGGTAGCGGCGCGGGGGCGGGCAACGAGCGGTACACTCCAGTCAAGCGGTGCTCGCGCGTCTGCATTGACGTAGTGTTGTGCATTTTATTTTTTGCTTTTCAACGACAGACGTTTCAAAATGTTGTATCAAAAAGATTTTGTCGTCGCTATTTAGACATTTCGTTCGAGAACAAAGACACTAATTTCTCATAACACAACACCACGCCGCTATAGTGCTGGGCGATCTGCCCGCTCGTTTCGAGAACGGGTCTGCGTTGCTCGCCCCGCTCCCGGCCGCCGCGCCGCCGCCGCCGCGCCGCCCCGCTGCCCGCAAGATTCGAGGCAGAAGCCTAAGGCAAAAGGCATAATAGCGAGCCTATTGCCACATGCATAAAAAAACTATTCAAGTGCTATTGCCATCAATGAGCACAAATCCAGACATGGAGCTGCTACTTACAAAGTTCCAGATAGAAAAACACAATAGCTCTTTGCCCGACCTGAGAACTCAGGATGTCATGCTCGGTAACGCTTGCGACCAGTAGACCATGCTTTTACTACAGTGTAAATGTGACTTTCAAATTTTCACGTAAGACTTTATAATTATGTCACGAGGCTGAATGTGTGGTAATAATAAAACTGTGGTTATTATAGTCCGCGCGGAACTAGTTGGTCGCGCCTTAGGTATGTGAGCAGTGGGACGGAGGGGCGGGGGCGCATTACTCAGTACGTGCGTTGCGAACCGCCGCCTCACCCCTGTCCTCACCTCAGCGGCCAACTAGATCCGCGCGGACTATAGCAGTCGGAATCGTAACGAACGTTCTCGAATGCACTCTAGCTAGTTCCGTGCTTTCCTTTTAAAGACAGTGACGTTCAGTTAACGCTGTGTATGTGTTAATCATCATCATTTCAGCCGAAAAACGTCCACCGCTGGACATAGATCTCCCGTAAGCCACTTCGATCGGTCCTGTGGATGCGGATTCCTGCGACTTTAACCAGGTCATCGGTCCACCTAATGGGGGCCAACAACGCTACGTCTTCTGGTACGCAGTCGCCACTCCAGAACCTTTCGGCCATCTGTTCTGCGAGCAATATACTGCCACGTTTTGAGTTTGGCAATTCTTCTATAAATAAGACTTTATATAAATAAGTAAATAAATGAATATAGCTTTGATTTGATCCGCCTGTCAAGTGTGGTATTACAATTTAAGTGTTTTATTTTGATTAGATTAAATATTTTGTTTCTAAGTTTGGTTTGGTGTTTTTATCTTGATGTTCAAGGTCTTATGTAACTGACGTATAATTTGGCAATACCAAGATGAGTGAAGAGTGAGTGAGTGTGTGTGAGTATGATGCATAACATAATCAGGCTATAATGTCCCCACTGCTGGGACACAGGCAAATTGTAGCCCACTCCCTCTCGAAGAGAGGACTCTTCGAGAGGGAGTGGGCTACAATCTACCACGCGGGCCCAGTGCGGGTTGGTAGATGGCACATGTCTTCGAATTTTTGGTTCTAGGACATGCTGGTTTCCTTACGATTTTTTCCTTTACCGTTTTGAGAGCGGTAGTGATGAAATTATTTACAAAAAGTGAAGCACCTGCCTGGGTTCAAACCTACGACCGACCGCTCGTAAGTCGCGGCCGTCATTACTAGGACACCTCAAAACGTTAACAGATTACTACTTAGTCTTCAGACAAAAACATGACATAGTAATTATAATCCGTGCAACATATAAAAGCAACAAATAGCCGACAACTTCTTTAATGCCATTAATATGCCAGACGCATTGGCAATTAATTTGCAAGTCAAATGAAACTTCACCTTTATTGATATTTAATTAGAAGCTCATTTGCAACTATTATAGTGATATTTCCCAGTTTAATAGATGATTTGGTTTTGCTCTAAATAATAATAATAATATTCCACAACTATCACACAACGCCATCTAGTCCCAAGCTAAGCAGAGCTTGTGTTATGGGTACTAGACAACTGATAAACATACTTATATATTTTCTAAATACATACATATTATAGATAAATTACACCCAGACACAGAACAAATGATCGTGCTCATCACACAAACATTTGTCCTGGGTGGGAATCGAACCCACGACCTCCGGCATAGCAGTCAGGGTCACTACCCACTAGACTATCAGGCCTGTTAAAATTGAATTAAGAAATAAGGATGTTGTAGCTGTTAGAAGGATTTACGTAAATAATATTATCTTATTTACAGTTAACGGATTTTATAGAACCGATGTATCTCCGGTCTTTCACATTTTTCTGCGCATCAATTTACAAGGTCAAATTCTTTATGTAATACTCGTAAGTGCCAAATTAAATAGTCTTTAGTGAGTCAGAGCCAATCCTTGACCTTTTAAAGAGATTGAAGCATTTAAACTGTATGTCTGTTCAATCAAAACATCAAAACGCGAACTCTGATATGATGGCACAGCGCTGTTGATCTTCCTGATACCTATTAATTATTTTTTTAATAAACATAACACAATTATATCTAAAACTATTCAGAAACTAAAATATAGCGTCGAAAAATTCAGTTGCATCGCTGTCGACTGGTAATGTACCCAAGAAACGTATTGAGACTATATTCGTAATATTAAACAAAAGTATATTAAATGAAATTAGGTCATATGATCATTAGAACTTCTGTTATTATGGAAAAGATTACAAACCCATTTTTTACCTATATGATGATGACCTATTTGTTAGAGTGTTAAAAGGCATCGTCACCTACACTTGAAACTAACCAATTGTAATACAATATTCAATCTAACACTAAAATGTATATATTATGTATATCATGTAGGTAGGTCTTGTACCTACAAAGGACAAAAAGGAAGAGCTCATAGGGCGTCAAATAACTCATCTGCATCGCTGTCAGTGGGGAAAGGCTGGTAGCGTTGCCACGTTGGATTGCAAAGGCTGATTCTTTGACCTAAAAATAGGTCAACCCTCTGGTTACTTCAAGAGTCAACCAACCGCTTGGCGATGTCTCGAAATACTCGATGACCACTCGGACAATAGTGTTTCAACCCAAAATGATTCAAACATAGCTCCCAATAAGGTTGCTATATTTGCGCCGTTTGAGGTTTCCTGCACCTGCAGCAGCCGCCAATTGTCGCAAATGCGTCAGACCATATCTTAGAGACCTTATTTCTAATAATTACGAGCAACTAATGTTAACAGAAAAGCAACATACCTCTTTAACCCTCTGCAGCAAAGGTTCCAGCCAGTGCGCGTTGCACTCCACATGGGAATCCAGGAAAGTGAGCACTGGCGCCACAGCAGCATCAGCACCCCTGACCCTGGACCTCATCAGACCCTCGCGTCTGGTGTTGCGGATCACCTTCACCTTCCGAATGGCGCGGAGGGCGGCACCGTCATCGGCTGTTGAAGAAAAAACAGTTTCAACTACGAGAAGTGTACCTGTACGTCTATCGAGTACATATATCCATACTAATCCATACTAATATTAAACAGGGTGTTACGGAAAGGGTATATCAATACAAACGGGTTGAAGAGTGTATCTGGTCTAGAACCTCTGTAAAAAATTTCAGCTCAAAAGCATTAACTTTGAAAATGCTTAAAAAAATTTATTTCGACATCACGGCGCTGCAATGGCGCGCGGCGGCGTGATGTGCGTGTACTAGGCGCACAGACACACTACAGATAATGGATAATGACCCTCGTAGTGCGGTGACACGTTTGTTATGATTTCAATTTAATAAACTATCGATATTAAAAAATATTAAGCATTTTCAAAGTTATTGCTTTTGAGCTGAAATTTTGTACAGAGATTCGAGACCAGATACACTCTTCAACCCGTTTGTATTGATATACCCTTTCTGAAACATCCTGTAAATTCGAAAGTAACTCTGTCTGTCTGTCTGTCTGTATATTACCTTTTCACGTCTAAACCACAGAACCGATTTAGATATAGAGATAGTTTGAGTCCCGGGAAAGGACATAGGATAGTTTTTATCCCAATATTCCCACGGGATCGACACTTATGCGGGTGAAACCGCGGGGCGCAGCTAGTAGTTTAAGAGCTTATACTACCTCAAATGGCTTAGCGTGATCCTCCGTTATGTCGAAAATACTGCACCATTAATTTTGAAATAAATATATGGTAAAGTTGAGGATTAATGCTAAGTCTTATGTTAGACGAAACACGATTCCATAAAATTTTCTCGATAGAAAATAAATCCAAAGTTACCTCTAACCCGAACAATAAACCGCTGGTATTCAAAAAATACTTCAAATTAGATCATGAAACTTTGCATACTAACTGAACTTACTTTAAAGCAGGTCTTATGTTATTTACTTTTTTATAATTACCATTATTTTCACTGTAAAAAGCAAATACCTAAACTATTGGCGCTGCCTGCCGCCCAGCACCGCGCTCTGTCTCGCTCTCACTCAGTCAGCGAGCAGTATCGTATGAGCGAGATAGAGAGTGAATTTTAGCTGAGGTAGTGTAGGCTCTTAATAAAAACAAAGTCCTTTTTCGTGTCTGCTTGTGTGCCTGCTTAGATTTTTTGAACTACTCAATAGATTTTTGATACGATTTTCATTATCATTAAGGGCTGATTTTTCCAAGGCTAGATAATTTTATCCGAGGAATAATTTTGAATTTTCGACAGTTCTTCGATACAAAATCTGTCAGACGTGAATTTTATTCCACGAATAAAATTTATCTGTTTTTATTCTTGGAATAAAATTGACGTCGTGGAATAAAATGTATTTTATTCAAATTCAGCACTTTAGTGCTGAATTTATTATACACTTACGTTTAAAGTAGCAATACCTTACACACGACCTTGCCAGTATAAAATAAGACGATAAATCTACATGATACGTCCCTTAGGAACTGTCTTCTGAGGATAAAGGACTATGCTTCCGATTCGCTTGAGTTCTTCACCCCAATTTTTTTTTCGTGTGCATTATATCGATTGCTTTTACTGGATAAGTGCCAGTATTTATAATTTATTCTTTTGTTACAATACAAGCTATCACTTCATTGACAGACGGTAACGGAAAACATAGTCTGGAAAACTGAACATAAAATATGCTGAAATTGCGAACACATAACAAAAATCGTGAGAGTGATGCTCACTTCATTATATGTTGAATGAAAAAGAACCTTTTTCTTGCAGAGGGGGATAATTTTAAGCAGGAATCTTAAAGATGTCGATTAAGAATTCTAAAAGTCTTGATACTCGTCGTCTTTGTCGTATCAAGATAAAAACGTCGTAGTTGAGGTATATACAATGTTGAGTATCCTCATTTAGGTTTTGGTTAAATGAGGATACAAAACATGCCAACATATTTGTTGGCATGTTGTGCACCAAAATGTGTATCTGAGCCATATTTGGCTCAGATAAACATTTTGGTTAATATTTGACTTTCATTTTGTGTATCGCTTTGCAGTTGCTCAATTTGGAAACTAATATGTCATTTTTAATATGTTTTATATGTTTTATCCGTGGATATGTCGCAGCCAACTTTAAGAACTTTTACACCTTAATTGTTAGATTAGCAATCTTGAAATCTAAAAGTATTTTCGGATGAAAATAATACACTATACTTACTATGTATAATTTCTATTATTTTTCAGTCCTATGAGAGATAATCTAGTCAAAACCGCGGCCAGATCCACATTGTTTCAAAACACAGTCACACAATAATAAAATTAATAGTAATATTCAGCTAATTAATTGCTCCACCAATAGAACACAAGAGCTTTTAACCCAATTGTATTGCTCGAATTTCACAATTTATTATGTGAAATGAAAATTAATTGCCAACGAAACTATTGTTCCAGATAATTACGCGAATCAAGTGTTTTGTCCAATTAAATACACACGGTGTATAATTCACAACACTGTGGTGGATTTACCATTGTTTAAGTAATTTCTATGATTTTCTGGGAGCGCCATTTCATTTTAGAACAGAAGGTCGACTCCGTACATACCGGAAGATTTTTTTATCACCATCTTAATTTTTTACAGGCTGTTCTACCCATGAATATGAACAACTTTCGCTATGGGACTAACTCTGAAATCATGACAAAAAACAAAATCAAATGTGTCATATATTTTGGTCAAAACAGCCGACTTTTTTTCGTGATTTCATAGTTGGTTCCATAGTGAAAGTTGTCCATATTCATGTGTAGAACAGAACACCCTGCAAAAATTTGGATGGTGATAAAAAAATCTTCCTGTATAATGTTCCCACCGCTGGAACACTGACCTCCTCACTGCTAGAAAGAGTGGGCCATAATCCACCACGCGGGCCCAATGCGGGTTGGCCGATTTCAAAGACATGTGTCAAATCTTTGAATGTTTGGTTCTAGGACAAGCCGGTTTCCTCACGATGTTTTCCTTCACCGTTATGAGAGCTGATATGGCTGGAAGGGGGTGACTACCGAGATGACGACTAATAGAGAAGAAGGTATGGAAGAAAAAGACATACGACTATAGAGGTATGAGGAACAGGGTGTAAAGTTCACTCATACTTTTTAAAAAAGGGAGGATCCTCCAACCAGACAGGTGTTGTGTCTGGCGGGCAACTGCCGGATGATTCATGTCGGGCTGTTACCTATATCTATGCTAGTTGCGCGGTAAACTCTGCTTGCGAGATACAGGATTTGCGTGACGTGAGTATGACGCGTTGTTCGCATGTGGCGTTGTAGATACCGCTACACGCCGACCCCAAATAAATTGGGACAAGGACAGGAGAATTATGAAATGCTCAAAAGCGAGTCTAGATGGTAAACCAAGTTTGCCTCATCGTGTGGATCGAATTTTCTGTAGTAGTAATCTATTCTGTGGCACCACTGTGGTCACAATTTACCTTTGTTTCTGTAAATTCTTTGATATTGTGGGAGTGGCATTTTAGTTTCGTTTTGTTTTTAGGCTTGGCAGTGCGCCAGCCAAGCTGGCACATTTATTAGCGCTTGCATGTTTGTATGACAATATTCTTGGCCCATTTCTCTGTCAGTAAGTTCTTTGATATAAAGATGCTGCCTCTTGTTTTATTTTGGGTGGGTCAGCTTGACATTTTCTTGTTCTATTGTTGGGAATGTAAAAAAAGTCAGTGCGATGACAAATATTTTATTTGCACAAACATATTGCGAAACCAAGCGTTGCTATTTTTAAGGAGTATTAAAATCAGAAATGTAACGTTCATAATTATTTTTCACATATTTTAATTTAACTATTCTACCGAACTTGGAAAGTAAACCATAATACCTATTCATATTCTGTGTACGACACCTTTCACTTAAGCCATTTTTTTGTTTATTTTCATCTCAAGTTAGTGCAGTCTTGTGTAATGATTATTATAAAAAAAATGTAATTCCCATCTGCTTTTACCTGTTATAAAGTATGTAAAGGCGAATCCACACCTGCGCACGTGTAGCGCTCACGAACCGTGGACACTACGCGCCTCGCGTCTCACTGCGCGTGCGCACGCATCGCATACAGCTTACACGCAGTTCACGAGCATTGTTTTTTTTTTACATATTTTATTGACTGATTTAGTATGGACACGTTCGAGAACACTTCGCGAAACCACAAAAATGTGCACTTCGTGAATATCACAAGTTGCACGTGAACCGCTCGTCAGCCTCTGGCGAATATGACCACATGTGTCTATGTCGTGGCCAGATCATAGAATTGATCATTTCATGATGTGTTCGGTCATTTCATGAAATGGTTGTGTATCATTAAATGGCCAGCTAAGATTGACCATATCGTTTAAAAGTCAACGTTTAATGATATATCATTCGACGTTTGGCCATATCATGAATTTAGGATTCGCATAATACTAAACGACATCAGGCATTTCATGAAGTGAGCAAATCTACGATATGGCCACGACATCTATACTACGTTACTAAGTTGCACGTGAACCCCACTGTTCGTGCACGTGCGCAGGTGTGGATCCGCCTTAAGAGAACAGTTAGATGACAGCGCAGTTTCAAGTCAAGTAATTACGCAGATTACATTAGTTACATAATAATTTGTATCAACCTTATGACCCCCGCGGGATTATGCGAAATATTATCAGTGCAAAAGTACCTACTGGTGGAATTCACGTACCTTTCAACTTGGTAGGTTAAAGTTAATAAAATAGCAATACTAAGAGCCCTTTCTGTACAGTAGAACGGAATAATGCCACCATTAATTAAAAAAATGGAGACGATTTAAAAAATATCTGGATGAAAGGCGAATTTGGCTAAAGGGGTGATTATGTGGATATATACAGATGTACCTATCGATTTATCGAAGAAGAACTGGAGATTGAGTCCTACAAACTGAGATAGCAATGTAGGAATGGAACTTTGATGAATGCATGACTGTGTGAAAAAGCTGCATGCTAATATTTGTATGTATCGGTATCTACAACGCTACATGCGAACAACGCGTCATACTGACGTCACGCAAAACCTGCATCTCGCAAGCAGAGTTTACAACGGCCCGATATAAATCATTGGGCAGTTGCCCGCCAGACACAACACCCGTCTGGTCGGAGGATCCTCCTTTTTCTATAGAGTATGAGTGAACTTTACACCCTGTTTTCTCATACCTCTATATGTACAGTCAACAAAAGAGATAAGTATGCAGGATCGTCGGATATAGTTAACGTTTAGTAAAAGACCGATGGATGTTCTCGAATAAAATTTTAAAAAACAAACAGCTCATTCATCAAATTAAATTTCAGTCAACAACATCCATCGGTTTCTTACTAAACTTCAACAATATCTGACGATCATGCATACTTATCTCTTTTGTTGACTGTACATACGAGTAAGTGAGACATTTATGACGTATATGCCAAAGACGTATGCTTGGGAGGACGTAGAAGATATGTAAAAAGGTAGATGACTGTTAGCTTTTGAATGACGGAGTAAAGACGATGAGACGTGATTTATTAGTTTATTTTTAAGAATAGACCACTTTAAGATATTTTATTTACTTTTACTCTGACCTCAGCCCTTTATTCTCACACTTATATAACAGCAGACGTGTTAGGAGTAGGCAGATTGTAGTTGAAGCAGTAGTCATAAAAAAAAAATCAATTGGATCTTCGAAAAGTAGGTTGACAATAAGAAGGTTGGGATATTCTCGGACGATTAAAACAAAAATTACCCCTAACTCACTTTAACTTTAACTTAGCAGATAATAAACAACTCTTTAATGTTTTAATAAGTACCAACGGCCAAGGAGTACTTAAGTATAGCTATAACGTTAATAAATAATAAAGTTGCAAGTGTATTAACATAACTTGATGAGGACGCAGCAACATTGTTGGTTTTACGTCAATAATTAACGCTAGCTGGCCTTGGATGCGCTTGTGTTCATAAAAGCTTAAGTATAATTATATATTTTGGTTAATTTGTTGCAGTATCAACGGAGATCATAACCACATACGAGTAAAGGCTATCGTAGACTTGGGCGGGCCGCACCGCACGTTTTTGTATGGAAATGCGTTGCGCTGTTATGTGCGCATGGCGTAATCCATACTATCCATATACTTATCATAGATGCAAAAGTGTGTCTGTCTGTCTGTCTGTATGTTACCTTTTCACGCCTAAACCGCTGAACCGATTTAGATGAAATTTTGTATAGAGATAGTTTGAGTCCCGGGAAAGGACATAGGATAGATTTTATCCCGATATTCCCGAGGGAAACTTATGCGGTTGAAACCACGGGGCGCTGCTAGTGAGTTATAAATTGAAGATGGGTATGTAATTCAGATGCTTACTCATACAAATATCATTAGAATATGCCCTGGATTTAGTTCCGCACTAGATTTAGTTCAGAGTAAACTAAACGCCTAGTGGCCAGATGCCACTGGCCACTAAGCATTTAGGCGAAGACTCCGATATACGAGTTTAGTCGTGTAGGTCGAAGAACCCAAGATGTCAATTCTATTAAGTTTAGTTTATGAACAAAGGAATGGTCGCCATTTTATTTTATCATAAAATCTTGTTAACAAAGTTATGAGTACTCACGGTTATCACTGTAGTCGTCGACTAGAATAATTTCCTTGATGAGGTGCTCCGGACTTCTATTGAGGACACTGCAACAAAAGTATATTCATGAAGCTTGGTAAATGTCAAGAAAATAAGTACCTATTAATTTCAGTACTGTTATTTAAGTATTGCATTATTTCTGAGTTCTTTAATTATTTACATTATGTCCTACATTGTAACAAGGATGTTTTGTAACTCGAATGGCGTTGACAGGGGACGCTGTTGGTACACAATTGTGCAATTGTTTTGTATTTCACAAAATCGAAAAAACAAGATGGCTGCATTAGTTCCTTTTTTTAGCCAAAAGGTCCTTGTACAGCTACAGTCAATGTATTTTTGTTTTAGTTCCAAGAGAGTCCGAGGAAACCCGAAGGTCTTACGAAGTTAACCGAAGAACGCCCTAAGTATTACAGCCTGCGCAGACGACGGATTTTTGTCCGCGGACTTTTTTATCCGCGGCGATAGAACGTATGGAAATCTATGCAATGACGCACACGAAGGACAAGACTGCTGGGATTTCCATACATTCTATCATTGCGGACAATTTCTCCGCGGACAAAAGTCCCTCGTCTGCGCAGGCCTTTAGGCTACCTGTCCACCGGAGCAGAGCGAGGCTGCGGAGCGGAGAAACGGACAAATATTAACCACCCGAAAAATTTGACAGAAGAGGAATGGTGATTTTGTACAATCCTATTGGTTAATATTTCTCCGTTTCTCCGCTTCGGTGCGTCGCTCCGCTCCGGGGGACAGGCACCCTTACGGGGAGTCCCGAGAGCTGGGAAAATAAAATGTATTTACCTGACGATAGTTCGCAGTAGCGTGGACCTGGCTTCGTTGTGGAATGTGATGATGATACTGGTCTGTGGCAAGTCATCATCGTATTTCTTTAGTCGACACCTGAAAGAAAATTATATCGAATTATTTATGTGTAGGCAGGGAATGACTAGCACTTTCCCAGTTTGTTCTATCCGAAGTTTCAAGTTGTTTTTTTTTTCAAAGCAGGAGTGAACAGGCCTCTTCTGGGCTCGCTCGTTCCATCATAGACCTCATCCATCGCGTTCCATCAGGCGTGATCGAGATCAAGTGCAGGCCCATTCAGCAATAAATAAAAAATAAAAAAGAAGGAAACGGTATCTTGTGTATAACTATCTATCCATACGTAAGTCTAATATAATAAATGTGAAAGTGTGTCTGTCTGTTACCTCTTCACAATTAAACTGCTTAACCGATTTAGATGAAATTTGGTATAGAGAAAGTTTGAGTCCCGGGAAAGGACATAAGGTAGTTTTTATCGGGATAAAAACTACCTTATGTATTTTCCCGGGACTCAAACTTTCTATCGTATATCGGGATATACCCACGGGAAACTTATGCGGGTGAAACCGCGGGGCGCAACTAGTTTATCTATAAAGGCTTAAAGACAATTTTTTTTGTTGGCTATCCTTTTTGTTATTGTTGTATCGACAGCAGAGATATGGCTATACAACAGTTTAGTTTTTCATCTGGAATAGACCCTTGTTTTCAGATCAAATAAAAACAAAATTATTTTCCAATCTGCTTAATCACAAACACGGCCATTTTCAAAAAACCATTAGCCCAAAACTGCCATCCTCATAATATTTAACCAGTAATTATCATTAACAACATTGCAGAATCTCCAGTACATCTCAAGAGACATTGACCCCAAGAGGCTGCGAGGTCGCCAGGTCCCAGGGAGGTCACAAACGCCTCGTATTACGTATGTGTGAAGTTGCGTCAAATTGAGGTCATCGGTTGACACTGCACTTCTTTAGCGTAAGCTTATGAAGAATTTGGGTTAAGAACAGCTAATATTGTTTTAAGCTGGTGTATTGGGTAATAGTGAATCTAGCGGTCAGGTATGTAATAGTAATACTTCCAGCCTGTATTTTTTAAATGAAAACTTCTTTAGGCGCGTTTGATATTTTTTTGAGATGGGAGGAAAAACCATTGAATTCGCGCCACTGTTACCGTAACCGACACCGCTTCGGATGTGTTCGGCTGTCCTCGGGATGTGCTCGGTTTTAATGTATTTCCGATATGTAAGTGAGTGATGGCAAAATATTCTGTTTGTGTTTTGTTTATATGACGATTAAAAAAATACACACGTAATTGTTCAAGTTTTCACTTCTGTCGGCACTCCAAGAGTGCCACTTTTTTGGGGTACACATATACACGGGGTGTATTATTCCCACCCTGTTCTAGCTATTAAGGGGCCTCTGAGTCCACTGGTAGGAAAACAACATGCCAAAGTATTTTTACGGGTCGATTTCATTGAAAATTGTTTTTTGTGTAAAGAAAATCTGTATCGACTTTATTTTAACCTGTGTTATGTAATGTGTTTATGTAACCTTTAATTTGAGACTATGTCTATTTTTTTTTAGTACTATACGGGCCCGCTCGTGACCCCGATCACGCTTGATGGAAAGCGATGGATGAGGTCTATGATGGAACGAGCGTGCCCAGAAAATGCCAGTTCACGTGATTGAATGATTGATTTGAAGGCAGACGGGTTAAATGTGGGAGGGAACACAGATGCCGGCAGAGAATTCGACACTTTGGCTGTGCGCATAACAAACGTGGAGGAGAAGCGCTGAGTACGACTCGTCGGGATATCAACCAAGTGTGTATAGTACGCTGCAGTACGTCTGGTTGTCCGGTGGTAAAAGGGTGATGTGAGATCAGGTCGTGGAGCTCCTGCGCACACTCTCCGAAGTACAGTCTGTAGAAGACCGACAGGCAAGCAACATTACGCCGATGAGCCAGGCTGCTATATGTTTTAAACAGGGGTATTTTCTGTATTCTAAGAGCGTTCGAATTCTAGTATTAGTCTCAATCTGTCCAAAAATCCTCTATTTGCCTACGTTTTTGACTAGTTTTTGACATTAATTGTCGCTGCGATGAGGTTACAACTAGATGTTGAACGTTTTTAAATACGGGAATTGACCCTTTGTTTGTTGAAAAGGGGTGACTGTCATCGTAACTAACATCAAAGGTTAAAGGGCTTGCAGGATCTAAACGCGAAAAACGCAAGTTTTAGAAACAATAAAAGTATATGATCGACTACAGTAAACAAAATCAGAAAAATATATGATATTCTTCAAGATATATACTAGATAGATAGTGTGTTGAAAACATAATACAACTAATTTGATACGATAGAAAAAAATCATGAAGATACCTCTAAAAACTTTCTTTTTACAATAAAAACCATACTAATATACATACAATCATTATGATTTTTTCGTCAGATTATTCTACAAGCAACATACTAAAGCACTAGTATTTTAATTTGTATACTCCAAACAATAGATTTTTTGTAAATAGAAAATTGCTTCATATTTTGCAATAAATTACCAGCGTTGTGTCATCGCGCTTCTCTTTCTTTTCTATGCAGTCCGACAGTGACCGCGCTTTAGGTCATGTAGTCTCCTTAATGCACTTCAGACTCCTTTCCTCTAACAAGGGCTTCGTATTAACAGGATCTTTGACCAGCAAGCAATAAGTACTAAAGTCTTACAGGATATTACACGACCTATTTGCCAGAGAATTTATTAGGTCAATATCTCGGGCCTGACCCCTTAGCATCGGAGAACATCGTGAAGTCGACGATCTCGGCTGGTATGCAAATATCTATGGCAGTCATTAAGGTTCGTCGGAAGCCTGAAAAATATCTGATAACAGAGGGGCAATTCTCGTAATTTTAAGAACGTTCACAGTCTGATCTCAGTCTCAATCTGTCAAAAATACCTCTAATTTCCCTACATTTTGACAAGTTTTTGACATTTGTTTGTCGCCGAGATGAGACTGCGACTAGATTTTGAACGTTTTAAATTACGAGAATTGGCCTTCTGGTTTAATGTTAGGTAGGATACTGGATACTCTGTAGTCTATTTGTTAGTCTGATGGATTTCTTAGTTAGAATGTTCGTATAGATAGGTAATCAGATGTTTGCATTGCTTGACTGGAAACTATTTCACGTTTTTTTTTGGAAATAGGTAGGAATTTAATTGCTAAATAATAAGTAAATTCTTTAGTGCATCGTATCTATTTTAAACTCATTGCTTTTAACTTTAAGGGCTGATTTTCCCAACGCCAGATAATTTTTAATTTTTGACCGTTCTTCCATACAAAAACTGTCAGAAGGCTCAAACTCAAAGCATTTATTTCAATTAAACCATTTACAGGCACTTTTGAATTGTCAAGAAGTCAGTCAGTCAGAAAAAATGAAGCTAGTTGCCCATTCCAAAGCGTAGGTACCTATGGAGAAGAACGGGCAAGAAACTTCATGGACACTCTTTTAAATCAAAATAGTGTGGTTACAAAGTCTTGGTTACATCATTCATGTTAAAAATTATACATGTGAGCACGATGCAGAACGTTAAAAGCGTCCATAATGAAAAGATGAGAAAAAACAACAATTCAAATAATAAATTAAAATAAGCCATGGCAGCAAAGAGATGACCAGTCCCTACTGACGGCGCCCGTTCACGAACATGACGCATGCATCAGCACCATTCAGCTCAACCATTTTGAAGGGAGCTAAATGATCCAACTCAACTTTATTCCACAAATAAAAATTATCTGTCGATTGAAAAATCAGCCCTAAGTCTCCCAATTATTAATCTAGCCTCTCACAGACCTGTACCTCTTGTACCTTTACCCTCCCCCCCCTCCCCCTCCCTTTTTTTCTTATGACTTTGCCGGAGATAGGGCTCGCGCAAGTTGAGCTACGACATCCTTTTCTTTTTTGGTGCGCTTTGGAAATCCTCATGGACTTCCTCCATCAAGGAGGTGACAGAGGGGCATGCCGGACTCTTACCGACTAAAACCACCGCGGTGTTCCACCTCTGCCTATAGCCGGGGGTGCGGGATTCGCATAAGCATTCACCGCTCCCGAGCTACGACATCCAGAGGGGCAATTCTCGTAATTTTAAGAACGTTCACAGTCTGATCTCAGTCTCAATCAGTCAAAAATAACTCTTAATTTCCCTGCATTTTGACCAGTTTTTGACATTTTGTCGCTGAGATGAGACTGCGACTAGGTTTTGAACGTTTTAAATTACGAGAATTGGTCTTCTTCTCGTTGGATGCGAGAAGCACAGGACCGGTCGAAGTGGAGGTGCTTGGGGGAGGCCTATGTCCAGTACAGTGGACGTCTTTCGGCTGAAATGATGATGATGATGATGATGGTCTTCTGATCTCTGCCTACCGCATCCCGCTAAACACCACTGCCTACGAAACAGTTCATTGATCTACCTATTCTACAAAAAAAAAAAAAAATTGTCATACTTACATAGCATTCCTCGTATCAGGAACTGGCCTGTTACTTGGCAGGTTATCAGACGCGGCCTGGTTGAACCTGTTCCTCACATAAGGGTCGGCGTCCTTGGACCCTCCAGCCACGTAACCTGCCTCGTCGAAGTACGCCCGGCCTGTGGTCCCGGTGTTGCCAGTATTGAAGATTTCTTCCGGTGACGCTGGACTGCTTTCTGGCTCTTCGACGTCTGAATGCTGTTTTATTAGACGGAGGGCTATGTTTTCTTCCTGTAACAAGTAAAAGAATGGTATTTAAGTATGGGGTACAGAAATATTTTAAATGAAGTCGTACAGATTCTAAAAATTTTATAAAACCAATGACAATGTCAAGTTGAATTTATTTAGGTACGTTTAATTGAAATCGTGCTTTGTTTTTTCAGGTCCAACTGCAGAGAGCAAACTATTATATTTAAAAGAAATGAATATTCTCAGCCCAAAAATTGAAGGAGAACGATCTACTCCGTCATCCCTAAAAGTCAGCGGATAAAATAAAAATAAAAAACATTTTTTATATAGAGATTCAAAAGGTATACAGGAAAAAATTAATTAGTGCGCAAATTGTAACCATGAATTCAACATAAACGATTCTAGACCAAGCGTTGAAATTTTCGTTGGTTATAAAAAAAATATTAGTTGTTCCATACATTTTGACCGCGTAGCTATTGTAATTTTCTATGAAACACCGTTTCTTTTTCATCATAATCATTTCAGCCGAAAGACGTCCACTGTTGGACATAGGCCTCCCCCAGGCACCTCCACTTCGACCGGTTCCGTGCTTCTCGCATCCAACGGGTTCCTGCGGCCTTCACAAGGTCGTCGGTACACTTTGTGGGAGGCCTTCCAACGCTACGTCTTCCGGTACGCGGTCGCCACTCCAGAACCTTTCGGCCCCATCGGCCATCTGTTCTGCGAGCAATGTGCCCTGCCCATTGCCACTTAAGTTTGCCAATTCTTCCAAGCTTAATTGTTAATTCCGTTTCTTTTTGATTTTGCTGAATTCATTGTTACAGTTTGCGCACTGGGTATTTTTTTCCTGTATAGAAAGAAGTATTTAGTAGGAACTTCAGTGACATAATGCCCTATTCCTTCTAATATTATTACTCCTGTCAAAACACCACTAGCGTGCTTTGAACTCAGCCTCTAAACAAAACACGCACGTCCTCATAAAGCCACAGTCCGACAGTTCAGTTCAGTGTCTAATTACAATAAGAGCCTCACATTATTCCACAACATGAACAAAATAAACACTCTTACATATTAGTGTACGTACGTGCCAACGATGTTAATGAGCTAACTAAGTATACTGGATGCGACCCTCTGTAATAATTAATGTGCTACTTTAATTTGCTCTTTTCTTGCTCTTTGGTACCTATTTAGTTTCTTGCTGGGCACGCTTTGTTGCAGAAAGAGTTTTATTAAAGAGTTAGTCTTCAATAAAACTCTTTGTGCTGCAAGTTCACCCGCGTAAAATTAAATTTCTTATTACTCCGACCCACCCCTCCGCATTGCAGGTCGATCGATCAGGTTAAGCTACGCTTGCCGCGGTTATTCTATGGATGGGTGACCATATTTACGTACGGAGACCCCTCCGTGACTCGGAAAGCACGTTAAGCCGTTGGTCCCGGCTGTCATTTGTGGATCTTTGACAGTCGTTACGGGTAGTCAGAAGCCCGAAAGTCTGACAACCAGTCTTACCAATGGGTATCGTATTACTCAGTAACTTGGTTGTGCCAGTCAGATAGGCAGTCGCTCCATGTAAAATACTGGTATTCAGCTGCATCCGGTTAGACTGGACCGACCCCAACATGGTTAGGAAAATGCTAGGCAGATGTATGACCCAGTGATAAAACACAGCTTCAGTGATCATAGCAGCAGGAAAATTACACACACAAAAGCAATACAGTTTGTGTTAAGTAAAATTAAACGAAGAACGGTGTTGCCCATCTTGTTTACGTAGAATTGACACACACACACAGTTGTAACCAAATTGCTTCTTGTTGACACACACAAAATTTTGCATGAGGTTATATCCGTTCTGAATAGCTCATCTAGTATGTAATACTTATACGTCTTTGGCAGCCAACCTAATATTTAATTCATAGCGCCCGTCTCGCTTTACGCATTCTTAACTAAAAGATCTTTTAAAGCCTTGATAAGGAATTACTCAAAACTTACTTATGTAACATCACATCACACTAATCACACTAATATTATAAAGGCGAAAGTTTGTGAGTGTGTGTGTGTGTGTGGGGGTGTGTTTATATGTTTGTTATTTCTTCATGCTCAAACGGCTGGACCAATTTTGATAAAATTTTGTATGGAGGTAGCTGACACCCTGGATTAACATATAGGCTACTTTTTATCCCGATATTCCCACGGGATCGACATTTACGCGGGTAAAAGCGCGGGGCGCAGCTAGTACAACATAAAATCACGCCTGTTATCCTCGAAGGGGTAAGGCAGAGGTGTATTTGTAGAACACATGCGCATTTCACCAGTTATACTTAAGTCTTATGTCCTATTGCCATAAACCAGCCATGAATCCAGACTCCGGGCTGCTACTGAGAAATTCCCGATGAAAAATAACATTTTGTCAGAACTGGGAATCGAACCAAGGACCTCATATTCAGCAGTAGCACTTGCAACCACTAGACCAACGTTCGATTCTCAGGTCGGGCAAAGTATTATAGTTTTTCCATCACGAACTTTTAAGTTGCTGCCCGTAGTCTCGATTTGTGCCAGGTTGATAGCATTATCTGGCGAAATGTGGGTGGCACTACAGCTGCACTTCTACCTAACCTTTCGGGGATTAAAGGCGTGCATGTTATCTATAAAACAAGTTTTTTGCTAGGTCATACACTACCGTCAAACGGGGTGAATAGGGATGCCGGGGTGAATCGGTACGAAACTATAAAATGGATTTTAACGTTGAAATAACATAGTTTGTTGTCAATAAGGGCACGTAATCGTTAATTAAATTACAGTAAACACATTAGGGTCCTTTTTATCCACAAACTATATTATTTTAATGTTAAAATCCCTTTTTAAGTTTTGTCCCGATTCACCCCTGCATCCCTATTCACCCCGTTTGACGGTAGTATATGACCTTGCAAAAAACTTTTTTTATAGATAAAATGCATGCCTTTAATCATCATCATCATCATCAGCCTATAATATTCCCACTGCTGGGACACAGGCCTCCTCTCTGTGAGAGGGAGTGGGCCGTAATCTACCACGCGGGCCCAGTGCGGGTTGGTAGATGTCACATGTCTTTGAATTTTTGGTTCTAGGACATGCCGGTTTCCTCACGTTGTTTTCCTTCACCGTTTTGAGAGCAGTGGTGATGAAAATAATTTACTTACACAAAGTAAAGCGCCTGTCTGGGTTCGAACCTACGACCTACAACTCGTAAGTCGCGGCCGATACCACTGGGCCACCATTGCTCATATGCCTTTAATAAAAAAAGTAAATACAGTCAAACGGGGTGACCGTTCGACTGTATTTACTTTTTTATAATTCTATGATTATTTTGTAAAGCAAAATCACCGACCACATTCGAAATACCCTAATATGAGTAAGTATGTTATAAAATCGATATTTATTGCGTAAAAACCGACTCTAGTCTGACCTTGAAAGAGGTTTCCTTTGCCCATCCGTTTCTCTCAACCTTGACATTTCGTCTTTCTAGAACGCTTTACTATTATACCATATGTATGTTAATCAGATAACTGGTTTAAGGTATAATGTCATCATCTCATTTGTAACTGAATCATAAAGTTCTTGTTTTTAACCTTATAAAAAATACAGAAATTGCTGCTTTATTGTATGCATAACCAGCCTAAAATGTTCCCACTGCTGGGACACAGGCCTCCTCTCTGTGAGAGGGGCTGGTCCGTAATCCACTACGCGGGCTCAGTAGGTAGTAGAGGTTACATGTCTTCGAGTTTTTGATGTTAGAACATGCCGGTTTCCTCACGATGTTTTCCTTCACCGTTTTGAGAGCAGTGGTGATGAAATAATTTACACAAAGTAATGCGCCTGTCTGGATTCGAACTTACGACATACAACTCGTAAGTCCCGGCCGTTACCGCAGGCTCGCCATTTTGAACATGATTGACGATTAAAAGACTATTATATTATATTAGCCCATATCTTATTATAAAGATACTAGCAGCGCCCTGCGGTTTCACCCGCATAAGTTTCGATTCCGTGGGAATATCGGGATAAAAAGTATCCTATGTCCTTTCCCGGGACTCAAACTATCTCTATACCAAATTTCAATCTAAATCGGTTCAGCGGTTTAAGCGTGAAGAGGTAACAGACAGACAGACAGACACACTTTTGTATTTATAATATTAGTATAGTATGGCTTTTGTTTTTACAACTAATATTATTGGTTGTCTTAGGAAATAAGTAGATACTAATTAATGCCTCTATAAAGCTCATAGCGTTACGGTAACTTATGAACCCAATAAACATAGAATTCCTGACAACTTTTCCTTTAGTTTATGTAACGTGTTAACATGAGTTATACCGGGTATTTGCATAATCAGCCTATAATATCCCCACTGCTGGGACACAGGCCTCCTCTCAGTGAAAGGGAGTGGGCCGTAATCCACCACGCGGGCCCAGCGAAGGTGGGTAGCCGTCACATGTCTTCGAATTGTTGGTTCTACTATGGTTCTAGGATATGCCGGTTTCCTCACGATGTTTTCCTTCACCGTTTTGAGAGCAGTGCAGATGAAATTATTTACACAAAGAAAAGTGAGTGTTTGAGTTCGAACCTACGACCTACGACTCGTAATTCGCGGCCGGTACCACTGGGCCACCAATGCTCTACCGCACTGCAGTAACTCCAGTGCCGCAGCTCCAGCACTACTGTACTGGGTATTTAAGTTTCCGTCGTTTAGTAGTAGTTTTCGTTGATAGTTTTAAGACACACGTTACGGCAATTATTTTTATGGAGACTTCAGCACTAATCTTTCTTTAACAAGCTAGTCGGTATATTATTATGATATTTAGTAGAAAATTACTTGAAGTTTTTAAATACATATTAATGTCAGATGTGAATGTGACCTTAAATGTTTCTGTGAAAATTATTCTAAGGTACAACAGGTATTACATAGAACAAGGTAGCAGTGGCGAAGGGTGAATTTATGACAGAGGTAAGCCGGAGCAAAAAAATAATCCAAAAGAAAATTTCAATGATATTTTGCGACATTATACATTGCGACATCACGGCGCTGCACGGCGGCGTGATGTGCGTGTACTAGGCGCACAGACACACTACAGATAATGGATAATGACCCTCGTAGTGCGGTTACACGTTTGTTATGATTTCAATTTAATAAACTATCGAAATAAAAAAATATTAAGCATTTTCAAAGTTACTGCTTTTGAGCTGAAATTTTGCACAGAAATTCTAGACCAGATACACTCTTTAACCCGTTTGTATTGATATACCCTTTCCGTAACACCCTGTAGAGTGGCTATGTTCTGAATTTTCGAAATCGAGTTGTATGGTACCTTCGCCACTGCAAGGTAGGTATGTTAGGTATAGGTACTAGTATACAGGGTGACATTAAATTCATAGGCATCCTTTTAAGGGGTCATTGTACTCATCATTATGAACAAATTTTACTATGGGACTAAACCTAAAATCGCGAAAAAAAAATTAGCTATTCCTTGCATTTATGTTCACATAACTCGTCAAAATGTAGGGAAGAGCTAATTTTTTTTCGCGATTTCAGGTTTGGTCCCATACTAAAAGTTGTTCATAATGATGATTACAATGGCCTCTTAAAAGGATGCCCATGAATTCAATTTCTCCCTGTAGAACAAGATATTCTTAAAATTTGTTAATAGTAACTACAGTGTCGTCGAAAGAATCAGCGTTCTTGACACCCGTCAGTTTCATACAAACGAATACGTGTTTTGCCAATTTGACTGTTTTTTGTTACGAGAATTGTCGCACTGACAGGTATCAGAATCGCATTCTCTCGACAGCCGGACTGTAGACATTATTAGACATTTTTTCATTTTTCTTTCTCTCTTTGGGTTATGAGACCGTATTGTCTTCAAAGTATGACAGTAAATGTTCGCCAACAAAAAGTAACTGTCATAGTTTAAAAGTAGATATAAAAATTTGCTTATGTTTAACTTATCACCTTATAAAGTAAAATATAACATCAAAAAAACACTTTTTACTGCCAAAAATAGTAAATGATTACCAAAATTAATTTGTATTCTCATTTGCTCGCTCTTGCATCCTATTTCGACGGAGCCCGCTTCAGGGGGCTCTTATTTCTGTGTAAAGGGTTTGAAGTAACCTAACCAAACCTAACCTCGGGGTACCCAGCTAGAACTATTGTAATTTTAGACTTCATTTTTTGGGGTTCAATATATTTTTTGGTGATCATTATATTTAACCCGATAAAAATTTGCAATTGTTATATTTTATATTAGTACGTAATACATACAAAATAAAAACAAAAAAGTACAAACTTTATTAACTAAAATTCATAAATAACAGTAGCATGTGGTTTATGCTTAAGCGATATGAAATATCGTTCTTCACTAATTGTCAGTTGATTTACTCGAATTCAGTTCTGAATTTATTTGATTTATAGCCTTGGGCCTAATTCATCTATTAGAACCGTACTAATAATGATTAATTTATTTGCTAATATGTGCTGAACACGCAAGATCATTAAGCGATTAACAATATTTATTTTCTGTCTATAGTATGAATAAATATTATTACACAGAAGATGCTTACTTACTTTATTTGTGCTTAAATTAAAGGCTAAGGGTGTCCACACATTTATCGACGCGGAATCGGCTTAAGCCGAGTGCGTATCACCAAACTACTCGACTTATCGCCGAGCTAATAGGCAAACGGCTCGTTTCGCCGTCGATCGGCGTCGCGCCGCGTCGTCCGAGCTGAGCCAATGCGAATGGTATTAGTAACACCCTTATTACGTAGACATAAAGGCTTTTTTGACCGGCGCTAGCCGATTCCGCGTCGATAAATGTGGGAAGACCCTAAGGCGCCCAGTGAGATGATTGTGTACAATAGGTGCTAACGCAACGCTTTGCCTATAGTATATGTGAGTGTCTGCTTGCACCCTTCAAATTATCGAGGAATTTTGTTCCGGTTTAGCCGTTTTGAACTACATAATGTACAGTTACGTGACTATGGCACGCACTTGACTAGTTTTTATTTACAGCCTCGATTTTTTTCTCTCTCTGCATTATGACACTGACAGACGCACTAGAAAGGCAACGTGTTTGACGTTTGTGTGGCTAACGCAACTATTATTTAATGGTGATTATGACTACTACCGTATGTATCTACTATACGTATTATAGGTATTATGAACATATTATAAACAGATAAGTATCAGTTAATTTATCGCTAGTGTTGGAATCAAATGAGTTCACTTTTGACAGCACTTTGACATTGACGTTCTAGTAATGAACTTTAATGTGTCATTCTGACGCGCGAAAGTGACAGCGCGCGTCTTTTGTTTTTTTATTAGCACGGTTGGCTTATTTTGTAGATTGAAGTCGTCTTCATTTTATTTGTTATAAAAGCCTCTGTTCCAGGTTCTTTTGTTTTATGCAAGTTTTATTTGTTTGTTGGATATTTTTTAATTTATAAACTTGGCTGTATCAACACTGAAAAGCATTGTAGTGAATTCTGCAAATTGAAGTTTTACTTTTAAAAAATCACATCTTAAAGGTGTCTAATAGGGGATAAAAGTTTGTAAGGAAGTTCGTGCCGTAGCACTATAACACAGTGTTTTTTTTTAACCCCTTTACCAGCCGAAGAAAAGCCGCCCATTGTATATTTTGTAGTGTTTGATGTGTTTATTTCATGTTATGTATTTTGGTGGTATACAATAAAGTATATATAAATAAATAAATAATAAGGATCCAAGTGTAGCAGAAAAATAAAATTTGGGGTATGGTTTACCAAAATTTTATTAAGCTTTAATTAATATGCCTATTAGATGGTGGCACGTATATTGCCATCATCAGTAAAAGGGTTAAATTAAGTGATGATCATCTACAGCAATGAACCATGATCATTAAATATCCTAACATCCTTTAATCTGTCAAGCGCCGCTAATGAGACACAATTGATTTTCTATTGTTTCGTCGCCGATCGGCGAACCGCGCCGCTTGAACGGTTAAACGTTATACAATGTATTTACATAACGAAAGTCTATTATACAGGGTGTTTGGCGCATGGACCTACACAATTTTTTGGGGGGTTAGGAAGGTCATTAGCGAGGTTTCACCCAAAGACCCCATCTCCTAAGTGTCATGTTTATTGAGATATGATTATTTTAGTATTTTTCCCTAAATTACTCGAAATCTCGCCTTTAAATCGATAGTATGATAAGAATACATTGCAAAATAAGTTATTTCGTGCAATTACAACCATAAACAAAAAAGTAATGTCGATTTAAAAAGGCGAGATTTCGGGTAATTTAGGGAAAAAAAACAAAAAAAATCATATCCAACCGTGACACTTAGGTCATGGAGTATTTGGGTAAAACCTCGCAAATGACCTTCCCAACCCTCCAAAAAATTGTGACGGTCCATGCGCCAAACACCCTGTATATATATATTAATTTCCTAATTCAAATCATTTAAAGTTTGAAGTCTAAAAATCAAACAACGTGCGTCATCTCATACGAAAGCGCATGACTAATCAATCACACGCTTCCCCAGGATGTCCAAGAGTTATACATGTACAGATTGCTACTGAGGTATGTTATCTCGCAATTACTGGTTGAAACATAAAGTATAGGTTTGTGTGAGAGGATGTCGTTAAAACTCGACTTTATTACCTATTTAGCTGTATGATTGATATGTTAGATATACTCTGGTGTAGTTTTGAAGATGTCATGCTGGCAAACGAGCATGCGTGCCACCTGATTAACTATAATTGATACCTATGGACATCCGCTACACTACTGTGGTGATTGCTAATGGGTACTTTATTAATTTGACGAATCACGATCTTACGTTTTTTGCAATAATGAATAGATACAATTCTCTAAGTTCATATTTCTATAAGTCATGACACTTCGTCGCTCGCATGACTAAAAGTCCTATCTCATTTTTCTCATTTTTTAGCTGATATGAGTCAGGACAACGATACTCCTCCATTCGTGATTCTTTACATTTTTCACTAACCGTCGTACAGACAGCGTCAGAGAAAAGGAACCACCCCAAGACTTCTCGATGTCATTACCAAAGGGGGTTCCTTTTCTCTGAAGCTGATTGTACCTCTATGTTATTTGGATTTCAAAATATAACCATTTTAAGGGCAACAAAATGTAAAGAATCACAAATAGAATAATGTAGCTGTCCCAACTCAAATCAGCTAAAAAATGTGATGAGACTTTTAGTCATGCGAGTGTCGGTTTGAGGCCAATTCCATTTTAAGTCTCTTATCGCAGTTCACTGCTGCACATAGACCTCTCCTAGGCTGCGCCACAACACCCTGTCCTTCGCTTTCCGCATCCAGTCCATCCCAGCCACCATTTTAAGGTTCATCTAGCTGGGGGACGTCCCACACTACGCTTGCCGATACGCGGTCTCCACTCTAGGACTCGTCTGCTCCACCGGCCAGCGGTCCTTCGACAAAAATGGCCAGCTCACTGTCACAACAATTTTAAGGATTATAATTCTGTAAATCCATATTTGTTACGGTCGCGAATAATACCATTTAACGACAGATTTGAATTTCACGGGTACAGTCAGCATCAAAAGTCGATTAACACTATCATTTTTACATGTTATGAAATTGACAACAACTTTTTTCAATAAACTGATTTTTAGCTTTTCACATAAAAAACAAGAGTATATATTCTAAAAAAAATTCTTCTGCTGCAATTTAGAACAAATATTTTGCTCAATAACTAAGATTTAAAAAATTTGAAGTGTTAATCAACTTTTGATGCTGACCATACGCATCCTTCTGAAACAGTAATATCGTGTCTGTTTTTGAAATGCAACTGCAATGTAACGCTTCTATGCAAATTTCTTGAGACAACATCCACATTGATTAAAATTCTAGTCCAACTTATCTATAGATAAGAGTACATCTGGTACTCTAATATCCTGTCCATGAAAGCTATCGTGCAATCTAATATACCCAAGTAATATACCCCAGCGATTAAACTTTTACACTTCCGGCCAATTAAAGGGGAACGCAATAGATTTGCACACTTTTGCACAAGTCCTGTTTTCTATACTTGCTAGAGATAAGCCAAGCTGGTTTATTATGCTGAGCTTTCTACATGTTCGGTGGATTAGCAAGCAAATCGTGTAAACAGTGAAAGTGCTTTGACAGTGTTAAAATTTGCTTGGATTCTGATACGTACTTTGTTTTATCTAAGTAATTTTATTGGTAGAGTTTTAAAGGTCAGAAAACTAACCTGAATATAATAATATTCTTGAAAATTTTAAGCAACAATGATTACTCTAGACTAAAAATGAATGCATTAAAAGAGCCTACAGATGGTATGGTTTGGAGGGGTGCGTTCGGAATCCGCAAACAATCTTGCAGATTGACTAATTTGTTCATTATCTCGTAAACTTTTTAGTACCACCTCGTGTCGACACGAGAGCCCATTTTCCACGTCTTCGCCTATAATTTAGATTTTAGAGCATTATAAGATTTTCGTGCCAGAAGACCATTGCATTGTGTAAGCAATCTTTTTCTAATACCCGCTCAACTTAATGCAATTCCTATCGAAATAATAAAGTTCCATTTGTCTCTAGTGTCTAAAATGCATAATATATTATTATAGCAACTAGATTTACATTTTCATTTTAGAAGACTATCGGACGAAGTATGAATATAGAAAATATTTACAAGTTACCCAGGTGCTTTGCCCATGTTACAAGTTGGTTCGTGAAACTATAATTTATGCCTCTCTAGTGTGCATTACTTATACGAAACGGACAGGTTTTTTTGTACTTTTAGAGGGAATTATTTATACAAGACTTTTCTCACCTAGTTTTGTGAATTCGTTGAGCATGAAAGCTATTTTTAACTATGTCATAACTGTGTAATGTTTTTAACTGTGTAGTTTGATGTAGATTATTATTTTAATCATACTTTGTTTGTAACTTTTGTTAGAACTTAAAGTTAGAAAAAAAAACTGCAATAGCATTCTGTATTCTCAAGAATTGAAAGTAACTTTCCACTAATAACTGAGTTCACATGGTTCAATTTTAGTTGATCAACTGCTAAGTCGAAAGCGATTTAAACCTATTGAATTTAAAATTCAAAGTATGTCTTGCTGGAGCTCTGTAGTTTCCACCAACCCCCATGGATAGAAGATGTGAGTTTATGTCCCCTCACCAACTATTTTGACCTCTCTTTTTAATACTATTAAATATCATACATACCAATGCAGGTCCTTATTCTCTTGCAAGGGTAAAGCTATCCCCTGCCAGGGTCGCGGGTTGTTTTAAAGAGTTACCGTGGCCCCTGGCACAGGCAACTGAAGGAACACGGGTGGGTTTTAGTCAGTAAAAGTCTGACATGCCCTCCCGCTCCGCCCAGATCAGGAAAAATTATTTGATGATATCCCACCAAAAAAAAAAGGTTAATGCTATCCCACGCTGAATATATAGGAATTTCCAATGCATTACGAATAACATTGACATGAAGTTACGTACGCTATAATACAACTACTACTACATACAATAATGCATACACTGCCGTGCAATTTAAATACAATTACGTATCAAGAAGGCGGGACGCTCTCACAGAAAACCCCGTATTTTCCAACAATGAGCGGCAGTTAGGAAGCGGTACACTGCAGTGCATTGAAAGTACAAGTGTAGCACTGGAGTGTAATGCGTGTGTAATGTCGTGCACCGCAGGGCGTGACCGACGCGGTTTGAGTTTGACAGGCTTGGCGTTAAGTTAGGGCTACTGTTATGTTACTGTCACCTGAGAATTTTGTAGGCATGCTATGATATAAGTGCGTCAAGTACCTATTAGGTAGCTCCTGTTTAGGAATTTGATATCTGCCATTTGTAACTAAGTTTTCTTAGGGCTGTTTTTTTCCAATGCCAGATTTCTTTATCGGCGTTCGAAATTAATTCGAATAAAGATCCAAATATCCTTTTAAAGCGAAAACTTCTGTAGGTGCACTTTGCGTTCTTTCTGAACAGTAAACCTCGGTTGCAGTCGTAAGAGTTCACTTCTATCGTGTGGTCATAAGCACACCCTCTTTAAATAAAAAAGAAAAACTTTCAAACGTCAATTTAATTTCACAGATAAACGATATTTGACGTTGGCCTTTAACCCTTCATATTCACGAACATGGATCCATGCGATACACAGTGGCTTTTTAATTGTTTTTGTAATTGCGGCATTCAACTAGTTAATAGTAAATACCTACACACAGATTATAATTTAATGTTAATTACATTTCTCACTGGCCTAGCCTCATGTGGCGCTATAATGCACTTCACTGGCCTTAGTCAACTATTTAATATTAGCCAAGACTAAAACGTTGTAAGGAAACATGCCATATCATTTTATCTTCATCTTAACTATTATTACGCTGACCGAGATACCAAACCTTTACAAAATAGTAACAATCATCTTTTTAAATAAAATGTTTGTAATCGCCCGATTAAATTATACAAATTTGGACTGGCTGGTTGTTAAAAACATATTTTAGTGTTACCAAACATATCATAATTACGTCATGTTCGACAGCCCTATAGAACAACATTATGATCCGTTGAGTAAACTGTGAAATGTTTACCATTAATGTGGCCTCAAGTGTACGGACGTGTGATTAATATTTCTATAATTGTGGTACTTACAATTATTTTGCCCGCAAGTATTCCGGTTCTTCGTAGTCATTATTATGATGTTCGTGATTTGAAAACGTTTTGTAAATTAAATGTTTTCTTTCTAGATTTTTATATAGATTTGCTTTAATAATACTAGGATGTTCATAAAGTATGAACGATGGAAAGGAAACGCCTGAAACTGTTTTCTTTTGTATACAGTTTAGTTCAAGCAACCAGTGTTATTGTTCGAAGTAAGCAGTTCCTTTTACATAAGTAATGCGTAGATTATACTGCAATGCTACTGAATTATAGATATATACTTCAGGTCAATGACCTACATTGAACGTTATAGTGGATGATATCAATTTCATGCTTATTGTTATGTATTACTTTATTTAGTCCCGGATGCAGATTATTTATGGAATTATAAATAATTATTGTCGGTTGCCAATGCGACATATTTGTCAAAATAATGAACTTTACGGGGTCTGCCGCCTTCCCGCTGTGTCAAGGCTCCATGTGTTAGTTATTTTGGCCCATAGCTCATTGGGCACACGGCAGACCCACTTCAGCTTAGCGCCTTTTTGAGCAACGTCAATAATGATTTTTTGTATAAATAGATAAAATACGTAGTTTAAGCTTCATCAATAAACAAATTAAAATAATACTGCTTGTAGAAGTTAACGACGAGTCATAAAATGTATGACTAATAATCATAATAATCAATAATAATAATACACATTTAACTAAAAACGTCAAACGGGCCTCTGCGAGTTGGCTTCGGCCCCTCGTACGCCTTCCAAAGGTCCGGGACTACCCCAGGGTCCCGAGAAATGTCAAAAGACGTTAATAATAATAACAATAGAACTACAGCGAAAACAAAAGCTGTCGGTAGACACAAACCACAGCCTAACAATAAACTTTGCAAGTTCATCGGTAACACTAATGCCCGGTTTCTGAGGTTTTTACATGACTGCCCAAAAAGGAGTGTAATGTATTCAGGGTTGATGTATGTTTGTATGTATATATATGTGAGTTTCTTTACTAAACGGAGTTTATCCATTCGATAGTGATTATTGGTTCGATATTGTTTCTGAACACGTCATTTTAACCGGTCAAGCACCGCGCGTCGCCTATTGGCGACGAAACAATAGAAAATCATTTGTGTCTCATTAGCGGAGCTCGACAGATTGGAAGAATAGGCTAGTTTCCTAAAAAATTCTAATCCGCCGTCGACACTTTTTAGCACGGCGTGATGTCACGACCCCCCACTCCCAAATTTTGACGTGCTTTATCTTTGTCATTTTTTGTTTGATTGACAAAAGAAAAAATACGGGTCCATTATTTTTCGATAATCTAACTGACGGACTAATTAGAATTATTATTTTTTTACCCAGGAAACTACCCTATTTAGCTTAAAAGTCGAGTGAATTATTATCGAGGGTTTATCTAAGAACCTCAAAAACCGAGCATAAGGAAGGAATTCGAATTAATAGATAATTATGTCGAATCAACAGCTATTGAAAGTTTAAACTCCATTTAAGAATTCTTCAGAAACCGGGCATTAGTGAACTTACTTCAAAAGGCTCTTTCACACGAGTCGAGTAATATCAAATCAATTATGATATTTGAATATCAGTCTGATACGGGGGCTAAATAATAACAGCAGCAGGGGTCGATTGCAATGCTTGCTGTGGTCGCTCCGTGAATGGGTGACCATCCATTATATGATCGAGACCCCTCCGTACCTCAGAAAGCACGTTAAGCCGTTGGTCCTGGCTGTTATTGGTAGATATTTGATTGTCATTACAGGTAGGCGAAAGCCCGAAAGTCTAACAACCAGTCTTGCCAAGGAGTATCGATTTACCCAGTAACGATTTGTTGCAAAGATCAGGTAGTCGCTCCAGGTAAAATACTTATCATAATCAGTCTATAATGTTCCCGCTACTGGGACACAGGCCTCCTCTCTGTGAGAGGGAGGGGGCCGTAATCCACCACGCAACCCCAGTGCGGGTTGGTAGATGTCACATGTCTTCGAATTTTTGGTTCTAGGACATGCCGGTTTCCTCACGATGTTTTCCTTCACCGTTTTGAGAGCAGTGGTAATGAAATAATTTATACAAAGTAAAGCGCTTGTCTGGGTTCGAACCTTCGACCTACAACTCTTAAGTCGCGGCCGTTACCACTCATATACGAATACCAGCCTGAAGTAACGTTAACGCTGAGGAAAACCGTCTTTCTACTCTAAGTACTTACAGTAATTAATTAAAGCTTTTAAGTGAAAGCCAAGTTAAGTGCACTAGTCTAGCGCTCTATAGATTTCATCTGTGGAAATTGGTTGAATTACGGAAACTGTGACCTCCGAGTTTGTTACGGTGTTTCTTTTCAGAGTAGACGAATAGTACCTATATAGCGACCTCATAAATATACGTAAAAGTGTTTTCTTTAAACAATTTACAAAATATATCATTTATCATTTAACCCTGCATTCTTCATTGACATTACCTAAACAACCGACTTCAAAATAAAAACTACAAAGTGATAAATAACTTTAATTTCGGAAGTCGGTATCGTTGGTTCCGCATTTTCGTTTTTTGGCACCGACTTCCGAAATTAAAGTTATTTATCGCTTTGTAGTTTTTTTTTGAAGTCGGTTGTTTTTTTTGTAAAAAGTTTTTAGTTTTCACTTTTTAGTTGTACCTACCCCACACAAATTCAATTAACACTAGTGCATTGAAGAATTGAAGACACCGACTAGAAGAATCATCAAAATTCGCATAGAAATGCCGGAGATGCAGTACATTTATACATATAACTTCGTACATAAGAATAATTACCTAATGTATTATATACTAAAACCTTCCTGAAAGTATGTAGATCACATTAGTGAAAGAATTATCAAAATTGGTTCATTAATTTTTGAGAAAATCGCGGACATACATACATACGGCTCGAATACAGAACCTCCTTTTTTGTAGTCGGTTAAAAATACTCCAATTTCTAATTCTACTGTAGCCTATTCCACCTTTATCAAAAATTAAACTCAAAACCATTACAATATCAGCTGGTACTAAAGTATGATATAATCTAAATCATGCATGGAATATAAAACGAGTTGTTCAAGTACAGTTTTATTGATTTTATAAACACATTACGACAAATTGATGACTCATTATAATTACGTGGTAGGGCTGTAATAATGATTTTATTATTACAATGGCTCGATAAGTTAACGCGCCGGTTTGTAATTTAATTATTAATAATACATTAAACCGGCTGGTTTATATGGCCGTAAGTGTACCTGGGTGTTCTGAGTTTGATTCTCAATTGATGCAAGAGGCATTGGTATATAAATGAATAATTTATAGATTCCTTTAACTAAAAAACAATAATAAGAAATGCTTAAATGTCAATGTCAAATTCTTTGGGAAAATTGAGTGATATTTTTATTTAATTTAATTAGGTTCACCAACAATTGATTACACTAATAAAACCACGTAATACATTTTAAAAGTAAAATAACAGTGCATCAATTACTTATAGGTAAACACAACATGCATAAAACAATGAATCAGAGAAATAAGCTAACTTAAGTAAGTAAGCTTATTTCTCAATATTAGCGCTTATTACCAAGTGATAAGTGCTAATATTGATAAATTTGTTAAATCTGTAAAAAGTTACATTTAAATCATTTCAGTAGCAGAATAGATTTGAAATTATGGCCAGTAAATGGAGATAGGCTTTCTCCCTATGGTCCTAATTTCGGACAATCCTCGATTTAGGAATCATCACAGTATGTTACGATCTATTCTGTAATATCATTACCATGACAACTTAGGTGAAGTGTGCTGTCAATACGTTTGACAGCTCAATTCAACTAAAACGTGACGTGTTAAAGTGTTTGTACAAACCTTCTTACAGAAAATAAATCATTTATCATTTAATAGTGTCAATCCCTGACAGCAGCAGTGCATATTATGTAACCATCTTACCGTGAAAACTTAGGTGAAGTGAGCGTGGAGTGAGCTGTCAGTGTCATCCCACCATGCAAGGTGCTTGGGATTTACATTATTGATAGCTCACTTCACTTAAGTTTTCGAGGTGAGACTTTAACAGAATAGCTTGGCAGGTGGAATAACAACTCACTTCAAGCTCACTTCACCTAAGTTAAACGGTGAGATCTTTACAGAATAAACCTGCAGATTATCTGCCGATCTCATCGAAAGTTACAGAAGAAACGTGACGTAACAATTTGGGTTTTAAATTAATTCGAAGAAAAATATAAATGAGATTCAATTTCGATGAGAACCACAGGATATTACAACATTAATAAACCGTTAAGGATTCAATAAAACGTTGAGTAAGTTAGCGTTGAAGGATATAAAAGACATAAAATTTGTTTCGCAGTAGATTGCATTGCTTCTTAAGATACTTAAGTGCACGTATTTCAAAAATAACTTATCTGGAAATAATGTTACAATAAGCTTGGTATTTTCAAAACCTTACGCCACAGACAGGACTATTAATGAATTAAAACCTATAAAGTATTATAGGGGCTTGTGGCTAAGAAATAACAGCCACACGAGTCGATCGATCAGGTTAAGCTACGCTTGCCGCGGTTGGTCCGTGGATGGGTGACCATCTTTACATACCAAGACCCCTCCGCGCCTCGGAAAGCACGCTAAGCTGTTGGTCCCGGCTGTCATTCGTGGATCTTTGACTGTCGTTACGGGTCGTCAGAAGCCCAAAAGTCTGACAACCAGTCTTACCAAGGGGTATCGTATTACCCAGTAACTGGGTTGTGGAGCTCAGCGAAGCAGTCGCTTCATTTAAAATACTGGTATTCAGCTGCATTCGGTAAGACTGGAAGCCGACCCCAACATAGTTGGGAAACGGCTAGGCAGATGATTATAAAAGTATTATATGTGAATCCTTAAATCATTTTCGCATTCTTGGGTAGGTACAGTAAAGTTCTGAGATGAGCTACATAATTACTGACAAATGCTACTAATTATTACTACATAATTATTGACTGGACTGGTCCACTGAAATCTCCTCAAAAGACCATTTCAGACATCAATCTACATGGTCTTCACATGATCTGAGCAAGATTATGTCTGTATACTTTAAAAGAGACTGACTTCTGACTTTGTTTCGGCCTATCTTCCCAGAGTAGTCGGATAGGAAACGCCGACCTCATCTAGTTTTTTATCTGTATTTGTGTTCTTTCTCTGCGTCATGTTTACCGCAAATAAACGCATTTTCTTTCTTTATTTTCTTTTTCTCCAAGTGTGCAGAGTATAAGGAACTTTGTTCCAATAACGAGGTAAACAAACAAACCGAATTAACACAGAATTCGTTGTCTCGGTTTTTTCGGACGCAATAAAACCTGTTCAGCAATTTCCCTATTGTTTAATAAATGTTAAGTGTTGACATAGTTGTGAGTCCCCCGAGACTTAATAAAGGAACAAGAGGCATCATATTTCATAACTCACCATGAGGGCATCGTCTCATTATTAGACAAGGAAATTAACTATTACTTACAAGAATATCAGACAACACACACATATCACAACATTTATGTTTTACAAGAAAAGATGGAAAAACATTTAAAGCTCAAAAATATACATACAATATCTGCGCCCTGCGGTTTCACTCGCATAAGTCTCGGTCCCGTAGTAATATCGGGATAAAATTTATCCTGTGTTCTAATCCAGGTTATGGTCTACCTATGTGCCAAATTTCATTGAAGTCCGTTCAGCCGTTTTAGCGTGAAACCATAACAACATCATACAAAAAATCATACCTTTTCTCTTTATAATATTAGTTTAGATTTTTGAGGCCTTGTGTACCTACTGTCGTTCTGATTAAATTGTGTTTTTTTTTTTTACAAATAACATCATCATCATCATCATAATCAGCCTATAATGTTCCCACTGCTGGGACACAGACCTCCTCTCGGTGAGAGGGAGTGGGTTGTAATCCACCACGCGGGCCCAGTGCGGGTTGGCAGATGTCATTATGTTTCCGAATTTTTGGTTCTAAAACATGCCGCGGCGTTTCCTCACGATGTTTTCCTTCACCGTTTTTTTTTTTTTTACAAATAACAGATAATAATAAATAAGGACAGAAAATCAATGACAAAATATGCAAATCAAAAGCAATTAGGTAATTTAATTAGTCTGTAAAAGTGCGTAATCAGATTTCATTTTCATTGACCATTCAAATGAGCGATTATGACTAAACAAAGGTAGACCAACTCCTCACAGCATAACCATCGCACTTTTAATTCCCTTTTACGGAAAACCCAATTTCACACAACGACAAATGGGCTCCCAAATCACCTTCTTCCTACCCTACCACAAACTAAAGGAGCAAGCAGACTGCGGCCGATCGTCGATGAATTCGACCGTTCAGACAGATCCAGTGTGTTTATGGCAGCTGGATTACGGACGATCGACGTCGACTGTTTTCATTAGACGCCGACGGTCTTCATTCGACGTAGATCGATGGTGTTGAATTCACTAGTAGGTAACGATCGTCCATATCGATTGACAGGCGGTCGTTCATAATCGACAATCTATCGACCATCAACTTGATCTTTCGTTATTATATGTACGCAGGGCTACACATCAAGCTATACGTCGTACCCAGTAACAAGCTGACTTCTGATTGTACGAAAAACCTATACAATGTGAGGTCAGCTAAACTTGAAAATGTATAGCTTCATGTGTTGGGGTGTGTACGTGTGTTTGTGACATAATAAACATTTTTATTTTTTTTCTACCGAACGATATAAAATATCTAAGCTATGCTTTAAGGCGATTAATATCTAACCCGACGCAGACATCGATCAACCGTAGTTGGTTTGCACCTTAAAGCCACGTATTCACTGAGCAACAATTGTTTATAAACTCTGTTTCAGAAACAAAATCTACGTGTTTCTGAAACAAATCATTTTGTTTCAGAAACATATAATTTTGTTTCTGTAAACACTACGTATTTATCGGTATGTTTCGGTGCTCCCCACTTGCGGCGGAGAACACAGAAACAAATCAGTTGCGCAACAGGTGCATGCGAGTGTGGACGCGTCTAAACATTTGTTTATAAACATGGCTGTAGTGTGGGACGATGAAACTGTCTTTAAATTGATAGAACTGTTTTGCAAAACTTATGCAAAAAAATGTAGGCACCACATAACAACACTACTTCCTCGGGCGACATGACCTAAGCAACTGACTGTGTGGACGGCAGAGTTTCCGAAACATTGTTCCTGGAAACATTTACGTGATGTTTCAGAAACTGTGTATCCAAAACATTGTTGCTCAGTGAATACGTGGCTTAAAGAGCATAGCCAACACACTACCCACTAATGTCGTCTGTACACGGCTTTACGGCGCGGAATAACCGGATCTCAGTAATGCGATGTCGCAACAACGCGTTCAAGGACGCGCACTGACCGCCGCGGCGAGCGCTTTCACTATCAGCAGTTCACGCACCACGTAATTGGATTAGTGTTAACTAAGATCGTGTGGGCACGCACAAAGATGGACTGGTATTAAAATTATAGGTTTATTACGGAGTAATTGATGGGCGAGGGCCAAGAGTTCATGTAAGTAACATGAGTGATTAATTTTTGGAGGTTTTATGGTATAAAGATGTGTATGAAGAAATAAGTAATTTATTCTTGTTTAAGGTCACTGATTTCATTTAGATACTTAGCTAGGTACCTGTGATCGGGCATTTTATAGCATCATGATAACTATCGGCATTTTCATTGGTATACATTCGGATTTATAGAAGAATCTCATGAATTAAAGCGAATCAATATTTTTCATCAAATTATCAATTCAAAATATTTTAAATAAACCAGGTCTAAAATAAGGGTTTTTAATACTACAGATCCAAAGTCCTTACACTTAAGCCCTATACCTGCAATTTTTAAAATAAAAAATATGGAACGTTACCATAGCAACTTGCTTTTGCACTACATACATATAACATTACAACTTGTTCCTAGGCACGTTTTCATTAGTGAAATAACTTTATTAAGGATTACTTCAGGACTAAGGGTAAATTTTCAATTTCCCAACGATTTGAGGCGTAAAAAATTAAAATAACGAACTCATTGCTAAAGTTGGGTTTTATGAACGATTTCGGGACACGTGCCTTTATATTGTACAGACGCGAGCACATCAACCTACCCGAAACTGTCAAATTTTCCCAATCAACTTTGAACCTTATGCTTTAGTAATAAAGTTGAAAATCTATTAAAGAAATTTGACAGATTGTAGTAGGTTGATGTGCTGGTCATCACCATCATCAGCCTATAGCAGTCCACTGCTGGACATAGGCCTCTCCAATTACACGCCATTCAGATTGATTCTCGGCAACTCTCACCCAGCTGCTACCACTCTGCGAGGATCGTCGCTCCACCTAGCCAGAGCGCGAAATTATGATGAACTAGCTGCGCCCCGCGGTTTCACCCGCATGAGTTTCGATCCCGTGGGAATATCGGGATAAAAACTATCCTATGTCCTTTCCCGGGGCTCAAACTATCTCTATACCAAATTTCATCGAAATCGGTTCAGTAGTTTAGGCGTGAAGAAAAGACAGACAGACAGACAGAGTTACTTTCGCATTTATAATATTAGTTTGGATTAACTTATTAAGGAAGGATCTTTAATAAGCGAAGTTAATTCATCGTAATTTAAGGTTTTATCTTGAGTTTGGGTAGATGAAACTGGCTCATTAATTTAAGCTGTTTGGAGTCTTTGGTCAACTGGACCTACTCGAAATGGACCCGCGGGATCACTCAACCCAATCACATTTTGGATAGGTCGACTGGACCCACTGCCCAGATCTAGAACTTCTAGTTTCGCCGTCATTGTTTTGTAAAAGTTTAAATACTTTAATATCACTTATTGATTACTGCATCACATCTTGGGGAGGTGCCGCAAAAACACACCTCATCGAAGTTGAAAGGGCACAGCGGGCCATTCTTAAGGTTGGAGCTGGTCTCCCCTTTCGTTTTCCGACTACTGACCTATACAAAGAATGGGATACTCTCACTGTTAGACAAACGTTCATACTACTTACATTACGTAAAAAACATTCTCAACTGCAGTTTGACGCTAAGCTACACAAAGACAACCGACGAAAGGGTAGGGTATGTCCCACGGCTCAATTTAAAACCACACTCCCTAAAAGATTCTTTTGCTTCCTTGGGCATTATCTTTATAACAAACTGAATAAATTCCTAAACCTATATCCAAAAACTCGATCAAGCTGTATTAAAGAAATAAAAAAATACTTAAAAACCCTAGACTATCATAAAACTGAGAATCTTTTGACTGTTCTAAAATAAAACAAATTTTGACCAATCCCATACATACATAGCTGTTCCTCACCACCTTGAAAAACAACTCTCGCTGCACTCACTCCACAAAAGTCACCTTCACTCATACACTGCTCATCTGAATTACTTACATACATCTCCTACTTGTCTAACACTTCACACAAGATAAACACTCACTCACACATCGTTCCACAACATGACTCAACAACTTCTGCATAATTATAGGTAGGTATTTTTATTTTTATTACTTTTTCTTTTATTTATGTTATGCACATTGTTTAACTCTTACATGGTTTTATTTTTTGTTATGCATATTGTTTAACTTCGACTCTTGCACGGTATCTCTGTAAAAGCTAATTCTAGCCGTGGAAGGGGCCTGGTGACCTGTAACACAGGTTTTTCCCAAAAACCTATATCAGGCACCAGTCTCTCACAAAGCTGGAATATAGCTGAGACATTCTTTGTACCATTAACTTTAAGTCGGCTTTGTGAAGAGAGAATAAATGATAAATTATTATATTATTATATTATTATTAATACTTATATCAATCTTGATGTGAGGAACGGGGCAGGTTCGAGACTGCAAGATGTTACCTACTTTTTAGGTTTGTGAACCTTTATTTTTTTACTATTCTCAGTTTTTTTAAACTAGGAAAGCATTCATTTCAATTAGACCATAATTTCGTATTAATTTTTCAGTGTGGATTCTCATAAAGAGGAACTACAATCTTTTAAAATCTCTAAACGCTAACGTCGCAAATTAATGTCTACTTACTTTATGCAGTTTATGGGCTATAAAAAGCGGCTCCTCTATATATCTGTCGTAAACATGTCCTTAAAGGTGAAACGTTAGAAACTTTTACACTGTTTATTGGCATTTTACACCTGATATGAGGGTCTCTGGAAGTCCATACACAGTCCAGTATAGCTGTTTACAAACACTCGAACCGTTTCCGTACCAAACTAATTGAGAAAAACCTTATTAATCATAAAGAAACCCTTGAAAACTTTTTATCCCTACTGGTAGTGATAAACGGAAAAAAATCCAACTATCCCAACCAGTGCGGATCAGTAGGGATATATGGAGCACAAGGTTCCACATATCCCTACCGGTAGCGATAATTGGAAAATATCTCCAAGTATACCTAACAGTGGAGATATATCAGTAGGGATATATGGAACAGGGGCACCAATCAATGTTATCGAAGGAGTTCTCTAAACGCTGTTCAAAAATCCGAAACACGAAAATGTTGACAGTTTTTAAAACCATATAGACGACCGCTATTCTTTCGACACCTCTTTGCTGTCGAGGACTAGGCAATCCAAAACAAACCGAAATTTAAATGAAGGTAACCGAAAATGTGTCATTTTCGACTCGGAAGCCGTCGAAAGGTTCTGAATAGCTATGCAGATAACAGAACTGTTTTTGGTCCTATAGCATACCTATACATGTTATGCTGTCGGTAGAGTGACAATACATCGTTAATCATGGCAGGCCATAAATCAATATGTAAATGAGTTTGAATGTCAATTGCTCTTCGTTTTTGTTCAATGTTTGCACCAGATCGATCGAATCACGACGACACGAAGTCACTCTTTTCATTTTGATATATATCACTCATTTGGAGAAACATCGACGTAACTGCTACTCTTTTTTTATTTCTTTGCTTTCCTAACGTAAATACGCTTTCTAAGTGCTTTGTCATATTTAACCAATTTTTGGGACAAAATACATTTACGTCGATGTTTCTCCAAATGAGCGATATGTCAGACCAGCATATTCGCTTTTTACAATCAATCCAATACCTACCTAATACAGTAAAAAATGGGAATATTGAACTCATTATTATCACTTAAAAATTGATTTAATAACATCTGATGTTGAATCCAGGTACATTGGATTGTGATCAGACATACTTAGTGACATACACAGTGTCAGATATACAGTCGTGGGCGCAGAATTGGGATACGGGTAAACGAGAGAAATAGCTCCTTTATCTTCCACATAGTTTATTGTTACAGAGTCGATTACTAACTCACACTACTGTACTAATAATTAATACTCTGAACTTAAAAGGAAACACTGAGCAGTCACTATCCAAAACTTTGACTCCCCTAAATGGACCTCTGAACTTCCGATCTAACTTAGTCTTATAATTTGATTTCGCTCTTCGTTTTGTATATTTCTTTAGTGATCATTATTATTCCAATATTGATAAAAGAATATCCGTGGAAATCCTTGCCTGTTCTTCTCCATAGGAACCTACTGCGCTTTGAAATGGGCAACTGCCTTCATCTTTTTGACTGACCAACCTCTTGAAAATTTAAAAGTGACTGCAATTGGTTGATTTGAAATTAATGCAGTTGGTGGACAGTATTTTCAAACTAAAAATTTTGAAAATACTTTCCACCAACTCTAAGACAAAACGTTTTAGTACAGACGCCAGCACATCAACCTACTACAATCTGTCAAATTTCTTTAATAGATTTTCAACTTTATTACTAAAGCATAAGGTTCAAAGTTGGTTGGAAAAATGTGACAGTTTCGGGTAGGTTGATGTGCTGGCGTCTGTACATTCTCGAGGTGCGTGTTACGTAATTACGTAACTACCTACATTTATTTAGAAGATCGTATTATGTCCGAAGGATGCGTTCGCTTTCACTACCACGCGTCCAATACGTAATTGGATTTTTATGGTCTAACAGGCTTGTACGCCTACTCGCCTACGGTCATATCTGTAATGGCGATACCATTTGAATGAAAGGGAAATAGCAATAAATGCCGCATTAGTTTCGATATTAATGGTTGAGTTACGAAATCGTGGTTCGGTGGTTGTTGTTGTAATAGCGGCTACTACTAGCATAGCATGAGCATCAAGAAGGTAATTAGTCAACTATATGCACTGCAGAATACCTAGTTTCCATATTAACTATGGAGATATAAATTTCGAAACGGCTGGCAAGGGCTGGCTTTTAGGCTGCCTTTCTACTAGAGAGCGAGAATGCGTAGCGACGGATGTGTGTGAAACCAACCAATAACATCGCTTCATTTTTATAGCTTGAACTAAGTTAGCGTTGGTATTGGTTAGTTTTACACACATCTCTCGCTACGCATTCTTGCTCATCTCTTGTGGAAAGGCAGCCTTACTTTGGCCAGAGGCTAAGCATTGCCATACAACGTGGTAATGCCGCCAGTCTCTTGGGTACAATAAATTACCAGTCGACAGCGATGCGGATGAATTTTTCGACGCCAAATTTTAGTTTGTTTATAGTTTTAGTTAAGTTAGGATTTCATTTTGTTATTTTTATTAATTAATTAGGAATTCATTATTATTTGCTTAGGTACTTATTATTTCAATTTGCAACAATACTATAATAATTTGATAATGGAGATTAAGCATCTATATCTAATATATGCATATTATAAAACAATGTCGCTTTTCCTATATCTCCGTGTGACCGCTCAGACCTTCTAAATTGTATTGGACATTGGATTTTGACGCGGTTTTCACTACTTTTAGCATTAGTTACAGCATTTATTTCGGAAGGTGTAAATGTGTGTATTTAAATACATGACTATTTTACTTAGATACAGCACTGAAATGTCGATTATTTAATATGTCGCCATGATTCAAAGAACTAGCCACGTATTTCTATTCATGAAACGTTGACTGAACTGAACAAGTGCCTCCTAATGACTACCATGAACAGTCAAAGGGGGAATCACAACGCTTGACATTCGGATTGCTGATCGTAATTTGTTCATTTTAGCAGACAGGGGGACACTAATTGCCCCATCCTCTTGGCGTAATTCCTGAGTCATCTGTTATGTCAACCAGGTGCGAAAGGTAGTTTTATTTTTTTCTAGGAACTACTTTTTGTTTTTTATATAAGGTCCCATTAAAATAGATGGACAAACTTTTAGAAATCATTCAGACCACCAAAATAAGGACGATGGTAAAAAAATATAATATAAGAATAACGCATTAGATACTTACAAGAAAAATAATCAGCTAACGAAAATACACTAATGTGCCGGCAATTTATTATTTTACGTCAAAATAAAATCACTTTAATCGGTGTTTTTTTTTTTGCTTGGATATCTTTGGTTAGACGTACTGAGCGCTCTGTGTTAAAATTTGTCCATCTCTTTTAATGGGACCCTGTATATCAAAACATTTACCTAAACCTATTACGTATTCTAAACACAAAGTTGTTTCACCGGTTTATAAACTAAAAAACAATTGAAAAAACCAGCATTTGTTTTGTAGCAATTTCGAGCTCAAAATTGATGATTATGGACATGGTTTTAATAACCATGATACTCATGTATGCGAAAAACACCTGAGATTGATTATTGTAAAAAAAATATTCCATTCGACTGTGGCAATTATGGAAAAGATTCAAGGAAAGAAGACATGTATTGTGACTTCCACCAACCCTCACTGGACCTACGTGGTGGATGACGGCTCACTTGCCTGAGGAGGCCTGTGTCCCAGCAGTGAGAACATCGTACGCTGTTTATACTATGCTATGCCAAGGAAATCATTACGTGGATATAAATTACTTCAAAGTTTGCACATAGAAAGTTTGCTAGGTATCCGGTATAATAAAATTGTAAAGTAATCAGGAGTTATGTTAATTATTTGCTTTATTTATTGCCTTTTTTCTATGACTACATAGGAATATAGCGGTACTTCCTGTAGTTGTCAGTTAGACATTAATTGTGGTTATTTTCTCTATTTTATGGAGGTACCGTGTAGTTACTGCAGCTTTTACTGGCCACGGGTCATTTAATAAACACCTCTTTGTCATAGGAGTAACAGACAGTCCGTTGTGCAGGGCCTGCATGGAGGACGACGAGACAGCGGCACATGTGCTTCTAAACTGCCCAGTGGTCGCCACGTACAGGGCAAAGTACTTGGGTAACCCAGGTACCCTACGTGAGACGGTCAGTAACATCAAGGCGTTGCTGGCCTTCCTTGAGGAGCTGGGGTGGATCGAATAATCGATTTTCCCACACGTCCGCAAAATACGCGCATTGACGTGGAGTTGCGGACACCAGCCCGTATTACCTATTATGGAGGTACCTACAAGCGAGTGTAGCCGTTCCAACCCAAATCAGCTAAAAATGAGATAGTACAGTTAGTCATGCGAGCGACGAAATGTCTGACTATGTATTAGGAAACTTAATTACTAACTTTAAGACCAACACTGTACCAATACTTATTGCAAAATAAATGATTATGATTCTGATTAAATCAACAACAACTCGTTGAACTCCCTTAGCAGTATTTCGGCACATGCCAAAGCCACAATCCATGCTAGTCTTATCTTTTATCTATATGCGTAAATAAAACAAAGTCGGGGTAGGTTACACCATTTATAACTCAAGAACGACTAAACCGATCTTTATAATCTTTGATTTGTTGGATTTGTCTCCGCCCCGAATAGCAGAATAACTATTAAAACATGGGCAAAATTCACGAAAAAATAATAATAATAAAGGTGTTTCAGTTTCTCATACATTTTGTATGGAACGGATTTTTTGATTCTGAGGCAGTACGAAGTTCGCCGGGGTCAACTAGCATTACATAGATTGAAGATTTGTTGAATTATGATCATTTGTTATTTTGTTGTCCATTACGAGTAGGTACTAACTCAGGTGTTAGATAATTTGGGAGCGGTCAATGCTTATGTGAATCCCGCACCCCCGGCCATAGGTAGAGCTGGAACACCGTGGTGGTGTTAGCCGTGCCGGGCTCTTACCGCGGTAAGAGCCCGGCATGCCCCTATGCCACCCCACGATAGAGGAAGAGACCATGAGGATTTCCACCGCGAAAAAAAAAAGGTATTAGATAATTTAACAAAATTACTCAATCCTAAGGTCTTGAGAACCTCACGAGCTCCAGTCGTGCGTAGCCATTGAAGCAGTACCTAAAACAAACAAACAAACTAAATTAACTCAAAAATTAAAAATATCAATCACGCAATCCATTCTAATTTTAGAGGTTAGCTAGTATCGATCAATCATAAAACGATTAATATGCAAATAATTTTTAATAGTCTTCACTTTCTAAATTGCATTAAAGTGTTTGCGACCGTGTGTGGGTTCGTAATTACAGCGGTTCTCAAAATGTTGCGAATTATTGGTCCTTTTTTGGAGTACATAATTAATTGTAAAAAAATTAATTCACCTGCATAAAAAAATAGTTTATTTAGTTACATAGGACTTAAACATAACTGGTGGTCCTTCTCCATACGAAAACTACCCTTTGGAATGGGCGACTAGAATCAATTCTATTTTAAGATAATTTTTGACGTTCAATAGTGCCTTTTATGTGCCTATTTGAAATAAATGCTTTGACTTTGACTTTGGTGAAATGTGGGTGTCCGGTATATTATGATGCACCGCTGCCAAACCCTTCATGGAATACGCCGTGCTGTTATATTAGAAAAGTAGTTGTTAATTATTAAGAGGTTCTTGCTCGTCTTGATGATAATCTACGCCGCACAGTGCCATCAAAATTTGGAAACGGATATATCTACCGCGTCCTCTCCATAATTGTCTAGGTTGCTACTGCGATTTCCATCATCATTCAGCCGAAAGACATCAATTTCTGGACATAGGCCTCCCCGAAGCACCTCCACTTTGACCGGTTCTGTGCTTCTCGCATCCAACAGATCTCAAGCTCGTCGGTCCACCTTGTGGACCAACACACACTATTTCACATACAACACACTATTTCCATTTATGCTTATGTACATTGTTGTTATAGCAAAATATTTTAACCTATTCATTCATTGAGCAAATAATAACAAGAAAGCATCAATTCAGAAACCTACATCTAATAAAAGAACCTACTAAATCAACATGCCACAGAGCACAGTAAATCTTCACCAGAATACATAAATTAACGTAATCAGTTCATGATCAAACATTTCTACACAATCTGTGGTCGTTAGCGCGAAGTAATTTGCCGCCCAGTCCACGCAGGCCGATCGTTGCGTCACCGCAGCGTAGTCCACATCAATCACGTTACGCAATAGTTCCTGAGATGCGCTAGACTAACGTGTGGATTGTGATGCAATTTCATACAGTGATTTTGTAGGAAATGGTCGTGTGGTGTGATCTTTGACGTCATCAGATCTGTTTGATGTGGGAGGTTTTTGTGTCCGAGCATGGATGTACAGACGCCAGCACATCAACCTACCCGAAACTGTCAAACATTCCCAATCAAATTTGAACCTTATGCTTTAGTGATAAAGTGGAAAATCTATTAAAGAAATTTGACAGGTTGTAGTAGGTTGATGTGCTGGCGTCTGTACCCATTTTTACTTCTACGCTCATTATAGAAGTGGGAAAGTTATAGTAAACCTTTTACATAGTTGCTGCTATTCACGTGACCACCTACTGAGTAGGTACAACTAATTTAAAAAGATCCATCGACTCGACAATAAGAGGATAAAGTTATAGTTACTAAATATCATGTCAGCTGTCAGATGCACGTTACAGGAACTGATGAACGGACACTAGTGATGGCGTCAATTACGTAGCCGAATTTTAGCCGAGTCCATTTAGATTGCCATCAACATGCTAAGAAGAAAAAGTACTAAATGACGTATGTGTGGTAATTTGACTGATAATGGAAATATTTTTTCATGCTGCTATAATAATACACAGCTATTTTTAAACCACTGGAAAAGTTATTCGATTATAAATTCTAATCACACTAATCACACTTCACACTAATATTATAAAGGCGAAAGTTTGTGAGTGTGTGTGTTTATATGTTTGTTACTTCTTCACGCCTAAACCACTGAACCAATTTAGACGAAATTTGGTATAGAGATAGTTTGAGTCCCGGAAAAGGACATAGGATAGTTTTTATCCCGATATTCCCACGGGATCGAGACTTATGCGGGTGAAACCGCGGGGCGCAGCTAGTTATTCATAAACTAATCCAAATAAAGCAGTATATCAAACTATTCAAAACTGAAAGTACTTAAACTTAGCCAATAGCAATTAAACCCATTGTGGCGTGAATAATTAATGATAGTCGAACCCGCGATTGAGAACCACTGACATAAATAGCGCTGACATGTCAAGAGTCAAATTCAGTGACCTTGTAATGGCGTACGCCGGCTTTAAACATAAATGTTTATGGTTCCGCTTGACGCTTTAATATGTTAAATGGATAATAAATTGAATGAGGATTTATAACCTGACTAGCTGCGCCCCGCGGTTTCACCCGCATATGTGTCGATCCCGTGGGAATATCGGGATAAAAACTATCCTATGTCCTTCCCCGGGACTCAAACTATCTCTATATCAAATTCCATCTAAATCGGTTCAGTAGTTTAGGCGTGAAGAAAAGACAGACAGACAGACAGAGTTACTTTCGCATTTATAATATTAGTTTGGATTGAGAGGTTAAGGTGCAGGGTATGCGGATGTGTTGGTTTTGAAAGATAGAGTACCTAAAAATAAAGGTACTGGTAAATCACATCACACTTATATCACACACATCACACTAATATTATAAAGGCGAAAGTTTGTGAGTGTGTGTGTGTGTGTTCATGTTTGATACTTCTTCACGCTCAAACAGCTGGACCAATTTTGATAAAATTTTTATGCAGGTAGCTGATGCCCTGGATTAACATATAGGCTACTTTTTATCCCGATATTCCCACGGGATCGAAATTTATGCGGGTGAAGCCGCGAGGCGTAGCTAGTGAATAAATATTTAAAACAAAATACTGATGTATAAAAAGCTCAATATTTTGAGTAAAACACATTGTGGCTTGAATAATGAATTATAGTTGATGCCCACTATTGAGAACCACTGACATAAATAGCACTGACATGTCAGGAGTCAAATGCAGTGACCTTGCAACAAGCTCAATCTTTTTAAAGTTCAAAGTTGACCGTTCATCAACGAAATTTTTCGTAAATTCAAATCACATCTTTGGAAAATATTTGATTTGCGTTTGAAGATGATTATTTTCTAATCAAACAACAGCATAAAATCTAGAATCAAGACGCAACAAACCTCGATCTACTGCATTCCTAGGTGTTATATAAGAAAAGATATTGACAATACAAACCTTAAATAATAATAAATAAAAATCTTTATTACTAGAAGAATGGGTACAATGAATCTCCATAAAGACAAACAAATTTGGTCTTATGTAATGTGCACTTAGATGTCAAAGTCGAGTGCTTTGGCACTCGTACTACCCTATATCATGAATGACATTACCATTGCATTTACCATGCAACTAACGTTGCTGCATCGAATTAACACTTTGAGTGTATTTTTGTATACATCATAAATATTTTCCCATACTACTAAAGTGTGGCATGTGGCTAAGTAATATCAGCCGCACGGGTCGATCGATCAGGTTAAGCTATGCTTGCCGCGGTTTGACCGTGGATGGGTGACCATCTTTACATACCAAGATCCCTCCGTGTCTCGGAAAGCACGTTAAGCCGTTGGTCCTGGCTGTCATTCGTGGATCTTTGACAGTTGTTACGGGTCGTCAGAAGCCCGAAAATCTGACAACCAGTCTTACCAAAGGGTATCGTATTACCCAGTAACTGGGTTGTGGAGGTCAGATAGGCAGTCGCTCCATGTAAAAACTGGTATTCAGCTGCATCCGGTTAGACTGGAAGCCGACCCCAACATAGTTGGGAATAGGCTAGGCAGATGATGACTATTAAAGCGTGATTTATTTATTAAAGAGGATAAATATAAAATACAATTAACTAGCTAACCTAACTATTAACAAACTAAAATATGGCGTCGAAAAATTCGGAGTATTCCCGTTTGAGCACCTGTTTTTAGAGCACCTATTCTTAGAGCACCAAAGGTATTCCATTTGAGCATCGCTGTCGACTGGTAATGTACCCAAGAGACTGGCGGCATTGGCACGTTGTATGGCAATGCTTAGCCAGACCAATGTTGACCAAATAAAAAAAGCTTCCGATATTAATCTCTAACTGACAATTTCACATTTTTCACACTCACTTTACCTTAAATAGTGGTTCCTCCAAAATCTTCGGTCAATTAAGGCCGCGATGCATAAAATTGTAAAAAAAAACAGTTGTTCAACACACGTACCTACAGGTAATTTAAAACTCGTTTACCAAGCTAATATGTTTGTCGACTAACATTTTCATGAGAGAGGATGTTGTGAATTTGCAAAGTGCACGGAACGGTAGGTCATGGAGTAAGAACAAATGGAGCAATAACTTACAAGGCTAATTAATGTTTTCCGTAGTTTCTGCGAAAAGATAAGTGGCCTCTTCACTTTAGTCTACAGGGTTAGTTTACCAGCTCTCCCCGGGGATGTATATAGCACATCTGAGGCGTTATTGAAACTAACGGAGGGTTTAAAAAAATACTACTTAGTTACGTAATGGAGGTTTAGTCCAGGGTCCAGTTTAATAATAAAAAACATAATACAGTCGTCAAATTATGTTTTCCAAGAGAGTGATGACGAAATCGAGGGCTATCTCAGCCATAATTTTAAAGAAAATAAATAAAGGAAGGCCTTCGTTCATTAAGGGGATATTTCTGGCTGATATTGAATACGCGGTGAAGTGAGTTAGTTGCTTTCGGCATTCGTGGCTGACACAGACTCTAAAACTGCCACAATACTGATACGATGTCAACGCAATTTGAATTTTGAAGAAAAAAAAAAACGTATTAGCACTCCATTTATTTTACATCTTGGTTGTGGCTTACATCAATTTTGTAAATGGAGTGATGTGACGTGTGAAGATTTTTGGAATGCCATTAAGTAGCCTTTTTATGTCGCAAACGGCTGAATATAAAACAGGAGTTAAAAAGCTACACTGATTATAAAATTCTGAGCAGCGCCAATGAATAACGTTTCCTTTAATCAGGAGTGAGGACAGGTTTTCATTTAGCTTAAGTGCCTTTTATAAGGTAAGGACGTGCAGGGTAAGAAAAGACCCAATCTAGATAGGGCACGTTTTTTTAAAGTTGGCATTCCATCTCTTATCTCTTGTGCGGTTACCCGGGCAGAAATATGTAGTTCTTTTGCGTACATTGCTCTTCCAGGTTTTTATATAATTTCCAAATTAGTCTTATCAGGCAGATGTGAGGGGACGCCCTGGAAGGACATAATAGTGACCTTAGTAGTGATGTTCCTCAAAAAGGTCAGTTGCGTAGTACTCGCAACCGGCGTGCGTGTATGATATTGGTAATCCATAGCTTCATATGTTAAAAAAATTTGTCTTCTCAACAACATAAATAACGCAATGGATGTTGACGAACTGTCAAAATTAAAATCATTGCTACTGATAGTGTGTTACGCAATAACGCCGCTGATATGTATGATCGTAATCGAAACAAAGAGAGTATGTAAGGATCGATCGATGCTGCGGTCTGTAATTTCTACCTAACGCCCTGGAGAAGAAGGAGTATTTTTAAAATGTAGCTTTATTTTCACATGAAAACGTGTCCAGTAAACATTATTGCCTTCTCAAAGAGGACCACAAACTACGTCAGGAGTCGAACGTCATCGTGGTATTTATTGATATCCACTTAAAGGTTAATTTGACACCCACTACACACCACAAACCAAAGCTATAAAACTAGAGATGAAACTTCAATCGTCCCGGTCGTGGGCGAAGTCGCAAGGGACGCCTAGTTTAAAAGATGTATGTTGTAATGGCCATGGATGGGAAATATAGATTTTATACATAAATCAGATTTTAAACAAGTGTTTATTTATAAACGATGCTTAAAATCAAGAGAAGTTTAAATCTCAAAAATGTATGGTTAAACAGTCCATAATTACTACTTAACTTTAAACTACGTTTATGATTAAAGAAGATAATGTTTCTTTTTACTTTTCTCCGACTGTCAATAGTTTTTCACGTAAGGCGTAAGTACGGTCAGCATCAAAAGTTGATTAACACTTCAGTTTTTTTAATCTTAGTTATTGAACAAAATATTTGTTCAAAATTGCAGCAGAAGAATTTTTTTTAGAATATATACTATTGTCTATTATGTGAAAAGCTAAAAATCAGTTTATTGAAAAAAGTTGTCGTAATTAACATGTAAAAATGATAGTGTTAATCGACTTTTGATGCTGACTGTACCTAATTGAAGGAATACATCTACCAAATACTTCGTCTTCTGCTATCTATAGTAATGTTTAGTGTAGTATATCTTTTGTTTGAAATCCTAAAATAAATTAATAAAAGCAATAAGTATAATAAATTGGCAAATATTTGATCAACTGTACAGTCATTGTTGTGATTTAATTATAGGTCCGAATTACATTTGGCAGACAATTTTGACAAAACAATTAACTTCCCTGGCTTTACCTTCAACTGCGTAGATGTAGATCATTAAACCTTATCTAATTGAAAACACGTTCAATTTAATTCCTTATGATTATTTTGACTGATATAATTGAATTTACAACAAAAATAAAAAAGTTACTTAAATGAAACAACCCTGATACCGCTTCAATCGGAGACGACTCATAACTTCGCCCCCAGTTTCCCCAAGAGAGGTGACCGTTTCTATTTATAGTGAAGGGCCCATCAGCATCTATTTTTAGCTGCATATCAAGTACAAGGTTGTTTCCGCCATATTTTTGGACTGACAGGCTAATTTGGGGATATTTGAGAAGGATGGGAGTGGCTTGCTATCCCACGGAAGTCGTAAGTCCGCTTTGGGATGATGCATTGTGTTCGTGGCTTAGGCCCCCAGTGGTCGAGGCACCTGTGGCCGACGCCCCCGATTCGATTAATTTAATATCTTCCTTTTTTTGTGCTTTTTCACTTAATACAGTAAACGAGAAAAGTGTTTTACCGTAATAATAAAGTATTTTTCCTTGCTAAACAAAAGTTATCTATCAAATAGCAGAGAGTAGATCGCCACTTAACCTTACCAATACACACCTTTTTCCCCATTAAAAGCATATTTACTAGTTGTTGGGATATGAAGCAAATCGTGCGTACTATGTCGTGTGTTATACAGGGTCCAAGCTGACAATACTTTAGAGGCGTGACTGGTTTAATATGACCCTGTGGAGGACGGACAATTGAGAGGTGAAGTAGTAGTAATAAGTATCTTAACTAATGAAATTACAGGACGATTTGCAGTTTCGGAGAAGACTGCCAACTGCTATTAATAAATCGAAATATTTTTTTAAAACATTGCCTTAGCAAGCGAGCTCAATGATATTGCCATGATTTTCCTGACACTACGACATTATAGTAATTCTCTAAGTCGAGGTTAACAGCTTACGAAAACATGTTTCATTTTTTGCATTGTAACGGGCACGATATGCCCTTAGAAGGGCAGTATTTTCACTATTGGGTAGTCAGTAAGTGTACAGTCACGTCTAAAAGTATGTATACACTTGGCTTTATTCAAAGGCGATTTTCTCCTTTATTTTTGCATGAAATTTTATGTTATTACGAAAACAGTATTTTCGAACCCATAGGTTTATGTTAAGTGTCGTATTTCAACGTTGCATTCGTTATTACACGAAAAAATCGCAATTGAAAATTGCCAAGTGTATACGTACTTTTAGACGTGACTGTACATAAAACTATCAGATCGGTTAAATGTTGTGATCGCGTGTTGTTTAATCCTCCGGCATAAATTCACTGACTCTAGGGACTATGTTGTTCTCAACCTCGATATTTATTAGAAAGTTTATTTCTGCTATGACTAATAGTAACAGCCTTAAATAACTGATTTGTACTTTCAAGGTTTTTAGGCTTACACATCTAGCTACAAGTTTTTTCTTCACTGGTTTGACACGATATCGTGACCTGCGTGTGTATAGCGTTGATATTTTGGCTTTATTAGTGTGCAATTTTTTTTTCTAGTTTCAATTGTTATCATAACAGACCACGCCAGTAGCACAGCCAGTAGTCTACAAAGGGTTGGGCAGATCACGAGTTGTGTCTAGGTTCCATGTAACAGAAGACGAGCTTGTTGACATCACCTTATTTTTTTCTCGCAGTGGGTAACTCATGGACTTCCTCTATCGTGGGGGTTACAGGGGCATGCCGGACTCTTACCGGCTAAAACCACCGCGGTGTACCACCTCTACCTATGGCCGGGGGTGCGGAATTCGCATAAGGAAGGACACGTGCGACAAGGATGGTTTCATCAAAGTGGAGAAAAAGAAGAAGAAGAAACCTCCTTGTCGGAACCAGTGCGGCACCGCGCTGGCAGGACCCAACATGCTGCAGCGTCCAGCAATCCCGACGACGCAGCTGTACGTGTCCAGACTGCACCACTCCACGAAGGTTGAGGGGATCGTGGAGTACTTGCGTGTGAAGACCAACTGGACTTTGAGGGTCGAGAAGTTGGAGTCGCGTCACAACACGAACTTCAAGTCGTTCGTGGTGCGTGTTCCGTCACACCATCTCGAAAAGTTCCTTAAGGAAGAGTTCTGGCCGAAGGGTGTTGTGTATCACCGGTTTCGTGGCCGGCTACATGACACCAGTCAGCAAAACACGACGCCGTCACTTCGTGTTTAGTTAGTTTCATAGTGTAATTATAATGATGTATTTATTTAATTTTAATGGATAAATTTAATGGATAAATAAATAAGCATTCCCCGCTCCCCCGACAGGCCTCGACCCGCTGTTCCTCAGCGAATCCCATCTCCCCTTTACTGATATCACCTGGGCACAAATACAGGGTACGGGACTTCTGCTAAGAAATTTCTAACGCAAAACCCTAAAAATACTTTGCTCTACCTGGGAATCGACCAACGATGCAGAAAATAAAATAAAAAAATACTATCGAGAAAATGATGTAGGTATTATACCAAAAGCGAGTTTTAGAGTGCTCAGGCAAGGTGTTGGACTTACATTAATGTGTACAGAAAGACGGATCGGATTGGTCCACACTTGCAAATTCGAAGCAAGGAAAAGGGAAGGGAAGGTCTTTGCTCTCGTATCGACCTGCACGTTCTGAAAACAGATCTCTAAATTGGTAAAAGGAGATTGCCACAATTGGCAGGTAAATATTGGTCATAGCGGTTTGTTGTAATTAGCAAACAAAAGAACACTGTTGCCTATTCTCTAGTCGGAAGTTGTCAAGTCTCGAGGACTTGACAACTTCCAGGTTAAAGATAAGAAGACTCGGGCAAGGAGTTTTTACTCCTTAGCAGCACGAAATGGTATTTATGACCTCTCAAGCTTCGCTAATGAGACACAATTGATTTTCTATATGTTTTTCGTCTAAATACCTATGTAGGTACTTTTTTTTTTCTTGTTAACATGCGGTCGGTATCATCCTCAGATGTCACGTCGTGTACAATAGTGTGGGTTATACGTTTTTTCGACTGTAATATAACTACTTTTTGTGAATGCTGTAATGTATAACTGTTTTTTGTCCCAAATAAATAAAGTAAAATAGGGTACGCGCGGGGCTTGACCGGTTAAGCATTTTGGTGGTTCATAGGGGTCTCTGTAGGTATGTTATATACGTCTCTGTAGGGTCGTTATATAGGTACAGTCAACAAAAGAGATAAGTATGCAGGATCGTCGGATATAGTTGAAATTTAGTAAGAAACCAATGAATGTTGTCGACTGAAAATTAATTTGATAAATGAGCTGTTTAGTTTCTATTAATAAAATTAAATTTTATTCGAAAACATTTATCGGATTCTTACTATACTTCAACTATATCCGACCATCCTGGCTAGTTAGCTCCTTTGGTGACCGTACGTAAGGTCCTCTTTATGCCAGTATATAATATGTCCTAGTTATATAGGTACTTCCCGTAAGGGTCTCAAGGGATGGCTAATGGATTGTGGCAAAGTGGTTTGGGTAGTGGCTTCCACCTGGCTAGCAATATCATTATATTTCTAGCATAGAGGTGCCATTTCAAAGCTATTTTGACATTATACTTTACGCTGATGTCCAAAATAGGTTATTTCCTCTATAGGAAACTATTTTCCTATAGTTATTTTATTTTTTAGCTATGATTTAGGCTTGATTATCTGTGCTTGCAATATAATGTATATTTAAAGTGTTATTTGGCAACTAAAAATATTTCGAAATTATACATACGCAGATGTCAAGAATAGCTTATTTACTATTGTTATAATTTTTTTAGGTACTATTTAGGTTTGAAACCATTCGTTATCTGTGCTTCCAACACATTTAAAGCTATTTGCGAACGGTTTTGTATGAATGACATTTAATGATCCACCGCGAATCAATTTGATACAGTAAAGCTGTATTTAAACGTTAAAAAACTACTCTTTATTATGTATTGTTACTCTTCTAAGCTTACCTGAAAATATTGCTAATCTGAAATGACTATTTAGGTTGTACTGTGTGGCTAGTTTCTTACTTACTTTTAAATTTTTCGTTTTATTACAAAACAACTGTTAGTCGCAATTAGCATACCTAGATGTATGCTAATTGTACTAAGTTACAGCGTCTTTCTTTCCAATTTGTAATTTAAATAATAGAGGAGTAGGTATGGAAGAAAAAGACATGTGTCGTCCCCAAATAAATTGATATAAGGACAGGAGAATGATGATTGTAATTTAAGTAAGACCTTCTTTATAAAAACACTAGCTTCTGTCCGCGACTTCGACCGTGTGAAATTTCACCCTCTCCCCATTCACCCTTTTAGGGGTGGAATTTAGAAAGCCCTTTCTTAGTAGAAACCTACTCTTCGCAAAGAACACACCCTCCAAATTTCATGTCTCTAGGACCAGCGGTTTAGGCAGTGCATTGATATCTATATCAATCAGTCAGGACTTTGAATTTTATATTATATTATATAAAATATAGATAGCGTCGGCTGTCGCTGAAAACCAGCGCTGGGGCTCTGTCTTGTGTAGAGTCGCAGCATAATACTGAGCGGTAGCCGTTTTGCGTGGATATGACGCATGTTTCCCCCTACCTTTTTATTTTATTTTTTGTGTTTATGTTCTTTTTCGTGTCATTTTCACCGCAAATAAACGTATTTTCATTCTTTCTTTCATAGCACTCCGAAAAACCTATACAATGCGAGATCAGCTAAAAGTGAAAATTTATAGCTTGATGTGTTGCTGTGTGCTCGTGTCTCGTTAAAGTGGAAACCAATCCCAACATTCCTGGGAAAATGTATGGCGAAGAACGACTGCTCTGCTATTCACAAGGCCACATATGGCAGGGTTCCTATTTCCTACCGCTAGTAGTGCCTGTCGGTGCGCGTCGTTAGACATGACATCTTGAAGTCTTGGCTTTGCGGAAGCGTGATTTTAATTAATTTTTGTGCAATGGCTAACCGGTTAGATTCTGTGCTTCATTCGTTTCTCATATTGAAAATAGGCTTATGCAGTCAACAAAAGAGATAAGTATGCAGGATCGTCGGATATAGTTGAAGTGATAAATGAGCTGTTTGTTTTCTATTAATAAAATAACTAATACTCGTATTATGCGAAAGTGAGTCTCTTTATTTGTTGCGATTTCACGCTAAAACGGCAGAACGGATTTAGATGAAATTTGGCTCATGGGTAGACCATGCCCTGGGTTAGGACATAGGTTATTTTTAACGCGGTAGTAAATTCCCGTGGTATAATTTTTGACGACCATGCGGGCGAAACCGCGGGGAAAAGCTAGAGACCTATAAAAATGTACTTGTTATAAAACTACAGCCAAAATCATATTGCGGCAATATTTTAAAAGGGACTTTTGTTAAAACCCCCTTTCTTTGAGTCATTCCGGTGTGATCCCCGGAACCCCCCCCCCCCTCCTCGTTCCCTTGCTAGTTCTTCTTCTGTTTTATTCTCTGTCTTATCCACTATTACCTTTCTCATTGTACCTATATCCTTCTAAGAGCCCCAGCGCATTACGCGGCCAGGTCACTGCGGCCAATACGTGATCGCTGGCCGCTGGCTGCCTAGTGCGCGCACTTGCTTACGTCACGGAAGAATTAGTTGGCCGCGATGCGCTGGGGCTCTAAAGGACTAAAGTTAGCTCTTCGCTCCATACAGCCTTAAAGGATCTGATATTGCAACGAAAAAAATGCACTCCAATCAAGTGACTTTTTAGAGCTTGATTGACGATATTATGCTTAGACTAATCAAAATCTTAGTTAAGTTGATCATCACGAAATGATTGCAGCAATACTAGTTCAAATGATTGAACGCTTAAACAAGTTTCTTGATTACACTTAACATGATCATTGTAGAAGAGTTAAAACAACAAAGTAAGTTGTGTCAATCAAGCAACTTGATCAATTTGATTGCTGCAAATAGGTTTTGTGATAACTCCAATCAAGATCCCGTTTCAAATCTCAATCAAATAAATGTAGTAGCTGTGATCATTGTGCTTGATAGGCCCAGATGCAAACAAATTACTTAGTTAATCTAAACAAAATATTGATTGTGGCAACTACTTTTTTTTCTCATTGTGTTATCTGCCGACTATCATTAACTTAGTATTCAACACACCTCTTTATCATAAACTCGCGAAGCTCGCAACATTGTCATTCAAGTCCACACCAGCGCATATTGTAGGATATTTTCACGTCGATATCTATTTCCTTGTAAGCTGCCGGTTTCTCTAGAAATGGTTCGGATTTACTAAACGTGTTTGGAAAGTGACTTGTTCAACCGTGCTAGTCACGATCCTGCTTGGGCGAGTTGGGATAGGGATGGCAAGTTCAATAAAAGGTAAAGTTTCAGCTAATTAGGTGAGATTACGGTCACATTCGCTGAGAAAACCTGGACTTTTTCTTTTTTTTTATTGCTGAATGGGCCGCTCTTGACCTCGATCACGCCTGTTGGAAAGCGATGGATGAGGTCTATGATGGAACGAGCGTGCCCAGAAAATGCCTAAGGCACTGGAACTCCTACGCATCGATGAAACACAGCAGGCTGCTTGACACCGGACTCCGGAGGGAGGGTGGTCGCAAACCAGGCGGGCGTTAGTCCTACCACCGCAAGGGAAGAATTAGCCAGTCCATGCATGCATGGCTTGGACTTATAACAAATGCTCTGAAATCGCCAAACCGTCTTGAGCAAACCTGTGATCAAGCTGATGGCTTCTCTTAATATAAAGAGGCCTTTATCCCGTTGTGGAACAATAAGAGGACGGTATTACAGTTAAGATTAATAAAGTATAGTGAGAAGTTTGTCTCTCGCTGCTCTAGTAGTCGCAAGTATGACTACTACGCGTAGGTTCTAGAAGGCTTATGTTTAACTTATCACCAGATAAAGTAAAATATAACATCAAAAAAATACTTTTTACTGCCAAAAATAGTAAATGATCACCAAAGGTATTTGTATTCTCATTTGCTCGCTCTTGCATCCTATGTCGACGGAGCCCCGTAAAGCGCGGCTCCTAATTCTGTGTAAAGGGTTTAAAGTATCCTAACCAAACCTAACCTCAGGGTACCCAGCTAGAACTATTGTAATTTCAGACTTCATTTTTTGGTGTTCAATATATTTTTTTGGTTCTAGATTTCGGTCGCTAAATTGGGAAAACTGTTATTGGGCTTTTTCATTCCAATAACTTAGTAGGTACTAACCCAGTAGCCCGGAGTCTGGGTTCGGCTAATGGCAACAGATTTGGCTCATAATTTCTAATGAGTACTTTTCATCGTAATGGTTGAATAGTTAGCATGAAAAACGAACCCTAGGTGAGATCATTTTAAAGCCAGGAAGCTGGATTTATGATGATAGATAGTTTATTGCTCTGTTATAGTTTTTCAATAATAAAAATGGAAAAAACAAAAAGCTTTTAACAAAAATGTATACGACAACCCTACCCTGCAAGCAATTTAGTGCAACACAAATTAAACTTTATTGCTCAATCAATTAAGATCACAATGGCACAGCTATCAAAAATGATTTATTAGTATAGATTTGTCTGGTACATTGTCCTTATATGCAAATGGGTGCGTGTTTGATTGGGCTTTTATACATCGTGGGCGGTTGACAAACGAGAATTTGATGTATTGACGTGTTATACAATAAATCTTTCTCTATTTAATTGATCGTAAACTATCAATTTTTGATAATCGTAAATATTTTTTTAAACACATCCATTTTGTCAGCACATTCTGCGTTGCTAATTGATTAATTTTATTCCCATGGTTTAAGCGGCGGGTTTCCGCGTTGCTACGAGATATTACTCAATGAATAAATAACTCGAAACTATAAACCTTCAGGTTACCTTTTTCGGTATCATCATTATCAGTATATGAACTGGTCCGTTGGTCTCGTGGTCTCAAGCGCGACTGCTGAGCGTGGAGTCCTGGATTCGATTCCCAGGTCGGACAAATTGTTATTTGGTTTTCCATTAGGAATTTCTTAGTAACAGCCCGGAGTTTGCTCCCGTGCCTCGAAAAGCATGTAAAACCGTTGGTCCTACGCCTGTTCTTCCCCCGGTCGTGTTGGATTGCCGTTCCATCGGACTATGAGGGTAAATGAACAGAGACCTGTGTTTACGCACACAATTGTGCACTACAATATCTCGTGCGTACCTGGCTAATCTCCGTTGAGATTGACCACCGTGACCGAAATCGGTCGGGAGGCTAATATTATCAAACATTGAACGCCTTTATATAAACGGTTCGATTTAATTGCGAGTGTACCATAAGTTGCAGCGACAATAAATTTGCATTGTCTAAACAGTGTTTAAACGATGCAAGTCATTTGTTGTTTAAATTTTATTGTATGCCACAGGCAAGAAACTTGCATTGTAGAAATGGGGCTTAAATAATATCATCAACATGTTCGTGAACGGGCGCCGTCGGTTGAGACTGGTCATCTCTTAACTGCCAAGGCTTATTTTTAATCTTATTTTTTTTAATTGTTTCTTCATTTGTGTGTTTTTTACATTGTTCTCACATATAGAAGCATCAAGAATAATGTACTCAAGATTTTGTAATATCTTCAATTAAAAGAGTGTCCATGGAGTTTCTTGCCCGTTCTTCTCCATAGAGATCTACGTTTTGGAATGGGCAACTAGAGTGCGTTTTAACAAATACTTCCTTTGCCGTTATGTTGGTAGCAATGTATACCACTTCGTATTCTTCACCACTCCTTAATGTTTTGGGCATGATTCTAACACGAAAACCTTATACTTAAATCTTAAAAAAATCCGCAGAATCACCTTCCCATATCTACTATCTTGACAGACATGGACACAAAACACATATATTCCTAGCGGAGGACAAGGGAGCCAACATTATAACATAGGAAGTATTTGTTGAAACGCACTCTAGCTTCAACTTTCTAACTAACTGCCCGACTATTTAATTTTGACAATTCAAAAGTGCCTGTACGTGGTTTAACTGAAATAAATGCTTTGAGTTTGATCCAATTGAAGTCGATACACAAGAGAAAATTCCAAAGACTCGTAGAGCTCTTATCTTTGAGCTTTATTCTGGTGATTAAACAACGAATACCAAATGATAGGCTCCGACCCTCTGACGTAATCTAAAAGATTACATCAGAGGATGACAGATAGATAGAGGATGATAGATACCTTGCATTAAATTGCTGTAATTTTTTTTTTGCAAACACTTTTAAGCATAACATTGTAAAAGCAAAAAACTTGTCTATCTAATGGACGTGTAAAAAAACACACATCTCACTTAGACATAGAAAAAAAACCCTAATTACGCTAACACTTTATTTTTTATGCAAACTATACGTCAATTGACTTTCATCTCGCCCATTTCTTAACAGTATAAACGAAATTATCATGCGTCAAAGTATCCTATCCTCCTTCCTACTATATTAATATCCTACTAATAATATTATAAACGCGACAGTTTGTGAGGATGGATAGGTGGATGGACATTTGTTACTTTCACGCAAAAACTACTAAACGGATTTTGATGAAACTTTACAGTAACATAACTTATACATCAGAATAACACATAGGATACTTTTTATCCCGATATTCCTGCGGGATCGACACTTATGCGGGTGAAACCGCGGGGCACTGCTAGTTTAATATAACGTAGAAGTAACACGCAATGTGTTTAATTTTTTTTACGTAACAAGTGCTAGTTTAGAGCACAACACGTAATATAAAGAGCGCCTCGACGGTAAGATACGGCGCACGATAATTATAGCGGCGACTTTTTGACCAATTACTTTTCGTAAACACAAAAAGAAATAGTTTTGTAATTAATTTAAGCGATTAGAGTTTCTGAACGTTACTAGGTTATTAGATTAGTTTGCTGAAAAAGTAATTATTTTATCGACATTAATTAATTAGATTTGTTTTGCTTTATTCTGGCTCAGCTCAGTTTTATCAAAATGTGAAATGTTGGTGTTATATAACTATCTATAGGTATTATTTTCTATTGACGTAAGTAAGAGTGAAAAAAAAAGTGAAACGTGAGCAGTGGTAGCCCAGTGGTATCGGCCGCGACTTACGAGTTGTAGGTCGTAGGTTCGAACCCAGACAGGCGCTTTACTTTGTGTAAATTATTTCATCACCACTGCTCTCAAAACGGTGAAGGAAAACATCGTGTGGAAACCGGCATGTCCTAGAACCAAAAAATTCAAAGACATGTGACATCTACCAACCCGCACTGGGCCCGCGTGGTGGATTACGGCCCACTCCCTCTCACAGAGAGGAGGCCTGTGTCCCAGCAGTGGGAACATTATAGGCTGATGATGATGATGAAGTAAGACCCATGATTACTTTCATTTTGTTGCATATTCAAAGTTTCGATACCTAGTCGTTTTCAGTGGGACTGGTTTTCGGTCGTGACATTCATCGTTATTCATCATAATTCAGTTTTCAGGCAAAACTTTGTCACAATTATATTGTAATAGGTACGCACGGCTACACATAAGGCTATACATAGCCAGTATAAGCTAACTTCTGATCGTACGAAAAACCTATACAACGCGAGGTCAGCTAAAACTAGAAATGTATAGCTTGATGTGTAATGTATTTACGAACAACAAATCTCGCTCGTCGCGATCGTAAAAGCCGACAAAATAATCTCACGCAAAATCTCAAGCGTGTGCGCTATCTAAGTACAAAAAGTAAAAGCTCAGTGGACTGGTATCTATATGCCGTGGGACCGGTAATGATTGCTATCAAGTTTGCTACGGATACCGACTAGAGATCATCTCTTGCGCACGCAGATTTTACTGAGGCTGATTTTCGAATAGATTTCTAAGCTCCATCGCTGGCTGGTTTGACTGGATACTTATGAGCTTGAAGATTTTGAAATTTAATGATAGATTTTTCAAATACCTCATTGATCCGCCATGGTTAAAATAATGGGGTTAAGTATAATGATCACCAAAAAAATATATTGAACACCAAAAACTGAAGTCTAAAATTACAATAGTTCTAGCTGGATACTCCGAGGTTAGGTTTGGTTAGGCTCCGTCCCCCCCCGGTGGGTTCCCGCATTGTCGAGGCGGGGGGGCTCAGTAGCCGTGGCTTGGACACCCACGGTGAAGCGAAGTGGAACCCGAGGAGGGGCCGCTCGTCAGGGCTTTTGCCGGTAAGCCGACGACGTAGCGGCCAACAAGTAGGTTGCGGTGCCGCTTGAGCGACATCGCAGCTGAGGCGGGCCGCGATGTCGTATCGGAGGCATCGCGGCTGAGGGTTGGAGGCCGCGGTGGGAGAGGAGTGCCGGTATTGCAGTGCGCCGCTCTCCCTACCTTCCGCGGCCTTGACGGGGTCGCCACCGTCCGTTGGCGGACGCGGTGGGGCCGCAGAGGAAGAGGAGTGTTGGTATGACGTTGGCCGCTCTCCCTATCCTCTGCGGCCGAAAATTGGCAGGCGGCGGGGCCAATGACCTGACCCGTCGCAGGGGGACCAAGGGTGCCCAGACACGGGGTCGTCTGGCGCCCATGTGCTGGTTTGGTCCCTGGGGTGGTCACGGCGTGCTATGTGTTCTGGTGCGCCGGTGATGGGGAATACTCCCCAGAGGAGGGTCCGGTGACGGACAGCCGCGGCGGGTTCACGGATGAGTGCTAACGCGTGCCCGTGTTCCCGCCGTAAGCGGCAGAGGAGGACACCGTGGAGTTTTAGTGGGTTGGAGTCCCACATAACTGCACTATCTCCCCGTGGTAGTGCAGAATGCATGAGCATTTCTCCACGTTAAAAAAAAAAAAAAAAAATGGTTAGGCTCCGTCGACATAGGATGCAAGAGCGAGCGAATGAGAATACAACCTTTACCTAGGTATTTTACAATAAAATGGAGTTTTAATTTTGGTGATCATTTACTATTTTTGGCAGTAAAAAGTGCTTTTTTTGATGTTATATTTTACTTTACCTGGTGATAAGTTAAACGTAAGGCTAAAATAATTGTCAGTTGCCGCGATGCGTAGCATGACTGACTGCCCATGGTGTCCTGGACTTAGGTACTTACCTTCTATCTCATGTTTTTTTAAAACGTATTCTCTTTCTTTCTTTTTCGTCAAAAGAGCCACAGAGAGGCAGATATTTAAAGAGTAAGACTGATTTTCTAAAAAAAAAAACCTATAATTGCAGCCTCAGAATGACAAACAGATCTCTTTTACGACTCTCGTTTCAACATTCGAGACAGACAAAATCGTAATTAGGTTTTTCTATCGGAAAAAACTTGGCTTTAGCCCAGAATTGGAATTAGGAATTGTGTCCGATAAAAGGCTCGTCCTCTAATACATTGGAAGGCCGTGAACCAGTCAGTAGATACCCAATAAAGTTCTGATGAAATAAGCGTGGATTGAGCCGTAGAATTAAGTAGGCACTAGATTGTGAATTGAGTATTTTTGTATTTTATTTTTCAGTTGGCTAGGTTTGATTATAGTCGTCGCGTTTAAGCATGCCAATAGCGGTCATTGCCCTTTCGCTAATATCTCTGCGTAGGAACCCAAACAATAAACTATGTATGGTTTTTCGTTATTGGAACGCGTTGAAGATCACGATAGATATTGGTTTGGGAACAGATTTTGTTTTAGTTTTTTAAATATAAATGCTAGAAAATGTAGGTGGGTTAATGACCGCTATTGTCAATTTATTCCGGTCTGATCCCCCTCACCTTCCGTCACCCCCCCCCCTCCCCTCCAACCCCTGATAGTTCGTCTTCTGTTTTAAACTTTGTCTTATCCACATTATCTAGGTTAGGTACTCTTTTTGACAGGTAGGTAAGTACAGTCAAGAGAAAATAAATGTTCATGGTAAAACGCGACAGCTATTTCATTAATTTATGGTGGTAGAAGATTTATATGGATATTCTAGAATAATAGGACATCCAGTCCAGTATTAATCTGACAAATTTAAAAGTGACCTCTGTTGAAAACAGTTTTAAATCGCGAATCCCGTAGACAAAAGTTAGCGAAAATATAATTTTTTCTTTACAAATTACTTAATACTTAGATATACCATACTTAAACGGTGATGAACTATATTATTACAAAATACTTTGTAGACAAAATGTAACGTAACAGATGATATAATATGAAGTCGGTTAAAAAGACGGCAGTATCTATAGTCTGTAAAGTACGATTTTTGGAAGGGTCTGTGAACAAGCAAGAAGAACGTACCTAGACGGATAATAAAAAAGCTACGTACTTACAGACAAGGACCTGTTTCCACGAAATTGTGAAATGTCAACAAGGCAAAAGCGGGGCTTCACTGCACGCTCGAATCGAACGTAGGTAGGTACAATTAGGTACAGATTAAAATCTTCCAGCTCCAGGTAAATGCCGAGGACCTAGGATTAATATTTAGTAGACGTAAGTCTAAGCTCGTGAAAGAATACCAATTCTAAAGATATAATCTAGAATGCATTACCTAATGCAGTGTTATCCACTACTTTATCTTGTGTAATTTCGTGAACGGTTTAAAATCTAGTTAGTACAGTTGAGTTGTCTGTCTCAACTAAAAATATCGATTTGTTGCGAAATGTTTAGCTCAATGAAATACATCGATTAGTTTAATAGAATTACAGATGTCCAAGTTAGATATCACAAGTTCATAAAGGCTACCGCAGACAGTCGTGACGCGACTCTGGTGGGACAATTTCTGTGAGAACTTCATGGAAATTGTTCTACCGAAGTCGCATCGTTGCGCCTTTCTGCGGGAATTGATGAAGACGTCGGTTACAAAATGATTTTTTTTGTTTTTAAATATGAATGTGCAATCATCTACATAGGTACCTACCTATGTAGATGATTGCACATTCATATTTTGTAACCATATTATTTTGATGTACAAGAGTAATAATACTTCTATTGCGAGTGAAACCGCGGGGCACAGCTAGTTTGAAATAAATGCTTTGAGTTTGATTTCTATGGTTGTTTAGTGATATAATTTCTCCCTATAATACATAATTTTCTCAGAAAACCATAAAAAACAGTGCTCAATCCTTATTACGGCATCAATAAACATTCCAAGCGTAGTATTTAACATAGAAATGTTACATAATATTTATTCATGGCCTACGCATATAATTTGCCTTCCTACTAATAGTCTGGGACGGACTTCGCATAGAATGGCTGACTCATTGATTGTGAAGAGCTAAACAATACAAATATTGTTTTAGATTTCCATTGTATTCCCCCTGTAATAATACATTTTTTATCCGTCATTGTGGTAGAATGGTTTATAAACAGCGAAATAGTACAAAAAGGTATGAGGAAATTGTTTATCAAAAGTATTAAAGGAAAATTAAATAACATCTTGTAATCGGATTGCATTCCTTTTCCTTGTAGGTAAACACAAACAAATCATATTTTATGTTTTAATCTAAAATGGTATTAGGTACCTATATACAGGGTGTTACGGAAAGGGTATATCAATACAAACGGGTTGAAGAGTGTATCTGGTCTAGAATCTCTGTACAAAATTTCAGCTCAAAAGCAGTAACTGTGAAAATGCTTAAAAATTTTTGATTTCGATAGTTTATTAAATTGAAATCATAACAAACGTGTCACCGCACTATTACGAGGGTCATTATCCATTAACTGTAGTGTGTCTGTGCGCCTAGTACACGCACATCACGCCGCCGCGCGCCAGTGCAGCGCCGCGATGTCGAAATAAGCATTAAAATTTTCAAAGTGAATGCTTTTGAGCTGAAATTTTGTACCGAGATTCTAGACCAGATACACTCTTCAACCCGTTTGTAATGATATACCCTTTCCGTAACACCCTGTATTAGGTACCGAGTTTAAAATATAATCAGGTTAGTTCGTATTACGTTATTATTTCGTTCGTTACAAAACCATATCGTTTTATTTTAAAGAAGAGTTTGTCTGCCTTTTGCAATCCTGATTCAAGTCGATTTTCAATACAATTTAATCTAGCTCCAGCGATCTAAATTGTATCGTATTACAGGGAACATTAAAGCTCAAAATTGTTCCCCATAAACCTGTTTATATCACCTTTCTAGTCTCTACTCTGAAATTCGTACCCCGAGCTCCCAGATGCAGACTAACTGTCTCGTTTGGGGCTCACTGGTAACCTAGTAATATTTTAAGCTACTCATGTCGTTGCAATTTGGTTTTAACCTGTAAACCTGCTTACTGTATCACCCAGACAATAAACTATTTTCTGTTCTATTTCTATGTACTTACTACATATAAGTATATTCCTAGTTAACAAGTACACGTTCCCCTTGTATCGCCATCTTGTATTTCAAGCTCAAATTTTCTCGATACTAAAATACCTTCACAACCAAAACCACACGTCAAATCGCACATCAGGCAGACAGGCATCGAATCTAGATCGAATGGGGTCAGTCGTGCAGCATTGTCACAGAATATATTGGTACAGAAGTTCAGGTCAATACAACAAGCGAAAACGCACGCACACAGACGCGTACGTACGTAGCGTACGGCGACCTCAAACAAATGCCAGTGCGCTTGTATTCGCTGTAAGTGAAGCGTGTCTAATGTGTCTATCTCGTATGGAATTTTATCTCCACCTTCTGTACCTATCCATTCTGTGGTATTACCGCAACGTTTGTCAGACTCGCGTGTGGTTGCACCAGTCAAACGCAGTCAGATGGTGTTCACCGCAGATATAGCATCGAAACTGTAGATATATATTAGTGGCATTGTGCTATCAAATGTAGTTCTGTTTTTTTAGGAGACTGTAGGACTATTTGCATATTGAAATGTTTTTGTTATTATATTGGCGTTTGCTATCTGACAAATAATTAAAATTAATGTTTTGTGTTTCATAATGTTAATTACTTACTATTGTAAAGAATCAAGTTTATCTAACTGAACAGACAGCTAGTGCTGCTGGGGAGTTTGTTGCGCCACTTCTTCGTCCCAGCTAAAGCACCAGGAAGTGGTAAAAGGCGGGCGTTTTCGGGAACTATCTTATGTAATTTTGACGTTTAAAAAGTGTTGATTCCCAGCCTAGTTTGAATAAATCACTTTAAATTTTGATTTTGGATGTTTAGTTTTGTGAGCATTTGCTGTTTATTATGTATATTAGTCTGCTATTCTGAACGTTGGTAGTACGTCGATGAGATGGGCGAACATTGTTGCCAAGTTGCCAACGCCAAGCCTGGATAAGAAAAGCTCCTGTGCTTTTAGATTGACATAAGCAAAGAGATTGCTGTAGGTTATAATGGTCAAACGAATTCAGGCTATAGGTGATAATTTAATGGTGACTACGTTGATAACTATGTTAATGTGCATAAAGTGGCAGTCGCTGTTACAATAACAGTTGATAAAATTCAAATCGTCGGATTCCGTTGCAATGTAGAGAACGTATGTCGGCAGTTGTTAACAAGTATCATAATAATAGGCATCTGTTTCGTAATAGTTACTCCAAACTTGCTAGTTGGGCACGATACATGCTCATTCAACTACGGACCACATTCCTACAATTAGAGAGAGCAAATCCAAATAACAGGTGCCAGTGAAAGTGATTGACGACGGAAAGCCAATTACATCGAGCCCGAACCGTTTAGTGACAGCTGCTATTTAAATGTACGCTCGAACTTATTCAAGCTCTGTAGATCTTGAATATCTCCAATGATTAGTACACAATGGAGTCGTCGGATTTATGTTAAGTATGTCTTTGTCGTTGTAGATTTTAAAGTAGTGTGCGCTTGGAAGATCTTTTACTGGTTTGTTATGGCTCGTAGCTTTATTGTATGGCTGCAATCTATCGTAGTCTGCGCCGTATTAAATTCATTCAACGTTTTCAGTATGCATCGCAACATTATCGTAAGCGGTTCGCTCAGAAGCATTGACGAAATCAAACTGATCGAATGCTTTACTTTCTATATCATTTTGTTACAAGTTATATTTCTATTCTTATAATAGATATATATTTATTGTTATATTTATATTACAAACTTGAATAGCTTTATCATCATCTTTTACGATATTAAAGAGTACAAAGAGAGATGCATTTTCTTCGTGTAGATAATTTTTGAAATCATCTTTTAATTTTCTTTATAACTATTACTTTTTTTTTATCATTTATTACAAGTTATTATTTCTACTCTCATAATGGATATATATTATTAAAATATGAGAATTATTATATTTATATTACAAACTTGAATAGATTTATCATCATCTTTTACGCTATTCAAGATTACATACCACATCTTCGTGTAATCTTTAATAAAATACATTCTTTGTGTAGAAAAATTTTGAAATCGTCTTTCAATTTTCTCTGTAACTATCCGGTAAACATTCTACATGGTTATGACAGCCAAACAGATCATTATTCTAGTGATCCAATGATGCAGATTGGAGCGGTGCAATGACAAACAGTAGGCAATTATGGTTAGTTTACCTGTATCTCAATTACTCGATGTTGTAAGACAAATTAGTGTGGCAGAGCTACCGTTGCGTCAATGTAGATGTAGTCTAATAGCTAACAGAGGTTTTAGTATTTGTAAAGGTAGGAAGGGAATGTTGTGTTGTACCTTTCAAAATGGGGATAATGGAGGTAAAAGTTCAAATATCTCAGAAGGGTCACTATAACGACTGCTCATTTAGAATCTCCATATAATGGGTTCCTGGAGATGGATATGCCTCCGAAGACGACCCAGAAAGAGCAGGTAAGGTAAGCCGCACATGTGTATAATTGTATTAAGAAGCTAGTTTGAGGTGGCATTGAGCAGGACAAGAGAGGTACTTGGAAGAACTTAGTGGAGGAACATTGCCTAGCAGTGGTAGAGTAGGTATAAGCTAGTTTTATATTCTTGCATTCTGCGACAGTGATGTTGGGGCTAGAGGAACATAAGAAAGAAAAAGTACCTGTAGAAAGCTTATTTCAAGTCAAAAATCACCCAGTAAGTATCTATTAGTCCAAAAATAACATTCATGTGAAAAGCGCATCAGAGTTGGTTAACATACAATCAATTTGAAAGCGCTTTTCGGGAACATATTCGGCGAGAATCGAATGAGCTACATTTTGACGAGAATCGAATTTGCCATAACGTTTACCTCGGCGTATTTACGGCGAATCCGACGTCTAGACGGCTTACCTTTGTAGCCGGCAATATTCGAGTTATTCGAGTTATCGGATCGACGTTGGAATCGAATCGAAAGCTGGAGCTCGTGAATTTAATATAACTCCCGCATTTTGGATCAAATTCGTTGCTTAAAGTGATAATATGGAACGATGATTGAGTAATGGTCTGTGCATTTCCTTGTTACGTGTTCTGTTGCGAATTTGGAATTATTTATTCATGTTTCTCAGCCATTTAACTTATTTTCATGTCAATTTGATCATTCGGCGTGCTTCATTCATAGTGATGCAACCCAAATATCATACTATCCTTTTGAACAAAAATGACATAACAATTGCCGTGCATCATTAGCCATATAACCAAAAGAGAGATGCGCAACAATACAAGAAACCAGCACCTAATCGCAAATTCAGTTCCTGCATTTAGAAATCGCACCCACAAAGTGCTCACAAATTAATTATACATTCCACATTTAATCCTCTTACTTTACACTCATATATTTTTCAAGTCCGCCATCAGGCTGGCAGCAAGAGATAAGCCTTGGGGACTAGTGATGTGAATCACGATACACTTGAGATAGTGATGTGGCGAAATGTTGCATTGTCTGCACAACAATGAGATTGCGACACACGGCGCCGCTCCAAAATGAACTTAATACCGTATCTTAGCCTTATAGTTTCGATATTGCAATACTTAATTAGAGGCGTGATGTAGATAGCTTGAGAGAATTGAGACTGCATAGTGTATATTCAGCCATATGGAGCCGTTTAACCCATTGTGCTGTCTGGGATATGACATATGGCTGGATTATGTTCGCCTATTGTTTTGGTAAGTCGCAGCTCGTTTTGAGACCTTGCTTTTCCAAAATGGGGAGTTGAATTTCGCCAAAGTTGGCAAAATTATTCGCTGGCGTCTGCTCTGTTTTGTTAATGGTTACTCTTTAATTCTTGCATTCAATAAACTGACGTTTTATATTATAACAGCATTATTTCTGACACATAATCCTTATTCTTTCACAATGCTTTCCTGATTGGTTGCTACTGTTCGTTTGTTTTACCTCTGATTTGTATCACAGTGACCTTTATTCTCTTCAACATAAGCTTTATGTTAGAGGTAAAATAACTGTGAATATACTGTATACTAATTTTGTTTAGTACTGATAAAATACAAACTGTCATTCTTAGTTCAAATATTCCTACTTTCTTTTGTTTCTGCCCCAATAAAACCTTCTCAACCATAGCCTTATTTATCTACTTACCAGAAATCATCTTATGCATAAGCATTTACTGATAAGTAGAGCATCTAACAAGATTGTACGCATCGAGGTTCACTGGTGTAGCCTTGATCCGTTCAGACTTCGCATCACGTAGTGCGCAAGACATCGTGGAGATGCACATTATGTATGAGAATATGTAGGTAATTATTTGACCGTGTCAGAACGTATTTGAATAATTCATGGTAGCATGTTTCATTATTTTCGGTTTTGTTTTCTTTTTGTATGTGAGTTACCAAAATAAGTAACAAATATGGGGCTTGAAAAAACAATAAAAAAATATATAACACACTAAAAGTCTGATGCCATTGTGGCATTTAAATATGAGATTGAATTATAACAACTGCTACCAACTGCATCATACTGCTTGAAAAGTAATTTTGTTTTGGACCTTTTAGTAAAGTAAAAGTAAAAGTAAAGTAGTTGCAGTTGGGTTTTAAATTTTAAGCGATTGCATAGCTTTTATCTCGGGCTTTGAGCGCAGCGACCGAATCAAGAAATTCCGTAACGAAAACAAACCTAACACCCCCCACTCCGACCGGCACAGCGGTGCGGCGTTGAAAGCCGTGCATCGTCTAACGTCGTTTCAGTTCGGCAGACATCGGAACGGTATTTGTGTGCGTGCGACTAGACGTATGCGTGTAGACTGTACGAAGCTCGCACGGATCGAGACGAGCTGCTTACTTTAACTTGAATTAATATCAAAGAAAAAAAAATATTGCATAAATATTATAATTGCATAAGTTGATAAAAAATGCTATGCAATAGCTTTACCGCGGCAGTCCCCGAGTGCCATACGTATTTTTTTTTCAATAATTAAATAATGACTGTATGATAAGCATAAGACAGTATAACGTAAGTGATGTAATATCAACATGAAATTGCCGTATTCAACATAACATCTTTAGAATGTTATTAAGAGTCATGTAATCTAGACATAGATAACCCATGTTGGTATTAGTTGCAATTTTCATGCGTAAGTTGTAACTCTATGTAAAAGTAAAGTAACTTTACGAGACGATCTATAATTTGTATGCAATAGACTTACCCATAGATCGCGAATCGTTGCTACATTATTTCTATACTTATGCACCGCTGGCTTTCAAAAACACGAAATCTTTTATGTAATGCAGAAATTCCCTGTTATATAAACTTTAGTTGGTATATTGCGTAGTAAGCTAAAATAAAGGCTAAACTATTTTTATTCTAATACTAGTTTGGTTGAACTGTCTCTTTGAAGAGGATCGTTAGGATAAAAATGTGGAAAAGAATCATCATCATCATCATCATCATCATCAGCCTATAATGTTCCCACTGCTGGGGCACAGGCCTCCTCTCTGTGAGAGGGAGTGGGCCGTAATCTACCACGCTGGCCCAGTGCGGGTTGGTAGATGTCACATGTCTTTGAATTTTTGGTTCTAGGACATGCCGGTTTCCTCACGATGTTTTCCTTCACCGTTTTGAGAGCAGTGGTGATGAAATAATTTACACAAAGTAAAGCGCCTGTCTGGGTTCGAACCTACGACCTACAACTCGTAAGTCGCGGCCGATACCACTGGGCCACCACTGCTCTGCTCTGTGGAAAAGAATATTTTTAATATTTTTTGTCTCGTAAAAGCAAATCGTTACGAAAACTGTTGAAAAGAAAAAAATATTGTATTGTAGGATGAATGGCTGGTGATTATGCGGCAACCTAGATATTATTTTCTAGAATTCAGTCTAGAAAATGGTTCATTAACATGAATTTTTAGTAGAATGCTTTTTTAAATACAGTCAACAAAAGTGATAACTATGCAGGATCGTCGGATATAGTTGAAGTTTAGTACCTTTCATTCCGAAAAAAAGTGCTGTTCCCAAGGAAAACAACAATAACGTTATTATGATAATAGATGGCGCCACGTATCTATTGAACTTTGTCACATTATTTAATTCTGAGGCGGCTAAGGCTAAGTTCGCCGGGTCAGCTAGTTTTATATCATGAATGTAAACGCTATAACACATTACGTATACCTAATCTTTATAATCTGTTTCATCTAACGATCTCATCTCGTTTTTAACATTATTAGGTACGTCTGGTTTTTCTATCAAGCCGGCAACAAGCTATGTTGAATACAGAAGTTCAAACTTTGTTACTAGGTCACTAAAGTTCAATATTGCATGATAAAAACTTGATTGACGTGTTTAAGAACAGCGCTTCACTTAGAGTAATTACATCAAAGTTATGTAATGGCTTTTTTATAACGAACAGCTAAATGATTAATTTGTGTGTGTATCTTGAAATTGTATTTACAATGTTGAGACTTAGAAAAGCCCATTCCGGTAATGATAGACAGGTTTGCTCTCTGTTTTAATTAATTAGGTAAGCAGTGATTCGATTATGAGCTCACCTAAAGTTAATCTTCGCCCCTTTTTTTATGGGTGGGAAATCATCAAATGACTCCTCCCGCTCTGGGTGGAGCGGTAGGGAGTGTCAGACTCTTACTGACTAAAACCCATCCGTGTTCCTTCCTTAGCCCTTTATGTTCCGGGGTAGGGGTAACCCTTTCGGACAATCACGCACCCCCGGCAGGCTTTGGCCCTGGCAGGCCCCTTCCTTTTTGCTGACTTCTCTTTGAGGCGGGCGTGGAACACGTACGCGCCGTCCGGCACGGGCCTGGTCTTGATCGGACGGTGAGCTAATCTTCCAAATTTTGTCCAGTTTTTATTATTTAATTTAACCTAGTTTTATGATTGTATGACTTGTGTAATTACTAATATTGAGTAATAACTTGTATGTGTGGTGCAAACTGTTAATATAAGTTGGTTATTAATAAATAAATAAAAAAATCTACTGTAATTATTTGTCAGCTACGTCCGCGTTTATTATTCCGCATTTATTTGTCATTTCCTATTATTTTTTAGATTATTAGTTTTAGTTCTTTATATCATATTTTAATTGTAAGGAAAAAAAATCGGCTGTTTCATACAAAAGTTCAATACCTACTTGACCAAAATGTATGAAACAGCAGATATTTTTTTCTTGATTTCAGAGTTGGTCCCATAGTGAAAGTTGTTCATATTCATGGGTAGAACAGTCTGTAAAAATTTGGATGGTGATAAAAAAATTTGCCTGTATACAGGGTGTTACAGAAGGGGTATATCAATACAAACGGGTTGAAGAGTGTATCTGGTCTAGAATCTCTGTACAAAATTTCAGCTCAAAAGCAGTAACTTTGAAAATGCTTAATATTTTTTTATTTCGATAGTTTATTAAATTGAAATCATAACAAACGTGTCACCGCACTACGAGGGTCATTATCCAGTATCTGTAGTGTGACTGTGCGCCTAGTACACGCACATCACGCCGCCGCGCGCCAGTGCAGCGCCGTGATGTCGAAATAAAAATATTAAGCATTTTCTAAGTTAGTGCTTTTGAGCTGAAATTTTGTACAGAGATTCTAGACCAGATACACTCTTCAACCAGTTTGTATTGATATACCCTTTCCGTAACACCCTGTATAAATAAAATAAAATAAGCACTTGCACCTGCCATGTTTTGTGTCGGCATCACCCTGTAGGTGCTAGAAAATGTCTAAGGCATAAGTCCGTCTTTATACAGTTATTTTATTAAATGAGCATAAATTAAAAAAAAAAAAACTTACGTGTCCAGAGACATACACATTGTCAATAAACAAACTGGAGATATCTTACAAAGCTAAAAACAAAAGGCATTGCTTGGAGGCAGTAAAACGCATGGTGACAGCACCGAACGATTTTTCTCGAAGTAGTTCTACCTACTATTAAACTGCGTTTAGTTTTAGCCAAAAAGTAAACCGGTCTTTCAGAATTTTTCGCAACAAACCGCTCTTTTGTACCTATACAAATTATTTTAGACTACGGACTTGCATTATATCACTTATGCAGTTCTGTAATGTTACACGAAGTTGTTACTCATACGACCTTCTGCGTTATCAAAATTTTTGTCTTAATCTGTTTGCTTCACCTAAAAACTTAATGGATCTTGTAGATCTCTGCGATGAAAATGGTTGTCTCGGGGTAATTGCGTGGTACGCTGTCAGTAGCAACGGATTTAATTTTGACAGTTCAGTTCAGTTCATTGCGTTGTTTACGCTGTTGAGCAGACAAATTTTACGAACATATGAAGCAATGGATTAGCAATATCATAAAAAATGATACAGATTGTGATTGAAAGGGGTGTTACGCAATCAGGGTGTGCAGGCTATCATTGTTGGATTTTTTTAATTTTTGCATGGGGTTGGACCACGTTTAAGGTTTGTTTTAGTATGCCACAGACTACCTACAGTATTGTCCTTCTCTTTTTAAATACATTCAAAGGTTTTCAATGTAATTTGTTTACATTACTATCTGTAAATCGCATGGACTCAAACTCAAAGCATTTATTTCAATTAAACCATTACAGGCACTTTTGAATTGTCAAAATTAAGTAGTCGGTCAGTTAATCAGAAAGTAGAAGCTAGTACATAATAAAGAGTATTCTATTCTATTGATTTTTTTAAATCTAGGTCCCAAAAACTTAGCCGGGTTGTTCAGAAAGACAGACAAAAAATAAAATAAGAGAAGAAAATGACGAAATTAAGTCCCTTCCTTTCTCAACTATGTGGTGTGAAGAAAGGTGCAAAGCTGTGTCAAGTTTTGATCTACTAAGGATAAAGTTAATAATGAACTAAAAGTAACTAGTCACACTTATGTACCAGTAGTAGGAACAATTAATCACTACCTTTAAACAACTAAGAAAAACACGGGGATACCCATTCATAAATAGTTATCCGTGACGCGTTGTTTGTCCTTGACAAAGGGATCTATTGTTGTGTGCATGCGCCGACATGCTCTTACGTCGATCATGACATGCCTCCGTAAGAGTGACGTAATCTTGTGTATGTTATTCTTTATTGATATACCAACAACAAATCTGTTTTTAATTGTTGTTTTATGTTGTAGTACGCAGTATAGCTAGGGCTTCCCCTTGTTCAGTGAAAAGGAATTAGCATTGATTATCATCCTTTGTATCTTACATTTTTCGCTGAATTATAGGGTCTTCACATACCTATCTTAGGCTGGTTTCACAGCTGTCCGGGAGTCTCGTACGGGCCGACCGTACACGGGAGACCCGTACGGGCCGACCGTACACGGGAGACCCGTACGGGTAGTACCCGCAGTGCTCTGAAACGATGATTCAGTACGATACGGTTGCTAGCAGGAGACAGAAGTGCTGTACGGGCTCAATCCGGAGCGGGTCGTGTACGGATCAAGTCGCGTCGCTGTGAAACGATGTTCTAGCGCCTAACATGTGCTCCCGCTCCGGGCGCCCGCACTGACAGCCCGTACGGGTCTCCCGGATAGCTGTGAAGCCAGCCTTAGGCAACAATACTTCTACTATACTTCTTTTTTTGTATTTCATTTGGGAGTCCCAAATAAAACAGTTAATTTTATTTTTTTCTTTGTCTTTTATCATAATACGAAGGAACCCTTGATCACACTCAAGCGCCTAATACTCGTTGTTGTATACAAAAAGGCAAGCCCCTAATGCAACACAAATGAGACCTTTGAACTATTTGGGGAGCACTCCTTATGAATGAAGTACCTACGCGACCTAGTTGAGCTGCTCCTAATTAAGTTTGTTGATCTCTGAAGCCGAATAGCAGAACCACTTTGCAAATTTGTTTTTTCAAAGAAAAAAGAAAAAAAAGGTTTAGTGGTGGATAAAGGCTCACTCGCTCTCACAGAGACGAGACCTGTGTCCCAGCAGTGGGAACGTTATAGGCTGATTATTGTCTGCTGATGTTGCATAGAATGACGTTTGTCAATGTCTACGGTTTCTTCTCTCGTATTAACTCGAATTGAGAGTCTTTGGTCAACTGGACCCACTCGAACTGGACCCGCAGGTCCAGTCGACTAAATCAAATTTTGAATAGGTCGACTGGATCCACTGCCCAATTTCATCATTAGTACAGTCAAGGCGTAAAGCCGAATCTTTTAGTCTTTATGTTCGAAAAATCTGTTTTGTTTATCTTTTGTAATATTAGCCCATTAACGTTTGTAGTGCTGATTCGGCTTCCAGTCTAACCGGGTGCAGCTGAATACCAGTATATAGATGGAGCGACTGCCTATCTGACCTTCACAACCCAGTTACATTATACCTAATACGATACCCTTGGTAAGACAAGTTGTCAGACTTTCGGATTTCTGACGACCCGTAACAACTACCAAAGATCCACGTAATGTATTTAATAAAAAAATAAAAAATCTAGACTACCTATTTCAATGAAAATGAAGGCCACAGAAACATCACAAGATACCGACATCCGCTGTCTCAATCTTGTTTCAGCCTAATTTATTATTCGCGGTTGAAATTATCTCATAGCGGTTACATAACGCTAAACACCAGCCATTTTAACGCATCAGTTTAATGTTCCGATTAAAGTTAACCGCTATAGAATTACTAGATGTGGCACGGTATTTATGTAAGACTAGCAGCGCCCCGCGGTTTCACCCGCATAAGTGTCGAACCCGTGGGAAAATCGGGATAAAAAAGTAGCCTATATGTTAATCCAGGGTGTCAGCTACCTCTATACAAATTTTTTTCAAAATTGGTCCAGCCGTTTGAGCGTGAAAAAGTAACAAACATATAAACACACACACACACACACACACTCACAAACTTTCGCCTTTATAATATTAGTGTGATTAAATCACGAGTGTCGTTGGTCTAGTGGTAGCAAGCGCTACTGCAGAGCATGAGGTCCTTCCTGGGTTTGATTCCCGGGTATAGTATTATTGAGTTTTTCCATCTGAAATTTATCAGTAGCAGCCCGGAGTCTGGATTTGTGCCTGGTTGATAGAAATATGCTTGCTACCGATTATCATCATCTGCCTAGCCTTTTCCCAACCATGTAGGGGTCAGCTTCCAGTCTAACCAGATGCAGCTGAGTACCAGTATTTTACATGGAGCGACTGCCTATCTGACCTCCACAACCCAGTTACTGGGTACTACGAAACCCCTTGGTATAACTGGTTGTCAGAATTTCGGGCTTCTGACGACCCGTAACGACTGTCAAAGATCCACGAATGACAGCCGGGACCAATGGCTTAACGTGCTCTTCGAGGCAAGGAGGGGTCTTGGTATGTGAAGATGGTCACCCATCCATGGACCAACCGCGGCAAGCGTGGCTTAACCTGATTGATCAACTCGAGCGGCTATTACTTATCCACAAGCCCCTATTACATGGGACTTAACTGGCGAAATGTGGATGTACTCTAAGTACCTATACTTCTGCGCAACCCTTTAGGAAGTACAGGCGTGGTGTTAGGTACAGACGCCAGAACATCAAGCTACTACAATCTGTCAAATTTCTTTAAAAGATTTTCAACTTTATCGCTAAAGTATAAGGTTCAAAGTTGATTGGGAAAAATTTACAGGTTCGGGTAACTTGATATGCTGGCGTTAACGATTGCCAATAATTGCTATTGTAAAGTAAAAAGTACCTACAGCTGCAGGTGTAAAGCGATTAATAGTTCTGATAACGGTGTATTTATGTGTCGGAAGTTTTTAATAGACTTATGATTTCATAATAATGTATTTTTTATTGCAGATGCATTCAGTTTTTATAACTACATGCAAATATGACTTACTAGCTGCGCCCCGCGGTTTTACCCGCATAAGTCTCGATCCCGTGGGAATATCGGGACAAAAAGTACCCTATGTCCTTTTCCGGGACTCAAGCTATCTCTATACCAAATTTCATCAAAATTGGTCCAGCCGTTTGAGCGTGAAGAAGTAACAAACATATAAACACACACACACACTCACAAACTTTCGCCTTTATAATATTAGTGTGATTACTGGGACTCGTAATAAAAGAAAATGAATGCCTAATATATTAAAATTTGCGACATGACGACTACTCCTAATAGTGAATTATGGAAGAAAAAGACATTTTGCAATCCAAATAAATTGGGATAAGGGGCAGAAGAATAATAACCGCCGCACAGGTCTACGCTTGCTGCGGTCAGTCTGTGGATGGGTGACCATCTTTACATACCGAGACCCCTCCGTGCCTCGAAAAATCACATTAAGGCGTTGGTCCCGGCTGTCATTCGTGGATCTTTGACAGTCGTTACGGGTAGTCAGAAGCCCGAACGTCTGACAACCAGTCTTACCAAGGGATATCGTATTACCCAGTAATTGGGTTGTGGAGGTCTGATAGGCAGTCGCTCCGTGTAAAATACTGGTATTCAGCTGCATCCGGTTAGACTGGAAGCCGACCCCAACTTAGTTGGGAAAAGGCTAGGCGGATGATGAAGGGCAAGATAATGATTTAAAGCGACATACCATTTCAATTTGAATCCCGTGTTCTTTGTAAATATTCTACAAATCAAGAACAATGGCTTACCACCACAAATGCCAAAAATTTTGCTCATTTTTAGTTCCGTTTAAAATTAGGGCACACTTGCACTGCAAAGGGTAAGTACCCGCATATTTTTACCGCAATGCGCATAGGCAAGTACTTATACCTCTTACTTCATAGTAGGTATAATTTACACGTTGGCAAAATTCCCTTTGAATCGTGTCACAAGGGAGAGTGGGGAGAGTAAGCTCGATTGTAGATTACATCCAACATGACAAGTGGCGCGTTCCGTTCCAAAAAGGTTTTCCATTATTCTCCTGATTCATACCTGTAACAAAAGAAGGTTTTGTCAATAAAATGTTCGAGTGAAGTGAAGACTTGTGAAATGTATTGTTTGTTATAACAACTTATAAGGTTGGCAGAGATATTGAGAATTTTGTTTCGAGAATGAATCGAATGAAAAGTGCCTATACATGGTTTAATTGAAATAAATGCTTTGAGTTTGAGTTTGCTTTGAGTTTGAGTTTGAATCAAACCGATTTTGGAAAATGCGCATTGGTAGACCGCGAAATTCAAATTTTCTTAATTTTTTTGCAATTTGCAGGTCAGTGTCAGGTAGTACCTTGATCAAAATATGATTCGCGACTATAACAGGTACGTATTTACAGAATTTTAATCATTACAATCATTAATAAATACATCTTTCTAAGTTAGATTTGTACCATAAGAACAAATCTCTTATGGAAAAGTGCTTATGGTACAAATCTAACTTATAGAGATATTTTAATGACTATAGTTCTGTAAATACATAATATCTATTATAGTCGCGAATCATATTCGTATTATTAACCCATCTACAGACCGACCTCGGCAGACGTTGCTTAACCTTAAATATCGACCCGTGCTGCTGTTATTACTTAGCCATAAGCCCACGTGTATGTTACTCATTTGTTAAATTAGAAAACAGAATTTCTAGTGTAGTGGAGGTACCTAGACATCGTTTTATTTGTCAAGATTCGCAACCGATCATAAACACTATCACTATAATTACTAAGCTAAGATCTGCTTTAAAAAACTAGTCCTGCGTACCTACAGTCATTAAAAAGTAGGTACCTACTTAAAGCGAGTTTCTAATGCCTCATAAAAGTAATTAGATTATAATTACCACGAATTATGCTAATCTTGTTATATAATTTTAAATACATAATAAGCACTTCCAGTCTCTCTAGGCCTGTAATGATAGTTCAACGAGAATAAAGGCAACGTCACACAGGCACAAAGTGAATTTTCGATATTTATCGATAGCACATTTGATTACTAACACAAGTGTGACCTATTCAGTAAGAGTCTGACACTCCCTTCTGCTCCATCCAGAGCGGGAGGGGTCATTTGATGATATCCCATCCACAAAAAAAAAAATGTTGTGATCTATGGGGCTGTGACTCACAAATTATTGGGAATCATGATTTCTCAAGCTGGACTCATAATTATGGGCCTGCGGACGGAGAGTAATGGGTAGCTCACCGTCCGATCAGGACCAGGCTCGTGCCGGACGGTGCGTACGTGTTCCACGCGCGCCTCAAAGAGATGTCAGCAAAAAGGAAGGGGCCTGCCAGGGCCAAAGCCTGCCGGGGGTGCGGGATTGTCCGAAAGGGTTACCGCTACCCCGGAACATAAAGGGCTAAGGAAAGAACAGGGATGGGTTTTAGTCAGTAAGAGTCTGACACTCCCTTCCGCTCCACCCAGAGCGGGAGGGGTCATTTGATGATTTCCCATCCAAAAAAAAAAGCTGGACTCATACTGTGGTAAATCAAACGTCTGTGAAGAATAAATAGTGAGTGATCAACTTTCCATAAAAGTTGATCACTTTTAAAGTTTGTCATATTAAACTTGTCACTAATAATAATAATTTAATAATAATAATTTATTTCATAAGCCTAATACAATAAGGAGAGACAAAAGGGTCAACAATGCATTATGTACTCATATCTTATAATCCTTATAATAATAGGCTAAGTATGTGCGCGTTGTGTGAAACTAAGCATGTAATTAGCATATAATGTTCCCGCTGCTAGGACACAGGGCCCAGTCATCGAGAGAAAGTGGGATGTAATTCTGTAGTTTATAAATAGTAGTCTATGGATGTAATCTACCACGCGGGCCCAGTGGGTGTTAATGCACTTGTCACCTGTCAACTGTCATTTTCACCGGATTTGACGCTTGATTTTCAAACACAAGGTTCTAATTGACTTTCCCACGTCCCGAAGGGGATTCTGCTTTGAAAGTTTCAGGATCACAGCGCGACTAGCATAATCAGCCTATAATGTTCCCACTGCTGGGACACAGGCCTCCTCTGTTTGAGAGGGATTGGGCCGTAATCCAACACGCGGGCCCAGTACGAGGTGGTACTTAGATGTCACATGTCTATGAATTTTTTGGTTCTAGGACATGCTGGTATTCTATTCCTCACGACGATGTTTTTTCCACCGTTTTTGAGAGCTCCTCCTCAAGTCGTACTCCTTATTACTGAAGGTCGTGATCCTCCCTTGAAAACATCTTTTCCCTGACGATGTTTCGCCATCTCTGTCTATCCTTGGCCAAGTAAAGCGCATCATGAACGTTCGTGTCAAGAGAAGAGCTTATCTGGTCGGACCATCACAAAGGGCTGCGACCTCATGGTCGTTTACCATCCACCTTGCCGGTAACCATCAGTTGTTTGAGGTTATTGCCATCTTTTCTCGCTATAGCCGAAAAATTCCAAAACTGCGGCGACAGGTCGTAAAAAGTCTGGTCTTTATTCTGAGCTCGCGTAGGATGGACTCGTTGGTGCGGAATGCAGTCCAGGGTATCTGGAGCAACTTCCTCCAACACCTCATCTCGAAGACGTCTATACGAGCTCGGTCGGCCTTTCTCAAGGTCCAAGTTTCTGCTCCGTATCCGAAAAATGAAAAGACCAGCGTGTTTTTGAGAGCAGTGGTGATTAAATAAATTACACAAAGTAAAGCGCCTGCCTGGATTCGAACTCACAACGTACTACTTATAACGAGACAAGACGATTACGAAACCATTAGGCCAAATCAGAATTTTTCGGTTCTAACTAGTACTGGCTTATGTAAATGTCGAATTACGCAGTTTTCTCGAGCAGTTCAGTTGCTTAAGCCTAAATTAATTCGTTATCGACGATACTTACATTTTTTAATGTTCTTTTTAGATCGATTGGATTGAATGAATTAATTAGTTTTGCCGAAAGCGGTGATAATGGTCTAGTTTTTCTGTTTGAATTCTTTCGCGTTTGATTGTGTAATTTCAGTTTTTCGCTTGATCTTAATTTACGAAGTGCAACTACTTATTGTAAATTATTTGTTATTTTTGTTAATTAAGGATATATACATCACTTAGCTAATTATAAAACATATATGTTCTATAGTTTCCAAAAGTTCATTTTTAAATATATTTTGAAAGACAAGATAGACCGTGTATAATTTTTCACTTATTTTTACACTTCAAAACATAATTTAATTTTCGAACATTCTATTTTGTAAAGATACCATTGAAAATAATTAAAAAAAAATATATGTAGAAAACTTTAGCACGCATATCAATCAAAACAAGCAAATCTAAACCAACCATACGGAATCCCAACTCACGCGCATCCAATTACTGCCGCGATGCGCAAGCGCGTAGGTCAGTAATTTCGCACGTAGGTACAGTCAACCACTCTTCCATGTAACAATTTGACTTTGTCAGCACTTTCATGTCGTAGCAATAAGGGCAGCTTTAGTTCACCTAGTGTTACTTTTAAGTGAGGTTGAGCGTACTTCTATTACAGGCTACTTTTACTTGTTACGTCATCAACAGCTTCATTAAACACTCTCATTGTCTTTGGTTAGTTTTATTATTCTTTGTTTTGTTCATCCATTCATGTTTGACATAGATTTTATATCAATTTGTGAGTGGGTTATGTAAAATTAGATGTGTGATAACAATACAGTGAAAGGTTTTGGTTGTGCGGTAATCATGTCAGGTAAGTAGGCACTTTATTTAGAACTTTTTCTATTTGTTTTTTTTTTTTTTCTTTTTACCACCGCGACTGATTGTCTGTGGACTGTCCCGTTAATCTGTTATTATCACAAGCGCTGCTGTGTGGAGAGCAGTGGTGGCCCAGCGGTATCGGCCGCGACTTACGAGTTGTAGGTTGTTGGTTCGAACTCAGACAGGCGCTTTACTTTATGTAAATTACTAGCTGCGCCCCGCGGTTTCACCCGCGTAAGTTTCGATCCCGAGGGAATATCGGGATAAAAACTATCCTATGTCCTTTCCCGGGACTCAAACTATCTCTATACCAAATTTCATCGAAATCGGTTCAGTAGTTTAGGCGTGAAGAAAAGACAGACAGACAGACAGACAGAGTTACTTTCGCATTTATAATATTAGTTTGGATTTCATCACCACTGCCCTCAAAACGGTGATGGAAAACATCGTGAGGAAACCGGCATGTCCTAGAACCAAAAACTCGAAGACATGTGACATCTACCAACCCGCGCTGGGTCCGCTTGGTGCTAATATTGCCCTGACATGCCCTTATTAGCAAGTACACGCTAAAATATATGAAAATTCCTTATTTGTTTTCAGAAAGTTTGGTGAAACTAAGTTTCAGTTAGATGTTATCAGTATTCAAGATGCTGTATCAATCCTTTTTTTTTTTTATGGATGGGAAATCATCAAATGACCCCTCCCGCTCTGGGTGGAGCGAAGGGAGTGTCAGACTCTTACTGACTAAAACCCATCCGTGTTCCTTCCTTAGCCCTTTATGTTCCGGGGTAGCGGTAACCCTTTCGGACAATCCCGCACCCCCGGCAGGCTTCGGCCCTGGCAGGCCCCTTCCTTTTTGCTGACATCTCTGCTGTATCAATCCTGGAGATTAGTTATTCAAATTCTGTCAGATTGCAGATTAATTGAACCGGATAACGATGGAATGTGAAAGAAATCTCGAGAAAAAGTAGAGAGCAATTATTATGAAAGTTCGATAGCACGTGCGATCTTTTTAGTTCATCGAAAATTGTTTGAATTGCGCAAAAAATGAACGACGTGTCTAAAAACATGAGTGAACAATTATGTACAGACGCCAGCACATCAACCTACCCGAAACTGTCAAATTTTCCCAATCAACTTTGAACCTTATGCTTTAGTGATAAAGTTGAAAATCTATTAATGAAATTTGACAGATTGTAGTAGGTTGATATGCTGGCGTCTGTACAACAACATTCGTGTATGTATCTATACTACATCAATTTGTTCACGTTTTGAAATTAAGGATGTTTCTCTTAATGAAATCAAGAAAACCGCTGCGATTACAGCATAAGGAACACGAGGTAGATAGAATATTTAATTTAGACATATTATCGTCACTTTTAAATAATATTTTGAATTTTATACAATGAAGTTAAGAATAAAGTAGGTATACGTTTATTAAATTATACGTATATTTAATTCTTAACATTTCTGCGCGCTGGCGTCCTTTTTTCCATATCTACTTTATTGCATAAAATTAAAAATGTGCCAATTCGTGCTAGTTGCCTATAGAAATAATTATAAGGAATCTCCGATTCGTTTGCTAAATCTGGTATTTTCTTTCTAACGCCTCTCTGTAATGGTAATTTATCTAATTAGTAGTCCCAGTGGCTCAAATTATAGTAGATATATTGTGCGCTGAGAAAGGCTACTGAAGGATTAACCAAGTGACAGGTTACTGGATCTTCTTCATAACATTTCTATCCTCAAATATGAGGCTTATGACTTTATAAATAGCTCGTGATTAGATATATCGTTCAATTCAATTAAATTTCGTTATTAGGGAATAGCCAGTGGCAAAATAGTTATACAGGGTGTCCCTGGAAGTATGGATCAAATCGAATAGGGGCGTGGGCAAGGTCACTTCCAAACTTTTCAACCCTGAGAATGTCAGTGAATTTTTTTACGGTTCAAAAGTTATGACCACTTTTTTTTTTTCAATCACTTCGCATAGTGCTCAAAGAAAATAATCATAAAAAAATACTATCAGGGCTATCTAAAAAAAAAAAAATTATGGCCCTGATAGTATTTTTTTTTTAAACGATTCGATTTCTCTTCTCTATTTTTTTAGTTTTTATTTTTTTTGCTAAAAACGTTTGGAAATGACCTTGCCCACGCCCCTATTCGATGTGATCCAAACTTCCAGGGACACCCTGCATATATAAAATAGATATCAGATGACAATTGGGCTAAGAATACCACCGATTGGGTCCCACTAAACGCACGACGCCATCGCGGCAGGCCAACACGAAGATGGCGGGACGAGCTTGACTCCTACCGTAGGAACTGGCCTCGGACTCGCAAAAGACAGAATTATGTGGAAAAGGTAGAGGGAGGCCTCTGCTCTGCGGGTTTGACGCAGAATGTGCACCTCGCAAAATGTGCACTTGACGCAAAATGTGCACTTCGCAAAATGTGCACTTCGCAAAATGTGCACTTCGCAAAATGTGCACCTTGCAAAATGCGCACTTCTCAAAATGAGTGTGAATTTGATCACAATGCTCTCAAATTAAAAACTATTTGCTTACACTATACTTTTTTATTATTTAGTACTTGTGAAGTGCACATTTTGCGAAGTGCACATTTTGCGTCAAGTGCACATTTTGCGTCAAGTGCACATTTTGCGTCAAGTGCACATTCTGCGAAGTGCACATTCTGCGTCAAACCCTGCCCTGCAGTGGGACAATACAGGCTAGTTTATATTAGATTCTGAAGCCAGCACACATTTTCCAACTAACATTATAATATGATGCCATTAATAACCTTCTTTAGACTGCACGTCTTTTCAAACTGCTTTCTGAAGCATTACATCCAATGATTGATTATAAGCGCACTGTGTGAGCAAGAACTATGTATCTCAACGGGAAATCTTAACTCGACAGCGGATAGACCCAATTACTGTCCGATGTGGCCCATCCTTGGCTTGAATGGAGCAGTTATTTAGCTCACACAAAGCTGCAGCGGTTCATTTATTAATCTAAATGTGAATAATTATTTTCATTTGCTCGTTTCCTGTAATATCAGAGATTGTGATCCGATGGTCATTTATTTGCTGTAGGCATGTACCAACCTTTTGCATGTTTATGATAAATGATTTTATTTTTGTAAGTAGGTTTGTACAAACACTTTTACATCTCAATCATATTTTTTTAAACTAGATGAGGTCGGTGTTTCCTATCTAACTACTCTGAGAAGAAAGGCCGAAACAAACTCAGAGATCACAGTCTCTTTTAAAGTCGAGTATGAATATATCGTTCTCGAATTTCACCGTACCTATGTACTCGTATATTGTTAACATTTTTTTCATCACACTTCACACTAATATTATAAAGGCGAAAGTTTGTGAGTATGTTTGTATGTTGGTTACTTCTTCACGCACAAACGGCTGAACCAATTTTGATAAAACTTGGTATGGAGGTAGCTGACACCTTGGATTAACACATAGGCTACTTTTTATCCCGATATTACCACGGGATCGGGACTTATGCGGGTGAAACCGTTGGTCGCAGCTACTTTTAATTATTTTTTTGTCTTTTTTTGTTTTCTTTGGCCAATAGGTTATGATACGAATTTGGGTTGTAAGGACCAAATATAGTAATTTTAATCATTATCATCTGATGACGTGATTTAAGTTTCGTTTATAGAATAAATAAAGAAGATTCTGAAATGTTATATATACTATCCGAATGTGACTCATATTACCTAAAGGAAAATATTTTGATTTGATAACTATCAATGTAATAGGTAACAATGACTTCTCAACACAAACAATAACGGAAAATATATAATTTAATTTAAACTTCCCACGGCCACTTTCGTGTGCGCAATAAAAAAAAAGAAAACAACATTACGTCCGCTTTAATTCCCTTATTAAAAATATTAGTTGTCTGCCAAATGTCAAACAGACAAGTCGTATCATGATCACGCTCAGTCTAATCACAGAATAGTTTACACAGAAGGTCAGCTCCATAAATTGAGCGTAAACGCACGAACAGTCGAAGGAGGAAAGTTTTGAGTACAAATTTGGAATGTGGTTATAAGAGTAATTAGACCAAAGAATCGATAGATGGACTGTGTGAAAGATGATATCACTAGAAAGGGGGTGACTACCCAGATGGCGACTAATAGAGAAGTCATCATCTGCCTAGCTTTTTCCCAACTGTGTTGGGGTCGGCTTCCAGTCTAACCGGATGCAGCTGAATACCAGTATTTTACATGGAGCGACTGCCTATCTGACCTCTACAACCCAGTTATTGGGTAATACGATACCCCTTGGTAAGACTGGCTGTCAGACTTTCGGGCTTCTGACGACCCGTAACGACTGTCAAAGATCCACGAATGACAGCCGGGACCGGCTTAACGTGCTTTCCGAGGCACGGAGTGGTCTCGGTATGTAAAGATGGTCACCCATCCACAGACCAACCGCGGCAAGCGTAGCTTAACCTGATCGATCGACCTGTGCGGCTGTTATTATTTAGCCACAGACCCATAGGACCCGGCCCACGGACTAATAGAGAAGTACGGAAGAAAAAGAGATGCGCCGACCACAAATAAATTGGAATAAGGGCAGTGGTATGCTGATGATGAGGTGCACAATTAGACACGCTTCACGTACAGCGTGTGCAAGCGCACTCCCGACTAGCATTTGTTTGAGATAGTTTAAGATGTCAATACGAACGCACCCCCAGAGTGTTAAAAGACCCATCACATGGCCGTTATTTATGCATTCTATACATGAAACTAAGGAACATTGAGCAAAAAATATTGCTGGGAAACGACTGAATTTTGGTGTGAAAAATCGCTGTATACGCCAGCGCGCAGTGTAACGTAAGCAAAACATTGTCCTTATGGGTGCATGCAACGGTATAGGAGTTGTGGGGGTTTTTATGTAAAGCAAAGTTGTAACACTTAAAACTAGTTTTCGAGAAAAAGGTTTAAATAAAGTTGGAACTTTGACCTTCAATATCTCTCAATAGTTCTCAGGTATGGCCCTATACCTACAAAAAAAAAAACATCACAATGACGGGGAGTACAAGTATCTCCCGGCTTCGTTACATGTCTTTTTACACCCGTTACGCTGTTTATTTATTCCGTAAGACAATTTTGACCATTTTTTGACCCCCCTCTCCCCTACGTAAGAAAAAATAAGACTTGGATTAACCCTTTCCTCCTCTTTCAATCTTAGGTAAGATCAGTATCTACCAAAATTTCAAAGAAAATGTTGCACAAAATTAAAAACAATGTTTTGCTTACTTTTGTGATCTTAACTAAGGATAACCTAGACCTCTCCCACCCTGACGTACATAAAAATAAGACTTATTTGGACCCCCTCCCCCCTCACATCGTTTTATGTAATAAATACGCCCCTAATATGTGTGCGTGCGCCTCGCCTGTGCTACATACCTGACCTTCTGAAGGTACTATTCTGTGGTCTAATGTCGATTTGTATCACGTAACGCACGCATTTAGCGTAAATGTTGTAATACTTCTTCGTCGTCAGAAAGTGGTCCTAATGTCCTTGCTTTCTCCGTTTAGAGCCCGCTGGCGTTCACTTTCTATGGTGTGCTGAAAAGTGACGTTTTGTTTTTAGGCAAATGGTGTTTGTTTAGGTCATTATCATAAACATTTTTTGGGCTATTGCAGAGGAATAGTTAAACTGAAATTTTAGAATGGTTTCAATGTTTTAGTATACGAGTTAGACACTGTGTCACTGCACTTCTGCCCCATTTTTTTTAATTTGACGATATTTTTTTCCGATTATACTTTCAAGTATAAGCCGGCTGTTGTGTATTATCAATTTCTTAGCCTTAACCATGATATTTACTTTGTCGATCAATGCTAACTTGATTATAAAACTTGTTTCACTGATATAAGTATGAAATTATACTCGAACTGGTACTGGTTTAACTTTACAGCAAAGGTCCTTCTACAACCTTGTATTTAAGAGTCCTCCCAAAATGGTAGGTAAATGATTTATTTTCTGTAAGTAGATTTTTACAAACAATTTAACACGCCAATCATATTTTTTTTAAGCTAGATGAGGTCAGCGTTTGCTATCTGACTATTCTGAGAAGAAAGGTCGAAACAAACTCAGAGGCCAGTCTCTTTTAAAGTCCAGACAAAATCTTATTCAGATCATGTGAAGACCATGTAGATTGTTGTCTGAAATGCTCTTTTGATGAAAGAACCACACAGATTGAGCGGACCTGTCGAGTCAGTGCACGCATTTGTCAAAAATCGTGCAGCTTAACTCAGAAAATTAATTTGAATTTAAGAGATTTTTTAGAATGCATATTGATTAGTTTGTGTCTTTATTTTAAAACTCGCTGTTACCACGGCTTCACTTACGTACTTAACTGTTTATTCTATTGGCATTAGGTATAATTTATATTCTTATTTGTTTTTAGTCTTTCAATAGATTGAAGTAGGTATTTAAAAAATCATGTAAACAAGATCACAAAACAATCGAATAATAAACACACTTTTATTACCAGGGTACCTGTTTAGAAGAGAAACCAAACATTACCTACGTAAACAGACATAATATTTAACAACAAACACCGGATATCCGAGCAGCGCCGCGGTTAAAACTAGTCAAATCAATAAACAAGGTAGGGCAACATGTGTTTCACGTATAATACACACGCGCCACAAGCAGGTAAATAATGTAAATAATGCCAAATAATGTGACAAATACGTTGTTCTACCAAATAGAGTTAATTTCATTCACATGCTAGCAGTAAGTAGTTTAAATGTCATGCAAGAAAAAATTCGTCATAAATCTTGCTAAGGGAGAAAAAAATGGTTAACCATTGCATTCCGCGACTTTACACGCGTGCAAACATACGAGTTGGTGCGTATTGTAATATCTCACGGTCGATTTCTCTTAGGAAACACGTAGCTAATGGCAGCTAGTTACTTCTTAGATGGATTTATAATAAGTCTTATATGGATTAAAGTGGAGCAATAGATTGTTTTTTTTTCTTTTTTATTTAAAATATGCTTGCTCTTGACTCTAGCCTAGGTCAAAGGTGACAGAGACAAAATCGACGATGGAGCGAGCTTACCCAGAAGAAGCCTGTTCACTCTCACTTTGAAGAGATTCGGGTTGAATGCGCTCGGAAAACAGACGCAGGTAGAGAGTTCCACTCTTTTGCTGTGCGCATTATAAAGGATATTTGCAAACGCTTAGTGCGAATTGGTGGAATAGCAACCAGGTAGGGATGGTAACTTGCAGTGCGCCTGGATGTCCGAAGGTAGAAGGGGGCCGATGGAATGAGGTCGTGGAGTTCACTCACCGAAGTACAGTCTGTAAAAGACCGACAGGCAGGCAACCTTGCGGCGATGGCATCCACCAATTTTACGTCGCCAATGAGCGTCTTAGCTCTGCGTTCTACCGAGTCAAGCGCGGGAAGTTGGTATTTCGCTGAGCCATCCCAAAGGTGGTAGATAGGAAAAGACCAGGTAGTCATCGCTCGGTGTTCATTGGTAGCCTGACGGTGACGAATGGCGACGGACGACCGACTTGAGTCGGTTGAAACATCGGGAATGAGAAAAGGAGCAACAGTTAATTTGGTATGGAACTACTGACTGATAGGTACAGCTACAAGAATAAAAAAATGGTAAGCCAGTAGTAATGCCTCCACAGCAAGATGTTACCTATAGCGGGAGCTGTGCCCCTTGACAATTTTATCGAGCCATCTGAGAGCCTTCAGCCTGGAGACGCGTTACCGTGGCTGACTTGGAAATCTCTAAAGAGACTCCGAACCCAAGTCAGCTGGAGCAAAGACAATCACCACAGATAGGGGTTCACGGATGGCTCTGAACTCAAGTGCGTATGCGGCACCTCCGCGCAGATAACACCTTCCATCCTGCGCCACAAGCCCTGTCGCTAAGCACTTGAAGATCTTATGACTGCGTTAGTGAGCGAAGTTCGCGCAGCTGAATTTTATTATTACACACACACACATAACATCACGCCTGTAATCCTCGAAGGTTTAGGCAGAGTTGTAGATATCTTATAGTAGGTAAGTACTGTAACATCTAAGCTACGAGGTGTGCTCTTTATTTAAATGAAACTCCTATCGGATTTTATAAGATATTATATTAGGAGTTTTTTACACCAAATACATAAAATTAGCCCATTTTATTTTTTAACCGACGAAAAAACGGAGGAGGTTATCAATTCGACACGTATATATATTTTTTTTTATCAATGAACAAAGATCACTAAATGACCTTAAATTTAAACAAATAACCAAATCAAATTAATAATGCAACGTAGCGATAAATATTAACATTACAAACAAAAAATGCGCTCTCCGTACGACCACTCGCAACGATATTAATTTGCTTGTTTGGCGCCGACTCAACATTACTTAGGTATACTTGCATTAGTTTAAGAACTTATTTATTAAGGTAAAATAAAAAAGGTTTTTATTTTTTGCTTTCCAGCTTTTTCGGAGGTTTAATTTTTTTGTTAAAAAGTTTTTTTACACGTCAAACCTAAACTCATAGAATGACACACGCTTAAACGTTCGAACAGCAGATTTCGTCAAATATCACCGGCCTGTGTTTCAAAAGAAGCATAACCTTTACAGTACTTACACCCAAATTTCGCCACTTACGCTTTTTATATGGATTTGTGTCCAGCTAATGGCATCAGGCTCGCCCACTATTACATCGGACTATAAAATTATAAATAAAGCATAATGAAAATAAAGCTCTAACTAACCCTAAATAAGGTTTATAATAAGATAATCCGAGTAGCACCCCCACTGACCTACTGGCGTGTGGCGCGGCTTAGCAACACCAAATTACATGAATATTTTACAGAGTACGCTCTGGCCTCACACGTTCACGAGTATGGATTTACTTATTTATTTATATATGCATAAATAAGTATATACAAAAGTCCTTACTCGGGTTCTGTCAGCGAGCAATGGAACGCAGTATCCTCTTAGGACTTAAACTCACTGATCGCATAAGGAACTTGATATTGCGTTCCATAATTCAAATTGCTGGTCACACGGTTGCCAAGCTTAAGGCGACTATATGACCTAAAGCGCGGTCTTTGTCGGACTGCATAGAAAAGAAAGAGAAGCGCGATGACACAACCCTGGTAATTTATTGCAAAATATGAAGCAATTATATATTTACAAAAAATCTATTGTTTGGACTAAAAAATTAAAATACTAGTGCTTTTTAGTAAGTTGCTTGTAGAATAATCTGACAAAAAATCAGAATGATTGTATGTAGGTATATTGGAATGGTTTTTATTGTAGCCCCTTAAATAGAAGTGCTCATAAACGCGAGCGACACGCGGCAACGACTGCAGCCGTCGACGCGTCGACGGCGGGCGTCGGTGAGTGTCGACGGCTTCAATGGAAGTGCCCATACACACGAACTGGACAAACATCTGTCGCATGCTGGAGTAGCTATATAAAGGCTGCAATAATCACAAAGAGAAATAGCAGCAAACGGCAACTCGGCCGGCACAGGAGGAGATGGCGGGACGAACTCTACTCTATTCTTTAGTAATATACTAGCTGCGGCCCGCGGTTTCACATGTGTAAATGTCGATCCCGTGGGAATATCGGGAGAAAAAGTAGCCTATATGTTAATCCACGGTGTCAGCTACCGCCATACAAAATTTTATCAAAATTGGTTCAGCCGTTTGAGCGTGAAGAAGTAACAAACATGTAAACAAACACACACGCTCACAAACTTTCGCGTTTATAATATTAGTGTGATAGGGATAAGTGGAAGGAGGGAAGGGAGGTCTTTGCCCTGCAGTGGGACACAAATGGCTGATAATAATGATAAGTATGTATATTCATTCAAGTAGGTACATTCGAGAAAAAAGATTAGTTGCCAGGCCGCTAAGTACAAAGGCTTTTTCAGTATGCGTAAATAATAAAAGGGACTGGGTATAGGAAGGGGTCTTAAACCAATAGTAATTGTGTAGAAATACAACATCAGAAATACAAGCCTTAGAAATACAAGCCTTGTGCATACGGGCTTCAAAATCTGAGCGCAATTTTGAGAAAAATATACCTTATGATTTATAGACCACTTTTGGCCAGTCTTCTTTTTTTGACATTGTACAATAAAGTTCTGGTTAATTTTAAGCAATAGAACTGTATTTCCAGAATAGGTTATTCAATAAGTACAAGAGCACAAAACGTTCATGGAGCACAGTGAGGAAAATTATTTTTTACACTAACTTGCCAGCATACAAAAACCAGTAATAAATGAAATTAAAATGTTGCCAATGCAACAAATCCTTTATGTTTGGATATTCTCAAACTCATAGTGTTAAGATGTTAATGTCTAAACACTTAACTCTTTCGTTGAATGTACTTTACATACTTTGTAGTTGTAAAAGGACGAGACAAATTAATAAAAACAATTCTTATTTTCGTCTTTTTATCAATCTTGGACCTTACATAATCTATGTACAAATAAATAAAATTGGGGTGTCTGTTTGTAATATTTAAATAACGGCTTTTTTTACTAAATGCATATATGGCGGTACATATACCGAAACAACATTTTTTACAATTTTTGTCTGTCTGTCTGTCTGTTTGTTCCGGCTAATCTCTGAAACGGCTGGACCGATTTTGACAGGACTTTCACTAGCAGATAGCTGATTAACTTAGGCTACTTTTATTTTAGAAAAGAAAAAAAAATCTTTTTGTTAGGATAGGATTCCACGCGGACGAAGTCGCGGGCAGCAGTTAGTAAACCATATTATTATGCTCATTATAAAACACAGACTCAGTAATATTTCCCGGTTACCACTATATGAAAGTCTTATCAGTGTTTGTGCTGTAAATCTCACGTTTCGTGTTAACTGTTGTGATTTGTTTTCTAAACAACCACTCTTATAGGTTCTCACGTGATTTGACTATAAATCAGGATGAATGTCATAATTATTGAATTGACTTTCAGTAATATTAAGTGATTGACTGATTTTTTGTGAATATAATATGTACTTATATGTATAGCATGTATACTTTGCACATAATATATAAACAAAAAAAATATAAGTAAATAGTAAGTAAATGTAAGTAAGTAGTACATAATTATGTATGTGTTTGTGTACCTAATTTTTTTTTTTGTTATCATTGTGCCTCACAACCAAAGCACCTGCCATTTAATCTCTTCACCACCCTTGGTTGACTGGTAGAGAATGCCTAAGGCATGTGACTACATGCATACTTTTCATACAAAAAGGTACAAAGGCGGACTCGCCTTTGTACCTTTTTGTGTGCAAAGTTTAAATAAATAAATATATAAGGTGTTCCAAAAAACTTTAAGAGGCGCTTTAGACCATCGAACAACAACTTTTACTATGGGACCAACTCCGAAATCACAAAAAAAAATCAGCTGCTTAATACAAAAGTTCAAAACCTACTTGACCAAAATGTATGAAACGGCGTGATTTCAGAGTCATTTGCCAAACACGTAAACAATTATGAGTACCTAACTCATAATTGTTGACATGTTTGGAAAATTAATCGCGAACGGTGAATACATAATATCTCTGTATAAGTGGTTTAGTACCTCCCCCTTTATACTGCATGGAATTACCCACATTTTTTTTTATACAAAACGATTCAGTATTTCGAACAACTAAACACGAAAGCCACTACTCACCTACTGACAGTTTCCTATATTATTATCGACACTACACCAACTCGATTCACTTCACTAGTTTAAACCTCAGCTAGTTTTGTAAATTAGTAACCGATACACGCACGTTACAACGTAAAGGCATCAATGATTAAAAAATAAAACTCATTCATTCATTCAAGTTTCATACTGGCCAGTTTCAGCGTCTATCGTTCTTTTTTTAAGAAGTAAGTAGTTTTGAACGAAGAACACTGGTGTACTTTGATTGAGTACGTTGTTTTTATAATTATTTTAATGGCTTGATTGCCGGGACCTTTTAGCCAAGTCTTTATTCGGTTTGATTGAGTACGTCAATGTTTCGGAATTATAGTGCGCAGACACAGGTGCACTCTCTCTCACTTCATAGTCCGCTGGGACAGCACGCAAACCGATACGACCGGAGAGAGATCAGGCGAAGGACCAACGCGAACGGCTTAACGTGCTTTCCAAGGCACGGCACCACCAACCTTCAAACTCCGGGCTATTGCTAGAAATTCCTAATGGAAGAAGCCCTCCCTGGCTGACTGATTTACATCCGTCACCTCACATACTAGGTCCAGTTGAAAACCAGCGTCAGGCACTAGTTGTCTGGCATGTTTGCTGAACTGGCCCTTTTTAGCGCAGCCGTAAGGCACACTTTCCTGCTCATTTTATTTTTTTTACATCGGACTTTATACTTTTTTATTTAATCTTTACCTACTTTTTGTTTTTATTTTATGTATGTATCTGGTATATTGTGTGTGTGTGTTTCTCCCAGACCCTGCAGTTCCTTTTGGAAATATAATTCCCATCAAAAGTGATTTCGTTTATTTAGGTCATTAACTTCACCTCTTGCCGCGTGGTTTCATCGAATAATATTTCCCCACGAATTTGGGTCAACAACTTTCGGGAAACGGAATAATTATATATGCAAATAGCGTTTTCTTTTCTGTTTTCAGACAATAAATATTATTCTTAATTGTTGTTGGACTAAAATACGTTCTACTTCGTTGTTTTCGTAGAACCCTGCAGTTATGGACTTTTTAAGTAACTAAATTGTTGAGCAGATTGACACACTCCGTGAATTTGCCGAGTTAAAGCCATTGTAGACGACGAAGAATGACGATAAGGAGTAGAATAGTCAATTTAATCAAATTGAATATTATGTCTATTAAGAAACATTTCAATAAATACATACAATAGCGTAGCATATTCTTTTATATTATAACTAGCTGCGCCCCGCGGTTTCACCCGCATAAGTTTTGATTTCGTGGGAATATCGGGATAAAAAATATCCTATGTCCTTTCCCGGGACTCAAACTACCTCTATACCAAATTTCATCTAAATCGGTTCAGTGGTTTCGGCGTGAAAAGGTAACATTCAGACAGACAGACAGAGTTACTTTCGATTTTATAATACTAGTACAGAAGTAGGTATGAATATTTTATGAATTAATGGGTTTTATATTAAAATATTAATTAAAATGATAATCGTAAGGGCTGACAGTGACAAATGTATGAGTTAAACTCAGCTTAGGCGTCACGAAGGTTATATTATGGGCGTTAATTCGTTTCGCCTTTGAGCTTTGTTCCAAAAATAGCTAAAATAATTAAAAAAAAATGTTGTTAACTACCTGCCATGACTTGGTAAAACAATAAATTACATTTCTAAGAGAAATCTGTTTATAACAAACCGCATATGAACTATAAAAAAAAAAACTATGTCCCATGATTTTTCTCGCCACATTAGCCCTAATTTATACCGTAAACAAGGGCGACACTCGTATGTAACGTGTCTACAATTTATTTGGTAGTGTAAAATGTGAAATACTTGGCACTACTAAATGGTACTAATAAGAACGTGACACTTATAACTGCTCTCGTCAGATCTATTCAGATATACGATACATTAAATAGTTTTTGTCCTAGAAATTCTTGTCACTTTTACAGTGACATGAATTTCTAGGACAAAAACAATTGAATGTCTCTTGAGTCAATAATTTTTAGCTATACTGTTCCACTACAGGGCAAAGAGAGAGGAGTGGAAAGGAGAAAGGGGGTATCTCTTTCTCCTTCCCCCTCCTATCAAGCTAATATGGACCAAACCTGTTTCAAATTCAAACACCTTCGTGATGGCTTCCTTTTGCCCACTCATAGAAATAGAAACCCGTCTTCATCAAACTTTTCACGGTTTGAAAACCTATCTACAGATTTAGATACATAAGTGCAGACTCCGGACCATTGTTTAATAGCGGACCTACAGTTATTTGGACTTTAATTTTTAATCTCCGACGAAATCAGAGGGAATGTTATAAGTTTAGCGTGTGTATTTGTCTGTGGCATCGTATAGCCCCCAGACGGCTGAATCGATTTTGATAATTAATGTATGCTATATTGTCGAAAGGATTAGCTGCTGTTAACGTCCTTTAAACACCTTATCATCTGCATCATCCCACTGCTGGGCAAAGGCCTCTCCCCATGACGTTCAGCTCTTTCGATCCAGGGCTAAAGTGGACCACTGGTCATTTGTTTTGTCCAGCTCGTCCCACCATCTTCTACATTCACTAACACCTTATACAACTTATATTATTAACTTAAAGAGCCATAGATTTGTTTTTACTTTTTAAAGGTCTTTGTTTGTGTCGGGGGTTTTTGTGAATGGAGTACGAGGCGCTAGCACAGAAGCCCCGAAAAGTTTTATCGAAGATTCCGGAGCCTTGTTTCTGTATCCAAGAAAAACATGCCATTTACTTGAGAAAAGAGAGAGTCCCTTCGCTTTTCCCAGACTGAATGTACCTACCTATGTATAATATTAGTATAGTAAATAAATACAAGCACATCGTTTAACTCCAGAATAAAACACCCATTGCCAAGGATCGCTTAGCATAATAAAACTGATCAACAAGTCGTTCGGAAACTTGATCAGTTAGTTAAAAACCAGTTCTTCTAGACGCTAGCTAGTTTCATATGGCTATGAAAGTTTCTAGTTAGTTGTTGTTGTTAGTAGGCTTGGCAGTCACGTGAAACCTAGTAATGATCTCAAATTAGGTGTTTGTTAGTGTTTCTTTCAAATTCAAAATCATTTATTTGCCAGAATTTAGGTTTATAACGTATGATCTTAAAACTATAATAGCCCCTTTACATTCTACCATTACATAATATGCAATCTTTAATTTTATCTTGCATAATGCTATTATATTATTTTTTAAAAGACAGCAGCAACAAATAAGAACACATGCTTTATGATTATTAAGCAGTAGCTGCGCCCCGCGGTTTCACCCACATAAGTGTCGATCCCGTGGGAATATCGTTATTGTTAGTCGACTTTTGTTGCTGACTGTACCTTTATGTTCGATCTAGGAGAAGCCACAGGAAACCACAACAAGGCTCTTGAGCCAATTTCAAGTTTGAAACTGATGGTAGGTCAAAATAATCGCATCGCAGATGAATTAACGAGTATTTTAAAGGACCACATTGAGAAAATTTCAACGAAAACCCTATTTCTTCATCTCTCAACTGCAGTAACTAATCGCGTGCTTACGCCAGGCCCTCAAAAAAACCCTAAAAACAACAAAAATGTAACCATTAAAGTGAACAAAAACCGTCCTACATATAATTACGCAACGCTTTGTATAAATAAATCGGTGAAACGGACCTTTTTTGTTTGAACTCAATATTTCGAGAGGGCTTAGTACCTACCTACGTTTGAACGGAGATTCGGAGGCTTGGAGTGTCGAGTTATACTTGTCTGTAACTGGGTTAACAATTACGAGCGACAAGCTTTCAGAGAGTGGAGAACGGAAATAATCCCACGGGAAAGTATTACCGGGATAAAAAGTCCTAACTCCTAATCCAGGTTAATAGTCCACCTGTGCCCCATCGAAATCTGGCGTGAAAAGGTAACAGACACACAGATAGACACAGTTACATTCGCATTTATTAGGTACTAGCAGCGCTCCGTGGTTTCACCCGAATAAGTCTTGATTCCGTGAGAATATCGGGATAAAAAGTATCTTATGTGTTAATCCTGGTTAGAAACTACATGTGTGCCAATTTTCATCAAAATTGATCCAGCCGTTTGTGCGTGAAGAAGTAACAAACATACAAACACAATCTCCAACTTTCGCCTTTATAATAGTAGGGAAGTTAATATTTGAAATTGATATATTAATGTGGATTGAAGAATTATTATAAACTAAACAATCCGTGTGCCCAATGTAGTTTACCATGTGCAGAAATGACGAACTTCTATACGAACGAATTTACCCCATTTGGGAAAGAATTTTTAACAATTCATCCATTACTTAAACCGGAGATTCATTATAACGAAACAAAAAGATGAGTTGTTGTATTAACTATAATTAATAATATAATTTATCTAAATAATAATTTAATTTAATATCTATTTCAAATTTAATTTAATTTCTTCTTTATTTTTGATACTGTGGGTGTGTGTGTAAAAACTTGCCTGAAATAAACGAATTTTATTTTATTTTTTTATTTTTATTAAGATTCAATTTGCATGCTAAGTATTATTTTTATTAGTTACAAAACCGTGTTATTTCAGCATGTATACGTTACATTGAGTTATGCATCTACACACGTGCAATTACAATGTATAGCTTTTTAACCATCGCTTCAATAAGGTTAAGTATAACAATTTTATCCCATATAATTTTAGCGTTCTTCATAAAATAACATGATGGAGAAAGGAAACCAAAAACAAATATTTCTTCAACTAAGATTAAATATAACCAACTAATTACCCCGGTACATTATTATAAACAGTTATTTTTAAAAGATATTACTATAGGAAATGATTATGAAAAAAAATTAATTATAACTTACTGAAAATTATTTAATCAAATAAAAAGACATAAATAAACATTTAATTTAATTTCATTACTACAATAAACGATCAATCAATCTGATTAGCCTTTTCACAACTATGTTGTGGTCGGCTTTCACAATTAATAAACATAAATTATGGTTAAATTAACTATCTATTATTAATTTGACATTTTGAAATGTTTATAAGAATTCGTCATTAGTGTCATAAAATCGAGTGTAATGATTCTAATAAAAAAATAAACGGTAGATATTTACATATATCCACAATGATGGATCAAAATGTTAAACAAGCTACATTATTTATCATTTTTCTACAAAAAATATGAGTTTTTACGAGGAAACTTGTAAAAATAACAGCAATAAGCAGGAAGAGAAACTTAATAATTGTTATCGATAGTTATTTACTCGGAACAGTTGTTATTTTATTTCACGATCAATCGATGTTGGGCAATATTGTTATGATTTTTTTTAATTGTTGGAAATTCGTTGTAAAAACGAAATTTTGTTACACCACCTATATTGAAAACCATTCTAGTTATGTTCAAAATGGTATCATTATATTTAATTACAACACTACTAAACTAATATTATAAAGAGAAAATATTTGATGTTTATTTATTTGTTACGCTTTCATCGCTAAAACGGTTAAACGGATTTGGATGAAATTTGGCACATGGATAGACCATAACTTGGATTAGGCCATAGGATACTTTTTATCCCAATATTTTCACGGGGTCGAGAGTTATGCGGGTATAACCGCGAGGCGCAGGTAGTAATAAATCAAAACAATCAAGATTACTAATATTTTGTCTTGATGTTATTTTATGCATTAGATACAGTTATTTCAAACGTTTTCAAAAAGACTGTTTTTTTTTAAAGATAACTTATAATCAACTTTTACCTAATTATAATTAAGTGTGTAATTAAAAAAAAAAAAATAACAAAAGAATTACACAAATTTTACAACTAACTTCTTTACGCTGTAAGTCAAAACTTGTTTCTTACCCGCAAACCTTACGTAGTGTTAATTAATGAATGGTTGTGAATGGTGGTGGCGGTAGTAGTGGTTGGTGGTTTGTGTGGTGTGTGTGTGTGTAAATGAATTGTGCTCTACTGAGATGAGACCACGTCTTCAAAGGGTTAAATCGACTGAAAATATACAGGATAGGTAATACGTCGAATTACAAGTAACCCTGTATATTAGGAATGAAACTGAATGTGTATGTGTTTGCAACAAGTGAGATAAGAGAAACGCAGACCTCATATATTATAGTTAACCGACTTCAAAAAAGGAGGAGGTTTTCAATTCGGTTGTTTTTTTTTTTTTAATCTGATTCACGTCTAAAAGTGTTGTAGACTACAAACCTACTTACAGAAATAATATAATTTATCACTTTATTGCATTAAAATATTTTTTTTTTATAATACGAGTAGCACTTTGTATTTTCGTTACACTCATGACACGGTAGACTTAACATTTATTCAGAATTAAAATTAAATATACAGACGCTGTTATCTGCGGGCACGGCAGTGTCCCCCGCCAAGTTTAGTTTACGTTTTACCGAACACTGCCTCTCAAGATACAGGTCTCCTAGTTTGAGAGGAAGGGTTTGATTTTTTGTTTATACATTTAAGACTCTTGTAACCTTACACTTATGTGCAAACAGCCATTCATGTTTATTGTATGTCTACCACTGTGTTGTCTGTGTCTTGTGGTATAGTAATTTTATTTTAGGTGCATCGTCCTCACATATTATTATATAATTAATGTACCTATGCAAAATATTGTAAAACATTTTAAAGAGTAACGGTGGAGTTTCTTGCCCATTCTTCTCCATACAACAACTACCATTTGGAAGGGGCGACTAGAATCAATTCTATTTTAATGTAATTTTTGACGTTCAAAAGTGCCTTTTATGTGCCTATTTGAAATAAATGCTTTGACTTTATGTATTACTTTAGATAAATAAAAAAATATTATTATTTATTATTAATGAAACCAGTCCAGAGGGTTCCTAAACACCTGTATAAACTCAAATTCTTACGAAACTAAGAGGAAGTCACGTTCAGCAGTTTCGGGAATCAAATATTTTCCACTAAAATTCACCCGAACGGTTTAAGTTAAATTGATATTCTGCCGAATCTTATTTACATAATCAGCGGTGGCCAAATAACAGCGCTACCAAGATCTCGGGATAATAGAAAATAATACGGTGAAACAGTTCTGTAACAAGTTTAGGGTAAACTTCAGGGGTATTATTTAGTAACTAGCTACGCCCCGCGGTTTCACCCGTGTAAGTTTCGATTCCAAAAAAAATCTGGAGAGGGCCACCTTTATTACCTAGGGGTGTAAAAAATAGCCTGTGACACCTCAGACCCACTAAGTATACCATAGATATATTGTTTTTTTTACATTTCTATGAAGTATACACACATAAAAATCGATCAAGCCGTTTCAGAGGAGTTCGATAACAAACACTGTGACACGAGATTTTTATACAGGGTGTTACAGAAAGGGTATATCAATACAAACGGGTTGAAGAGTGTATCTGGTCTAGAACCTCTGTACAAAATTTCAGCTCAAAAGCAGTAACTTTGAAAATGCTTAATATTTTTTTATTTCGATAGTTATTAAATTGAAATCATAATAAACGTGTCACCGCACTACGAGGGTCATTATCCATTATCTGTAGTGTGTCTGTGCGCCTAGTACACGCACATCACGCCGCCACGCGCCAGTGCAGCGCCGTGATGTCGAAATAAAAAAATATTAAGCATTTTCAAAGTTAATGCTTTTGAGCTGAAATTTTGTACAGAGATTCTAGACCAGATACACTCTTCAACCCGTTTGTATTGATATACCCTTTCTGTAACACCCTGTATACAGGTTGAAATTGAATTCATGGGCATACTTTTAAGGGGTCATTGTAATCATCATTATGAATAACTTTTACTATAGGACCAAGACTGAAATCGCGAAAAAAAAATCAGCTCTTCCATATATTTTGACGAGTTATGGTGAACATAAATGCAAGGAACAGCTGATTTTTTTTCGCCAATTTAGGCTTAGTCCCATAGTAAAAGTTTTTCATAACGATGAGTACAATGACCCCTTAAAAGGATGCCCATGAATTTAATTTCAACCTGTAAATAAGATTACACATTTATCACGTTTTCCTGAAAGATTGTTGGCGCAGTGTTACGTCACAATTGGAATCACTTTTACTACCTAGGGAAAGAAAGTGACTTGTTGGCAAAGAGATACTAACCTAGACACAATGAGTTAACTAACATAATATTGTCTTCAGCTTCAAAAAGAAAATCTATAGAAAATAGACTTAATATGTGTGGGAATATAACACCATTGATACATATCCACGTTAATCTTTCAACACCATTCTATTGTGAAACAGAAAACTTGGTAAAAGTGTACAATCAAGAAAATGTATCAAGATCAGTCTACGGTCTCTCCAAACCAATGTCACAGACAAAAAAGCGGCCAAGTGCGAGGCGAACTCGCACGCAAAGGGTTCCGTATTACCGTACAATATTTAACACTACATAATATAGGGTGGCGATTTAGTCACCTGGTGATTTTACACCCGTTATTCTAAATAACTTTCGCTACAAAACTCCTATACGATTCGTAAAAAAATATATCAAACTAGCAGTGCCCCGCGGTTTCACCCGCATAAGTCTCGATCCCGTGGAAATATCGGGATAAAAAGTATACTATGTCCTTTTCCGGGACTCAAACTATCTCTATACCCATCTAAATCGGTTCAGCGGTTTAAACGTGAAGAGGTAACAGACAGACAGACACACTTTCGCATTTATAATATTAGTATGGATTCCTCCATGAATGCATCTATGAAATGTTTTTTATTTCCCTTTAATTTTAAACTTTATATTATTTCTATTATCTGTTGTTATAGTGGTCATAGTTGTATACGGTCTGTGAAAATTTCAAGTGTCTACCTATTACAGTCCGCCGTCCGGACATACGGACAGCAGAGGATCGGGACCCTATTACTAAGACTTTTCACCCTCTGTGTACGGATCTCTAAAAACATGAGTACGCTAAGTTGTCTATATCGCAACGGAACAATAGAATTATTTAATGTTTTTCTTGACGTTGCATTGGCCTGTTTCCCACGACTTTGCGACATTTTCACCAATTAGCCGGTAACACGCGTTTAGTATTGCATTGCGTTTTAATTGAATGCGTCAAAAAACGTTGATGGAGACAATGTTGCCGTAATGTATTGCTACAGTGAGATTACTAGCTGAACAAAGCTAATTAGACAACTATAGGTAAGTGACGTCATTTCTGTCACAAATACAGGGTGAAATTTTAATAACCGTTAAGAGGTTGTTGGTGTTTTTCCAATAACCCTGTATAATAATATGTATAATGAAGCAGACACGAGGATTAACGGAAACAAACAAAAACGTTTGAATGGAAATGAAATAAATAAATAGGTAATTACCTAAGCACAAGGTTGTCAGGTCAAAAATGTAAATTTTAGCGTGACGGGTTTTGACCGATGTTATGTTTACATTGAAAAATGTTAACGTAGGTATGCTTATGCGAATCCCGCACCCCCAGCCGTAGGTAGAGGTGGAACACCGCGGTGGTTTTAATCGGTAAGAGTCCGTCACCACGAAGCACACCAAAAAAAAAGGTATCAGCTCAAAGTAAAATGTTTTTGTGATAGAGATAATGTTCTTGTGTTTTTCGGTAAACGTCTGTTTTTCTTTTGTGTTATTTTGGGGCTAATGTTTATCCATCTGTCTATTCATTTGTCAACGTCAATCATCTCGTTTTTGTAAAGCTACAAACAAAGATAGAAGAAGTATAAATAGCCTGAATATAATCAAATTTTTGTGTTGACAATAGTAAAATCTTTGACCATTCCTTCCCAAACATTTACCAGTTTCTGCACTCACACGAATAATCTTCAGGGTTTTTCAATACACTTTCATCACCAGAAGCAGAAATGTTACCATACCTGTAACAAACAATATAAAGATAAATAAATACATACAATACAATTACAAAACACGGGTATTTCTGAAGAAAATCTTATTTAACATGAAAGACATACAATTTCAAAATGCAGAATGCAACAAGTTGCAACATAACTTTAACGAAAACAGTTGGTACGAGTATTACCTGAATTAAATAAGCGTGAAAGGATATTCTTCGTATATTAATGTTAACAAGAGAAGTGGTTTGCATAACATTCGCAAATACAGAATGGGTATTATTAAGAGGAAATGCGGTCGGAGAGACTTTTGAAAAATTCTAAGTAAGAAGTCGTAATTCGAGGTTTTGCTCTCACCTATTTCCTCCTCCAACATTGGGCCAATTTAAAAGATATTTCATAAACTGAATAAAAAGGACATATACTGTGTCCCTATGTTTTACTTTTTTCATTAATATTTGTCAAATTTGTACACTAGCCCTCTGTTGACAGCGGTTTAAATCGGCATTTTTTAGGGGTTTTAGTGCTTCTAAAAATAATGAATCATCAAAAAGGAAAACATAGGGACGCACAAGTAGTTAATATTTTATTATTCTGTAAAAAAAAAACATTGCTTTATGGTTATTAACTAGAAAGAAAACAGGCGAGAGCGTTTCTATGGAGAAACGACCACCCGCATATCCTCTTAAGTATGCAGCTCCTACAGTTGCAGAAGGTAAAGCAGCAGCCTAATTGCGGAACGCCAAATCGTCAAATGATTCTGATCAGTTGGCTTCATTTCTATCACAATTGGCTTCATTTTACGATTTTCGAATTGCGAAACTCTAGTTTATTATGAAACCAATTATGAACGTTAAGGCCCTGCGCAGAAACTGGAGTTTCGCAATTCGGAAATCGTAAAATGAAGCCAATTGTGATAGAAATGAAGCCAACTGATCAGAATCATTTGACGATTTGGCGTTCCGCAATTAGGCTGCAGGTGATGCTATTTTATTGTGAGTATTTCTAAACGTTTTTCTTTATATTATAAAGGACATATTTGAACTAGAATTAAAAGCAATAGCTAAAGATTCCGAGAAAACTTTGGTTTGGAGAGCAGTCAGTGGTGGCCCAGTGGTAACGGCCCGTCTGACGAGGTGTAGGTGTGGATTCGGACCCAGGCAGGCGCTTTCCTTTGTGTAAATAATTTCATCACCATGCTCTCGAAACGGTGAAGGAAAACATCGTGAGGAAACTGGCATGTGTTCTAGAACCAAAAATTCGAAAGCATGTGACATCTTGGTAGATGTCACATGTTTTCAAATTTTTGGTTGGGTTGGTACCCGCACTGGGCCCGCGTGGTAGATTACAGCCCGCTCCCTTTCGAATAGGGCCTGTGTCCCAGCAGTGGGAACATGATATAGGCTAATTATGAGCTAAATTTTAAGTCTAAAATGAAGAAGTTGCTAATACCATAATGTGGCAACTAGCAGATTCATGTCAGAATAAGACACTGGTTGACAAATTCCTTTCATAAGCACTGCAAGAGCATAATGCGGTCAATTAAATTAGCAACACCAAAAATACTCGTAGCAACTGATAATGAAATCATTGTAGACAATGAAAGTAATACATTATTTGAAAAAGAAACAAAGTTTGTTGGTATTGCGTAATTTATAAACGATCGTGAAGATTCAGCGGGGTTGCTGCGTAACTCACTAACAGTAGCAATGGCTTTTATTTTGACAGTTCAACAACATTCATTGCGTTATTTACGTTATTGAGCAGACAAATTTTTCGAACATATGAAGCAATGGATTAGCAATATCCTTCAAAATGATTCAGACTGTGGTTGAAAGTGGGTTACGCAATTAAGATGCAGGCGTACTAATAGAAGATACTAAAAATGAAATGTTACGTGATAAGATCAAACTGATTTTTCTGCGCAACACGAACCAAATCTGTTTCAACACAATATCTATAAAACAGAACGAAGTCGGGTTAGTTACTTTACACCATTTATAACTCAAGAACGGCTGAACCGATTTTTATGATCTTTGATTTTTTTGGAATTGTCTCCGCCCCGAATAGCAGGATAACTATTAAAACATGAGAAAAATTCACGAAAAAAAAAAAACAATGAAGATAATTAATTTTCTCTTAAATTCGTTCTTATTGATTCTGAGGAGGCACGATGTTCGCCGGGTCAGCTAGTAATAAATAAAATTACGAATGTATTTGCAATAGATTTAGTTACAATGTTGCACACGTTTATTAATGCAATTGCTGAAACAGATAGTAAATTAACTTTGTATGAGATAAACAACGGCTGGTAATCTCTTGTACCATGACGTTGGCACGTGTCGGCTTTATGAAGATTATAGATTCTATCTTTCTTTACATTAGAGATAAATTCCTTACCATATCTAACCGAGGTTGACCTATCTGGAAAAGTACCTTAAAGATCTTAATTATATACCAAATACAGTCCATTTCTGTTTTAAAGCCTCTACGCAGTCATTAGTCGACATTGTGCAAAGTTGCAAACTACCAGATGTCCAAACCTTTCGCCTACAAACACAGTTCTAATCCATTTCCGTGTCACGACTGGCATAGAACATGTCCAGGTCCACATTCTGTTTACCTTTCATTTCCTTCACGAGGAAAAACATTGTACAAGTACAATGTAACAAAGGAATAGATTCGTAGACAAAATATAGGATTATAGGTATATACACCCACGTAATCTCTAGAAACATATTAGCAGAGGACAAAGGGACGAGTATTTTAAGAATGAATATCTTGGTATAACTGAATCAATCATGTTCGTTTAGATAACCTTTGTCAAAGGGCAAAAACATTGTACTTATAATGCTGTACGCTCTAATTAAATTACTATCTTATCTTATGCTGATTAGTTTGCTACGATGCAAAATCTGCAATTTGCAATAAAGATTAACTCTATTTGCTCATCCTCAAACGGCGCAAATATAACAACCTTATTGGGAGTGATATGATTGAGCCGTTTGGGGTTAAAACACTAGGGCCTTGGGGTCCGAGTGTTGATCAAATATTCCGGGACATCGTCAAGCGGTTGGTTGACTCTTCACGTGACCAGAGGGCTGGTATATTTTGAGCCCAAAGAAACAGCATTACCATCCAACGTGGTAATGCTGCCAGCCCTTTGAACACTTATCCCATTGACAGCGATGCAGACGAATTTTTTGATGCCCAATTACCTACTCTCATTTTCGTAAATTTTCAGCTCAAAAGCAGTAACTTTGAAAATGCTTAATATTTTTTTATTTCAAATTCTTAAGACACATTGCTTAGTCTTTCTTTTCTTGTTAAAGTATCGCCAAATCTTTCCATGTATTTTTTCTTATCTCTTTTCTATCGAATAAGTAGTATTGGATTTGAATATGTGCCAAATTGAAACTTGAAAATATGTCAGTCAGTGAATCTGACTAGAACAGAGTTACTGATATCATACAAGAGTTTGTTACCTTGGTCTAAATCAACAGCTAGTAGGCCTTTGCCTTTTTGGCCTTTTATTTTTTTTTTGCTGTCGCAGCATCATGCTGAGATAGGAGCCTTTTGGCCTCGTATAGGAGTTTCTGTCTCATTTTTCTTTTTGTTACTTTTTTTTATATAACTTGGTTTTTTATTTTTTACTGTGTTTAGTTTAGTTTGTGATCTTCCTGTACGAGTCGCAATAAATACTTTTTCTTTCTTTCTTTACAATTCTTGATGCTCATAGGTCCCCAACTAGCTTGTTAGTTTATAACTACATGTAACTGCTGTGCCGATTTCAATCCCGGGCAAGCAGTTACAGTCAATTGAGCGAAATATGTTCGTGCGATGCTTCCTTCGACCGCTCGTTGTCAGTGCATCGTGTCTATGTAGATTTAGATCTAATATATTAGGAGCCTCTGTTAGAGTTTAATATCTAACTTTAATACTTTCTGAGTTTATGTTAGACGTTATTGGTAAAGGCAAAACATTGTGAGGAAAAATGGACTTATAGTTAAGTGAGTCTTGAGCAAGTCCCGTCTTGAACAAGCGTAGTGATCAATGCTTATGTCTTCTATTTATGAGAGCCTGGTATTTTTTTTAATAAGCTTGTCGAGGGTCTTATCTACTGCAATATTAGTAAATATATTTCGAAGAATATTTTCCTCATATTTATCAGTGACGCAACGATTATAGTGTGAGCTTGACCTCTCCAATCTTTGAGCAAAACGGAATCCCCGGCATAATTATACTTGTAAAAATAAACATATATAAAACACAAATTATTTGAAATATCACACTATCTACTTAATCCCTTTAAAGGCCTTGAACTTAACTCAAATTTACCCCAAAACATTAACATCAGTCTTCCATCGATCAATATTCAAACAAAGGTCAACGATGCGTATAGAACAGTTCGGTATTCATCGCTTTAAACTAATTACGGTGATAATAAAGAAATTAATGGCAGTGAAACCGTTCATGATGGGGTGGAGCCGATTCCACGGTGACAATGACTATTCACCACACTTTCCCCATGGATCGCTTTCGACTGAGGTGAAAATGGAAGGTCGAGGTAGGTTCGGAACGAAAGTGGGTTTCTGTGATTTACTGGTTAGATTAATCGAATTGCTTCTAGAACTATTGCGTAAATCATAGTATACATGAATTGAGAATGAAACTATGAATAATCGCTCTGAGGACTATTAACGTTTTCCCATCTTAGGAACAACAAAAGAGATAAGTATGCAGGATCGTCGGATATAGTTGAAGTTTAGTAAGAAACCGATGGATGTTCTCGAATAAAATTTCATTTTAATATTAGAAAACAAACAGCACATTTATCAAATTAAATTTCATTCTACAACATCCACCGGTTTCTTACTAAACTTCAACTATATCCGACAATCCTGCATGCTTATCTCTTTTGTTGACTGTACATTATGCGACGCAGACGAAACTATATAGTTGGTCAAATTCGTTTTCGTCAGTATATAACTTGGATTTTATTTTTTTACTGTGTTTAGTTTAGTTTGTGATCTTCCTATACGAGTCGCAATAAATACTTTTTCTTTCATTCTTTTCAGTCAAAGTTTATAGTTTCTTTGAAATACATACACATACAAACATAAACTTATGCCTTCTTGTCATGAAGGTAGACAGAATCTACAGAACGCCACCTGCTAGGGTATATTCCATTTGCTTCGTTTGTACTCATACATCTGTCTGGTGGGTCTTTGAAATAATCCTCAAAATAAGAGCGAAATTAAATATTATCATCACTCCCTTTGCTTCTGGTAATTTGAAGTTATCCTCAAAATAAGAGCAACATTAAATTATCATCATAAAGGCATATAGAATGAAAGGCAGCTAAGTGCATCCATGTCAAATTTTCAGGAACCAAAAAAAAACATTTTTCTAATTTAAGAGTCAGGGTTTTTCATACACTCTGAGTTTATTCTCCATCTTAGTTAATTTTTTTAAGATGGCGCTTAGCTGCCTTTGATTCTATATGCCTCATTTCACTATTGAAATTACTTGCGTAGTAACTGTGGTCCTATTAGCCAGGGATCTTATATCTTAACGTAGTCCTTACATCTATATGAAATAAGTCATGGTCAGTAGGTATATATCGCAGTTTATTTGAAGTTTTTGTCTTGAAGGCAGTGCAGATTACTGCACTTCAACGAGTTGAGGTCGTTGGATTAACGTACGTAGGTACGTAACCATGACGGCCATTTTATTTTATTTACGCCTCAAAGGGTAGGTTATGATGAAGGCTCCGCTAGACGACAGGATTTTCTGGAGAAAGTGGCACGTCTATTTTTACCATCCGAATTCACCGATTTCGTATTTTCCCCCTCCCTTATGTGTGGGGGAGTTATCATGAACCTCGGAACTAATTTCAAACTACAAGATGCTTCTAGAATATTCTATTTAAAAACCACTATGTGCCTTGAAATCAGGCCAGACCTCGCTCGTAGCCTCGCTTTGGACCACTTAATAAGACGATAACAATTTACATGTATTTAAATTTTCACTCCAACCCACATACATAACATTTTAAGGAGCAGAGCTAACCGAATTTTCACGTACTAATACTACTCTGCGGTATAATTTATTTGAGTCAAAGTGCAAAAGGATGTCCATTGAATTTGAAATTAATTTCGAAATAGATTTTAGTCAACAACCCATATATTAGTTTGGAAATGTCAGCTGCTAATGTTTGGTGACGGAGGTAGCTGACAAGTTTATTGGGGAAACTGAGCTTTATATATTATTAAAGGGGTTTCATAAATATGTCACGCGGGGCGCCCGTTCCCTCCAAAAGGGTGGGCAGGGATAAAGAGGGATTTCTTGAAAATTAATATTTGAAACCGTTCGTTATTGATGGTTTTATGAAATCAATCAATCAAAATAGCTTGGCACGTGACGATGGGAAGAGGCCACATGGAATGACCATAATGCCTTGGAAGTTGGGTAGGCCTTTGGTGTGGGATGCAACCTGTGTCGACACCCTCGCGTCATCCCATCTTCCTAGCACGGCGGGCTGTGCTGAGGCGGCTGCTGCAGGAGCAGAAAACCTCAAACGGTGCAAATATAACAACTTTATTGGGAGCTATATGTTTGAGCCGTTTGGGGTTGAAACTCTAGGGCCTTGGGGTCCGAGTGCTCATCGAATATTTCGAGACATCGCCAAGCGTTTGGTTGACTCTTCGCGTGACTAGAGGGCTGGCCTATTTTTAGCCCAAAGAATAAGCATTGCCATCCAACGAGGTAATGCTGCCAGCCTTTTGGGCACTTATTCCATTGACAGCGATGCGGACGAATTTTTTTATGCCCAATGAGCTTCTGTGTCTTTTTTTATTTTTATTATACATTTGTATATAGTATTTATATTTTAGTTTGTGTGTACATAAATGGTAAAATAAATAAATTCATCAATTTTTAGTATCAATCAAAATCAAAATATTTGATTCCACATAAACCTACATGTGCTCTTATGAAGCGTCAGAAGCTAGGTGCACGGTTCCAATTGATCGTTTCCTTTGGAGAAGAGCCGGCAAGAAACCCCCACGGTTACACTTTAGAAATATTTTGCAGTTTGAATACGCACATTTTGTTTATTTGTTCAATGCCTATTTTTTTTAAACTGTTGTTCTGCTAATACGTGTTTCACATTTCATGATTGCACCGATAGGTACAGACGCCAGCACATCAAGCTACCCGAAACTGTCAAATTTTCCCAATCAACTTTGAATCTTATAATATAGCGATAAAGTTGAAAATCTATTAAATGAATTTGACAGATTTTAGTAGCTTGATGTGCTAGCGTTTGTACCTACTTCGAAAGCTAAAACGTCGACATAACATAACGTAGTGTACCTACCAGCAAATTCAATTTCAATATATTTTATGATAATCCTAAAATACATAACACGAGTAATAAACTTGCTACGCTCAGTACCTACTAACCATACTGTGAATATTTCCAGTAATCCCTGTTGGATAGACTTGATGAAAACCAACTTTTAATTAAAGCTGCACACGAAGCGAATTGTTTAACGGAGTTATTTCAGACAAAATAGTGCTGATACAACTCCGCGTTCGAATCATTTTTGTCCCGAATTCCGATTATTTCCGATGCTGTGTGCATTTTTTTCCGGAACTCAACGAGTTCGAATTTTAAAATCGTTATTGCATGGAACAGTTTTTCTAGTGCAAATGTTTTTCATTGTAATGTTTTTCGTTCAAAATTAATTGAGTTTTGTATCAGTTTTACTGACATAGTCACTTTTTGTAGTTTTCCAACGCAAAATTAATTTTCGCATTGAATCCTTTTGTTCAGAACTATTGGATGCTTACACAGTGACTCTGTTTACAAATTAATCCCCTTATTTATAAACGTTGCTTCAAGTTAAGTAATGATTAGTGTCTGCTTATCAAGCATACATTTTCTGACATTTAGACGTCTCTTAACATTCAGTTATACTTTTAAATAAAGGGGTAAAATATACAGGGTGAAATCGAATTCATAGGCATCTTTTAAAGGGGTCATTGTTATCATCATTATGAACAACTTTTACTATAGGACAAAGACTATAATCGCGAAAAAAAATATCAGCTCTTCCATACATTTTGACGAGTTATGTAAACATAAATGCAAGGAACAGCTGATATTTTTTCGCGATTTTAGGCTTAGTCCCATAGTAAAAGTTGTTCATAACAATGAGTAAAATGACCCCTTAAAAGGATGCCTATGAATATAATTTCACCCTGTAGATACTTTATATGAAAACACCTACTATCTGCATAATAACATGAACGAAAATGTGTCAATATTATCGCTACATAAGTATAAACAAATCTAAAAAACGTTGTAAGTACATAATCCTCCAAATCCACTCGCTTTATCAACAAAAACCAAACAAAAATAGAAAGGAAAGACCACACTAAAAACTTCCGATCAATCAAGCATGTCATTATGAACTGACAAACCGAGTTTGATTGGTTCAAAACCGTGTGATTGGATCAAAACCGTTTGATTGGTTCAAGCGGTTGCATCTCATCGGATCGTGTCGGATTTATTGATTATTCTAAGTGATGTTGTATAACACTTTATATTTTACTTTTTATTTGTTACGCTCTGTTTCCTTCGATAAGCTTCCTTGTTTATCGGAGTTTAAAGAAGACGGAAGGTTAAGTTTACTTTTAATTTATGTGGCAGTAGTTAGGATGATTGCTGGTTGACCTAGTTAAAGCTAAGTCCTACTAAGTTGGAAGAGTTTGCAGGAACTTGGAAGCCATAATATGATAGGTACAGTCAACAGCAAAAGTAGATGATGAATTGAGTTTATAACTTTTGGAGTCAAAATTGATTACGAATATATGGTAGCTGTACTAGTAGTAAATGTTTGGTTTAATTTACATTCACATACTTTTGAATCACTGACGCCACACAGTTCTGACGCGAACTCCGTTCATTAGTATTGCATTTTTGATTTTCATTATCTACTTTTGCTGTTGACTGTACGCATGCGATGGGAGAAGCCCGCCGGGAACAAAGTTCCTTACACAATACTCTCACGGACACACACACACACACTCGTATATATAATTTAAAGAGACAGAGAGAGAGAGAGAGGGAGAAAGTCGCATGGAGAGGAATAACGCCTTTTCCTTAGGTGACGATTTCTACCAGTCAACTTCTACCATAAGCCGCCTTAACGAACTTTGTTCTGAAAAATACCCAAATCGCTATAGGTGTGCCTATAATATTTGAAGAGTTCCTTCGATTTCTCCAGGATCCAATCATCAGATCCTGACTTGGTGACTATGGGACCACTTCAGAAGTATCTCCTTTCGAACAAAAAAATAATTTTGAAAATCGGTCTACAATTGGCGGAGTAATCATCTGCCGAGCTTTTTCCCAACTATGTTGGGGTCGGCTTCCAGTCTAACCGGATGCAGCTGAATACCAGTATTTTAAATGAAGCGACTGCCTATCTGACCTCCACAACCCAGTTAATGGGCAATGCGATACCCCTTGCCAAGATTGGTTGTCAAACTTTCGTGTTTCTGACTACCCGTAACGACTGTCAAAGATCCACAAAAGACAGCCAGGACCAATGGCTTAACGTGCTTTCCGAGGCACGGAGGGGTCTCGGTATGTAAAGATGGTCACCCATCCACAGATCAACCGCGGAAAGCGTAGCTTAACCTGATCGATCGACCTGTACGGCTGTTGTCATTTAGCCACGGGTCCCTCCAAGAAAAAAGAAGTAAGTGTACTTAATGTAGGTAGATTCTGCAAGGCAATAGAACAATGACATCCGTTGAAGCGCAGAAGAGCAGTGATGGCCCAGTAAGTGCAATTGTGGCCCAGAGGTAACGGCCACGACTAACGAGTTGTACGTCGTGGGTTCGAACCCAGGTCTTTACATTGTGTGTGAAGGAAAACATCGTGAAGAAACCGGCATGTCCTAGAAATGCTATAGGCTAATTAAGGTATCCGCTGAAGCATGAATTAAAAATATAATGAGTAAGTTGCTGCTGAATACACGGAAATTATAAAGATAGGGACCTATTTGCTGACCAAGTAATTTCAGTAAAAAAAGGCCATCGCTCTTCTCTTGGGCACTTAAAGGGCGACATAAAATCATGTCACGAGGATATTCGCGAAAAATGTTAAGGGTCAGAATAATTAGGGTCAAGTCCTTCTTTCTTATTAATGGAATTAAAAATCAATGTTAAGATGGGGTCCTTAAACGTCCTTCGTTTAATACTAGCGACCCGCTCCTTCACACGGTTTTTACGACAGTTCACAAAACATCGAGATTTTTTTATTCTATGTAAGTTAACACATAAATCTTCCGGAATAAATTCTTTAAATGATGGTGAAAACTGCACCAAAATCCGTTGCGTAGTACCTATAGCAAAACAACGTGGTCACACAGACAGATACGAAAAGTGACTTTTCACTTCTCATGTTCGAAAAGTTCGAATTTATGTTGTGCGTAGGCGACATATAGTCTCTTTCTATGCTTTAGTGCATAAAGTTTTTTTTTTTTTTTCTAAGACTAAGATACAACCAACAGCCACACGCACAATAAAACGTCGCAGATTGAAATCGTTATTTTAGTCCGTTTGCTTTAATTTATATCACTTCCGTGTTTTCTTTCGAGAATTTAATAATACCAGATAAAATAGTTGTCATTTATTATTAGAAAAAACCGGCCAAGTGCGAGTCGGACTCGCGCACCGAGGGTTCCGTATAAAAATTTAAGGTTTTCGGAATTTTTCCTTTATGTGTGCTATAAAACATTGCTTCATGCCAAATTTCAAGATTCTAGGTCGACTGGAAGTACCCTTTAGGTTTTGATTCCCTTGCGAGTAGTTGCGAGTTTGAAAATATGCGGCTTAAATTGCCGTTTCTTTTGATTGCGTTGACATAGAAGTTTCATTTTGTTACAGCTTCAAGGTATTATAAACCTGAGTATTTGATATTAATTTCAATTTAATACCTATACGCGTTCATGAGAAAAGAAGTAACTTTAAAATTTTCAAAAATATTTTTTATTATATGATGTAACTAAAAATTTACGGTTTTCGCAATTTTTCCTTTATCTGTACTATAAGACGTTACTTAGTACCAAATTTCAAGATTCTAAGTTCACGGGAAGTACCCTGTAGGTTTTGATTCCCGTGCGAGTTTCGAAAATTTGCAAAAATTTGCGGCATAAACGGCTGTATCTTTTGATTGCGTTGGCTTAGAAGTTTGATTTTTTCACAGCTTCAAGGGACAGTAGACCTGAGTAATTGATATAAATTTCAGCTTCATACCTCCACGCGTTCCTGAGAAAAAGGGTCTTGACAGACGGACGGACGGACAGACGGACAACAAAGTGATCCTATAAGGGTTCCGTTTTTTCCTTTTGAGGTACGGAACCCTAAAAAGCAAATAAACGTTTTCATGACTTGGCGGTATGAAGTACCTACTCAAGTCGAATGACGCATGTTGAAAAAAAATTTTAAAAAGTTTCGTGGCGGGAATTGGCTATTCTCCTCTTCAATTTTGCAACATTCCCCTCGACTTCTTTTATGCACTAGTTGTACAATCTACTATCCATTGATTTATAATACTTATGAATAGATGTAAAAGTGGCCAGTACTAACGTCACTTTAAGATGTGACGAAATGATATTACAAAATCGAGGTTATTTCCTAAAATCTTCGAACCAGTCTAGTATAATCATGCAACTGTAATTATTATTCCATATTATCTTGTTTGCAGTGTTCAAAACAAATCTAGCCCGATTGTTGTGTCACTCTGGTTTTTGCAAGAAGATTGTATACAAGCAAACAAAATATACGTTTCGACGATTTTCATCTTCTAAATGAAAGGAATATTGTGTTACAAAGATCACTTCGGATATCATTCCTTTTTTTTCTGTTCATTGTTAGTTTTGGTAGAGTCGTGTTGATTGTTAGCAAAGACAGTCTGCGGTTTCCCACACTTTAGAAGTCTTAAAGGTGGCGCTGACTGACGTCACGGCACGGCACGGCACGGTAAAGGATTTTATTTCTGATCAAGCTCTTTTTATCCTTATTTCAATGAGTTTAGAATTCATATTACTTTATTTCGATACAATCGTACCGCAGCACGTCGTGGCATGCCACGGGATGCCGCGGCACGTGAGGCACATAGGTCACAGAATTATGACAGCTAAACTAATTAAAATAAGGTTTTGGCAGGCTGGGCTTTCTGCGGGATGCTACGACGTTACACGGCATACCGCGTCATGCCAAAGCGTCCTTCGGGCTGCCGAAGCACGCCCTGCCGTGCCGCGACGTCAGTCACCGACGTAGAAATTACGTCAAGAGGATTAGAAGTGTTTTCCTGATTGCTAATGAATAGTTATAATTAATTGTTAGTACCGGTTACATAATTCTTGCGGAGAACCTTAGAAATCACTACTTCTTAGATATCTGAGGGGCAATTCTCATATTTTTAAGAACGTTCACATTCTAATCTAAAAAAAAAGAAAGGAAAAAGTATTTATTGGGAACTCGCGCAGACTACCACAGACAAAACTAAACACTCTCTCTTTCTTTCTCTGTCTCAATCTGTCAAAAAAGCCTATATTCTTGACAAGTTTTGGACATTGATTTTGAACTTTTTTAAAGAAGGGAATTAGCTTTCAGAATACACGTTTAGAACTAGAATCTATTCATACAGATAAAGCAAAATAAACCTCTCACCAGTTATTGGCAATTCTAGAGCGTAAAACGTGAATTCAATTCCTGTATGACGTAACTTGTTCCAGGGTTCTTGATGAGATGAAAGCAGACGCTGCCAGCAGTTTGAAGAAGTTCATAACCAACAACTCCACCGCTAACAAAACTATGAAAACTTCCACGCTAGCATAACGTGAACACGTCTCTTTCAAACTACAGAAGTCCTTTTAAAGTCCCGTTACTTTAAAACTAATAAAGTTGTACCTATGTGCTCTTGGAACAACTACAACGAGCAAGGAAAGTTAGTCCTTCGGAGAAATTCTATTCTAGCTAAGTATAATATTATTATAATGTCAATAGAATTTATATCTCTTTGTAGGCCAAACTTCCTTGAGCTGTCCACTGATTCAATAGTTGAGGTTGCGTCCACATTAAACTTTTCTTGCTGAGCCATACAGAGGCAAAGGAACATAATAAAGTATTGTCATACTTATGTTTTGGAGAAACTGTTTCAGTTATTTAACATGTATCGACTTTAACTGATCAAGAGCGAATTTGACCTATGAAACAATTAAAACATCGATATTTAACGCGATTTGAGGGGCAATTCTCGCCATTTTAAGAACGTTCACAGCCTGGGCTCATTCTCATTCTGTCAAAAATACCTGTAACTTCTATAAAATTTTGAAAATGTTTTGACATTGATTGTCACTGAGACGAGATTTTGACTAGATTTTTAACGTTTTTAGTTACTAGAATTTGCCTTCTGAACTTTTGAATCACATTCAAGAGCTATCAGTGTTAATATTTCCTAGCAATTATGACACACAGCTCTTTCAATTCACTGTGGAAGATATTAGCAGAATCGTCGACATCGACTTTGCTTGCCATAATAATTAAAAAATAGAATAGACTAGACACATAGTTCTTTAGATGTGCTGCACGCGGATTAGATGTGCTGATTGCGTTCAGTTTCATTGGTGAAATTCTCTCCTAGACGTGTTGATGGTGCGTTCGTTGCTCAAACACTAAACGCCCACGCGTTTCGGGCCATTTTATTTTTTTCTCTTTATATTTTACTAGCTGCACCCCGCGGTTTTACCCGCGTAAATGTCGATCCCGTGGGAATATCGGGATAAAAAGTATCCTATATGTTAATCCAGGGTGTCAGCTACCTCCATACAACATTTTATCAAAACTTTTTAACAAAAAAAAAAAACCGACTTCCAAAAAAACACTACAAAGTGAAAAATAACTTTAATTTCGGAAGTCGGTGTCTTTGGATCTGTATTTTAGTTTTTTGCCACCGACTTCCGAAATTAAAGTTATTTTTCACTTTGTAGTGTTTTTTTGGAAGTCGGTTTTTTTTTTTTTGTTAAAAAGTTTTTATTTCACGCTTTTTAGTGGGTCTGCTTATAATTTATCTCAGTTACAATAGCCTAGTGTCAACTTTCTCATCGCCTTTTACAAAATATTGCTTTTACCGATGCAGGGAAGTTAATTGTTGAAGAGTTCTCCTGGTCCACCATCAGCTCCATATCACCATTCACATTGTGACGAGCATAAATTGCTTAGCAACCATGTTAAAGTATGGAATCGCAACCCGTGAAATAGTACGGAGATATTATTGAGTAGTTCCGGTGGCCATCTGTGGTCTTCATCATCAGTTCCACTTCACCAAATGGTGCTTTCCGAGAGCAAATGCACGAGTGTTACTATAAATAATTTTGAAAGAATTTTCTTTTAACTCCAAGCCGTTGAGGAGTTGTACCTTCCATCATCAGCTCATCCACCTGAGATGATGATTATCAGATGCAAATACTTAAATAGCTTTAGAAAATATATGAAAATGGTACTATGTGCCTATAAAATTTGAAGGTTGCCCTCGATTTCCCTGGGATCCCATCATCAGATCCTAACCTGATGATCATGCAACCACTTGGGAAGTATACCCTTTCAAACAAAAGAAAAATTTTCCAAATCGGTCCAGGCGTCTTCGAGAAATCGGGGAACATACATAAAAAAAAAAAAAAAAAAGATTCCGACGAATTGAGAACCTCCTCCTTTTTTTGAAGTCGGTTAAAAATTGGTCTAGCCGTTTGAGCGTGAAGAAGTAACAAACATATAAACACACACACACACACTCACAAACTTTCGCCATTATTAGTGTGAAGTGTGATAGGCTAATTTAAGTATGCATGTACCTAATTCTAATCGAATTAACTCAAACTAGGTTACCGCACTCGGTGGCATACATATTAGATGTCGTCTGATGACTGATAAATATAACAGATACGATACAGTCTTAAAATAGACGAGCTTTGACACAAGTGTTTGTAGTTTAATTTGTGAGATAGCTACTGTAGAGTAAATTATGGAGGTGTAATTGACTTAAAATATTTATTACCAGGACAATAGAGACGTATTCTGTTTGCACATTTTACCAGGTAAGAATGTAGTGGCAAGGAAAAAAGTAATTACGTGTTATCTATATATCAAGGAGTAGAATATTCAGCAATTTTCAAACTTTATTTCCCACATAACGCGTGTCACCTTTTCGAACGATCGTTTTCATTCAAATTAACAACAATGACGCAGCAAGAAAAAAAAATTAAAAAGAAACTTTATTGCTCAAAAGATTACAGAGATTTTACATTGGCCCCAAACTAGGCACGCCTGTATTTTGGGCACCAATGTGGAGGGTTTAACATTAAAACATTTATTTTAGAAACATGTTCGGTAGTAAAAGTAAAACGTTTGCTTCAAATTACAAAAAAAAAAAACTAAATAAAATCTGAGAATCAAAATTAAAGAAAACATAACTATCAAATCGAGAATTTAAAGAAAATAATGATAATAAAAGGTAACTCTTTTGTTTGTGGTTGGAATAGCGCTTCTGTAGGCAAGTTTACATTACCAGGAAAAACTGACGCAAGTAATTTTCTATGACAAATCTATATACCAAAAGGAAACCATATTTTGATGATGCCACTGCACATTTTAGTGATCTCATAGTAGATTATTTAAAATTCAGTTTGGTAGACATTGGCCTGGCATAAATTATAATACGAAAATGACAATAGTATATGAAGAAGCAACAACAAAGAGCCTTGACTTGAATTGTAGCCGCCATACAAATTAGAAAATTATTCTAATTATGTCGAAACTTAGAAACAGGATAGTTTTTAAAGTTTTGTGTTGTGTCAAAATGTTTTTCAAATCAAAGTCTGACACAAAATGGTGCTGTTCCACAAACGATGGGCCACCTTAAGGCCAATTCTCGTAATTTAAAACGTTCAAAATCTAGTCGCAGTCTCATCTCGGCGACAAACAAACGTAAAAAACTTGTCAAAATGTAGGGAAATTAGAGGTATTTTTGACAAATTGAGACTGAGAGAAAATTACGAGAATTGCCCCTCTGATCTCAGTCTCAATCTGTCAATAATGCCTATAATTTCCCTACTTTTGACAAGTTTTTGACATTTGTTTGTCGTCGAGATGAGACTGCGACTAGATTTTGAACGTTTTAAATTACGATAATTATTGGCCTTCTGACTGTGAACGTTCTTAAACTTACTATAATTGCCCCTCTTATATCGTGCCCTGATGCCTGCACGTTACAGGAATTTATGAACGCACCTGATAGCGCCAAACTCTTAGCTAATTTTTAGCTAACTTCTGGGCTTAAACAATATAGTTTGCCATCACAACGGCTCGGCGTGGCATGGCAAGGCAAAAGATTGTCGTAAGCGGAAATGATTTTGAATCTTATTTTCAAACCCTTAGCATTCACATTTCGTCGATATCGTCACAAGGGCACTTGAACATGACGCTGCGATGCCACAGAAGACTCCGGCTTGGCGGCCTATACAAATGTTAATGATTTGCCAAAGTTGCGATGAATGGAACACATAATTATTATGATTGTGTGCGATCATATATTTTGAACTAGCCGCGCCCCGCGGTTTCACCCGCATAAATCTCGATCCCGCGGGAATATCGGGATAAAAAGTATCCTATGTCCTTTTCCGGGACTCAAACTATTTCTGTAGCAAATTTCATCATTCAGACAGACAGACAGACAGAGTTACTTTCGAATTTATAATATTAGTATGGAAGTATGGATTTGCTATCTCAAATCGCAGTCTTCGCTCAATCAAGACAATTTTGTCTATGGTTTAATAGACAGCAGATAGAGACTGCGTTTTTGACATCTGTCAGTTTCATACAAACGAATATGTGTTTTGCGAATTTGATCTTTATTAGCTACTAGTGTCGCACTGACAGGTGTTAGGATCGCATTCTCTCGGCGACCGGACTGAAGTTAACTGTCAACAACATAAACCGTCCATCCACTCCACACGCGTCAGTGTGTTCATGCTTATTATAATTAATTCTCCGCACGTAGGTACTCCTAATAATAAGATATGGCAGCGGGGTCTTAGTATCCTAAATACGAATGTCGTAATTACTCTTAATGTGGCGACTGTACTGTATGGGTTTGATTTATATGGTGTAACAGTTTATGTAATGAGTTGATTTGTCACTTGTCAATTGGGTTTTTTGTAATGAGAAATACTACCTTGAGTCACTGACAATACGGATGCAACTAGTATACAAAGACAAGTCATCTGCCTAGCCTTTTTCCAACTATGTTGGGGTCGGCTTCTAGTCTAACCCGATGCAGCTGAATACCAGTATTTTGCATGGAGCGACTGCCTATCTGACCTGCACAACCCAGTTACTGGGTAATACGATACCCCTTGCTAAGACTGGTTGTCAGACTTTCGGTCTTCTCACGACCCGTAACGACTGTCAAAGATCCACGAATGACAGGCGGGGCCAACGGCTTAACGTGCTTTCCGAGGCACGGAGGGGTCTTGGTATGTAAAGATGGTCACCCATCCACGGACCAACCACGGCAAGCGTAGCTTAACCTGGTCGATCGACCCGTGTGGATGTTATTACTTAGCCACAAGCCTCTCCTTAGCCACAAGCCCCTCTAGTATACAAAGACAAGTAAAAGCGCTAATAAATAAATAGGTAGGTACGGTCAACAAAGGAGATGAGTAACCAGAGTCGTCGGATATAGCTGAAGTTTAATAAGAAACCGATTGATGTTTTCGAATGAAATTTTATTTCATAAATGAACTATTTGTTTTCTAATTATTAAATTAAATTTTATTCGAAAATATCCATCGGTTTCTCATTAAACTTTAACTATATCCGACGATCCTGGTTACTTATCTCCTTTTGGTGACTGTACAGACGCTAGCACATCAAGCTACCCGAAATTGTCAAATATTCCCAATCAACTTCGAACCTAATGCTTTAACGATAAAGTTGAAAATCTATTAAAGAAATTTGACAGGTTGTAGTAGGTTGATGTGGTGGGGTCTGTACATAGAATGATTACAAAATGTTAACTGTAATTGGAAAAGCAAATTCCAGATCATAATACCTAAACTAAAAAATGATTTTTAGTCCTTCATTAACCCTTTCTTGAAACAACATCATTTATGAATTATTTTTTTAAAATATTTCTTTACCGAAATACTCCTAACATTCTATCGATAATGCCACTACTCTTATCCTGACCTCAAAAAGAACAAAAAAAAAGACAAATGACAATCCGATGACATGACAGCCCACATTTTCTCACGAGGTTTTCCCAGAACGGGCACAGATTAAAAACAATAGAATGGGTTAGTAGGTACGATCCACTATGTAGTAAGTCCAGTCCACGTGCGCTGGTTTTTAATGGCTACCCAATTTTGAAGGCACGATCGCTTATTGTTTTTAGAGTTCCGTTCGTTTAGAATGTGGAGTACTTTTTGATATGGTGGTGGAACAGTTGCATTTTGTGCTGCGTTTTGACTTCACAAAGGCCCTCGTGTAGTGCCGTTTTGAAATACTATTCACTTTTTGGGAATTTCATCATAATTGACATGTTAAATATAATTTATTTATTACTAGCTTCCGTCTTTGCCCGCGTGATAGGTCAATGAAAAGCCTATCTTCCATCCTGCTTAGGGTTCAAAGTATCTCCGTACCAAATTTCATCAAAATTGGTTCCGCTGTTTCGGAGATTAGCCGGAACAAACAGACAGACACTCATACAAAAATATGGATTTTTTTTTAGGAAAATGTAAGTATGTAACTATCTTCCGGATGAACACGGGAGGAACTCAGGTGGGTTTTATTCAGTAAGAGTCTGAGACCCTCCCGCTCCACCCAGAGCGGGAGGAGTCACTTGATGATTTCCCATCCACAAAAAAAACCTCATAGGTAACCTTTATCTTTCATTATTAAAAATATTTAAAGAGAACAGCATTTTCATAATGGCATCCAGTCGATTCAATGTTTGTTTCGAAAGAACCCAATAAAAAACAACTATTAAAAACTATTTAAAATTGACGTTGTTTTTAATGTTCTGCTACGTGGAAAGTGCGTGTTACGTGACTTGTAATGAAATTGGAAGAGCATTGCGTCTCACATAAGGTATTTGGTGACCACACTTTATTAGAAAGGAATGCGAAGCCTACAAAAGTGAAGGTTCACTTTCTGGTTTATTCTTTTGTTTTTTATAGTCTGTTCTAAGGTCTGGCGTTTCTAAATTTGCCAAAGATGTAAACAACAATGGCCGCTCCAAATATAGAACATTTATTTTAAGTAATGTTTGTTTTCGTCTAGTTAGCTCGGAGATTTAGACGAAAACAAACATTACTTAAAATAAATGTTCTTGTATATCGATTTTATTCAATTTCGAGCGGCCATTGTCGTTTACATCTTTGGCAAAAGAAACACCGGACCTTGTGTTCGTTGGTACCCATATGGCGATCTTTTTAAGGTGTAACAAATAGGCCATACTGTATCCTAACTGTAAGTATGTGTAACATAACATACATACATAAGCATAATAAGCGTATAATGTTCCCACTGCCCCATACAGGCCTCTACTTTTATGAGAGGGAGTGGGCCATAATCCACCACACGGGACCAGCGCGGGTTGGTGGATGTCGATTTCTGATTTTTGGTTCTAAGACATGCCGGTTTCCTCAAGATATTCTCTTCCACCGTTTTGAGAGCAGTGGTGATGTAAATAATTTACTCAAAATAAACTGCCTACTTGGGGTCGAACCCACGACCTGAAACTCGAAGTCGCGGTCATTACCATTGGGCCAACACTGCTCCGTTAATATCAAGTATTATTTCTTAAAAAAAAAAGTTTTTCATAGCCTAAAAAAACAAATACGTGCGACATGAACAACAATAGGGAAACCCGTAGAACGTATAAGTAATCCGAGTAGAGGTGCAATACCTATCTACATACATACGCAACATATTCGTCTACGTATGTAACAGATACGTGAGTATTAAGTGAATACTTAGTATTCAGTGGCATGGGGGCGAAAAAGTAAAGGAAGTATCTTATACGAGTATACATACATAATCAGCCTATAATGTTCCCACTGCTAAGACACATGCCTCCTCTCAGTGAGAGGGAGTGGGCGGTAATCCACCACGCGGGCCCGGTGTGGGTTGGCAGATGTCACATGTCTTTTTTGGTTCTAGGATATGCCGGTTTCCTCACGATGTTTTCCTTCACCGTTTTGAGAGCAGTCGTGATGAAATAATTTACACAAAGTATAGCGCCTGTCTGGATTCGAACCTACGACCATACAAACTGGTAAGTCGCGCTCTTTATCACTTGGCCACCACTGCTCTACTCGAGCGATAACTCTACGAGTATATTTATTGTGCATGAACAATCTTTCAGATAATTTGGTTCTGTAATATTTTGAGTATCCGTTTTCACATCTATAGTACCTATGCTTGCATTAAAGGAGTTATAGTATACTAACTGTGTCTCACCCGCGATAAAAGTATTATAGTCCTTATTTATTGATTCCCTTTACAAATTTCCACCCCCCTTTTTATACCCTTAAAGGATAATTTCGGGAATAAAACCTAGTCTATATCCTTCCACGCAACTCAAACTATCTGCATACCAAATTTCATCTAAGTCGGTTCAGTGGTTATTTATTCCCCATACAAACTTCCATCCCCCTTTTCACCCCCTTAAATGATGATTTCTGGGATAAAAACTTTCCTATGTCATTCCCCGGGATGCAATCTATCTCTCTGCCAAATTTCATTTAAATCCGTTCAGTGGTTTAGGCGTGAAAAGGTAACATACAGACAGACACACGGACAGATAGACAGACAGACAGAGGTACTTTCGAATTTATAATGTTAGTATGGAAGTATGGATTGAGAGGGATTGCAAAATTACTTACAGTGTTACTTTTTGAGGTTCATTGGTAGTTAGGTACTCGTCTTAGGGTTTTGAGGTACCCAGGAAAGCTTGAAAGTCTTTCACTAGTAGCAGTTTTAAAAATAAGCCATCATTCTATACTATTAATATTATAAATGCGAAAGTGTGTCTGTCTGTTACTTCTTCAAGCACAAACGGCTGAACGGATTTGGACGGGCACACAGATAGTTTGAGCCCCGGGGAAGGACATAGGATAGTTTTTATCCCGATATTCACACGGGATCGACACTTATGCGGGCGAAACCGCGAGGCGCAGCTAGTACTTACATAATTTATAATCATTTATTTCTTAAAGATTTACATAATCAGTTAATGAGAAACAAAGTTTTAACATGCAGGTAATTGTTTTTTTTTTATTCAATTTTGCAGTAAAAGAAAAAATAAAATTTGTTTCCCATTATAAAACTTATCATTCAATCGCATCATGATTTGATTCATAGTTGTCAGTTACACATTTTGCATTCTATTTTTATCATACCGCCGTTATTTTTTTAGGTATAGGTACCACGGTGACTGCACTTTTTATACAATGACATAAACGGTCATTGGCCCCATTGTGGTTCAACTTCACTGACAGTTTAGGTTAAAAATTAAATTCATAGAAAACTGTACAGATACAGATACTGAGAAAGAAGGCTTTATAAGTGAACTAAATGTAGTATGAAACAAATAGGTCTCATTCACACATTCAAAACTTCAACAAAAGAATCGTGTTTCACGATTGACACATTAACTATTGCATAGTGATGGCACGCATCGATTACCGATCGATATACGTTTTTTTACAGCAAACACTGTGTCATAGAATATGAACGTATAGAAGCGATGCTTTTATGTCGAACGCATTTTAAATGCTTACATTATCTGGGCGTAACATATCTATGTTCGACACAGTAACGGTTGTGTTGTATGATACGTGCTCCGAACTTGGTTTTAGAAAAACGTGACTAAGTACTCCTTTTTTGACTTGAGCGAGCATTAGCTGTAGCTGGATTTTAAGAAGCGGTACCAAGCTGATTAATGTGATTCTTTTGGTTAAATCAGCTTACGCACTTCAAGGACAGGCCTGATGGTCTAGTGGTTAGTGACCCTGACTGCTATGCCGGAGGTCGTGGGTTCGATTCCCACCCAGGACAAATGTTTGTGTGATGAGCACGATCATTTGTTCTTTGTCTGGGTGTAATTTATCTATAATATGTATGTATTTAGAAATATATAAGTATGTTTATCAGTTGTCTAGTACCCATAACACAAGCTCTGCTTAGCTTGGGACTAGATGGCGTTGTGTGATAGTTGTGGAATATTATTATTTATTATTTTACTAACCTGAAGGACCTAGTGTACCCCTTTTTTTTGGGTTGGAAATTATCAAATAACTACTCCCGCTCTGGGCGGAGCGAGAGGGCGTGTCAGACTTTTTCTTACTAAAACCGACACGTGTTCCTTCAATTGCCTGTGCCAGGGGCCACGGTATCTCTTTCAAACAACCCGCGACCCCGGCACCTACAGTACCTACTCTGGCGAAAATATGTTACATCAAATTCTCGAAAGAGACTGTTTTACAGGTCCGTACCCAAAGGGTGCCAACGAATGACCCTATTACTAAGGCTCTGCTGTCCGTCTGTCCGTCTGTCACAGTGCTGTATCTTTTGTACAGACACCAGCACATTAAGCTACTACAATCTGACAAATTTGTTTAATAGATTTTCAACATTATCGCTAAAGCATAAGCTTCAAAGTTAATTGGGAAAATTTTACAGTTTCGGGTAGCTTGATATGCTGGCGTCTGTACCGTAAAAAATGTAGACAAAAAAAAAAGATGTAGTTTTTCATATTGTGCGGTAGTAAAGAATCCGTCATCTGCAAGTACGAATCGCACTTTACACTCTGCATGGCATATTAACGTCCTCTTGTAGGAGGTTGGAAGACGTACTCCTACCTACCGTGCATTGTGATTTATTTGCCAAAAATGTAAAGAAACAAATATGAATTAATGGAAAAATAACTTAATTACCTACACAATAAAGTTTAGTTTACGCTACAACTTCAAACATTTTTATAACTTTGTCAATAGTGCCAGCCACTCTGTTTTCAACTTAATTTTCACTGAAATAAAGTTGATATTTGTTTAAATTGTGTGCAGCGCTGCGCACTTTTACTTTATACGAGTTTCGCTTCTAGACAGTTTCCTTATTCTATGACCATCCCCACTTAATAACAAGTGTCACTCCACGGATCGGTTCGGTTACGGCCGTTTAAACAGCCGTATGAGCGATAATGGCAGTTGTCAGATCCGGTCAAATATGGGCTCGTTATATTATTTGCATGTAAAGTGGTTTTTCTTTTTCTTCTTTTTAAGGGTCGAAAGGGTTACCTGTGTTATGGTAATATTGCTTGAAATTTTAGCACTTTAGTGAAATTAAATTAATTTTGTGTGGATGAGATAATTTACCCACGCTATTTAAACTCGAAAACTCGATTTGAAAATTCAGATCGATCAGAGATCTTCAAGAAGAAAAGATCATCTTTGCATCAGAGGACTTCTCACAAATCAATAATTTTACTATTTCAAAAAAACAAAGATTAGGTACCTATTGAAATTGTTTCGGTCTTTCTTCTCAGAATAATCAGTTAGGAAACACCGAGCTCATTTAGTTTTAAAACATAATTTAATTTTGATGAGTAAAAGTGTTTTTAACCGACTTCTAAAAAAGGAGGAGGTTCTCAATTCGAATGTTTGTATTTTTTTTTTGTTTTTTTTTTTTTTTTTTTGTGTTTGTTCGCGCATAACTCCGTCGTTTGCCAACCGATTTGAAAAATTCTTTTTTTGTTAGAAAGGGTATACTTCCCAAATGGTCCCATGAAAATTTTATCGAAATCGGACAAGCGGTTTTTGAAAAATCAACAAAAATCTAAAAATTTATCTACATTGTCTACATTAACGATCTTTTTGTTTACTTTTTTGTGGGGTAGGTACAACTAAAAAGTGAAAAATAAAAACTTTTTTACAAAAAAAACAACCGACTTCAAAAAAAAACACTACAAAGTGATAAATAACTTTAATTTCGGAAGTCGGTGTCAAAAAACGAAAATGCGGAATCAACGACACCGACTTCCGAAATTAAAGTTATTTATCACTTTGTAGTGTTTTTTTTTGAAGTCGGTTGTTTTTTTTGTAAAAAAGTTTTTTTGTGAAATAATTTACAGAAATAAATAATAGCTTTTTTACCGCACGAAGCTTTCAATCATCAGCTTTACAGCAATAAATCGAGATCCTCCTTAACTCAAATACTTGCGGTAGAAAAAAGCTCTTAATATTACCATAATTTCACAATAAAAATTGCACTTCCATCCTCAAACGGAACTCTGCTTCCCCCATTTAATTTGCGGTATACGCCGCGTATGCGCCATATTTATACAATTGTACATTTTTCATTCACAACTGAAGAAAATCTCATTAAAATGGCGTCATACTTTAAAGACGACGACGTCTACGTTCACGGTCTGACGGATTCAGCACTTTTTCATAATTTCAGGCGACGTTTAAAGTTTGCAGCGACAAACAAAAACTAAAAGTCGTAACTGCAAATAATATGATTTAAGTAACTGTTTAATTGAAATATACAGTTGCTTTTCATCTTCAATTATATTTATTTTTTATTTGTCAATATTTGAATTGATAAATCGGTCACCTAAATTAAAAATTACTTTATTGTTACATTTTTGTGTCTCGGCACTGATACGGCGGTTTTATAGGATAACACGGGCTGAAGCCACATGTGCTGACCAACAGTTAGGTTGATAGATGATAACATACCCGAGCAATAGACACTATCAATAAAATGCACATACAAATTGACATATTTACATGTACACTGTACATATTTTTATTTGTCTACATTTTTTTACCCATAATTTTTTAATTTTTCTTTTTTTTTATTATGTTGCTATAGCGGCCATAGTAGTACAGTCACGTCTATAAGTATGTATACACTTGGCTTTATTCAAAGGCGAATTTCTCCTTTATTTTTGAATGAAATTTTATGTTCTTACAAACATTGTATTTTCGAACCCATACGTTTATGTTAAGTGTCGTATTTCAACGTTGCATTCGTTATTTCACGAAAAAATCGCAACTGAAAATTGCCAAGTGTTGACATATTGGTGCTCGTGACTGTACTAGGAGTGAACTCGCAAGGGTACTATTATTTATATTGTGCTACACATAAGTGTTATAGGTTAGGCAAAATATGTTTTAGAATTGTAATTACATGTAGGTTAATAAGTTATATAATAGTTGTTCTGTGTTATTGTTATGTATGAGATTTATATAATTTAGGATAGGTAGTATGTTATAGAAGTTCCTTATTAGGTTAATTTAATATTGTAAGTATGTAAATACCACACCATCGCATTAGGTTAATCCTGTTATGATAGTTGTAAAGGTAATCACACTAATCACACTAATATTATAAAAGCGAAAGTTTGTGAGTGTGTGTGTGTGTGTGTTTATATGTTTGTTACTTCTTCACGCTCAAACCGCTGAACCGATTTAGATGAAATTTGGTATAGAGATAGCTTGAGTCCCGGGAAAGGACATAGGATACTTTTTATCCCGATATTCCCACGGGATCGGGACTTATGCGGTTGAAACCGCGGGGCGCAGCTAGTTATAAATAAATGACCATTAACTTTGAAAATGCTTAATATTTTTATTTTTCGACATCACGGCGCTGCACTGGCGCGCGGCGGCGTGATGTGCGTGTACAAGGTGCACAGACACACTACAGATAATGGATAATGACCCTCGTAGTGCGGTGACACGTTTGTTATGATTTCAATTAAATAAACTATCGAAATAAAAAAAATATTAAGGATTTTCAAAATTACTGCTTTTGAGCTGAAATTTTGTACAGAGATTCTAGACCAGATGCACTCTTCAACCCGTTTGTATTGATATACCCTTTCCGCAACACCCTGTATTAGTATGGATAGTAGGTATATTTTACAACATATTTTTGAAGTGTAAACTTCTTTAGCGGCGTTGCACACTTTTTGTAATGGGTAAAAAATGTGAAACTCGCGTCAGGGCATCGCGTCAGGACACGTGACCGTCAGGAGAGATTTCAGTCAGGATGGATGGATGGATGGTGATGGTGATGTGGATGGGGATGGTGATGGTGATGGTGATGGCGATGTGGATGGGGATGTGGATGGGGATGTGGATGGGGATGGGAATGTGGATGGGATGGGTATGGTTATGGTGATGGTGGTGGTGGTGGTGGTGGTGTTGGTGATGGTGGTGGTGGCGGTGGAGGTGGTGGTGGTGGCGGTGGAGGTGGTGGTGGTGGTGGTGGTGGTGGTGGTGATGGTGATGGTGGTGGTGATGGTGGTGGTGGTGGTGGTGGTGCTGGCGGTGGTGGTGGTGATGGTGGTGGTGGTGGTGGTGGTGGTGGTGGTGGTGGTGCTGGTGGTGGTGGTGGTGTTGGTGGTGGTGGTGGATTTTCCCTTTTTATACAATACTTGTAGGTATATATTATTATTTTAAGATTGTTAGCTTTTTAAATTAATAATTGATTTATTTCAACGTTAATATTCAAGTTTTCACTTCTGCCGGCACTCCCGGAGTGCAACCCGTCTTTTTTTTATATTTATATCGAAAAACGTGAGCACGGCAAAACCCAGTTAAAATCACCAAATACGGTTCAACTATTGCATGATTCGTAATTTCACCAAAAACACTCCGATTTTTAACGTTTCAATCACTAACGTAATGGTACGATCGGAAATTAGGTCAACTGGCCTATTTAATCGCAGATGAGACACTCTTTAACAACATCAATTAACAACACAGCAGCTGTGACAACATCTGACAAGACATTATGGTTAATGACAACATAACAAAATGTTAACATGTGTGTGTTGTTTTGTGTTGTTGTTGTTGTTATTGGTAGTAACAAAGGCACTGGGTCATCTTTGGTTTAGATGACGTTTAGTTTGGAAAGATAGTCTTGCTTGCTTTTTACCCAATTGCAGCAAATCTAAAAGGAGGTATACGATTTTAGCAAGCTATGTAGGTATGGCTGTCCTTCATATCCCCTAAATTACTCGCAGTATTTAATAAAAATGTGTTATCGTTGTTTCTTCTAGTTCTATATAAATAACGCCAATGTTTGACTCAGTATTAAACACTGGCTGTTTGTTAATTTTTACGCCTTCACGGTTGAACGTATTGCGATGAAATTTGGCATACACAGAGATGATTACCTGGACCATGGCAAGGACATAGGACATTTTTTAATGCCAGTAGTACCTACTATCCGGTGGGATAATTCCCGCAACATCCACAGTATTTTTGAAAGGAAAATGTCGAAGGAAACTAGACGGAAAGTAAAATATAATGCAGGGTAGCAACCCTGCTACCCTGCGTTATGAATGTATGGAAGAGCTATTTATTTGTCAATGGCCCTATCGACAAACAAATAGCTCTTCCATACATGACCGCCCAGGTATTGCACTTTTTTAGGATACAGCAGGAAAAATCGAACGCATGGGGTTCCAGAATCGTGTACTAAATCCGTAGTAACATGTTGTACGTCGATGTTCCCGCAATCCTGTCTAGAACAAAGAAGGACCACAGTGGCCTTTCAGTGAGACACAAAAGGTTATAATTGACCTGACCAAAAACTCTATTATGTTCTCAATGCCCTCAAAACCCAAATAACCAACCAAACGCTTTATATAAAGCCACATGCATTGCATACACAAAACTGACGTAACAATCTACACAACCGCTCCAAAAATATAAAAGCTCGTAAAAGGAGAATTTTATATAAAAACCGATGTCACACAATAATTTACGAGATTGGCTGCCAAGACAGGATATTCCCAAAAGGGGATAAAACAAAAATGACTTTTTTATTAATGGCTATTTACGACAAAACAATCGTGATTCGGATTAAAATGTTCGCTTTCTTATTCGTGTTTGGAATATTGAGATTTGGAGATCCGGATTGGCTGTATTTTTGTAGATAACTGTTAGGTACTTGGATTTTTATTGTAGTAGTTAAGGGTACAGAATTTAAATAGCTTCGTACTTTAGAGCCTCTTTTGTTTTTGCCAAAAACATAAGAAGGATTATGAATAAGAACAAAATATATATATTTGAATTCAGAATGTAAATAATTTAAATTAAGGTTTGGAACAATCATCTCGATGTCAAAAAAAACAAAGTTCACATTCCGTTGCAACCTAAATTTATTTAGGACTTTTTATTTAAAAAAGATCATTCAAAAATCAACTTTAGAATAAACAACCATAGAGAAGAAAGTTGAGTAACTGGCAATGGACGTTAATTATGCGAGATTAAGAATTGAAATACTTCAATTCTTAATTTTATTATTTGTAAGTATGTATACATATACATATGTACTTACTTAATATTTTGCACCAATGACATCCCCATTTTTATGCCCACGCCACTGTCCATTTGACGTTGCCTAAAAAAGATCACAGAAAGCGAGGCCACCCATAGTATGTTTTGTATTGTTAAATGTATTTTTTTTTGTTATGTATTTTCTGGTGTACAATAAAGTATATATAAATAAATAAACATTGTTACAAGCTGTCATTAAAACCAAAATTCCACATTATTATTTTAGGCCTAGAGCACTTGGCGGTCCGTACACGACGCAGCCAATCACAATGAAGTTAATAACGCGTTAGTAAGTCGCTTCGCGGTGAAGGAAAACATCGTGAGGGAACGAAAAAAAGGATGTCCTAGAATCAAAAATTCGAAGATATGTGACCAGCCCTGGGCTTGCGTGGTAAATTTTGGCCCACTCCCTCGCACAGAGAGGAGGCCTGTGTCCCAGCAGTGGGAACATTATAGGCTGATTAGTAGATCGAATCGTGTACGGACCATCATTGATATACTAGAGCTGTGACATTATGGCCACTTATTGGTAACTTGAGTTTATAACACGTTACTTTTGACCCACGTCGTTGATACTCGTATACGGAATAGGCCTTACTGATAAAAAAAGGTGGAGTCTTGAAAGCAAATGTTATTAGTAACTATACAAAAGAACTATTTTTGCCAAATCTATTTAAACGCAACTCTTGGAAATTGTTATCCCACCATTTTTCTCTCAAGAAGCATGGCCTTGCAGGAAAATATAAACGAAAAATCAAAGCTTTGGTTGGTTTGACTTTATCTCTGAGGAAAAGAAGGCTTTCGGAATTTGGCCGGCCTTACGTTGTAGTTGTTTATTGACCTTTGTTATGGTCGGTATCATTATTATTTTCAATATCAAGTTTTAGTTATTTATGAGTTCTGAATGAGTTTAGTTAAACCATTTTAGTTATAATGTAAAAAAAAAAATACAACCAAAAGAAAGTAATGTAAAGAAAGAGAGATAAAATGATTGTATCTTTTGAACATCGCTTTCTTTATGGTTATTAGAGAGAGAAAATGTTATTTTAGACATCGTTTTCTCTTTGGGCGAGAGAGAGAAAATGTATCTTTTAGGCATCGTTTTCTTTTTGGGCGAGAGAGAGAAAATGTATCTTTTAGACATCGTTTTCTTTTTGGGCGAGAGAGCGAAAATTTATCTTTTAGACATCGCTTTCTTTTTGGGCGATAGAGAGAGAGAGAGAATGTAGCTTTTAGACATCGTTTTCTTTGTGGGCGAGAGAGAGAGAGAAAATGTATCTTTTTGACATCGTTTTATTTGTGGGCGCGAGAGAGAGAGAAAATGTATCTTTTAGACATTGTTTTCTTTTTTGGCGAGAGAGAAAATGTATCTTTTAGACACCGTTTTTTTTTTGTGGGCGCGAGAGAGAGAGAGAAAATGTATCTTTTAGACATCGTTTTCTTTTTGGGCGAGAGAGAGAAAATGTATCTTTTAGACATCGTTTTATTTGTGGGCGAGAGAGAGAGAGAGAAAATGTATTTTTTGGACACCACATTCTTTTAGGAATAGGTATACGACGTGTTTTCAGCGTCCAATGAAAACATATTTTTATCTGCAGTATGACGTTAGACAACCCTAATGCTTACTGCCTGCACCATTTCCTCCATAGAAACATTTTAAACATTGTATGGTAAAAAAGTTTCTCTAAACGTGACGCGTGATTTAGAAGAAAAATAACAGTCGTTGTTTTATACCAATAACTACGTCGAATAATAAATCTAAACGACCGGTATTAAAATGTTATAGCCACGACCTATTCCAACGAATACATTGTGTACGATCCACCAGTGTAACTCAATTAACTACCTTCTCTGCTTACCCTGCAACGTGACGTGACTATTGAAAGAAAGTTTTATTCCTCAATCGCATGTTAAAGAAAAATTTAGCTTTTATGGAAATCTACATCCATCAGACATTATTTGGCTTCGTTAAGTGCGTATACACACGAGCGACATGAGTCAACGGCAGAGGCAACTGCAGCCATCGACGCGTGTCAGCGACAGCCATCGACGACCGCCGTTGACGCGTGTCGCTCATATGCATGAGCACTGAGTGTAACTGGAAGAATCTGAATAAGGACAGATTTGGTTTCCTAAGAAAAATGGTGAACGGTCACACAATAACGGCTGGCCAAATGCAGGGCGTTTTTTGACACCTTAATGACAAATACAGGTGAAATGACAAATTTTTATGAATTTTTCTATGGTAGTGTTCGTCGAATCGTTGAGCTCCTTAAGTTCTGAGTTGAGCTGCACAATTACTTACAAATGCATGCATTTACTGGACAGGTCCACTCAATCTATGTGATTCTTTCCTTAGATAAACCCTGTTTTGTAATAAGACCGTTAGGGCTCATAAAATTTTCAAGGAAAAACCTTTACATTGAGATTACAAAATGATATTCCTGCACCCACATTGGGATCAACGACTTTACGATTATGACCAAGGAAAACGAAGGGTACTCCCACGCCACAGCGTTTGAAAACGTGTGCCGCACTAAGGGAATGTTATTAACACAAGGGTGCAAATCGTAGGGGTAGCCATACTACACACACGTGTTCACACTAACTAAAAAAAGTAAAAGAAAATCTTTCTTGTATTGGTAAAAGTATGTGAATATTTTACGCATACTAGGCTGTGTGTTAGTGAGGGGCTCCTGGCTAAGTAATAATAGGTTAAGCTACATTTACCTAAGTCTGTCCGTGGATGGGTGACCATCTTTACATACCGAAATCACTCCGTGCCTCAGAAAGCATGCTAAGCCGTTGGTTCCGGTTGTCATACGTGGATCTTTGACAGTCGTTACTGGTTGGTAGAAGCTCAAAAGGCAAACAACCAGTCTTACGAATGGTCGACTGGACGCCGACCCCGACTTAGTTGGAAAAACGCTAGGCAGATGATGACTAAGCTGTGTGTTAATAAGGTATACGTACAGCCAGATAAATTAATTGTTTATCAAATTGATACACTCCGTCAACTTGCAGTGTTATAGCAATTTCATAAACCTGTCAAAGACTGACAGTTGTGATTTGTATATATGAATGACTAGCTGCGCCCCGCGGTTTCACCCGCATAAGTTTCGATCCCGTGGGAATATCGGGATAAAAACTATCCTATGTCCTTTCCCGGGACTCAAACTATCTCTATACCAAATTTCATCTCAAATCAAATCTCAAATTTCAAATCGTTTATTGCAATCCATAATGTACAATTACAGGTGCCAAATAAAAATAATGGAAACAATTATGGACCCTGTCGGGCACAGCAATTTTTTATATAAGTTCTAAATCGTATCTAAATCGGTTCAGCGGTTTAAGCGTGAAGAGGTAACAGGCAGACAGACATTTTCGCATTTATAATATCAAGTATGGATAAAGCCAGACCCTGCCGTTTATCAACACATTTTCCTCATTGTGTTTGTTTCTTTAATGTTAACATGTTTAACAAAAGACCTGTAATAGTTGGATGGCAGAGTGAGATAACGCTATGAGGCAGGTTTGTCGAAAGAGAATAAACATCAGGCGGTTGATAATTGCTAAGAATGTTTTTGTAAAATATGTACTCATATTAATGATATTTTGCAGAAAAAACCTAAATCCAGGTCACTCGTTCGTGTTAAGGATGAAACCAATAGAATACTTACAACATAAAGCATTTTTATAAGAGTCTTCTGCACCAGAGAGCAAAATTTTTGCATTAAAACCTAATTACTCAGAAAAAAATATATCGTCGTTGTCAAACCAAAATCTGCTATGTGCCGTTTTTTGAGATTTCAAGATAAATAAAAAAATGAGCTGTGTGTGTGTGTACCTATAAGCTGTGGTTAAAATCTTGAAATCTCAAAAAACGGCATTAAGCAGATTTTGGTTTGACAACGACGATAATTATGTCAAAATTAAAGGATGAAATTGAAATGATTTTTGAATATTTCATGCAGGATTTTATGAAGTAAACCTCAATTTGTCAAAAATAATGGACACTATGAATATAGCAGCACTTTTCAGAGCCACCACAAAAGCTTTTAACGCCGTCATAAAATACTTTACTGAAGTACGGTGCATGCACTCACTCATAGATTTTTTTGGCAAGCGATAATAATATAAGCTTCATAATGATACGAGGTAGGTCTATATACATTAGGGGGATTATTTCTAAACATTACTTAAAGTTAAATAATAATTAAAGTCTGCTTACCTATAACATAACATAATCAGCCTATAATGTTCCCACTGCTGGAACACAGGCCTCCTCTCAGTGAGAGGATGTGGGCCGTAATCCACCACGCGGGCCCAGTGCGGGTTGGCAGATGTCACATGGCTTCGAATTTTTGGTTCTAGGACATGCCGGTTTCCTCACGATGTTTTCCTTCACCGTTTTGAGAGCAGTGGTGATGAAATAATTTACACAAAGTAAAGCGCTTGTCCTAGAACCAAAAATTCAAAGACATGTGACATCTACCAACCCGCACTGGGCCCGCGTGGTGGATTACGGCCCACTCCCTCTCACAGAGGGGAGGCCTGTGTCCCAGCAGTGGGAACATTATAGGCTGATGATGATGAAAGCGCTTGTCTGGGTTCGAACCTAAGATCTACAACTCGTAAGTCGCGGCCGTTACCACTTGGCCATCACTGCTTTTTATATACATGTCCATATTATTATTTTAATTCTGTTAGCTTATATAGCGATATGTAATTAAAAATCTACTACATAAGCTGGAAATAGTAATGAAACTATCTACCACTACAGATTACTCTTGATCCAGTAGGTAAACCAAACAGAAGATAACAAAAAAAATGTGCTTGTTTACATAAACTACTGAACATGTGAATCACCGTTATCAGTGTACACTGATAATAGGTGTTTGACCTCGTTGTATGTAAATAGACACAGATTAGTAAAAGAGACATTACGATGATGTAAGATGGTAATTTTGGTTTACGAGATCATTTTGCGATTTCCCAATTTGTTCTGGATTTTTTATACGACCACCAGTGGTGAGCATTGGTTTTCAGAATAGGTAGGTACTAGGCTGGGTCTAGTCTAGCCAACGCGGTCACTAATTAGAAAAAAAAGTGAGGTCAAAAGTGTGGTTATTTGAGTAGGCAAGCCTACTTAAGGGTGATAAATTGCGAAGGTCGAACGTATACGTACGTCTCACACGTAATACTATGAGTATTACGCGTGAGACGTACGTATAATTTTGTCGTATTAACTTGAATTAAAAAAAAGTAAAGACCAATGACAATGTGCGAATAGTACGGGAGCCGAGTAGGCCTTCCGGCGACTGCCTACTGCTGCGCGTGTTTGTATGAAGATTTTGAGAGATTTTTAGTGAGTTTCTTAATTGTGGGTCACACACACTAAAATGTAATTGACAGGCTTAATGTTGATATATCGAGGTAGGCACTGCTTAAATGCCTATATGCAATGCACGCCACTGACGACCACGTGATTTGATTTTTGTGTGTCAAAAAATATATATTTTTCAGAGTTGCTATGAGAAATAAGAGAAGAGAAGAATATTGAATTTTTCAAACAAAATAGGTACTAATCGTTTTCTATACAGGGTGAAATTTTAATCACCGTTTTCCTCTTAAGGGGTTATTGTACTCATCGTTATGAACAACTTTTACTATGGGACCAAACATGAAATCGCGAAAAAAAATCATCTGTAAACACTTTGACGAGTTATGAGAACATAAATGTAGGAAACAGCTGATTTTTTTTTCTCGCGATTTCATGTTTGGTCCCATAGTAAAAGTTGTTCACAATGATGAGTACAATGACCCCTTAAGAGGAAAACGGTGATTAAAATTTCACCCTGTACACAGGGTGAAATTGAACACATGCGACAAATCGAAATGGGAGATTATACTCATCATTATGAACAACTTTTACTATGGGACCAAACCTGAAATCACGAAAAAAAAATCAGCTGTTCCCTACATTTTGGCGAGTTATGCGAACATAAATGTAGGGAACAGCTGATTTTTTTTTCGCGATTTCAGGTTTGTTCCCATAGTAAAAGTTGTTCATAATGACGAGTACAATCTCCCATTTCGATTTGTCGCATGTGTTCAATTTCACCCTGTATACTTTCTATTCTCATTTTTCCTTTTTCTCCTTTTTAGTAAGTCAATAGTGTTTTGAAGAGATTCATCACTCTCCGCCCTCATATGTCTAGTGTTACCCAAACTTAACGCTGGATTTCAACCTGATAACAATGAAGATGAAGACTTTTCCAAACGTGGCGTCATTACAGATCGCATGCCTAGCAACCACGTGCGTTGGTGACTATGTTTTATTTTTTTACGATTCCATTGTGAGAGCTCGTGACGACAATTAGCGCGTGGCGGTAAGGAGATCCAGGTAAACAGTTTTGTTATGTGCATATGAGATACTTATATCTTCCAGTTACGACCACACGACATTGTTATGGTTGTTGGTTGTTTTATGACGCTAAAAATGAAAGCACACATGCTTGGGCGCTTTTTTTCTCTTTCTGATTATAATTCCCTAGTTGCATCTAGTAAGGTTTCCGAAATAACAGAACTGGTTGCTGTGAGGAGGTCTACATTGGATGTCTCCGGCTGAAATGATGACGATAGTTAAAGAGAGCGAGATGTCGATATTATTTCCTGCAAATCGCAAAGCTTGATAATAATATCCTCATTAGCAGTTACGTCACTATTCACAACAAGTCAAATAATTTACTATAAATTGTTTAAGGAAAACAACTAACAGTAGGTACCTATGTTATAAAATATATGACAGGCTGCAGACACATCGTGTGCCGTTAGTACATAAAGATACTAAAATACGTCGGTAATAATTAAGTTTAAGTGCCCACGTGGATACGAGGAAGCATGTGATAAACAAAAGGAAAACTTGTCTGGAAAAGTGTTGGCTAATAGTCTATGTACACGATTCCAGTTTCTTGATTGCTGCATGCAATATAATCGAAGCTAAATGACTGGTATCTTCGAACGACTGTTTATATTTAGACGAAGATTAGATACAGCTTAAAATTCTCAAACAATATGTGACTTAGGATGTGACCGTGGTGATGGTAGGTGAAACAGATCCCTAACGGAATGGTTGATGAAAAACTGTCGAAAAAGAAGGGTTGGCAGAGTAACAGCCACGTGTGTGGATGACCGACGGAAGATCGCGGGGGAGACCTGAATTAGACTCGCACAGACCAGGTAAGTATGACGCAAAGGGAAGGAGGCCTATATATATAGGGGTGGAACAAGGTTGCCAATGATGATGATGATGATGATGATTTGACTTAGCTGTTTGGGCATGTATGTAAAGTTTGAACACATACACCCGATGCTAAAACGTAGAGACAATAAACCAATCTAGTTAGTTTTTTTTTTGGATTTTTACTCCACGTATAGTGTTTTAAAATAGATAGTGTCAAATTCTTTGTTTCTGCAAAAGTACCCAATTTTTTAATAAATAAAAAAATTGGTATAGTTAAGTTTTCAATTTCATGTTTTAAAAGCATAAGAAACACTTATTGATTGCATCTACCCTTATCTCAGCGTCAAAAATACATTTAAATGCGAAATATCGTGAAATTTACATGTGGCCATGTTTCCGTTATGATGAGTCTATCTTGCACTTTGCCATTCTATCAGGTAGTCTTCAATCAAACATTCAAAACTCTTTGTCGTAAATTCTATAGCCGGTTTATGCAATAACTCTTCAAACATTTACATTGTGTCAGTCATGGCCTTGTGTGTAGTCATAACTCTGGTCAAGGTATTACAGAGATTTAGTTTGTATTGGATTTCGCGGAGTTTCTTGTTGGTTCTTCTTTATAGGAAACGACCAATTGGAACCGTGCACCTAGCTTCTGATGCTTCAGAAAGACCCATGTAGGTTTATGTGAAATAAAATAATTTGATTTGAATTAAAATCAAGGTATTTTCGTAAACGTACAGACGCTAGCACTTCAAGCTACCCCAATTTGTCAAATTTCTTTGATAGATTTTCAACTTTACTACAAAGTAATAGGGTTCATATTCAATTGGGAAAATTTGACAGATTGGGGTAGGTTGATGTCCTGGCCTCTGTACCTAACTCTTAAAAAACTTGTTTTCATACTCTGTGTCTACTATCCGTCTGTGAATTTTGGCCTGGCAAATTAAATTAGATTAAATTAAATGAGCAGTGGTGGCCAAGTGGTAACGGCCGCGACTTACGACTTGTAGGTCGTAGGTTCGAACCCAGACAGGCGCTTTACTTTGTGTAAATTATTTCATCACCACTGCTCTCAAAACGGTGAAGGAAAACATCGTGAGGAAACCGGCATGTCCGAGACCAAAAAAGAAATGTGACATCTGCCAACCCGCACTGGGCCTGCGTGGTGGATTACGGCCCACTGCCTCTCACCGAAAGCAGGCCTATGTCCCAGCAGTGGGAACATTATAGGCTGATTATTATGAAATTAAATTAATCCAGTTTCTGACGTCATCTGTATGTTGCATAGCAGAATCAATTACTAAAAACTTCCGTATCTAAAAACTTAACCGTCTATAAACTTATAAAAATTAGCATAGCTATTTATTCTTTACTTTACACATATATCTATAGCGACTACTGAGCTTGAGCCAGGTCGGGCAGTGTTATTGGGTTTTCCTATTAGAAATTTCTTAGGAACAGCCTGGAGTTTCGAAGTTGGTGTGATACCCCCTGTGGCTCGGTCGTGCCGGATTGTCGTCAAGAGTCACGAAAGTGAGGGAAGAGTGAGTGAACTTGTGTCTCATAATACCTCCCGCGCCGAAGGCTAGTCTCCTTTGAGATTGGCCACCGTGGCCGAACGAAATACGGTATAAAGGACTAATATTACAGGTAAAAGATGCTTTTAGAATCTACAAAAAGGATCATGCATTTAATAATACAAACGGTGACGACTGATACGAAAATCCCATAAATTTTAGGCTCTTACAACAGGGATTTACTTTCAGAGGAAGACCTGGATAGTTAGACCCAATTTGGAATCCCCTTTGATAAGCTTAAATCTTAATAATAGCTCCTAGAAACAATGGTCGTAGTTGAACACATATATCATGTAAGATTTTGAACCTGACGCGTTTAAACTATGTGATTGTACAATTCTGAACTTGGTATTTAATAGATCTTTTGACGAGTCTTTAAAGTTAGCTAGAGTTATTTGTAATAACCTTGTCGTCAAGCTTCACGAAAGTCTATAGAATATTTTCTTCCATATTCAATAGATGTTTTGGCTTAGCATGTAAAAATAAGGAACTCTTGCAAAATTAGCTCATTAGCAAGCTTGATCATGTGTTTTTTGGGTTCGGTATACAAAGGGTGCCACCCTTTCATTGGGTCCTATTACTAAGCTTATACACCGTCTGTCTCTCACAGGGGTGTATCCTATTAACCGTAATAATAACCTAGCCAAATATTTTTTTTTGCCATCATGATCTAGAATAAAAACGCTGAAACTGAGAACCGTACGTATAAGACATGTTTGTACTTGGCAAGTATTTTTAATTCAGTTTTCCTCAATATAATAAATCGTTTTCACAACATAAATAATAATAGTAATAAGTTACTATAGAACACATATGGCTGCAACGATCCCTTTATCATGATACAATCCTTTAATCTCCTAGAATGGCACCCATGGGAAATTACTATATAGATTGGTAGCCATGCCATCATTGCACGGGACGATAATAATATCGATTACGCGAAATTAATTATTCATACATTCAATATGGTTATACCAGTAATCCTTAATTTTAGCCAAGGTAGCTGCATATATAAATATTTTTTGAATGTCACTTGTTTTGACGTAGTATATACTTGTATTTTCAGTAATAATGTCTTCTTAATAAAGCTCCAATTCAATCGTAGCCCTATACGGGAAATCCCATAGGCTTGAAAGGTGAATGTCAAGTTTCTTCGTACTATGACAATGTTTTTTGCTACTCTATTATGATATCTTGAACTTAGTGAACTTTGTTAGATTATGGTTCGAAAAAAAAATGGTTCAATGGTTTAAACCTGTGTCTAAAAATAAACCTTATTTTGTAATAAAGCCGTAAATGTTTAAATTAAAAATGTTTTATTTCACAAAACTGGGCAATTATGAAACGTCAGAAGCACGGTTCCAATTGGTTGTTTCCTATGGAGAAGAGCAGACACAAAATTCCACGGTACTCATTTTTGAAGTGAAAACTTCTTTAGCGGCGTTGAACACTTTTTGTAATGGGTAAAAAATGTTAAACTCGCGTCAGGGCATCGCGTCAGGACACGTGACCGTCAGGAGAGATTCCCCCCCCCCCCCATTTCTTTCTACGGCGGCGCCAACCGAAGTGAACCAAGTGAGACACGATAATGGGTGGATGGATGGATGGTTATGGCGATGGTGATGGTGATGGTGATGGCGATGGTGATGGCGATGGTGATGGTGATGTGATGTGATGGTGATGGTGGACGCGGACGCGGACGCGGATGGACAGCTGATGGCTCGACCGTCTGTGTAGTAGCCACACTGCTGTGTATTCGTAAAATTCGTGTATATAAAGTGTTTCAAAAATGGAAATTGAACAAAGTGCATCGATTAATGAAAATAGTGACGCAGAAATAGTGAAAAAAACTTAGTTATATTAATTCAATTAATAATTGATTTATTTCAACGTTAATATTCAAGTTTTCACTTCTGCCGGCACTCCCGGAGTGCAACCCGTCTTTTTTTTTTCAAATAACAGTGTTAATAGGTAGGTATGAGGGGACAGTATACAGTAGGCCTGTCAACAAGTACCAGGTATCTAACAAAATAAAACTTAATGCGTGAATATTAATAATATCAAAGAGTGTCCCTGCCCACCAAGTGAATGAACTGCAATTTTTCCTGCTTATACAAATACACCCCTAGCCAGCCATATTGATCCGATCGCCCTACGGTTCCTTTAACTTAGGGTAGTCAGCAACTACACCCGTCCCTCTCTGTACGATAACGCCGTCTCTTTTGCACCCTGCGCTTTTAGTTTTTAATGTTTGAGGAACAAAATACTAACTTTCTAAGTTGGTCCTGGTAGGTAAGTTTGTGAATCGGTTTTTAAAAGAGTTTTTAGTACCTTGTTGAGAATTTTGTCCTCGAATAGAAGAAAAAAAAGGAAAATCAACTTTAAAATTTGAATATTTTAGGTCCAAATTTGCATAGTCCAAATGACAATGCAAGAGTCATATTACTATTGTTGTTTAATTATGAGACAGACGCACCAATTAAATTAACCTTTCAAATTAGGAGTACACTCCTAACTAATTCATCTTTTAGACCAATTAAAATAAGCCAAGTGGTGTCAAAACGGATGGATTACCTTTCAGAAGTATAAATTAAAAAATCCTTTTCGGACCAATACAGGAAATGAATATAATAGCTTTAGGTAATTAAACGACTTAGGACGTCAAATAAACTCAAAAACTCAAACTCAAAGTATTTATTTCAATTAAACCATTTACAGGGACTTTTGAATTGTCATGAAGTCAGTCAGTCAGAAAATATGAAGCTAGTTGCCCATTCCAAAGCGTAGGTACCTATGGAGAAAAACGGCCAAGAAACTCCATGGATACTCTTTTAAATTATATTAAAAATAAGGAAGGTAGATCCCTTCCTTATTTTCAACTATTTTATTTTTAGTTAATATCAGGATACTAACTCGATCTAACTTCCTTATTCGGCGTCCTAAATCGTTACTACTGCAAATACAGTAATGTTATACTCGTATATTATCCTGTACTTAACAATGACCATTAAAAAAAATATAAGACTCGTATTCCTGTAAATATGTACATTGTACAGTGCTACTCAATAATACTTTGATTCAGCAAAACTGAAAATTTAATCCAAAAGATTTAAGACATATAAAAACTAAAATTATCAATTAATTTCATTTCTAGCAACATACCTAGCTAATTACTAATCACGATGTGAGTAGTTAGTTCATATGGTTCTTAATAATACCGTTAACGATAAGCTGAAAGTACTGAAATTAGACAGATAACTACATAATCATTATTTTAACATGTACAAATGCCTACTGATATACATAATAATATAATAAACTAGCAGCGCCCCGCGGTTTTACCCGCATAAGTTTCGATCCCGTAGAAATAACGGGAGAAAAACTGTCCTATGTCCTTTCCCGGGACTCAAACTATCTCTATATCAAATTTCATATAAATCGGTTCAGCGGTTTAAGCGTGAAGAGGTAACAGAGAGACAGACACACTTTCGCATTTATAATATCGCACTCAAACACGTTAGCATTGTAAAGCAAATCACTAAACACAATATAGAAACAAAACAAGAATATCAAAATTCAAATCTACCCTAATAAAAGGTACCAGACGATTCCAGACAACCTTTTTGGTACCAAACTTCATAAGTAAACTACGATACGACAGGATTATATCCTCAGTAACATTTGTTGACTGCCAACCAAAGGTCGAGGGTCGAAAGGATCCCATCGAACTCTCGAAATGGTTAGAACCATTCCTAACACAAATATTGACACATTCGTAGCTGGGTTTAAAAGTACATTTTACTTTGGAGAAGATCTTTAAACAGATAAGGTGAGTAGATAAGTAGGTGAGTAAACGAAATTATGCTTTTAGCGTTGACCTTTGACTTAGGTGTATAACAATGGCCCACCTTCCATTTTGTGTCGCATGCCCTGTCACCAGTGGCGTACATTGGTTTTCAGAATAGGTAGGCACTAAGCCGGGTCTAGTCTAGGCAAATGCGGTCACTAATCAGAAAAAAGTGAGGTCAAAAGTGTGGTTATTTGAGTAGGCATGCCTACTTAAGGGTGATAAATTGTGATGGTCGAACGTCATGGTATTACGCGTGAGACGTACGTATTTTTAATTTTGTCGTATTAACTTGAACGAGTAAAGACCATATATCTATGGTAAAGACCAATGACAATGTGCGAATAGTACGGGAGCCGAGTAGGCCGTCCGGCGACTAGCCTACTGCCGCGCATGTTTGTATGAAGATTTTGGTTTTTGTTAGGTATGATAATTTCGTGAGTTTCTTAATTGTGGGGCACACACTAAAATGTAATTGATAGGCTTATGTTGATATATCGAGATAGGCACTGCTTATATGCCCATATGCAATGCACGCCACTGCCTGTCACCTGCACTCATGAGGACCAAATGGCTCCGTCAGCAAACGGTATTAGCGTCGTTGAATTTTGGGGCAAACAATTTTAAAGATTTTTTTTTTTAATTATGTGTTATTTTTTGCCATCGACACGCTACGAACAAGTGCATAGTAAATGTTCAAATGTGTCTAAAGGAAGGATAAACAAGAAACGGTAGAAATACTTACAGTACCTACCCAATACCGCTCTGAAATCGAAACAATTGAAAATTGTTTAGAAAACTGCTTCGAAGCATGACGTTATATTAATCAAGTTTGGAGCGATAATCAATGCTATGAACTCAACACAATTCAACTCTATTGAAAGAAATCAAAGGTGTGAACTAATAAGTTTTGCATAATAACTTATACAGGGTGAAATTGAACACATGCGACAAATCGAAATGGAAGATTGTACTCGTCATTATGAACAACTTTTACTATGGGACCATACCTGAAATCGCGAAAAAAAAATCAGCTGTTCCCTACATTATATGTTATGTATATGTTCGTGTAACTCGTCAAAATGTAGGTAACAGCTGATTTTTTTTTCTCGATTTCAGGTATGGTCCCTTAGTAAAAGTTGTTCATAATGATGAGTACAATCTCCCATTTCGATTTGTCGCATGTGTTCAATTTCAACCTGTAGATGTAATTTATGTATATGTCCTAAAATTTAAAAGACTGCATTTTTTAAATATGTGTTTTACTGTGGGTCCAAGAATAGTTCCCTGTGGCACACCAAGCCTCGTAGTACTAATAATACATTGTTGTTGGTAATTTAGATACCTTGAGGATTATACCTAGGTGTAGGGAATTAATTACTACTGTAATACCTAAATAGAACTTCAGTAATATTATCCTGATGTTAACAGGAAGACACAACAAGATGAAGATGTTCAGCTGTTATGACTGAAGTTGTCTTTTGTTTTGTATTGTACCATAATATTGTTTACAGCATTGTTTCATTACGGTATTGTTTCGTACTGTCAATAACAATAGGTTTACTTTAAGCGTCACGTATTTATTATTTAATACTTTAAGCACAATAATGATCAGAGTCAACCTTTGGGTGACGAAGACACAAAAGTGGTAGGTGCAATTATGAAAGATTGAGGAATAAAGAAATCACTAAATTCTAGAAATCAAACTAGTATTACAACTAGTAGAAAATGTAGTAGTACCTTATACTTGTGAATGCGATGCGATGGAAGAGGGAAAAAATGTGGTTTAGGAAGTAACACATAGGTATTTCTATTTACGATGACGTATTCTCAGCTTCCGCGTGATCATACATAGCTTGTATATGATTGGTTTACGGGTTTATAGCCAGTTGAGGATGACAGAAATAAGTAGAGCATTAACAATTTGTATCATAAGTACCTAAAAGTGAAATGATCTTCTTTTGTTACAAAATACTAAACCTTTTTTCAAAAACCGGTCTAGGTAATTCCAGTGATATGTAGGTCGTGTTTTATATTTAGAAAAGAGTGTCAAAGTCAATCCAAGCAATTAAGAATCTGAGGGGTAATCCCCGTAATTTTAAGAACGTTCACAGTCTGATCTCAGTCTCGATCTGTCAAAAATACTTCTAATATCCCTACGTTTTTGACAAGTTTCTGTCATTAAATGTTGTTAAGATGAGATTGCGACTAGGTTTTGAAAGTTTTTGTTACGGGAATTGGTCTTTAAAACAGAACAAGAAAAAAAATTATGCAGAGTTCTCCCAATCAATCTTTTGAAAATTGTACAGAAATGCTAAAAACAGAGCTAGCAAAGCTAGACAATGAAAACAGCAAGTCAAACAAGTTTTCGGATTTACGTAAAATCACCAAATTCCAACTCTTTATAATTGCCACGAAATGCTAGATCACAGTCAAATAAAACATAAAATATTATGTACCAGTCACCTAAATCCACTTAATTGTTGTTATTTATATAAACGAACGTTAGTTACCACATCGCGGTCACAGAAACGTTACTTTCATTTTATACAGATATAAATCATAACGAAAATAAAAGTAAATAGTATGGTGCCGCAGTTTGTTTCTTGTGAAATAACACCTTTTGCTGATCTTGATTATGATTGCAGAAAACTTAAAGTTTCTGCTCTTTCATCATGATTCATCATCATCTGCCTAGCCTTTTCCCAACTATGTTGGAGTCGGCTTCCAGTCTAACCGAATGCAGCAGAATACCAGTACTTTACATGGAGCGACTGCCTATCTGACCTCCACAACCCAGTAACTGGGTAATACGATACCCCTTGGTTGTCAGATTTTCGGGCTTCTGATGACCGGTAACGACTGTCAAAGATCCACAAATGACAGCCGGGATCAATGACTTAACGTGCTTTCTGAAGCACGGAAGGGTCTTAGAATGTAAAGATGGTCACCCATCCACGGACCAACCGCGGCAAGCGTAGCTTAACCTGATCAATCGACCCGCGCGGCTGTTATAACTTAGCCACAAGCTCCACCTGCTCCTATTGTACTTGTAAACAAAATAGAATAGCAATCAATATGATTCATATAATCATCACGCCTGGATACCCCGAAAGGCTGGGCAGAGGTGTACCTTATAGTACACTCCCATTTCTCCAAACATCTCCATTTCTCCTTACGAGTACGTTTAAGTCTCATGTTATAGAGGGCGAGCCTATTGCCATGAACCGAGCACAAATCCAGACTCAGGCTGCTATTGAAAAATTCCATAATTATGGAAAAACCCGATAACAATTTGCCCGACCCGGAAATCAAACCCAGGACCTCACGCTCAGCACCAACGAGGCAGTCCATGATTGAATCCTTTGCTCTCATTGTAAACTTGCATAGCGACATGCAGCTGTTATTAGACATATTACACAAATGTAACCTTTAATAACATTATTTGTTAAGTCTTTTTTCCTGTAAAAGGTCGCTGAAGTCTCTTTCTATGTCCGGTTTAATCTCCAGTCACACTATTCATTCAAATATCAACAATTGACGTAATTGGATTAAAGACTTAACATAATGAGATTACGCCACGTTTTATATGACGTAACAAACGGAATCATAGACTAGATTTTGTTTTAATTCAACGTTCGAATTTCGTTATGATACATCACGTCACGCTAAATATGAGAACATGTTGTTGTACCATTGTAATGGTGCCCAAGACACAGGCTGTGCCTAGTTTGGGACCAACGATACCTCCATATTGTAATTTTGAATTATGAAATAAACGATTTTACTTTACAAAAAAATGTTATAACTGATAATGAAAATTAGTTGACATTTAAATAAAATACTGTGTTGTTTCTTTGGATTACTTTGACCCTAAACTCTTTCAGATTAAAGTTTATTTTAGCTCAGTAACATGTTTAGCTTATCATGCTCCAACTGCTGGGATACAGGTCATACAGGCCTGCTCTCTGTAAGGAGTGGGCCGTAAACAATCACGCGGGCCCAGCGCGGTTTGGTTTTAGTATAAGTAGGCAAATAAAACTACTCCGGTTGACTAAGTTCAGGCCGTAATGACATAACGGCGCAGAATAGCCATTACCAGCAATGATCACCGTATTGGTAGTTTAACAGATTCAATATCATCAGGATTGTGCCGAAATTTAGCAGTGCGTTGTGGATGTCGTGTCATCAGAAGACAACCGCCACGCAATGACGCTCTGCTAGAGTGACCGTCACCAGTCGATGTCATCCTTATCCGACCTTTTCGTTGATTCCAGCAACTTCGTAACAAAACTAGACGGCGCCACTTGCTGCACCTTCATATCTGATAAGATGAAATTGAAAGAAGAAAGATTTAGAACTTAAGATTTAGAACTAATATTAACCGCCGCGACGAAACAATAGAAAATCAATTGTGTCTCATTAGCGGAACTCGACAGATTAAGTTAAATTGTTATAATTCAATATTAAGACTAATAATGTGGAATGTAATATTCTTTTTTCTCAATTTTTCTGGCTTAACGATGATTACTTAATTTTGTGTTACATTTATCGTTATTATTATTGTTATTTTTAAGACCACTGTTCAACACAAATGTAAATTTGTTGATGAATAAATAAAATAAAGTATAGTATAGCTTCAAAAGGTTTAGGTGCACCTGCTATCTTTCCGCTTGAATAAACAGGTACTAGGAAACAAGAAGAATAAACTACGAAACTACAAGTTGTATTATCAAATCGAACAACCTATAATTTGAGACCGATGGACGGGTAGACGTCACAGCGTAAGCTGACGATGTTTTCACCTTTATACCGTATCATTAGATTATGTCAGTTGGGGTCGGAGCAGGAAACAATTTTATTTATGCGCCAAAGTCCACTGCTATTGTGAGCCATGATGTTACAAATAGGAATTTATGAAAGTTGACCATGCAACATGCAAATTACAATTAAATTATGTTAATCAAAAAAGTTTTAGACTTCGATACCGGGTTTTTTTTAGTTTACGCAATATTATACATTGCTTAGTTTGGCAATAATGATGTAAAACCTCGCTGGTAAAAGAAAGGCTGGTTACAGAGGAGAAAATAGATCCGACAGCCTGCTACGAGAATTTAATTCACCTAAGGAGGACACATGTTTTGCTGAAACTGATAATTATCCGACGATATACAGTATGGATTTTTGATTCAAAGCACCGTCTACTCTCTAAATTGTCAACGAAGATACGGCCCCGTCCGAATGTAGTTGATCCGTCAAAAAAATTCTTACTTAATTTATTTTTTCGGACAGGCAAAGGCACATCGGGAGTAGGGACAACAGTCAAAATATGTTGTCATTTATTCTTAGTTCGGGTTCCGAACTAATCTTATGTCCATAAGAAATAAATACTAATACTTCGGCCAATAATAATAATAATACTTCGGCCAAAAATACGGAATTCGCGATTAGACAGTAGACCTAGAGTAACGTTTTGGGGACTTTCATTAAATTTTAAGAGTAATATTGCTAACTGCATTTACAGATTTTCGAAAATTGTTATGGTCAGCTAGAAAATATGTAACTAGCTGAATGGAAAAACATAAAATAAGGATAAAGATCTTTTAAATAACCATTTCGGTGATGTAATTGATCGTGTCGCAAATGAGACCATTGATACTAAAGTACTGTTTTGTTCGGATAAAAAAATTTAAGGAAATAAAGAATGAAAGGTGGGCGTTTTGGGGGACTGTCTTATGTAATTTTGACGTTCGAAAGGTGCTGATTCTCAGCCTAATTTGAATAATAGACTTTGATTTTGAGTTTAAATATCACGGTTGTCGGTGTTCAGTCCAGTTTTTTTAAAGGCTTATGGTCTTTATTCGGACCGGGAATCGTGACCTTTGGTTTGGTTGAATTTAAAGCAAAAGATTTTTTAATTATTGCATCGATTTTTTTGTTTTCCTTTGACACTGACTTTTGGCAATCATTCCTTACATCGCCTGAAGCATAAGCACGATAGTGAGTCTTTGGTCCTCAGTTCCCTACATTGCAAGAGAATGTCTGCAGATATCAGTTTCAAATCTCCCATCCCAGGGTTTCCGACAGTCGGTAATTACATTACTTAACTGATTATCTTCCCATTGACAGTGACTGATGCTTTGCATATTATTTATCTTTACGAAGATTTTATTATGAATATCCTTTCCGACAAAAGGGGTGAAGGTAACATCAGTAGTTATTATCTAGCAGAACAGTTGAAAGTTCTTAAGATCCAGAAAAACAAATGAAAATCAGATGGTGAAAATTCAGCAAATGGAATAATCCTGGAAGAAGCATTAGAAAATAAAGAAAATTGTCATCATGTAAATAAGAGCAAAGGTTTTCAAGTTTAAAGATCTTTTTTTATGATGAAATTTAATAATCTAATTCAGAAGGATATAAACAAGGGACATAAATTTGTATAATTTGAATATATGTTTGCTAATATAACTGCTCCATAAAGTCAAAGTGATCAAGTAAATGTGTATAATTCCATCGAAGGTTAACCAGTTCGTGATATTAACGCTTTAAATAGATTGTTCGCGTTTTTATAGTGTCTTGTGTTTTGCGGGAAAGTGAAAATAGTTTCGGAATGAATCCTACACAGTCTTATAAAGACGTTTATTTTCATGTTTATGTAAGTAGGTAATTATATTATACCGTTTATGAGTCTTAAATTATTCATGGCTATAATGTCAATTTTTTATAAAATATTTCACATGCTCGACAAAATAAGGCTCGGAATTAATTTGAAATATAAAAGAAACGTGACGCTGAAATTCTAATATACCACATTTAAATGCAGATGCAGTTTAGAATGTCAAGCACTAGAAAAAAAAATTGAATTGTAATTTCAAAACTAAACCGAATTTCGAACAATTTTTTTTTAGCAAAAGAGTTTCGCAAGTCAAAAATATGGCAAGCCTCTAAAAGTAAAAAATGTTACGTTAATGCTAGTTTTTCAAAGAATAATAAAGCTATGAATAAACACATTTATCACACATGATTAGCACTAAACAACGATTTGTCTTTTGCAGTAACGTGCGGAAACTAGCAAATAACACGCATTGTTGTTATTGGCAAATATAACACCAACCAGATACGATTGATTGCATTTCCGTTGGAACCTGCAATTAACTGCGTTATACAGTTCTCAGTAATTGACAGATTGATAATACAGAATCAGCTTAATCAGAATCTACGTAGTCGTTTATCTTAGCTGCAACTACATGGTTGAGTATCTTCGCGTTTATGACTTGCAACGCCTAGATAATGTATAGCTTTACGCCCTTGACAAGTAGAATTATTTACTTATTTCCATGCAGTCCTTTTTTTATCGTAAATAAGTTCTAAACTGGGTAAGTATTAACTAGCGTTATATGTTATTTTGGAACTGTCTTTAGCCGCAACGGTCTCACGCAATTTAACAATTTTTTTTAAGGTAATATTATTATATATAAACCTCAAATAATATAACTTTCACAGAATAGTGTCAAATGATGATGGTGTTTTAGTCCTGTAGGCTGCAGTTATCATGCCGCGTAGGCGGCTCGGTCATGCGCAGAGCAACCCCACCGGAGGTTGCAGCGATCCTTAACCTAACTAACAGCTGATCATTGATAAACAATGCTGCCAGCAAATTAGCGAAATTCCAAATGCAGACAAAAAAAATGACAATCAACAAACATACCTTAGATTGTGCTGAATCAGGCTGCATGTAGTAAAATAGGAAAAACATCCACACAGCTCCGATTAGGAACAGGATTTTGACGTTTCGTCGCATTTTGTATTTTTTTTTTAAACAATTCAAAAGAGGAACGTATCACTGGTTAGATCACACTCGATTTTTAAACGGGCACGTTCGTTTGATGCGTCGCGTTCGCGTTTGTTATTATTTGTGTTGACGGTTCGCGGCGCGCGCGGCCGCGCTCGGTGGTGCGGCGTGCGGACTGAACCCAGTTCACAGAATAATACAGATAGCTGCCGGTCATGCGCGTATCGGTCCTCGACACCGCGTACCAAAATAGAACTTGCACAGTTCGGCCGACATCGACGTACTGTGCAGCGCGTACGGCGGTCCTCTCACTGCATTGTTCTCCTTGGTCAGTGTCTAGACGTATGCCGTGGTAACTGCCTGGCAACACGTTAGGCCCAGTACGCCAAGGAACCGGTTCAGATGCGTGCGCAATCGGTTTTTATTATGAAAGTATGCAAGGATTAATATATCGGTTATGCAGATCCTTGCGAGAAACCTGGTGAATTAATATGCTCATTGGACCAGTACTTGGTTCCTAGCATCTTCAAGCTCTTATTGCAGAACGTTTTCTTCGACATCTCGATAAACTTTACAGTCTACACCTATTTCAACTCTCCAGAAAAGGTCCAAAGTTTGAAATGTGCCTGATATTGGCTCTCATTCCCTTTCTTGATCTGCCATTATTAAGATTTTTGTCGGTTTGGCGAATGCTGTAATTGTAGGTTCACTAATATGGGCTTGTAATGTAATGTCATAATGATTAAATTGTCGTTTACTTCGGTAAGGACAAGGCCGTGAAATGGATACTTTTATTGCAACTATTACGATTTGTTTACCGACTGCTTTATATTTATTGCTTCTACAGAGAGTTGGCAGATTTTCATTCTATATGCGATTTTGCGAAGAGAAAACTTTTGGCTCGCGTCCACTTTTATCTGCAGAAAGTAAAATTATCTGTAATCGCACTGTTTATATTAATGTCGTAATTTCTCAATGTGTGCTGTGATCACAAACGGTGAAAGACTTCTAATAGCTACAATCGTATTTTAATTATATCTTGTTTTAATACATCCTTATCATTAGTAGCAGGGACTGTCCCAAATTGCGCCAGTACTTGGTTCTTGCTTCTAGGCATCTTCTATATCCCTTCTTACCTCATCATCACAGTCTTGCACCTCTTTTCAGTCACGATCCTCACTTGTCCTTTCCCTAATGCCAATACCAAAACCTACTGCTGAGGCCTGCGTCAGTTCCAACGTTACTGAAGTTGAAAGATCAATACAGTTTCGATGATTACACATATTCTGCATCAGAACTTTGCTAGACACTGCAATGTCAAAGTATTAACTAGGCCAGCTGCTCCGAACATCAGGACATGCTTGAAATACTGCCATAGCCATTAAGATTACTTATAAATGTCGTTAGACTATTTCCTGACAGCAAAACTTTATGTTGAATGAACCATTAATTGCTTATTTATTTTTATCTGTATTACATTTGGACGAAGCACACTTTTGTTTTTAACAGTTGCTTTTCTTCGATTAAAATGTTGTCCTTGGACGTATTCATAAAATATGAAAGAAGAATTAGCAGATAAAAAGATTTTTATTGATTATCTCTCGTCACTAGTTTTCGTCATGTTTCCGGAATTCTGGTTTATGGTTTGTGACTTCAAGGCTTGTACGAGTAGCTACACACCATAAACCAAAACCATATTTATATTGATTTGAAACTGGCTACGGTCACACCAAACATAGTACTGTACCCTTCTTGAAAAACACTATACCTAATTATGTACCTAAAACACTACAACTACAACAATATCAACTTCAATATCGATGGCTATAGAACATTTCCCGTCGCACATCACATCGTAGCGCATTACTATACCAAACGCCGAAGTGATGGCTCTTGTGACTACTACACAAGGATTTAAGAGGGCCATGCCCTCTAAACCACAGCGTGAAGCGTGGGTGACCCACTATCAAACTGACAGATTTATATTTATAACGTTCACTTGACAACACTGACGTGTCTTGACAATGACACGTGACGTCATATAAATATGACAGGCCTAATAATGATTAGGCCGGATACTTGCTTCCGATTAGATGGAATAGTCAGTTAGAGAAAGCAGATCTAAGATGGATGGGTGGATGATATGAAGAGTGACAAAGCGATAGTCATTGCGAGAAGGAAGGTTTAAGATGGATGGAATGTGTGAAAGATAAAAAACCAAGAAAGGAAGTAAACAATGAAGAAACATCTGAAAGTAATAAGAGACAAATGTCAACTGCAAGTTAATTTGAATAACATTAGAAGGATGTCTGTGATGGCCTGACCTGATTAGAAGACAAGCAAGCGGTTCTGACTTCTGCGATTCCTATCTTAAAGTCTCAATCCGATTCACATCGCGTATGAATGTGACAAATCGTCGTTCAAAAATTATTTTTTTTTTACTACCAATGTATAATTATTTATGGAAATTTCAAAATGCACATTTAATAGAACACAATAGGAGGAGCAATCATTCAATTAGTGTTTTGTCCATAAATTAACGAAATACAACTGAGTATGGAGAAATCATAATATGTAACGAAATACAACTGAGTATGGAGAAATCATAATTACGATCATATTATGATTTCTCCATACTCAGTTGTATTTCGTTAATTTATGGACAAAACACTAATTGAATGATTGCTCCTCAGTTAGGAAACATTAGTTAAAAAACATTTTGATGTCATAGAAGATTTTTTTTCAGTATGCTGTTTTTTCACTCTCCTGTAAACTTGTAATTTTTGACATATAACTAATTGCTATATGAACGACGAAATGTAGGTAACTATATCGCCAACTTTTGGAAAATATGTAGTAGTCATCATGTCCAGCTATTGGACTAAGCCATTAGAAAAGAAAATCTAATACACGACGGGCCTATAACCGCTGTGCTTTTATAGATTATAAAATAATAATAATATAGAAAGCGATAAAATCACATCACAATAAAACTAGACCAACCCACATTGACTATAAAACGTTCAATAAAATATTTAAACGGTTATTACGATGCTTCAATCTCTCTCTGATGACTGTGACATTGATTTTATGATTCGTTCGATTTGCGTTATGATCTTACTGGCTTTTGAGATATTAAAACTCTTTTGTAATTTAGCATTCGTCTGACAATAATGAGGAATAAATATTATAAAAACCAAAATACCCAAGTATTTTAGGTCCTCAACTCCTTAAAAACAGACAACGTGATCATAACGCAAAACTTCGGAAATAATACTGCAATGCTGATTTTTAGGAAGAAGTCAACAGAAAGTGTATCCGTAGACAATATAACGCAGTAATTTTCTGACAGCGCCATCTAGTGGTAAAGCTAGCTAACACAACGTAACGCAACTTAGCTGCAGTTACATCAAGTTCCGTGCGCACTTGACAGGTGACATTGTCATGTATTTGAAGGTTAAGTTTAAGTACTTAAATAGTTTGTTTTATTTAAAAAAACGGAAATGAGTAATTGTGTTCTTAAAAAAATTTAAAAGAAAATGTATTTATCATTTAATTTTTTTGAGAATTGCACAGAATTTTCATTTGTAAATATTTTTTTAATAAAAAAAATCTTTAACGTAACATAAAAATAAGTGACAAAAGTGTATTTTTTTTTTGTATTTAATTCATTCACAAACGGCTTTCTTAAAAGTTCACCTACTGCAAAAAGTGGAAGAAATGTATTCCCCGGGAATTTCACCGAAGAACGAAAAATAGAGAAGGAACACATGTATTCAGAACGGAATATCTACATCACACAGACCGATGCACCTGTTGTAATTATTCGCCTCATTATGATGCGGAAATTATATTCCTCTTGTCACAGGGCGCGGATTTTCTTGCGTAAGGCCGGATGAACCATGTGGGTTTATGTTGTTAAACAGCTGTGGTGCGATACCTGAAAAGGTCACTGGTTATTTTTAATGGCGTCAAAATGAGAGATACATTTTCATCTTTCAACCATCAACTGTTAAAATAAACAACTTATCTAGACATAAAATAGTAATATTCATAGGCTGTACACAACAGTCCAGTAACAACAACTTTTTAATCTCCATAAAATGGCATCGCTATCGAAATTAAAAAAAAAAGAGAAGAAAAGCAAAGGCATAATTCCTACACTTTTTTCCCGCTTTTCCCCGTCCGAGCGTTCCTGTTATCCCGGCAGAGTTCGTGCGGTGTCCGACGGGAGCGCGCGTCCCCTCGCCTCGTGATCGATTGGCGCGTAACGAACTTACATCGAAGTTTGAATATTTCGAATTCGTTTGATTCGAACTGTTTTTTTGAATATTGTTTTGTTTATGTGAGTGATGTTTTGTGTTCTTTATTATTTTTTGGACGTAAAGTTTTAGGTAGGTAAGTCATCCTATTTTTTTTTTCTATTATAATGTGGGTTTTAAAGAAAAACAAGTCTTCTTAGTTAATTCTCACATCATTCAAGAGCACGGTCGGAGGATCATCTAAAGGGCGCGTTTTTAAGCTCGCCTTTATACTAATTCCATTATAAGTAGCAATGCCAACCCTAATGACATTCTTATCAGAGAAAATTCCAATATTATCAGGGCGATAATTTCTAACCTTGAAAAGAGACCATAAAGTAAGTACTTAACTCAATACAAAACAAACGACTGTCAAAGAATACAAAGATGACTTTCATAATGATGACACAAACGCAACAATGTTACAAAATGCAAATAAAAATATCATATAATGTGTAGGTATGACAGATAGAATTTAAACCATACAACCGTAAAATTAAACGAATATTATCAACTTTATTATGATAAGTTACATTATTTACGGCAATAAGCTGGAAGTCTTTTAATAATTTAATCATCCCCGAAGGTAAAAAGTTAATGAATTCTTCGAACCACTCTCATTAACATAGATTAAAATCTTGTCAGTTGTCGATTTCCGAATGCGATTTACGATGCAAATTATGACAATTTCGTTAAAATGGAAGATAACTTGATCAGTTGGAAGGAATTTTTTACCTGGGTTAACAATTTTACAAGGAATTTTATTGCACGATAATTACTGCTTGGGTCATGTTCGGAAGTCGGTGTCGTTGGTTCCGCATTTTCGTTTTTTGACACCGACTTCCGAAATTAAAGTTATTGATCACTTTGTAGTGTTTTTTTTTTTGAAGTCGGTTGTTTTTTTTGTCAAAAAGTTTTAATTTTCCACTTTTTAGTTGTACCTACCCCACAAAAATGTAAACGAAAGGATCGTTAATGTAGACAATGTAGATAAACTTTTAGATTTTTGTTGATTTTCCAAAAACCGCTTGTCCGATTTCGATAAAATTTTCATGGGACCATTTGGGAAGTATACCCTTTCCAACAAAAACATAATTTTTCAAATCGGTTGGCAAGCGACGGAGTTATGCGCGAAAAACATAAAAAAAAAATACAAACATCCGAATTGAGAACCTCCTCCTTTTTAGAAGTTGGTTAAAAACCATATTAACTACATCAAAATCCGAACCGGAGTTTAGAAGAACAGTCACACAGCCACGAAAAGCGACTTTGTTTTATACCATGTTAAGATAGACTGCCTAGTTAGACCGCAATAAGAATAAAACAAAAAACAAACTCTAAGAATACCTTTAGAAAATATATATTTCTATGAAGAAGTTTAGATGAAATAACAGATTCTACACTAAACATTAGGGTGTTTATTAATAAACGATGATTAAGTGATGTTTAAACGACGTCAAAAATGTGTGGTTAAACAGTCGCTTATCACTACTTAACTTTAAGCACCGTTTATGAATAAAGGGGCATATGACCATGTTTTCAAAGATTCTCAAATTTTTTTCCTTCTACAGGGTGAAATTGAAAACATGCGACCAATTGAAATGGCAGATTGCACTCATCATTATGAACAACTTTTACTATGGGACCAAACCTGAAATCGCGAAAAAAAATCAGCTGTTCGTGCGTTTATGTTCACATAACTCGTCAAAATGTAGGGAAAAGCTGATTTTTTTTCGCGATTTCAGGCTTGGTCCCATAGTAAAAGTTGTTCATAATGATGATTACAATGACCTCTTAAAGGGATGCCCACGAATTCAATTTCACCCTGTATAAATGATACTTAATCGATACATCGTTTTAAATAACAATGAAAGAATATAAAAACTCCAATGATATAAATCCACAAGGTCAGCTGTTTCGCCAATATCATGGCGGGTTGACAAGACCCCGTCTCCCCTACGTTAGTCTGATGTTCACCCTCCCGGAGTGCAATATAAACAATATTAGCGTCCCATGTTAATATATTGAGTATTGACATTTTGGCAATAGAATATAATTTATTAGAATTGTAGAAATCGATACTATAACTTAAAACTATTTACAAAATCGTGAGCAATTTCAAAGCTTTGCTTGTATAAGCGCACTAATTCTAAATTCTATGTTAATCTTTATTATTTATTACGAAAGCTTTTTAATTTGTTTTGTCATTATCGGTGAGTATTACAGTACCTAGGTACCAATTTTTGAAAAACACATGTATTACCAACATCCTTAATTAACTGTAACCACAAATTAACCACGCGGTTAGTCGACTCTTCACGTGACCAGAGGGCTGGCCTATTTCTTGACCAAAGAATTAGCATTGCCATGACAACGTGGCAATGCTGCCAGCCTTTTGGGCACTGTTCTTGTCGACAGCGATGCAGACGAATTCTTTGATGCCCTATGATTATTTTGTTTATTTTTTCATATAATTATACATATTATTATAGTTTATATATATGTTAGCTTATATGTATTGTGTAAATTATTTAATTTTTGGAATTAATTAACCACAAAACTGATATCATTCAACAGACCTTTAGTTTTTCTTCCTTCTACTGTTGAGTTTCTTTAATATTTTCATCATTTATTTACAAGGTCAGCTGTTTTGCTAATTGCATAGCGGGAATAGAAGACCCCCATCTCCCCCAAGCTGGCTTTACGTGCACCCTTACAGAGAGCAATGTAAACAACATTAGTGGACCATGTTAGCAGTAATCATTCGCAGTAGCTTTTGTGGATAGGTCATGGATGAAGATATTTTTTTGTACTTTAATTTGAAAATTTTATAATAGTGGTTATTGAGCTTCTTACTTTAGTTTATCATCTACGTTTTAATATTTCAGATTAGCAGTGCTCGTGTCATATTAATTATCTCAATCAGTGTCTGTTTTGGTAAATAATATAGTCATGTCTTTTCTTTGAAAATTTATTAGACGGTACAAGCTGACGCCATATGGGTCCTATACCAAAAACCTTTGCAATTAAAATTTTACCAATTTGTAAATCTCACAAGTGCTTGTAGCACAAAACTGTAAGTCACACAATTGAAACCCAATTGAAAACCACAATATTAAAATCCTTACAAATATGTAAATTGTAGACATGTCTACAATAATTTAACTTATACATATTTGTAATTCCTGTGTCATGCAATTTTTTCTACAATTTAACATGTTTGTAGAATTGCAGACTTGTAAAGTTTTGTGGCTAGGGCCCTCATGGTAACCCATTCCATCCGGTGGTAATCACCACCTATGGACATCTGCAATTCTAGCGGCACCATGGCTGTAGGGTGTGGTCATGGCTATGTCGCAAACCATGCTCCACCTCCTATCCTGCCCTGTGTCCCAAAACATGCAGCCGAAGTGACCTCTGCGCTGCCACCGACAACGCCATGACAATAGCGCAGTTTTGGTCCAACAAGATCTAAAATACAGTCGCCAATAAGTCCAGCGACACGAAGAAGAAGACCACAGGTGCTTTGCCGTTCCAGACACAAACTAAAATGACTCAGTATGGCTGTAAATACACCTTTAGGCTACGTTTTCACTGGAGATGACCGAGGATGCGTAGCGAGGGATGTGTGTGAAACCAACCAATAACATCGCTTCGTTTTTATAGCTTGAACTAAGTTAGCGTTGGTATTCTTCTTCTTCTTAGCGTGTCGATAGCAATCTAAATGTACTCGGGCCCAGAATTCAGCCACTTGTTTGGCGCCATCACTAGCGTCCATCTGTTCCTGTAACGTGCAGCTGAGAGAACACGCAGGGCACGATATTAAGTGTCCCATCGTTTGTGGAACAGCACCACATTTACACTTCAAGGTGGAGTCGTCTGTAAATCTCCACCTGAACAGGTTTTCCTTGCTTCGGCCAACCTGGGTCCGGAGTCTGTTTAAAGACTTCCAGGTTACCCTAGGTAACTCATGTCCAGCGTTGGTATTAGCTGGTTAGTTTTACACACATCCCTCGCTACGCATCCTCGCTCATCTCTGGTGCAAAGGCAGCCATAAATTGGAAAATAGCAAAGATGCTTGGCGGCAATGGCGGTATTCGGTCCCTGGACGGTCTTTCAGATACCTAGTGCTCATCTACTAGGTACTTAAGACTGTTCCTCTTATTTCAATATAACGTAATCATAATCAGCCTATAATGTTCCCACTGCTGGGACATAGGCCTCCTCACAGTGAGAGGGCGTGGACCGTAATCGACCACGCGGGCCCAGTGCGGGTTGGCAGATGTCACATGTCTTCGAATTTTTGTTTCTAGCCGTTCTAGGTTATGCCGGCTTCCTCACGATGTTTTCTTTCACCGTTTTGAGAGCAGTGGTGATGAAATAATTTACACAAAGTAAAGTGCCTGTCTGGATTCGAACCTACGACCTACAACTCGTAAGTCGCGGCCGTTACCACTTTTATATAATCATTTTTAAAGTATTGCCTACCTATTCAGTTATATCTTCAGCAAGATTTCAAGCGGGAAGTAAGGAGCTTCATCTCCCCCACGTTTGTGGTCGTCACCCTCGCTGAGCGTAATATAAACAACTTAGTGGTACAATGTAAAAATATCAAAAATAATTATATTTACATCACGAAATAACATATTTTGTGCAGTGTTACTGGTAAGAGGATCCTGGCTCTGCTCTGCTGTTTTTATTATTGACTAGCTGCACCCCGCGGTTTCACCCGCGTAAATGTCTATCCCGTGGGAATATCGGGATAAAAAGTAGCCTATATGTTAATCCAGGGTGTCAGCTACCTCCATGCAAAATTTTATTAAAATCGGTCCAGATGTTTGAGCGTGAAGAAGTAACAAACATATAAACACACACACACACTCACAAACTTTCGCCTTTATAATATTAGTGTGATAGTGTGACTAGTCTGCGACTTCGTTCGCGTGGATGTCGGGTATTAATAAGGTGTCGATTAGAGAAGGTGTCGCAACCACTCCTCCATTCAAAAGGAAGAATCTCTTTTCTCTTTCTAATTTTGTTTTTTTTTTTTTTTTCGTTGAACCCTAATTATTTTTCGCAAATAAAAGTAGCCTAAGTTATAGGGGCTTGTGGTTAAGTAATATCAGCCGCACGGGTCGATCGATCAGGTTAAGCTACGCTTGCCGTGGTTGGTCCGTGGATGGGTGACCATCTTTACATACCAAGATTCGTCCGTGCCTCGGAAAGCACGTTAAGCCGTTGGTCCCGACTGTCATTCATGGATCTTTGACATTCGTTACGGGTCGTCAGAAGCCCGAAAATCTGACAACCAGTCTTACCAAGGGGTATCGTATTACCCAGTAACCGGGTTGTGAACGTCTGATAGGTAGTCGCGCCATGTAAAATACTGGTATTCAGCTGCATCCGGTTAGACTGGAAGCCGACCTCAACATAGTTGGGAAAAGGCTAGGCAGATGATGAAAAGTAGCCTAAGTTATTCCTTATCTACTAGTCAAAGTCCCGTCAAAATCGGTCCGGTCGTTTCGGAGATTAGCCGGAACATGTATACGTGTACGTGTGTGCTCAATGTGCAGAAAGTCTAAGACATCTTTCTTATTCTGAACATACACAGCCGCAAGACGTCAGACTTAAATTAAATTACCTACGAAATGCAAGCGAGGTACAAAACTATAATTTAGATATTCCACGATACATCTATACAAGTTGCCGGTCTAGTAATAATCCGGCGGTATTGAAGTGCATCTCCCCTCGCCTTTGTGGTCGCCACGTGCCCTCGCTACATATAAACAATTTAGGATCCAGAGATTCATTCATATTGATTCTATGTTTTACGATGAGCCAAGAAAAGTACCTAGTATGTATCTAAATGTATTAAGTACATTTATCAAGTTTCTTTCAGTGAAAACCAAATGATAGGAAAATTCTGAAGAGAAAATTTATTTTCGTTGCATTCCACTTTTGAATTCCATTTTTTAGGTATTAACGATGGATCCCGTTTGCTATTTCCGTTGAATCCCATGTTATAACGACATGATTGTCTACATTTCAGAAGAAAAGTCAGTTATGGAACGTCAGGGAATTGAATTGGTTAGCAAATTAACTACCAATTTAAACTGTCTGTATATTCAAATAAAAACTATCATTCTTTGACAGTTATAATAAAGTGTCAATTTAAAAGAAATATATCCCTGACTGTACCTACCCGTAACTTAGAGTTTCTGGAAAGTTGTCTGAATTTTGCGATTCTATCCCTAATTACGTAACATGTTCATTGCTAATCGATTGCTTCATTATGTTCGAAAAAATGTGTCTACTCAACAATGTTTTTATTTAACTACGTTGTTGAGCAGGCACATTTTTTCAGCAACATTCATTACGTAATGAATGTTGCTGAAATGTCAAAACGAAACCCCGCCGATTTTGGTAGGATGATGAAATAAAGCAGGATGCTGATGAATGCAATGTTCAGCATGTCTACCTCAACAAATAACCAATAAAACCACTTACAATAAACAAATTTTTCTGCCCCAAAACAAGAGGTAATGTTAGAAGAAAGAAAATACGTTTATTTGCGGTGAAAATGACTCAAAAAGAACATAAACACAAAAAATAAAATAAAAAGGTAGGGGGAAACATGCGTCACATCCAAGCAAAACGGCTATCGCTCAGCATTATGCTGCGATCCTATGCAGGACAGAGTCCCAGCGCTGGTTTTTAGCGACAGCCGGCGGTGACGTAATGACGTCCGGTGCAGCAAACAATTATTGAAATACAGTGTACTTAAAGAAAAATTATTGAATTTAAAAGTGATATAATATTATACTAAACAGGAAATAGACATAGGTACAGTACATGCTATGAGAATAGCATCTTCAATAAACGTTTTACACTTTATGAAGTGGCAACATTTCGAAGCGTCCTTATGAATTTGACGTAAATGTACCCAACGTGCACCAAAGTAATTATGATGTAAGAAATTAAAAATGACCAAAATGATGTAATGTGATGTATTAGTATTATGCAATAGTTATGTGTCATGTTAATTACTTAGTGGCAAAATTACCACACAGCTACACCTCATTCACTCTTTCCAATCAAAACAACATCACAACAAATAAAGCTTAAAGCACACAGACGCAGAACGCACTACACACTACAAAATGTACAGATTAACGTCAGTACAGATGCGCTAAGTCGAACCAGTCGATCGGTGTAATAATAGCTCGTTGCACCCCATCCCTGCGATCCGCGCCGGCCGTCATGTGCACTCGCCCTTACTTAATCTAAAACAATTTAGAGCTGGGTATTAAATGGAATTCTATACTATAATTTGCTTTGAGGATTTATTCTGGTTGTTTTGAATGTAAAATTAAAAGTGGATTGAGTTTTTGGTCTTGTTTTGGGAACTGTTCGGTGTTTTTTGACTCTCAGTACATTATCTCAACTCAGCCTATTGCAGTCCAATGCTGGACATAGGCCTCTCCCAGGCTGCGCCACAGCATCCTGTCCTCCGCCTTCCACATCCAGTCTGTTCCAGCCACCTTCTTCAGGTCGTCCCACTTAGTACATTATAGTATACATAAAAAACCAAGCATATTGATAAAACCTCTTTTTTAAATTGGAGAAGATTAAACAAAAAAAAAGTTGTTTTATACTTAAGTAAATAACTCTTTCAGCTATCAATCTCCGATAATGTACGCAAAAAACACGTTTTGTACAGTCAGCATCAAAAGTCGATTAACACTATCATTTTTACATGTTATTAAATTGACAACAACTTTTTTCAATAAACTGATTTTTAGCTTTTCACGTAATTACAAGAGTATAATATTCTAAAAAAAATTCTTCTGCTGCAATTTTGAACAAATATTTTGCTCAATAACTAAGATTAAAAAACTGAAGTGTTAATCAACTTTTGATGCTGACCGTACCTATACACAAAACGCAATTATTCAACTCCAAAAATATGAAAGCCATTTTCTCAAGAGAGTGTCCAATTCAACAAAATATATAAGGTGTAAAAAAATTAACTGCAAGAACTTTAAGAGGCACCTCTTAAAGTTCTTGCAGTTAATTTTTTTACACCTTATATAAGCAAGTGCATGAAACTGTTTAAAATGTTCGACATAACATTGTGCATACATTTATAAAGTTGCCCCAGGACGCCGTAGTAACCGATATTCCACAGTAGATTTATGACTTCCGCAGAAAGGAGAACTGCGTTGGTATTCTTTGATTTTCATTCATTTCCAAAATACTCATAACACTATGTTGCTCCTTAAATAATTATGTTTGGCACTCTTTTAGGCTGGCTTCATACGTACGGTTTCCTGATCAAGACTTCATATTCGGAGACCCTGAATGCACGTAATTTAAAGCGTAATATCTAAGCGCTAAGAGACGATTTTGTATGAAATGCGTGCATTCAGGCTCTCCGAATCTGAACTCCTGATCAGGAAATCGTACGTATGCGGCCAGCATTAGGAACTTTCCAGAAAACCTCGTGAAGAAAATAATAAACATTCCTAGCATAACTAAAATATGAAAATGATTAAAGCCCTTATGCAAGTTGAATAGTTAATTATTGATACGTTGAAGACTCAGGGATCACAAATCAATGAGTTTCATTTGGGTTCCGTTTTTAGGATTCCGTACCCAAAGGGTGCCAACGGGACAATATTACTAAGCCTCCGCTCTCCGTCCGTCCGTCTGTCTGTCAGCGGGCTGTATCTCATGAACCGAAATACCTAGACATTTCAAATTTACACAGCGTGTATTTCTATTGTTGCTATAATAACAAATAATTAAACTAAAATAAAGTTAAAAATTAAAGGGCGTCTCAAGGAACGTGTTTTTTTCGGCGCTTTTTGTCTTGCGATTAGGAAACCATCGTGTGCAAGTCCGACTCGCACTTGGCCGATTTTTCGATATAATATGACTGTGACTGTTGCGATCCATTTGCTAGCCGACAAAGGTGTGTGAAACATTGTTTGACTAAAAAAAAGAATCCTGAAAGTATTAAAGAAATAGAATGTAACGGACAAAAATAATAAAATAAGTATTTAATATAGTTAATGTGAAAAGTTACTCTTTTACTTTATCAGTCTGAAGTTTGGAGCAAAGTTGGCGCAACAACAACAATTTTATTTTAAGATTAAGTTTTACTTATAAATTATCCTGATTTCTTCAGGTTCGCACGAAATAGGTCCGCCATTTGGTGACAGTAGATGCACTAGTAAAGCCAGGTCCTGCGACCTTAATTTTTTTTAATTGACCCTAACTTGTTTTCCTAACCTAATGGGGCGGTGCCTTAACTGTTTGACCGAACATACAAACATGTTTTTTTTTTTAAGTCTGTCCCGCCCTGTAAGATTGTGTCACAGGAAACCCGGCTTAATACACACCATAGATTCACGCTTTCTTCTCATGGCGGTAGGCAGACTCCACAGACCTGCTACGATCCTTAAATAATCCAGTTTTATAGAACACAATAATAGTTCCCGTCATAAACACATCATTGATCAATGTATAAGTACTAGATGACGCATAATATTCGCAGCCTGCACATGATGGCAGTCGAGAGGGTGGGGACTGCATCTAACTGCCGCTTCTAGTATTGCGACCAGTCGACCTTGATGAGATAATAATTATAGCTGACTATGTGCCACTGAATAGGAATTTCAGAAGAGTCAGTGTTGGTAAAGGATATGGACGTGAAATATTAAGTTGGTTTTAAAGAAATAGAATTACAATTGGTACCGGTAGATAAAGCAGATATTACTTGAAGCCTGACTAATTGAACAGAACTCTTTGCAATAACTATGTTATGCAAATGATTTGGCAAATAGGAATGACATACAGATGGTATTTTACATAACGTGAACTAACTCTGCTTTGCTTTAAATAGGAGAATGAATTTCAGGCCACAATGGCATACAATCATATTAGTTCCAATTTGAAAACTGTAATAATTTGAATGAGAGACTCTTGAACTGTTTTTGCGTAACACATTTACCATCACAATCTGATTCATTTTGAAGGTTATTGCTAATCCATTGCTTCATATGTTCGAAACATTTGTCTGCTCAGCAACGTAAATAACGCAATGAATATTGTTGAAGTGTCAAAATGAATGCCATTGCTACTGATAGTGTGTTACGCAAATGGGTGTGTATCGGTTGATATAATAACAAAAAATCTAATGTTCACTTGACCTAATTTTAGTTAATATACTTTTGTTTGATATACCCCGTAGTTGCGATTTTGGTCTTTATTCTTTGTAAGCTTTTCATCATGTCTTGGTTACAGTGGATATTCTGTTGGTCTGTTTTAGTTCGTACCTATCTACAGTCTATCTGTGTTGATGTTGCTTTCTATTAATTACCTAAGAGCATTGGCCCTAGATTAACGTGTATCAGTAAGTAACAATTAATAATTTCTCTTAATTAATAGTTGATCAAGTCACTATTCTATGTGGTTCTCGAAGGTAATACAATAATTTAACGGTAATATTTTCTCTTCTTTTTAGTAAGTATATTCATGTATTTATGTATATTTATTTGTGCTTATATTTATATGTAATTAGGTATATATTATATTCATAGTTGTAATAGGTTTATGCGTATCTTTATATTTAAATTATTTATTCCTCAATTTTTATGATTGCACCTACCATTGTTTGTCTCTGTATCATCACCCAAAAGTTGACTGGTAGAAAATGCCTATGGCATTAAGTCTGCCTCTGTACATTTATGTGCTTGAAGTATTAAATATATAAATAATTTCTGCCACTTGTCTGTGCGAGAAAAAGTTACCAATGTTTCCTTTGAGTATATGTACAGACGCCAGCACATCAACCTACTACAATCTGTCAAATTTCTTTAATAGATTTTCAACTTTATCACCAAAGCATAAGGTTCAAAGTTGATTGGGAAAATTTGACAGTTTCGGGTAGGTTGATGTGCTGGCGTCTGTACCTTGTTAACCATTGTGATGATGATAATATATCTACTAGTAAGCAGTAAGTTAGGTCCGAATACTAGTTCTGTATTATGTCCAGGTTCATTATTGTCAATACTAATATGCATTATAAAGAGAAAATATTTGATTATTATATATGTATTTGTTTGTTATGCTTTAACGCTAATACTGCTGAACAGATTTGGATGAAATTTGGCACAAAGGTAGACCATGACCTGAATTAAGACATATAATTCTTTTTATCCCGAAATTCTCACGGGATCGAGACGCGTGAAACCGCGGGGTGTAGCTTGTTACTTATAAAGTTATTTTCAACCGTTGTTCTATTACCAACACCTTTATCACGCCATTTACATAACCTAGTCACTTCTGCTATATCTTTATTTAGAAATAAATAGAGAATATCAATTGGTTTACTCAATCAATTAGGAGGGGGAGGCTCTCAGAGATATGTAGACGTATATATATATATATATATATCGTCTCGGTATATCGCGACAAGCTATCTGAAATGTCTAGAAATGCTTTCGGGAGAGATTAGGAAGAATTAGAGCCACAACTTCCCAGGAAGATCGGTACATCAGGTTAGTTAGACATGAATGCATCACTTTTTCCTTATAATGACGAATCATCTCAAGTTCATTGTTCACAGTTGACTCAACTCAAACTAAAGTTGGCATCGTTAGGAGAAACAGCGAAAAAATATTTGGCGCCTATATCCAATTAAAATCCACAAAACTTGCTACGGCAGATTGAATATGTCACGCGAGCAGTAATTAAACAATTAGTAACGTCTGGATGCTCAATTAGTGAAATGTACAAACATTTTTTTTTTCCATGTTTATTTATTTTGACATAATGACGGTTTTAGGTTGATGTCACTAGATGGCGTTAGTCACTTTTGCGATTGTTTATTGAATGAGTTTTTTTTTTCGTGTGAGCATGAATATTACCTCCTAATGCATTCTAAGACTCTTCTTCTTTGCTCCTTAGGGTGTCGCAAGTGCTGTTTGAAATGAGGTAAAACGTTTTGTTTAGCCCAGTAGGTACGTTCAACAACGCTAACACCATTCGCTAACGCAGACATTAGCACATTTATAGGCGTTCAAAGACTAAGTGATGTTAGTCATCTGCCTAGCCTTTTTCCAACTATGTTGGGGTCGGCTTTCCAGACTCTAAAAAGATAAGAAAAGATTTTATAAATAAGCTAAGCAATATGTACCTATAAGTTTTTTCAAGAGTGTATTAAAAAGGTTCGGGATATTTAAATCTTGCCAAATCTACATCCAAAAACATTATTCCGATCCAGCCCGTCCCTTGCTGCTCTCTCCCAGCGACTAACTTCTTCAAAGACTAACTTCTTCATAGGTACCTACGCTTTGGAATGGGCAACTAGCTTCATTTTTTCTGACTGACCCACTTCTTGACAATTTAAAAGTGCCTGTAAATGGTTTAATTGAAATAAATGCTTTGAGTTTAAATGAACTCATCACTATGACACAATTTTATTGCATATATATATATACATATATATATATTATGAAATATAGAAGAAGATTATCAATATTAGTTAAAAATTAGACGTAAACCTCCACTTTAACGTATCCTAGTCGATCTAAACGTTTCCTAAAGGAGACAAATAGTACTAGAGAATCTAAAAACAAAACAGTTAACGGAAAATATGACACCATTTTCAAAGAACTCGAACGTATAATTCCACGTTCAGTACTTACGTGGTTTCAAGCAACGCTGTCGTAGCTCGTGCTAATAACGTTTGGAGTTCTAGAGGTCTGCTCCGTCTGCAAACAGAGACATTTACTGTAGTACAATTAGTATAAGGATAATAAAATGGTGTTTCAAAATCTGTTTTTTTTTTTTTAATGGAATTTCGCAGTTCAACCTAGGAGGTTGCTGTCTGCTTAACCGGGCTTGCTTGTGGATGCCTCAATAAATTAAGGCTTCTTAGGGCTAAAAAACATAAAAACTAAGC